>VMRM01000013.1:13393075-14761151 GCA_010277075.1 Poeciliopsis retropinna | reverse complement strand
TGGGTTTCTGGGCCAGGTCTTCCCAAGTGTCTCAAAAGCACAGAGTATAGCTTCAGTATGCAGCTCCTTATCTTTCACATCTTTGTCATCATCATCATCGTCGTCATCATCCATTGACCTGGGAGAAGCACCACCGCTCTCTGGACAGCTCTGTCATAAAAACATGAGATTAGGCGTCTTCTCAAGGCCAATCTTTTTACAAAACTAGCCTCACACCAAAGCGAACCTTCTTGATCAGAGGGAAAAGGATCTCAGCCATGTCAGTGAAGCGGTCTTCCTGGCTGCTGTGGAGAACATCTGCGGCACAGCGCAGAGCGGCCATTTTGTAAACCAGATTCTCCTTACGGCATTCTTTAAACACGACATCCAGGACCTCTGGGATGCTGGGCTGGCCGCTGCACGGCTTTTGCAGCTCCGCGCTAAAAACCAGAAAAGAGATTATGTGAAGTTAACAGGAAGTAGTAAATGAAATTTATTTCACAACTAAAATGTGAAATAAATTTTCACAGTTTACCATTATTAAAGCCCAGTGTTGATTACATATAGTTGATAAAGTTTTTAAATGTGAACCCTGAAAGAACAAACTCAGGTGGATGATGACAGAATGGACAGCTGAACAAATAAGCTGCGGGCGAACTAAAGTCTGAAACTATAAAATCCCTCCAATTTTTTCCCCCCAAGCTGGAAAATCTTGAGGTCAAAGTTCAATCATATTCACCCCTATCTGCACAGGAACCCTGGCAAGCAGGAAAAAGTTCTGCAAGATGACTGACCTGCACTTGGACACCACTGACCCGATGGCTTTCAACAGCTCCTCCTATACAAAACCAAAACACCAAATGAATCCAGTGTTGTGTTTTATTTCCAGGCTTTCTAAAACAACATGAGAAACACACACCTTGCCAGCCCAAGTTCGCCCAGAGAGTCCCTGCATCAAGGCTGTCAGCACCAAACCGAGATGTGGTGCCACCAACGATCCCGTCTGTTCCTTAGCAACAGTTGCCATGGCAGCTGCACCCTGAGCCTTCATCTTCCAGGACTGAGACTGCAGGGCTTTTTGGGTGATGGTGATCAGTTCTGTCATGTAAAGCCTGATGCCCCCAAAGCTTCCTGAAGTCATAGAAAAGTATCGAAAATGAAAGACATTTTATTCCTGGGAAACGATCTTTTCCATTTCGTAGGACCGGTATTTATTATGCGACGGCGTTCCCCACCTGGAACGTTCTCCTGCCACACCTCCGACCACAGGGTGGCATCATGACTCTCTCCTTTCTCTTCATCAGGACCCGGCGCCTGATGCATGCCCAGGAAGGCCAGGGGCAGGGCTACGCCCGCGTGGGCCTTCAGCACATCTGGACTGTAGTGGCTGATGGCGTGCACCGTTAGCGCACACGATGACTTGTAAACAGGCTCTGGAAGCATGGGAAACAGAGTGAAAACATTTAATTTAAAAGGGAGTCAAGGCAAAAAAAAAATCATAAGACAAACTAACATTTTTAACTTCAAAAACTTCTATGTATTTTACTGGAAGCAGCAGAAAAGTGTAAAAATTGTGTGGCATTGACTTGTATTTAGATCCTCAATTTAATGTAGGCCTTTACTTTGACTAGACCATTTAAAAAATAAATATTACTTATATTTTTTCACTCACAATCTCCAACAAACTTCACAGAACAGCTGAATTTACATCAGAATAATTTAGACACAATCCCTATGTAGAAAGAAGGGTACTTCTCAAGAAGCCCTCCATTTTATGAAGGGGTCTTAAGAATGAAGGGAGGCAAATATAAATGTACCCCACGCCTCCCTAAACCGATTTAAATTTAAATGCAAAAACAGAAGAAAAAAAAAAACTGTAGTTTTTCAAATGCCACACATCTATGCACTGCTTTATGAGATTCTAATAAAATACACTTGAGTTTGTAGTTTTAAAGTCATACAATGGAAAAAACTTAAAGGTTATGAATACCTTTGTAAAGAACAATATCGTCACATTTTATTGCTCCACTGAAAAAAGTACATTTCAAAGTAAGATTCACCTTCTTTCTCCAAGTACCAGTTGCTGAGCTTCAGTAGTAGTTTTTCTACGCTGCTGTCCTTTGCTGACTAAAAAGAATAATAAATGTCATCATAATAAAGCCTTTGATAAATAGACAAATCCAGGGTTTAATAATCCTCCAAGGACTTCATGTTAACAGAGGGGCTTACCCTGACAAGGTGTCCCAAAGCAAAGGCGAAGGCTTTCTGTACAACTGTGCTTCTGTCATGAATGCCATTAAGCAAGGCACTCATCAGTTTACCTGCGGATAAAACTTGATTAGTTTGTTCAACTGGAGTCATTAATTGAGTCAGATGGAGTGTCGTGTTGTACCTGAGTATGGGGTTAGGTCCTGAGGACACTGTACCGTCAGGGACACAATTACACTGGCGCAGCCTCCCTAAATAAAGAACACCAATCATTAATACAACTGATGCGATTCTGTGTGGTGGAGAATCACTGATGGACTTGTGACTAGAGGACTCGGTTGTACCTTTGTGCCCAGGCCCACTCCGCTCTTCAGCAGCTCACAGAGTCTGGGAACCAGTTCTCCCAGCACAGAAACATCCAGATGCTGCAGACACTGGAAGAAGACAAGCATTCAGAAGCTTCGCCTCAGTGAAATGTGCAGCTGCTAGTAAATGCAGAAGCCTAAAGACTATCTAAGCTATCCCAAAATTTGGGTTGCAAGACTACAGTGAATTAACTGGGATTACTGTGTGAGCATTTATTTTTGTTTTACCATGTTCACAGTCTCCATCATTGGAGAAGACTTGGCAGCACTGAGCCTTGCAGCATCCATGGCACTCTGCAGAGAAAGAACAAGCACATCGCATGTAACAGGGCTTTTGCAGATTTCACCAGCATACATTTATGACTTTTTAAGACCATTAATTAAATTTAACACCTGTATCACAACAGAAATGTTTACTAAAGAAAATAGTATGCGCTAAAGTAGTAGTGACAAGCTTTTTACCACAGAATTAATGCACCATCATACAGGTTGCCAACAAAAGTGAGCCAATGGCAAAGACGAACGTTTTCCAGCCAACCGGTGTTAAATTTACACTTTTCTCATGATAGATGCAAAAAGGCTAGCTAGCTATGGTATGTCAGCAGCTAGTTAGCAGTAGCGCAAAATGCCTTTAGTCACAGAATGTAGTGAATATGTTTACAGGTGACTCAAATGTTTGCCTGAAAGAAAAGTCCCAGGAGAAAAAAATAAATACGAGATTAAGTAGTCCTGACACAACAAAAATGTACATATTTAAGGCCAACTTACATTTTTGAAAATGAATTTGAGATGTTTTAAGGCCTTAATTTTAGATATATGATATCAGGACTTTTTAAGGGAGCACAGTTGCCTGTATCATCAAAGGCAACTTCTGTATAACTTGTAGGTGAACTGAAAGATGTTTACCTTTTCCTGCTCAGTGGCTCTGAGGCTGAGGTAGTTGAGGACCTGAGGCTCCAGAGTGCTGAGGGCTTCCAGCAGAGCTGGAATCAGCCGAGCAGCGTGAGGCTTTAATCGGGCTCCAGCAGTCTTACTGATCTTCACCAGGGTCTGAATACTAGAGAGAGAACGGTTGACAAAACAGTTATACATTTCTAAACTATGCAGGACAAAATCAACAAATGCACTCAAATAGCATGTTTAAAATAATCTAAACTGACATTTTGTAATTATTTAGTTCTTTCCAAGATAACAAGGGGTAAATAATTGGATTCAAGGGGATGAGCAAGAGTGTTAGGAGCTGCTTTCAAAAATTCAGTCCTTTTAATTTCAGTGAAAGAAATACTCAACATGACATATTGAATTTCAGGCTCCCAACTTTATGGGAACAGTTTGGTGAAAGCTCCTTCCAGTTCTAACATGAATGTGTTTCAGTGCACAAAACAAATCAACAGACATGCATAAACTAGTCTGGTGTGAAGAAGCTGACAGGCCTGCAGAACCCCGATTTCAACCTGGCAGAACACCTTTGGGGATGAATCAGACCAGAGACTGAGAGCCAACCTTCTCATCCAACATCAGTGTCTGACCCCAAGAAATATGTTTAAAAAAGAATAATCAAAAAGTCCATTAAACCCACTCCCGAAACTAATGGAAAGCACTCTTCTTATTTCAGAAGAGTTGAAGATGGTAAAACTGTAAAGAGTAAATAGGCGTCATTGCGTATGGATTAAGAATGGGAAATAACACATGACCGTGTGTGTTAAGGCAGAAGAGCAATTACTTTTACAGTATACTGTATTCCTTGTTCATCTTCCAGCATCAGCAGAGAAAGCATGTTAAGACGTCTTAGTTTGATATAAATCAGTATTTATGTTGCACAAGTAAACAGATTTACCTGAGTGAGCGAACCTCAGAGACGTTGCTAACGATGCCTTTTTCCAGCAAAGTGGGTAACATCACGGCCACAGTTCTCTGGGCCGCAGAGCCAGTAGACTCACACATACGAACACACACCTACACATAAAATCAAAGAGGCTGAAATACTTATATACTGGAACAGAAACTTGCACGCAGTCCAATGCGCTGACAAAACATTACCTTACTGAGCGTTTTCAGTGTTAAGTCTGCAGCCTTTCGCACAGACTCCTAAAAACAAAACATTAAAAGTTCAGATGGAGATGAAACCATGAACCACTTATTTCACATAAGTGGTGAAAATATTTATTTTCGTCTGACCTTGATGTCATCCAGGACTCTGAACAACGTCTCCCACATCTCCGCCAGGTGATCGATGAGGTCATCAGCCTGACGGCCACGGATCAAGTCGTTGAGGGCCAGGCAGCTGCAAGACAAATCCATCAATTCACTGTAACACATCTTAGAGAAGATAAACACTCTACGAGTGTAAGTGAGAGGTCGGTGCAATCTACCTGGACTCACGCACTCTCCAGGTGTTGTTGGTCAGGTTAGAGATGACATCCTGCAGGATTTCCTTCAAGTATTTGTCCACCTGCGCAAAAAGAAACAATTATTTCTGACGGTTCTTCACACCCACTTTCACGTCATTCTGTATCTAGCCAATGTTTCCATTGATGCATAAAACTACGGAGCCTTACCAGGGTTTTATCGGTGACTAAGGCATCCCAGATGCTGGTCATAGCCTGGCGAATGCTCAGGTTTGGGTCAAACTGGTAGCGGTACAAACGAGGCACTAACTGTGGCAGGAATGGAGCCAGCTGCTCTCCAGCCTTGGTAGCGATCATGTGAAAACCAAAAGCTGCTCCCTGGAAAAAACAGAACGTTGTTTTAGGTCAGGGAGGAGAAGAAAACCTGGCAAAAATAGTGGAGGCAGAAGAGACAAAGCCTTGGTGCGTTACCTTGCGCGAGTTCCACATGGCATGGTGGTTTGCCAGGTTCATAAACTTATAGACCAGATCTGGTTGGTTCAGGTCGCTGGCCAGTGAGCAGAGCTCCTTGTATGTTGACAAGCTTTGACTGGAAGAAAATTATATAACTTGTTTTACTATTGGTTGTAACTGAAATTTGTTACAAATTGATTATTTGTAACAAAACTCACCCATCAGGCGTTTTTCCCAAATCCTCCCCCTGAAACACCTCGGTATCCTCTGAGACTGCATGTTTCACCCTGTTTACAAGAATAAATAATCATACAAACTCTCAATTTACTGCTTAGTTCAACTAGCAGCGTACCTTTTTCCAGTCATGAGTGTTTCCACCAATGTAGACACCAGTTCCTGTTGATCAGCCTCGCTTCCCATCTCATAAACGAGCCCCAGCCCTTTAGATGCCACATCCTGACTGAGCTCTGAACAGAAAGGAAAAGAAGAATGGATGAGGAAGTGGAAATGAGAGAAGCTGAAAGAGGTGTAATGCTACAAAGCTCAGCTCAGCCATCTTGTCTTACCATCTGGGTCTGAGAGAACGGAGATGAAGGCTATCTGAATCTCCTTCAAATGAGACTGCAGCAGCAGAAGAAGACGGGAAAATTATCTTTAAAGCTTGTGCTCAAGTTCTAAATAAAGACAGTAATCCTACAGGTGGGTTATGTACATACAGTAATTTCCTTGTGCTGGCTGAGTTTTTTGACCAGGGAGAGCAGCCAGATGCAGGCTGCCTGCCGCACATGAGGGTTCTGGCTGGGAATGTACCTGGACAGGATGGAGTTGAGGACCCAGGGAACCACATCGTTGTTTTTAACATCTGATGGAAGAAGATGGAGAAAAGAAAAAAAAAAAGAGGCATTCAAGAATTATATTAAAACAGGTAACCACACATAAGCTAGATTTATGATATGGTTTGTATATTATCCTATATTAAAATTTAAATAAATTTTAAATTTTTCAGTTACTGTATTCATATGCATCTACATCTTGCATAAATTGCTTAAATTACATACATTTCAACAATTTATGCAATTTAAGTATATTATGCAATTTAAACACATTCTATGTGCTTAAATGATCGGCAAACTGTTGGCCTTGACAGCCAATCAGATTTGTAATGACTGTAAAACTTTTAATATTTTTTTGTAATTTCAACATAATGAAAAAAAAACACCTATTATTACAAATGTATTATTTTGTGTCCTGAATCCCTTTTTTAAATCTAGTTTGGTAACTTTTTATGGTTACTTGGAATACTCAAATGTGTATGATGTCATGCTTATAGGAATGATGGATTGGCTCTGCCTCACTTCCACTGTTATTACTTTAATAATAATGTCCATTATTTAAGCTACTGATCACCATCCAGAGAGATTTCACTGGTTGTCTGGAAACAGAGATTGATTAGTCTGGGATGTTTCTCTCCCTTTTATTTTAATTTGTTCGTAAAAATATTTTAAATAATCTTTGTTGGAATTTGTGAAATGACTTCATCAATCAGTGACTAAAATTCTGATTTATTTCACACCAGCAGAGATAGAACCTGTAGAAACTCACTGTGTGGCGGGCTGTACTGGTCCTCAGTGCAAGTCCACGGATCTCTGGCGGCTCCAGAACTGGTTCCTATGGCAGCGCTGGTAATGGCCTCTCCCACTGTGAATTGTAGCTCCACCTGCTTGGCCTGGAAGGTAGAAAGGAAGCAGAATAGGGCTGGTATTGGTATGTGGCAGTTTCACAACAGAATAATTTGAATACTTCTAAAATCACTTCAAGAGAAAGTAAAAAATAAATAAATAAAAAATCCAGTTTCATACCTCCACTGAATCCATGAGGCCCTGCAGCAGCTTCTTCTGGTGGGGAAAGTCTGGGTCTCCCACTGGCAGATAACCCAAGGTTGTAATGGATCGCTCCTTCATCTGGAAAACGACGCGGATAAAATCAATCAGAGCAACAGCACAGCAAATCAGAGCCACTAAGAGTCACAGCTTACCTTTAGGCTCTCTTTGCCAGAAGTGATGCGAGCCAACAGGTTTTCTGTGACAGAGAGTTTGGTGAATCCGTCTCCCTCTGCAGGGATCAGCAGGGTGCCATTCCGCCCAATTTCTCCAAGAGCTGTGCAGGCTGCTACAGCCAACATGGCACTGCCGCTGTCCAGGAAGGAACCTGGATGTGAATATATGCATCATATAGTGTAGAAATTGTCAAACACTCACTAATTATACAACTTTACTTTGTTTTTTGTAAAAGAGGTTGCGAAAACATACAATAAAAGTTTCCTATGAGTCAGTAAAATCTGCACAAAAAGGATTTATGTAAAGGTTCATACCAATTGTCTTAGTAGCCATGGAAACTAGCTTGTCATCATCTTGGGAAGTGATGCTCATCTCTTCCACCTTGTTTTCTGTCAACTCACAGGAGGCAATGGCTTTCTTTCTGCTTAGATTCCTTCCAACCATGTAGCCAAGAGCCAAGATGGCGCCATGCTGAGTCTCAGGACTCTGAGATTCAACCCATAAAATAAATATTAGCACCGCAAGCTTATGACACCAATAACCGTAAGACTGTGTGACATACATGGTTGTCTTTGGTAATTTTGACCAGATTCTGCACAGCTGTCTGCAGCTCATTGCCAGTCATGGTGGAGATCACCAAAGCATACAGCTGGGCGGCAAGTTCCCTCATGTCCTCCTTATTGGTGTTCATCAAACTCTGAAAGAAGAATATTATTACAGCTAATTTGGATAACAAAAGTGAAATGTGCATTAAGAATAACTTGCCAGATCATTTTTAAAAACTCTGTACATAAAATAGAACTCACTTTAATCCAGTCTATTTTATCAGCAAACCTGGGGGCGAGTTTTTCTGGACACACAGACACCATTTCCAATAAGCAGTACATGACTGGGATTCCTGTGGGGAAATTTAGATGTAGGTACATATGAATACTGCAATTGAGAAATATAAAATGCTTTTTTTTTCTCTATTAAGGACTGAATTAATCTTAAAACAGAACAAATTAAAGCTGTGAAAGAGAAAATTCAGCTACTATTATTTAGACAAATCATAAATCAAACAAAAGAGAATACCATCGTTTACTATCTGTTTATACCCCAAACTGCCTCAGAGGAAGGCAGATCAAGTCTCACCTCCGACTGCAGAGAGTAGCTGCTGTAGTAGATCCATGTACACATGTACAGGATTTCCCTCCAGGCTTTTTGGCGCTGAGGGTGGCAGTTCAGCTGAGAGCAGGGTGTGGACGTAGCGACCGATGGCCGGAGCATCATCCTGCATGTCCAACAAGCGGGTAGACATGGGCCTGGCACCAGCACTGTGGGCCAGACACATCCTCAGGTACAACATTATCTGAAAAAACAAAAGAAATCCATCAAAAAACACATTTACTGAGTCATCTGGTTTTATCCTCAAATAAAATAAATATGTTTATTAGTTACCTCTGCAAAGGCAGATGGGTTGAAAGGAATTGTGGAGGCCCCAACAATATATTTTGCAGGGGTTTTGATCCTCTGAGCTGCCTAAAAAAAGATGAGAATGTAAAGAGATTATTTCTTGAATTAAAAGGGTGACATTATTTTGCAGGTGTGCCGTCTGTGAGATGCTCCCAGCCCTACTTTTTCCTGGATGTAGGCAACCATGTCGGGAAAGGACGGCATTGGCTTTGGCCCCTCCTTCTCCGAGTTTTTTGTGGCAAAAGGCCTCAGCACCCTTTGGGCCTCCGCAGACACTTCCTCTCGTCTAAAGCACAGAGTATAAAAAATCTTACCGAGTGCCAAGTTCACTGCAGAAATGTATCTTAAGTAAGCCATTAAATGTCTCTTTCCGCATTACAAATAGTTAAGTGGTTTCATAAAACAGCAAAGTTTTTCTTTTTCTTGCTGCAGTTTTTAGTGTTATGCGTTTCTTTCCACTTACGGGTCTCCAGCAGCCAGCAGCAGCAGGTACCTTGATGGCACGTGGTCAGGAGCAAACACTGTACTGGCAAACTTCATGGCCACCTGGCGAACTTGTACCTCCGGCTGCAGTGAAACAACAAGCAGCAGGTTTCTTTTATTTGTTTGTACACTATTTACTGTTGTACACAGTAAAATTCAAACATTTTCAAGGTAAATTTTCAAACTTTTCCACACCACAGGGTTTTTTTTCACACATTAGAGATAAAATGGATACCAGTGAACTAGAGACAGTTTCAATTAACTATTGTATGATATAATTTATTACTGAAATAATTAGAGTCAAGGTAAACTTAAATATAGCAAAATTTTAGGTTTCAAAAGGTCTCTCTCACACATATCCTGTACACCTGACTGATCAGAAAAAGAAAAAAATCTCTAACAAATAGTCTCTCCAAGTTGTCTGTCATTTAGCAAATAAAAATTATTTTGGTAATTCTAACTGACCTGAAGAAAGAGAGGCTTGGTCTGATTTAACTTCAGACAGTGAGAAGAAAAATGCGCTCATCTTTTTATTACCTTTAATTATCTGCAAATAATGCTTTCGAAATTTAGGCTGTTGATTGCACTTTATTACAAAATTGTTCGGTTTAAATATCAAGTACTTTTCAGGACTTTATACGGAAATTAATCACTTTCCAAAACTTAAAATACCTAATTGAAATTCAAGGATTTTCACGGATTTCAAGCACCCGTATGAACTCAGTTGTTAAAACACACATTACAGTTGTCAAAAAATCAAATTTTCTTCTTGATGTGGTAGACTTACCTTTGAAATATATGCAGCCACCAGGGCTTCCATCAGATTCAGCAGCGCCCCCTGCAGGTTGGCATATGCTCCAACCATCATTGACAAAGCTTCCTGAATGGCAAGGCGAACGTCCGGCTCCTCCTGATCAAGCAGACACAATGTTTAAGGAAGAATACTAAAGTAGGTTCACCTCCAACTTTTCCAAAATGTGTTCCACCAACCTTACACATGGACTCAAAAAACTGCTGCACAAGAGCAATATCCTTTGTGAAAAGCTGAGGCATGCGACTGAAACAAAAAAACAAAACAAGTGTTGGTTTGTCTGTTTCTAACTCGTACCAAACTGAAATGCCAATAAGACGTTATCGCAACCTTGAGAGCTTTCCGACAGCAGAGTAGGCAACACATAATAACTTAGGATCCTGCAGAGAGAAATTGTGAGAGAAAGAAAACGTGACAAACCAAATTGCAAGAATTCCCAGTGAGGTGCAGGTTTTGATTAGACAAGAAATTTGATAATGACCAAAATCAGAATCAAAGATTAAAACACTTGTTTAGAATAACATTTTTTTGATTTGCTAAAAAAAATACTGAATTTCAAAGTGTCTGTCTTCACTCTACAATAAATATAAACAGACTGATATTTTCTAACCAGGATAAAACAAGGTGCTTAAAATGTCAAAGCTTTAATTATTTTGTTTGTGTTTTGAAATAATCTTTACATTCAGTACACCAACTTTTCTCTCTCACACACACTGTGTGACGTCACCTCTGCTTTTGATATAAAGCAGAGTTGACACATTATACAAACGTTTCTTCAGGCTTCTGTGCTGCTACACTAAATAAACAAATGACTTAACAGTTTGATACGTCTGACCATAAATCAGAGTGTTTCGCTTTCAAATATCAAGAAACGAAGCTGCTATTAAAAAATGAATAACTCTTTTAATATGTTACAGTCTTATATTTTGAGATTTGCATAAGAAAGTTCAGGAGCTACAATCTACGAAGATGATACAAGTAGTTTGTTGCAGTTTATTTGCACAGATACCTGTGCTCCATTAGTTGAAGGATCTTTCAGTGCAAGTACATTTCCAGTTTGTAAAGAATGATCACTGCATAACTTGGGGCAGATTAATAGAAAATCAGTTTTAATTTACCGTAAACATTTTAAGAAAGTTACATTTTCAACTTAGCCTCTTATTGAGACCTAATGCAATCAAAAACCACTAACTATTGTTTGAACAGGACTGAATTAGTCTTAAAACATTTTTAAATTTAATTAGCATCTTATTTACCTCCTTGTATTCGTTGATAAGTTTGGTCAAACCATTGAGCAGCATTAGTCCTAAAGGCTTGTTAGTGTCAGGGCATCTGAAAAATAGAAAAAACATTTAGACTTTATTTATGAGAGGGAACACAGGTAAGCTGTTCATGGACAGAGGAATAAGTGTGAAAGTCTTACACCATGCAGATGTGATGGACAAACTGTAAGGTGAGAGACAGCAGTTTGTTGTTGGTGTTGGCCCCAAACAAACCGTCATAAACGACCTGAAGCACAAAGTAAACCAGTAAAGACATTAACACATCGCCAAATAATAGAAGACGTAGATCTCTGAAAAAAGGCAGCAACAGACATTCTGAGGACTGGTTGTCTAAAAAGAGAGTCAGTATGACCTGGATATTTGCTGGGAAGCACTCTGCTGCCAGCCGGGAGCGTAGAAGATGTGGCAGGATTTTTAGTTTGACTCTCGTGCTCACTGGATCGTGTTTCAGCTCTTGTTTGACATTTCCACCCTGCAGAAAATACATGAACATTTTACCTTGATCTGAATTTGAATAAAAATCTCCTTCATTGGCTTTTAAATTAAATGTAAATTACAAACCTTTGTTTTAAGAGGGACATCTCCCAGATACACCTTGAACATCTTGTTGATAATTAGAGGATTATTCCAGTCAATGATGCTGGAATGAAACAAAAATAGACATTTGGAAAATAGTTTACACATTACAAAATTACACATTTTGTAATGTGTAAACAGACCCATCTTGTCGTTCACAAACAGAAGCTAATAGGAAACAGAAACTAAAGACGTTCACAGTCTTTCCGCATGTTTAACATAAAAATAAAAAGCTCTACCTCTGTTTGCTCCTCAGCTCCAGATCAGCTGCAGTAGCCACACTGTGTCTCGTGTCGCTTGAAGCCACCGCCAAGTGGACCACTGTCTCCACCTCTGGCACCTGCTTGGCCTCAATGAACTTCACTATGCCCAGCTTACACTGTTGGAGCAACAACCAAAGAGTTAGACAGAAACCTGCAATTAACAGCCAAAATAAAACTATGATTAAACTGAATTGACAATGACTGATATCTCCATCACACACTAAACTGAGATAGATTATCTTGATATTTGGTGATATTTCCTTTAAACTGTATGTTGTGCCAAACATTTTTAGTAGCCTTCTAAAAGCTTGTCAATTTCCCTCCTGGATGCTTTTGTATAATTATCATAGCAACCTATGGCATCTTTACTCATATATGATTCCAAATATCTGGTTTCAACTATGAACAAAATATTTGATAATGTCCCATGTTTGGTCTGAAGAATAAGTGTGAACGCGTTATTGTACCTGCTCCAGTTGCTCAGCGTTCCACTGGGCTTCTCCAATAACCCTCTTTGCAGCATAGACACTCATCCCTGGGGGAGGCTGGGGAAGACCCTGCCCGCTCCCAGTGACCGCCCCATCCGAGGAACCTCCCTGGGAAGAGGACGGTGCAGGCCGAGTTGGAGACTCATTCAGCACAAACCTGATGATGTGGAAGAGAGAATGCTCCAGTTCAAAATGCTTTCAATCTCGCGATTAATACTCATTTCTAGCCGCATGTTTTATTTTGACAACTTACCCATAAGGCATGAGCAAAACATCCAGCATGAACTCCAGTAGAAGGTGCATCATCTTTGGCCTTTCAGTTAAATTGAATGGAGACACGGCTTTGGACGAGTCTGCAGGATACTTCATGTGGTAAAGAGTGGGAATCAGAAGGTGCATCAGGCTGAAAACACAAAGAGAAAACGGAGAAGAAACTCCATATGAAAGCATCGACCTTTAATGTTGAACACCCCCTGAACAATTCCACTAAGAAAACAAATCTAAGTGGAGAAAGTATAAAACACATGTGAGTGGTGGTAACCTGGTTGCATAAGTGTTGACATAGTTTGACATTCATGGCCTGTGTGTCCTTAAGAAGGCTGAATACTAAAAATGAATCAAAAGTATTAGCTTGATGTTGTGCACAAATGCACAATCCTAAAATATGAAGAAAAAAATGTTCTGAAATAATTTATTATATTCTCCTTTTTAACATCTCAAAAACCTAGTTTCTAAACGGAGTGTGTACACCTATGGCATGCAGTCTAGAAGGTGACAATACTTCACTGGAGAGGTATGTGAGAATATGCGTCTCCTCACCTGTCCTGTTGTGGCTGTGGTTTGCCTTCCATGGCAGTGATGAGAGTCGGGGCCAGCTCACATTGTTTTGCCACCTCTAGACGAGGGTAGCCCATCTTAATATAGATGATGGTAAAATTCTGTCAAAAAAATGAAGTAGATTTTATTTTAATGAAACAGACCTGCTTTGTTTCAATTAAAATATCACATCAATTAAAGATCACACAAACTTAAAGCATAAATTTTTAAAAATCTGATTTATAATGAAGACAACAAAATCAACTACCACATTTACCATTCATTTGATAACTAATACTGACTGAATATTTGCTCAAGATATTTTACTTAAATGTAGAGTGACTAAACATATTATGGACAGTAAGCATGCTCTCTCACAAGGCAAACATTGTATTAATATCTTACTGTAACAAAAGAAGCAGCTGCAGGGTCCTGGTACTGCACCAGCAGTGTCTCCACTGGTAGCTGGATCTTTGGTCGGCTTTTAATCCTCTTGTTGAGGTGAACCAACAACTCCATCACCTAGTCAGAGACACGTTTCTTAGTGCAGTTTCATGAAACAGATGCATCAATAAATAATGCAAAGAAACATAAGGCCGCTGAAAGCAATCTTGAAAGTACAAACTTTTAACTTTTCCACATTTTGTGACTCTAAATCACAAACTTCAATATAAGGTGGTTTTAAGGGACAGACAAATATATCAATAAGCAGTAGTGCATTTTTGTTAGGGGCAGGGAAATGGTTTTCAAAGTTTATTAAAAATGTCAATTTCTACAAGTGGGGAGTCTAGTTGTATTTAGCACCCTTTTCTCTTATACCTCTAAAGCAACCTAGTGCAACCAGTGGACTTCAGAAGCTACATAATTAGTAAAATAGGTCCACCTGGGTGTACTATAATCAATGTATGAATACAGTTGTTCTGTGACCTATTAAGCTTCGTAAAATAGGTGAGTAGAGTATGCATAAATTGTACTTAACTAAAAGCAGAAATTAAAAATAAAAGTAAACTTCCAAGAAATGACTGATATAAGATTAAAAAAGTATTCTATAAAAAGGCTACTCAAGTACTGAGTAACCGATCATAACAGATGATTTCATATTTTACAACTATGTAACTAAGTTATGGGCAAATTCTGGGATTCAAGTAGAAAATGAGGGGAAAGACCCCATCAATAAACACACTAATTATTTGTATATAGACAAAACTAGCCCATATAGATAAAACTAGATTAAAAAAACCACAGGAGAAAAAAAACTGGTTTTTAATAATAAGTTAATGTTTTTTTGTCTGAAAAATTACCCGTTTAAAAAATTTCTGTAAAGTCAAGTTACAAATCAGCATGCACCTCCCCTCACCCAGCAACCCAAGTGGAGCGCCAGCATATTTGGTCAGCCGGTTTTTACCACTGTCTGCGCCGTGCAATGGCTGCTGGAACAGACAACTGTTTTGCTGTTGACTTACCATCCAGAAATCACTTGCTGCATTCTTGTTGGTTGTGCAGGATGCCCTGCTTCTGCTTTTCAAAGATCTACAGTTATATAATTGCGCATTTGTTTGCATCCAATTTCATGTGTGAGTGTAAATGTTGAGTTGTGGGGGGCGTGGCCAGAAGCAGCTTATTTGGATTTAAAGTTACGAGAGGCCCTAAAACTCTGTTCTGAAATGAGCACAAAATAGGCAGAACTGAGCAGACTAAAATATCATCATCTAAGAATGATTTTGTTAAAAAGAAATGTAATAAATATGTTGTGTATAGACCTAACCTCTGTCAGTCCATCATGCAACAACAAAAAGTCTGGCACAACTGCAAATCTACCACAATGTGACCACACACACCTAAACTGGTTGGCTGAGCATTCAACCATTATTTTTACTTTACTACTCACCTTCTTTCGCACCCCCTCCTGAACACTGGAGAGTTTGAGAAGAACAGGTGGGAGAAACTTGGAGATGATGTCCTGAAGCTGGTCATCAGTTTCTGCATGGCCCAGGCGAAGGAACACACGTTCCAGTTGATCTAATCGAAACACACTTTTACTTCAACGGCGCACCAAGTCATGGTTTCATGCTCCTAGTGTACAGTATCTTTCGATTTAAATATGAATCTTTAACTCATTCGTGACTGCAGACACCCTCTGGGTTAAATGAACCATGTTAAGTCGTACTGGAAAGAAGCATTTTGTCCCATTATGGCCGATGAGCTCAACCTGCCAGCTGCTGTACATAACCCAGGCTTAGCTTTCTAAGCCGTTAGCAACAAATGACAAGACAGTCAAAGCGGGTCATCATATATTTTTTTTAATTAGCATAAAAGCAGCAAATATATTTCTAAGCAGTGACACGCCCGTGTAACTTAACTAATTGTCACAAATGCCAAAAATGCAAATCTCCACTGTAAGGCATTGGTGAGAGGACATAAATAAGAAGCCGATGTGATAGTTTCATTTTCACCATGACTGGGCAAACGGCCTCCTGACGTTAGCATGTCAGCTAGCTACGTAGCCTGTTCCAACCCAGTTTTAAACTGAATTTGGCGTTATCGTTACTTTATAAACAGCCTTAGAAGCAGGGCGGGCAAAATCACATCGCCACACCTGTTTTGGCGACCACAAATGGGACATTTAAGAGGATATGAGTCATTAACAAGGCAGAAAGAAACTTACTGAGTTCATCCTGGGCAGCCATGTTTGCACTAAGTCATCAATGACCCTCCCAGTTGACAGAGACTGCCGCTTCTCTGGAGTGCCAATAGTGCCACGACGTAATACACGAGTTAATAATAATTATTATTAAACAATTATTTACGTTATTAATAAAATGACGTCGGAAATAAATACATTTTATGAAATAACTGATTATGTTACATCAATAAATATTTTGTTATATTAAAAGATATTTTAATGTAATGTTAAATTTTGAAGTTATATGTTCAAATGACACAAAACTATGCCATCATTTCTTTTTTGCATTACTTTATGTGTTTCCATTCATTATGAAGAAAATTAAATTGTCCATTCATCCATCATCTTCTGTTTATGTACAGCTCAATCCCACTGTGTTGAAGCTAAAAGGTTTGCCAACTTCCAACATGGTCTAGCATGCATTATTGCAGATGAGCCTACAATCCAACTATCCAACAGCTACTCCAACCACCCATCATCGTAACTAACACTAAGACTCTTAAATCTCATCGCTTGAGGCACATGCTAATCTTGACTAGCCATCAACCTTTTTCCAATTTTAAACCAAGGGCTAGTTTGTCTTCGCAAACTAGCAAAGACAAGATCATAAGTTTCCAAGCAGACATCCTCTTCTCCATATACTCTTTCAGATCCATCCATTTAATCCATTTTCTGTTCACCCTTGTCTCTAGTGGGGTCGGGAGTTGCTGGGGCCTATCTCCATCTGCGTTCCGGGCGAGAGGCGGGGTACACCTAGGTCACCAGTCTGTCGCAGGGCAACACGGAAACAAACAGGACAAACAACCATGCACACCTAGGGAGAATTTGGAAAGACCAATTAACATAACAGTGTGGGAGGAAGCCGGAGTACCCAGAGAGAACCCACACATGCACAGGGAGAACTCTGTGCAGAAAGACCCCAGGCCAGGACTCGAACCCAGGACCTTCTTGCTGCAAGGCAACAGTGCTCTTTCAGATCCTACCCATCAAAACCACAAACAGGATTGGAAACCAGTACTAGTAGAATCCAATCTGCACTGAAAACAAGCTTGGTAGACAACATCTGGCACAGGTTGCCACAAATGGCCCTGTCCATAAAAACATGGTTCAACTACATGTTTTTATGGAGATATGGGGTGAACCAGTCATCTACCAAAAATATCTTCAGGACTTAAGGGGTATGTGTATTCCCAAAAGGGGTTGCATGCAATACCGTGCAAAAATTTAAACCACAATGGATTTTATTACGTTTTGCTTCCAATATATCATAGGGCTTTTTTTTTTTTTTTTTTTTTTTTTTTTTTTTATACATCTACATACCGCTTAGAGAAACTTTTTAGTATTTCAGAAATTGCTGTTCTACTGGAATTTTTATGCACAAACATCTCTTGGGTTTACAGAAACTGGTCCAAAAAAGATGATGTATCCACTGTGCGGCAGCTGGTGAGTCTTTAAGTTCAGAGATCAAGGTAGTATTGACAGACTGAGTGAATAAGATAACATAAAGGCAACAGTAGCTCAGTGACCACTTGTTACAATCAAAGTGTGCTGAGAACCATCTCTAAGCACACATTTCAAACGTCAAAACAGATGGACTTTCCACTTCTCAGCTCCAGAGAAGGCTAAACTGATTTAACGACTGGCACTGTAATGAAGGTCTTCATTACTTGGATGAAAACACTTAAAAGGGTGTGTTGAATGATAAAAGACAGACAATAACAGATTGAAGAATTTTATTATTTGTGTGTTTTTATGCAGTGGCATCTCAGCTGGAACTGATGGTGTCCTGTTAAAATAAAACAAACTTTATATTTATAGAAAGGTAGCTTTAGAAATGAAATGGCTGCTTAAAAATGAAGAGTGTTTGTTAATATTATGCTGAAGATTTGTCAAATTGATTTGTGTATATGTATTTTGTCCTACCCTGTTTCTTGGTGGGTTTGTTTGTTTGGTTTAAAGAGGAGTCTTGAGGCGGAGTAATGAAGACCTTCATTACAGGCACACTGAACACAGCATTACTGTAACCTTCCAACATCCTGTTCTTGGTTTGCATCAGTTTCTGCTGGGTGGTTATTGAAATGTTTTCCACAGTAGTTTGCTCCAAACAGTTCTATCTGTTTGGCTCAAAGATCAGTATGTTGAACTACTGGATTTTTTGACTGTTTGACTGCTTACAGCTAATTTGCTTTGTGTTACCTTGTAAATGCAATATTCAAAACCAACTTTTCTACTGTGTACCACAAATGGTAGCCCATGTATTACTAATTTGAAAACCATGGATTTAAGTCTGTATATTCCAATAAGAGTTACATCCATTCATCAGTCGTCATCTACCTGCATGTCCTTGTAGACTCCAAGGGGAGAAATAGAAGGGCAATAGGTGGTGGGGTACACGCTGGACAGATCATCACCAGTCCATTACACATATGTGTATGAAGTACTCGGCAAAATGTTTAACCAATCCATAATTTTTGATTTTATATATATATAATCAATATTCATATATATATATATATATATATATATATATATATATATATATATATATATATAGAGAGAGAGAGAGAGAGAGAGAGAGAGAGAGAGAGAGAGAGAGAGTCTGATAGATATATATATAAAAAATATAAAGTATGCTTTAAACTCATTTGGGTTCTAAACAAAAGTTATTTTGCTGGACTGCGGGGGGGAAATGGCTCTTTGGATTGTAAACGTTGCAGACCCCTTCGCCAGCTGATTCGCAGATTTCAAAGTACATGGATGGGGTTAAACCACCACGGCCATGACAGTAGCAACAGCAGCGTAGAGCGCAGGCTATGTGGAGCGCAGCCCCACTTCTTCACGGCACGAAGCAGCAGCTGTCATGTGAATCAGCTGGGTGAACAAGGAAGGAGATAAACAACAACACGACTCCGTCGCTTCATCAAGGTAGGTACAAACTGTTGAGCTTAGTCGGGTTCTCGACAGTGATATTACAGGAAGAACAGTGCACGGAGTCCTGTTTTTAATCATAGTGTTGAGGAAGCAGGTTGCATTTCGTGGCTCTTGTTGCAGAATCTTCGAAGCTATCAGCGGCTAACCCTTTAGCACTGGCAATCACTGAAGTTGGGAATCATGCTTCTGTTGTAAGCGTTCATGTCTTTATTTGTCTGCCTTACAAGTAAATCTGCAAGTCACGAACAAACACACCAGCACTGAAACTCCAGAATGAAGCAGTTCGACTACAAGAAGTCGGAAAGGATGTAGCTAAGGGCCTATGCGAAGCCACCTTGCGAGGGGCATTTAAACCCCATTCTCTATACTGTAACAAGTTAGCTAACGTTACAGCTAGGTTAGCTTACTAGTTATTTACACCTTCCCCTTTACTGCCACTAAAGGTAAGTACCAATAAAAGGAGTTTTATGAGTTCACATCTGAGAAGCCTGTTGATTGTGTCATTTTACGTGAGATGGTCAGCTGAATTGGCGAGCTGCGCTGTTTGTTCAGCCATTACTCGGCATCATAACAGAACGTAGGCTAGCTGGCTAGTTACGTTGTTAGACAACAAAGATGTGCAGAGTTACACACGCTGAAGTATTAATAGTCAAATGCAGCTCAGCATAGATTTAAACTCATTCGAGTGTAGCCAGATTTGTTTTAGTTACATTAACTTTTTTCAGGAAGTTATCAAGAATTGTAATAATTTGTTTAAAGCCCGAAGTGTAAGACAAAACTGTAGTTTGTCTTTTTTTTTTTTTTTTTTTTTTACTTTGCTTGTTTTGTTTTAAGTGATCTATTTTTAGTCTGTATCTGCTTTCTAAAACGTATGATTTATTATGCGGTAATGTAAATTTCAAGGAGGCAGCATCGAGAGGGAATACAAAAGGGTGAGGAATTCACATGGTGCAATGTGATCCTTTGTGTACTGGCACAGTAAAGTTGGGAGTGGAACTGGGATGGGTGGCTGGGACAAAATGCTGCGAGGGGCAGCTGCAGGTTCAAATAATCAAAACAATATATGCTGAATCTCTACTGCCATCTAGTGGTCTTATATATATATATATATATATATATATATATATATATATATATATATATATATATATATATATATATATATATATATATATGTATATATATATATCAGACATCTGCTTATCCTACATTGGGATTTCAGCAATCCCACTAGATGGGAAAAATAAAAGACATTTAATATGATACATATTACATAATTTTGCTCATCGTATTGGATCTAAAAAGTTAAATTGTTTAAATATGTTTATATCAACCCATCTTATTCCTTTAAGATTCTTAAATTTGTTTTTATACCACATGACCTCTAAAATTAACCTAATTTTAGAGATAAGTTTTTTTAGATCTAAAATAAAAGTACAATGACAGCTAAAATAAATCACCATTTAAACATAATATAATATATTTAAAATGTATTATATTTAGAACTTGTTTCTAACAATATAGTTATTTAGAAAACATTGAGATGAAATGAAATCAGACTTTTATAGTGCTTTTCAACCCTCAAAGGAGATTCTCAAAGACGCTTTGCAATAAAATTGGTCACTTCCATTAACATACACATTCACACACTGAATAATGATGATGATAACAATGTTAGTTCTAATAATAATAATAATGACACAAATCATTGGCATGATGTTCATCATAAATGATAGGAATAAGAAAAATGAACAATGTAATTTTAAAGATGTATTATTATTCCTGCAGAAGCAGAATGGGCTGCCTTTCTATTTAAAGTCATACCTAATATGGCTTCTAATAAGAATCAGTAAACAACAGTCTATTGAAAAACAGCAAGAAATGATAGAAGCATTTGTTTATAGAAATAATAGAAGCATTTGTTTTCCCATTTCAGATTATAGCCACTGAGGAGGCAGGATGGCGGGAGCAGAGGTATCCACCCCTGCAAACCCCACCTGCAAGATTATGACCTTCAGGCCCACAATGGAAGAATTCACAAACTTCAACCAGTACCTGGTGTACATGGAGTCTCAGGGTGCACACCGGGCAGGCTTGGCTAAGGTTGGTAGAGACTTTTTGTTCTTTTTATGGTGTCTTTATTCAGTGTGTCTTTCATTTCTTCCTCTTTATTCATGTATCAGAGCTTAATTAACCTACTCAAGCAGGATTAAGAAAGTAAATCAGAAAGAAACCTTTTGAGAGCGAGCCAAGTGCAATGTTTCTGAATAAGCTCTCATCATTTAGATTTTGGTGTAAAGTTCCTGTTTCATTTTCAGTAACAAGTCTCTGCATTTTTTGTGTGTGCCAAAGGTGATCCCCCCTAAAGGCTGGAAGCCTCGTCGAACCTACGACGATATTGATGATTTAATGATCGACGCGCCCATTCAGCAGATGGTGGCGGGCCAGTCGGGTCTCTTCACTCAGTACAACATCCAGAAGAAGCCTCTTAGTGTGCAGGAGTTCAGGCGGTTAGCAAACAGTGACATGTGAGTATTATAGTATTGCATTTAATATTCAATATTATTAATTCTTAGTGTTTCACAAACAGGTACTTCTGTTCTGGTGCTGGCAGAGGAATATTTTAGAAAATGTTTCATTATGGAGCACTTTGTTTGAATTTCTTATTGTGTTTGAATTTCATTTTTTGTGAAGGTGAATTTCATTTTTAAGAGTGACCTGCTCTAAGTAGCTTTTGTTCGCACAATTAATTGATCCTAAACTTTCTTAAAATAAAAATAATTCTCATTCTAAGATTAGCCTACATTTTATTAAAATTAGGAATGATTGAAGCATTTCTTTTACTCTTAAAGATTTTTTGAAATCTAGAAAACTGTGAAATACACACAGAGTAACATCTATGTCAAGGTTTTTACAAAAAACCCCAGTAGTTTTTATTTTTTTCCCTTTTAAAGGTACTGTACACCTCGCTACCTGAATTATGAAGATCTTGAGAGGAAATATTGGAAAAACCTCACTTTTGTCTCACCCATATATGGTGCAGATGTCAGTGGCAGCCTCTATGATGAGGTAGGTGACCTGTCTATCTCTCTTGCACTCTCTTTGTTTTTTTGTTTTTTTTGTGGCTTTTTTTCCCCTCGTAGTCGGTCATAATCATCTGTCGGTGTTTAGGTTGATGTATGTGGCTTGCAGAGTCTGTAGAATCCTGTCTGAAATGTCTTTAACTCAAAGCATTGCAGAGTGTACATCACTGGAATAGTTTTATCTTTATATTTCTGGTTCCATTTTTTTCGTTGTTGTTGAGAATTTTAGTTTAATATAGTCATAGTCACTTTTTACAGGAAGATCTGGGATTTCATTGGAACATAATATTTTATGTTGGTGATTTAAAAACCCCTCCAAAAAACAGGATCATATATTGTCTGTCGCACCGGTTTTAGCCCCTGTTTCCAATTTCCTAGGACGTTGAAGAGTGGAACATTGGACATCTGAACTCCATCCTGGATGTTATCGAGGAGGACTGTGGTGTGTCCATTCAGGGGGTCAACACACCGTATCTCTACTTTGGAATGTGGAAGACCACCTTCTCCTGGCACACAGAGGATATGGATCTGTATAGCATCAACTACCTCCACTTTGGAGAGCCCAAATCCTGGTGAGTGTGTCTGGCAGTGATTTTAGTATGAGGGTGAACACACAAAGGTGTAAATATTCAACAAAGTGGTGTAAGTGGTACAACTTCCAGACATATTCAACAAATCTCTGGTTCCCGTCACCAAATAGTTGGTTCCAATATCTGAGAAAAAGAATCTGTAGCTTGATGAAATGTCATGTAAAATATTTAAATTACAGGATAAATTCAGTTCATTTAGCAGACATTTTATGATTATGCAATACAGTGATGCAGGATAGCTCAAACTCAGTTAGCAAATATGCCTTTGAATTATTGCTTCACTAATACACTGATGATCAAATATGTTCCAATGTTTACTACTTTACAAAATAAGTCACTCTGCTGTACAGTAAACCTCTTTAATGTGAATTAAATCCAAATTACTTAATAAACACATTTGATTAGCGTTTAAGAATTCCTCTTTAAGACTAGACTATGCTTACCTTTACCTACTATTCTGTGGTTAGCAATGAGGCATTTTGCTATGGTTGCAACCTTTTAATGACCACCAAATGATGTAACTAATTTCTGTAAACTTTCTCTTAATTGATTAAAAATCAATTAATGCAGTAGTTGCAAATTGAAGTCTAATTTTGACAATCTCACCTCCACCATTCAGCACATTTGAAAACGGTGATAGCTGAGATTTTTCTTTCGTCTTTTCACAGTTGCTACAGCGAAATTCTAGCAAGTCATTTTGAAGGCTAGAATAAAAACATTTGTACTGAGATTATACAAGCAATGCAGAACCTTGCAGAAGTATTTCTACCCAGGAAGTTCTTTTACATTTTATCTCCTTAAAACCATATATTTGGGGTTAGTGCGAGACCAGCCCAAAGTAGTTCTTTGATTCACACTGAGAAGGGGGAAGGAAAATGGTTCATTGTTTTCAAAAATTGTTTCAAATACAACAACCTGAAAGGCGTGAGATACATTTGCATTTAGCCCCTGTGAGTTAGTTTATGGAATTACTTGTTGCTGCAATTATAGCTGCAAGTATTTTATTATGTTTTCATCTACTAATTTGACAAATCTGAACATTTCCACTCTACAATGCAGGATAACTCAAACTGAGTTAGACTGAGTAGATGGCATCTTTGAACACTGTCTTGCCATTGATTGTCAGTTGGATTTAGGTTTGGATTTTGACTAGGCCAACATACAAATAAGTTTCTATCTGAACCACATCATTGTTGCTCTGGCTGTATATTCAGCCATAGCATACAGCTCTGGAACAGACAGGAGGATGAAGCTCCACTCTCCCGTCTGTTCTTACAGTTTAATTTTCCAGAAATTTCTTGTATTTTGCTTCATCCGTCTTCCAGTTATATGGCGACCTAACTTGTCCCTGCATTGCGATAGCATGCCTTTGCTCCCAACAGTTGGCTTTTCCTCTGATTTAGGCCAGTTTTGTGATTTGCATAGCTATTAGAAGCCCTTTCAGTAGATTCTCCCATCTGAGCTGTAGATCTTTGCAGCTCCTTCAGAGTTACCATGGTCCTCTTCATTGCTTCTCTGATTCACACTGTTCTTGCCTAGTCTGCCAGTTTTGATGGACGACCAAGTCTTCACAAGTTTTGTCTTAAAAAACCTCTGAGGACGTCAGAACATGTGATATCACACAGACTAGCTCCATTTACTTATTTGATGACTCAGAGTTTTGATTTTTTTATTTAAGGAGACTGAGTTTTTCACATTTTTCTGTTCAAATTTTAAGAACTGTGTATCTTTTTCCATCCTCTTCACAATTATGTACTACTTTGTACTTTGTACTACTACTACGGAACAAGGCACTTGTTCCGTCCACAAGCTTGAAAGTATTTTATTAGGATTTCATGTAGCACTAGGTAGCTATTGCTAACATCCTTCAGTGTTCCTTTCAACCAGATATTCTTTATGTTACTTAAGATTTTTGTTGATGGGTTTCATTCAGCTCAAGGTTTCCTGTTCTCACTTGTTGTTTGCATAATTAGATCATTTGCATTCACTGTCAATGTGAGTTTACACACAGTTATGAATTAGTATGGTAATAGTATGGATGAGCCACTTTTGTTCTCCAAGGTTTCTCTAATTTTTATTTGACTTGTTGTTTTTTAAGACACGTCCTTTGTTGTCTCTAAAATTAAACATGAAAGTTTTTTTTTAGTCTCTAATTTATGTTGAATTATTGTTGCTTAATGCATAGTATTTTGATGAATGCAACCACATTGGGTTGGGTTATTTGGAGGTTAGGATTGCAGTAAGAGACGAGGTGGGGAATGCAGATGGATCCAGACAGAGTTCTCTTTTCATTTCTTTGTCAGCTTGCCTTGCTCCATTTCCTTCTCTTGCCCTGGAGGTAGTTTTGCTCATTAGAGTGGGGAGCCCTGCAGCCCCCACAGGGATCAGTGTCACAGCCAGACTGTGACACACACATAAACACACACTCACTTAGTGCAGCCCCATGTGCCAAGTACTTGCACGTATTTGCAGCCCCTTATCGTCTGGTGCACACGCTCCTTTCATCCTGCTGCTTTCCTCAGCATCTCATCTCAGGAGGGGATCAGCTTAAAGATGGCAGCCTTCTCAATTCCCCTCTCAGTTCCCTGCTTCACCTCCACCTAAGGTTGTGTCTCCCCTCTTTCGGTGTCTCCCACTGCTGCGTTAAGCTGACGGGTCACACGATGATGGAGATGCCACAGACCGGAGGGCTGAGGGAGTGCCAGTTGAGTCCTTGAGGGGCTTCTGTCACACTATCAGAGTTTCTGGCAGAGTTTCAACTTTTAAATCAGGTTGCATCAGTGGGGTTTCATAGGAAAACACAGAATAGTTTACTTTTTTCCATAAATTGGTTGTACCAGCAATCAGTGATTATTTTGACCTTTCCATTGCATTACAAAGGTTTTGGCTCTTGTAAAGCTGTAACTTATTAGAAAGTGTCAGTTATTCTGAAAACTTGAGCATCGTAACAGGATAAGCAATGAAATTTCACAGTTTTATTAATCATTTTATACAATAACAGTTAAAAAAAGTAGATATATCGTTCCCTTATCCACCACTTGATGGCAGTCTTGAATTTCCTAATGTTGGCACTGAGGCACTAATTAAGTGCAGCCAGAAATAACTCTGTATGGGCCTCTCTAACAGGTATGCCATCCCCCCGGAGCACGGGAAACGACTGGAGCGCTTGGCTACAGGTATGAAAAAAAATATAAAAAGAGTTGTTGAAAACCCAGCCTGTAATTTAAACACACTTATTCCATGGAGAATAAATTCCAAGTGAAGACATTTTTTTAAAATGCAATTTTAGAAAAAAACACCAACACCACACTGATTTTTATAGGTCCTTATAAAAATAATTTGAAAGACATTTGAAGTCAAAAGGAAAGGAACTTTTTAAATAATAATTAAAATCCTTGTTTCTTTCCATAAACGTGAGACAGACTAGAGATTCAGTACCCAGTAGCCTCCACCATGAACAAGTCTGTTTACTATCTACAACTGCTTGTTTGTAAGGTGTAGGAGAAGCTATTCTTGTCACCTGGAAGCATAAATGTGTGGAATTTACTAAACACTTCTGGAGTGTTAACTGGAATCATGTTAACTGGAACAAAGTGATTATGAGGAAAAACAATGATGAGTATCTGTGATGCTGTGGGATTTATTCTCTTCCAGAAGCACTGGGAGTCTTGGTAGAGTGCAGGACATTATGAACTTTTAGAAATGTATCCCATGGCCAGAGTGTACATTTCTATTTCACATACTACCTTTAATGTGAATCAGACTGGATTGGGCAATAATTTTGTTAAGGAAAGACACTGATGTTATTGTTTATTAATTCAATCATTCTTTTAGGTTCTGTTATGTTTGGAAACTGGGACTCTTTGTGTGCTGACATATTAAGATAATATTTTTTATAAAGCTCCTTTTTGTTTTCATACCCTCTGTGATGGTGTGTGTGTATGTGTGTTTTCCTCTTTCAGGTTTTTTTCCCAACAGCTTCAAGGGCTGTGAAGCTTTTCTGCGCCACAAGATGACCCTCATCTCTCCCTCTATACTGAAGAAGTATGGCATTCCCTTTGATAAGGTAAACTCCTCATTCTGTGCACATTTAGCTTTCTCTGCCCTACCGCCTTTACTGAAGCAAGGATCCAAACTATCGAAATTTCACTCTCTCCAATTTAATGTTCTGTCTGCTCTATTTTTTGTCCTATTTCTCACCAACTCACTTTATGACTAATACTCAGATTACTCAGGAAGCCGGAGAGTTCATGATCACCTTCCCGTATGGTTACCATGCTGGATTCAATCATGGCTTCAACTGTGCGGAGTCTACCAACTTTGCCACTTTGCGCTGGATAGACTATGGCAAGGTGGCCACACAGGTAACATCACACTCAAGCCAATATGAACACAAATCGATTTAAAGCTTTGTACAAACTATTTCAGTGATTTTTATTTATATATGTGTTTTTTAAAATAAGAAATGTGAATGAAGTCTGAAATGGGCGACTGGCAATATGAAGTTGAGCTCACATAGCTTCAAAGTAATCCGATGTAATAAAAATATATATATATTTAAATGTTGCCTCCTTTTCTTTAGTGCACATGTAGCAAGGATATGGTGAAGATATCCATGGAGCCCTTTGTGAAGCGTTTCCAACCTGACCGTTACGCTGGCTGGATGCTGGGCAAGGACTCGACGCTCATCGACCACACTGTTCCCACTCCCAGTACGACACCGGAGCTGCAGAGCTGGTTACAGAGGCGCCGTAAGACCAAGTCTGCTAACAAAGGGTACCATATGCAATTTGTTCTGATCTTTCTTCTCTCGAAGAGATGAAAGCTTTTTGGTTTGACTCTTTTGCAATCTTTCTCCTGTCACGGCAGCAGTCACTCTCGTATGCGCTCCAAACGCCTCAGGACCACAGAGGAGCCGGTTGATCTGGATGGCAGCTTAGCACTGAGCAGCAGCAAGAGAAAACCTCTGGGTGGGCAGTCTGGGCCCAAGGCAAGACGGTCCACAGTCGGGACTGCCTACAAGGAGCTGGAGAAAGGGAAGAAAAAACAGGCAGAACCCAAACACAACCAGAATCAGAACTTGCCTCAGCTTTCTGGTAAGATGGCTTGATTAATTTTTATTAGTTTTTTTTTTTTGTTTGTTTGTTTGTTTGTTTGTTTCCCAAAACAAGTTCATCACCGGCATGACTTAAGAGTAGTAAACAATTTCAATAAGTTTTAAAAATAAGAAATGATGATACATATTTGCTTTTTCTTGTGAATTTTCTCTAATACAAATGGGGCTCCAAATTTTACATACAAATATATACACACATCCTGACTAATATTTGAATAAAAGTCCATTAGCAATGTGCAGAAATACCCTTCTTGCATTTCCTGACCATGCAGTATCTGTTTGCTGGAACAGATAATGTTCCAGCAAACAGATACTGTTTGCTGGAAAGATACATTGAAAGTATCTTTTCAGTGCTAATAGCACCAAAACACACCCATAGCCTGTGGCGAGTGTTAAACTGGTCATACTGAAGACCAAGGCATGGTTGAAACAATTTGGGTCAGGTGGTTAATCTCGGAAACTTGCTTGTCTTTACATTTATCCAAAAAAATTGAGTCTGTATGTATAATTTTGACCATGTTGTTTGATTAGTCCACTCTGAAACAAACAGAAGAGTTAAAATCAAATAACAATCATGATGAGTGATTGTAAAATTGTCTGTATGATCAGATGTATTTTCTTGCATTTTTTAGCAGATTTTTTTTTCATCGCTGACTGATATTTGCTTGTTTTATTTCTCTGCTTTATTCTCACCAGCTTGCAAACAAATGTGTGTTGTGAAGGTAAACCGTGTTGAGAGTAAAAATTTGGAGTTATCTAAAAAGGACACGTCTCAGTCAAACCCCCAGACATTACTGGTGGAGGACAAGCTAAAAGCAGCCGAGTCTGAACCCCAGGACCTCTCAGGGGTCACAAACTGGAGCCCAGAAGGACCCAGGGAGAGTCCCAGGGCTTCACAGCCGCATCTGGAAGTCAGCGATTCGAGGTTTTCTTCTGCGCAGCAAGACCTCGACTCACCTTCCCTCACGAACCAGTCTGCAGAGACTCTAATGGACACGTGTCTCTCTGAACCTCAGGCTCACGTATCAGCTTCCTCAACTTCAGCATTAACTTTGAGCATTGACACTGACAGGAGCATGCATACGGGTACCAGGAATTACACTAACGACACTGTAAAAGCAGACAACATGGACATCGATGTTGATCCTGAACATGTTAATCAACACTCCGACATGAAAGCACTTTATGAGCCAGCAGAGGGCGATGGTTACACACCAAGTGGCTCCTTTGCTGCCTCACAACACACTCAGAGTGTGGGAAAAGGCAGCACAGAGGAAAGCCTTTTGCCTCCTCTGTTGCAAAGGAATGCAGCGGATATGCCACAGCTCACACCAGAGCCGGCTGGGAAGGTGGGCGCTTCTCCGTTGCCACCTGTGTTGACCCAGGAGATGCCCTCCCTCACCCCCGCCGATGATGACTTCACTCATTTCCACAAATCCGAAGCATTAAGCCACCAGGTCGCACCTGTGCTTCAGAGGGAGACGCCAACCAGCTCGCCGTCCTCACAGGAAGCTAGGGAGGAAGGGACTCATTTACAGCCAGCAGAACCCTGTACAGGAGACCATGACAACCGCTGGTATTTAGAGGCTTCAGTTAATTGTGAGAAGACAGCAGAAGCAAACACAGATCATTTAGCTGCCAGTGGTTTGTGCAAGAGAACATCTGGCGACGTCCATGAAATGTTAATAGAATCTGCTGCGGAAGGAGATCACGCAACGCTGGAAAGTTTCATCCCCGAGCAAAGTGATACAACTCAGAGCCAGCTAGTTCAGAGAAATGCACAACTCAACTTGTTTAATCCAAATAAAGACAACTACAGAACTCAGAGAGACGGTGCCTGCAGTCCAAATGTCACACTATCATCTGGTCATGGTAGTGATGTTCCTCAAACCCCTGATTCTTCACTACACCCTCAGCATGAGAACCACTCAGCATTAAAACCCAACTACCACACTATGTACTCTAACTGTTCTTCCCAACACACTGAGCCTAAAACCTCCTCCAGTAGTATCTGGAAAAACTTCACTTCCCAGAGTCCTGCAGTTCTCATCCAGAGTCTGCACCCAGATCTCCAGTCTGATTTCTCCCATGATCCTCTGCCTTACACCATGTGGACCGAACCTCGGTGCAAAGAAGTCACGGACCTGGAGGACGCTGCAAAGGACCTATGCAGATCAGAGAACCAGGAGGATGAAGGTGGTGGTCTCACCTGGGCCCAGCTGGAGCCCACCTCACTCCTTTCAGTCGGTGCTATCGAACCTCTGGGACTCTGTGAGGATTACGAGTTGCAGAAAGTCGAAGAGAACGGAGCTGAATCTGTGTCGAGACAGAGCGAGGCCGATGCGTGTTTACACCCCGAGAGGATAGCATCGCTTCACCGGACCGAACAAGACGAGACGGATATGGAAGGTGAAGAAGCATCTGATCGTGAAGATGAAGAGCAGCAAGATAGTTTGAAAGGATGCTGCAGCAGTGATTCTTCAGAGGAAGAAGAGGAGAATGACCCAAATAACTACAAATGTGATGAGTCTGGCCTTGAACCTGGGGAAGTTAGTGCTGTGAGTTCTTTTCTTTTTCCCTCTCTCTCTCTCTCTTTTTTTTTTTTTTTTTTTTAACACACACAGTTTAGTTGATTTCTTATTTTTTTACACCAAGATGAATTGTTTGCATGGTTTAACCTCCCATTATTCCCTCTCTGTCTCAGTACCCAGCCCTGTCAGCCAAGAGGACCACTAAGAGCTGGCGTCACCCTCTCAGGAAACCCACCGCAAGAGCCGTCCCCACTGCTGTGAAACAACAGACTGCCAGTGATGAGGGTGGGCACATTCTCAATACACACACCCATCCACACATTGAGTTATTTTGAACGTTACTGTTATGGCTAAGAATTGTAAAGAGGTGCAGACAGCAGTAAATGCTGCTATTGAAAGCCATGCTCAGCAATGCTCATTAAAAAAAAAGATGTCTGTTGTGGTTTCTGTCGTAAGGGGTGGCTCCAATTCAGAAACCATATTTTCAGTTTTTTCATGGCTAAATTGCAGTGACCCCAAACATAGCTGCCATAAACTTCCTTCTCCTTAATTGGATTTGGAGGCACAATCTACTCAGAAATCATTAAACTGACTAAAGTTATCTCAAATTTACAGTCTGAAATGTGTTAAAGCCCCTTAATGTTTTTTTTTTCCCACAATATAATCACAAACTTTGATGTACTGTGTTGGGATTTCATGTGAAAGACAAAATTTAGGTTTGTTTATTTAAAACGGGGACAATGTACAATATACATTAACTCCAATAGGAGAGATGGTAATAATAGTGAAACAGAAAAATAAACATGTTTAAAAACATCTGAATAGTAAATTTGTTCTTTGCAACCTAAAATCAGTTTACCTATAGAAGCCACATATGTGTTCACCTGTTTTGTGAAGTCCTTAGAGGTATGAGCCAACCAAAAACCATCATGTGGACCAGTTAATGCCATAAATAGGCCAGGGGTAAAACTGAGACGTTTCAAGCAAGCTTAGACAATAAAACAATATCCCAGTTTAATAATATAACTTTTTGGCCTACAGGCAAAACGCAGTTTGTGGTGGAAAACTAACACTGCACCTCACCCCGAACACACCTTCCGCACCAGTGGTGGCAGCATCATGCTGTGGGAATGCTTTTCCTCAGGAGGGACAGGAAATCTGGTCAGAGTTGATGTGAAGATGGATGCAGATAATCCTGGGAGAAAACGTGTTAGAGGGTGCAAAAGACTTGAGACGGAGGCAGAAGTCCCCCCCTTCCAGCTGGACATCGCACCTAAGCATACAGCTCAAATTGGATGCCCACCAGCAGATTTGTGTGTTACCATGACACAGTCAAAGTCATGATCCAAATCCAATCGAGAATCTGTGACAAGACTTGAAAATTGATGTTGACTGATGCTCTCCATCTGAACTGACTGAACATGAACTGTTTTGCTAAGAAGAATGGACTAAAATGTCAGTCTCTAGACGTACGTAACTGGTAGAGACACTATCCAGATGACTCGCATCTGTAGTTGCAGTGAACGGTGGTTTTTGCTAAATATTGACTCAGGAGGTGCTGCAGACAATTTGCACACCACACTTTTTAGATTTTATTTATAAACAAGAAAGTTTTAAACGCATATACATTTTTTTTCCTTTCACTTCAGTTGTGTATTATTTTTGAAGGTCTATTGCATAATATCCCAATAAAATGCGTTGAAGTTTGTGGTTATAATGTGACAAAATTCGAAAAAGCTCAAGGAGTGTGAATACTTTTGTGAAGCATTGTAACTAATAACTTCTGTATCATTAACTCAAATGTGTCTTCTCCCACAGTAAATCCTTCAGCTCTGTGGTCTGTTCCTTCCCTCCTTATATTCTAAATGATATGAACTCCCACCACCATGACCAGTTTGATGCCTCTGACGTCAATGCGCTCATAAACATTTAATTGTCTGGCCTACCACAGTGCAATGACCTTTTGAATAGATGATTTGTTTGTTTTCATGCTTTATATGAGGCAGGCGTGAGGGTCCCCCTTAGCAACACTCCTGATGCATGTGTATACGCAGAATCACATTCGTTAATCTTCATGATTGTGATGGTTGAATATTTCAGTACTCGTTCTAACAGTTTGTCTTAATGACAGTAGAATGACCATGGCTTTGTGAGGATTTTCTTATTCAGGAAATAGCTTGTTCTGTGGAGAGATCAGATTGAACTAAGCAACAAGTCCTCAAATGAGCATGAGTGCCAGAAACAGAAATGAGTTATGCATGTTGCTAGGGTTGCTTGGATATGAAAGCTTAAACCAAAGCTACTTACCCATAATATGTACATTTTCCTACACTCTTTCCTGACCAAAACACCTAAATTGCTTCTCTATTTTACTTAAACACCCCCACAATTCTGCATTGTATCACTGTCACATAACTGAATAAATACCGTAAGGCCAACCCTTTCTCTCACCTCTCCTGAAACATGAACACTAACTTGATGAACTTGATGAAAATGAGTTGTGAATATCTTATCACCTTCACACCAGTATGTTAAAAAAAATGACTAACTTCAGCCACTACAGATGTTAATACATCCCTGCAGGCTAGCACTATCTTTGGATCTGCAATAATTTAGGCTTAAAATAGTAAATGACAAATTCAAGCACTCTCGCTGCATGCATCATTGCTTTTATCAATGTAGTGGATGAGTGCTCCGTCATAAAAATTGTTTTGTGTGAAAAACATGCAACTTGTTATTCTTACAGTTACATAGAACATGTTGGATTAAGTGAAATTAGGTAAAAATTCCCTTCTGATGAGAGTAGCTTCTAAATGAAATTATGTCTGGATTAGACCAAAGATAACTAAATACACAGATCAGTTCATTAAGAAATTGGAAGAAATATCATTTGTGACTTAGGGACATTTGGCATACTTATAAACAATTACAAACTCACAAAGTCCAGGACCTGCCTGTGCATAATCACTGGTTTTATTAGTAATATCTCCTTAATAACCTTAAGTGTCCATGCTCACTTGTTAATGATTATTACAGCAGTTAGAAAGATTAACTACTATTTATTTAGCAACGAAGAGTTTTTTTTTATCACTTCACAGGCATGTGAACTTTTTGTAACCATGGCTGAAAGATATTAATTTTCATTTGATAAATGCAACCAATAATTATAGCAGTACTAACAGAAAGCTATTAAAAATGAGGGGATTATTGTGAGATGAGAACAACATACTGAATGATTTTGGCTGTAAATGTAATCCAAAATTGTATTTTAGTCAACTCTTTTATCATCAGCAGGAAAGCAAAGAGTTCTGTTATTTTGTTGACACAACAGTCATTGGTGAAGACATAATTAAAAATTGTTGCTAGGATTCTTTATAATTACAGGGATTAGATGCGACTGCACAGCAAGTCTGCATTAGAGAATGAAAACTGCAAACATCAGTTATAAGATTAACACATGCTACATTTCCACACCCAAATAATAGACCTAATTAACTAACAATCACTAAAAAGATAAGCTGCTATTATTAAATATCTCCTGATTTTGACCCTTGAGAAAGAGTCAAATAAGCTAGAGCTGACTGAGAAAATACATTATCAACTTATGTTTAGTTTTTAACATGAGATAAAACAAATCTATAATTGTGACAGCGCAACACCGATTAAATTTTCTTTGGACAAACTAACTGTGTTCAACTCAAGTTCGAGCTTTATTTGATCTTTTAGGTAAAGATTCCAGATTCTGATCTCCTGGATTCTTAGTCTTTTTTAGACTGAATTTGAAAGCAATAAATACAGAAAGTCAGTATGATGTAACAAATATGTGTATAATGGAAAAAACAACGGGAAGGATGACACAAACACACACATGCATTCATACCAGAGGACAATCCAGAGAGACTAATTAACCCAACAGTCATGTTTTTGGACTGTGGGAGGGAAGAAGCTGGAGGAAGCTGGAGTACCAGGAGAGAACTCACACATGCACAGAGAGAACATGTAGGCCAGGATTCAAACCTAACCTGGTGCTACCAACTCTTCCACTGTGCACCATGTTTCCAACTAAAACCTTTAATAATGTATTCAATGGTTGAAGAATAATCACTGGATTGTTTTTAGTGTCGCACAGAAACATATTCAAAATAAAATAAAAAATGTTTAAAGTCACACATCAAAATAGTGTTGCTGCTAAAAATGACTTCAGCTGAAACACTTTTCAGATTCGTAGTAGTTCCACAGTGTGAGGAGAAAATCACATAATTTTCTTGGCATATGAACTATATCTTCCAATTTCTCTGTTCTATTATATGTTTTGTATTAACAGCTATTGTTGTAACTCACATTTGACCCTCTTAAAATAGAGCCTCCTGAAGCAAACCTGGCAGAAGAGGAAGAGGATGAGGAGGGGGAGAATGAAATGGAAGGATGGGCAAAGCCTCTCATTTACCTCTGGCAAAACAGAAAGAGCTGCTTCTCTGCAGAGAGAGAGTACAATGCTCATGCAGCTACCAAGGAGCCACACTGTGCTGTTTGCACACTCTTCATGCCATATTATCAGGTAAACTCACATCTATCCATATCAAAAATGGAAGTTCTAATTTCCCTTTTGCTACATATTGTAAAATCAGCAAAGCAAAATATGTTACGGTTACTTGAACACTGGTTCTGCTGTTCTACTGTGTCAGTAGTGTTGATGTCCCTTGATGTTTTTCTCTTGTTATTCATTGGGTTGGAGTTTGACTGGGCCATTTTACTAACACATGATTATGGTTTAACCTGCACCGCTCACTTATAGCTCTAACTGTCTAACAACTGGTCAATGAACACTTTGGCAGGATATTTTTGGTGATTCCCATTTTTGTTAGTCTGTGTTACCTTGTCTGCATTTTATTTAAATTTAAAACCGACACGTAACCTAACAAGATTCTATCATTTTATATTCTGAAGTTACAGAGTTCAAATAACTTGGAAGTATATTTTCTTATTTCAACATGTAACATTGGAGGGAAAAGCGAAAACAAACAGTAAAGAAGAATTTTAGATTTCCTACTGAAGCAGAATATATTATGTCGTAATCCTAATATAGTTTCTTCAAACTCACTTTTTGCCTTTGCAAAGAAGTTACAGCTGAATGATTACTGGTCAATTAGATGAATCATAGAAGTAACACTAAACCCACAGGTCACAATAATCACATAGTTTTTCCACAAGGATGTTGCTGTTTATTACAGTCGGCCCTTGTAATTTCCTGCAGGCTGAAATGTCACGTAGAGTGACAGCTCTCTTTACAACGCAGGGAGGCATATGTTTCATCACCCACATACCCTGTCAATGTTCCAACTTGTTTAGGTTTTAAAAATTATGCTCCCTCTTTCTCCTGCAGGCTGACAACAAAACTAAGGACAGCAAATCTGTCACAGCGAAGGACCCATCCAAAGCTTCATCTCCAATGGAGACACCCCTCATGCCTGGCTGTGGCGGGTTGAGGAGGTCTAAGCCCCTGGTCCCTGAGATCTGCTTTTCTTTCCGAGAACAGAGTTGCCCCCCAACTCCTACGAACCCTCTGCTGCAAGAAGATGGCACCTCCCCTCTCCTGTACTGCCAGAGCTGTTGTCTGCAAGTTCATGCAAGTAAGTCAGCACAGGGAATGATTCGAGTGGGTAGGACAGTGAGCGAGAGTGCTTTCTGTGGTACTTGCCACTGTTTACTGTGGTCAAGCTTCATGGGACTTACCAACTAGCAGAAAGTGTAGATCGTGTATGTTTTATGTATTTGGTAGAAGGTCGCTGGGTTTATATGTCCTGATTTTCTTTAGTCAGTTTTCTTTTCAGTCCACTCTCTCTGTCCCTCGCTTTCTCTCTCTTTCAGAGGTATTCTGCTTCCCTCATCAGCCAATCAAATCTTCTCCCTTCACCACACATAGGCCGTGTTCTAAAGCCCCAAACCAGAAACAAGCCTTTAAATATGTATAACTTTTCATTTGACAGCATACAGAGCCTATGCATTTTACATTCAGCTTTAGCTCTTCTAGAGACGCACCAAGAGATTTGTGGCTCATTTTCACTCATTGCCTTGTCATGCTGCTGACCATTTTACCCAATTAGATTTCTCTGTTAGACCTGCAATTAACAGCATTCAAAGTGGTTTAAAATGTTATATTTACATTTGTAACAGAGGCAACATCACAGTTTTCTTTTTGAAGGTTATTTCTGGGGACTGAAATGGTCATGGAATAAGGGACATATTGTGCCATGTGATCCCATTATCCTCTTAAAAGACCCATACGACACACTTGCAGTGCATTAAATGAGTTATCCAGATTTTTGTTTAATTGCCTTTTAGTTGCAGTCCTTATGGTTCAAAAAGAAAGACAGAGAGGGAGAGAAACAGGCCTTCTGCATCTTGTATTAAGGAACTGTAGACATCAGTACTACATAAATAATGTAGATGTTTGCCATAATACTGTGTTTCCCAAAAGGTTGCCAGCATTTCTAAATTTAGTGTGACAGACAGAGACTGAAAACTAAAAACAATAAAACAGAATGAAACACCATCAAGCTTCTTAGTGTCAGTGGGTTCAAACTGACATCCTCTGGCAAACCTAATTTACTTTACTACAAAAATATTAAATGGCAAACAACAAACAACTAGCAAAAAGAACCAAGTGTTACCAAGTATTTTTATGTCTTGGTAAACTTGAAACACAATTAGACTAACTTACAAGTAGTTTTTCAGCAAGATCTTGGAGCTTGTTTTAAGTCAATAATTTCTTACTATTGATTTTAAAAGGTACTTTTTTCAAAATCTGCCAGAGGAATTCATTTGTAACTTTTTATTAATATTAATGAATTGCTGACTCCTCTTATGCTCTTATATCTTGTTAAAAGGTTACTTGTAAGTTGGTTTCTTCTTATTTCCAGGATACTCTGTTGATATTTAAGATATTTGCATTGAAACTAGACAGAAAATACTTTGTGAGATTTTATAAGACTGCTGGGCATTTAGAAAAAAGGTTTGATTACTGCAATGCCAACATAGGCTTCTCTCTTTATTACTGAGGAGGCTTATAGTTGTTATGCTGTTGTTTTGTCAAAAGGTAATTAATAATTTCCTATTAAACATTACCTATCATTTCCCTTCAGAACCAAACTACTTGGTCCAAGGAAGAAACCTGCAACAGTATGAATTCTTCTGAGCTTGGCTGTTCTTTACATCTGGAAGAGTCTCACAGTCATTTTCTTTCTCTCTAAGTCAGAATCAATCCCTGATACTAGGGTTGATCCTGCCACATATCCTCTGTGATCCAGACATGTTGTGCACTGTGAGGTGACTGCATAGCAGCTGTACTGCATTTGTAATTACTTGGTTTGTGCTGGCGTGTGGGAGACAGAGATGAAGCTTATGTCATCTGACACTGAGGGAAAAAGCCACAAGCTTGATTTTTAGACACGAGAACGAATTCACGTTAATGTAGCTTTCCCCCCTTGAGCAGTAATCTGAACTCTGGAAAGGAAACAGAGGTGGGCTTGGATTTTATTTTTGGTTATGTGATGGATAGTCAAGAAAAAGATCAGAGACTTTAAAATGTCCCTCTTCCTTAAATGTCTGAAGGCTTTAGTACTTTTATTGTAAACATCTGCTAGGTTTAAAGGAATCAAAGCATTTTTACTACAGCAAAATCTGAAAAAGTCTCTATTGGTGGAAAATAATTTTAAATACTTTTCTTGCAAAACGCACATTCTGCTTCTAAACTAATCACAAATCATCACTTAAAGTACTTAACATGAAAGTATAATTTAGCATAAAATACACACAAAACCACTGTTAAAAAAAGCTTGTATTGTTTTTTTTATTTTTTGCTTTCTTTTATCCTGGCCACCCAGATAATCCCTCACACACGGCCACACAGACCACTAAGATCTCAATTTCCACTTAGTCTGCAATACTGGGCTTGTCTACACAGAAACCCACCACTTCAATGCCATCAAGAACCTCTGAAAACAATGTGGCTATGGCATTTTGTCCACTGTTTTGTAACAATAGACCTTGCTGTTCCTGTCGACTGTGTTGTTTTATCTCACTCTACTGGGACTTTTTTTTACATCTGATTTCCCCCTTCTCTCCTTCCTGTAGGTTGCTACGGTGTAGCTGCAGAAGACATCAGCGAACGATGGTCGTGTGATCGCTGTTCGGAAGGAGGTTTTGCAGCTGTAAGACAGTTTATGTCCATATTTTAGCAGCGCTGTCCTGTCTTGTATCAAAATGGTAAAATGTAGAAGTAACCCTAAATTGAAATATTTTTTTAATTGCATTATTATTCTGACAATTTTAGAGAAACCTAACCTTTGTTTTAAGGAATTGATTTTTAACAAAAGAAAAGCCCTTCGTCTTGTTCTTTAATACATATGAAATATGTTTGCATATTTCAGCTTTTATAAAAACTGAAGATAACATGGTCGCTTGATTGTGCTATAAAATGGCACTGGCAAATACATAATTCTGCCCTTTTAATAACATGCATAAGATGCTTTTTCTTATATTAGCCTTTTCTTTTATGTAGAAAGCACCTATAGTGTTTCTTTTTCACTCTCTAAAAATCCTTATCTTACTTGACCAAAGGATATTATTTCCAATTAAAGTTATACAGAGTTTCTGATGGCAGGACAGAACATCTTTTTCCAGACATTCCTCCCTAACAATCAGTTTGCATGTAGATACAGTCTAAGGGTCGTTACACAGACTTGGTAAACCCCAAAATGTCACTCACTCAGATTTATTTACCTTCCTTGCCATCCTGCTCAGTGTGTGTAATAAATGTGGATCTCTGTCCAGCCTTGTGGCCAGTGGCTAAAAGAAATGGGCTTCTCTTTCGTCATATTTGGTCTTGGTGGAAAAGGAAAGTAGTAGATCAATTATTAGAAGTTTGTAGAAACTCTGATCTGCCTCAAAAATATAAGTTTTTTTAAAGAGTTCAGCTACATTGTTTTGATTAAACAGAATTCATAACATTGTTTTTCTCTCCATTTAATCAGTTAGGTTAAATATAGAATTTTTCTAAATTTGTAATTTTATTTCAAGGTGTTTTTGACATCTTTGCCAAGGGTTCCTATAAACTATAGGATATAGAATCATATTTCCATAGGTTTTTAATTTGTATTTTTTTTGCTAGACAAACCTCAAGTGTATCCAAGCACATGAGAACATTTTGGTAACTCACCTCTCTTTATTGGTTTCTCAGGAGTGCTGTCTCTGTAACCTCAGAGGTGGAGCCCTAAAGAAAACCCAAAACAACAAGTGAGTCATGCTTTTTGTTCACTTGGATTATCTCTACGTTTTCATCCCTAATCTCAAGAGATCCACAAAATAAAGCGGATGTGTATCCTAATGATCAGTGTGTGCTGTTGTGGTTTGTTTTCCACGTGGACACGGCTGCAGATGGGCCCACGTGATGTGCGCCGTTGCACTTCCAGAGGCGAGATTTGGCGATGAAGCCAAGAGGAGTCCCATTGACACCAGTAGGATCCCCATGCAGCGTTTTAAACTGGTGAGAGGACACACACACTCACACACACACAGAGAGAGAGAGAGAGAGAGAGAGAGAGAGAGAGAGACAGATAGAAACACGCAGAGTGTCCTTGAGGACTGGTCTGGTCTAATTAAGGAAGTATTCACAATCCTAATTAACAATGTGAAATGAACATGCCTGCAATCAAAGCTAGATAATTAACTACTAGTTGATGGGAATGGCAAAGAAGGGTGATGTGGGGAGGGCTTTCTATGTGGCATATTATTCCTAGCATTTGTGTGTGTTTGCTTAATGAGATATCGGAGTGTGTCTCAGCAGAGCTGACATGTTAACACAAGTTAGCTCTGTTCTGCAGGAACCATGATGGCTCAGCAGAACGCAAGGTGTATGGGAAGTGCTTCCCAATATAGGATGAATAACAGAAATGTGATAAAGCTAGTTAAATTACAGCCACTGTTTCTGAACAATAACGTAAAGTTCAAACAGTAAGATAGATTCAAAGGCAGAGCATTACTTGCTCTTTGAAGTATCATATTATGTCAGATTTATAGAGCTCTCATTGGAAAAAACAATCTCTTGCAAGGCAAACAATATGAGCTCCTACATAAAGGTTTATTCATGATTTCATAGATTTTATTACTGCAGTGATGCAGACGGATCCAAACAACATTACTCAGAGTGTACTTTATTTTTCTCATACCGCACTGAAATTAAGGCTCATTTAGGTTAGAGAATGCTGACCATAAAGTGATTTTTTTTTTCCCACTTCCAAAATAAGCATTAAAGGCCAGACCGGGCGGGCATGAAGCTCATAAACGCTTTTGACACAACAATTTGGCGACTGTGCAGTAGGGACCTTCTTGGGTTTAGCGGCCAGATTACACTATTTGTGCTGACTCTTAGTGGAGTACATTTTGTTTATATCTGCTCCTTTTTTAGTTGTTAAAAACTTTACCTTTTACTTGTGTGCATCATGTTCATTTACATGCTACATATGAAGTGATACATTGCATTTGTTACCAAGTAAAACGTTGACAAAAACAAAAATTATCGGCAAGTACATAAATTAATAAATTGTCTAGCATTAGCAGGAGCCTTATCAGATCTCTTTCAGCAAAAAATGGGTAAAACAACGTGGAGACATATAGAGAGAGCTGCAGAGCATTAAATAAGGTATTTAATATTTATCCTTTAAAAAGGATAAATATTTTTCCCTCAGCTTCAGTTTTTGAAGTTTCTATTATAGCGTGTTTGTTTTTTACTTATTATTATTCGCAACTCTCAATCCAGTCCAATCCAACTACGGTAAACCAGATTAAAAAGACATGAGCAATACTTTTACCAGATGGTTTTGGTATGCACATTAGTAATAGTTGTCATTTTTAATCAAATCTGTGTTGTCCAACAGACAATAATTGTGAAATTGTTGCCATGAGACGAAACTGTTAAAAAACAGATTTAAAAGGAGTTTTGGATACCAGCTTTAATGTGATTCAGTCAAATTCCTCACAATATAATTATAGGTCAAACTCCCAGCATTGCTAGATGAACACAGTTGTTTCACATATTTGAATTGCCTCCTCAGCAGGCAATCAATCTGTGGTAATGACTCGTTCATTTAATTCAACAGCAACAGGACACTGACCCTTGCGGACTAACTCTGGACTCCACCGCCGTAATCATTTCAAAATACTGTATCTGGGCACGTTTTATTTATCATGGGATTTTAATTTGTTATGCATTTCATTTGGATGAAACTGGTTGAAAATGAATGTCTTTTCAAACTGCAAAGTAACTTTTGCTCTGAGAACTTTTATGTTACTGGAGAAAATGTATTTTGTGAGAGTAACTATACATGTACCAATCATTGTTTTGTTAAAAAGACTGTCACAGAAATCCAGTCAAATTGAAACAAAACTGATCAAAACATTAAGACTTTCTGAATAGTGGAAGATCAGCTGTTACTGATCAAAAAAATATTGTATGAAATCCTTGGTAATATGTTATAAAATATGACTAAGCTGAAAATTCCTTCACTTTTGAACACTTTTCTTCTACATAATTTGGTGAAAAATGAACAAATAACAGAGATAGAGATTTTGTCTTTTCTTTTTAGACTTAATTGAATATCTTACCTTTACATATCGCCCACTTTCTATATTTGAATGTTCCTCCCACTTGCCATGTGTTTTGAAGTTCGCATTGAACCCGTTGTCGCCACAGCAGTCCACTGCATTCATAATTCACCACAACACACGCAAACTTAGGCATTCATAATTTACCATGGGAATGTTCTTAACGCATGGCTCAACACAGGCACCAGATGAACTTAGCAGAAGGAATAAGCACTGGGAAAATATCCTCAAAATGCTGTTATGTTTACTGCCCTTTATCCTCGCATCTGAGATGGTTTTTAACTATTGCACCAATTTATCTCAGAATTTGCGCATAATGAAGATTATTCTAGATGTCAATAAGAATCTTGTCAAATAGTATTCAGTGGATGAATGTTGACTTTGCCTTGACTTTGGGGTCCATAACAAAGCAGGTATGGGAAAAGACTTCATTAAAATGTAGGGCAAGTTAGTCATTAAGAATAGCTGTCCTTCATCCTACATCCTTCATCTGAGAGAATGAGCAGCTGGGAAATGAGAGGCCTCATTATTTGAAAAAAAAAAAAAAAAAAAAACATTATTAGGATTTTCATCATCCAGCTTATATTAGGCTTTTATGTTGCCTTTTACTTCATCTCACTAGAGACAAAGACAAAAGTCTCTCTTCCCAGTATCTCCTGATACTTAAGTGATAGTTAAATGAACTGATTAGCTGGTAATTGGGAAGGTGAAGCCACTGCTGCTGTGGAGGGCATACAAATTTAATTAATTCTGTCTTGATGCACTAATTAGATCAGTTATTGATTTTTTTTTTCAAAGGGATTAACAGAAGTTATCCCCCCCCCCCAAACCATCATAGTTTCTTTGAATTTCATTTCTGGAGTCCCTCATATGTGGTTAGACTCAACATATTCATTTTAAAGTATTGTGGAAAAGTACTTCAACCTTTGCAGATATAAAATGCAGTTTTCAAATTATATTTTTAGTTTTTGAATGACAAAAGCTGTCCAAACCAACATGGCCCTTCATGAAAAAGAATTTACTGGCAGTGAGTCTTTTCCATCTCTTCAGCAACACTCTTTATTTTTAAACACTCTTTAAGGCTAAAGTTGTCTTTATATAATAGCAAATAGAGCGGGAATTGAACCCAGACAACCGCATCAGGTACTAAAGCCCCTTGTTTTTGTATGAAAGCTGTTTATGTTTTAAGCTAAATTTAACTGGACACAAATCTTCCAAAAGTTTTCACTTTCTTCTCATCAGTCCACAGAATAATTTTTCCAAAAGGTTGGAAAATGTGAGATGGATCTCTTTATTCATTTTTTGCAGCTGTTTTTTGTTTTTTTTTGCAGCTCCTGTGAACTCTCCGATTGATGACTTTAATGTCTCCTCTTTTTTGTTGAATCATAAATTCTCACCTGAGCTGGAGCAGCTCCAGATATTGTCTGTTCTCTTGTGTTCTCCTGGATGAATCTTTCCTGAGCTCTTGGAGTAAATTTTAATATATGCCTTCTTTGTTGGTGAGTAATGGATATCACTGTGATTTGCTGGAGTTCTAAACCCAGTGGATATATCTACCCTTCCAGACTGAGAAATGTTAACTGCATTGTTTCTTATCTGCTCTTAAATAACAGATGAGAATGTTAGCTCAGCTTTCTGAGCTATTAGCTTACTTTCTGTTGCCAGACTGCTTCTATATATGTGATTACTGGCAGTAAATGAAACCCAGGTGTGGCTTGTAAAATAGAACCAAAACTTTTAGTGAATCAGAATTAATTCATTTATTAACAAGGAAGCAAAACCATCTTGGACAAAACCATCAGGACAAAACCAAATCCCTAGAAAGTCATTTTGTAATAAATGAAAAAATAATTTCAATTATTAAAACTTTTTGAATTTACTCAGATTATCTTTGTCAGATATTAAGAGTAACTTAATGAGCTGGAACATGTTTTAAAGATTTGATTAGATCTAGTGGCCTTTATTTAAGAGTGATCAGTGGATAATGTGAGAGGGGGAAGACATGTAAAGGTCATCAGGTCTGGATTCAAACCTGTGACTGCTACGTTGAGGACATTGTCCTGAAATGAAATATTTAAGAGTAACAGAAAAGCAAAAACAGAAGTCGGTCAGTGAGTACATGTTCCCTCGCAATATAGGGCAGTTTTTCTTTTATTTTTACCTTCTGAAAAATAACAATTTACACCTCAGCTAATTTCTATGTCACTTCACTTGCAAGCACAACTCATTCTTTTCCTAACACCCCTGTTCCCCCCGAAAATATCAATATAGCATTTACAGATGGCTCAAAATGACTTTCCAGGGATTTGGTTAATGCATAAATTACATTACCACACCACAAGAGGGAATGCAGAAGCAGGTAAGTGAAGTGAAAAGTAGAGCACAGATGAGTGTTTTAAAGAAATGGAGTGAGATGGGAGGTCTGTGTGAAAGGGGTGAAGGAGGAGCAGCAAACATGTAGGTTTATAATGGGAGGATGCCATCTATTTTTTTTTCTCAAGAAGAGAAGGAGGAGTGGCTCTGTGGGAGAGACAGAGACCACTACCACAGTAGTGAGAAATTTAACTTAAAGGGCCACTTAGTGCAAAAAGCTGCAGGATAAATCTCAACAGTGTTGTATAAAAACGGGACAAAGCTGGTGTATTGAATATGCCTTTAAACTCTGCTTTAACCCGACTCATTTATTTTGGTGACTCTTTGTATTAAAATAAAGCAGTAATTTGAGTCTATTGAATGGCATTGTCTTATATTTACAAATAGCTGTACAGCAAAAAAAGGACAACACATTTGATGGGATGAATACTTTTTATAGGTACTGTATTTTATTTCAACATGCACATTTTGCCCATATTTAACAACTGATCTTTGGGAAGATGTAATTTATATATATATATATATATATATATATATATATATATATATATATATATACCAATCAATATATATATATATATATATATATATATATATTTAGGAGACGGAAGCATCTCTGTCAGAAAAATGTTGAGCTGGAAATTGTTTTTCTTTCCCCAACAGCTTGATAGACAACTCTTTATTTGGATTTTATGTTTGCTATGAACCCAGAGCAGAAAGGTTCAGATTGTGGGACTGACGGCTTGGTATCATCTGTGTGTGTTTACAGAAATGCATCTATTGTCGCAGCCGCTGTGCAGGGAAGCGTCAGGCGGGCGCCTGTATCCAGTGCTCATGTGGCCGCTGTCCCACCTCCTTCCATGTGACCTGTGCCCATGCTGCTGGTGTCACCATGGAGCCAGACGATTGGCCGTATGTGGTGTCAGTCACCTGCCACAGACACCAGTCACGGAGTTCGTCTGCTGTAAGTTGTAGGATAGCAGTTCCCTGCAGCGGATGAGATCCACGCTGTGTTCAATAAGAAACAGGCGGGAGTTGAACAATTCCTAGGATGTCTAGTTTTGCACAAATGTTGGCCGCATTAAACTCTTGATAAGTTTAGGTGCAAGTTGGCCTTAATTGCTTGGTTTTAATATTAGGGTCGATGTGATTGTAATGGTAAAAATATTATGCATCAGTTTTGGGTTGTTGTCAGGTCAGAATGAGTTTAACACATTTTGTGTATTTATTTTATACATCAAAATGTAATTGCATGGATTGGTTGATGGTGCCTTTTCTCAACTTTATAATCCATTTACATTTATTAGAAATAAAAATCTGTTACATGCATTTCTATGTTGTCTCATTTACTTCCATACCCTTTAATACATTTCAATACAATGAACAGCTTTCAGAAAAAATCCAGCTGTGCTTGGAGAATGAAACAAATTGAATTGATACCCCAGGATCTGTTCATCTCATGGAGTACTGTTCAGTCCATTCTTTGAAGCAAACAAAGAGTAGCTCTACCAAACATAGCTGTCCACTGAAACTAACTTGCCAGGTAGAAAGAATCTAATCTTTAATCTTACAGACTGAGCTACAGTGGAATGGTTCCAATCAAATTAAATTAAATAAAATTATTTTCCTTCCAGTTCTTAATTATGTACTACTATACTGGAGAAAAATTTGCTGGAACATCCTGTCTTGAGACGATTGAAAACCGTCTTGGCTGCGTCCTGAACAATCCTCCTCCTTGTTGCATGATGGAAGTCATATAGTTTGAGGGATCTAAACTCTTCTCGGATTGCCAGGCAGCAGAAGATCAGCAAATGGCTGCTTTTGACCCTTCAGAAAACAGTCTGTGTAGTGTTTGGTTCATCTGAAGTTGCAATGTTTACTGAAACTGCAACAGCTTGTTTATGTCATAAATATTTATTTCGCAATGTCCCGACGAGTAAATCCTTAAACTGGAAGAACTTGAACTTTCTTCATGTCTTGAAATCCCAGATTGGGCAGAACATTTAACCACAAATTATACTGTTTATGAATAGATTTAAAAACATCTTCATCTTTCAAGAAAACATCAATTACTTCTGTCCATGTGGGTCAACAGCAGCTTAAAACAACACAATGCCACTGAATATATAAAAATATCATTGATATAAAATAGATTGCAGATTTGCAATGGAAGTAAAACTCCTACATTTTAACTGCACACCCTGTTCTCTTCCTGTTTCTACCAGAACGAGCGACTGTGCCAACCTCTCATCTCTCTGGGCCAGACGGTGATCTCCAAACACAAAAACCTGCGTTACTACAGCTCCAAAGTGACCGAGATCACATCGCAGACCTTCTATGAGGTCATGTTTGACGACGGCTCTTTCTCTAATGACACCTACCCAGAGGACATTGTGGTGAGGGTTTCTTCAATTTGATCCGCTCATTTGTGAGATGTCATATCAGATCCATTAAGATCTGAGATCTGATATGTCCTTTTATTTGCACTCTTAGTCTTTACTCCAAAAATATCCAGTTGAAAGGTGTTCTTTTATTAGAAACCTCTTTGTGGATTGTTTATTAAGCAGTTGTTGCTCTAAAAAAAAAGCTAAAAAAAAAAATCAAAACGCCAAACATTAGAGACCTGCTGACTGTCATTGATCACAACTGTCTGGATCAGGATGTGTATTACATCCCACTAATTTTGACTGAATTAGAATCACCAAAATATTCTGCATGTATTTTCATATTTTTGTTATTTTTTTATATCTGTACACTTGAAGTAGCAATTTTGCATTAAACCTAGTATTTTGCGGATGGCTTTAAAAGTGTTTTGTGTGTAATTCTGGGGAAAGAAAAGGCTCACTTCTTTTAAAGCTTGTCAGAAAGCCCACAGGCATGAAAACTACTGAGGCTTTCTGAGGCTTTTTATAAGTTCACTGAGAGAAAACTAAACATACTGAGCATATTCCAAACTTTACAAGGTTTCCCATGCAGATTTTATAAACGTAAACACAATACACTGAAAATGAAGCATGAAAACAATATTGGTGTGCTGAAAAGGGTTCAGCTCCTTCCCCTTTTATATTTTGATACTTTTCCCAGTGAAGGCTGTCCATATTTCAATAAAATATTTTTTTTTCCATTTTTATGAGCTCCTATAACATAGGATTAGTTTTTTTTTCTTTTAGGAACTTGTACATTTTGGTTTTTATATGAAATTAAAATCAAATATATAGACTTTATAGAAAGACATAGCCTCTTTGTAACTGTCTGACATAAAATCAGGCTAAATATTTCCCATTTTAGGTTGGTTAGGTTAACACAAATTATTTCCCTTACCGTACCAAAATGACAGAATGTGAGAATTTGTTTAAGGAAAAGAGGTCGATCAATTAATTCTAAATCTAAACAGTTTTCCAGACTGTTACTGGCAACCAGCTCTTTCAAATGAAGTACCTTGTTTTGAAAAAACCTCTCCTGCTGATTTTGCTACCATACATAACAAGTGAATGTTCATACTCAGACTTACTCTCATGATTGCTCAAATGTTATTTATATGCTTGATTAGCATGAACCTATGCAGGGATTGCAGGTGCGGGAGGTAATACCCAGTACAACTTGTGATTATCTGCCTCCTTAAAAAACAGATTACATTTTTTTACCGAGTCATTCCTGAGATTTTCTCAATTTGTTTAAAATTAGCTTTAAACAAGTAGAGACATGTTTCCAGCTGAAACGTCTTGATTATGCAGATTTAAACTGAAAAATGAAGATAATTGGTCGTTCACATCTCACCTCTAAAATTAGAAGACCTTGAGATTGCCACGTACATATCTGATGATTTCCTCTTTTGCTTTCAGAGTAGAGACTGTGTGAACTTTGGTCCTCCTGAAGTCGGGGAAGCTGTTCAAGTGAAGTGGCCTGATGGGCTTTTCTATGGTGCTAAATACCTGGGATCCAATGTTTCCTACATGTATCAGGTACACACAACCTGCTCCAGAAAACTCTTAGTCTGCCAAAGACAGTTGACAACAGCAAGAGTTGTAGGTCAAAGCGAAGAGCTGGACTTCTTAAAGTCCCTCGACATCCGTGTTATTGTGACTCCTCTGCCGTCGTCAGGGTCCCCTCGGTATCTGAACTGAGAGGCAGAGCGAGAAACAGAAGGAGATCACTTGGGAAGGAGAAGTTGTGACAGAGATGAAGGGTAAGAGGGAAAAAGAAATAGGAAGCAAAAAGGCAGTCAGAGAAACAGCGGTAGAAAATAGGTCAAGAAAAGAGAAGAAGGTGAGAAGCAGAGGATGATGAAAAGGAGGTGCCAATCTGCATTATTCAAACTCACTGAATTATTCACCTTGCTCAGGGTCTCAGGGCTTCCACTTAGAGCTTTATTTAGTGAGCCGGGCGTCAAGCATTAGTTATGCACAAATGCTTCTATGACGCACTTTCTCTGCTGGACATGGGTCAGAATTTTTTCCCCCCGAAGCTTGAACAAGAATATTCCATTGTCCAGGTGGGTTTAAATTTGGCACAGCTTTAGCCTCGGCCTCACTTCCAAAAGTTACATTTCCTGAACAGGATACTTTATGTTTAAAAGTGAACAGCAGAGTCTTTAGAAAGGGTTAAGTAAGGTGCAGGTGTCCAGTTACATCACTCTATTGCTTTTCTGCTTTGGCTTTCAATGAAGTTGAAACAACATAACGTACCCAGTAATACATATGGATCCCTACATGGTCAGATACTTTTATATCCATCAAGTTTACATCACCAACATGTTTCCATAGTAGGTACCTGAGTTGAGCTGAAGGTTTACTGGTTGTTCAGTCTAGTAGATTTAAATCTAAATGGGAGAGAGGCTCTGAGTCTGTGGGACAGAGATGGTGAAATGTGCTTTAACAGTTTGTGAGAACTTCACCCACTTTTGACCTTTTTAAGAAAAAACTAAGCATATTTGTTTACACAGACATTCCTAATTCGCAACAATCTGCCGTGTAATTTCTTTGAATTATTATACTGTTTTCAGTATTTTTTATGTTTATATGGGAAATGTTCTTGGAATCTAACTGTAAAGGGCTTTTCTTTTCTCTTTCTTTCTTCCTTGCTTTCTTTGCTGCTCTTTTTTTCTTGGTTTCTTGCTCTTTCTTGCTTTCTTTCTGTCTTTCTTTATTGCCCTTTCTTAGTTGCGTTCTTTCTTGTATGTTTTTGGTTTTCTTCTTTCTTCCTTGCTAGAAGTGACAGGATCTGCTGATTCGGTATGAATTATGTATAAATGGCAAGAGATCTGTTTAAACTTACACCCCTCAGATTTGCACAGTGAAACCTTAAGCCATTTAAAAACACAAAAATATTTCAAACCCCTTACCTAACTGCTTTTTTTTTTTTTTTTTTTTTTTTTTACTTAGGTGGAATTTGAAGATGGATCTCAGGTGCTGGCCAAAAGAGAAGATATCTACAGTTTAAATGAAGATCTTCCTAAAAAGGTGAAGCGTAGACTTGTAAGTATTAGGAAGTCACACCATAGGTTGGATCCTTTAAAGGCGAAAAAGTCAAGTGGAACATTTTACTCACTTGTTTTCTGTCATGTCTTGATTTCTAGTCGACAGCCTCAAGTATGCGCTTTCAGGATGCCTTCTTCACCACGCAGGGGGAGAGGAAAAGACAGAGGACACCAAACTCACGCTTCCAGAATGACTATGTGGCCATGCCAGGCCTCCGTACGACTGCCAAAAGCACATGGGAGCACCGCAGCCACAAAGGGAAATGAAGTCATGGAGAGAGATCAATGGCAAACGAATGCACTGAGTTAAAAGTGGATGAGAGCTGTTTCTGTTTCTGTTTTTTATTTTATTTTATTTTTATTTTTTTATTTCCCTCTGTGTGAGTGTATGTTTGTGCATGAGTCTTCAGGATCTGCTTCCATCCATGCGGCCCACACAGATTTCTTGTGCAAAGATCACAGGAAGTGATGAAACTGAATCTTGGTTTGGTGGATGCTGATGTGTGAGCGGCTGTACGTTTGATTCCTGTGATGAGCGAGTGGGCGGTGTGACTGCAGGTTGGAGAGGAAGTCTGGTCGGACTCACTTAGAGGAGGCGAACAGAGGGGGCTTTGCTGCTTCCATCAGGGAAAACACACAGAACCCTTTTTTGAAATCACTAATCACGTCTTTGTACATTAAAAATTCAGAAGTACTTTTTTTTTAAGCAGCCCATTTATGAACGTTTTTTTGAGGGGTAGGATTGGGTTGAGTTGCTTGTTGAGTTTCCAGTTTTGATTTAGATGTTTATGTACCCTGCTAGTAATATTTTCACCCATTACATTTTTACTGCATGTTCAACACTGTCTAACTGCTTCTGCCCGGCCAAGTCCAAGCACACCACTGCGGCCTCCTCTCTGCATGGTTTTCCTACCTTTTAATGATTAGAATATGTCAATTCTACTATTTGGCAAGTAACAGCATGTTAATCACTTCCTCTGGGAAAGATTCAGTCAGGACGCTGCAGCGCTGTGTTGGACTTGGCCTCCCATTGATGTGAAATGCTACTGTTGCTCTGTTAAATCAAATCCAGTGTTGAAATTATTTAAAATTTGTATTTATTATTTTTTTGGCTTAATATTGGTAAAGTAATACCAACTGCTGTTAAAAAAAAAAAAAAAAAAAAAAAAAAAAAAAGATAGTTGCAAGTTTATTTTTCTTCTTCAAATGAGATGTTGATTACGACAGACTTGATCAAATTAAAATAAACGAGTCATTTTAGGAATCAGGGAATCTTTGACATGTGAGTTTGGGAAAAAAACTGTTCTGAGGCTGAATACAAACAGTGAATTGGATGTTGAACATCATATTGAATGGTTATTAAAGTATTTCCTGAAAGCATTATTTATACACTGTTATTTACACATCTTCCTTAGCAGAACAGAAGTAAAGTTAATTTTCTGTTTTATGCATATGGCAAAACTTATCTACAGGATTGGATTTTTTGCATTAGTTTTCAGAGACAAAAAAGGCAGATTGTATAACTAAATTTAGCTAAGTTACAATTTTATCAAGAGGTCAACTAGACCAATAATAATGATCTTGTCCATTTTAAATTAGACCGGTATTCCACTAAGCGATCTAACTACCAAATGTTCTTTCCAGTAATAATTTAATATTTATCAAAGCAATCAATGTTTGAACTGAGCCAATATTTACTACATACATAGTAAATATTCCTGAATCATTGAAGATTCAAACTAAGTCTATGAGTAAACTACAGGAAAGAAAATTCCAAGAAATGCAGTCCTGTTTATGTATTATTTTATTGCCTTCTGCATTTATGGCATTTTCAAAGGACTTTTAATGCTCAAGCATAATGTAGTTAATTGCCAATGATGTCATGAAAATTTGCGACAATAACATTTTACCAATGAGGAAATAAGTTATGGGTTACTGCCTTATTGGCTCGATTACGTTTTTGGTTTTATTGCATATATAATGACCAAAATTATGTATGCATCATAACTCATATAGGGGGAGATCCCAGAACAACATCTCAAGCTCTGCAGACCTCCCTTACTTACGAATAGGTCAGCCTTTATGACTCAAGACAGAAACTGGACAAAACTGGCGTCGGTGGACGAGTTCAGAGGTAAAAACGTCTGCTGAGCAAAAAGAACTCAGAGGCCATCTCTTACTTGCTAACAAGCATCTGGTTTTTCCTCAAGACCTCAAGAAAGATCCAGATAAATGAACTATTCAATAAAATTCTTATTGAAAGAATTTTATATAGTTATATAAATTCTTATCTAACTAGATAAAAATTTATACACACACGCGCACGCACGCACACACACATACATATATCTATGTATATATATAGAGAGAGATGGAAAAAAATTAAGTGATGTCAGCAGTTCATAGACTAAAAGAACAATGTTCACTTTACTCAAACATTTAGTTATAAAAAGTAAAGTCAGAGAAACTGATAATTTTGCAGTGGTCTCAGGGCTGTATATACCATACTTGTATATTTTCTATCTATCTATCTATCTATCTATCTATCTATCTATCTATCTATCTATCTATCTATCTATCTATCTATCTATCTATCTATCTATCTATCTATCTATCTATCTATCTATCTATCTATCTATCTATCTATCTATCTATCTATCTATCTATCTATCTATCTATCAGAGAATATATATATATATATATATATATATATATATATATATATATATATATATATATATATATATATATATATATATATATATATATATATATATATAGAAAGAGAGAGAGAGAGAGAGATCTTTTTACTGGAAAGTTATTTTTTTCAAGACAATATTCCTTGAATGAATCATGTCGATTATTTCTGAGATGTTTTCAAGTCTTTGTTTAATCATGAATAGCTGACGATAAAACAGGGTTTAAAGCTAATTTAAAACCTGCTTAAAGATTAATTTAAAAATGTTGCCTTCATAAGTGACAAGAGCCATTGTAATGCACATTCAAGTTCACTGAATATGTCTTATCTGACCTGAGCATGCATCGAAGACACATTAGTTTAGCTCGATGTTGTCTTTGAAGTTGGAATAAAGACTCTCTCTCTGCAGCTCTGTGGAGTCGCTGGAAGCCATTTTGCTGTAATTTAACAATAAAAACTCAAACATAAGTGAGCATTAGTTTCAGCTCTCCACCACAGCCCGAATCTGTTTCCTAATATGGATTTAACAAGACTGAAAGAACTGCAGGACTTGAGGCCCTGTGAGGCAGGAATGCTCATTAAACTTCCCAACATCAAGTCAAATGCTGGATAGTAAACTCTGAAATAACAAGAAAGAGAGTGAAAATGAGGGGATATAATTAGCTTTTCGAAGGCATTTTACGATTAGCAATGGGGGAAAATTCAAAATAATGAAGAGAGAAAAGTATGAAGCTGTGCAGTGTTTGGATCAAACTCTCTCATCACCTTTTCTCTGAGTTGCTGTTGTATAGTGTTATTGTTTCCTGGTTGGGGATAATAGGTTTGTTCAAGGACATAAACTGAGTGGCATCCCACATGATACCTTTAAAAGAAAGTCTGTCTTTCAAAAGTTCGCCTTAATTCATCCAATATTTACAGTTTCAGCATAAGAAAATACATTTGAACAAAGTTCGCATCACTCAATAAATAGTCTGTTAAAATATATTTGGCAACCTTCTTGTAAAGTTTTGGTTGTCCTTGACATATTTGAATGTCTTTGTAAATTAGAGCTTCAAGATGAGAAGCATTGCATGTTCTGAATTTCAGTTTTGGAAAAAAGATGTCGAGTGAGAAACAAAATAAATAAATTGTACATTTTTAGCTTTAGTTTTTTCTATAGGAAGGCTCTCTCTGCAGTATTGAGCTAGATTGTGATTAAACTTGGGGACATCATTTGTGACCAGAAGGTCATCGTAAACTTTTCCATAGGGCTATGTTTACACAACCAAAACATAAAGTGGATATCATTTTCTTTTTTAAGCATTTGCTTAAAAAACAACTAAGTATCTTGACAGATTCTACTGGTCACCTTAAAATCAGATTTTATTACCTCCACCACAACACCATAACTTTGCATTTGAATGCCAAAATAAACAGCAAAAGAAAATACTATTTTTGTGCTTTGACCCCATTTTTAAAACAGTAGTTTTCTATTTAAGGTCTATTTCTCACCAGTTTCTGTTTAAGGAAACCGAACACAAGAGAAGAAAGTGGAAAAAAAAGAAGTATAAACAGAAACTAATTAATTAAAAAAAATAAGAATGGAAATAAAATGGAAAATTAAATAATAGTGATAATGTTAATTGAATATGTTGCACTGTATAATCAAATAAGTTGGGAAAGTAATTTTTTTGGATGCAATGTTATTTTTTTAACTTATTGCCAGTTATGATCAGATATATCCTTCATATAACAGAGACAGCTTTGGTTTTCATACTTTCCCCCCACATTTCCAAAGACTTATTTTGTGTCACAGTATGAACCTCTCACAAGGTTGTTGTTTAAAGGAAGAGATCAGAAATTCTTCTGGTCAGCATATCACAAACACTGACATCTGAGACTCCACTGTGAATTTTTCATGACTCTATTTTCGCTTGGTGCGTTGTAAAGTGAAATGAGCTGCAAATATGCCTGGAAACTTGCTGCTGGAGTGAAAATAATCAGGAGCTCAAATAAGAGGTTGCTTTTATAGGCATAAAACCTATTCTCTGACCATATTCTCAGGGTTCTGATCACTAACTCTCCTGTGTTTGCACTTTCAGCGTTTTGCTAACAGGCCTTAATCATAATGTCCTACAATGCAATAATAATAAAGCTTGAACAAACTAATTACTGGCAGGAAAATCTCCACTATTTGGGGGTGTTTTCATGATAAATTTGAACTGCTCTTTTCACAGCACACTAAACATCCAACATACAACAATTGAGCTCACAGATTAATGTCAAAGTTATATGCACATACAGGCTCAAATGCTCAAATTGAAGCTAAATACTTTTATACACTGTGTGAGAAAGCAACTGTTTTCTCCTCATTGTCTGACTTACCAGTAACTAAATTATGTGTTTGGTAAATATCAGAATAATGGGTGAGAAAACAACTCTCCATACTAAGATTAAAAATAGGTGTTTAAAAAAAGTGTAAACCTAGATGATGACATCTTGAATTTGCAAACATCTGTTTTCTTAAGTCTTATAATAAGTGACTGTGAGTTCTCACAAACTGGAGGGAATAAAAACATCTTTTTTTTTTTGTTGTTGACCAAGAAAAATGTGGTAGTATGGAATCAAGACTTAACTCGAAATTAAATTTGCAGATCTCATCACCAACAAGCCAAATATTGGAGACATATTTTATGGTCAGAATAAAAAACAGCAAACCTGAGCACAATTTTCCTGTTTTTTAACACAGAAAAAATCCATTCACTTAATTCAGTCTCATAAATAACATGACATTCCTGCCAGTGATATGTACATTTTTCATTGGACCAATATCTAAAATGCTTCAAAAGTCAAAATGTTAGAAAATGTTCCAATTGCAATAATATTTTATGACATTGCACTTGTATTTAGAAGAATATGAAGAAGATCTGTCCTGCAGGATCATTTTTCACCTCCAATTTTTCCAATTTTGCTGGAACATATCTCGACCCTATAACAAGCTCTGTAGCCGTCAAACTGATCTTTTTTTTATTTTTTCCCCCCAAAAATTACTTTTTTAAATTGTCCTGTTGCTGCTAAAACAAAAATCACACCAACACCAATCATTTCACTTGAGTTTATTTGTAACAAATGAAACCTGTGTCAATATTGAACAGAAATCCATACAGACTGGGTTTTTGTGTTTTCCACACGCTCTGAGAACCAACATAGGAAAATTAAAAAAAAAAAAAAGCACTTGTTGACTCAGAGCCCGTAACAAAATGAAAAAAAAGTTTTACATGTACAGACCAATTGGTGGTAACTGACCCAAGCAACACATCGTACGTTCATTTTATACAATTTATAAACTTCAGCTTTATCCATCTACATGACACATTTGAAGGAATGGGAGAGGAAGGGGTATTTAGAACAAGCTTTTTTAGTGAAACTTCTTGTTTGTGGGATAACAAATCCACAAAGTGGCGTATTGCACAATACAGCTGTGCCGTTAAACTGTGATTTCAGGTGCAATTTTGATATCACTCTTTATATCTTATAAATGTCTCTCTTTAACTTTAATTTATTTCTCCGTTTAGCTATGCATCTCAATTACTCTCTGTGTTTTGTGTTATTTACATATACACAACCGTGTGAGCATTACACAATCCACTTTAAAGAGTTCAAGTAAGTCTCCTTTTGGGGCAAGGGGGCAGCGGGAGGGGCCGTTAGAGATCTTAGTAGTGCATAGTACAAAGAGAGAAAGTGCAAGTCTTCCCTTAAGCGGCGTGACCAATAGGGGGCATCTCAGAAGTGGTACCATGCATATGAAATAAAAAACTGACAACAGGGTCACTGCTCGATGGTGGAAAACTTTTGACCGTCTCTTGTGCGGTCAAGCGTTGATGGAGATATAAAAAAAATGTGACTACATCTGTTCTGTGTTGGTAGCACCTAAACTTCTCTTTGCCTTTGTCTTTATTGGATAAAAACACAGAAATGGGGACAGAGGTGTGGATTGAGGGACACAGATGAGGAGGCTAACTGACTTCAGGTGAATGGTTTCAGGTGGGTTACATTAGGTGTGCTACGATGGTGTTGATTTTGTTCTTACTGACAGAGAGCTCCTCTGACGTCCATCTTGTTGTAGATTACTGCATAGCTGAGCAATTCTGACTTGTTGGAGCTGTTGTGTGGCCAAACCGCTCTGTCAGCCAAACTGAACTCTCTCTGTGAAGATTTGTGTATGCTGCCTTGCAAAAGTATTCATACTCCTTACAGATGTTCACATTTTATCACAGTACCACCACAAACCTTGATGTATTTTATGCTGTAGACCAACAATACATAATTGTGAAGTGGAAGAAAAATTATACATGACTTTCATTTTTAACAGAGATCTAAATAGTGCATGCATATGTATATTCAGCCCCCATTACACTGAAACTTAAATCCACTGCTACTCACTGCCATCAGAAGCAACATAGATATTAAATAAAGTCCATATGTGTGTAATTTAATCTCAGAATGACTACAGCTGTTCTGTGAAGGCAAAAGTCATCAGAGAACAAACATCATCATGAAGTCCAAGAAACATAGCAGACAGGTCAGGCAGAAAGTTGAGGAGACGTTTAAAAAAGGGTCAGGTTATACAACTATGTCCCAAGCGTAGAACATCTGCAATCTATGACAGAAACCTAAAGTGATAGCTATCTTCCCAAACTGACAGGCTGAGCAAGGACAGTGCTAAACAGACACGGTGGGAGAATCTTTTGATGGAACAATTATTAGCTGTCCACAAGTTTGACTTTTGATAGAAATGTGGTGAGAAGAGGGGTATAGTTGAGAAAAAGCTTGTTTCATCTTTGGAAATGAGTAAAAATGCAAAAAAGATGAGATTAATGTCAGATTTTGAAAGTACTCTGTGTCATGTCGTGCTAACACTACACATCGTTTTGAATGCTCTATCCCGACTGTGAATCAAGGCGGTGGTTGCGTCATGCTGAGGGAATAAATCTAAATGAGAATCTCTGTCATACTTGAAATAGAAGTTTACCATTCACAGAGCTCGAGCTATTTTTGTAAACAAGAATGGGAAAATATTTTAGTCTTCTGACGTACCAAGCTGCTAGAGACCAAAAGCTCAAAGTCGCAACCACAGAAAAAGTTGATTTACAGAAGCTGAAAACAAATACAATACATACTTTTTAGATTTTTATTTGCAAAAAAAAAAAAAAAGAAAACTGTGATTTTCTTTCCACTTCACAAATACGCACAACTTACACATTAAAACCCTAAGAACATACACTGAGATTTGCGGATTACAATGTGACAATTTAAACACTTTAATGGAGGGAATACTTTTGCAAAGAGCTGTACAGAAAACTCTTGCAAGCAACAACTTAGATCATTGCCTAAATGATCAGTTCATCCAGATAAAACTTCTGTAACTGAGTCGTAAAAATAACTCATTGAATAAAAGAGCAATGCTGAAGCAGCTGCTGGGTTCGAAGCATTGACCATCCAACCCACATGGAACCTTCAGTTTGACATTTTCACGACCAAAAAAAACTGAACATACAAAAACAAAATACGTTCACATACCGGAACAAAAATCATGAACACAAACACTCAGATCACATACGCACAAGCATACATACATAAAATATACAGACAAAAGAAATTATTTAAAGTAACTTTATCAAAATAGGCGTGTAATATAAGGCACTATAAATCTAAAATCAAAAATACTCAATAGATGCTGTTTGAAATGTGATTTTGATCATTTCGTTTGCTTCGACGTGACCTCCGGAGTTGTGACGCTCTGTCCGGACACACTGAACCAAATCGAGTGTAAAACATCTTATATCTGGAGTAAACGACACACCTTTATCAACATCATCCTCATCATGGCGTATAACTGCAGTTAAGTGACTCAACACAAAAATATATAATACATCTACTTATTGCACACTGAATCAGACAGAGAGAAAAGTCTAAGGTGAGCATTCCAGTGAGAAATTTGTCCCCTTCCTTCAAAACCCAGACCCCCTGCATCCTTTTCTCGCACTCTGGTAAAGAAATCTCTGTGAAAGCTTATTTGGACACATAAATAGTTGATTTCGCCCCTCCCCATCATATCTTGTCTTCTGTACATACCTTCTGCACTTTTGTGATTTAGGTGACTTTAAATGAGCAAAAACGCACTACTCCGTGGGAATTTCCATGTCCTCATGTCTCCTTGCTCTGCGAGGCAAGACAGGCATGTGCTGAGATGTTAGCCGCTGTGCATTAGTGTTTTCACAAAGATAGGAGGTGGAGAGTAAGTGACAGTGACACTCGAAGGTGGCGTTTGTCGTCAAACGGTGAACATCCTCCACACTAGATTTGATTGTACGCTTTAAAAAAACATGGTAACAGTTTACAAACCTTGCTTTTTGTAGTCAGTGGGGACAAAAATGCTAAAAAAATTTAAAAATAACAGAATGTGCCATTTTGTTTTTTAAAAAAACTAAATAGTCATATATCTTTCTAAAAAACTAAATTAATGTTTTGCTTTGCAGTTTAAACCTCTCTTCCCTTATCTGAAATGGTGAAGCGTAATAAGGTTGAACTGGTGGTGCTTATTACTGTAGAAATGTCCTCTTTTCATTCACAGGAAACAAAAGTCTGTTTCCAACATAATCCAGAACCAAAAAAAAAAAAAAAAAAGAAAGAAAAATACTCCTTGGTGCTCCTTTTTAAAGTATGTGTTCTTTGTCTTTTTAGTACTGTGTGCTCTGTGTTCTCAGTTCTTTCTGTTGGCAATTCTGTGGTGCGTAAAAACCCATGAGGAATCCATCGGATGGATGCGCAGACTTCCACTTGGCGTTCCTCATGGTAGAAAAAATTCCAACTTTTTCCCACTGCTTGGTCCTGTTTTGTTCAGTTTAGTGATGCTACACTGGTGGTGGACGAGGTGAGAGTTCCACACCGAAAACAACACAAAGCAATCTGGGTGCTCACAGAAGCACTGGAACCGACATGTATTCATCATCATCATAATAATAAAAAAAATCTATATTTGATAAAGTATCTTGTTTTGGAACAGTGGTTGAAGCTGCTTCTTCAGACTGACCCACAGATGTGTTTGTGTTTGGACTGGGTGTAGGGGCAAGGAGAGGGTGAAACGAGTCTCCCACCCTCGCCCCCCAGGGGTCGAGCAGGATCGCTATGGCTCAGTTAGAAGTGCTGTTTCTGGGTACGGGGATAAGCCGATGGTCCGCCACCCCCTTTTAAACTCTGTAGGTGGTGGCGAAATCTTCACGCACACATTCCAGCCAAGTGCATGTATTCAGGTTGTGTGTGACACTACAAAAAGGGAGCAGTCGGCTGAATGGGGTGAGACTAGACAGCAACTGGGTTTATGTTGCATAGTGATCGAAGCTTCCCAGGTACTCGAGACTGGCCCGGTAGCAGAACTGGTACTGATCCTGGGGGGAGGGAAAAGAAAACATGGATTACGAATGAAACATAATAAAATGTATCGATGTTTTGTTTTCATGTCAAATAAGATATTAGTGAGAACATAATCTCACCTCTGTTTGAACGGTGGCAGGTCTCTGAGTGCGCAGCATCTTGACCGTCTGGAAGATGTCCACTACCCCTTCGTACCTCATCCTCTCCAGGACGATGCTCAGGGTGATGAACACACCAGTCCTCCCGACTCCAGCACTGTTGGAAGATGAGGAACCAGTTAGATATGAATTTGTGTAGAAATTGCTTATATTTTATCAGTCAGTAAGCTTTAACAGAAGTAGACTGGATGTGCCTCTTAAATCATTGTGGTTCAAGGTAGCAAATCAGTTTTTCAAATAAGGGACACTTAATCTTAATTTCAAACAGCTGATAAAAAAAATATTTGCATACAATGTAAAATATGTAACTTACTTTTCACAATATGACTTTAATGTTATTATTATTATTTTTACATGGAATGGGATTACCAATGTTATTCAGATTTACTAAATGCTAAAAGGCTGTATGAAGAAGTTTACATTACTTTATGTTACGGATATTTCTTTAGCTTTGTATGACTTAGGTAACATGTTTTGGGTATCTCTTCCCTGACAGTATTTTGCTCTAATTTTGGAATTTTGAAATACCATTTGGGATGGTATTTCCAGGCTTCCAAGTTTCTCCATTTTCCTCCAAATGCCACAGTGTTCATTGTTGGCTGTTTCTTAGGCTTAGAAATATTTCAATAGTGTACAAATAAAAACAACAAGAAAAACACTCCTACCTGCAGTGCACAGTAATTGGCCCATCCTGGCCAAACTGTTCTTTAGTTTTGTGAACTTGGCCAATAAAGTCAATGAATCCTTCTCCTGATTTTGGCACTCCTTGCTCTGGCCAATCAGTAAACTGGAACTGACGAACCGTCCTTGATTGGCCGTCCTGAATGAAGAAAGTAAGTGGTTTTGGGGGTTTTCTTGTCTTTATGCATAAATCGAAACCCTACACCAGCACGAATGCACGGAAGCAAACAGAAGACTCACTCTGGCATCAGTCACTTTGAACTCTCGGAGGATGTACTGAGGCATGTTATATTCAGCCATAGGATCAACCACAAAGTACTGGTACCTGGCTGATCTCTCTGCTGGCCAGTACTGGTGACACTTCTCCTGCAGAGGACAACACAAATCATTATCTTCAGATCTCCACATCAAGTGGATATCAGGATATTACTTTAAAAGCATAACAACTTTGGACTTTTTATCATGAGCAAAATCTCAATTGTACAGTGCTGTGCAAAAGTGCTCAAAGATCTTCAACTTTTTCCACATTTTTTTTATAAGTCCAGTACTTGAGAGACGGTGTCCTGCAACCTCTAGAAGTGTCTCTGTTTCAACAAACCTCAATTAAGTAATGAGGCCATTAGCAGAACTTCAGTAAATGCTAAGGAGCAAATAGAGCTATTTGATTCAGTTGTGTTAGGCAGGACATTGATTAAGCACTGGCTTTTGTCACCTCTGCATTACAACAAACTAAATATTTTGTTGTCATTGCTTGTGATAGACCAAAACGTGCTACATAACTGAGCATAATACCAACAAAGGAAAATCTGAATTTGTATTTCGCTGTCTGAGTCAATACTTCATAGAAGCAACTTTTGCTGTGATTACAAATCTGGTCAATCAAGTCTTGTGGGATACATGTTTAACAGTTTTGCAGATTTAAAGACTCCTTTTTTCCCCCTTACCCATTGTTCATAGCAAAATAGCTTAGTCAAATCAGAGAGTGAAAAGCCACTTTCAAGTCTTTGCAGATATTCTCTGTTGGATTTAGGGCTGGACACTTCTAATACATTCACACTGCAGCTCTGACTGTATGTTTATAGTTCTTAACCATAAAGGAAAGCCTCCTGACACCATGATGGTGTCTCTCAGTAGGTTTAGGGTGTTCAGGGTGATGCGTGGTGTTACTTCGCTATCACACAGAGATTTGTATGTGGAACAAAAAGTTCAATTATGGTTTCATCTGATGCTTTGTGGCAAACTACCAGTATAACGTCTTTCAATTTTCTGCCATAAGGAACAGATTTACAGAGGATATGACTAATAGCTGTCCATTTTATGGTATTTTTTATGGTTTATCATAAAAAAATACTTCCACCATGCAAGTTAGTCCTTGACATACCCGTCCCATTTCTCTCAGTTTGGTCAGCATGACAACTATAGTGGAGTTGTGTTCCCACAGCATTCTCCAGTAGTCCTCTGTGGTCTCAGCCAGTGGGCCCTGGGTTGCTATGTAGGCCCGTTGTTGCCTGCAAACAAAAGCACATGACAAATGTGTAGCGCACCCTTCAGACAAAGCAACAGCAATTTCAAACATACCCACCTGTATCCATCAATGAAGCTGGCGTTGATGTAGTCGGACCCTTCCACCCCTCTGATTGGCTGCAGACACACGCGTGTCGTCTCATAGGGCATAATGTTCACCAGTCGGTTCTTGAACTTGTTGCATGGCAGATTGGCACTCACAAACCGAGACGTATGGGCCTTGGCACTGGCCAGACGCTGGAAGCAAACGCAATATCCATTATATGTACAGTATAATAAAATAAGAGTCAACAAAGTAATGCTATGGGTCAACTGAAGGGAAAAAAAAAGACAAAGAAGTGTAAACAAATTCAAGGAGCATACTGAAATGCATTCAACAAAGGTCTGGACATCCTCTGGCAACCTGGATAAGTAAAACAGGAAGATTGGCTAAACCAGGCAGGCCTCAAGATATTTAGCCAGACTTCTTAAATTGAATAAACAAAGCGGGGGCGACTCCAAGGGATCAGGGCAGTGGTTCAGGAATGGAAAGGGGTGAATATAATGAGACGAATAAGAGAAGGAGAAAATCAAGAGTTGGGGTGCAGGAAACCACAAGGCCCCACACTGTCTCAGCTCACATATGTGAACCACACATGAACCAGCACCGGAAGAAAAAAAAAGTAGAAAAATAAAGGAAAAGACCCTCACCCTAAGGAAGAAAAATAAAGACAGTCATTTTTTTCTTACTTTTTAAAAAATCAAACCATGATTTTATGTAAGTACATGTGCAGGCACAGGGAATACTCCCCTGACCCTCGGCTATTGGATGACATTGCTTTTAAATGGGAGACAGAACAACAGAGAAACGGGCTGAGGGAGAAACCGCAGACGCTGGCGGAACAATGGGGTCCGGTTAAGTGAGCGGCTGTGAAAGAAACAGCTCTACCTTGTTTTCTCACAGACGAGTTGAGACAGAAAATCCCCCCTGACCACAGCTCCACCAGTCATCCGGCTATGACTGCAAACCGGCTTTCCAGCATCAACAACAGTAACTCTTCACGCCGCCTGCGCTGACTTTGATTCTGTTTTATCAGCAAACAAACACGACGTCTTTACCACTCCATTTGACACATGCCAATATTGGCTTTGAAAATGTTGAGCGAGGGGGAAAAAAACACGCTGCCTTAAACGTGGAGCCGCGGAACCGCATTTGTTGATTTTCTCACACACATGCTTCAGCTTTTCTTTGATTTTTATGCGTTTGGATATGACACCCATCATCCATGAGAAATCCCCCATGCTTTGTAGCTTCAGACGGCAACCCGCAATGTCCCGTGGGTGTTCCACCAAGATGAAACGCAACGAAAGAGACGATCCTGGCATTTTGGTTCCTATTCGCTGTCTTTTGGAAGGAGACCAGTGCTGTTAAGAGGGGAACGCTGGGCCATTTCATGGAGGAGACTATGCGGCGTTGCTTTATGTTGACTTTGCCCTCTGAGCATTTGAGCAGACATAAAACATTTCCTGGAAAAATCTGAACCACCTGCTTTTACTTTATATATACCTGAGACAGCCAGATCAGTTAGACCTGCATAGATTTTATCAGATGAAGTGGATATCAGAGTAAAAAAGTGAAGCGTGAAACAGCTTCAATGAAGCTGTTTTCCGCATTTAAACCAGCTCCCTCAATCAGCAAAAGTTCTTTTGTATACTTTTTTACTCAAAGTTTACAAAATTACAATTTTGTGTAAAAAAAAAAACACATACTCCCCGAGTGTCAGAGGCACGATCCTCTCTGGTAGCACCAGCAGATATTTTAAGCCTCACAATGAAGGGCTGCAAACCAGCAGCCCGCTAGACCTTCAACCTTAATTCACAAAACAACCTCTTTAAGGTGAACTGCTACGATAAGAACTAGTAACACATAATGTGATAGGAAATAATAAAAGAGTGAAAGAAGCTTAGAGGATAACAGTCAAAACATTCCTATGGAGGATGAATCGTTCCAAAAGTGGAACTAAATATAGAAAAAAATAAATAAATGGCTTGATTTGCATTCCCCCCCAAAAAAAACAAATTTCTCAATTTATCTGATTACATGGTGTAACAAATTAATATTGGTTTATCATTTCCAATCGTATTGTTTTAACATTACCAATGTTATTTAATGTCTCATTTTATTTCCAATCTTTTTGCTTTACTAAGTTACATTTTTTATTTCATGATTTTTTTTTTTTTTTCATTTTCTATCTTAAGACAATTTTATATACATTTTATTAAGTTATTTAATTTTTCTCATTTGTTAATGTTCCTAACTTTTTTTTTCTATACACACTTTTTTTCTTATTATACGTTGGTTTATTTTCCCTAATATTTAAGGTGATTTTTGCAGATTCTTAACAGGTCACCTCTACCATAGCTAGTATGTGTCATGTTTGTTTTATTTGTTGTATTAAACAAACACATCTAAAAAATCTCATAAATCATCTTACATCTAATAAATTCTTCAGTGGTGCACATATTTGTCCTTACCTTGAACTCCACCTCCATGCCAGTGACGTTCTCTCCTGGCTCAATTTGTGTCAGCCTCTGGATATAGGAGTACAGATTTCTGGCAGGGACCTCAGTGTTCCCGCACGTCACGGCCTCCAGCAAAGCATCGTGGATGAAGATGTACTGGTCTTCCGTCTGGACCATGTAGTTCCTCTGAGAGCGCATCAGCGTGACGTGGCCGTAAATGTCGACAGTCTTCTCGTGCTTGATGCGCTCGGTCATGCCGTCGATGACAATGAAGCAACCGGTTCGGCCCACACCAGCGCTAAAACGATAATAAATAAATAAACGAATAAATGGACCAACAGTTGGTGATGTGATTGTCTCACCTAGGTTGGATGAGACCAATGTAAGCACTAAATCTGAGCTTGGAAAGCGCCAGTATTTGGCGCCTAAATGAAGCAAAACACAGCAACGATGCCAGCTGGCGACAACAAGGCATGTAGAAAATCGAAATCAGCAATGAGTCAGCATCATAATCATATCACCCCTATTGACATATAATCCAGAAATTTAATACATTTAGCTGTCGACCCTAACACTTCACATTTCTGCTGCGCTGGTACCTAAACGGCGAGACGACCTGACTGAGCAGGTTTCTGCAAGCGAATACAGAACCCTTTATATGATTATATTAATATTACTCTGCATGTGCGTGTTGTTCAGGTGCAATGAGATCGGGCCCGTTGAGGCCGGTTGATGTGTTAAGGCCCATCATGATGGAGTCTTGCCGAGATAATTAAATTTGACTGATAATCCTGCTGGATACTCCATCTGACTGCGACAGAAGATTAGGAAGAGCTCCTCTCCTGCCAGCCTCCTGCCCTCATCCCCCTGCCTCTTTATCTTCGCTCTAAGTACCCGTCCAAAACTCGAACGCCAGCACCGCCACTTTTTCACTCTCACATTATTGCTTTTTTTTTTTTACACTCCATTTCTCTGTGATTCTTTAATTCATCATTTTCATTCACTGGGTCCAGGATTTTGCTTCACCTTCTCTCCCATTCTGCACAAATCTCCCCCTCTAACTTCCACTCCCCTTGGTACCACTTTCTCTCAATCATTGTGTCCGATCTCCCTCCCTTTCTTCCTCCACGTCCATACTCCACTAATTCCTCCTCCTGAGAGCTTCTGCTCCATATTTTCCCCACTCGGCTCTATCTTTTTTTCCTCCCCTCGCTCGCTCTCTCTCGCTCACTGGTAAAAGCAAATAGCTGTTTCTTTCCAACTCTGGAGCTCGACACTGTGCCGTGACAGTAATGACACGTTTTCAGAATCTTCTTCCATCCAGCAAATGAGTCTCCCGCTGCTTCGACAGCAACTCATTTAAATGTAAACTTACGAACCCGGTTTCTCTGGCAGCATGAATGGCCAATTTTCAACACTGGAAACTAATCATGGGAAATGTTTGAGATGGTGAATTTTGTTAAGAAAGGAATCCAGGAGCCTAAGCCAGTCATGGTGGTCTGGGGTTTGCATATTGGCAGGTAATTCCAGGCTGTCTAAAAAGTTTTAAACAAGTGCTCTTGAACTCTGGCTGATTTTCATAAACTAAAACCCCAAACTACCCCCTCGAAAACATCTTGAGGATCGGGTTTGTTCCCGTTTTGCATTCACTGAATAGACATAAACACACCTCAGTAGCTGATAAGACAATATTATAGAAAATCAGACCCACCTGCAATGCACAATCATTGGTCCAGCATCTGGGGGGTTGCAGGCTTTGACCCGGCGAAGGAAGGCCAAGAACGGGGTGGGATGTTCGGGGACCCCGTGGTCCGGCCAGGCTGTGAACTGGAAGTGACGAACCTCACGCTTTTCATTAGAGCCGCTCTGCAGGAGCAGATAGGACAGATCAGACGCAGATTAAGATACAGTTATTCTTTTAATAAATTATTTTAAAATCATTACGATACATTTTTTTTATCCTCCTGAAAATGTACATATAGAAAAAATACTTACAAACTACTTTTAAAAAGTAGGTTCAGAAAAATGTCATGAGCTCTGGCTGTAAACTCAGGCTGGGATTCAGCTTTGAATCTTTAAGTCTATTTTTGCATTTAGATTTTTATTTATTTTTTGCTAGATGCCTGTGTTCACAGTTAAGTTATTTCCAGATCTGAGTATCTTTGATGTTTTGAGAAAGAAACAAAACTGCCTGAACAATCTCATGCAGTTACCAAATTTATTACATGGTAAATCATTTGAGCAATTTTAGCAATCTAAAAATTCAGCAATTTCTAATTACCATTTCAAAAATGCCTGAAATGAGAGTTTTGATCAATTAATTAAATATATTCAAAAAGTTTAACAGAAATAATTTATTTTACTTAAAAAATAATGAAATAATTTGGAATCAGCTGAAATCAGTATTGGCACTGTTGAGGAGCATCTCTCTTCAAAATATATCATGTGGACACTTGATTTTGAAAGAGGTATTACTGTTTCGCATGCTACCTTGTAAAGAGCGAAGGTCCTCATAGAGTAGGTGGCCAGCTCCACTGTGTCCAGCAGAGTGACCTGGATGAGACCATAGGTCTCTGTGCCACGTGTTGGCCAGTACTGATCACATTTCACCTACAAAGGACAAGACGAAGACTTGTGAGATGCAGAGGTTATTTATTTTATATGTGCACATTTCTGCAGAGAAACACTGAAGAGGACACAAGTGCAAAAAGAAGTGAAAAAAGAGAGGACAGTGATGAAGTAGATCAGTTTGATATTTTAAATAATTCAGACAGACATATGCGTACAGAATCAGACCAGTGTGGCAGGAGAAGGGTTTTAGTGAGCGTGTGCAGTGAAAAGTGACAGCAAGAGGAAGAAAGTAGAGAGAAAATGGCCACCCGATGATGAATCCTCCAGCGGTTGTAAAAATGCCCAGGACGAGTTTTGGCAATGCATGTTCCCCTGCGCTCCATCACAAATACCTATAGAGAAGTCTCATGGCATGCCACAACCACCAAAGCACCTGGAATTTCTTGGTCTAGAACGGTCATATTTGTAGTTCTGCTACTTGGCTTGAGAGTCTAAAGAGTAGGGAAGAAAAGAAAATCCCAGAGGAGATAAAAGAGGTTGGTAGTAGCATGGGGGAGCGGTGGGCCTTGGCAGAACCAGGCCAAACCAAACGTTATGTGCTGATCCCTCCAGTCCTCACATCAAAGACGGCTCAGTTTGCTCTGCATTCCACTGCTCCAAACTGAGGATTATGCTTTTTGGCCTGGATGTTCAGGCTGTAATTACAGCTTTCCAACTGTTGTTTTCCCACCAGACCTTGAGACACTGCAGGGACACAAATGGTTGTATACGTAGGGGGGCTGAGAGCGCTGCCAGCGAATAAAGAGGGCAGAATAAAAAAGGAAACTGGTGTGACGACTATATTAACCATAGATTTATGGTCCAACAGCACGACTGTGGCTTGATTTGCACTAGGAGGAAGGGTTCTGGCAAGATTCCCCTGGTGGAACCATCTGTGATCATCTTTATACTTAATGGGTAAATACAAGACTGCGTAACGTTGAGAGGTGTTAATAAGATCAAGTGGTTTTTTCAAATGAGCAGCTTGTTACTCAGACATATACAGTCGTCCAGGGCTGGGAAGAAAGGAAAGAGATATGTCCAAATTAAAAGATGTCCCTGCAGGACCTTAATAACACAGATAAAAAAATTAAAAAAAATCATTAATCTTTAGCCTCAGATGTTAACTAAGATTTTATGTAATGACTGATGAACTACTCTTCTTTTTAATGGTGGGAGAAAAAAGAAAGTGTTGTGATCATGCAAACTGTACACATTCATGTGCACTGTCTCTGACCTGCGGTGGTTGTAGTAAAACCCATTTCAGAACATGTGTTTTGGTACATGAGTCTACAGTATCACTTAATACAGCCGAGAAAACAAAACCAAACAGGGGGAACAAAGGGGCAAAGGGATTAGGGTGCATTAAAAAGGGGAGGATTAGAAAAGGAGTGAAAGAGAGATCTTGCCTTAGAGAAGAAATAAGAGGGCATCTGAGGGTCAGAGAGACACAACAGAGACAGTTGGAAAAGGTTGAAAAGGAAACAGAGTTTTAACACAAAGCATAGGTTAGTAGGAGAAGAAGCACAGACGGGGAGAAAGGATCGTTTTCTGAAAAGGACCCTGGACATAATTGGTTAGCACTTAATCATGATTCATACCTCGAGCCATTCTTGTTCACTTTATTCTTACATGACATTCTCATTATAGTGGTTTTTCACTCAAGTGCACATTCAGTTAACAGCAAAATGCCTCAGAACCAAAAGACTTTCTAATTCAACACCGGCCGCAGTTTAGCTGTGTCTGTAATCCCCTTTCGGCCTTGCTCACCAACATATTCTGTTCTCCTCTGTTCTGTTCTGATCCACTGCATGTGGCCATGTGCTGCTCACTGGTTTAAGCCAAACAAAATGATTTAAAACTAATGATTATGTGCAGAGCCTTGGAAACGTGTTCGTACCCCTTTAACTTTAGTCATGAGAGAAGTACAAGTTTTAATGTAATACACATAGACTGAAGGGGGATGAAAAGGATACATGATTGACACTGTATTTCAAACAAACATCTAAAAAAATGTGGAACTGCCCTCAATCAATACTTTTGTAGAACGCACCTTTTGCTTAAAATTCAGGTGCAAGTCTTTTGGGGTATGTCTGTACCACCTTTGCACAATCAGACATTTTAAATAAATTTTTTATGCACAGAAACACAAGCTCAAATCAAACTGGCTTGAGAGCATCTGTAAGACGGAATTTTTATGTCTTGCCACAGATTCTCAGAAGCTTTTAGGCTTAGACTTTAACTGGGACATTTTCTAAAATTTCATTTTAGCTTTTACTGTGTGACTGAGCTAATTTTCCAGCTAAAAAAGGGACACTCTTCAACTCCTAGCTCTTTTGCTGTCTCTCTCAGGCTTTCGTTTAGGATTTTCCTGTATTTTAGCTCCATCCACCTTCATATTGACTCTTGTTTACCTTTCCAGTTCCTGCCAATGAACAGGATCCCCACAGCATGATGCGTTTTACATATAGGCCTAGAAGTTACATTTCAGTCTCGTCTGACCAAAGAAAAGCATTTTTTTTATATATTTGGCCTGACCCATGCATGACTTGTGGCAAACTTTTAAGCAGAACTTCACAGTCTGTTTCAACAACAGTTTTCGTCTTACGACTCTTTGATGAGGGTAAATCTTTGTAACAACAGACTAACCACTTAGCTGTCCACAACTCATGACTTCTGAATTGGTTCTGCAGGATTTTTCCCGGGGTATCAGAGTAAGGAGGCGTGAATACAAATGTATGCCACATTTTCCTGCTTTTTACTTATTATTTTCTTTACTTATAATTGTTTTTCCACTTCACTTGCATGTGAAGTGGATAGCATTATTGTGCTGATCCTTTAATTGATAAGAAAACACTCAAAGACCTAATGAAGTACATTTCTATGATTTCCTACTAGTCTATAACACACCCTGTCTCCGTATGCAGTTAGAAAACTTAATTTACTATGCACTAACTTCATAAATCTATAAACTAGGTGGTCATATTTAATTGTTAATGTGTGATAGAAACTAATAATTTTAATTATTTCATCTTACTTAATAAAATTCCTTCATGATTAATTTTTTTTCTTCCAACATAGCCACCAGTCTGCCACAGTTGACCCTAAATCGCTTCCAGTGCCACCATTAATAATTCTAGTCATACAATCTAATGTCTTATTCACTTTATGTGATGGGGTTTAAGCATTTAACTACACTTCCACTGTGTGTGAGCTTCCTTGACCTTTTTATTTTCCACTAATGGTGAACCTGAGTATGTTGAATTGTCTTTATTCTACCGTGTTATGGCTGTCTTATACTCCAGCATAATTACACCACATCGTCTCACCCGTGACTTCTCCTCCAGCTTTGTCATCATGACGATGTTGGCTGTGTGCTGCTCCCAGACCATCCTCCAGAAATCCCCAAATGTCTCCGGAAGAGGGCCTTGAGTGGCTATGTAGGCATTTTGACGGCGGTAGCCATCAATGTAGTTCGCATTAATATAGTCACTGCCAGGGACTCCTGGACAACAAGAACACAAAGGAAATCATCAGGAGCTTGAGGAATTAAGGGAAAGACCCATGAGTAAAGCAGAACGTAAAAATGTATGTTGTTTTGTCAGAGGAAGTAACTTTCATTTACTTTTACGCACCAGAATATAAACGTGAATGCTAAAAGCCTATTACTGTGTTGTATCTACTTTTGACAATTTTTAAATAAGGCAGGAAGTAGTTACCCTGTTTAATTAAAAGAATTGAGTCATAAAGACTTTTCTTTTGCCTGGGCAATAAGACGGGGCTACATGAAAAATGACAGCATTCTTATAGCTTAAAAAAAAAATTGTGACAATATTGTGGATGTTCAGTAGAAAAACAAAATGGTGAAATGCCAGATAAAAAACAAACTATATGTTTTCCAATCAGTTAATTGTTAGTCATTAAGGATGTCTGGACTACTTTGATCATCTCAAGTCAAAAACATTTAGACTTATCAAACCTGAACTGGACTGTTCTAAACTGGTTAGTGATTATTTGATTTATAACACTAAGATCTGGTGATGGTGAAGAACACTGATGCACAGTGAACAACTCACTGACATGTTCAGGAAATCGGGTATACTGATGTGAGGCCAAACTCTGATCCGATCATCTGAATGTTGCAGCTAAAATCAAAATTCATCAGAACAGGTAACATTTTTCCAGTTTGTCTTTGTCCAACAGCTAACAGGAATGGCACCTGGTGTCTTCTGCTGGTGCAGATATGATGCTATTCTGCATAGCTTGGTTGTAAAAATTGATTGCTGTTGCCTTGAACCAGTCTACCAATTCTCATCATCTTTGTCCTCAATAAGCCATTTTCTCCCACACGACTGTGCCTCACTGGATATGTTCTATTTTTCTTAAATTTTTCTATAAATCTGAGTTAGTGTGTGTAACACTTGTTTCTTGATACTCAGACCAACCTGTTTAATACCAACCGTCCCTGATTCAAAAACACAATCAATGCTTTGCTGCCATCTGATTGGCTGATCACTATTTATCTTATAAGGCAACTGAACAGGTGTTCATAATAAATGGTTGGTGAGTGTACATTTCTAAAATAATAAAAAAAGAAGCATAACGTTCATTCAAATATTGCTAAAATCCTGTCTTACTCTAGTGAATCCAGTATATCATTTTGCCTCCAAATGTCAAGTGTAATCATTACATCCCATACGTTTTTCAAAAGCAGCTGATTAAAAAAACAATAGTGGTTCTTGATGTGAACATCCCTGTGAACATCAATTATTCTTATTATCAAGATATATGGCAAGGAAAAAAATGAAATGGATTATTAAAGTTTACCAGTCTGAGATGGTTTATGTCAAAGTAATAAAGGTTGAAAATCATATAAGTTCCTGGGATTAATATTTTCACAAGGCCCAGTGTCCTCTGGTGTTGGATTGTTCCGTCGTCTTGTTTTATAATACAAGCTAAGATGATCATGGGCCTAATCTGAGTATACTGTGGATGTTTCGCCTACAATGGCAGTACGACTGTAAGGCTCTCTCTGTGTAAGACTCGGCTGACGCTGCCTGTCCTGCAGGGGATTTTGTGTGAGTGTGTGTGATGTGGGAGACCGTCAGTGTGTGTTTGATTTGGGATCAGGCCCGCTCATCTAGGGCCTAATACCATAATCCCAAAAATCACTGAGTCACAGCTCAAACATGCATGCATACAGCAAAACACTAAAGCACATGCAAAGACACACGTTCAGAAATGTACATTGCATGTTGAGCCATGACCTGATTCTGCTGAGGTGGGAGACGAGAATCCTTTAGAGATTTCTGATGACAGTTTACAGTTTAAAGAAAGGAAGAAGTCAAAGGAAAAAAAAAAAGAAGCAAAATCCCCTTAGAAAGAAAGTATTGAAGCAGATTTTCTGAGCCAGATTACTTTATGAGGACGACCCATGCAGTCGTAAAACCCCAACCCGACATCTCACGTAGCATAGACGCACAAACCCGTTTAAATGAAAGTCTTTTTTTTTTTTTTTTTTTACACATCTTCGTTCCAGTGGGATGGGGACAGACAGTAAGAGAAGCTTCTAACATGTGTTTATCAACCTCAGTCTTTAAAGGCTTTAATGCTCTGATGCGCTTTAACTTTATTGCAAGAGACTAAAACTGAGGCATTCTGCAGATAAACGCACAAAGACTTCCACTTTCTCAGTGGCTGTACTGGCTTGGCAGAGCTTGTGCTTTTATGAATGTGCGAAGGAGACTAGGAGCAAAAAGTGCATATCTGTGCTTTTGCACATTCTGTTTCTGTTTTTTTCTTTTGCAAGTTTTTTTTATTTACAGCACAGTGAATGTGTGTGTGTGTGTATATGCATTGATGAATGTGTGGTACTGTGGGTTTGGACGTGCTCAAGAGTATATGTTTTCAAAGCTGAAAGGAAGACAGACAAGCCAGAGCTCCAGGACAGATGGGGGTGGAAGGGCTTCTCACACATGCTCTGCCCAGATAAGGCTCATCTGTTTGGGCTTGGCCTCCCACTCCCTCCCTCTCTCAGCATTGGAGCAGCCGGTTTCATTGCCTCAGGTCTTTCCCAGCTGAGGTGGGTGAGCATGCTTCAAATGCACAATCAGAACATAACTACGACTATTTTTTCTTATTTGCTTCCTGCACTCATTTTAGATCACTCACCACAAGAAAAAGTGGTGCACAAAGAATGTATCACCAAGTAGTTTGAAGAGCATATTTTTATAACCAAATCCTCTGACGTTGAAATTATTATTGTGTCTTATGAAATCGGTTTTACATTATAGGTGAAAAGATTTCTATGATTTTATATATTCTATAGAAAAAACATGATATTTTATGAAAAGCTTAATATAATATCATTTATGTGATAAAATGCAGAACAAGAATATTATCAATATTTTTTAAGCATATTATCAATTCAATGAAGAGAGCCTTTGTCCACACAGCCCTTGTTTTTAAGCTTTTCTTCATTTTTAATAATTGTGCTTGAAAGCAGACGAGAGCTGCACCAAAAAATCAGCTGATGATATTTAGCTTCACTAAACCAAATCCATGACTGGCAGAAAATTCAAAAATCTGACTTTTATCTGACCAGTAAACTCAGCACTCTTAGATGAGGAAGTTGTTATTGCACTAAAGAAGAGACTCTGAGCATGAGTGAGGTGTTTAAAATGAAGTCTAAATATAATGAAACTGTGCACAAGACCATTGAATATAGATTTTTAAGGAAGAATGTAAACTGTTAATTTTAGTTGCAACAAAATAGAGCCAGATTTCAGCTGATATTAGGAATTTCATGCTTTGCCATTTCCTACTTTGGTAGTTTCAGCTTTTTCACTCACTGTTAATTTGTAAGAACCAAAAAAAAGATGGATTTGAAAATGTTTGTTGAAAAATCAAATAGAGGAGCTTTAAATAAGGTTTTTTGAGGGTAAGGTGGGAGAGAGGTTTTAATGCAATCAACGACTTCTTAAGCTTCATAGCTTCTGAAATCTCAGGTTGTTTTCAAACCAGGGGATTTGGTTCAACTGAGTGGGTAATGTAAAAAAGCTTCACAGATTAATTTGGCTTGATACACTTTCACTGCTTTCTGAAAGCGGACCAAACTGTCTCGACACCATCATGTAGTTGGTCTGTTGGTGCTTGATCACTGCAAGAGCAGCAGGTGAAACAATGAGCTACCCAACATATTGCTCTTGTGTATTACAGATGTATAGGCACACAGAATGATGGCACAGATCATGGCGGGCTGCTGGGGGTTACTCAGAAATTGAGAAATTGCAGGCCAAGTATTAGTAAATCTGTCATTTGCGAAACTGTTTACCTTATTCCAGGTTGTTTTCTTTTTACCTTTTTATAAACAGTTTACGTCCAATGAAACCAAGATACATTTTGTCTTTGATTTAAATAGTAAAATCCGACTTCACATTGGCTACTCTCTCACACACAAATATCGACTATTTTCATTCTTATATAAATCATTAAAGACCATCATAAAACGGCTAGAATGTTTAAAGGCTTTTAAATATTGTTGACATCAGACAGGTTAATACAAAATAAAAAACTGAATTGGCTACAATTGGCATCAGCAGAACTTATCTCTGATCAGTGCATCTCTATTGCAGGTTCAACACATATCCAAAATTTCCAAACTTCATAGAAGCAAGCTTTTGGCCCTGGTCGCCTTGAGCAGGTGTAGAGCCCAGGCATTCTTACCCTATCTGTGACAATAAACATTTTAGACACAAAGATAATGCAACCTGGGATTTGATGGAGATCCAGATGGGATGTTAAAGCCAGAACCATGTAAGATTGATAGTTGATAGCGGTTCACTGAATGTGCACAGCTGCTCCAGTACCACCATCAGCAGCAGCCCCTGGCACTGGCACAGGTGTTGTGCCAGGACAGCGGTGAGTGAGACTAAGGAAAGCAGCATTGACAGAACGACGAGAGATACAGATCTATATACACGGGAGGTTATTTGTGTTTATTTCTCTTATCAAATCTATGTCCTTAATTTAATTCTATTTTTTTTTTTTCATTTCTTTTTCGCGTTACTTCCCTGCATTAAATAGTTGTGTTATTTGTTTGAGTTCATAAAAACAATGTAAGGAACAGCATCTTTAGGTGCAGTATTCAAACTCCAGAAATGTAACTATTGCATCTGACAGCAATATTTGGTTTAACAGTTATTAGGTAATGTCAGTAATTAACAGCAACTAATTTCCCTTGAGAATTTCTTTAATCATTCTGTCACACTTGTAATTATGATGTTGCAAATTGTGCCTGCAATTCAGCATTCTTGGAATCAAAACCCGGCAGTGGTTCTATGGATTTTCTCTATTATTAAACCTGTCCTAGCTTGGCTGCTGCGAAGATGAAAAAAAAAAAACTCTTAAAGAAAAAAAAATGCTATATGGTAGAACTGGATGTACATGACTCAGCAAATTCTCAAAATTTTTTTCTCATAAAATTTACTTAGTAGCTTCTTCATCTAACTTCATCCAAACCTAAAACTCTCAATATGCCTTTAATAAGAGCTGCAAGTCTGATGGAATTGTTTCTTACCATCAATGCTGGAGAGTATGACCCTCGAGTGATCATATGCAATGACGTTAGCGTAGCGGTTCTTTGGTTTGTTGACCTCCAAGTTAGAGTTCTCCCATGTAAACTGTTGAGATGGGTCTATGGACTGGAAGACACAAAGGCAACCCACAACATAGATTTAGAAATGTGTTGATTTTTTTTCAGGTTTGACAGGAAATGGATTTACATAATAGCAAGAAAAGAACCCCCCGCCCCCAAAATACGAGAACGGACTCATTCATTTTAGTTTTGTATGCAATTTTTAGACAAAAATGTCAAAGTAACAGAAATATTGACTATCTTACAAATGCATGAATGTAGCAGTTTTTGTAAGATGAAAAAAAGCCTCAAGCTATGCATTAGTGGTCAAACTGAACCCTTTATGGATAGTTATGATGAGGTTCTGGTGGAATTACAGCGAACAATGGTAAAAACCTAATGTTATTATCTTTATGCTTAAATTCCTTTCCCTCTATCTAAAACTGCAAAAACTTTCTCAGAACAAAAACAAAGAAATCATTTGTAAATGTACTTCTGACATCTGTCAGCTGGCTGTACTTGTTTAGGTTTCTTGCTATATGTAGAACTCTGATTTATTAGACTGATGATTTATCTTATCTTCTTTTTTAGCCTGTTCTTTTTGGGGATGGTTCTTGATTGTTCATCTGTCTCCACTTCATCCACCTTGCCTGGTGATGGTAGTAAAAGGTTTCTATGGCAGCCTCACTTCCTACAGCTGTGGCTACAATATAGCATACCACCATCATCATGTGGATGCGTGTGTGAAATGAAAATCTTAGCATCTTTGCATCCGCTCTTTGTTATTTTCATTTCTGAACCAGAACTCATAGGGACCCTCATAACCACTTTGTAAACCTTCTTTTTCACAATACCTGTTTCTAACAAATATTGTTAGAAACCAGTCTGAAGTCTCGTCTTCAAACCTCTGCTTTAGACATTTTCCCTCAGGTACCTGAACTCATCCACATTTACTATTTTTACCAGTTAAAAACTTTGCTTTCCCTGTACACATTGTCTACAAACATCATGATACATATGGATTCCTTTCCAATCCTATTTGTCACGTTTTCCATCATCAGTGCGTACAAGACGGGGTTAAGATGCCTTGAACTAGCCACAAACCAGTGTATTCCCAATGCTCTTCCCAAGTCAGGAGAAAATGGGGAGGGCAACATTAGGAACATTTTGAATTACATTTTCTCATACATTTTTTATTTTATTTTTTTAGGATTCTTTATTTCAATCTTCTGTGCTTTTATTCAAATTCAAAGCATTAAGTGCAGTTTCCAAGCAGTATACTAACGAAACAATTACTGTCTGATTAATGACATATGGGTATGGCGTTGCAGAGGGTATTGTTTTTTCCTTTTTTGACACACTAAACACACAATGATTTATTTTATTAAGAGAGGAAGGTTTCCAAACCAAAATGGACAAAAGTAATTGCACCAAGCATTCTCAACTACTGGCAATGAGTCTTTTTTTTCCTTGTAGAAAAGTTTACACCCTAAATATATAAAATCATCAGTTGAAAACTGCATACTGTATTTATTCAAATTATCGGATATTAAAAATTCAATGATGATCTAGATCATTTTGCAAAACCAGGAGACTTCTGGAAGTGGAAATACTAATTTACTGCCGTTTTTGTTAAAGTTGCACATATTCTAACTTAAAACTGACTTCCCACCAGCCACTGTCTGGTGGTGCAAGTGAGAGCTTTTAAATTAACAAACAGTGTAAAACAATGCTGAAGCGCCAGCTACAAGCCACTATTAAAAACACGCTGCAAATTTAAGACAAGCACATTAGTGACTCTGGACAGGAACATGGATACTTTTGATATCCCTTTTCAATGAAGACTTTCCATTTTCAACATACTCACTACCAGGGAAAGATGATAAAAGCACAATAAATTTCCATTGGTAGAGAGAAGATGGTTGTGTCAGACCATTAAGCTCCTGGAGGGTAATTACAGTGTAACCGTTGCTGTTAGCTGGGAGAGGCAGACATGAGGTCATTACAGGGTTGTCAATGGAGAAGCACAAAGAGGGAAGAGCCAAGGCAATTTAGCAATTTTGAATATTTTACGACACATAATTATGGGTTTTGTGGAGGAGAAATGGACAGGAGTGGTGCTGGCTGAGTGCATGTATGCGTACTCGGAAGTTCATGACGGCTTTCCACACAGTGCCAACACCAAGTGTGTCTGATTATCACACCGCAATCATTTCTGGCCTCTCTCTCGTTCCTCGGCCGCTCTTCCACCCATCTCTTATGCTCCTCTGCTGAGGGTTCAGAACCGAACAAAGCACACAGTCATGCAGAGAGAATGTGAGGCCCAGCAGAGCGGTTCCCGCGCCAACCACAGTCTCACAGACACAGCTTCTCCATCACCGTCTTGTCTTTTCCTCCTGCTTAATGCCCTCGTTGGATTATTTTTTCGACTTTTTCCTAAATGTGTCCTAGAATTGCTTTATACATCTGTCACGCACAATCTGTCTCTTTCTTGTGGTAGCCAATTAGAGCCTTATGTCTTCTCCTTCACCCAGAGGCCCTTTGGTGGACATGATTTTTTTTGTGGCAAAACAAAACATTTTTACTGCTTTAACAGCTCTCTGCGGAGCTCATTGTAATGCAAGCTCTTGCTGTAACAGCCGGCGTGCTTAGAAATAATTCTGCTGATCTGTCCACTTTTGTTAACGCGCATTACCAAATTCAGGCACACTGTTATCTCCAACTTACTACCATCATTGCTTTACATTAACTGTGCTGCAAGTTGAAGGCATCTAGTAAAGAAATTTCAGAGAACACTTTCTTTCTTTGCGGCTGCTTCTTGATCCCTGCTTTCCCTCTTTCAACGCCAGAGCGCAGAAACAAGAGTCTGATAATCATCTGGCTGCAAGCAAACTGTGTTTGAACTCACAAATTCGACATTTTCTCTCCCATGTTTGTACGCAGAACAAGACAACAGTAAAAGGGAGGAAAACGGACGTAATCTTGTATCGTTCAAAGTCAGCAAATCAAAAGGGGATGTCAATGCGGAGGCTACTGAAATTGAAAAATGACATGGCACTGATAAACATGACTGACTGCAACAAAACCAGATGAGTTTCCCCGAGTTGGAGATAATCAGCATTCCTACCTCGTACTCTTGAGAGAACTTGAGATTGTCATTTGCCTTGAGGCGCTCAATGTGATCTGCCAGCTCAGAGATGGGGACGGGCGGGTGACTTGCCATGCCTGCCGAGCACAGTGAGAAACAGTGAGACGTTTTGATACCGATATTGTGCAACTGAACTATTTTAGAAGAAAAAATTAAAAGCTGTAGTCTCTGAGGTGGTGTTGTTTAGAGTACTGCCAAGAAGCAAATGGAAGTTAATTATTTTGCAGGTGACTTATTTGGACAGAATAAAATAATAATGATGTACAAAAAAATGCATCCTGATTGCGTATGAGCACTGCTGGTGAAAATCAACAGCACAGGTGGTTAAAAAATCAGCATGGATTTTTTTTTTTTGTTTTCTGTGGTGTTTCTCAGTGAAATGTTGTCAATTAAAGCTGCTTCGTCCTGAATGGGATGGAAGATTAATTAGAATGACAGATAGAGAGAGAGTCAGAGAGAAAGATAAAGAGGGAGAGAGAGAGAGAGACTAACTGACTTGACAAACGGCGATAACCGCGGTAGACTGATACACGATAAGCTGCGAAAGGAGAAAAACATCAAAATTAACCCCATAGTACAACAATAACCAGAACTAGCATTCCATGTTTATGTGCTGGTGAGTAAGTGTACACACATTCATCATCTAGGCAGGAAAATTTTATGAATTTTCGGGCTGCTTTTAAAAATGCATTTCAACTGTTCTCCCGTCATGTCACTTCCTTCAGAGTGACATGATAATGAAACAAAGAACTTTGATTTTTAGAAACTTTTGTTTGGTTGCAAAAGTTTGAATTTCTCTGGAATATTTTCCAATCCACACAGGGTAATGATGATCAGTTAAGTTAAGGTAAAATGCCTTTAACTTGAGTAAGGTACTGGGGTAGTTATAGTTATTTAAGCTGTTTTCTTACGTCTGAAAGCTTTGAAACTGCTTGATTTCCTGAAACGAGTCTGACTTTTCTCCCATTCCATAAGTTTCAACCAGGTTTCTTACCATCTTACTGGAGATGCAAAGATATGAGAACTTGGGTCAATATCAGTAGCCTGTATTCATATTGCAAAGGCAAACGCAACAAAATGGAAATAAATATTGGTTGTTAATATCCGACCAGTTTTACTGCAAAAATTACTAATGTCAGTCGATACCAATGTTAGTGCCGATATATCACACATCACTCCAGATAAATGTTGATTTAAAGGAAAGTCGAAAAATTTGGAGAAGTTCTTCCATATTTATTCTTGAATGCACCGGTTTACAAGACAGAGTGAAACAGACCCTTAGCATGATGCTGTCACCACCAAGCCTGATGACTGGTAGAGTGTTAAGTCTGAAAGCATCATCTAGACTCCAACAAACATTCTTCTTGTCAGTTTTCGTCTCTTGCTTTATCCTTGCCTTACCTAATTCAGAAGCTTTTCTCAAGAAGGCATTTGCCTTGTCCTTTTTGGGAAATGAAAAATTTCAGTCAATTTTGGTGCAAGATCTTTCTCAGTTGTCACCCTTTAAGTCCACGTCAATGTAAAAATAGGTTCAGCAGAAACATAATTGTGGGTTTATGTTTATATTTGATCTTGCATGTAAAAACTGACTCTGTGTGGGGAAAATCTAAATTCCAAATTATGCACCCAAGTCTTCTTAAAAATTATTGTAGTTAAATGAATACAATCTTCAAGATCCATGTATGTAAACTTCTCACTAGCATTGTATAAGTCTCCCACCTACCTGGAGTCTGGAAGTTGATCCTCCGCAGCTCCACAGGATCTGTGGGATGGTGGGAGGACATGGCTTTGCTGCAGGGAAAACTGCCCTTCCTTCCCTCGGCCTCGGCTCTTTTCCTAGAATAACAGATGAAATTTGGCTCAGTATCACGTGTCTAAAACACCTGGTATGAAATTAAGTTTAAGTCTTTACGCTTATGCCAAATGTCTCAATACTTGTGTATTGAGACATTTTTTCCAATGTCTCAATACTCAGGTTCAACTCAGGTTCGTCTGCCTGGTTGACAATATTCAGAAGACCATCACAACTTTTTGATTAGACTAACAGCATTGTCAGTATCATTAGAAGAAACAAACTTAGTCAGATAACATACAAATGGCTTTCAGACACTTTGACAGGCGAGAAGTCGGATACGCCCCGGACAGGCCCCAGTCCATCAGAGGGCAACACAGAGACAGACAGATCAAACAACCATGCACACACACACACCTAAGGAGAATTTAGAGAAACCATTTAACCTAACAGTCATGTTTTTGGACTCTAGGAGGACGCCAGCTTCGTCCTGGCACATGGGGAACATGGAAACCCTATGCAGAAAGACTGGGACTCAAACCCAGGACTTTCTTGCTACACCCAACCAGAAAGTCCACCTTTATTTTTAATGTAATTGTGAATACACGAAAGGGAAGCACTCTCAATATGTTTTGCTTTTTAGCATAAAGACCACCTTAGACTTGGACAAGCATAAAAACTGTAATGTATAAGTTTGTCAAACCTAGACATCAATTTTCTACACTGATTACACTTCATTAAGCAGATTGTTTGTGGAAACCAACAAAAATAGATTTGTTATTTTTACCAGAAGATTGCTAAAACCTCTTCTTGTCATTTTATGAACCCAGTATCATGTATTACCACATCTTGTGATCTGATGTACAATATTTACACTCCCATAATATTGGCTGCTATATTTATCCAATGCAGTACATAGAGCTTTTCTTCTTGAATTATATAATCTCTTAAGGTAAAGAAGCAGTTATCAAAGCCACATTAGCATAATTTGACACTAGTTCAGTCTAATATCTGCAGAAGTCCTTCAAGTGTTTTTTTTAGGGAGCATGGCCCTGTAAGCCAGAGGAAATGTAAATAAGGAGTGCTTGTTTACCTGTCAGGTTTGCTGGATCCAAAAGGAGGGGAGGGTGTGCAGATAAAAGGACAGACAAGAAGGAATACCATTAGTGTCCGATCAAAGTGCATCAAAGACAAAAGGATTCCTGAGCTCATCACTTTCTTTTTCACATTTACACCAATCAGTTTCTTGGTAAGGCATTAGATATGCAAAATGCCACCTCCTGTGGACACAAAGAGCAACGGTAGATTTAAAAAAGAAAACTTCATTGCTATACACTGGATATGCATCATGGCTAACCGTACTGACGCCGTTACATCTAATAACAAATTAAAAAACATGGCTCCAAGTGCAACTTAACTCCAGACGAGACATTAACAGTCAGAAATCTCTAGGAGTAACCCTCCAGGGTTTATGAACATCAGATTATTGCCATCAAGGTTAATAATTTTGCTATGCCACATCTGTCACAGCAATTATTTATGTGCATTAAAAAAAACCTCTTGCCAGAGGAGCTGATTATTATCATTAAGGATGCTAATGGCTTGCAATCTTATCTTACTTTGTCTGTTTCTTATGTAAGCAAATGTTGCCATCCGTATATAGGCAATAATACGGAGTACAAGGACAAAAATGATTCAAACTGAATGGAAATCTATAAGATAATGGCTTTCAATTTCTCTTTTTTTCAGATGAATACAATGAATCATATCTCCTACTGCCAAAAGATTACTCTTACCTCTTAAATAGAAGAATGGCAATAACAATACAGACAATGAAGATGACAGCCAGCACAGGGCCCACGACCCACAGCAAACCCTCCTCCTCATCAACAATTGGCTGGGGATCTACGTCTGATGCGGTCACCGGATCAGAATAGGGGCTGGTTGAGAACATTGTCTGCAGGAAGTCATAAGTTCAGCCATTTTAGCATATTTTTTGCATCAACAACATTGTTTCCTGCGCACAGGAGACCACACTTACATTTTCTGAGAGATCCAGGAGAGCAAGGACAAAGAAGACATACTCCTGCCCACCCTGCAAAGGACGGTTGCGGAAGTCACCGTAGTTTCGGCTGTCGCCTAACGTAAACTCGAGTGGGAGGGTCTTAAAGTGAGCCGTGACATAGGCTCTGGGCTCCGACTGGCTAGCCTGTCTGCGGATGCGAAGTGCCCGGCTGACACTTGTCCTGTTGATCTCTCTGAGGAGCTGAAAGGGAGGGAGGGCAGCAGGAGAATCTGGTCAGAAACTATTTAGTTGAGCAAGAAAGGAAAGTGTTGGAGAATAAACAAGATGTACAAAGTACTTAATCATACAGGGAGAACAGTGGGTAACAGCTGGGTGATTTTGTCCTTTCAGCACCTTGCCATGTGTTCCACTGTCACTTTATAACTGCAAACTTCAATGTAATTATTGGGACAACACAAACTGGCCCTTAATTATAAAGTAGAAGGAAAATGATGCTGGGTCTTAATCATTTTACAAAAAATAAAAAAAAATAAATATTGGAAAATGTGGGGTACATTTCTATTCAGCACCCCTAGGCAAAACTGAATAGAACCACCATATGTGGGTCTTTGAGGTGTGGATCTGAGAAGCTTCTCCACAGTAACCAAGAGCCTTTAGGCTGCTTATCTGATTAGTGCGGTCTTTGCCCAGCCCATCAGTCTAGGTGGATGGCCATGTCTTTGTAGGTGTGGAACTGTTGTCAATTATCGCTCATAAACAAGGCATTGTTTGTTCACTCATGCTCGCTAGCTAAACCTGATTTCTTCTCTGTATTATTCTATATACAACTACACAAATAAACCATACTCACTAAGCAGATGATTTTAAAGGTGTCTGGCTATACTTCATCTTATTTTGGGGTATCAGTGTAAAGGAGGCAAATCATAATTTTCAGATTTTTATTCCGTGAGAGACCTTTGAAAACATGTCTCATTTCACTTCATAACTTTGCTCATTTCACTTCATAACTTTGCACCCCTCTGTGATGGTTTATCACATGATATCCCAAGCAAATACACTGATGTTTGGGATTAATACAGGGAAAAAATTGGAAATTTTCATGGCGTTTGAATTCTTTGGAAAGGCACTGAAATTGCTAAAAGTGTTTCAGTATATTTGTATCCTAAACAACACCTCTTTGAAGAAAGGAATCTCTGATAATTTACCCAACATAAAAAAAACCATCAGTGCAGGAGCAATAGGCAGCAGAAAGTAACGTTTCCAAGGAAAATTTGTCTTCATCAGCTGAGGTGCTGTCACATTTATCTGCTGATAAATTGAACAGTTCACCATAAAAAGGCTATTGAACTAATCTTACACACATGAATGTGCCTTCAGAACAGCATAATGAGGTGATAAGGTCTTTAGAAGTAGCCAGAAGTGAAATTAGATGGGAAATGGTATGCAAAATCATTGTTTGGAATAAGTGAGGTACAGATAGCCTTGTCATCTACTTTCCCTGAACTTCGTAAGCGTTCACTTCACTTTAAGGCCCCTCATTGTCCAGATGTCCTTTTTCCTCCTCCAATTATCCCTGCTGTCACTGAAAATTGTTGTCCTGTATAGATGCGCATTATGATCAACATTAAGCTCTGCTTACCTCATCCAAATTCATCTGATCAGGATCGTCCCAGGGATTTAGAAACTTTCCTCCTCTCTGCTTCTTCAGTGGCACCACCACCACATAATAACCCCTGAAGCACAGCATACACTGGATTCAAGACTAGGAACTGGACAAAGTATTTACAGAGCTTCCACATTTTGCTACAGCCATATTTGAAATTGCAATAATGTAATCTCTTTGCTCAAATTTTTATACCCCAATCAAATACCCCATCATGACAATGTGCAAAAAGGTTTTAAAGATGTTTGCAAATTTATAAAAAATAGAAAACTAACAAATTACAAGACCTGGAAACACAATTCAAATTCAAGTGCCCGCCCCACTACCTAACCTAAAACAATACATCAACTTGGTGACCCAAGATGTCAAATAAAAGCCTGACAGGCCCTGATCAGGAATTAGCCTGTCAAGAACAAAGAAATTGCTTTTTTTTTAAAGCATAAATGCTCAGAAGTTCACTCTTCCCTTCTGGAAGTTGTTGCTACAAAGACAGAGACATTCAAACAGTGAATTCAGATAAGGTACAAATGTACAGTAAGAGTAGCTACTAACAAGAAATCACCATACCAGGATGTTAGATGTCAGCAGAAAACAGAAAGTTGAGTTACAGTAAAGTTGCTAAGTCTTATCCTCTCTGTCATAAAACATGCTAGATTTAAAATTGCTGACAGACTTTCAGAGATCTCACTGTTAACGTTAAGTGATCACAGGAAAAACACAAAGAGACCGCTGTTTTGAAAATAGAAAAATCATGAATGAATGAATCGGGCACAAAATATTTGACTGACTCTATATCTATTAATACAACTGGAAGATTGACAAAGCTATCACTTGATTGTAATCTTTACAAATGGTTTCTAAGGCAGCAGTCAGTACAGAATAAATAATAATAAAAAAGCATGTGAATAAAATCCACACTTTACAAGACATAAACAATAAGACAAGTGCAAAGAGGACAAATGTAAACAGTAGAGTGAGTCATCTGGGGTTTTGAAATGCAAAAAATGCTATCATTTGCTATCTATTTTTGGTTTTATGGTTACAAAACACAGACGAAAGCATCAGCCCTGGGCTCTCATTTGTGGGTGTTTTCAGACATGCTTTGCTGCCAAATGTTTGAAATCTTTTCTTATAGGCCAATAAATAAAATAAGAAAAACCCTGACATAAGCTAAAAGATATCTCTCTGGGAATGCAGAACAATGAACCTGAAACTACATGACAGGAAACAACTTGTTACTATTGCATTCCCATCATTACCTGACTTTTGCTGTCGTCTGCACAGTTGGCAGCTGCACGGTCACCATTCCATCCGCATTTGTCTTTCCCACAATAAGAGGTTTGCTTTTCAGGATGTCTGGGGCGGTTGTGGCAGTGACGCGGTGCTGCAGCCCGCCAGCGCTGTTGGCCCGGTTTGTGAGCAGGAAAGAGTACTGGGTGTCAGGATCCAAGCCAGTTATGAGCTTCTGAGTCTGCTTGCCGTCTACTTCCACAGACTGGCCTTTTCCATACAGGATCTAAGAACATAATTCACAACATGCACAAAATTTTTAGACTTCAAAACGGCTGTTTTCAACGGCAAAAACATATACACCGGGCTGCAGGTCAAGGGTATGGCACTTTTATTGGGTAATAATTTCAAAATAAATCTAGCTAAACTGTGACAAATCACTTGTATTAGTAAGACTGATGAGGTGTGATGTGTAATGGTTTGCTATTTATGAAGTCCTGTGCTTTTTTTTTTTTACATACTTTATTTGTTTAGGCATCACACAGATTTATGTTGTCCTATAACCAGACCAAACATTTTATATCTGTTGAATGCCCCTTTATGTGATAAATTTGTGATACTAATGTGAATTTAAATTGAAGTATTTATTGCTAAGTGAATTTTTCAGACAAATAAATGGGTACCATCTAAATAGAAACATGCAAGTTTGCATAGTGTACCTCGAGGTTCTGCATTGGGCCCTCTGCTTTTTCAGGTTATATATGAATTAGCAAGCTATAGAAGAACTTATTGCTTTAATATGGCGTTGGGGGTAACCCTAAACCATTACCTGCTTACAATGTCCAGTCCTTCATTACTGGAACTCTCCCATTGATTTACATCCAGTTCACCTTGCTCCCGTTTGGTAAGTTTTCAGTTTTTTATTAAAACCAATTCTGTGTTCCTGTCTGCGTTTTATTTTTACTTTTCAATGATTCTTTCTCACAATCATATGGTTTTACTAACAATCCACCCAGGGAGGGGCTGCAGGTGAAAATTAGTCTGTTAAATCTGGTTTTAGATGACGGGTTCTGCCTCTTTTTAACATTTCAGTATATAAGGTAACTACGCCAAAGTAAAAACGACTTTTAATGTTAATACTACTTGTTGTAGGGTTTTGGATCAGCCTTAGTTGTTTTCATTCTGAAGTTTCTTCTTTGTCTTATCCTAGTAACCATTGCCTGGTATTTGTTCCTTGTTGGTCCAGTCATTCATTTTGAGGTTCTACAGTTCTCTTCCCTTCATGTTACATGGTTCTAGCCATCCCTATCTAAATTTAGTTTCTGCTTTTAACTCTGTATAAGTAAATTTTTGTTCCCAAACTAGTTCACATTATTAACCTTGTTAGTTATATATCATACAATAAAAATGGATTTACAGTAAACGGCTGGGCAGGGTTCTTGTCCCGGATCTCCCAAGAAAGCAGAACTGAGTTCTTCATGGCTGCCTTCACTCTGAAGTTGGTGGCAAAAACTATAGTACAGGACATACAAGAACAGAAGAGCAAAAAGATTCCAAGAGCGTTAGATATTTTCTTCTGTGAAATGAAACATATGTAGTCTTACCTGCGTTTCATTCTTTAGAAGCAGACTCAAAATAGCTATTTGATCTGATCAACAAACAACATGACTGGACAGAGACTCTGCCCCAGACCCAAGACTCTTACCTTGCTTTAGGAATAGGCTGTTGGGTCTAAGGCTACAGTGACAAGACAATGAAAAAGGACACTTAAGATGCAGTAACTATATACTGAGTGTTTGTGGCCATGTGTATGTGCAAATTTGCACAATATGAGCTCCAGAGAGCTGTTTGAACCTGGTTCTGGAGGCCAGAATAAGGATGATGGGTTGCAAGAATGTGAGTGTAGTCCTACCTTGGTCAAGCCGCTGCGTCCTGAATTGGATCCTGGGGCTGTACGGCCCAGAACCGACAACTGTGAACGCACACACCCTGACATCATACACAGTATCGGGACTAAGACCCTCCAGCAACACACTCGACCCAGGAGTGGGCACCACCACCTCCGTAGCATTCCCCCGACTGTTTATATCCTTATACAGCACAGAGTACTTTGTAATTTTTCCATTTTGCTCTATCAGAGGGACTGATTTCCATGTCAGTTTGAGATAGGTAGCAGAGGCCTCCTCCAGAATTATATTTTCTGGGTATCCAGTCGGAACATCTTCTGGAGTGGTCACCTCCTTGACAGTCTCCTCTCCATAGCCCATTTTGTTTCGGGCAGAGAGTCTGAACACATAGTTAGCTCCCTTGTGGATATCCAGAGCAGTGTAATGGGTTTCTTTAGTGGGGAACTCCACCACCGTAAAGGGAAGAACATCCAAACGGCCGAAGGTGAGTCGATATCCCAGCAAAGGGGTTGGTGGGTTGGGAGGGGGATACCACTGCAGAAGAGCAGTACCTAATTTAGTTGCACTAACCAGCAGTCTAGGTTTCTCAGGAACTAAATAAAAGGGAGACAGTAAAAAAAGAAGAAAGAAAATGGTTAAAAAGATAATTAGAGGGTAATTAGAGGGCTATTATAACCCACATTACTCAAAATCAGAAGCAAAACGGGATAATACATATAATGTGCGACTAAGTGATCTACTTCTTAATGGCAATGCAAGGTAAGACTTTATGACGTATGACCAATTCAGTAATTTAGCAGCCTCTAATGTTAATTAATGAAGCTAAACATAATTACTCATAAATGAGCCTTTCTATCAGTGAGTCTGTTTGTGAAGGCACACTTACAAGGCAAGGCAGTGCATGCAGTAACGGCTTTGCTGCGAGCACCGTCACCCTTTGCGGTGTAAGCTCCCACTGACACAGTGTAGGCTGTGTCTGCTTTCAGGTCTCCAAGCACAATCTCCTAAAAAACAACCATCGGGTCTGTCAGCTACAAGAGACAAACAACTGTGGCGTTGCTGGGTCTTAAGATCCAAATGGATAGAACAAGACAGAAACGATTTGTAGACAACAAGGCATTCAATTCAATTGCAATGCTTAAGGCTCTTTTTCCATTTTGATGGAAAAGCTTTTCTTTGGAGATTATCTTCGGAAAATGAAAAACAAATTTTATAAATCGTAGAAATTTAATACAAAATCTCATTTAGCTGATAAAAACAAACCAGGTAAATACAATTCTCATTTGGAAAGTTATAAGTACCGGTATTTGTCTCCAAGAAAAATAATAATCGTAATAAAAATAAAAAAAATAGACCAAAAACATAGTGGAGAGTGGAGTAAAATCTCTCGGCACAGTCTGTTCAATGAACTGCCTGACAAAAGGTTTACTTACATATTCTGCTGAGTTCCCATATTCCCACTAAGCAATGAAGCCATAAAGCAGGAAAAAAACAAAAATACACACTTTAGAATATTTGTACAGGATCAACAACATATCTCTAAATTTAAAGAAGTACATCAATTAACATTTTCAGAGACTGTTGTCGAAGGCTGTTTTTATAGAAAAAAAGCAATATGGTCATTGCTTTCTAAACAAAATACATTACATTTTAGCTTTGCCTAAAGTGATATTTATATTGATCTATGTGAAAAGACACTTATGTCTTATTTATTTTAGGTTAATTGCAACCTACAATCAATAACGAAGTGACTTTTCTTTGTTTTTCATAAATTGCTCCTGGCACAGATTGCTATTTAAGTAATTAGTTGTTTGTGTTCATGTTACCTGTGAGTCATCTATGAGGATGTCTTTGATGAGGGATTGACCTTGTGGTTCGCCATAGTTTGTCCGCACATAGTGGACTTGGTAGCCACGGACCTGTCCATGTTGCAGCTCAGATGCCGGAGCTCGCCACTTCACCCTAATGGCCGAGGCATTCACTGTCTCTGCTTCAACCCCTCGTGGAGGACCACTTGGAACTACAAATGCATTTTGGAATAGAGGTCAAGGGTCACAGGTGATGGGCACTTAATAGTAAAGCTGTCAATTTAGTCCTGTAGAAAATAGGCGGGCAGAAAAAAAATATCCAAAAGCTGGGAAAAAACATTACAACCCTTCAAAAAGTCTTTAAGTGCTGTGATATCTGGTAAAAAGCCGATAGATAAAAATGAGAGAGCTCAAGGAAAATCATGGTTGGAAAAAAGCAGTGAAGTACAGGAGGCAAATGTAGAGACAGGTAAGAATGGCAGAGAGCGAAGTATTTGTTGCCAGGGGCAGGTAAAAAGTGGCAGTCATTCAGCAAGAAAATACTGTTATCAAGAAAGACATCTCTTGTGCTGCCAAGAACTGCACTTTTACCCGAAAAGAAAAAGACAAGAGAGAAAAAAGAACCTCCAGTCACCTCTTGTTATCTGACTGACTCCAGTAAAAGCACTCTAAAAATGGTGGACTTAGAAAAAAAAAGATTTTATAAAACAAAAAGGACAAAAAAATAAATGTTCAAAAAAAATGGCAGATTCTTGAAAACACAAAATACAGCTAAGTAATGCATATTGAATTATTTTAATTGGTAAAGGAGATGGGGAGGATTTTGTTTGTAAGACATGGTCAGTCAGAAAAGCAAAGACAAGACTTAAGTGGGTTGCTTTTTTTGTATGGATCATCATTTTCATTACAAAAGAATGAAATCTAGATAGTTCCATGTTACCAAAAACAAGATTTTAAAGGATAGGAAAAGATGCAGGAGGATAAAAATGTCAGCCGAAGAAAATGGGCTTCTGGAAAGAAGGAATATTAGGACGAGATTTCTGAGTTTTGGGTTAATTTTTGAGGTTGTTAGAGGGAAATCAAAGCAAGGATTATTAAAATGGGTGGATTTGAAAGTGGTTCCAAAAAGCAACATTCATTTAAAACTTAAGCTCACAGAAAGACATAATGCCTCTACCAACCAGTGGTTGTTAGTTGGGGGTGACGCTCATTCAGTACTAATCAGCGGCTGTTGTTAGTTGGGCAGACCGGCCTAAGGCGGGTATGGGAATATATTTGTATTTATTTCAGGAACATACCATCTTCCTCGGTGCGAATAAGCAGCTGTAAACTTTCCGGTCCTTCTCCAGCCTCCGTGAGCGCTCGAACAGTTAAGCCATATTCGGTCCACTTCTCAAGATTTTCCAGGAGATACGGAGAACTTCCCGGAGGAATCCCGTCAACTCTTTTGGATGTTTTGTTGCCCTCCATTGTGGAATACTGGATGGAGTATCCTGTTATGATGCCGTTCTGAAACTCCAGGGGTGGTGGAGCCCAACTTACCAGGATGCTGGTAGAACTGGGACTGGTGCATGTGATGTCCTGGGGAGGTGCTGAAGGAACTGGTAGGCCAATATTGAGGAAGGTTGTTGTTGTTGGGTAAATGTCATTGGGTGGTGTGTGCAAGTTGTTTTGTGTCGGATGAAGAGGTCAAGAGGTGTTTGCCATGAAAGAATGATGATGAAATTGAGCGGATGAGAAACAGGAGAACAAAAAAGAAAGAAACATAAAATGAAAACAAAACACTGGATAACGAAAGCTCCTGTGTGTGAAAAATGACTTTGTGTGTCTAGAAAGCAAAAAGTAGCTGAACAAAGATATCGAATGAGGGGTGTCACATCTATATAAATGTTTGGTTAATGAAAACAAGTGAATGACTTCAAAGAAATGTAACACAAAGACACTGACTAGAGATATTACACATAAATATACCAACTATAACTTACTTGTCCTTTGCCTAATGAAGATTCTTTGACCCATGCTGGACTTCTCATGTCTATCTGCAAATTTCTGGCCACTTACCTTGTCGTTGATTGAATCTGACAGAACTCAGATTGATACCAAACAAATAAAGGCGTCAACTCTAATTCATTCATTCAACTTAAACCCTTGATTAAACTAGCCACACAATTAAACGAATTACAAATTATTTTAATTGTGTTTAATGATTTTTTCACAGAATTGAAGAAGTGGTGTTGTTCTTTAGGCTGTAGCTGACGTGTGTATTTTTCTGATGTTAGGTTTTAGATGCCAATATTCATTCACGTATTTGTTGAAGCATCAGCCATGAGGTCGGTTAAAGTCTGGATTGCTCACGGCCCCATTTTGACAATGCAACAAATGAACTTATAAAAATGTGTTTGGCAGAGAAATGCATTGATTTCACCAGGCACAAAAGTATTCACACTTTTTGAACTTTTCACATTTTGTCACATTACAACCCCGACACAACCTCGACACGTAATGTTCTGTTCATGTTTAAAAAGCTGGAAATGTAAAAAAAGATTTTGTTCAAATGCTGTTTTGGAGACAAAATAAAATACTAAAGATAACAGGAACACCAGCCAGTAAGCCAGTAAGTATCAATTTGAAAACATTTTTGAAAACATGTATAGACAAGGCTCTCTTGAAAAGTCTTGCACTTTTTATTGCTTTTAAACTGTTACCCTCAAATAGATGGTATTGTTATTGCTATTGTCTTTTTAAACAAAACAATACAGAGCTGTTCTTTACAGCAAAAATCATCTGGCTGGATGTGTTTAGCATTCTGTTTTGCTCTATGGGGTGACTTATATGAGCAATGTAATGTTCTCAGTCACTAATAAAATGTCCTCGCTGGGACAATAAAGTATATATTCTATTCTAGATGGGCCCAGTCAAAGTACAGAACTAAATATAATTGGAAATCTTGAGATATTTTACCAAGAATTTAGATTTTAGTCTCTGGATGTCAAAAGTTAGGAGAGAAATACCCCAAAAGACTTTCAGCTGCAACCGCTGTGAAAGCTTTTTCTGACGTGTTAACTTAGGGGGAACAAAAAAAATCCCCCCAACATATCCTACTTTTAACATGAAAATCTTTGAAAAAATCCAAGCAGCATTAATACTTTTGTAAAGGTCTATAGCTTGAGTTTTTTTGAACACCTTTTTGGCTCAGTAGCCTTGCATTGTCAAAACAGAAGCTTGTTTTCCCTCTTCTCTCAAATCCAATCTCAAAAACACAGCCACACACTTTCACACCATGTAGTGTGCACAGATAAACCTACGTGTCTGCGGAGTGTCAATGGACACTTCGTTGGTGTACGCTCCAATCCCATTTTTGCTCTTGGCGGCCAGCTGGAAGGTGTAGGTGGAGAAGGGCTTCAAGTTCTTCAGCAGGTAGGAGGTGGCTGGCTCAAAGCTCACTTTCCTCTGAAGTGGCGTACAGATAAGAGGAAGCTCTTAACATTCAGGTCAGGTCATCTTCTCTCTGCGCTCCGTTCCATCCACTCAAACATCCACTTTTAATATTTATGTTATCATCCATCCAGCCACCAAGTAAACAGTCCATGCTACCAGTCCATCCGTTTTTCCTGTGCCTACCTCCTCAGTGTCGTCAACCCTTCGATAAACCAGTTCGTATCCAGTGATTTGGCTGTCTGGGCCTCCCTGGGTGGAGGGTGCCACCCAGGACAGCAGGATACTGGTTTCAGACTTGGCTTCACCCTTGAAGTCCAACGGCTGGGATGGAACTAAAAAGAAGAAGAAATGGGATAAGAAATGAAAATATGACTATTGTGTCATGTGTTTTCCCAGAATGATAATTGTTTCTCTAAGTTTACCTCCAGTCTTGGCTATAATTTGGAGATCTTGTGACAAAGGTCCATCACCAACAGAGGTAAACGCCAGCACTCGGATGTAATAAGTCTTGTTAGGAGTCAGATCCTGGATGGTGATGAAATTGGTGCCCCGGACCATCTGCTTCTCCCACTGTATGCATCAATGCAACACATGTGTGCTCATTTTTAATGCTGCTAATAAAGCGTCAGATTTTAAAGTTATTGACTCAAATGACACAGAACCACACACCTGGTTGACTGGGAGTGTGTTGTCAGAGGTGTAGTACACCCTGTAACCGACCACCTGACCGTTGGGTTCCTCTGGCTCGTCCCAATGAATCATTGCTGTTGTAGCACTCAGCATCCGACCTATGACCTACAGGAGAAAAAAAAGCCTTCAGTTGAGCAGTTCAATACGCTAAAAGTTGAATTCAGACTCATTTGATTCTGTGTTGTGGTACTTAGACAAAAAGGCAAACAAAATCTGAACTTCACATTTTATTCCTGTTTTATTGTTTTCATATTTAGTTCCCGGAAAATGAGACTAATGATTAGTCTAAAAAGGAACCAAGACAAAAGGAGAAAGAGTTACTGTAATCCTAAGAATGTCAGGCCATCTTAAAGTTTAAGACCTTAAGCTGAAGCGTACCTGGGTAATTCAGGACAACAATGATCCAAAACACACCAGCAAGTACATGTCTGTGTAGCTCAGATAAAAGCAAAATTAATATCCTGTCTGATATAAACCTTAGCTTGCTGTTATGACACATATCCTTGTCACAAAAAAGCCAAAAAAGAAGAAATCTGTAAGAGGGCATATACTTTTCTGCAGCGCTGCACATGAAAATGCCAAGAGGTTCCTATCTACAATAGGTAAGATATTAGCTACTTTTAAACTTTTAATGGAACCTTACTTCAGAAATCCTGAACTATCCCTTTAAGATGTTCTCCTACCTGTCGAGGAGGGGATGAGGGAGCCTGCTCCGCTGTACGAGCCTCCACCACCTCGCTGGATGGACCCTGGCCAATGGTGTTGACGGCTGCGACCCGGAAATCATAGTGAGAGTACGGGCTGAGGCCGCCAACGCTGTAACGTGTTGTGGCAATACCATCTATCTCTTTGTAAGGGTCGTCTGAACCCTTGGCACGATGCTGGAGCAAGCAGGAGACATCAAAAGAAAGAAGAGGAGTCACACACACAATCTCTTCCTGTTTAATAGCATAAATAACTATGTAGAAATTACAAAACCTCAATCCTTCGATTACTAATTCAGTCCGAATCTCAGTCTACATATCTAAATGTGAAACATGACATGCCAAGTGTGGTTGTCATGCTTTTTATAAACAGAGTATTGAGTCAGAACTATTTTTTATTCCTACAATTAATTTTGCTGCTGCTTCTGGGAGGAGAGCAGCCACATGACAGCAGATCCCATTTGAGCAAATTGAGAATTTAAAAGTGTATCACCAGCCAGAGGCTCTTTTGTTTTATAGCCCTGCTTAATGATGTGTTAATAACAGTCTATGTTCATGTAAAAAAAAACTATTGCTTTTGACATCTTAAGTTCTGTGACTCAGGAATGTGTGCAAACAGTGCTGTGTGGATGTGCTGCATTGTAAATTATTGGAACCCCTATTAAAGGGACATAAAAATCCTCAACATCCCTTTATACTGCAGTAGAAAAATTTTAGATGAAAAAAAAAATAAAACTTTCAATTTAGTTCAATGGTTAGAATGAGAAAAATAATCCTTCCTTAAGAAATAATTATTTGTTATTTGTTTATTACATTGACAGCTACTCCCAACAATTCCTCTAAGACAAATACAACTGAGACAACCTTTTAATTTTTACTTGTATAAGTTGATTACAATATTTAAGATTTTGCAAGACTGTTTCCCTGTGGCATAAATATCATGTTACAAAGAGGCCTTGCCACTCTTCAAAATTGAAAAGACACTTTTCAATTTTCAAACCTTTCCTGGTCCATACTATAAACAAAAAGGGCTTTCTGGACACCAGGCTTTGGAACAGGCTTCCTAATCAAACCGATTCAGCCCAGAAATATGAATAATAGAAAAAAACCTCACAAGACATTTCTCTTCCTGCAAATTTGCTGCTCCATTTAAGTATTACACCTTGGCTTTATTTATTTATTTGTTGTATATTTTTTTCCCCTTTAACTAGCTCTGTGCGTTCTGTTAGATCTCTTTTCATCACATCAAAATGCATACATTGCCAATTCTGACTTAATTAACAGATGTCAAAACTGCTCTTGTTTTAAGGGAATGACCTATGGTGAACGGTCATATTATGTATGAACTGTACAAAACAATGAGGCTGTGTAAAACTAAAAGAACATATTTCCAAATATCTATTTTAGAGGTATTTCTTTTTTGTAAATCTTCATTGCATGTAAAGAGTTCTACAGTTTGTGAGCACAGAACTCTTGATGCACACGTGCTTGAGTGTTTGCTCCACACCTGTATGACATAGTAGGAGACTGGTTCAGGGTTTCCAGAATCCCAGGTGAGAGTAATGCTAGTTGCAGTTCTCTCTGTCACGACAGGAGCACCAGGAGCCTTTGGCAGGGCTGCAGGGAGGCAAAGACGATAAAATCTCACCCATCAACCATTTAAAACTTGAGAAAATGTCAAATTGCCACAATCTTTGCCAATTGATTTAAAATTACAAAAGGCAAATGTGAACAAATTTATCTGATCACCAACATGAAGACATCACGTTCGTCCAAACTTCAGCTATTCTGTGAAGGTCTCTGAGGTTTTTTTTTAGAGAACTTTAATTGAATGTGTCAATGGTGACTTTTCAGCAAGATATAGGACTTTGTTTTAAGTAAATAATTCTTGAATACTAATTAAAAATGTACTCGTTCCACTGGCAGATTTTTTCAATCACAAGGCATTTTTCCCAATTAAGAAAAAAAGCTGCCAGATATTTGACATTTAAAAAAAAAATCTATATTCAGGAATTATTGACTTAAAACAAGCTCATATTTTTAAAAAGTTACTTTAAGTCAGTTTGGTCTTATATTAACTTCACTAAGTTGTTGTTTTTACTGTACAAACACACACAAAACTTTACAAGCTAAGTCATAGAGTCACTGTCATCATTATTTATTTTCTCATTTATATTCCATCCATAGAACTCGCCTTTCACAATAATCTGCGCCATGGCCTCGATCACACCGAGCGTGGACATGGCAACGCAGGTGTAGTTGTTGGACTGCCGCACGTCAGTCAGCTCCAGGACGTTGCGTCCAATGGGCATGTCATCCTCGGGCGTCAAGTCTTCTGCTCCCAGCATCCACTTCACGTATGGCATGGGTGAGCCGACCGCCACACAGGTGATGTTGACGTTTCCCCCTGGCATGATTTCGCTGTCAGCCGGGGGAATGGAGAAGCGAGGCGGGACGCGACGCACTAAAATAAATGACGACGAGGGCAGGAAGGCAAGGGGAGGGCCATGATTAGAATTCAAAGACTTTGCAGAAAGAACAACAATCAGGGATTAAATGAATCTTTCACAGGATCTAAAATAAACTGCAAGCATACAGAAAGGACATTGTCGGTGGGGTTCATGTGATATGAAAATGTTTTATTAATGCCAATGAAAGTGTACACTGTTCAATGTTTTATAAATTGCATCAAAAAACATGCAAAAAAGTCACAGCAAATACATGCACACAGGGGAAAGGAAAAGTTTTTTTTTCTTTTCTTTTTTTTTTTTAACTAGCTGGTCTGAACCCCCAATGCCTGCAAAACACTAATGGATGTTTTGTTGAAGAAAAAAAAAGTTGGGAGAACCTCAAAAGAGCACAGTCATTACTGTACCAACCTTCTCGCAGCTCTGCAGAGGGAGGCAGTGGAGGAGGTAGAAAAGAAAGGAACAAAGGAAATATCAGACAAGACGGCAAGAGAAAACAAGTTAAGTATAGAAGACAAGAGAAAGTGCAAGAACAAGGAAGAAAAGAAATGAGGAGAGAAGAAAGAGAACATAAACAGAGCTGTATATTAGAAGGTTGATGTTGGTGAAAAGCTTTCCAGTTTAAGGCACTGCCAGCTGTCTCCACAGACCGCCTGTCAAATACTCTCTGAGCACCGCTGCAAGACTTTACCGGCCTTGCAAGCACTGTTAGACACACATCACTGACTCTGTACTGTTTCTCTGCTCTTTGTTACATACATAGTTGATACATGTGTGTACCTCACTTGAATATGTGTGTGTGTGGTTTTTGTTTTGTTTACCCAGGAGCAATGCTAGATTTGCCAATGCATGCTACGCTGTGTAAATGCCCCCTCTGTTTTCTTTTCTCTTTTAACCAGGGTGGGCTGACAAAAGAGCAAAAAGCCCCAGGAATAAAATTGTCTCCAAGATTCGAACATTTGGCGGGTGCACGTGTGAGCGTGTCGAGGGAGCAGGGAGGCTGACAGCCTGAGGAAGTGAGACACCTGTCAGATTTGGGGAGGAAACCCGAGTTCTAACCGGACAATGATTTGGCTTTTCTTCTGAGATCTAAAGGCTAAGAAGCCAGGGCAAGGCAGATTAATGGTTTGAAACAAAACTGTTCTCAGCCGGTACTTTAAACGTAGCCCTGTTCATGAATAAAATATTTAGTGAATTCAAAATCTGTGGGTAACCGTAGTATTAGATCACATTAAGTATTGATACTGGGTTATTTCTTTCCCCACATTTTGTTATGTTACAGCCGCCATATTTCATGTGTTTTACTGAGATTTTATTTGAAAGACCAAAACAAAGTAGCATAAATCGGAAGAGAAAGGCATGTATTTGCATTCAGCTCCTCTACGTTAATACATTGTAGGATCACCTTTCCCTCTGATTGTAGTAAGTAAGATATGTCTCCACATCATTTTCACTTCTCAAGACTACCCTCCAGCTCGGTTAAATTGGATGAAGAGTTTCTGTGAACTTCAATTTTGAGACCTTATCACAGATTCTCAAAAACTTAAGTCTGAATTTTGACTGGGTCACATGAATATGCTTTGATTTAAATCAGTTTATCTTCCTATCAGCTCTGACCAGCATCTCCAGAAAATGATGTACTGTAGATACATTTGGTGATGTGTTAGGTTTATATGTAGTTTCCTTTCACACAGATCTAAATTTTGGTTTCATATTGAGCAGCATTGTGTGAGATGCTCTAAGCTTGTTTTAGAGTCTCGTTCTGATTTAAACTTCTCCACAACTTTTTCTGTAACCTGTCTGACGTGTTCCGTGTTCTTCGTGATGCTGTTTGTTCACATATGTTCTCCTTCACAGAATCCCTCAATTTATACTGAGGTGGACTACTAATTGGGGAACTTTCGAAGACAATTGGATGCAGAGGATTTTCTTTCGAATCGGTAGCTGAATTCATGCATGCTACAACACACTTTTCAGATTTTTTCATGTTTATTTTACTTTGACCAAAAAATTATACAGTACTTTGTTTTGGTCTAATACATTAAAGCACAATAGAATACATAAAAACTTGTGGTTGTTTTTCATTGATGTTACAAGCACAATACAAATGTTCCTCAAACATGTCAACCTTCTTTCTAAGAATATGTTTTTTTAAATATTTTGTGGTAAACGGACGCGGGAGACGGCTTCGACTTACCTCTAACATACAGGTTTGCTGGAGTGGAGTAGCGTGTCCCAAAGCTGTTGGTGGCAACACATTCATACTTCCCCTGGTCATATTCCTCACTCATCTCTATCTGTAGGGCACCTGGATGGATGGAGCACCAGAGAGAGAGGGTAGAACACAGAGAAAATAAAAACAGCAATTACACAGCAGCGGAAGACATGTAGGTATCTAAGAAAACTAAACATTAAAATGGCGTTTAATTTTTCAAATAAAAAAATGACACTGGAGGCAGTTTTCACAAAATGAGCTGAACTCTTTTCAAGGACTGTAAAGGGAGCCACAACTGTCATTCACACGTTTTGATCATTTCCAGCAAGAATCTGCCCCAAAATAAGCATCACCTTGCTGATGTAGAAATGAGAACAAAAAGCCAAAATAAGGGGACACAAACCCTATAAAAAATAGAGAATGTTGTCTCCATGTAAGACAGAAACACATAAGCAACGTTGTCAAAATATGTCCAAAAATTGTCACCAATAAAGTATTTAAAAAAAAAAAATCAAACCATAAAAAAATCTGCAGAAAACTGAGATTAAGTTATATTGTGGAGCAAATCAGTTTACAAGGATAACATCTGCAAAGGTATTGCCGTAGCAATCAGATATCCCAAAACGGATCCACCAGAGGGATCAGGAGTGTGATTGATGTCAGTTTAAAAACACACCCAGTTAGTAAGGAGGTAAAGACATTAATCGAGCTCCATCAAGGCCAACAGATTAAAAAAAACGACATACGCAAAGCCTTGGGAAGGGACCGATGCGTTCTCGCTCCCTGAAAATAGAAAAACCGTCAAAAAAAGTCAACCAGAGGTTCTTTAAAAGATGGTGTGGAAAGGCAAAAAAAGCGCCCAGAAAAAACTTTATCAAAAAAGTGGTCGTTTGGGGCTTTTTATTTTCATAATGGAGGAGAAGAAAGGAGGTGATGGTAAAAAGCCATGAAGATGTGTGTGTGTGTGCGGGTGTGCGCTGATGTGTGAATACACTAATGTGTGTCTGAGTCTTCGCCATCTGGACTCTTCAGGCAGAGTGAATAACAGCTGGGAGGGAAAACAAAACGGGGACGTTTGATTGGGCAAATATAGACAAGGTAGAAGGACACACCGGTTCAAGATTGGGTCAAGACTCTTGTAAAAAACTGAGAAAATAATCGAGTCATCAAAAAGAGGAAACAAACTTAAAAAGATGAAACGATCCTTTTCACCTCAAACTATGCAATGCAGAAATACATCAAGCTTGTAAAGACGCCATGCTCTTTAAACATTTACATGCTGAAGATTTCATGAAGTTAACCCCTTCCCATTCCAGAGAATGCCAATCCAGATACATGGCTAAAGTATTTGGCCTCTGTGTACTAAAAATGGACTGAAACCTGCTTTAAATTTACCTTGTTTTCTTTGTTCTTTTGAGTAATGTAGAAGTCTACATCAATATTTGAATTACTGATTTCTACCTACTTCATCTGGTTGCTCAGTATACTCTAGCTCAGTTAAATTGGATAAAGCTTTTCATCCAATTTAACTGGATGAAACTCATCCAGCTGAAACTGCTGGATGAAACAGCAGCAACAAGATTTTTTTTTTACTGTAATGTTGAGCAAGATAAAAATATGTTTAGAAACAAATGATAAAGCTAGGGACTTTTGATGTGATGTGTTTGTAGAGCAAATATAGAAGTGTCCTTAATCTAGTTAACTCTGTGTTGGAGAAGCATAAAAGGGAAACCCTGCAGACTAGATAGGACAAAATATCTGCCATTGTAAAGTAAAAGAGAGTATTTTAAAACAGATGTGCCCAAAGCATCATTAACGTTATTGATGACAAAGATTTGATTACCCTTAATTCAGTACAACACTGAAAATGATATGAATCAGTGCAGAGACAAAATAATCTGATTGTGATTCCTGTCTGATTTCAGTTTTTGTTTCATTTTTTGGCAGATACCTCTATATAATGAGAATAATACTAAAACAGCCTTAGCAGACCGCCAGACATACTTGTTAGTTCACAACTAAGGAGCCAGAGAAAGAAAAACATGGCACTGCATGATCCTGAGGTTTGGAGTTGAGCCCCAGATCGCTGCATGGAGGAAGTGAAGGCCTTATTAAGGAGAAGACATGCTGTGCCCTAATGCTACTACAAACTAAAATTATTGCAAACAAAATACAAACACAACTGTTTTGTTAACTAAAGGCCCTAAGCTGCCGAACATTAAAAAAACCTGCATCTCTTGAATTCAACATATCACTAAATACTTTAAGTTGTTTTGTTTATCACTACCTTTAATTGTACATCCTGTTTTGACCATACAGCGAAGTCCTTCATGTCAGAGGAATACCCAAACTTTCCAACCGTACTCATACACAGCAAGTTGCGCAGAAAATGGTGTGTGGGTGACAGTCGGAATGGTAAGGGGTATTAAACTGATGGATACAAAGAAGAAACATGATGGAAGTGATGAATGTCTCTGTTAAAGAGTGAACACTGAGGGTGAGATGGGAAAATATGAGACGAGGATGGCAAATGAGAAGAGAGTCGGTGACAGTTACAGCATTAACGATGTTATTTATTGCTCAACTCCAATTACTCCTCTTGTACCTCCTGCAGATCTGATGCAGTTTGGCGAGTTTTAACAATAGAGCAGAGTATATAAACCCCTATTCATGAACCCACCAAGGGCTGCTATTCAGATCTGCAAGACAAGTTGGAAGCAGGGGTTGCAAAGGAATTAGGCCACTCTGTCATGTTGGTCCACGCAGCAGTCTTACCTCGTATGGGCGTGCCACCTGAGTGGGCAATGAATGCACGAGATTAGAGAAGGAGAAGAAGAAGAAAATGTTAGTACCACAAAAAGGGAGACAGGGACAAGGGAGGAGGGGACTTTGGGAGTATGGGGGTAACTTGTTAAAGGAGAAAAATCAAATTAGAGAGGAAGACTTAAAATACTGATCCTTAGACAGTAAGAGAAAGTGGAGGCATAAAAGAATAAGGCAGAATAAGTAAAGACAGAATAAGCCTGAGAAGAGAAAAGCAGGTTTTAGATAGAGTAAGAGACAGTGACAGAGCTACAAGGGGATTGGTTTTTGATTGGCTTCACTGATTTGCAGCAGGGCACATGTGGCTCTCGGAGTAGGAAGTCCTTTTTGGCCCTGAGTTTTACACTGCTCTTGTAAAAAAAATGGGAATCAAAGTAAGATTTAAACCTAAGAGTCGAAAAATATGTAAATATTTGTATGAATTTAACAGAAACACAAAAAACAAATCCACTCCCCAATACTTGAATAGTATCTTGACATTTTTAGTTTCTTATTTTTTATGCTCTAATTGATCATTATACTGATTTTGATTTTAATTCATTCACGGTGTAAGCTTAATTATTTGTCATGATTTACTTCTCAGTCTATCCCAAATTAGAGTATAGAAATATATTATGAACTGCTTCCTAGATTTTTCCGTAAAAGTCATTAAATAGACTTTAATATTCTTCAAATAAAAAGGTTGAGTAGGAAGCATTAACTTTTTCATTGACTGAATTGTTTTACCAGCCTTACCTCCATGACTGAATGAAGACAAAGGAGATTTGTATTGTAATCTAGTTTATTACTATAATCGAGACACGCAAACTTTTACATAACAGAAACTTCAGCAGGGTGACATTTTGTTTCTGATGCATAGTCTTCACTTAGCTAAAGCAAGTGAGGAGTCACATGGTAAAAAGGTGACATTTTAAAACCACAAGTAAATTCTGCCATAAAGTTTCTGCGCTTTTAAACTCTGACTGCCAAAGGCAAAGTTTAGTCTGGTTGTATAAAGTAATAGTAAGATTATTTTAGAAGTTTAACCGGTTTAAAATTGTACATTTATCCTAATTTGTCCTTCATTTGAGTTTAACCATAGTAATACTAAGGTCTTTTTGCTCAAGTTTATCAAGCGATACAAATCTCAGATTGGCCTATCTATTAACCTTTTTCCTTTTCTGATTTATAGCCTGTAACACAAGGCTATTTTGTTAGTACAACTGGTATCATTTGCTATTATATAATTAAGGCCATCCCTGTTTTAGAATAGATAGATAATTTTCAATGCCTGCTTGTAGACCTCAAGTCATATTTTGTATTGTCGTATTGTCTAAAAAGACTAAATACAAAATTAAATAATACATAAAAAATAATATTGAAAAGTGGATTTTCTCAGTAAAACATTTAAATGTTTTTCATCTGTGATAACAACTAAGCATATATTTGCCCCGACCCAAACTAACTACTCTAAACTCAAATCTGAACAAGCTTATTTTATGTGCATCCTGCACTGAGTAGTAAATGTCTGGCAGTCTGAAAACCTGGCCAACATGGATTGATTTTTTTTTTTTCTGGCTCCAACACTGGCATACCTATCTGCTGTCTGGCTTATTGACTAGTAACTCTATACAACAGAGCGGAAAGATTAAGTGGGTGAGTGGATGAAAGAGTGAGTGACTGAGTGAGAGAAGGAATCATTGAATTAGTGAACAGCTGGAAAAGTAAATAGGTGAATGTAAGGAGAAAGCTGAAGTTCTTTGGGTGTGGAAAAGCTGCAGGTGCAAGGTGGAGGTTGGGACTCAGCTATATCTAAGTTGACAGAGACAAATATTTGTGTGTATATGCACAAGAGCTCCTATATTTATTTATGTTCATACCATTCAAACTTTAGAAAAGGGTAGAACTACTGTATGTGTATGTATGCATTTCTGAGCTTTCTGTTTGTGTAGTGTGTGATCGTTAGTAAAATGCATGCCATGCATTTTAATAACAGTGCAGTAAGTGTAATAAAAGGTGAGCAGCAGCAGCGACAGTAGCAACATTAGTGAGCAGTAAATAGAAAAGTGGACAGTGAGGGTGTGGGCCTCGGAACAGAAGCACTTACCAAAGGACTCTGTAGTTAAAAAGATACAAAGAGAAAAGAACAGCATAGAAAGGGCATTATAATCGGACCACTGGTTACAAAGACGTCTTGACTTAGATGAAACACCGTATTGGAGCTCCACAGAACGTCACTACATACAACTTTATAGTGCAAGAAATATTAAACGTATTTTTTTTTAGCTTTTCACAATTTATAACATACAAGAAATTAGTCTAACATATTATTGATTTTACATTGAACATTGTTAACAATACTCAGCGTCTCGCAAAATCATTCATACCCCTTGGACTTTTTTTTTTTTTTTTTTTTTTTTTTTACATTTTGTCATTCTAAAACAACAAACTTCTGTGTATTATATTACATTTAATGTGGAAAATAAATAAAAGCTTGTTAAATGTGGCGTATATTTAGATTATGCTCCCTTCAGTCATTATGTGAATAAACCACCTTACAAGGAACTTACAGTCCTTCTGCTACGCCTCTACTAATTTTAAACTACAGAAGCCAAATTTTGTTGACCATTCCTCTTTGGAAATTAACTCAAGCTCAGTAAAATGGTATGTAGAGCATCCGTTAGAATTAAATTTTCAAGTCTTGCCACATATTCACTATTTGGTTTTGGTCTAGACTTTGACTGGACTCAAGCTAACCTCAAAAGAATTGTATTGTAGCTCTGGTTGTATATTTGTTTCATCCAGCTGGGATGCAAACCTCCGCTCTGACCAGGTTCTCTGTTTTGGCTAAAGAAAAACACCCCCAAAGCGCCATGTTGTCATCAACTTAAATTTTGTTGAATAAAATCAAGTGGAACTCATTGACATGACCCTGGATTTTTTAATAAAGTGCCTTTAGAGACAAAGCCTCAGAGCACAGTACGTACAGTGCTCTTTTCAGAGTTTCTCGCTCTAAATAAATGATAACCATTTGTCTTTTTCCTCTCACGTGAACAAAGTACGTGACTTTGCTGGTCTATCACATAAAATCTCTGTAAAATATGTTGCAGTTTCTGACTGAAACATGACAAAATGAGATAAACATTTTGTCAAACAAGGGGTATGAATACATTTGCAAGGCTCTATAAAAAGCTAAATGATTAATAAAGATGATTATATTAAACAGGAAGAAAAACAAGGAGGTTGGTTTCCATTATGACGCCAGAAATTTGGCCCTCCATTTACAAGATAATGGGTTTTGGGTAAAGAGTTGGCCTCTGAAGGCAAGAGGGAGAACTGAGGAGGAACAGGCTTTGGGATTTTACACACTACTGTGGCTATCAAGTACAACAGATGGAAAAGGTTTAGCCTGCCTGACTGCAGTTATTTTCTATAATAGAATTGGTTGAATTTGGTACGTATTTTCTTAAATTACATGAGTATAGTTTCAGGAAGTCAATTTCACTTCGACAACAGGCATACTTAGCAAGACATGAAGAAAAAAACAAAAAATTTAGTCTTTAGTCACAGCAGTGGGCTTTATCAAGAGAGGATATTCCTTTATGTACATGCCACCATCACTTGGTTGTGCTGCGAATGTTAACAGCAGGAAAATTTGTTCAACTTTGATTAGAGATCAGTAGCCTGCTGCTACTTCTCGGGGACATTTCACAAGCTTGATTTTGTTTTTGTGATGGGGATTTGTATAGGAAGTCCTCAAACAGTTTGGAGAAAAGTCTGGAGTTTACTTTAAAAGGGTTTGAACAGTTTTAAGGGGTTGGTGACCATAGACAGCAAGCTCATAATACGCCAGCAAAAGGCAGCTGAAAAACACAGCCAGAGACTGCAGCAGGAGGAGGGCGGAAGCGTTGTAAGAAATTGGTTAAATGTGAGTCAGAACATAAAGAAACTCTGTTGGAGCTGGAAATAAAAAAGGTTCTGAGGATAAAACAGATTAGGGATAGGAGGGGAGATAAAAGAACTTTAGGAGAGACAAGTAGAAATGAAAGTGGGGATTCAAAGGAAGGAGAAGAAAAGACGGATAAAATTGGTGGTTACCTGAGCGGAGCTGCTTGATTCGACCATGATTATCGGTCGTGTTGACTGGCAGGAAATCCTTGAACCAGGTAATATCTGGGTCAGGATTGCCGCTCGCAGCACAGAGCATGGTGGCAGTTCGTGAACGTTCCACCACTTTTAGCTGTGGACCCATATCAATGGTGGGAAACCCTGGGGGCAGTTGATCCTCTGCAAAAAAGTATAAACACAAGTCATACATAGGACCTGGTAGAACACATCAGTAAAATTCAATCTATTTTACATGAGTAGGTACACTTTGGGTACACTTTACAGGCCACATGTAATATACTTGACAAGTTTGGGGTATGTGTCTGGTAAGTTCAATAAAGTATCTTTTCAGTTCTGGTAAAGGGAAGTAGCTGGTAAGTCCCAAAATGTGGTTGGTAAGTTATACAATAGTTTAACTGAAAGTAACAGTTCAATGGTAAGTTCTAGAAATGTACCTGTCTACATCCAGAAAGGGTTTTGGGGAAAACTGCTGGAAAGTTCTGTGAGAGTGAATTCAACCAAGTTCAGCCAAGTTCAGTGAAGGACCTTGTATCAGGTAAAAGTATCAGTGTTATGTTTTTGGGGAAAGTACCTTAAAAAGTCTAGGAAATCATTACAAAGTACCTGATAAGTTTGGGGAAAAACTGATCATACCCAATAAGTTTCAGCACAATATAGAGAACATTGTTAAGTAATTTTTAAATTTCAAAGATTAATCAGTAAGCCAAAGGAAAAATAAAACTGGATTTAAGTTTCAGTTCTCTTTGAATAAATATTGTATAATCATAAGAAAACTTATGTACTGATGGAACAGGCAAACTGGAGATTGTCACATCTGTAAAAGAACATCTCAGGACGAAAAACAGGAACAAATTCTACTGTAGACAAATCCTAGTAACTTTAAAATAAAAAGCTGAGGAAGCAGTGGACAGAGGTTCATTCATCAGATGACTGAGTAAATGTGGCCTGATCTAATGAGCCATGCCTTTAGCTGTTGCATTTGATGAAAAGGGTTATAATTTAGACTCATATTAATCCCACTGTATATCCTTTAAGAATCCACCTTGGAAGGAATGTGAAATAATGTTTGGTAAATATTCATGGGGAATTTTTACTTTAATACTTTTTTGTATTAAATGTTTACTTTAATACAAAGTAAACATTATTTTTCTATGTAAAACATAGGTTTTATTTAAAACCTCCAAAGCCTTCCTAACAAATATGGTTGACCATGTCTATCACTTCATGACTTCATTAACACTATCTTTGAAGAAAGGAGCTTTCAGCACAAAGCTTAAGCTTAAGCTTAAGACTGATCTCATGAAGGCAAGAATGGGCTTACTTTACTGAAATGACTTTGCAGTAACCACATATCAATCAATAAAGTCTGATCAGTAGTTAAGGGTACTAGATTTATCCTGAATGGGCATTGACGAGGGAAATGTTTCAAGGTTTAACATGATAGTGTAGCGTTTTAAATGAAGAGACGCTTGTACATTTGTTTACGTTCATTCATATGTCAACAAGAATAAGTAGTATTTTCATTTATAATATATTTAATAATATATAATTTTGGCAGCACAAGTAAGAATTATTGCTTTTAAGATGCAAAATAGAAAGAATTCAAACATTTGGTAGATTATTTTCTTCCTTTTTTTATAAATACAGTGACACCAAGAAACTGTGTCATTTTTTATCAAGATTGTTGTAGCGTGAGAGTCTCAAACTGGACCATGTTTACTCACAAATAAGCACATCTAGTGTGCCACTTTTTTACAAGCCAGCAGAACATCCTGATCTATGAGGATTAGGAAGAACTACTTACAGATGAGTGCAGTGACCCATTCTCATCTGTCCTGCAAAGCACAGGCTCTAGATTGAAAGGTCATTGAGTCAATGGAGCATATGGTGCACACACAACAGAGAAAACTTAATTATATCTAATAAATAACTACATAAAATGAAACTCATTAACACTTGATGCCCCTGTTGATCAAACATACATAAAGTCACTGTCATGTTCATTTCAGGAGGTGAAAAACACTAAGTTTATCTTCTGGAATAGGAAATATTTTTAACCAGATGTTACTGAGCTCAGAGTTTCTCAGAAAAACGGCTGTTCAACTAAAACAAATATATAACCATATGAATATTAAATGTGTGTGTAGTTATTTGCTAACCGTTTTTGCACAACAAATAACACAAAATCCACAGCATGACGAGCTTGCAAATAAATTTTAAACATCTGTCAGGATGTGGCTCTTTCATGAGCAATTGTGCAGGGTTTTCTAGACTGAATAGATTTTGATATGCCGAGTGATCAGAGGCTTTTAGATCCATTTCCTCTTCCAAGACTTTTCAAAAGGAGTTATGCCTACATTTAGAACTGCGTTTAAAGGAAATAAGCCTGGTACTCCAAAGTCGTAACAGGTTCTGCTCCTCTATGAAGCGCTTCCACCTGGGACTTGAAGACAGTATGGGTTTGGATTAGATGCTGTGTATGTCTGAAAAAGTGTGCTCAGTACAACTTTGGGCTGTGCAGTGCTACACAATATATCACTAAAAATAGTTTAATGTGATGCTTGATGGATTTGTATGGTTCTGGAGGCTGTCAAACAAAATATCTTGTATAATTTTTATTCATAAGCTTATAAGTAAATGTTTTGAGCAAGTATGATATTTAAAATAAGATGTCTCATGCAAAATATGCATAGTCTTTTAACATATTTTTCTTTTACTTTGTCAATAATTTTCTGTTGGAATGCTGTAACTTTAAAATCTTCCGTTCATCTGTGTCTCCATTTCTGTAGCTGAGGTCTCTAAGACTATAAATAAGTAAAGCTTTGGTTTGTAAATTACAATCACTTTGGATGTATTGTCTGGCAGTTCAAATGCTGGGATTAGTCAGTACACACACATAAACATACGATCATAATATGCCCGAATCTATAAAAGACGCTGATAAGTGAGGCCTGCTAATGCACATTATCACAGCTTTAAAAAGAGGCTTTATCTCAGATTAAGTTGGCTGTTGTGAAAGTGATATGAAAATCTATGAATGACAATATGATACTTGAAGCTTTCGGGAGACTCAGCAACGCCAACAAATTGACACCCCACTGCATACCAGGAAGAAAAAATGCAAGAGTTGGTTTTTACATTCCACTGATGCCTGAATATATGTTGCATCAGGCTGGAGACAAGAAGCAAGACTGCATGGTCCAACCGAATGGGTAACATTTTACTCTACCTGACAAAATTCACTAAAGCTTTAGGCTACTGCTGCGCGAATAAAAATCAAGTGAAAATCAATTCTCCATTCTGCTGGGACTCAGCAGCAAATGAGCTGCTCTTTTTAGAAGCTCTGTCGAATCTCTCGAAGTCCACCTCTCACGAAAAAAAAAAAAAAAAAAAAAAAAGAAAATCAAACAGGCACGTCTAATAAAGACGTGCCCGCAGAGACTTGCAATTCCTTTAGGGAGCGTGAATCAAATGTGAATTCATAGATATCAGTGGCAATTAAATTTGCACAGCCCCTGCATGTCGATACAGAAAATCAAAGGTGGCGGGTCAACTTTACTCACCTGCAGAGGGAGATTTAAGTGGGGATAGGAAACTGTGGAGTCTAAGGAGTTTTGAGGATCAAATATGAGGGAAGTCAATAGGAAAGAAAAGATGTATCACAATTTGGATCGAAATGAATACAAAGCAAACAATCATAACTTTTGAAAATAAAAAAAATATCAGCTTCTTGAGTTACACATATTGAAGACTGACACAGTGTAGGGAAAGTAAGACGAGCAAAGAATGTGTTGAAGCTGTATTTGATATAAAAGAGCAGTTTACCCTTCTTTTTTTCCATTTTCTCCAGAATCCCTGGTGACTCTACCCCTCTCCACCACACACATGCTCATTAACGGGAAATCCTAGCACTGAATCTCGCCAAGGAGATGCTAATTCTGGCAGTGGCTCATCGAACCATGGCCGATGGCTCGTGAGACGCCGGCATCGACGGGCGGGTGTGTGGCCTTTTAACAGCTCCGGTTTCAATCAATCACAACAGGCTGACAAATGGAAACATGGATATAATAAACTAAAAGAACAAGATGAGAAGGTGTTTGTGTGAGCGAGTTCATCTGAGGGAGAGAAGTTGAACGAGGAAGGCTGTGTAGGGGTGGCAAAGGTGTATAAAAAAATGGAAGAAGATGAGAATAGACTAGGACAATGAAAGAGTGGCAGAAAGGAAAACAGGAGGGAACAAGAACGAAATAGAAAGAGGGAGAGAGAGCATGAGGGATTTAAACAGCATAACAATCCTGATTCTTTCTGCTTTCATTATGCAAATACTTACTTCAAAGCAAGGCCCCTTGTAGGCAGGAATAATGCATTCTATTTCATCTACCTGGGGTGGGACACTGAACTGAACAATGAGGTTGTGAATAGTCGGAATGCTACTCCCTCTGCCACTTGTACCCATGCACTAATGCAGCTGCCAGTATGGATCTGCTTGCAGAGAGGCATAAAGGCCTGCAAATGAAGATGTGTCCTGACGTACAACTTTCACAAAATTATTCACAGCTAATTAAGGCATCTATATGCTCACTTATAAAATTCCTGGTTTAGTGTCAGGAGCTCGCTCAGATCTGAGGAGTACAGATTACGACCTTATTTTGACACAGACAGCACAGTTCCTCCAACAGCAGCATGTTTTTATCCCCAGAAGCAGCAGAATGGAGTTATCTTCATTTAAATGCAGATCTTTTGTGCTAAAGTTGACCTGATGTGAATTGACAAATCTAAAAGTGTTCAAGGTGGAAAAATGCACCCACTTTATCACATGTAAAACACAGCTGCTCAGAAAATTGGCTGGGGATTATAATTTGCTTGACCTCCTCTTACTGGTGACACTATTCAGCGAGGGAAGTCGCTATTGAGGGAAAAAGACTCTCAGTTAAAACGGGGTAAGATGTCACTGAAAGGACATTTATGGGAACCTGTATGCGTTTCATTTATGATGAGAGAATAGTGTCACAGTTATGTTATGTAAGACTAAAAATGTATTCCACACACATCTCTGGCTTAGTGTCATCATCTTCCTGGAGGACTGCATATAAACTCTAGTCTTTCAGTGATAGGGTGTAAAGTATGAACTGCCTCTTTCATCAGAGCCGCAAAAGCACCAAGCATAGACTGCCTTGTAAAAGTATTTACATCCCTTACACTGATCAGTTTAAACTTTTGTCATACAGTGTATTTAATATTTTTCGATGCAATAGACCAAGTGCATGTGAAGAGGGGAAGGAAAATGGTAAATGAAAATGTTGACTCAATTTTCTTAGCAAAACCACACAAGTTCAATCACATCAACTGGAAGTCATCTGATAAACTCTTGTCACATTTTCTCTTCCAGATATCTTGTGCTGTATAGAGTTGCCTATCTACTGTGAATGGTGACAGAAAAACCTCCCCACATCATAATCCTGCCACCACCATGTTAGCTTTCTGCATGTAGGGCAAAAATGTATATTTTGGTGCAATCTGACAGTAACACCTTATTCCTGTTGTGAATAAATGTCATATGAACATCTGGTCTTTGCAGCTGCTCCACCGTTATTATGGGCTTCCTTGCCGTTTCTTCGATTAATGCTCTCTTTGCCCAGGCTGCTAATTTAGGCAGACGGCTTGAATGTTTTGTACCTCTGCTACACTTTTTCATTTTTAGATGAATTGAAGAGTGCTCAAGGAGATATTCAAAACCTAATGTCTCTACAAATTTCTCTCTGGCCTGTCTGTTTTGTTTCTTGGTCTTTATGATGTAGTAATATTCTCTAACAGACCTCTACAATTCTCACAGAACAGCTGGAGATTAATTTACACTCAGCTGGACACCATTTACTAATTAGGTAAAGGGAATGAATTGCACTGAGAAACATTTTTCTATCCAGTTCACAGCTGTAAGATATTTGACACATAAATTCCTAATAAGGAATATTGACTTAAAACGAGGGTGTCAAACTCATTTTCATTTTGGGCCAAATAAAGGTCATAGATGACCTTAAAGGGAAGATACGGCTGAATGTATTGACAAAACTACCCATTAATAAACTGTTTATATTAATAATTATCTGCATTCTGTTAGTACTTCTTAAAATTACAGAGTATTGAACGTCTTTCCATATTAATTTATTTTGACACGACACAGATAAAAACTCATTTGATTTTATTGACAAAAAATATTTAAGCACACAACTGTTATTTTGAAAGTACTATTTTCGTGGCACTCTAGACTCTAGAGAGCCACAGAAAAAGTTATGGTGGACATAACTTGAGAAATGAGAAAAATACTGTAAACTTGATATCTGGGTGAAAATTTATACCGACAACAAACTACCTCACAACAATGTTTAATTTGGATAAAGCTGCCTCTTCCACAGTTTCCAATTTCTAATCTAATTTGAGGGACACTCTGTCCCACAATCATGAGGAATTATGTGTGAACACTGTATTCATCATGTAAGACTAAAATTTTACTCTGTACACATGTTGGCGTCATCTGCCTGGAGGACTGCATTGAAACTCTGGTCTTTCTCGAGAATGAGCTGGCTCTTCTGCAAACAAACCTTTTCTTAGACAAACCAATTCATTACATTTCATGGGATTCATACAAAAAAGTAAAAATTTTCACTGGCACTTTTTGCTTAAAATGAAATAGAATGGGCAATTAGTTCAAATCTAAAAATCCAAAGAGCTGAATGTCGCCTATGGAGGCTGAAATTAAGCATGTAATAAGTGTTAAACAATAAGCTATTTTTATTTTGATGAGGTGGCTTTTACTCTGAAAATGGCTTTTGCTGTGTTTGTGTAGCTACTTCAGTACTCTTGTGTGTGTGTCAACGTCATCTCGACTTCGTTTCTTTCTTTTTGTTTGAAATAAAACATGACAACAACAATCTGAAAGGCCTCAAGGCAAACAAGCTGTCGAGGTAACCAGTGTTGTTACCTCAGTGGATTTCTCAGTTTTTTCCTCTCATCAATTAAAAAAAAATGTGACAGACAACATTTATGCTTAGTTTTAGGACAAATCTTTGCATGCTGCAAGAAAAGAGTTTTACTAATATTGCTTTTTGAGGGTAGGCTCTAGCTGCCCACTCCACGTGCGTCCTGTGAGGAACAAGTAGCAGTCAGGCTCGCCCTCGCAGCTGCAACGCCATCGGCAGAACGGAGGCAAGCCAGTGGAGCATCAGGCTTCCACTTTGAGAAAATGTTTGAGGCGTTCTGCCGCTTCTAATTTTCTCTCCGAGTGATCATCATGCAAGTAAATACAGCCAACATCCTAACACAGACATTGCTTTTCACATAGGTAAATGTGCGTTCTAACAGCTGATGTTGTGCCTAGAAAAGTTAGGATCTTATTAGGTTTTCAGACATACACATGGACAACAACTTTTACAGTTGACTGCTGACTTACAGAGCAATATTTAAGCAAAAAATTGTTCCAAGCTTCATTATTATTTCAGCCGTTGCCAATCAGAGCCATTCACTGAGAGCCAGGATTTCAATTAGTCTGGTTGTAATCATCAGTAATTAAGCCAGCTGACCTTTACACCAGATCCCTCCTGTCTGCCACTCAGTCACTGGAGCTGTGTCTTTAAAGAGCCACGGGGGACCTCAGGACACATGACTGACACAAGTGGAGTGCATGTTTTAGTGAGCATCCTGTGTGAATCCGCATGCGAGCGCACGTGCATGTCCGATTGTGTGTATGCTTTGCAACTGACATTTCGACTGACAGTCTATCTGGGACTATTAGCCGCTCCCAGGTGGCCTCTTATTCATCCACAACACAATGACTCCTCAGAGGAACAGAAAGAGGCTAATCACTACATAAAGACGGACTGTCTGAGATAGAGGACATGTCTGTGTGTGTGCTTGAGTGGTTAGGTTCTTGATAAAGAAAGAGACAGATGATGAGTGAGCTGCAGTTTAAAGCAAGAGAGATGGGAGCGGTGCATATGAAAAAAAAGTGCTCACAGATGTAAACAGGCTGAGCATTCGCGCTTGCCATCCAGTTTTAAATAGATACACAAACACATGCCACACGTAGACAGACAACCATGTGAGACAGGAAAAATTCTGGACGGATGGAGCGGAACAGCACAGAAGATGCAAAGTGTTCTGATGTGAATAATTTAGAGGCTGCTGTGCAGTGGACCTAAGAGCATGAGAGACACAGAGCGTGAGAGAGAGACGGAGAGAGAAAGAGAGAGAGAGGGAAAGAGTGAAGAATGAATGCACCAAGAAGAGAAGGGAAGAGTAAGAAAGGAATGAACTTGTGGGAAAAAAGATGGTAAGATAAGAGCAGATATACCACTCAGAGAGGAAGAGGGAGGTACAGAAAGTGAGGAGATGGAAGAACAACAGGCTCCATGTCCTTTTCCCCATGAGCATCACTCCAGCAGAGGCAGGTGATGTGATTATCCACACTTGAGGAACTTCGCTCACTAAGACACTCCTGAGCTTTGAACTACCGGTGCATAATGTTCTCCTAATGGACTCCAGAAACTCAAACTCAAACATCACTGGCTGCACTAATGAACTCACACGAACATAAATCATCGACCGCTATAATTCTAGGATCACAGCTACACACAAGTGCAGCTATATATATATATATATATATATATATATATATATATATATATATATATATATATACGTCTGATATATCTGGGGTTTTCTCCAGATTTTAGTGTTTGTAGAATTTTTCTTTTGTCTTTGTAAAACAGCACAAGCAATTTCTCTCACTAGCGGTTAACTTTCATGTTTCTTTTAGTTGTTTTTACCCACAATGCCCTGTGGGTAAAAACACGCTGCTTATGCCTGGCCATTTTATAAACCCGTTGACATGGATGTACTAGGACTACATGACTATCACGACATCATCAAACATCCAATGGACCTAAGTACCATCAAGGCTAAATTGGAAACAAAGCAATACCGAGATCCCCAGGAGTTTGCTGCTGATGTAAGGTTAATGTTTTCCAACTGCTACAAATATAACCCACCGGATTACAGAGTAGTCTTTGTAGAGGTCAAAGCAGGAAGTTTACTTCCTGCTTTAGAATTAGTCTCCAGTCCACTTGGCATTCACATATGTATTCAAACTACACCAGTCTGAATGAGGATTCCAACCTCCCCAAATGAATCGGACTTTCTAGGCAAAACAATCTGGCGTTTGAGCAAAGTGAAAACCCAGCTATTTTTCTGTGCACAGCTGGTAAATGCAAATTGCAAAAGACCAACTCTACAAAAGAACTTACTCAGCTGTGAGTTTAATTAATAAAAAAACACAATTTTACTTCCACTTTGCTTAACATGGGATCTAAATAAAATGCCTTGAAATCTATTGTTAAAGCAGGAGAATTTGTGAAAAAAGGTGAATGGAAGTCATTAGCAGGTCCTATTAAAACCACTGAGTAATTAGCTAATGACCCAAATGTAGCCACAGCGTTCTATGCCAGCTACCAAATTACTTGAACCACTATGATAAGCGCTACATTGTAAAACTGAATTGAATGGCAGTCTTTTTTAGTCCTAGGTGTAACAAGGGTTGATTTTTATTTATTTTTTACTGAATATCCCTTTATGACAATGAAGAAACCCTTAAAAAATCTACTGTTATGACAGCACCAGCTCTGCTTATTTTTGAAGCCAATAAAGATCTGCTCTCACCACAATTAATAAAAGAGGAAGGAGATGTTTGACAGACCCTAACGCATCAGGGCAGGCAAAGAAGAGGGTCGATAAGGACCAGTTGTGTCTTGGAAGGGGAGGGTCTCTGAGTACCATGCGGATAACCCAGATGTGAAGCAGTGCATGTGTGTCAACACTGACCTCGTAAGACGCTGAGTCGAGTGGTAGCAGTCAGTTCTCCTGCTGAGTTGGAGGCGTGACATTCATATATCGCCTCGTCTCTGGGGGTCCTCAGCGGCTGGATCCTCAGGACCGAACCGGACTCGTCATCAAACTCTATTACCTGAAAAATGAATTTATATGCAGAATAAATTGATTCATATTAATTCAATAAAAATGACTTGCTAATTCAAAACATCATTTGTTTCAGATTAAAAGCAGCTGCTTTTATTTCTACAATAAAGCTTAAGCATTTCAGTAACACAGCTGTTATGCTTTAGGTTTATCTTTTTACTTAAAAACTTTTAAGACCTTTCCTGAGTCATCCTTTATGATGAAAAGTACATTAAAACAGATTCAGGGAGCCATTAATCATCCACTCCACCGAAATCACTTTCTGAGGTAAAAATACAAGTAAATTACTTGTGCATATTTACCATGTCCTCCTTAGATATGCAGTAACATTTGATAATTTTTTTTTTCTTTTCACTTATGCTCTTGCATAAGCTTAATACATTCATGTAATTGATCTGGATTCCAAATTCTGGGAAAGTTTCCTCTGACTGAAATCCAATATTGACCAAACCCACAACCAGTTTGGTTGTGGGTTTGGTCACAACCCCACAACCAGAGTGAGGTTGTGAGTGAGGACTCTGCAGCCTCACTGCTGCAGAGTCCTCACTCCTGCAGCAGTGAGGACTCTGCAGGAGCTCCAACTCATAAAGTTTTGGATTAAAAATAAAAGACCTGCTCGAGTGATTTGATCACAAACAGGAAGACAGAGATGAACTTAAACCTGCAAGGAAACTGGACTTATTGAAGTAGAAAAGCATCCTGGGTGCAGGGTGACAGTGGCTGAGCAGGATGGAGGGCAGATTCACCGTCTACTCCATCTGAGAGTGACTCATCAAGTAGGGAAGCAAAGGTTAAACGCCTTGGGAAACTAATAAGACTGAGTGTAAAAGAATCATATGGACTGTAGCCCAAGGCATCATCTGACTTATAAGAGAGCTGAAGCACATGGCATTTCACACACCTGTGCAACCTTTGAAGTATAAATGTAGAAAAACAAGTAAACTGATTGAATCGTTTGAGCTTTAAAGTACACTGTCTATATAACTATGAAACACAGCTCTCTCAGCTTTCACTGCTGAGTTAAATATCAACTGTCACTGCAACCCCTCTCATAGAAAGGTCTATAAATAATAGACCTTTCTATGAGAGGCTATGATGATTTATCACTTTAAGAAAAGCTACTGCTATGAATAATGGGACTCTGTGACACTTTAACATATTCACAATGAAAATACCATCCAGAGTTTTGTTTTCTTCTATGAAAACACGGAGACAGTAAAAGCACCCTCCCAAGACGGGAGGTTTGATGTTGCAAACGGTGGTGAAGCTGCAGTAACGACTGAAAATGGCAATTAAATTAAATGAATGGGCAAAAAAAGAAATATTTATATTTCAGTTTGAATTTATCCACTTTAAGTTTTTTTGTTGCAATTTTTAAATGAATAAACTATTGATCTTGCATGCACTGTGATCTCAATCAGCTTAAAATGACAACTTCTGACTACTGAGAGTTTGTGAATTTTGTCTTGTCTGCTGCCAACTGGGACAGGTATGGAGGCTAACTGGTAGGACTGAGCTTACTATGCATCCTCATGGTACCAATTATGAAAGAAAGTGGTGTTTAATGCAGCCTTTATGGAGGCTGCATTGTTGATTATCTCAATGCATTTCCCAGACGATATGGATTTTAAAATGACCTTTCTCAAAATGATAACTGAACAATTTAGATAATGAATTCAGGTCATTCCATTTGGTGCTGATCTTTTTTTTTTATAAACTTCTTTCATGTGTTTTATTGTTACTCAACGTCAGGCTCTTTATGACTTAGATGTTTTATTACAGTAGTAGGGCACACCAATAAATTCTTTTGAAGGAGGAATTTCATCGCAAATTTTAATGATTTCCTTAAGTAATGTGACTTGAGACATATGTGTGTGCTTGAGCTTGTTTCTGGGAGGGCAGATTGCATCTCATCTATTGATTTACAACAGGATAGCAAAACAAATAATTCTAATAAAAAAACTGAACATGACATGATATATAGGTGGGAAACTATATCTAAAGTGAGCTTGATTGTTTTATAGAAAATTCTGGATTGTGTCATTAATATAAGTTATTGGGTTTTCAAAGTTTAGTATCACATGAAGGAACAAAAAGAATTGTGGATCTTCACAGATGATGAGCTGGTATAATAGAAGAAGTTCATTCACTCTGAGAGTTAAGAGGAGATGAATGCGTCTCCGATCCCCATCCATTAATCCATTAATAATGAAGCTACAGCCCGGATATGGTCAACTCAACCCCAATAAAGTCTCCTGTAAACAACAATCCAATCAATAACCTGCTGTTTTGAGCTCTGTTATGAGATGGTAACTTGTACTCACTTTTTTTTTATTTACAGCAATATAGGATGTCAGAGAAGCAGTCAGGCGTTTAACATCACAGCATCATACCTCAAATCGCTGGTTGGTGACTTTTTTGCCTTTCTTATTCCAGACAATCTTGGGCTGTGGATCCCCCGCAGCCTGGCACACAAAGGAAGCCACTCCCCCCTGCACTCCTGTTTGGTTCTGTGGGGTTCGTGTGAATCTGGGTGGAGCTGTGAGGGAAAGATCATTTTCAAAAGTCAACATCACACTGAGACTGCAAATGTGCGAATAAATGTTTCAACTAGCCTCGGTCCTAAGTTTCATCACTGTTTCACTACTGCTAAAATTCCTTTAAAAGTCCTTTTTGTTGCCTGATTATGGAGCTCATAGGTTCTTTTTTAGCTGCAGCTATAAAAGACTGATTCGTTTAGGTAGTATTACATACCAATTTTCTACATAATATTGTAACTAATACTACTTTTTCCACTTTTCTCTTACTTTTCCCAGTTCCCATTCAGTACAATCTATTCAAGGTGCTGGAATCAAGGGGAATCATATACCATGCAATTTACCAAATTATTGGCATGCAGAGTATAAATGCAGGGAGCCAGTTCAATTATTGTGTCAATGCAAACCTTGGAAACTGCAATATTGCGCACACAGATAATGTAATAGCAACTGCCATTGAAAGTACTGTGCAGCTCCAAACTTGATTATCCTATATTTTTGTTTCAATAATTGAGTGAATACCATAATAGTGTCCAACTTATGTAAAATAGCAGTGTCAGTTTTTTGGTGGTCCTTGCATAGTTTCAACAAGAAATTTGTGGTTATATTAAAAACAACCATTTTCGTTATTTTTACTTTTATAAGAATCAACAAAGTACAATTTTTTTGTTCAATTATGTCTCTTCAAGCATTTAGATCTATGTCTTAAATTAAGAAAATGTAGTTATATCACACCAATTATATCACTATATAAAATAATATCACACTGTATGTAGTGATTTTTAAGCTAGATGCTTAAAACCTTCTGAGCAACCCATTTCATTTTCTGTCTGTGTGTAACACTACTTGGAGTAGACCTATAGTGAATTTCCCAGTTTAGACATGCATGTGGGTGGCTTTGTGTCTGTGTGTGTCTCTTCTTCCCCGTATGTGTGTGTACGGTCCCATCATGTTTTCCCTCTGTCCCTGTATCACCAAAGAAGCTTAATATTTCTGTGCCATAAAGGATTTATGAAGACTTACTTCTAACATGACCACTAAAGCCCCACGTTCCGGGTACGCCAACAATATCATAACCCCAGCCTCCGCTGGATTGTGACATCACAACATCAAAAAGATTCGGCCCGTCAGTCACGGCGCGTCACCACCAGCTTGCCTAATGGCATTCCAGCCAAACCAGAAAATCCCTACTTAAGGGCTTACCGCCAAGCGCCCTGACAAAGGGAGAGAAATTGCTTTTTGCTGTTTAAAAGGAGGGTGGGGGGAATGGGAGAAAAGCTAAGCTGTTCAGAGGAGGTGGGGGAACGGGAAATAGTGAGGAGAAATTAAGAGAAAAGCAAAGAGCGATGGAGAAGAACAGATGAGGAACGAGGGAGGAAAATGGGCAGGAAAGAACGAGACACAGAAGGGGAACCAGATGTGACGCCAAACAATAAGAGAAAGGCAACCAATTAACTGTTAAACTTAAGTGCTTCACGGCTAAGTATCATCTCACATGCAGCTTTATGCGCATTCACAGAAAAAAAAAAAAAAAAAAAAAAAAAAAAATCAGCACCTGGATTCAACAGAGTAACTGCAAGAGGTAAATTATTCGACGTTCAAATAAATTAACAACTCAGAATTCCTGAGGACAAAAAAGAAGCAAAAAGAAGGATGATACAGAAAAATGCATTTATTTTATGGAGAAATGACAAACAAAAACATACTAACAGGTTAAACTACAATCAATCCACATCGAAATGTCGAAAAATTACATTACAGAAAAATGTTACTTTTGATGTTGTAATTTTTTGTGATTTCTACTTTTTCCCATTATGACCATACTTCTTCAATTACATTGCTTGCTGATGCTCTATGCAGGTTTTCTGAGACAGAAACTTTTTAAACTACATTGAATAATAAATTGAGCATTTTTGCAAAGTGCCTCAAGAGGACATTTGCTATACAAATAAACAGATTTGAAATGAATTAAGTTTTACAAATACATATATATATATATATATATGTTCTGGGAAATTGCCAAGGAGGCCATTATTTTTTAATATTTTGACTCTTTCTGTGCCACATTTTCCAACTGATTGTGCATTATAAAATAGTAGTTTGCAGATTAACAGAAACTGGTTTGTGTTGTTTTGTTCGAGGCCATAATGGGTGCAGTTTGCCACTCCATCCTCACACCATATCTTGCATGCCATTACAGTGTGAGTGGGTTTGTGCTGCAGTAGTGAGAGAATACGTGAGACAGACATGGGAAGGCTGAGGGGAAAGAAAAAGAATGAGGAGCGGGGGAATCTCTCGCTTAATCCTCTTACTAATCTCACCCACAAAACAAATGAAAAGTGTAAAGCCAGCAGAGCCATGCTAACAGGCTTGCTAGATCTTCCAATTGCTTTTTTTTATTATATCGCCCGTTTTTCTTTATCTATCCAGCCTCTTCCTACATCTACCGTTTCACTCTTGAAGGTTCCTTCCATCTTGCACTTATCTCGGTTCCTCACTCTTAATTCTCTGAATAACTTCTTCCTCTTGCTTTGCAGCTGCTCCCCTTGCGACTTTTTTTTCTTTCCCTTCTTCTTGTTTCTCATTCCTTATCTCCTCCTTCCATCTCTTGGGTGTTACATAAGTCTTCCTGTCACATTGACTGACTTTATAAAGTGTGTGCATGTGGGGGGGCCCTGGTGGAGAGAAGTGGTTCAACCGCATTCTCCATAGCTCCCCTAACTTGGGTCCTCTTCTCTTTAATGTGTCTCCTCATCTCCATTTATCAACCCTCCTGCTTTTTCTTCTTTTACATCTCTCACTTCACCCCATCCCATCCTCTTTCACTCAATCCTCTGTCTCATCATTGGATTGATCCCTTCTCCTTCTGCTTTTCTCATTTTCTTTTTTTTTTTTTGTCATTGCGTCAGAATGTTCTAACCGTTTGGTCTTTTGCTTGTGATCATCAGAGATTTTTTTTTGAGATTGTGGTGCTTGGCAGGATTATATGCTGGTATTTGGGCCAATGGAAAACATTCTAAGGATAAAAGAAATGAAGAGAAAATAAACTCTTTTTTTTAAATATATTTTATGATTTTTAAGTTAGTCTGTAGACGTTCAGACATATCAGATGCAATTTACATTTTATAGCATCTCTTATGTTTTTCTTGAAGTTGATTAAAGGAAAGGTCCAAAGAGAAACTTTGGAATTGTGCATTATCAGCTTTTTCTGCTTAACTGATGGCAAGGATTATACTTTCAGCTCTCTTTTTAACAAAAGATTTCAGAGGGCAAACAACCATCTTCCCTCTTTTTCCCCCACATACTTTAAAGGCAAAGGAAAAATAAAACCAAACTAAACTGTTATGTGCTGATAGAGTCTAACTTAAGAGCTATTTAAAAAAAAAAAAAAAAAAGAGCAGCAAAATTAAAGGAAACTAATGGCAGTGTAGGGGGACTAACGGGATGCGCTGCTGCTGCCAGATGGTTTCTTAACCGAGAGGGACACTCAAGAGAAGTCAAGTTTGTAAGAACAGATGCTAGACAAAACCCTGAGGGAGAAAGATTTACGTCTATAATGTGTCAAGATTACGTGCATTTTAGGATGCTGTTTTATTAAAGAAAACCATATGGAAAAATAAGATGACCATAAAACACTGAGAAAACATGACTGTTACACTTTTTCACTGCTTAAAATAATGAATAACTTCATTATTATGCTCAGCACTTATTATGTACCTTATTTAGTTATGTAATCAAATAGTTTGTCTGATAAGGAGGAGAGCAATTTTACCTCTGCTATAAATTCAGTTGAAGTGTGTCTATATATGTTTAGGATACTTTACTTGTGTTTCATTACTATATATTTATTTACAGCTTTCTATTAATCTATTTATTTATTCACTAAAATCAAGGAACTGAAAGTATTGACAAAATTATACAAAAAAAGATTCAGAAATGATCTCTCCTTTTTGTTGATAAAGATGCCCTCTCTCCTAATTGTTCTTGTATTGTACAAGCAATTACTAATCATTCGTGGTACTTTGATTTATTGTGTAACACCTATGTATCTCTTGGTGAATGAGTGAGAAATGTGATCGTTTTTTATGTAATTGATAATAAGATATGTTCTGTGAATCTGGTATTGCATTTGTATTTTATGTTTGTATATTTACATCATTAGTGAACAAACGGGGAAAAGTACAAATCTGTGTTAGATTAAGTGATGGAAAAAAACGTGTGTGTTCAGTGATCTGAACTCATTCCTTCAGATCCCTCAAAGTCATGAAGCCTGTTATAAATCACTACCCCATAGGCCTTATCATATGTGCGCTCAGTCACTTACTGAGGCTGATGTGATTCGCAAAAGCATAAAGCAGACAGGCCTATCCAAACAAATCAAATCCAACAAAAAGCAGCAGCATGAGCTGCAAATATTTTCTGATACAACTTAAAGCAGATAAGAGAAGCTCAGAGAAACTAGTTTAATGCCAAATATTTGACATAACATGTTCTAATATATTTCTGATTTTGTCTTTGAACATGCTTTAATACATTTGACCTTTTGGAACAGTAAATATGCATGTGTTGGAAGTTTTAATCAAATAGGAAAAACTGGCCTGCATATATTCTGCGTCTATAGAGCATTCAGTGAGTATATTTACATCCTTCCTAAGGAAATGTAAAGCTGCCATATTGTGAGTGAATTTCACTGCTTAGCAAGTGATTCCCTAAACAAGAACTGAATTAGGTCCTTCAGATAAGCTCAGCAATGAGGCCAATAGGGGACTAAACCACGAGTTGTTAGTCTGAAGAAGAATGGGTGGGCAACTGGCCAGAACCATAAGTTAAAACACATTAACTTCAAACAGACACATTAAGAACAAATGATCAGCCGCTCGCTTTTGGGCTGGTAATGAAATTGGATTGCTGAGCCCAGTAAGCACAAAGGCCTATCATCCCTCTGCAGAAAACACAAGTGGTAATTGGAAAACATTTGGCTAAATGGGCTATTCTAACATGGAAAATTAAATTATGCACAAATAAATGGGGTGATATTTGATGAAAGGTTTAATTAAAGTAAGGCATTATTCAGGTTTCTGAAAGATTAGCTTTCATCTGAGCTAAACCCCAACCAATGAGGAAAAAAATAGATTTTATTTAAATTCTTTTTTTAATTTGGAGTTGCATCGCAGTTCCTTCTCACCTTGTGTTTGCATTTTTATCTGTCATTATTTGAACAACCTCCAGCTGATCTATGACATCATATTTATAACCACTATGACATTACAGCAGAAGATAAAACACACTTTTAATGCCTATAGTTATGAATGTCCAATTAGAGTTGCTCTTAATCACCCACAGTAGCCTCAGGGCCTAGCTAGTGCCGAGTTAATCAGGGTTAATTTGCTAGAAACACAAGGGGAGGAATTAATCAAACAGGATCTTCTTTTATGCACAGGTCATTAGAAACACATGGGCGACCCATTGGGTATACAACTTTACTGGGTCAGAGCTGGCTTCCCATGAAGACGAACAGAGGCTTTCTCAGTGCTGGTCCCAGCGCATTAGTTCCATACCAGTGCTCGGCAACGTTGGCGCTAAGCTTATGCTATGCAGGCCTCTTCACAGACGAGTGCACCTGCTTAGCGAATGCTAAGTTAAGGTGATCACGTTCTGTTTCTCACAGATGGGTGCACAGCTATGCTATAGCTGCGGATAAAATATGTAATTGCACCCTCAATGAAGAGTCTAAGAAACTTGGGCAGCAACAAGACTTAGTTTCCACACTAATTGAAATAGAGTGAAATGCATCCACACTTTGAAACACATATGGCGAAAAAAGACATGAAGAGTACCTGACAAATATTTTAAGTAGTGTGTATTAAAAGAGTTATGGGATCTGATACTTCTCTGACTACTTTAGATGTGCCCCAGTTATGTCATCGTCAGTGGAAACATATGAAGATTGTTTGGACTTCCAATGCATTTACACAATATAACAACCTGCTGTCTGTCATTCATAGCCCTTCGGAGGATCTTCGAAGGTTCCTATACAGTCTTTAAAAACCCAGGATTTGATTTGAGTAAATGAGTATTTCTGTCTCTTTCCTTGGGGCTTTCCTTCCTTCAGTCTTTGCTTTCTTCCAAAGGACTTTTCTATGTTTTTCATTTGAAATCAAAAAGCAACTAAGCTCCGGTTGCTTTTTGACCACATTAAGGCCCTTTTTGTATGAGGTGTTCAGTCACAAAATAACTTTGCTGTAAAGTACCGTCAGCTTTTATTATTTATTTATCAACTTGTTTCAGTTGCCTCTGATTTGCCATTCGATATTAATCAAGTTAAAAGTGTTTATTATGTCAGCTATATTTTTGCAGAACAGCAAATTAAATACTGATTTGTCGTGCTTTCAGCTGGATAAGCTAATTGCATCAATTGTATGTAAAAAGATTTCTGCATACCTTTGAACTATTTTTTTCTAGAATTACTTGTGATTCATACATCGATATCAAATAGGCATTGATCAGAGCTATTTCACTGCCTGTAGAGGCATCAGAAGTGTAAAAAAGCAAGGTAAAGATTGGGTAGTACATCCTTTTATTCATTATGCTAACACTAGTGCTTGTTCTACGTTAAGTTAAATCATATTCACACTTATTAAAACTCTGTGATATGCTAATCTAAACAACAAAATCCATTGCCAAAGATGCTTCTACCACAGAAGATCTCTGTATTTAAGCAAATCATGTCTTTACATTCATATACATAAATCAAAAAAGGATTTTGCTTTAGTAATGTTTCATAATCTTGACAAGAACATTACCAGTGTAGCCCGAGAACCATCTAGACTCTTGATCATTAAGAGAAATCATCAAGGAGGTGTATCATGAGATAAGCCAAGTTGCTTTTCACATTTTGTGGTGAAGTTTCAACTTTGACTTTACTTTTATCTATGATTTAAGCTACAACAATCAATCATACAGAAGAGATACAATCTATCCAAGAAACTGACCTGATTCTTTTTCGTGCCCCTGATGGATTCCCAGATCAGAAACCTCTAATCTGAGAGGCCCTTATACTTAAGCCCATGCCTCTGAATCCTCACTTCACCCCATCCATCAGCGTCAAGAGAGGACTATAGACCTTACATAACTCTAGATGCTTATCTGGGTCTAATCTCATCCGAACTAAGCATTAAACATGCTTTCCTGCATGAACATATAAAAAAGACAAGTATAAATGGTTTCACACAGGCACAGATCACTAAACACAAAGCCCCATGATAACACTGGATGAGCTCCAAAGATCCACAGTTTAGGTGTGAGAATCTGTCAACAAGACAATCCTTCACGGATTTTGCAAAGAACTGTATGAGGCCGAGCTATATCAGATTCCAGTCAACCTGAAGTTGATGCAAAAGTTGCAAAATGCCATAAACTGACAGGTCAATCAGTCACCAAGTGAGCAGGTTCTATGTTTCAAGTCACACCTCATAGGTCACTTATAAAAAGATCATTTTATTTCAGCAACACAGAAAAAAAATGCTTCTGCATTTTTTTCCCTCTAAATTCAATACGGAGCCTTTACAGAACAGTAATGATGTGATGCAAGCTGAAGGTAAACAGTTTCACAATCCTTCCTCAAGCTGAATCCTAAACCACTCTTGTCTACATTCAAAACACAGAATGTGCTTCCTGAGGCTCGGGGAGGCAATCTGGCCATGTGTCATCCTTTGGAAATCGTTTCTTTTTGTTGTTTGCACCGTACATACAAAGGGGCCTGTATTTCACCTGGAATTACTGTTACATCCAAGCTGCACGTACAGAAGGGCTAGCTGATTTCAGGGCAAACAAGGGTCAGTGAAAAACCACCATCTTATTGCAATCGCCCCTCATCCCCTCATTCCCATCCAACAGAACAAAGTGAGATAGAGATGCTGTTTCTTGCACCGGGTATTTCACGGCGTACATGGAGCAGTGGCCTAGTTTGCAACCGGATCAGGGCATTACTCTTAATCCCCCAGATATATGACATAAGCACGCACGCGCAGATAGCCATGCTGAGAAACAAAATAAAAGGTGGTGGGAGAGAAGGTAGCAGAATCAGAAGGAGAAGTTGAGAGAAAAAAAAAAGTACGCGGGGCATTGCGCTTTGCTTTCTTTAGTTATAATATTGTTGTTGCATGAACACAAGGTAAAGTCATACAATTTTTCCAACCATTCACATTGGATACTGGTTCACCTGACTGTACCTTAAATCCCTCAGTCAGTATTGTGTAAAAGATCTGTTCCAAGCATGCGTTGTCATTTCATAAACTGCAGCTTCTGTTGTTGCATAAACTGTAATTAGAGATACACCAAATAATAAGCCAGAAACTGGAATTGACCAATTTTCCCCTAAATTGCTCTAGTACGTGAGTGACAATTCAAGTACAAAACAAAATCATTTTTATTCTTCCTGTTTATTAAATGTATTAAAATTCCAGCTGCTGTCACACTATTTTCTATCTTGCTATATCTGTTGGCATATTGCAAAATTTGTTATAAATGTGTATTGTGTTCAAGAGTATGAAATTTAAAGCATTCTCTTGTGTCAGGGCAATGTATGTACCTTTTATATTTTCTTTTATTTAATCTCGTCATCATGCAGAATAAATTAAATATCAAGGTATAAAATATGTCAACGCTCTGAGTGCTCCTAAGCAGTCAGAAATAAGTCATGTTTTTATGTTATCAATGTGCTATTTAAAATGCACCTGCACCTATTTTAGTGCAGTGAGCAGTATGCAAGGTATATTCAAGGTGTTCCATCTAAAAAATTAATTATCAATGATCTATGTGTGCTTCCAAATGGTTATACGTTCATCCATTATTTAAACCTGCTTCTGCTTGCAGCATCTCAAAGAGTGCCTGTCAATCACATAATTATTAGTAAAATTAATTAAAAAACAGGATAATCTGAGTTTCACTCTCAGTTTCAAGCACCCAGCATGCAGATGTGAGTAAATTTTCAACAATTCAGATTATATGGCACAGCCTGAAGTTAAGCAATGCTGTTAATGGGTCACTTTCAACATATTTAAATTGTTGTAGTGTTGGTTTTGTCAGGTGTGGTATTTGATTAGACATTTTTCAATATGTTCAGCAACATTTACCATTTCAAAACATGGTGTCTTATGATGATAAACTAAGATATAAGTGTCCAGACAGCCTCTGTTTCAATTCTTGACATTCAAATCTCTGATTATCCTCTGGTGATTTTAAAAGAGATGCAGAACGCTGTATACGTGAAGATAAAAGGGTAAAATAAAAGAGAACAGATTCTCAAGCTCTGCATTTCCTCCTATCTCAGCAGAGTACAATGGTAGGAAGAGAGAGTTGAAAGTTGGCAAGAAGAGACTAACAGAGAAGTGGAGGGTGGGAAAGAAGACAATGTATACTTAGAAAAAAACAGACTATGAATCCCTTACACCCTTTTCTGGATTTGTGGTACTCTTCTAAATCTCAAAGCCTGAGAGCATCGTTGTTTTGATGGATGACCAAGCCTTTGCCGTCTGACCCTGGAACTTCCACGTTGGACAGGAGGGGAGGAGGTTGAAAGCAAAACAAGATAGGCTTGAAAGTGTTCTTTCACTCGGGCTCTGTGAGGCTTTAAAACATTCTAGCACAGAAATTACTGCCTGAAGCCTATACTTGTGTGTCAGTTTGGGTGCTTTTACATGGTGGTGATGATATGTTATCAGAATCTCACAACTGCAAGCTTGGAGCTACACTGCACTCTCTTTTGGGCAAACAGATCACCCTGTACATGTTCAATCAGCTGATTTTACAATTACTCTTTCTGTTTTATGTTCTATCCAATCTTTTTGCCCTTAGTGACCCCTATTTTTCTTTATATATGTCCACCTCAGCCTCCCCACATGTCCAAGAGTTTTAACTCCAGACACAAAACATCCTGATTTTTTTGGTTAATCATCCAACTAACAAATTCTTAGGGACTGCTACACTTACAGAACCAGCACATATCTATTGAGTATCTAACAATGCTAAATACACAGAGTACATACACAGTCTAGAAAATATGAAGTAAAAGATATTTTGAAGTATTTTGTTCTTTTTGCCTGAACATTCTCATAGTGCTCTGTTGTGTGCACTTGTTCAATTAGCCCTCCCTTCACACACAATCCAGCTTTCATTGGATCTTGTTAAATTGCTGTCTTTGTAGAATTATATATTTTTGACGCTCTTCTCTTTACAGAGAACAGCTGTAAAATAATAAACTGATATCAGTTGATTAGGCGGGTTATCTGCAAGTCATAACATACCCAATTCAGTTTTAAAATAAGGCTCCAAACCGTCATCAATAATGGTAATCGTCAATATCAGTAATCTCAGTTCACAATCAGCAGCTCTCATTCCTGTCCTGCCTAAAGTAACTGTGTTACTTTTAGCTTGCACAGTACATTTCAATTTCTTATAAACTTAAATACACTTCTTGCTTTAGTGACCAGTGGTTTTGGTTAGTACACGTCAGCGTTTCACAACTTAGCTGTACTATCAAGCAGATTTTACAGCTTTGCGGGTTCTTGACTTCATAGACCTCCACATTAGTTGCAGAATATTCTCCTTCACTTTATTGTTGACTATTTTGATGCATCTGTGACTGTTTAACTGGTTTCAAATAGATTGTTTTTATTGCAAGCAACAGAAAACTGTCCCTAAACGGTTTTAAAGACAGACCACTTGAGGATTTACACAAAATGAATAAAATCCACCAGTCATTTAAAATCAATTACTTGTAGTCATACACAAAACCAGGCTAAGACTCCTGACAAACATCCTGATGTGCACAAAAACTTTCTTGAGAAAAGCTTTGGATGAGGACCAAATGGCAGGGATGAGACGCAAACATGGTATTAGCAGAATCACACAAGCAGTAGGGAAATTAACTGATTTGCCATATGTGACCTGTCTGCCTGTGCCAAGCACTGCTAAGAAGAACAAAAACAGCTGGCCTCAAATAAGAACTGCAGCCTAACACAAACTCAGACTGGCGCAGAAACCCAACATGTGCACTATCTGCAGGAGAGAACTGCATAAATTTGGCATGTTCCAGTATGTCTGCTGTATATAAACACACATACTCAGAAGATCTGTGTCTGCATGTTTTGGAGAAAGAAAATGAGCAAATGACTTTGTAACAGGACTCACAGTCAGCATCAGCGAGGAAGAGGAAGCTGAGGAGAAGCAGGCCTGGACTGACAGGGAGCATCGTGGGATAGTTCGACACATGCATGCTGTATTCACCGTGAGCTCAGAGCCTCACTGAACAACAGGATGATAGAAACAAGCCTTCACAACCTGAGGAGACAAGACAGGGAAAATACCATTAGAGAAATGTGATATACATATATCTATGTCTATATATATATAATATATGCATAATTTATAATCACACCCACACACGGCCCAACACAGACTTAGGGTGCTTTAGATCCCTCTAGGCTTCACACTCCTCGTCTGCAGCCACCTCCCCTCTACTCCTGCTTCATTAGGAATATACACTTATCACCGGAGGTGTGTTTCGTGTGCCTATGTTTGTGTGGTATTAAAAAAAAAAAGTAACTGATGAAACTCAACTTATGGCAAACATTTAGCAATAAAACATCACATCTCCTCTGAAGTTGAGTTTTTATGCTCCCAAGTGAGCAATGGCCTCATTTTTATTTTATTTTATTGTATTTTTTGTATCCCTGCTTGTTACACAATGCCAGAGAACAGGCTGTACTTCCATGTCAGATTTTTTCCAAATGTGCATCAGAACAGCGAGATTTCATATTGATGAAAAGGAGCGGATGGCTCTTAGGTGGAGGGGTGGAAGGACAGACCAAGAGATTGATGGGTGATGGGGAGATTAAAGTGGGAGGAGACTGGCTGATGTTATCTGCTGGCTATGTTGCACAGGGTGTTGGATCAACACTGATCTAGCTCAGTGTTTTTATCCTTTCATCCTTAGCTCACTTCCTGCCTTAAAGTGACTCTTTTTATGTTACATTTTCTTCCTCAATTCCTTTTATACTTTAAATTTATTTTTATAAAAAATTCTAGTTTCTGCCACAATATGCTTCTCTATCACAGCAATTGGGAAGTTTTTATCTTTCTAAATTCGCTTTGTGCGTCTGTCACTGGAAGATATAGTGGGGGATGTCGGCTTTAGTGGAGATGTAGTGCTGTGAAAAATAGTTTCTTCAGATTTTACTTTTTCTTCACGATTTAATGTCTTAGACCATCACAAAAATTTTAATAGACAAAGATAACCTGAATTAATATAAAATACAGTTTTCAAATGAATATTTTATTATTATTTGTGTTAACTAACATTTTGACAATCCCTTAACCCCCCAATAATTGTATTTATTTCATCTTTGTAGAGCAATTTGGATCCCATATTCTTTTCACAATAGTCTAGATCCACTAAAATTTAAATATTTTCAGAATGAACAAACTGCTTGTGGTCGTGCTACTTCATCTCTATCAGACTAAATTCAAAAATTTGACAAGGCCACTCAAAAAGCTCCATATTGAGTTTTTATTTCTTTTTAGAAGGTAATTTGTTGATGTGCTTTGGATCAATGTCCTGCTGAATATTTTTATACCAGATGTAAGGCACACCTTCAGTTTTGTCTTGTCAGTCCATGTAACACCTTTCCAAAAGTCTTTGTTACCAGAATTATATGAAAAAGTGGGGCAAACCTTATTGTGCTTTCTGGTCAGCAGTGGATTTTGCCTATTCTCTTTCTTTCTGTTGATTCTGGAAGATTATATGTAAATGAGGCGAATGAGGCCGACAGTGCTTAGAGGTTGTTCTAAAGAAACATCAATGGGATTATTTGTTACTTCCTGGATGCTCTGATGTAATGTATTTCTCAATTTTGTCAGTTTGGGTTTGGGTTTCTTGTTTGTTCTTGAATTTCTTTAGATTGCAGCATGATACATTGTTCTTGAGACCTTCATATCTCTTAGGTTTTTCAGTCGCCGGGTTATGCTAGCTAAATTGAACACAGTTTAAAACAAAAACAGTTAGTTAATGATTTAACAAGATGGGTAAAAAAACTTTTCACACACCACTTGAGAATAGAAGTCATCATTTGAATACTGGAGTTTGTATTCACTCAGATCACTCTTTGATCTGAGTGAATACAACTCACTCCATGAAACTTTCATCTGTGACATCACCGATCATGTAAATTTGTGTCTGAAGTGTCTTAAATCACATCACACAAAGAGAGCTGACAGAGTGCTGCTGCTGCACAGAAACTAAAGACATATTATAGCATGTAGTAGAGCTATGGTATATGCATTTTTAAACTCAGTTGTTTTCATATTTGCATCTTGTGCATGTGGCTGGGTCATGCAGTGCCCATGTGATAGGGCATGTGTATGTGTTTGCATGATCTCCAGAACTGAACAGATTCATCAGCAGTAGCAGCAGCAGCAGCAACAGTCTTAATCCTCTCTGCTCCTGAACAAGCCATCTGATTAAAAAAAAGAGGAAGGGGCTGGGGCTCCAGAGCTCTTAGCCTGCCTGTAATGAAGGCACCAAACAAATCAACCCACACTGGATTTTCCACTTGGTTTAGTCCAAAACAATTGCTTTGGGATAGCTTAGATCTCTCCCTGTACAAATTAAGTTCCCTGACTTACACTACAGCGGCAGAGCGGGGATCTCATACTTTACTGTATGAAATGGAAATATTTTTTAGAGCTAAAATCCAAAAATGACTTATTTTAAAGTTGTTTTTCATAATCATAATACCAGTGATGCACCAATCACATCAGTCAAACAGGCATTGAAATCGCTCATTTTCCCCTCACGAGGTCTGATCAAAAACGGGCACAAAATATCTTATTTTTCATGATATTCAGCATCAAAACAAAAAACTGACACCAATCTAACCTTTAGATGCATCAACAAACAGCATGTTTTTTGATGTTCTGCTTTTTGAGTGTAATTTAAAAATTCTACAGTAAGAGACATTTATTCAAAACTTCTATTTCTATTTCAAAAACTGCATAATGTTTATTTTACATGCTCTACATAATTGTTTACATAAAGCAATGTTTCCATTAGTGGGTTTGAATGTGATATTGTCTAAAGACTGAAAACTGACAACTGGAATCATTCAGTAAGAGCCTGCTTGATGCATCACCACAGAATATTTTCTTGTATCGAATATTCAAATTTAACCAAAACCTTATACGATCAAATGAAGTGAGTAGCGTTCTTCAGAAAATTTGACCAGAACTACTTTAATGATATTAACATAGGACATTGTGTGCATAAAAACCATAAAATCAGAAGATTAGGTGGCTATTTTTAGGAAAGAAGAGGTTAGTACTGTTTAACTTCCAACGACAGTACAAAAGATATAATATTAAGAACCCCCTCTGGAAGTCTGATTGCTGTTATATAAGCATAGATCAAACAGGCTTCATATTCAGGGTGTGACCTTTTCATCAGACAACATTTTTATGCTACTAAGTGCCAAAGCAAATCTGAACATATGTTTTGAACTACATCAGAAAAACATCCAGTCAGACTTGAAGCAGACACACCTGGCAGCACAAATACAAAATTATACACAGTTTTGAATAAACAAGCAAAACTCCCAACCAAAGCTGAAACATGCCTCTGCAAAGCAAAGAGAACCTGCACACCAAAGAACAAAAAGTTAGAATTTTTTGGCTGACATTGTTTTCTTCGCTGGAAAGTGGTGGACCGTGCAAAGGGTCAGTCCCCATCTCAACCAGCAAAGTTCAGTGGGATGGAGCAGGAGTCGGAAAGATGAATTGGAGTCAGGTGTAAGGTCTGACTCTGCTGCCAGTTGATATTTTGTTTAGTCATGGGATAATGATCATAAGTAAAAGAACAAGATCCTTGATACAGGAGGTTCCTCAGTAGGGTTAGCTGGATGAAATTCTATAGAAAGGGAAAACAGAGCCATCCCTGGCTCAAAATAGAGCTGCTGCTCCTCCATGAAAGAAGGCATTGAAGCAATTTCATCATGAAGCCTTTGAAGGATTTTCAGTCAAAGATTAAGAACAATCTATTTCTTATGACTTGGAACCAATCATCCTTCAAAACAAGGTGAAGTTTGTTAAGAAAAAGAATTCTGTGTTACACTCCAAAAGTTCTTTCCTTTTTAACCTGATTACAGATAAGCGGAAGACAATAAAATAATTAATTTACTTTTTGTTTTAATTATGCCTTTTGCCCATTTTCACATTTTGCCCTCATTAAGTGATGCACTTACTTACAGTGCTTTATCATGGCAACATTGACCTAAACCCCTTTCAAATTCCTAATGGCGTAATAGGAAACTGATACCACTTTGGTGTAAGTGCGCATAAACGTGTGTGAGTTTGTGTGTCCAATAATCAGTCCAGCCGATTCAGTGTCACTGGAAAAGCCTGCATTATTCAGTATCTCACTTCACAGCATGTCACGTTAATTAAAAGGCTAAGATAACTCGATGGCCGTGTTGAGGGGATGGCGGTGACGGAGGCTTGATAAAAAGGAACAAAGGGAGACCAGACGAAGGCAAAAAAGTGAGAACAAAACAAGCACAAAAAGACGACAGTCAAAGCTGGGCATGCACGCTCAGACACAAACCCACACAGAGAATCTGCCGCCAGGTAGTCACCAGATTGTAGTCTGGGTGTCTGGTGTTGCAGGTATTACTGAGAGAGTGAACAGAAAGCCCTTTTTCCGGTGTGGGAGCTTCTGCTGCTGCTGTGGATCACAGTCGGTACTAAGCCACTCACTTATATTAGGTCCTATCACTCAATTATACTCCGTCTGTCTGCTCAGGCCTGCTGATATCTGTTACACTTATCTCTTAGATAGCTTCTGACAGAACAACGGCTGTCTCGGAGGCTGAGGCTAACGTTTCTGTGCAGCATGGAAAAGTGAGAAGGTTAGGAAAATCTATTTTGGCCATCTTATTTTACTCACAATGAAAGTTATGTTCTAATACAAATTATCCACGCATTAACTTGGATTTTAGAACATGGAAGGTATGAACTCATTTCTTTATGTAAAACTTCGGACTAAATGAGAAGTCAATCTACTGAGAGATGGGGCAGCAAAGTTAACAGATGAGGAGGCAAAAGTGAGGAAAGGCAATTTAGAAGGGAGCCTGTGATCCAAAAATGGAATGGAAATAAAAAGACAGCGTGGGCGGATGATGAGAGAGAAGAGGGCAAACTACAAAGCGACGGCATAGTACAGCTGGAAGGGATGTTGAGAAAGATAGAGACAAAGACAAAAGACAGATCCTAAAAAGCGTAGCTCAAGGCTAACCGTGTGCTGTGGAAAAGAACAGTGGGAAACCTAATTTGATTCCATATTCCAAAAGCTGAGCCACCAAATGCAATTAGACATGCTAATTAACTTATTCTGTTTGCCCTGTTGAAATGGTGGCAGGCTGGCAGATGCGTCACCAAAGAAGTCAATTTGTGATTGTTGCATCATATAAGCTGGACAAAGAACAAGAAAAGCTAAGTGGGACAAACAAGTCTTCATTACAGATTAGTGGTAAATCCAAGTCAGGTTTTCATTTTACATTGCGTTCCACATTTCTTCACTACGCTAAAATGTCCTTACATCTTTTCCAAGTCCAAATCAAAAACTTCTGTGTAAATATTTGGGACAGTAATGAGGCACAAAGTGGTGCATCAATGTAAAGCGGAATGTGGTGGAAGAAGATATAGATTTCAAAATTTTCTTTACAAATAAAAATCACAAAATTGTGGCCTGCTTTTGTATTCAGGTTCCATATACTCCAAAAAAAACAGAGTCCACTTGTGTGAAACTGAACTTTAACTTTGATATATATAGAACTACGGAGCCCTCCAGGGGACATGGCAATACTTTTGCGTTCCCTCGCAAAACCTGTCCGTCCCCTCGCAAAAGGTTTTTTGTTCCCTTGCAATAATCTACTGATCAGTTATGCGGCATAATTGAATACCGTAAGCCCTTCTTACGGTGGCTGCTGTACTTTCTTCCTTAATACAAGATTATGTAAGGTTTTTCCATGTGTGCTAATATCTTCTTGTGAAATAAAAATACATCCTAATTTGGACAATACATTAGGATGTATTTTTATTTTTTTCCTGCTTTCGGAAAGTTTCTGTTTATATTATAGGTTTTTGGTGCCTATGATATAAAAAATACAGCTAAAGAAAAAGATATAAAACTTCAGATATTTCACAACAAGATATTAACATTCATGGAAAAACCTTACATAACGTTATATTAAAGCAGAAAGTACGGTGGCCTAAGAAAGGCTTACAGTATTCAATTATGTCACATGAACTGATCAATACAGTACTGCGAGGGAACGCAGAAATTTTGCGAGGAAACGCAAAAGGAAAAAAATTCCCCATGTCCCCTGGACGGTCCCGTATAGAACTGTTCTGTGAAGGCTTGAAAAGTTTTTCTTTCTTTTTTTTTTTTAGAGCAAACAGTGAAAAACTTTATGACAACTAATGAAAACGCAGACAGGTTGGTGAAAAACTTTGGGGAAAGTTTTTATTTGAAAAAAAAAAAACAAAGCATGTCTGTCCACCTAAAGTGAAAATTGCCTGATAATTCTGGAGCAGCAGCAGAAATACAGCTAACTTGTAAGAATTGTTCAATAGGCCATTGAGAACGAATAGCCAGAAAAATGTTATGGTTGTAAACAAGTCATGAGATGTAAATTGTAAGCTTTGGTAAAACATGTTGTGGCAGCATAATTCTGTGGGTATGCTTTTCTTCAGCAACAAAATATATGAAGCTGTAATTGTAATTTAGAGTGTTAAGCTTGTTTCACTTACGTGATTCAGTTGTGGGATGAAAGTCATGTTATGAATAATGCGAATATCTTGTATCTAAATTCTTTCGTAAACACATCTGCTTCTAGAAATATGAATACTTACCAAATATGTCCTACAAAGAGCTCAAGCATACTATAGTCCTTCATTACAATATTTAAAAATGCTTAAAACTAGTAGAAAAAAGAAGCAAACTTTTGTCCTTCTTCAATAAATAAATAAATAACAACAAACTGTTCCCTCGCAGGGCAACAAAGAAAAAAATCGAGGGAGAAAGCTTGAAGGGAGAGCCGTTTGATGTGTTTGACGAGCAAGCATGTATGCACACATCAACTCATCCACAAGCTGATTACCAAATATCTGTCATCTCCCCCACGGTACACAAACAGACACAAACAGACTCCATAAGTAAGCCCTGAGCCTGTTTCCAAGAGAAATGTTGGTGTTTAAAGGCCACAAGTCTCAGCAGCAGCATCTGTGGGGATGACACTGTGACAGATTTTAATTGCCTTTCTTCTTGGAATGACTCACTCAGCCACCCAAGAGAAACTACTGTATGTGTCTATGTACAAAATCTACCCTCTATGTAAAGCAGTGTGTTTGTTTGCAAGTGTGAGAGCTTTAATGCCATCACATTAAATCAACACTTGAACCTGAGCAAATGAGGTTTAGACAGAAGTCATATGTTTGGTGGGACATTCACCATAAAAGGGCAACATTACTTTTGGATTGTTTTAGCAATGTTGTAAGTGTTTCTTTCCTGAATCTTGCATGAAATCCTACTCAGTGCAACAAATTATCCACAACTTCTGCACATGACAGGTTCAAGATGGTAAGTTTGAGTTGAAATGATTATTTTCTGTATTCTGGAGAGATAAATGCAGAAATCTGTGTGAATCTGCAGAAAAAGATCATAAAGTCATGAGAGAAGCTGAAGTAGTTTTCTGCTGCAGTGAACAAGATATAAACATCCGTGTGAGTGGAAACCTCACGGTTGAACCACTGCAATATGACCACTTAAAAACTGTAACATATTGTGATAGAAAAGCTTAATAATAAGGTAACACAATAACGAGAATAACTCCTTTTGAAGTAATTAAAACTATGCATCTTGTCTTCGATTAATGCTTTTAACAGACAGGGAAGACAGATGAAAATGAAACATCTGAGGTTAGCAACTGTAGTTTGAACTTTTTACACTCATTGTCAAACCAAAAAAAGAGGAACAGCCTGGCCTTTAAATGGATGTGTCAAATGTAATCTGGGTACAAAAAAATCTATAGTAATTTTCTTCTCATTTTATTTGCTCTTCTCTTTCCACCCAGGAAATGTCCCCAACACTTTCAAAGAGCATTTTAGTTACTAAATTCTGTGAGCTGTGTGCTTCACAGGAAGTTACAGCAAATGCCATCAGCTTTCTAAGCACAGTAGAAGGATTTCCTAAATAAACAAGTCAAGAAGTCGTAATCCTCACTCCAATGATGAACAAAATCATACTGCAATAATTACTGTCATCTGATTTAATGCACAACTAACAAACTTAAGTCATAAATAAAAAGTATAATGAAAGGGGTTAGGCTAAAACTATAATGGTACTGCTACGTACTATTATGGCCCAGGAGACAATAGTACAAGAGTTGAAAGGATCAAAATGTGTCCCTACCCCTGGTCGACAATCTGTTCCAGACCCACTGCATGAACATGGTGGTGAATATTGTGAGAAACTCCTCACTGGCTCTCTCTAAATGTTGTAACAGTTGCCATCAAGTAAATAACTCAAACCATGAAAAGGAGAACTACGAGAATGCTTCACAGGCATTGCTCAGACCAAAATCTGGTACTTCTTGTACTTATCTCAAGTGCACACAAAGGATTTTATACAGTGAAGCAAAAAACAAACCTAATAATTAATGCAACCAAGATCTCAACTTCTTTTGCTTTCAGTTCTAAAGTTCAATCTTCAAACTCCTTCACCTACTGTGAGTTTGATAATGCCTCTATACTACTGTGAGTTTGATAATGCCTCTACACTACAATGAGTTTGATAATGCCTCTAATAATAATTCGACTGATTTCTAAGCGTAAAGTGCTTTTACCGAGATGCCTGAGAGGTACCAAGATAAAAAGGATATTGTTTTCAGCTGCGTGCCTCATGCAGAGCTAAGTCCAATGCTCCTAAGAACACTTGTAAACTACAAAATAGGGAAGAATTGTTGTGACGAGGTGTTGAAAGTGAAGTGATTCAATGAGCAGAACTTTCTTAAAAGAGTCAGAGATCAATTTTACGGCGTCTAATTGCAAAGTGAAATTTCTTTTCAGTTATGTTTGCTATACACAACATCTGAAGATAGCATGGTTACTTGATTGTGCTGTAAAATTGCACTCTGTGCTTGGAGAATTTCTAATACATCTCCTTTTAAGAGAGTCATTTGAAATGCTTAACTATTCAACATTCCTTCTTTTGATGGCCTCTACCTGATCAAGTTTAGGACCCAATTTAATAGGAGTTGCATTGAATGCAAAAAATTTTAGGCAGTCCCTTCACTGTGCACCATGCATCATGGGCAATGACAGCATTAGGACAGCTGTGACTAACAGAGCCATTCTTAAGCTCTGTTGGACCAATTCTGGCATGCAGCCATGCATGATACTGAAAAAACCAGAGGAAGAGGCGTGGAAAGAGATGAGTGCGGCTGAGTGGATCGTCAAGAGTTGTGTCTCTGCATGTGTGTGTGTGTGTGTGTGTGTTGAGGTATGAGGATGGTTGACAACATGTAATTACCTATTTGCACTGCTGTTAGTGTAAATCTCATTGAAGGCTAATTGAGAGGTGCATTAGTGAGAGGGTCATAAAGCTGGCAGCAGGACTGCAGTGGGAGATGGATAGATGGAGGATGTGAGAGAAATATGAGAGATGAGTTTCGGCTGAGGGGCAAAAAAGGTAAAGGCGAGGGATCTGAATCGCTTTGAAAGGAGGGAAAGGCTGTGGAGGCAGATATAAGAAAACAACTGGCGGACATAAATAGTGCTCATGTGGTAACTTAAGTGAAACAGTTTGCTGGATCTGTGAATCTGGTGCAACTAATTTAAAAAGTAAAATCCCTCTTAAACTTACATGTCTTAAATAAAGGGAGATTTTAGAATATGTTATTCCAAATGGGAAGAGGAGAACAGAAATGGTAATGACTAGTTGGTTACTTAATTTAAACTGGTAATCAGGGAATCAATCAATTAATAATCAGTGTTCTAATGCCCCTACAATCCTGTAAGGACAAGATGATGTAGACAAAGGCTGGATGTATGTTCGGAGGTAAAGATACAGTATAAGAACATGTTAAGTAAGGTTTTTTTGTGTTTATTTTGGTTTACATTCTTTAGTTTTTCAATCTTAATTTGTTTGAAAGATATTCGATTAATTCCTTTAGATTATTTGATTTAATTTTATTCCTAAAACGTCTTTTGTATATATATATATATATATATATATATATATATATATAAAAATCTCTATTTATTTGAGAGAGACTTTACTCATTTATTTAACTACATTATGCTGCGGGTTGAGCAGCTTTATTTTGTGCTCAGCAACAAAAACATTTTATCCAGTCATAAACGAGGACATTCAAATGTTAACCACGAGAGAACCAAACAACGTGTTTGTTTTCTCCAACAAAAAGCTCAGATTGCCATGAGGTAATCACAATAAAAAGAAGCAGAATGGATGAAAGATGTAATAATGCCCATCTAAACCAAAGTATCCTCTCATCTAAACAGTGGTTTATCTTTTATATTCATTTAGGAAGACCAGCTTATTTTTACAATCTGAGATTGGTTTGCTCTCTGGAAACCCAGCACTTCCATTCACAGCGGATTACCCTGTGGGCTGTAATGAGGCCAATCGTGCGGCCTTTCAGTCCCATAGTAAACAGCATAAACTCCAGCTGGAGGTTACAGATAAAAAACCTCAAATCAAATAGAATAATAGAATTTGTGGTTTTAAAGAAAATTGTCTTCCTGGAGATAGCCTCTTCATCCCCTGGAAATTACCAGGAACAGCAGACCAGTCCCATATGTAGCCACTGCTTGTCTCTCCATGGTATCTTGTCATCTCATTTCTGCAAACTGCAAACAAACCACTTTACTTGGTTTTCTACACAATTTAGTAGAAAGATATCCATAGCCCTGACACACAAGGAAGCCACTATGCACAGAAAGATATCCATGAGAGGGTCAGCCACAAGAAATCATGTGAGTAGATAACGAGGTTAGTGAAATAGCTATGCCAGGTGGCTAATTTACCCTCAGGTAAAGCTAGCCAAGGGACAGAAACAAATCTAACAAAGTTAACTTTGGGCACAGACACATCCTTTTTGAGAGTTTTTTTAAAGGAGGAAAATATAGTTTCTTCAACTTATATTTAATATAAGTTAATTTAGTAAAGTAATATTTGGAATTTTAGCCACTGTTCTGTGAGTATTTTCATGTGCATGTTAATGCACATGAAAATCTACATAGTACCATCTACATAGTACTAAATAAAATTGCTCAAACTGAAATGCAAGAAGATACATTACTTCTTTTCCTAGTAAAAACACAATCACACAACTATTATTCAAATAAACAGTTGTTTATTTTATACATTTTTGTTTCTAGCCTTTAATATTCAACTTTGACTTTGAACTGAATTCTTACTTAATGAAGATAAATAGGGGTAGAGTAACAGTTAGAATTTTTACCTTGCTCAGTCATTCAGCTGACTCAGTTTCATGACTGTGTTCCCCCTCTTTTTTCTGGGACCACAAAATAAAAGCCACTTCAACCAATTGCCTTCAGAAGTCCCTTATTTAGTAAATAGAGCCCAGTTGTGTGTAATTTAATTGTGAAAGAGAAACATGAAACAAAAGACATAAGGAGTTCCAATTACAGTTTGGCACTAGCCATGCAAGGGACTACAAAAAAGGTGCTCAGGATAAATAAAACCAAAAATTAGATGTTAAGCCGAATTTTTGTTAGTTCATGAAAAACTGCACATATCACCCTGGATACAGCATCCTCATTTCAGGGAAGCTTCTCAGAGTTCATAGAGCTAAATACAGGGCAAAATTGAAAGACAACCTCTTATAATCCATAAAAGATGAAACCGGGCGCAGGTTTACCTTTGATCACAACAACCCGAACATGCAGCAAGAGCGACAGTAGAATGATCAAGGTCAAGGTAAATGTAATAGAATGGATATTCACAAATTTATTGAGTTTGTGGTTGTAACATGAGCAAATGTGTTCAAGTTGTAGAAATGATTTTTTTAAGGGAATGCATATCTGTGATACAATACTTATGAAAGTTTCTTTAAACATTTTTTTGGTCTAATTTTATAGGCAAGCTGCTCTTTAACTTACATCTAACTTACAAAATTTCCTTGGGGCTTTCCTGTTTTGAAAAACGAGAAACCTTATTGACTGTACTATCCCTTTCTGTTCCTGGATCACATTAGCCAATAAATTGCTATTTTCTGGCTGTATGGGTAGAACTTGCATTACTTTGCATGTTGAATAGTTGTTTGTTGCTATATTAAGTTTGGAAGTATTGAATATTTAATTTGAGAACACATTTTTGCAATCATGTGATCCTAACCTCCTCCACTGGCAAACAATATACATCAAATGGGCTTTGGTGTCATTTATAATCTGGCACACTGGAAGCAGTCAACTTTGAAATGTGTTTTAGTACATGGATGAATGGATGGAGGGGAGCACAAACCTATAGACGGATGAGTCTGCAGTATGTTTACGGTGTGACATCATACCATAAACATCATGGTGTGAAGTCCTACTGTCTTCCCGTTACATTCTTGGTTAAGACAACAGTGCTGAACACACATCAGGAAGAACATATCCGTTGACAGATCCACAAACACACACTTCTTCCGATCTTTCAGCCTAGGTGACCTCTGCAAGAAGGAGAGTACAGCAGTAATAATTTACAACTCCTGAGGAGCTCTAATGTCAAATAAAATATAGATTTCCTCTGGGCCAGGAAAGCTCCAACCCTTCAATACTTTGCCTTTTATTCACATGCCGCTCCAGCTGTAACCCATCTCTCAGAGGCGCCTCTGTTATATACTATATACCATCTCAAACTGGGCATTCAGTAGAAGCCTTAAACGCGCAGTACAATCCTTTACCTTTCAGCCTTTTAAGAGTGCACCAACTCCAAAGCCCTTAGGCAAACATGTAACAATTACATAAAACAGGCACTCAGATACTTAACAGCCCACAACAACAAAAGAGCCTTCTGCATTCCTTTATCTCAGAGGAGGATGATGAGCAGGAGGTGGCAGATAAACCGTTCAGTAGTTCATGAACCCGACTTTGTTCGTTGCACTGAATTCCACAGTCAGTCACAAGTCAAGAGATGGCCATCCTTATTGTAAGACTAAAAAAAGCCTCTCCTAATTTCTGAGCATAAAAATGACTGCTAACAAGATATAAAAACTATATATTCTTCTTTCAGGGTGATTTTATGGCGAATACAAATTCAAGCCTCATTACTAAATCTTCAACTGGTCTCTTCTGATGCAAAGCTAGACCAAGGTGAAGAAAGGTTGTAATCGACTGGCACTTCAAAAAACGAAGCCACACTAAGTGGGAGACCTAAAGCTTTTGACAAGCCAAATGCATCATAAAACAGAAGTTTTTTGAAGGTCACGGAGGATTCCATGGCCAATAGGGCCCAGAAATACATTTCTGATCAATCTTCTCCAATGTCTTCTTACAACGGCTGAACATAAAGGATGAGGGTACAGAACCTTTCTCCTCCAATTGACTTTGGGCAACACAGTAGTAGTGTGAGTATATGGTTATGACTCAAAATAACATGCAGGACAAAGCCAGGATGCAAACATGGAGGTTTACTTTGTTGTGCATAATGGCAAACGGAAGTATCCTGCAAACTGTGCAATCCACTATAACTATTTCACTCTGTAATATTTTCCCTTTTCATTTATTTTTCACATATTTTTGTGATATCTCTAAGCATTTTTAAGTGTCCAAAAAATGATACATGAGTTTAATGTAGAATTATTATTATGTCTGTCCGTAATCAGTTCTTGGTGTGGATAACGATTTCCATAAATTCTGTGACAATATAGCAAAAACAGAAACAAGTGTAAGCAAGAAGGTACATTTTCATAGCTAACTTTGAGAAAGTGTGGGATGCGGGAAGACATGGAGTGGACAACCTTTCCCTCAAAAGTTAAAAGGAGTTAGGAGATACAGCGAGAATCCTTATCTCCTTTGGCTCAATAATTAAGACTGGGTACAATAAATATATAATGGGGGCTTTTTCTACCATGTACACCTCTTCTTCTTGGAGATGGGACCTCAGGGAGACAGGCCCAGGAAGAGCTACTAAGTACACTGGTCATTAAAAATAGATGCAAGGAACACCGGCACTGACAGGCCCTGTCGACCAACCACCAAGAGTGCTGTGATGGGAGTTGCCATGGTTACATGGGTCCCAAATGGTCTTCGGTTGTCAGTGTGAATCAAGTCATACATCTGAATGGCTACATAAATTCCAAACCCCCGGCCACTGGGGGCATCAAAAACCCAACAATGTCAATGAGGAAGGAAGATCAGACCTCCAGTGGGTGCGATGGCTGAAGAAAAAAGAGACACAAGATGGAGACACTGGCATGACTTCTCAAAGAGTCTTTAAAGACGTTCTGGTGGGTGCAATCAGTGCTTCAACTTTGGCTGCTGTTTTCAATGCTTGTACAATAAAATGGGGTTTTAAATGGAAAGTTGCTTGAGCACAACACAGCATTTTTCACCAGATTAGATCTCTGTGAGCCATATATTTCAAAGTCAGCTTATTCAGATGTTTCTCATCTGAACTGCTTTTAAAAAGACTTCATAAGAAGAGATGCAAACAGTGGCAGACTGGCATGCAGGACTACTGGGGATTCCCCTTATGTGCAGGTGCATTGGTGGGCCAGTGGTTTAGACTGTAAAGAAGCTGTTGCACTCGCATCATAGTCAAACAACATGCTGTTGTTTTGCAGCACCACTAATACCTTGAATTATAGTGTACAGATGTATTCTCTACCTCCCCTCTGCTCCAGTCAGCCACATCTCAGTGTAGGACTGTATGGGCCTGTGAACACATGAATAAGTGCTACCAGGCCAGACAGCTGACAATGAAAAATGTGATCAGAAAAACCCGTCCTATAAAGCCCAACCAACAACAACAAATAGCCTCGGTGGCGGTTATTAAAAACTCAACAGTCATGAATCAGAAACAGAATTTATACTGCCACATAAATTATATCTCCCTGTTTGCCTCACATTCAGCAAACTCAAGCTCATCATCCAGGGATGGCTAAAGATGTAATGGTGCCTTAAGAATAATATAATTTAGTGGCCTCTCTTCCTGAGAACACCACCACTAAGAACAGAGTGTCAGTTGAAAGCTTACAAAATAAACCAATTGAAACCTAAATTTCTATACTGAAATATTTTAAATTATTTATTTATACACACACACACACACATATATATGCCTATTTTTCCTATATTTATCCCCAATTCACCCTGGGCCTACAAGTATTATAAAAAATATTGTTTCCTTAGCATAACCATTGTTAAACTAAAGTTACAACATTTCTGTATCAGTAAAATTGATAATCATAATGGAACTAATTCTGAGCCTTTGGAAGAAAGAACATATAGGTAAACAGAAGTTATCATCAAGACAAATCTCTTTCACATAAGGTTTTACCTTGTAATGTGGTGCAGTATATTTTATGCATTTGATTGTATGAGGATTGAACAATCTTTTAAAAAGTCTTATAAAGAATGACCAAGGAACTAAGCATTAGAGGGCAGAGCTTTACGTATTTAAAAAAAAACTTGAACCTGTGAAGTCAGACCATAGGAAAAAAAAAAAATCTGTTATCTTCTACTGTCAATAAAATCCCACAGTAAAACATTACAAGATGACTGGGGTGAAAAATAATCTTATATTTTGTATGCATGCATCATTGAAATTATGAGCCAATTTATGTTTAATTTGTATTCATTTGAGTTGGGAGGCATTGTGGTAATACAAAAACAGAATTAAAGCCATTAGGAGAATACTGAGGAAAAAAGTTCCAGAGGACACTCTCACACACAATCACGGGTACACATATACATATACTGCCAAAATACATTGATCAGTTCACGGGTACCTTCATAGCAACTGGATAGAAAATAAATGAATCATTGCATATTTATGCTGATCAAATGAAGCCACTGATGTGATAGACTGTCATGTAGAAGCTGCTATCTGTCAATGCATGTCCTTACTGACGAAGTCGTCAATCATAACATCACATCAATAATGAGAGAGGGTTCAGGCGGAGAGTCAGTAAAGGAAACTGGCTAAAAACAGCTCTACAGCACTTTACAAGCACAAGAAGTGCTTTCCTCTTCATAAACGGACCTACCAGAAGGTCAAACAGGAGCTTCATTGTTTTGATGACTGCCTGGAGATGTGAAGCACTTGTGGAAGTTGGTTTTAAAAAATGCCTTTGGATATGCATTGATATTACACTGAAAAAGAACTCAAAAGGTAAAACATAATAATCAGAGAGGGAGCAATTTATTCAGTGTCATTGACTGTTTTTCAGACAGGAACAATCAATAAGATTTAGAATTGTTTTGAGTCAGAGATGGTGGAAATTACTACACAAAGTCAGAATATGAGGAGCTATCTCTTTTAGTACTAACATTTTAAATGTCTCTTTAAAAGTACACTGTTCATTAAGATATTTAACTTCCATTCATCCATTTTCTGTTCACCCTTATCCCTAATGGAGTCGGGAGGTGCTGGTGCCTATCTCCAGCTACGTTCCAGGCGAGAGGTGGGGTACACCCTGGACAGGTCGCCAATCTGACGCAGTATTTAACTTCCCTGTAATGCTAAAATCTATGGTAAGTGTGACATTGGTTTCTCGTCACAGTATTAACTTCACAGCTTCATCGGTGCATTGGATTCATCAAAACATTTCTCTGTTCCAGTGGGCTTATCCTACATGTCATGCTCACTTAACAATCAAGGAAAGGATGAAAACAAAGAATTCTCAGTGCAAACAATTCTATGAAATTATAACTTTTTATAACTATGTGGTAACACCCTGATGCTCTGGCATTGATTATCAATCAAGATTTTCTCAATGATTATGTCATACCTAGCCTACATGCAACAGTTTTAGGAGCAAGACTGAGTAATTTTTATTCTTGAGGGTGAGAGGGTTTGCCACAATCCCATTCACTGTTGGCAGAATTTCTTCTTTTCATTGTAAAATCTGAGTTATTTCTAAGAATCAAACCTTACCATGACTAATACACTTCAGAAATTTAGCTGAGAAGAGTTTTATGTCAAGCTTTTCCTATAGTAAATACTTTATGCATGAAAGGAATGACGTGTCAGTTTACTCAGGAGTTTTCCTGAAGAGGCTTTTCTTTTCTTCAACAAGAAAAGCTTTCACTTTCAAAGTGTTTTGCTGTGAACAATCATCTGTTCTCCTTTTCAACTTCATTGACAAGAGAGTTTAAAGGGAAATGTGTTTCTTTCATAGAACAACACAAACAAGTGTTTGATAAAAACTGATACAAAAAAACCTAAGAGAAAACAAAACAGTGCTCATACAAGTATAAAAGAGCATAATGATCTAATCTGTCACTTCTTTAAAGTCTGATAGGCCAATGCATCAGCACACGAAAAGTAATTTGTCATGGAGCAGCGGCAGGTAATGGCAGTGAGCTGATGGATCGAGGCTGTGTACGGAAACGATGGGTGAGTTGCCCTTGTCGAAGTTATGAAAAGGAGAAGAATGGGTAGGTGGGGGTGGAACAGGAAGGAGGAGAAGGGAGAGGGTGTGGATGCAATGAGACCTAAATGTGTTCTGAACAGACTCGTTTGTCACGGTTTGTCATCAGGAAAGAACCAGTCTGTAAACAGCACGTGTGTGTGTGTGTGTGTGTGTGTGTGTGCACACAGTGGCAGCTATGTGCATGACTGAGAGAGAGCGTCACATAGAGCGTGGCTCCATATTTGACAGAGTGTAGTGAGTGTGTATGTTCACTAAATGATCACAAGGACTGCTCACTTCATTTTGAAATGAGATCAAAAGGACGATTTATGGTGGCTTGAAAAAAGTTTTCATACCCTTTGAGGTTTTCCACATTTTGTCACATCGAAATCAGACATTTCAGTGTGTCTAATTTGGATTTTGTGTGACTATAAAACACAAAGCAGCACCTGATAGGGAAGCAAAAGGCTTACACAGTGTGCTGTAATTTTTCTGGACTACATGCAAAATGCTGTGTGAGGTGAAAAACCATCATCACCTTGAATACACCAACCTCATGGTGAAGCAATGTGGCAGCTCTGAAAGTACAAGGAAGCTGGAGATATTTTGCAAGAAAGATAACCAAAGATTTCATTATGCAGATGTGCAATGCTGGTCAAGACATCACCTAAACACTTGTACTAAAAGGTGGTCAAGAAAATATTGATTGAAGTGGATTGAATGCAAACGTGTGCCATTTGTAAAGAGCTTTAAAATATTTAAAATTTTCTTCTGTCGATGAATGCAATTTTATACAGTTTCATAAAATTCCAATAAATAGTGTTGAAATCCAGTTTGTAACTGGAGAAAATATCAGAAAGCTCAATGGAATTCAGAAAGCTCTAAATACTTTTATGGGATCCTATTGTAAATTTGAGCACATGTACAAGAACTGACACAGACAGTGTCGGAGAATTCAAATCATTTGACCCCAATCTGTGTTCCTGCATTATTTATAGTCCAATGCTGGCCAACCTTTGTTTTTATTTAAATGCTTGTCTGAGAAGAGGATGTGTGTGTGTGTGGGTGTGAGAGGAGATGGAAAACATCATGAATATAAATTATAAATAATAAGACTATGTCAACTCAACCTTTTGTCTCTCCCTCTCTCTTCTATGTATATATATATATATATATAAAGATCATTACAGTTAACTTATGCACTCTGAACATTGCTTAGTGCTCTACTCTTTAGGTTCTCCTAAAGGGGAGTTAGTTTGGAGAATACAGTTAGCACAAGCAGCCTGCAGAATGGGATTTAAGAGAGCTATTCTCACATAGCATGTCCCTCCACACTCCAATAAATGCTCTTTTACAATCCCCTTCCCTTTATATCAGGCACATTTGACGCACACACGCACACAAAATACAGCCCTCTTCTCTGGGCCAAGCCGTCAGGGCAACAGTGTGTATCCTCAGAGACATGCTGTGCCAAATCAATGGCAGCCAGCAGCCATCCACAATGAGCCCCACCATTTCACTGGCTGCCACCCAATGCAGCCGAGAGGCAGCTAAATCATCTGTGAGGCTGCGTGCAATGAGCAAAGCGTCACAACAGGAGGAAATATCACAGGGCTGCAGAACGTGCACGTGTGCTGGCCGATCAATTTGTTGAGGGAGGGCTTAATGTATGCTACTTGTGTAGGTTCTGGTTGTTGGAGGATGACTTGTCACACACAGTCTTACTCATTGCTGTTTGTGACAGAGTGATAGCATCTGTGAGATGATCACAATGTCTGATCTGTTTGGAGAATGCAAATCAGATAAATGCAGCAGCTTTGGAATCATCATACAGATGAACCTTTTCATTCAATTGATCTAGTGAAATGCATATGTGAAGCTCCACCGCTAACACACACAAACACATCTGTCTCTCTTGGCTTCACATATTAAGTCGGGGCTGGCATTGCAGGCCGGTTTCTAATCAGTCAATCTGAACTTCAGCCAAGAAACGTCAAACAATATTCTAATCTAGCATTTTTTCCTGTGCACATGTTGCAAATGTTTTAAGACACAAAAAGCCGGCACAAAAACACTCACACAAACACCTCCGTGCACCTGGATGGGAGCAGAAACAGTCCCAGACGCAGGAGGTGACACAGCTCTGCAGGAGGAAAGGGAATCAATCTGTGCCCTGACTGGTTACTGAACCTGGCTCAGGTGTCCGTGGCACTTATGTGCGAAAAGGCAATTTAAAAAGGTGATTTAGTATTACATGACAAAGAAACAAATGCCAAATTTTACAAAAAAAAAAAAAAACATCTGTTAATAAGTAACTAGTATCACAGTCTCTGACAAATCATAAATTCTCTGTCTGTGAGGTTATGTGCTTTCATAAAACCCCTAGTGAGCTTTAAAAAGCGGTTTAAAAAAATTACAACCTCTTTTTTGTGTTTGGAGCTTTACATACTGTAATAAAGGACATCCACATTGATTTTTTCGTTTATCTCTCTGGGATTTCCAGATAAGATAGCTGTCAATGTTGAGAAAAGGTGTGACGTGAGCAGCTGGAATGCAAGTCTTTAAATTTTATGATGTTCATAGTCAAGTGCTAAATCTGTGAAGCTGGAAATTAATTTTTTTCTGATGGTTATGTTTGCATCAACTTACCTAGAACATCACTGAAATATGTTGGGAGCTGAACAAGTACTGAGTCAGATCAAAGGAAACATGCTAACATTAACCTAGCACCACAGCAAATGGCTTGATTGCTGAAGTTATATGTGAGTGTAATAAAGACTGTGGCTTCATTTTTAGATAAAATATTTGTTGCTTTCTGAAGATTTAAAAAACTGTAGCAATGTTGATGGTGAAGGTTTGTAGTGTATAATTTAACTATACATAAAAAATACAGTATTTATTTTTGCATGATTAGATTTTTATCTAATAGAAAATAGATGAAGAAAAAAGTGTAGAAAAGACTAAACATCGTTCCTTTATTACTTTTTTCCTGTTTTTTTTAGCCATACTCCTCCAGACATGGTAAATGTAAAAAGCAAATTCCAAACTTTTCTGAAGAAATGACATTTGCTGTAAATTGACTTTATCAAAATCACCTGAACTAAAACATTTTATCTAAATTGAACTGAACTGTTTCCTAGAGGCCTTATGACCAAAAAGTTGATCACCCAAAATGTTTACTTTCTCATTTGACCTTATATTTATGTAAAACATAAGAGAACACAGAACTGAACTTCTCTGCAAATAAATCAAATGTTACCAGGAGGCACTTAATTAAATGCCTTGTGCCACTTATTTAGTGTGCTTTACGATAAATAAATCCCTGGGGTTTTAACGGCATTTAACTGGAAACCTCTGGTGCACTGCTAATGAAAAAACAAGCAGGTGGGTCTTAAAGCTCCTGCATTACTTCATTACCAACCTATCCTGCATTTCGGCAGTTTAAGAAAGTATCATTATCTACTCATTTTCTGCTGTAGCTCTAAATGTATCTGTGAGCAGAGACTGCCTGAGGCAAATGAACTGGTCACTACAACAATTTGTGATATTTGTACCAATATAGATCGGTACTAATTTAGAGTACTGATAATTTTGTTAGTTACCCATAGTAAATATGTAGCTGGCTTATTGTATTACTAATAGCTGCTTGAAGAGCTGGCTCTCCAGAATTCCAGCACAGTTAGAAACTTGGTTTATTATATAAATTCAAGTCAAAGACTTAGAGTGGGTGCCGAGGAATTCATATTGAATCATTTTGTTTTAATCTCCACAGCTCAGCCCATTCATCTTCAAACCAATGCATTCTTCTGGGTTTGTTCTGTGGTAACCGATCTTCCTTCATCCAGAATGTTTATGATTCACATGAATAAAATATATGTAAGGCTCTGAAAACCTCCTTACTATCCTCAGTATTAAGATGCATATCTTGCTAAGCAGTTAGAGAAAATAAATAAATAAAATCCTTGAAGGAAAATTTTCAATTGAAAAGCACTCAAGTAACAGCTTATTGATGTTCAGACCGAGACAGAAGAGGAGCTGCATCTGTAACTTTAGAAGACAACCTTGTTATTTTCAATAAAGCTATTACAGGAGCTTCTTGTTGAAAGGGACCAGGGAGGCCAGCAGTTTCTGAGGTGTCTCTTTGCTTTGGCCAGGAGATTCAGAGGATGCATGGGGGAAAATGATGCCAATCTCTACACCGGGGGGATGTATTAAATGACAGCTCTAATTTAATATTGAGACACTGAGAAACCTGCTAAGGCACTTCCTGTGTCTGAGGGCCGTTCAGGAATGGAGCTGGTGCTTGCTGAGTAGGTTGTTTGGGATACATTAGCGTGGAAGGGAAATGATTTCATGGTACATATTTACAAGTTGAGCGATGGGCACGGTGTGATTATGCGAAGCTGGTCTGTTGGTGCCGTTTTATTTTTATCTAATGCACTGGCATGTTCTAACCATAAATGCTTCCAATTTACGACATCTTACGGGAGATGAGTATATTTACATTGATACATAAACCAGCCCATTCACAAAAACAGACTTCAATTCATGCTGACATACAGTATTTTGCAAAAGTACTTTTACTTCTTAAACTTTGTCATATTTTCTTACATTTCAAACAGAGTGGTGAGAGTTAAAACTGTTCAGATTTTTGAAGTCAGGTTATAAAACAATGTTCCGCACTTAGACTGAACATACATAGCACAGTTCAATCCATCACCCGAAAATGGAGTGTGGTGCAACTCTAAACCAACTCCTACGCAGTCATGGCCATTTATTTTGGCTGATAGACAAGCCAAGGAGAGCATTTATTAAATAAATATATTTTTTGAAAAGTTTAGGGTTTACAAATACTTTTCCAAAGCACTTTAACAGGCATCAAATCCACAAGAATCAGCATGACACTAAAGGTCAGGTTTGTAATACTTACTGCCTGTGGCATCCTGTCATCTTAGGACAGCGTTAGGGTTGTAATTCCAAATGTTTGTTGCATGCAAAGCGATTATTTATCTACATGCACACACACACACACACACACACACACACACACACACAAACACACACACACTTAAAGATTTCAGCACAGTTCCATCTTGTAGCGTTAGACCATCTAAGGTCTTTACTGAAACTTTGACATGCAGTAAGCCCTCACAGAATGAAGACTAACAGAGTTGGCTGAGAAAAACAGCATCAACACACACATGCACGCACACACGTCACGCATCATTTAATCCCAGGTGCCTTGGGGAGTCTAAGGAAAATAGGGAGACTGAACATAACTCCTGAACATGAATAACAAGAAATGGGATTTGTGTTGGACTTTCAGTCCCCAGAGAAGAAGAGATTGGGAAATGAACAGCATCAGGATAGAAGAGAAACAAAAGGATAAAGGAAAAGGCTCAAATTTGCATCCTTGTCCATGATTCATTTGACAGTGACAGAGTTTTTTGATAGACATTAATTAAACCTAGGAAAGACTTAATCTTGGACACACAGGGGATGATTTAAAACAATTTGTTGGAGGTGACTGATGAGTGATTATTTTAGGTGTCCACATGATACCCTCAGTGCTTATTTACATCCTTACTCATTCTCTGCTTTAGCTTTCTGTGCTGTCTAAAGTGTCTGCTAAGGGACTGGCTGACGGAAGATAGTAACAGTTTTTACTTTATGCACATAATAAACATGCATGATTGTAACACCTTGTGGGGGTCTGTTTCCAAAAAAGGAAGATGAAAATAAACAAAGGAAGAAGCAGATGAAAAAATGGTTGCACCATTTTGGTAAAACTGTGGGGGGAAACCCATTGTGTTCTTGTGTGTAAAAGATTCACAGTGGTCTTGGAGAGCTCTGCCGCGAGGGAACTTGCTGTTTTACGACCAGTGGCAATTGGTTGTCTAAAAAGGTAGTAAAAATATTCTCAGGAGATTTTTTTTGTGTGTTTGTTTTTTTTTCCAATCCAACAAATCATGGAAAAAGCAGGTAGGCTTGCTTAATTGCCTGAAATGCTTAGGGTTTATGTTGCTTCTTGAGGTTGTTTTCAGTCTGCATTTTGAAAGCAGTAGCAGATGGGAGAAAGCAGGGGGCAAAAAGGATGATACAAAAAGTAAGGAGCCACAACCACAAACATCAGTAAAAAAAATTTTCATAGGCCAACATAAATTGTGAAGTGTGAGAAAAATAAGGCATGGCTTTTCAAAATATTCAAGTATGTGAGTCTGTGAAAAGCATACTACGCTTCAAAACAATCAAAACCAATTGCCTTCAGCAATCACCCAATTAGAGGACATAATGTGCCTGTAACATCTGGATAATAGCAAAGAGATTAGATGAAAGACAAAAAAAAAAAAAAACAGTCAACAGACCAACAGAAAAGCAAGAAATAAAAAAAATTAAAACAAACCCCACTTCCCAAAAAGGTGTTTTTTGCTGTATTTTAGGAAATAATGTAACCTTTTAGGAGATTGGAATGTACAGAAACTTTGAAATACTTAACTACTACAAATTCTTGTTTCTCTTGGTTTTAAATATAACACAAAGTCCTTTTTAAGACAAGAAAACGTACAATTCTGTGTTGATCTTCAAGTAATAGTTACAAGGACAAAGTCACTTGCCTAGTTTTGCCCATTTATATGCCCATAATAAATAATTAAGCCATGAAAGTGTGACGAAAAAAGCTTAGTTTGCCTGGATTCCACAGGCGGTAAGGAAGTTGGTAAGTCCAAATATCTCTTTTGCAATAAAAGTTTTGTTCTTTTGGGGTGTGGGGGGTTGCACATTTTCACCAGGGGTATCATCAATTGCAGATGTAGCAGTAGACTCTACAAAAAAATACATGGAAAGCAGTTTAATATTCACGCAATTTAAATAAAAACCACATTAATTAATCAACCAAACAGCATTCCTATGAGGAACTGCTCCAAAGTTCCAGGAATTAACAGAAAACTCAAACCGTTTAACTGTCCACACTTGACAATTGCTGTCCCAGAAAATATGACAGTGATGACAGCAGGGTGTCAAAGACGTTGCTAAAAGCAAAGTAAAACGGAAGGGACAAACAATTGGACGGCTGCCAGTTTTATTGAGTTAAGTTTAATGTCCCACAGTTTCTGAAACTGGAGCGAACCCAGGCTGACTGCTGTATCCGTGCATCTGTTCATCGAGGAACAAGGGAAACTCTTTGAGAGTGATTTCACAGATATCAACTGGGTTTTACCGCTGTTTCTCTGTGACAGTGATTAAAGGAGGGAATAATGAGAGGTAATGCAAACACATGTCACTCAGCCGCCACTTGTAAGGAGAAAGAGGAGGAGACAAGAAAGGAGAGTAAAGAGTAGCAGGAAAAAAAACAACAAAACAAAACAAAATGAATAAATGATAAAACAAACAGCTGTGGAATAGAGTCAACAGAAAGAAAAGAGCCATATGGCCACAAATAGAAGTGAATTCTCTAGCAGAGAGAAAAGAAAAAGTGATGTGGAAGTCCTGCAGTCTTGCTCTTAAGCTGCTGCTACTGCAGATTAAACTGTAGGGTAGCGAGGAGGGATGGAAAAGCAGGAGAGACAGAGAAAGTCTGAAAGAGTAGGAGAAAGAGCTGTAAAGGGAAAATATGGGCTTTGTGGTCTGGCGCTAGTTTGCTATGTAAAGCCATCATGCATGCTGTGGGGATCGGAGACGAGGGAGCTGGAGTGCAGCGTCGATGAGAAAGTAATAATATGAGAAGAGCACAAAGGAAAAGAAGACTGAGATAATAAAATGTTAAACTGAGAGGAGAAGAAAAAGGAGGGAAACACTTCGGCTGTGACTTTGGAAGATTGGCTCTGATTGTTTCTGGGAGTTTTGTGTGTATAAGTGCGGCTGGAAAATGAAATTGTTGTGGTTGCGCTTGGCTCCATCATGAAGCATGAAGGGGTTGGTGGGTGGTTGGGGGTTCAAAAAGGGGAACCTCCATGCCACAAAACTCGTCTGTTCCTCTGTCTCTCTTTCCTCTATTTCTATCAGCTCCTTACTGAACAAAGACCAAAAGGTCATGTGATAATGAAGAGAATTAGGCACGCATACTGACATATATTAACCATGAAAATGTTAAATTTTTATTACATTTTTTATTCGTAAACTGAAGCAAAAATATGAAATCCACATGTGCCCTGAAAAGCATGGTTGGGCATTGTTCAGCTCGTGTCAAACTCAGTTTCATATGTACTGAGGCCCCTTTTTTAATGATGGTTAAAGTTATTAATAATTCATCATATTTATAATGATGCATTTTATTTATTACACATTATGCATTTACAGTAAATCTCACATTTCTACAAAAGCACAGAAACATTAGCAATTTAAATTAAGACATGGTTCCAGCTAAAAATTAAATATCTTAAGATAATGTTAAGAACTGTGTGTAGGTTATTACATTCTCAGCATGTTGGTTCCACACTTTGGTGGGAGCAGCAATCATGGTGTGTAGTTTTGTCTTGGGGAGAATAAGTCAGACTGAGTGTGTGGTAAACAGGGAATATGTTAAAGTATGTGGAGTGAGAAGTTCTTTTAGATAGGACGGAGTGTTTCTATGGATGCACTGGTGGTTGAAGAGAGATGTTTTCTTCAATTCTTGCAGTGATGGGAATTCACTGGAGTGACTATATAATGGGTATTACATGTTCATGTTTCCATGTCAAGTGTGGAGAAAATAAAACAGTAATAGATCGTGACACATTTTAAATGATTTCAGTCTTTACATCCATCTTTGTGACTAAACAAAAATAGATAACTCCAAATCAAATCTAAATTAAATGTTAATTTTGCCCATTCCTATTAATTAATAGTTCTGTTATTCTGCTCTTTACCGCTACTTAACAAACCAACTGTCATTGCCAATAGTAGAAGAACCTTTTATTTACAAGTGTTATAGTTCCCACTTTTTTAAATTTCCACATTATTGTGTGTTTTTTATCACTTGAAATCTTTTCAAAACAAAATTTGCCTTTCTTGCAACTGAGGAAAACATGGCAGCTGGCACCAATAGCTGAGGTCGATCTGTGTTACTCCATGTTTCACAAGGCGAAAAAAAGTAAAAATCTTAGTGAACTCCAGAGGTTTCTTTAACATCCCCTAAAAAGGAGTTTAGATAATGTGACAGATATTTTTCGTGATTATAAAAGCTGTATTTTAAAAAAAATCTTGGCATTCCTCAAGACTAGTAACTGGCTCATGCCTAATGGAAATGGTGCGTGTCTGGAAAATTAGACAGAACTCTGCTAAGTATCCCTAAGAAAACAATATATATTTTTTCTCTCCCACGCTGCTTCTTTATGGCGTCTCCTCGATAAAACCCTTGTTTAGAGAATATACAACTGAAAGATTTTGCTCAGGCAAAAAAAGAAGCTCCAATAAAATCCCAATGGGAGAGTAGAGAGAAAAAATGACACAAACAGGGATAACAAACCTGGCAGAGCGGAGAACAGTTGAAGTGGGGGAAGACGTGAGTTAAATTTTTAATATCTTACCATATGCTCATCTCCACAGGTGAAGACTTCCTTGCTATAAATTACAGGCTGCTTGTGGGAATGATTGTGTGATAGGTAGACAGATGAAAAAAGACAAAAAACAGCTTCTGGGGAATGAGGGAAGAGAGAAAAGCAGCGACAGGCAAAAAAAACAAAAAAAAAAGAAAAAAGTAGCCGTAATAGATTAAGCGAAGAACAAGCAAATGGGACAAAAAGATGACAGAAACAAATCTCATCGATTAGGCTAAGATGCTGAAGAAGTAAAGGGAAAGTGAGATCAGGGAGCAATCTAGATATCAGAGGGAGAAAGAGACGGGGAGGCTGAGTCTTGGGACGACCCAACAAGCCTGTGATGAGGATGGTCAAGACGGATTGGAAGCTGTCCCCTCCGACTGCTAGGTGAATCAATAGCATTGCTGCTTCTCAGCTTTTCTTCCTCTCCTTTCACTCCTCCAGAGCCTATGTCCCATCATCTGTGCTAACATCGACACAGCTGGGTGCTGGCTAACTCCGGTTGAAGCATGAGCCTCTTTCTCCGACTGTAACAGGTTTTTTCCACCACAAGGCTCTCTCTCAAAAACTGCTTTTTGAGAGTGGTTACATATAGCTTGACTCAACTGTAGGCTGGTGTTACCTTGGGATTTACACCATGCAGATTTTTTTTTTTCTGTCAAGTCTTAAGTTGTTCAAACTTTGGTTTAACATGATCAAAATGGGGGTGGGTTTAAAGATTGCAGTATTTTTTAGACTAAATAGTCCTACTATTTAGTCTCCAGCTTACATGCATACTCAGGCAACAAAAAAGGTTTTCAAAAAGGCATCAAAACACTTTTTTTTATTTATTTTTTATCTCAGTAGGGTTGTTGTTATTGGCCCTGCTGGCCTGTTCCAGTTTTCCTGGTTTCGACTGAGCTGGTCTGTGGGAACCAAATGCTCTGCCACTATAATTACCAACCCAAGTCCAAACAACCCTGACCTTAGCGCCACCTCTCTCCGATTCATCGCCTGACCCAGCCCTCAGAGCGATGACTTGGCCCGTTTGAGGCACACATGAATCCCAGTGTCGGCTCTGTTTGCACTGACAAACATGCGGCACGCAGAAATGCTCTCACTTACAGCTGGCACTGCAGACAGTGGCATCCATCACATCTTGTGAAACTTAATCTCTCAGAGAGGTGAAACAGCTGCAGTGACAGTACACAGAAACACGCTGCACAGGAACGCACTGAAATATTGGTCAGGGTAGGACTGACCAATATTCTCAAACATGGCATAAGGGGAGGCACCTCTGACCTGAATGCAGCAAGCTGAGGTCAAACATAACAGCTTAAGATCCACCTCCCTAATGTGACCAGGAGTAGATACAGAGAGCAGTAAAGTAGTTCTCTAAATCCATACATCAGATACATATGTGGTATATATATGAAACACATATATGCTGTAACTCTATTGTAGTTTAGATAACAAAAATTCTTCTTATTTTGAAGTGAAGCAGGAAGTATCTCACTGTAGTGTTGTCTTTACACTATTTGTGTTTCAGTACAATATAAAGCATATAAAAATCCAGCAGGTAATGTTGAATTTTTGAATGAATCCAAAAGGAAGACTTTCTACTTTTACTTTTATTTTGAAAAACTTGAAATGTCTTTGTGCTAACACCGAGTTAACAGTAAAACATAAACAGATTGTAGAACCATTATTAATTTGGTTAATGACTAAAACTCAGTCTCTAAAAGGACAGTATACATGTATCTGTCAGAGTTGAGGGTTGCTTTTTACCCTTGTTATTATAACCGTTTTTATGTTGGGGTTTGTTTTCACCTCTGACTACACAGCATAGGTTGAAATGTTTGCAACTTAAATGCAGTGCGAGTCCCCATGTCTGCCCCCAGATCAAAAATCTAAAACACTTGAACAAATCAGACCTGAACAGAGATTATTTTAAACACAGAGTAAGATTCATGAATCATTTATCATATCTGCAATAATAATGCATTTGGTCTCCCTTAATGTTAGACAAGGACAAAAAGGTGAAATGTATGAACTTTTCAAACCTGGGCTAGATTATTCTACAATGCTTACAGATTAATTTAAAACAAAGAGGTAATTTATAGCGTTTAAAAAAATATGTCTACAATCTATCGATGCATCAATTAAATTATTCAGAAATCAGAATAGTTCAGTTTTCCATTGATTGGATCTAAATAATTCAAACTTTCAGCGACCATGCTAATATTTTGTCATTAATTAGGAGCCTTCATTTTTAAAACTTCACAAAGCCCTCGAGAGCAGGTAGAATTTTTTCTGGAGCAGACACCCTCCACATGTGGAGCTGGTATGTGAGCCCTGTCTCATTATCATGTTTTTTCTATGCACATCTCTCAATCTTATAGGCTCACACCTAAGTGCTATAAGAAGACTTGCGTGATTGATCTGTACGCGAGTCGAGGTCTGTAGCGGGTGCTATATAGACAGCAAATGAGCAAGACTGCTGACTGCTGTCAAATCCACAGTTATCAGCACGTTACAGCACATTACGGCCACTGAGTTACAGAGGTGGCAAAAAGAGACGCGGGAACTGCAGCAGAACAGGAAGCTATTATTGCATCCTGCAGAAAGAAAGATGATCATAGAGTCCTATGGAGTTCCTGTTACAGCTATATTAAAAACAAACAAACAAAAAAAACAAAAACAGATAACGTACATGTTTAAATAAATTAGAATCCCCCACAATTTCATTTACGGAGCCCACCAAAAACAGACCCAACTGGCTCCCCAGTGTCTGAATGCACCACTGAAGGGTTTTAGGTGATGTGCCAGGAGCATGGGTCCAATCATGAGAGATTACCTCTGAGCAGGTTTTGAGAGGGGAGCATCAACCCCAGTGGAATACAAGCTGTTTGGAGCCTCCTTAATCTCTCATCAGCATTAAAAGTCTCATTTAAGGAGTTGGCTTGAAGCTATGGGAAGTGCTATAATAATCTTGCATTGCATTAAACAGAAATGTAGAGAAATTATCCGGGTAACACTTTTATATAGAAGGACACTTTCATAGATCTTGGTAAACATTTTATTCTGATCTAAAGTTCTAAATTAAGAAAATGACAGGAGAAAATGATAAGTGTCAGATTGTAATAAATACAATGGATCAAGCTCAAACTGACATCTGTATGAACTCACGACTACCACACCAAGGTGCAAAACTGATTTCTCATTAAATCCCATAGTGGCCACTTGAAACACTCATAAAACAACTAATCAAGGACAGGACACATATTAAGTGTCACTCACTTACAAGCACACGCACTGACTCCATAACCGCAGATCACTTCTTAGCATGGGAATGCATTATAAGAAGAAGTTAAGGGCTGCTGTGCATGCAAGACAATAACAGAAGCTGCAGACAAAATCTCAAGACACTCACCATATCAACACCATGCAGGGAACCGTCGCTGGAAACAAAGAGAATAAAATAAAGCTCTCAGTGTGGACAGATTCACGCTCTCTCCGTCCACCGTCTGCCTGCACAACATCCACCGTGGCAGCAGCCAAAATAATCCACCGTGCGTCTGTTTCAACCTCTCTCCCTCCCTGCTTCCCTCTCTCTCCCTATCAACTGCTGTCTCCCTCTCTTTCTCTCTTTCTCTCTCTCGCTCCAGTAATTTCCAGCCTGGTATGTGTGTAAATGCGTGTGTGTGTCTGTGTGAGCGTGTCTATGACTCGGTAAGGTAACTGCTGAGTCCTCCGGTGTGGTGGATCAAGGGAAGCTGGTGCTGATTTAAAGATGCAGAAGACAAACAAAATGCCTGTGAAGGGAATTTGGCGGTGGGGGGCAAGAAGGGTGACAGTCTGATCTGCACAGGAAGCAGTCAAAAAATATATCTTTAACTTTATGTGCAATCATCACATGAGAGGTAAATATGCATGAGAATAAGGGAAATGTTAGGAGTCAGATATTACTGAATTTTATTTGTCATAATTCTGTAGTAGTCAAATAAAAACAATCACAAATAACTGTGCAACTCAAATCTGACCTAACCCCTATCACTCCATTGCAAACTTCTTCTTTTTATTCTGCATTTTTGTCTAGATTATTTTGTGAAATTAAACTCAGTTTGAAATTCAATCTCTGCTGAATTTTGGCAACAGGCTATTTGGGATAATGCCGGGAGGGTTTGAAGATTATAAGAAGCGGCAATCACAGACACAATTTATCTCCGGAGACGAGTGGAGCTGATCTTATCTCCAGTAAGCAGCAGCTCCTTGATAAGCTGGGAATATTGCCTGAATGCTTCTTGTTATTAAGGCCAATGCTTTTCAGAGTGAGATCTACGGACATTATAAAGAGTTCGTTGGGGAGGGGATTTCAGGGCTCCACAAGAAAGAAATAGTCATGCTTTGGATGTGAGAATTGTGTCTTGCCGTTCAAAACCTTTTTAAGGATAATTTTGTGTTCATAACAATCTAACACCCTGGGTAATGAGCCATGCTGCATATTTCAGAAAAGCAGAATGAATTGAATACTAAAGTGAGACAAAATAAAAAATTAATTACACTGTATCAGATTTTTCTAACCTGACATTTTTAGATGAAAATTCTGTCTCCAAAATACCCTTGCAACAGTGACAATGTCAGCAGTGATGACACAGTTAGTTCAAGGAAGTACATATTTAGTATGGCTAACATGGTGGTGAGGTAAAACAAACATCATGCTGTCTTTGTCTTTTCTCTGGCACATAAAGCCATTAGAGTTTGGGATAATGCAGGGAGGGTTTAAAGATTATAAGAAACAATCTGGACACAGAGACAAGAAAAAACTGATAGTTGTAAAAGACAAGAAAAGCTAAGTATAAAGACTAAAAGAGAGTATTCAGGTCCTGTTCCAAGTGCTTCAAAAGTGTGGGAAACTTCTTTCTGGCAGCTGACTGGCAGTGCGTATCCACATGTTTCAGAGAGGGAGCAGTGTATTGCATGATACTTTATACATAAAGAGGAAACGCTCGTAAATTTTTACAGTGGGTATGATTTTGGTTGATCAAATATTTCTCAAAAGTTACTTACTTCTTTTGAATAGTCTGACAGCAATTAAACGTGTTGGTGTTGGGATAAACATTCTGACAAAGTCAGACACAATAACATTTGTGTGTCTTTTACTCAAATATCATGAGAAAGGAGCTTCAACAAACCTAAGGGTCAGTCCAAACTGATACAGCAACATCAGCATAAAAGCACAGAGGTTTAATTTAAATACAACCTAGTCAGAGGATGCTAAATAAATTAAAACAGTGAATTCTTTTGATTAAGTAATAAAGTTTTAATAAAATTTTTGGTAAGCTCTCTGTTGCACCAGCAGCTACAATGCAAATTGCTAAACAATTTGCATTGTTTAGCAAATTCAAATGCATTCCAGTCATGTAGACAGGAAGAAAATTAAGAAAGGACATCAACTTTAAGAAACCTAGGGGCCAGAGGTCAGAAACTAAAGAGTTTAAAAGACAACTTGATGAAGAAACAGTGGAACCAAAAACATAGTACAATATGAGAAGCACAAAGGAAACTAAATAAAGGAACTCAATCAACAATCCAAATCCTTTTATGTTTTTGTAACAAAGAAAAAAAAACTTTGATTCCATAGAATGATTCACCATCATTCTAAGGTGAATTACACCATAGACAAAGCAGCAAAACACCTCCAGCAAACAACATATTTGTCATCAGACAGCAACAGTGTTACTAAGGCCTTTGTGTTCCTGTTCCTTGGTCGTTATTCTGATCTAATTTCCTCTCCACTGAAGGTGAAGGTTAGGATCTTCTTTCAGACCATAGCATAGGGACCCTCTCCTGAGCTCTCTTATTAGTCCTCTCACTTATCTTCTACTGTGGACGTGCCCACCCTTGCACATCCAGAAACTGAAATTTTTCACAATTCTTTGTCAAAACAGTTCAAACTCAGTCAGATTGGCTGAAGTGTCTGATCATCAATTGTGAAACTTTGCAACAGATTCTCAGATGTGGGCTTTGACAGGGTCAATCTAAGTAATATGTTTTGGTAAAATATACCATGTTACCACTAGGTGTTTGTTTAGAGTCCGTGCCTCATTGGAAGGTAAAACTACATACTGGTCTCAAGTTTTCACAGACTATTTACAGTTATTCTTTCCGGATTACTTATTTAGGTCCATCTATCTCGCAAACAATTTTGACTAGCGTTCCCAAAGTTGCTGCAACCACAGTGTTATACAGGGGAAATAGTGTGCTCTGTGTAGAGTTAGCTCTGTATAACTCTGCAGTTCTTCCAGGTGGGCTGAATACAGAAACCAAACATTCTTGATTTGACATTTGTAAGAGAAGCTCTTTCCATATTCACAGTTATGTATGGACTATTTTGTGTTTATTGAAGTTTGAGGTCATAATGGGGCAAAAATGTGGAAAAGCTCAAGGGTTATAAATGTTGTAGTTTTTGGAAGAAAGTGTATGGGATCTACTGTTTTATGTTTCTTGCATGCCTGCCCTGCTTTTTGTGTGTAAAAATGAATCATGTCCACCAAGCATGGCCCTTCTGGTTCAAAAGCTGCCTGCGGAAAAGAGCACATACCATCAGCCCATTCAGTTATCTGTTTTCAATGATTTTTTAAGTCATGCATGAACTTTCCTTTGTAAACACTTTTTATCCAGTCACTAACTCAACACAATATCCCCAACGCTTGCACTGAAATACAGATGGAAGAGGATCTCTACTATATGAGAGGATATTGAAAAAGGTCTAAAACTGGGTCAAATAACATGGGATGTTTATCTTACAGCTTTAGATATTTCATTCAGAATATATGCATTTTAAAAGAAGCATTTCAATTAATTTTTGCATGCAATCTCCTGATGTTAACATAGCAAGAGGTCATCTTTAAAGTTAATCTTAAGTCCAGTTTATGACCAGAGATGAAGGTTGTAAAATCCTGCAGGTCGTCACCACACATACATAAAAGGGAATGCTGGATTAAAATGGGGAAACTTTTAAAACATGTTTCATGGAACGGCTGTGACATAGCTGTTAAAAAACAGCTTGTAGAACCGAAGAGTTAAGTGACTATTAGCTAACATTTCATAGGTGCATATATGTTTTAAGAGAGTGGCACTTTTAAAAAAATTGTTACGAAGAAATTGCTTTGGACTTGAACTAAACTGTATACAAGCACTGAAGCGTTTCTAACTATTTTCATAGCAAAATTTGTTGATAAAAATAATCCTAAAAACACAGTACACACAGATAACTAGTTGATGGCATAAACATACAGATATTTGTGCATACATGTAAATACAGATGGATATATTATATTTTGTGAGTTTGACCTATGCAGATCACCAATGAACTGAACCCATTGACATGTTGAGCTGTAGGGTTTTAGTCTGAGTTTTGATTGTTTCTGCTTGATTTGTTTTATAGCTTCACTGCTTCAGTTAATCTGCTTTTGTCCATGTTTCCATTGTTCATGAGTTTGATTCCTCTGTTGTCCTTTACTTGACTTTGACTTAATTTTTATGTCCAAATCAGTTGATAATTAGCTATTTGTATCCAGCAAAGTAGTCACCCAACCATACAAACATTTCTTAGTAATTTCCATTTGTCAGATCACCTTAAGGTATTTTCGGACTGAGGGTGCAGGTACACTTATATCTCTACATTTTAACTCAATTCAGATTCCTGTTTGTTTTTGCACAGGAGAAACTGATGCCATTTGTAATTTTTATAGCTGCTTTTATAGAGTTTGTTCAGCTGTTGTGTTAGAGTAAAGTTGTAAAAAAATTTAATTACAGATGTACATGCAATATTGTGTACAAAGGACTATTTTTATGCAGCAATCCAATTAAAATGCCTCGTATTCACATTATCTACTAACAATATATTGTTAGTGTATGGATTATTATTGGCCTTGATGGCCAAATCAAAGGTATATTTTGCGTGGCTGAGGTGCTACTGTGGGGACACATTGTGATGATTGCAAAAAAAGGAGTGTAAAATACGGGTACATTTTAAGTTGTATTGTCACTGGAATATTTTACATATATATATATATATATTTTATATAAACTATATATATAGTTTAAAGCGTTCTTATTTTTATGTGTTTTCTGCCATTAAAACATGTTTTGCTTCAGTTGGAAGTTTTCTTTCACAGTTTTGGATCCAAATGAAGAGTGTTTTTCTTTAGAGGCAGCCAGACTGCTTATCAGCATTTTAACTTTCTTTACATTCAACATACTGTATTTCTGACAATAACTTCAAGTGAGATTTAGGTGTAAAAACTTGCTGTGAGTTAACTAATTGCAAGCAGACTTATGGAGTGTGGATGAAATAAGAAAAAAAAAAGTCTAGAAAAAAAACCAACAAAATTTTAACAGTTGCATCACTCCTGTGCACCTAAACCTTAATAGGTGAAACAAAAACTAATTATGTAGAGAGGAATGAGAGATTTCTAAAACAACTATATATATAAATATATAGTTGTTGTACATACAACTATATGTAAATAAACTTGTTATAGAAATAGCTGTTTAGGGGATAACACAGAGGCTTGTGTTCATAACCTGAGCAGAAATTAGGCCTACAATCCCATAAGAATGTTAGCATTTATAAACACAGTTTTCATCACAAACTTTTATTCGCAACTGTGATCAGATAAAGGCAGATAAGGCTCACAAAAGAAAGCTTTTAAAATTCACCATAGGGTGCTGGGTGCTGGTTTTTTTTTTTGGTTTTTTTGCTCAGAGACTCAAAAAAGCCCTGTTATGCACTCAGATAACATTTCTGCTGACTGCATCCTCCTCAAATCCACTTCTTTACTTCAAATACAGAAATCTGATCTTGACACCTTGCTATCACTGGATTTGTCTTTAGTGGAAATGATTTTATGGATTAAAGTGTTTGAAGTTCTAAACACTCATTTGCTTTGTGCTTATTTTTTTCCCTTCACATTTTTTTTCATTACATTACATATTCACATATTTACATGTTACTTTCTACTGTCAGTTAAAAGCATGAACACAACTAAAAAGTATAAATGTTAATATATGACCTTTAATATGGCATAAGGTACATTCTGACAGGGGAGTTTGGGCTTTTTAGCATTCCTTGTCCCTGCTCATCCTTTAAAACCTCACATAGCCTTTAAAATGCTGTAATCAGCAAACATGCAGCTCTTAGTGTAGCCTACTCTGCTTTTTTAGTAAATGTCAGAAGGAAACATAATCAGCATGTTAGTTGTCTGTTAAGCAACCTCAATGCTACTAATGTTTAGTGTTGGAAAGGGAAAAACAGAGAACTAAATGTGGTCCTCCTGGAGATATATGTTTCACATATTATAATCTGTCACTAAATGCACTGCTGATGATGATTTATTTATGTATTTCAATTCTTCTTGTTGAAGTAGCCATGTGCGTTTAATAAAATTCAGCTTCTTTAGTTTTATAAATTGGATGTCTCCAGCAAAATCCATGTCCTTTGGTAATTATAAGAGAAGAAAAGTTATTTTGCCATTTAACCCTCCAATGCTCTTAGCATGATGCTCAGGAAAAACATTGCAAATGTCATGGTTGAACAATGGGGAAGTTGTCCCATTAAACCCATGTCAAAGCGAATGTGGGGTAAGTTTGACCCTGCTAGACCCCACACAGAGTAAAAAGCTCATGAGGTTCAAATAAAGCTTTCTTTTAAGACTGGGGAGGCTTAAAGAACAAGAATCAGAAAAATAACTCAAATCAACATTAAAGCCTCACAAACTTAACTTTAACTAGTTATGCAAACTATTAAATATTTACTCAGCAATTTATGAGATGTTATGTAATTACAGGAACAACTAGGGGCAACCACATAAATCTAAAATGGAGTTTGATTTCTACTCCCTTCTATTATGCCAGTAACAATAAAAATATCAAGAAGTAAAACTGGAACACACACTGAAATTATACAGTATTTTATTTAGAAATATGTCAAGAGTTCCACAATTAAGTGTATATGTGTTTGGAAACTTGCAAAGTGGGAAAAGTAGAAAATAATCAGATGCAATGGCTAAAAAAAGATATAAAAATACAAGGCAGAATTTCCCAGAGAGCAGGTTCGTGTTTCATTGCTGTGAAGGTTAAACTCCTGACTTGTGAACGAGCTACAGAGGAGTGGCCCATTAAAGCAGTGACATTTCAATAATTGCCTTTAATCTCAGCATCACAGATAATCAAAGTGCCACCCACTAATAACAACACACGCACATGCACGCACACAGACACAGACACAATGCTTTAATCACTGAACCTTAATGGTTTATACCATGTACATAAACGTAACCAGCACATTCTCATCAGCCCCCACAGTTCAGTGCACAAATGACGCGATAATGTTTTAGGCACGAAGTAAAAATGTTTTCATATGTTTTCATGAATATTTGATGTGACTTTAAAAGCAGAACAACATTAAATCTCATCGGTGCTTGTGTGAAAGTTTGCTTCAGCTCTTCTGTGAATTCAGACTGTTTTTCTTCCGCTTTGCCATGCAATCCCACACTGACTTAATGTTGAGACCAAAGCTCTGTGTGAGGCAGACTGTCTATTGCTGTACTTTTCTGTCTTACTGCTGATGATAACTTTTTTATGGCTGCATGTTTGAGTCATCAATGCACGCTGCAGAACAAGCCGCAGATCATATGCCTCCCTAATGGCACGGCCAGACGAAGTAGAATCTAAGCATTAATAAAAGAAAAAACTCTTTTCCCTTTAAGCGCTATATGAGAATTTGTAGTTTTAAAGACATAGTTTGGGATTTTCAAAGGGAGATTAACATATATGGTTAGAAACATTTAATCTTTACCTGCAGCACTGTCTCAGTGTCTTCATTTAATAAAAATCCAGATTAGTTGATATTGGAGGCTAAAGCTAATATGTGATCCAGATTCTGTCTGATTCTGTCAGATAGTAGGTCCTCTCTTTCAAACACGTCACAACATCCTTGTCAGGTTTTGTTGTTGTTGAAGGCCATAACAGCAGGCAGGAGGAAAGCGGAACATTATCTCAACACACCGACAGATTCCTCTAAACATTGAGAACTGATATAATTCCGATAACTATTTCAGTTTAAAACCGCATTTTTCTCATGTAAATTGGTTCATTTTTGACTGCAGCATACACACAGATGTGTTTCATGCTCAAATTGCATCATTATCCCTTTCTTTCTTTAGGCGCTGTCCTGGCACTTGTCAGTTCTCCAGTCATTAGTTTTACACAGTTGGCTGCTAACCATTAGCGACTTGGCTGCTTGTTAGCGGGATGGCAACTTCCCTGGTTGCACCTGGACAATTACAAGCATAATTTCATAGATGGAGACCCTAATGCAGCTAACAACAGTCAGAGGAATGTTATAGGAAAGGCTGCTGACTAAAAGGCTAAACAAGGATAACTTTTTCCTCCTACTTACTTTTCTTTCTTGCTTCCTCTTCTGACTGATTAATTCTCGTAGATGTTTTGATTTAGCTCTAACAATATTAAAAGATAAAAGATAATTAAGAGCTTTTACATTTTTAAATGACCAATTTACCCGAGAAGCTCTAAAACATCCTCTTGCAGTGCGGTTAATCTTCACAAACAGTATTCAGCTGAAAGTACCAATGCCTTGCAAAAGTTTACATTCACACTGATTATTTTTTGATACTGTCAATTTACACCCACAGATTAAGTGTGATTTATTGAGATTTAAGATTATAGAGCAAAAGTGAAAACATATGCATGCATGTGTGGGGGAGAGGTGTGTGTAGGGGGCCACAGACAAACCACACTTAATAATCTTGTTGGTATTTTACATTATACCAATAAAATACTGTAACTGTTGGATGAAGAATGAGAAAATGTGGAAAAGTTTATGGGACTTCACAACTCTGGCTGTATTGAAGCATGTGTGTCTCTGTAAATCTCTTTTTGTACTTCTGAGAAAATTTGATTTCGCTGGACTGAATTTTGCTTCTTCAGCTTATGTTTATTAGCATAACAGAAACAGTAAAATAACATGTTGAAAAGTGGACTTGAGTAATGCACTGGAGACATATCTGCTGCCTGGCAGGAAGATGCAATTCTCCATCCAAGCATCACAAAGAATGAAAACAAAAGCGGGACAAAAGACAAAAAAAAAAAAAAAAAGACTAACCAACAAATGAGAAAGCAGCTGAGCGGTCTTAAAGAAGGTTTTTATCGAACGCTAAGAATGGAGGGCAGATGATGAACACCCAGCCTGCTCTTTTCACTCCGAGGAAATTGCATTTTGGAATATCGAGCAAGCTGTTATGATGAAGTACACAGCCCCTCCCTCTGGGTGAACACACACACACGCACACACAAGTGCTCACATTTTAATGTAGCATGTATTGGCAATACAAAAAAGATCATATTTACAAAGCTACACACCCTCACGCACACACACAAACACAACCACACGTGCATGAAGAAGCTCATTTTGTTTTTTCCAAGGACTCCCCACTTTTGAAAGAGAGGAAATGAGAGTCGGAGCAAACAGAGAGGGTAACAGAAAGCAAGGGGGTGGGGGGGAGCAATAGAGCAGGAAGTGACAAGAAAACAAAGACACAATAAAGGAGCAAGAAGGAGTGAATAAAAAAGAGAGAATATCAGAGCGAGGCTTCCTCTTCTTCTGGCACTGCTACAGTTATCTTTGATAAGGCAATCAGTGTGTAAAACAAAACAGAAAACCTCTTTTCTGCTGTTTAGAGCCAATGGGCCCTTTTCAAACGGCAAACAGACAGATCATTAATCATGGATGGTGATTGTAAAATGAGTGACAAACAAACAACATTCAATCATGGGCCCAAGCATCAACTATGCATTCTGAAGATGGATGGAGTTCCACCGACAGTCCCTGAGTTTCTGTGGATAGCACCGCACAGATCCAGATATGCACACAGAGAAAAACACAAACTATAATTTTACAGCTTATCTTTGTTTACATAAATACAGCAGCAACTATAAAATTATACAGAGAGCGTTCAGGTACAGGCTGTACACAGTCAGCTCGCAATCACGCCAACACTCACGCCTGTGTGAGCACACACAACGTACACATCTACACGCGTGCAAACAGGTCATGGAGAAGTGGTTGTCACTGTGATTGGTTCCTTCTGCCGAGGGCAAACCCACAATACCCAATTATCTGTCATTATACACCACGGCAGCTCCTGCGGTCTGGAAGCCGTATTTCTCTGTGCATGTATGCATGAGTGTGTGTGTATGTCAATGCGGGAGAGATTGGCAAATTGCTAGTTATATATTTCAGCATGCTAAAAGACGAGAGGGGAGATGTGGAGGAGGAGGAGCAGGGCAAGTCGAAATATGTAGAACGAATATAAAAGGAGGCAAAGAGAGATTGATTATTATTTTTGACAGCTGTAGAAGAGATGGGATCACAGGGAGCCGGAGACCTCCGCGGAGCTGCATGCCGATGACAGATGTTTGGTGACCAGGATGTGCCTGTTGCAGCGCGGCCAAGAGTGTTGAAGGCCACAGATTGAAGAACTCCGTCAGCGTATGACTGATATTCCATCATGTATGAACAGCATGTGACTGAGCTGTGTGACCAGCGTGAAGAGAATCTGAGAATTACCTTGGAATTCATCTCAAAGAGCTCACAGAACAAAGGCCAATATGCCTGCTGTTGCTCATAGACACAATCTGTGATTAAGACATCATGCTTTAAGTTAAAATGCTTCCTATGTCCCCTAGGTCTGAGGTTTTTTTTTTCAGTGAGCTATTCTGGTTTGAGTACAAAGAAAAAAATAAATCCTGTCTTCAGAACTTTAAATCCACCTACTTGTCGATCCCAAACTGCTTAGATATCCCCTCATTTATCAGCCCATCGTCATGTATTTTATCTTGGTAGTAGAAAATCCTAATAAAATGTTGCTTTTGCTTTGCTCTGGTACAAACCTACATCCTTTCCTCTTCATGTTTTAAATATCTCACATAAAGTTCAAGTTTTTAAAGCAGCTCTACAACAGTTTCTTATATTGCCGTGTATTCTACAATATCTCACATCAGTTGCATTTTGTACACTATGTTTACTGGGACCGAAAGGTGGAACGTGTATATTGTACTACTGTGTCAATAAGGGGTTGGACACTTTCGCCATCCAACGTCTGATTTTCTTATGGTTTGGTATTTGATGATCACCTCACCATCAGGTGATAAAGATTTATCAGTTCCTGCACTGCATGGGTTCATGGACAGTTAATAATGTCCTTGCTGATAGATTTGAGTAGCACTTGCCTCAGTTCTGCAGCAGTGATGCTTGTGTATCACTGCTGGCATGTTCTATTTTGAACATGCCATGTTAGCTACATGGCATGTTCAAAATAGAGCTGGTGATCACATGGCACATCCTTGAGTATCAGATGCAGAAGAAGGCAATGATTGAGCTTTACTAAGCTTTGGCAGCGTTTATTTTCCCAATTCAATAGAAAGGAAAGATAGATAGTGTGATGGGAGTATGAAAAAGTGGACTGGTAGTAAATTCTAGAAATCACAGAGCAGGTATGTGAAGGAATTAAGAAAGCATGAGTCCAAAAATGTGTCAAGGTAAAGTGGTAGTATTCCTGCATCACAGTAAGTCTCTGTACAAGTCTGTTGTGTGAAGTTTGTTTTTTTCTATGAGACTCTTTGACTTCAATTTGGGTATTCCTCCCACAGCCCAAACACTTACATGTAAACATTCACAAGCTTATTCAGCAACAGGACAGTGCATAGTCACTGCAAAAACAAAAAAAGAAAAAGAAAAAAAGTCTCCTCAAGAATCCTAAAGACATCGACCTAGTTGTCAAACTTCCAATATCCTAACCCAGTTAAGGATTTACCAGGATTTGTAAAAACAAGTCAAATGTAAGCAGGAACTTACAACCCAATCTACATAACCTGAATTATATCCTGTTTTCTCTTTCTAACCAGAACCTTTGTACTTTTTCTTCCCTTCATCACACAATATGAATGTATGTGTTTGGCACATGCTGCATTTCAACACCGGTTAGGCAGAGTAAAGTCCTTCAGGCATTATGGATGCTAATCTGAGCCCAGTCATGGCAGTAAGCCTTAACAACTCTAATGTAATGAGGAGAGGACAGTGAAGGCCATCAATTCAGTTATTAAGTACTTTTCGTTCTGCCCCTTGAAGTGCTTAAGAATTGGTGCCAGAACCATAATCTAGACAAGTTTCTGTCTTTGTGATGGTGTTGAGAGCTCTTTGACAAGAGAAAATATGAAATGTGTTTTTTACATTCTGTATACAAGAACATGTGATTTCAAACTGAATATACATTGTGGACCATGAGATCAGAAGTCAGAAAAAAATTACATGACCCCCCCATAAAATCTCTCTGATCTTCAGTTCATAATGTTCTGGATCAATAATTGATTGCTAAAGCTTCTTTGCTGCTCTACTGAACTGTCTTCCTATTCAAACTTGAACAATGCTCAATCATGACATGAAAGTCATCATACCATCCGTCTCAAAATAAATCCATCTTACTGTACACTCATAACACACATCTGGTGTGGGTGTGCGTGTGTGTAAGTGTTTGTGAAGTCTGACACTGATCTGTCCCTGCCTGTTTTACAGCTATGCTTCCATAATCCCCATCCTAATCCACTGCCTGTGTGTGCAACTGTGTGCGCGTCTGTATTTGTGTATCAGTTTATGTTTGTGCTTATGACACATAATGTTTAAAAATTACGGCTTTCAGAAGCACCTCTTTTTGCTATGTCCCCCCACTTGATGTACAGTACTGCAGATAGGAGCTGTGGCGCTCAATCTAAGCTCTCCTCACCATCGAACCACTCAGCACGATGGCCTGGGCTCAACAATTCTACAGCCAATATCTCCATTACTATTTTCCATCCACAGAAAGCACAGAGTGACAACTGGGTAGCTGAGGGTAATATTGCTTCTAAATGATCTGTTGAAATGGGTGCAGTGACATAGGAAGAAAAAGGCCAATGCTGGTGAGGAACTGGTGATTACTGCTGCATATGTCTTTCTGTCCCTGAAGGTATTTCTGGCTCCAGAACAGCATGTTTTTTGGCCTGCGGTTGCTGGCTAGGCATTCAATCCGGCGTCAAATGATTCTGCAGTAGTCAGGGGTATTTATCAGTTCCGGCACAGCTGTAAACATAACACCTGAGAGGACATGAGGATTTTCACTGAGTGTGCTGAAAATGGGGAGCAACCCACACATTCAGACTTTTCCCAAGTGCACAGTAAAAGAAAAAAATATATATACATAAAAAATAATTTTAACTCATTGTATTCCCTAATCCGCAGAGTTCATAATTCCTCAGTTTTTCAAGTTAACTTTACAGATTGATATGTTATTGTGGACTGTCAACTGGATGTCTGTTGTGGCTGTAAACTTTCACAGCCACAGTAAAAGAGAAGCACAGAGAAAAGACGAGTTATTCGAAAACTCAAAAGTTTGATCTATCTTCAATCAGTAAATACACCATTCTAAGCGCTATAATGTTTGACTGACTACAGCACTGTTTGCTGTGGATGCTATCACACCAGAGACAGACTCAAACTTTGTCATTTTCTTTTGCAGTGTGGTGTAGTTAATGTTAAATTATCTTTTCTGAATGTCTATAGTTTAGCCATACTGTTAGTGCAAGAGAGAAAAAGACATTCAGTAGATAAAGGGTGAATGGAGTATGGGAAAGGCCAAGCAGGCAAATAGGCTGGTATGAAATTAGAGTCCATTTCTGATATTCTCCCCACAGACTGAAAAATAAAAGAACCAGCATGATGATAAATTCCCATTTAGGATGTTAAAGTTGACCTTCATACTTTTTTGTGTTTTTTATGTATATACTCTTCAATATACTTTATCAAGTGTTTCACAGCATCAAGGAATAAGATAAATAATAATACCTGAAAAACATAGCATCAAGAATTCTCAATTCTCTGAAATGAGGTTGGAACAGGGTTCAGTGAGAACCAATAAACTATTTTTCACTGATCATTGTTTTGACCAGAAATTGTGGTCCTCCACTGTGCATAGTGATTAAAATCAATTCACTCTTGTAATAGTCTGCAGGTGTCTCCCTGGGAGAGATAATTGACTTGTCAGCACCAACAGAATGAGGGTAATCCATTGCTTCTCGCTGGGCTAAAGGATTCAGTCACCTTTTTAACAGGTGGACCTGAGTATAAATTCCTAAATATATCTTGTTGTAAAATGTTGCTATTCTTTTCAACAAGGGATTTTTTCCCCCCTTCTTTTACTGACTCTGCACATCAGTAGAAGGAAATAAACATGAACCTTCTTACTATGGAAGATTAAGTTAGGATCTGAGAAGAAGTACAGCTTGTACTTCTTACCTCTTCTTCAGAAGGTAAGAAGAAGATGTCTAACCTGGGAGCTGTAGCAGAGAACTGTGTTAGTGGAGGAGCTGAAGAAAACCAAGCAGAAACTGGCAGCAGCAACCAGGCAACAGAGCATTCAAGCAGAGTGTAACGGATCTTTTGCAGCTTGAGTAGAACGGCCAAAATGTTAGGGTATGCTTGATATATTCTGCAGTGAGTGGGAGAAATCAAGTGTGACGTAGCAACACAGGTTAAGTTGACTGCCTGAATTAGCTTGCAGCTCATTTGTGAAAACACAAAAAAGCATTTTTTGATTCCAAATTTTTTTTTGGAATTGGACAATCAAAGAGTAAGACACAAATTATTGTAGACTATTGGAGTTACCCTGCTCTTGCATGACAGAGTACCAATAAGGACAGTATAGTAGTTGAAACATTTTTAAAAATATCTTTCCGTAAGTCCAGTTTCCAGCCAAGTGATGTTGCAAAGCTTCTGTTTATAAAAGACAATTCAAACAAATGTTAGTGTAGTCTGGTCTTAAAAACTGACTGAAGCTATAGTAGTAAATGATGCTTTGTGCAGCTAAGTTTTAAGGATATATGTGACTCATGTAAGCCCAAGTTACAAAACAACTGATGGACAATACAACATGGAAAAATTGGAAATGTATTTTTTTTACAAGTTTTTTTTCTTCTTTTTTTTGGTTATGTCTTTTAAGTTACAGTAATGAGAGAGGGGCCTGGTCGTAGTAAAACCAGTCATGTTGTGCTTTTATGTTCTTAGAGTCTTTAGCCCAAACGGACACTGGGGCACTTCATGGAGCGACTCAGCCATTTCAGCATTTAAGAACTGCGAGCAGAGAGAGGAGTAAGAGGTTGATGAGTGAAGCCCTCAGCAACGGTAATCCCATTAGTGCTGTACTGGATGGTAAGCTCTCCACTAATGAGTGATGAGTGTGTGTATGTGTGTCCCTTGTGTGCATGTACCCAGTATGTGCGTGTGAGTACTGCCGAGGCTATCGTAATTATCAGACGTGACTCACGTGAAGGTAATTACAGCACATGGAACAGTGGGAACAAGGCTACAGCTGACCCAAAAATCTTCAACACTAATGAAGCGATAGCACTCACACAGTCCACGCAAGCACACATTCTGTTCTCACATCTAACTGAGACATAGGGACCAAATCACGAGTCAGTAAGACAGGCCAGAGGACAGAAAGAGGACAAACGTTTCCTTCAGACTGCATTAGCAAGAGCAGTGAGATTTAGGAAAAGCTGTCAAGAGACCCTCGGTCTTGTTCCTGTATGAACTAATCTGGCAGCACTCTGTTCTTTGTCATATCTGGCCACAGCTCTACACTACTTTGGTCTGCTCCCACAGCCGCGGATTAAGCTCGGCTACCCGAGACTAAATTCTCTATTGAGGAATCATCTAAGTGTAATCCCTGTGTGAAGCCATCCCTGTATAGTACAGCATATTATTTCTTTCACAATGACTATTATACACACCAGACTGCACGCTCTGGAGATACATGCGGACATGTACAAGAATGGTTTTGCTGTGTATTGGCATTGGAGCCTGAGGGTTTCTTTAATTTGTTACCCAAAAAAGAATGGTTCACCTGAGATAGCTCACATGGGAACACATTAACTAAACCTAGGTATAGCATATTTCTCAGCTGTCATTTGTTATTGCAGCTGCAATAACAAATGCAGTCCAGAATCACTTTTACTGAGGCTTTTATTTTACGAGCGTTTTCTGTTTTAACACTTGTTATCTATCAAATTTGTGTTAAAAACAATCATAACTGGATAACAGCGCCATGAAAATGCCCATAAAGATTATTCTGGTTTTTTTTGTTGTTTGTTTTGTTTTTTGTGATGAGTTTTTTACATGGCTGTGGAACATTATTGCTTCACTTTTGAATAAAGAATCGCCTGTTTAAGATTACTGTGTTACATCGTTACAGTTAAGTTCAGATTTTTAAAACAAAACTCAATGGCAACCTTTCAAAGCAGCCAGATGCTTCATAATTACATCTGAATGCTTCTACAGGTTTAACCATTGGTTTGAAAGGCTCTAGAGAGCATGGGTTTACAGTTGTAATAGCTATTCAGACCATAGCCACTTCTGGTAACTTTGCCTCTTATGATGGTTATATTTATGTTCTGAAACAGATGAGTTTATATTACTGTATGTAATGTTTGGGTTTATTAACGTGTAGCAAGAGCAACACCATATGCTCTCTGTGACAGATTAGCAGACATCCTTGCTGACTTACTCCTAAAAAAAAAAAAAAAAAAAATCGCACACCTAATTTTAGTTCCTTGCTCTCTCATTATTTCCAAAATCAGAAATATAATATCAGATTAACTAAACGTAGGTTTGTGACTGACTCATCCCTAATGTCTTCTATTCACAAAGAAACAGCGTGGGATGGGGGAACATAAGATCAAGCTGCTTGAACGGGTATAAGAAAGACCTTGGAAACCACCTGTGATACCACTAAAGTATCTGCTCCAAGTGGAATTTAATTTATATTTGATGAGTGGGAAGCTGCATCAAAGCTGCCTAATTCCCAATGCTCTATTACCAAGGCTTTGGCAAGAGTCTAAATACAAAGGAGAGAAGCATCATTCAAGGTCCACGGCTTTGCTTTTATTGTCAGGAGGAATCAAGAGGATGATTCAGGTGACCTGTGTGTGGGCATGTTCTCGCTCCTACCTTGGCCTGTTCACGTACATTTGTGAAAGATTTATTAACATTCCTGAACTTTTTTCTAAGATGAAAAACTACAGTCACAAAAGAAATTGTTTGGAGTCGTGTTAGAACAAGGACAGAGTATATTTTCTTGAAATAGGTTTGCCATAGCACAATCAATTAACTATGTTGTTGTTAATTAACATCAAATGTGTAATTTGTACTGTGAAGAATATGTTTATGATTGATTAGGTCACAGATTTATCTTTCCATAAAGAAAATGCATTGAAGCGTATATATTTATGTGTTTCTGATGATAGTTGCATTCTTTGGAAAGTTCTTTGCTATTTGAGCAATCCAGAGTTCAAGATTCAATATGGAATACTGTAGAATGTCAGATAACTTCCTGTTCACTGCTCCAGAGGGCACGGGAACAAGAAGAGCCCTAACCAGACACTGGTACTTTTTTGAGCTTCATGTCATGTTATAATGTTATTTCTTCATCACACACATACCTGCAGTGTTGCTGTGATTTATTCCTGCATGTCTGAGAAATCCTTGAATCGCCTGCTCATCCAATGCGCCATCTTACCCAAAGCTCCTCCTTGGAGCTGCACTCTCCAGCAGAGCTGCCTCCCTACAAAGCGCCTCTCACCCGTCTTTTCCCCATTTAGCCCCATTAGGCTAGTGGCAGCAGCAATTAGCAAACAATTGGAGGAAATGCGAATCTGCTGATTATAATTCAAACTACTTCTCAGTCCAACTCTCCTAAGAATGGTTGTGAATGGAATCATGAAGGAAAAATTGTTACGATAAGCAGAAGGGAAAAGTTCTGGAAAGCGTAGGAACTTCTTAAAAGAAAACCTTCTCCAGCAGAGCTACCTCTGGTGGAGACTGCTAATGACCCCATTAATTTCAAGGCATTAGATTTGGCTATGATGTAAAGTTAAATTTCTATTAAGCAATGTTTTTTTATATGTACATTGTATATTTTTAGAACAACATAGTTAATTGATTGTGCTATACATGTACATGATACTACCCTTCAAAATAGCATGGGATGTACAGGATGATTTATAGGATTCAACACAACATGATGTCCTGTTATTATAATATTATTATAATTTTATAACAGGGAAGTCTCTGTCATCCTCCTGAAGGAAGGGTAGTTTATGGTTTTTAGGACATTAAAAAGGCAGGTGGATGGAACAGATCTACGTCAGCGGTAAGCAACTCCTCTGGGGTCTTGCAACCTCTAGATTTTTTTAGATTGAATTACCTCCTCAGTATGTAGTCAAGTTCTCCAGAGACCTGCCAATGACCGGCTTATCTGACTCAGATGTATTGAAGCAGAGGCACATCTAAAGGTTGCAGGACATTGGCGCTCCAGGACTTGAGTTGTGAGACTCTGATCTACATTTAAGTGTAGTAATAAATCACAAATGTGGACAGGACATCAATTTTCACAACTTAAGAAGCTTTAAAAAATTTTTAAGCCTATGTACATGAATTTGGAAAACAAACAAAAAATCTAGGCTGTCCTGTCTTGTTTTATAATTTTAGGGAAGCTGGGTACAGAATAAACTTACACTTTCTGTGATGTAAGACTGGGGACTTCGACGAAAGTCTTTAAGGGTTGGTGTCCTGCATTATTTAGATTTGTACCTGGTCCAGCATAGCTGAATCAGTGGTTGAATTATCTTCTCAGTTTGCAGTCAAGTTCTCCAATGTCCTGCTAATGACCCTATTATTTAACTCAGGTGTATTAAAGCTGAAACACATCTAAAAGCTGCAAAACACCGGCCCTCAAGGCCTGAAGCTGAAGATCCCTGGTGTAAGGTCATAGGGAGTTTGTAACTTTTCAAAATAAAAGCTTGAGTTCAGTTGCATTTATTGATAGTTAAGACAAAAAGTGCTCATTCATATGAATTTGTGAAATGTTCAGCAGCCTAAGCATTTATAATTCAAATTAATTTGCTATTTGGCATATTGGAATGGTCTAATTAAGCAAAAAACAAATTTTTTTAGTATCAATAAAGACAGTAAAATATTTATTTGCAAATTGTTTAATCTTTCAGTGTGTTTGCTACTCCAAATTTGCTATACTGACATAGTACATGTATTTTGATCTCCAGAAGAATATAATACTTGCTAGTTGGTTGTTTGAATATTTTGTTGATTATGTTAAAGCCCAACTATTGACAAATAGAAAAGTAATAAACTCTTTGCTTAGCAAAATAGCAGGGTTCTACACTGAAACTAATCAAACTGCATCATCAATATTAAAATGATATTCTACTCTGTTCTATATCTTAACTTTGCAATGTGAGTTTAAGTTGCTGTATGTGCTCGTGGAGGTATTTTGTCTGCTGGTGTGAGCTCACATATCATTTCTTTGATGGAGCAATTCACTGAAAAGCAAAATGAAGGGCAACCCACTGATTTGTGTGTGTGTTTGATGCAAAGCAGGATACCCTCAGCCCACACGTTAGCTGTCACAGTTTCTATGTCTTGGTGACTCCTACACCGACAGAGAGTTGATGTTTGTCTGTCTGCCTGAGTGCATTTGTGAGTTATCTTGATCAAATTCCCAATTACACAGATGAGTGGCTCTTTAACGTTGGATTCCCCATACAGATAAACACTTAAATATCACATCCACTCTCTTACAAAGTACAAACACAGACACACAAATGAGCCTCACAGGCCAGAGGCACCAGGCACTTCATTTCTCATTCCGCCCCCTCTGCACCCTGGTATTCCTCTCTGGTCTCTCCAACACTCAATCCAGAGTCACTATAGCAACCTCACAAAGAGCTACTCGCAGTCAAGCCGATCATGTCACTGCAACATCAGTCAGGGGACGGAGATGCACGCCTCTAAATCCACTGACTGCATACAGCGGCCCCATCCCTCGTTGCATGGAAACCGACAAAACCAAACATAACATACCTTTGCTCATGTTTCATCCTCGCTGTTGAAGTTTGAAAGTGGGAGCTGAAAGAGAACAGAGAAGACATGTTTGACCAATTGAATACTCATCAAAAAAATCATATTGATTGGTGTGTCCTCTTTCCTTCCTGTCCTACAAAAATGATTTGCTTCAAAACGTGTAGTAATGATGAGGCAGACAGAGAACTCGATAGGGGGCCTATGAAGGTTCTATCTGTTCAAAAGGGGCCATTCAAGTGTGTTCCTGTTAGGTACGTTACTCTGCTGCCACCTGTAGATTACACCCGGTACTTCCTTCATCCATCCATCCTTTATCTTATCCTTGCAGGGTGGTGGGGCACCCGGTACTCCACATGCAGGAAGTCTTAAGAATATGAACTTCTACAACAAAGGCTCAAATGTAACTTACTGAAGATAAAAAAGAGGAGTAGATGAGTTGTGCACTAGACAAAGATTTGATGTTTAACATGCTGTTTGATTCCAAAATAATCCCCACGATACTATCTCTCTGCCTTCTGCGTACAGTACAGCGAAGTACCACTGAAGCAATCAGCTCGCCTCAAAATCCTCAGCACATCATTTAAGAATACTTTCAAAGAGTTTTATCAAATCTCTGAGTCTGCTTTCTTTTCTTTGTACTTCACAGGCTTGATAGCAAAAATGAGTCAAACACAAACTCAAATTCCAGCTAGCCTCAGAACGGAGAAAGTGGCACTCAGAGCAACACGCACCAGCTTCATCCAGCTTCTGCATCTTTAAACAAGCTGGGAAAGGATGAGCGAATACTTTATTTTTAGAGCAGTGACGCTATGCAAACTTGAACACTAACACAGGAAGAAGGCTCAGCGATGCGTTGGAGAGACGCATACTCAATAATGTATCAGAGGCAGCAGTTTTTAAAGACAGCTGGGGATCGCCGCTCTGTCTTGTCTTGTCTCTTTGCATGTCTTTTCCTGCCTTCTGTCCACTGCGGATGGCAGCAGATTTGCCTCTCCAGGGGGCTGGTGATGTTTGGTTAAACTTTAATCCTGTCGACAGTGTCTTCACTCACTTTCTGTTCCCGAGAATCAAGTCTTCCTCTGTGTTCTCTTTCTTCAGTGTCTCAGAACAAACATGTTCTCTATATCTCTTTGTTTTTGTATTTCTAGAGCTGACACAAGGTTAAGTATTGTTTTTATTTTTGTGTATTTAAGCATAGCAAACAAATGTGCTTTTATTTAAAGGAACTCTGTTTCTGCATCTTTGTGATTTTCTGGGAGTTTCTTTAAAAACAGAGGAGCATAAAACCTGAATGCTGCTTCTCCATGTTTGGTTCTGATTTTAAGGATGCAGAGTAGACTTGAACCAGAAGAACCAAGTGGTTTGGAGGGTTGATACAACGATTACAGATCATTCACATCACAATGGGAAGACAACAATTAAATTGACTGATTACAAAATCAATTGTTCACTTTATACTCCTGGAGTTGGCAAAATATTTTATGAGGCCCTGGGCAGAATTTTATTTGGCGACCCAGTTCAACTTAAATCACCTGTGTTATAGCAATATCGGCCTTTACAACTGGCAATCAAATACAATTAAAATTTATTTCTTTATCTTTTTGCATGTGACCTTCATACCATGCCACTTTTAAATACTTATTTGTCATTTCTGCATATTTTTTTTTTAACATCGGCCCACTTAAGTAGAAGGAAAGAACAAATTAATTATATTATTAATTATATATATATATATATATATATATATATATATATATAGATATATATATATATATATATATATATATTTTTTTTTTTTTTTTTACAGATATTCGTTTGCAGTAATAGGGTGCATGAAATTGCACTTCAGCATAGACTCAAGTAGCAAAATTTACTCACTAGCAATATTGACTGTTAACATAAATATCAAATTATGTAGATATTCCTTTAAATCATAAATACTTTAAATTTAAAATAAAAAGCATTGGATTCTTTGAATTTTGATATTCAGAGACCATTTAATACAAAATAAAATTGGGTTAATTCTTGATAAAAGTAACTCCAAATCTGACATTTTAAGAAGTTAATCTGAGCAGTAAATCGCTCCTATTAGGATACTGCTATTATAAAACTCCTTTTAGCAAGCTACAAGCATACCATCTATTATAAGCTTATTACACATTGATGCTCTGTAAATGGAAAAACTGTATAGTGCTGTTTCATGCAATTTGAAAATGTCTACGTTTAGTTTATCCTGTTATTTTTATCTTCACTCTATATGATTGTTTTAATAACAAAGATACTGACAACATTAATATTATTAGTAACTATGTAATATTATTTCTCATGTAGTAGTTGAAAAAACAATTTAATAATTTTTACTATTTTTGTTTGCAGTTTCTGTGTATATACTTTTATACTGAAAATTGCTACTTACGCTGATGCCTGGTGTGTGCAAATCAGTAAGAAAGCAAATCTGCATGGGAGAGAGAAAGTTGAAGAATATGTTCACGTTTTTGATTTAGCAACACCATGATCAGTGCTTACCTTGCTTCAGTACACAGATTCACTGTGCTGCTTCATCCTTGAGGAATAAAAGAGCACGAAATCTCCCTAGAATTCTCCTACAAGACACAAGAGGAGGTAGGGGCAGAAAGAGGGGTTGTGGGGGAGAGAAACGAGAAGAAAAGATAAAAAAGTGGGAAAGGGATTAGGAACAGTGCCTCAGTCTTTCAGAACTCAGAGCTTTTAAAGCCAAGTCTCACTTTCTAAAAGTTCCCTGTGTTTCTGATTGTGTGCATGTGTGCGGTGTGTGTGCGTGTATAAAACTGTGGTTTACAGCATTCAAGCCGAGGCTTTTTTTCCACAGCGAAGCCAGAGTTCAACGACTGAGTTGTTCCAAAAGCAGTCTGGGTCAAATGGACAGCACTGGCTCAACTCCTACAGTGGGAGCTTTTAAGGCTTTTAGGGCCTTCCACAGCAGCAGTGTGCAAATCTTGCAGACTGCAAAGGGGGAGAAAGGGCCGAATAAAAAGGGTAAAAAAAAACAAAACAAGACAAGGTGGGAAAAGCATACTGCACTTGAGTACAGGAAGCACACACTGATGGGTGAGGAGAGTGGGCTGGGGGTTGTATTAGGACACAGGTGGGTGCTCGAGCACAGAGGTGTGTGAAATGTGAATACAAAAACACGCTGACATATACACACATCCAGACATCACTCTTCAGTATTTTCCAGTGTTTGGTCACTGCATTGACCCAAGACTCTTATTCAATATTTGTGGTACGGCAGAGTGCACTGAGTCATAGCAAAAAAAAGCGAAATCACTTCAGATGTGGAGAGGGTCTCGGAGGATTAGAAACAGGTCCACAGTTATTCTTGTCATGACATCATGGCAAAACTACATACTTGAAAGCAAATGAAACATGTAAAAATTAAACCTTTGAAGAATTTTATCAAAGTAAATAGCTACCATATAAAAGATTGACACATTTTACCCACAACACACCTATAATTTTAAACTAGAACAAAAGGTAATGGTTCCTTTCACCACTGATTGGTCAGAATCTGCCTCCGGCTAACAGTGATATACCATGCCATAGCAAGCAGCTGCCACCAGTCTGTGCTGTTACACCACTCCTGCATTTGTGCCGCTGACCGACTTAACAAACCGGGCCAGTCGATGATGGCAGCATACACTAAAATGCAGGGATTTCATGACGGAAACATGATGAGTGATTTAACAGTGAATGATAACTAGGCCGTGTGTCATTACTGTTGCTTTCTTTGACCCACAAACATCAGCTGTTTTCAGGTCGCAGCAGCAGTAGGAGCATCTTACGTAATGTAATCGAAAAGCCGTTTGATGAGTCCACGTCTGTGCCTGGCTTTCATGATCTGTGAAAGATGTGATAGATTTCTCTGCTGCCCTAGCTTGTGCATACTATGTGCACTGTGGCAAATGCTTGTTGCACACAGTGTGCGAAAACAAGTTCACACTTTATTTTCAGTTGATGACACATTCGTCCCTGGATTCTTTCTCCAGTTGCATCATGTTTCTTCCCTAATAATACAAGAGCTGCAAAAATCTACTTCTGAAGGAACTACAGCGCGATTTAGTTATCCTTTACATCTATCTGAGATTTTGACTTAAACATGTAGTCTTCCTCTGCCTTCCAAATTTATTCTCACCCCTTGAACTTTTACACATTTTGTTCAGTTAAAAATCTCAGACTTTATTTACTGGGATTTTTATTTGATGGCCCAACATAAAATTCTGCATAACTGTGAAACATAAGATAAATGATCCAAATATGTTTAAAGCAACTGTTGGGCATTTTTCTAGTAAAAATAAGTGATTTTTTATCTGTATAGCATTTTTTCTGGATTAAAACGATCTCCTATAGTTCTAAGCTATAATTTAATATTACAAAGCAATTTCTGATCAGCATTACTTGGCCAAAAACTTTCACCAATTCTTCTTTGCAAAATAGCTGGTTGGATGCAGAGGGCCTGTAAACATCAAGAACCGCCAGAAATTCAGTATTTAAGTGAGGTCTTAACCTTGTGTTTATGTGTCATTCTAACACATAAACATGCTTCTTATGAGGGCATGTGAATACAATGGGTTTTATTTGGGGACTTCAGAGGAGAAGGGGTTGAGTACAAATACATGCTGCAGTTATTTATTATTATTATTTTTTTAAAAACCTTGAACCTCATTTAAATTCTGTGCTACTTTTTGTTGGCATATCACATATGATCCCACCAGAACACAATGACATTTGTGGTTGTAACAAGAAAAAATGTGAAAAGATTTAAGGGGTATATATATATTTTTTCCAATCTTGGTGACCTGTTTTGCTTGCCTGTATCTGCCCAGTAGAAGTAATTAAAGACCCAGCAGATTTGTGTCTGAAAGAAAGTGTGAAAACTGGAAAGCTAACGCAGATTTAATAGAAGATCTTGTATGTTTATGCAGAATTGGTGTGAGCAGACATACTGTAGATTCCTCCCTGATTTTTGTGTGATAAAGTGGCACCCACTATGAAGCCCTTTTTTTCTCTACTTTGAAACTCTCAGAGAACTCCCATGGGAACCCTTCACAGCAGCCTTTGAAGGCTTTTTATGTTAAATGGCTGAACTGACTGTTCTGCGAGAGTCAATTAGAAGGAAATTCATATCCGTGTGTTGTGTCTGGACATCCTCTTGCAGGTTTCAGCTGGTGGCGGATGTGATTCAGGGCAAAGCTGCGGATTATTTAGGTCAGCGAAGTGCTTTCTCGTACCATTTTCACACCATGAGGCGAACTATTTCTGCACTGAATTGCACGCCGATGGCCCAGATAATTTGTGATGTCTAACCCCTAACCACGGCAGCCCAGTGGAACGAGGCTTACTTTGGTTTGGCTTCACTCAGCATGTGTGAAACACTCTTCTTAGGGCTTCTGTCAACTGAACTCAACATCAAGGCAAGTGGGTGAGTAGGGCAGCAGAATGGGCTGCAGACATACATCTTTAAGCCCAGTTAAAGTGGAATAGCACACTAAGGGCCACCCATAACACTGACATGATGGCCCACAAATATCATCTCCTCACACAAATTTCCTCGAGCAGCACCATCTCTTCTTACACCGTCACTTAAGTGTGAAGTGTCTGGTGATCACATGCTCACCCGCAGTGTAATTTTCTAGAGAAAACATTTCAGTAGCTAAAATAAGTTTGTAAACATGTTTACTCTTTGGAAATCTATTTGCTGCCTCTGTTCCAAATTTTTTCCAAATTTTTAGGGAAGTTATTTTGCGGGTCAAGCCAGCAGCAAGGGATCACAACAGCACATCGCTGTTCTGCATAAAGAACTCGTACTTGTTTACAACTTGTGGGAGTTATGCATGCCTAATATCTAAATAGCAACACAAAGTAATAGGGATAATTAAGGATTTTAGGGGGATACATGATAGATACATAAAATGGCTTCAAAATAAAACTGAGCTCTGTGAACTTTTGCTCCCACACTTAAGACTGGAAGCATCCCTGATGGAATAAGACTTATTCAACTAGTGTTGCACAACTATACACACAACTATAGACAGCACAATGTTTTCTTGAACACCTATTTGGACTGCAATAATTATTTTTCCAAGTTTCATAAGCTGGCACTGTGTGTCAATGCAAATAATCAGTGAGTTGGATGGAGACCCAATTTTGTGGATACCCACATCTGCTACATATCAGCCAACATGCTAAGGGTCACAGAGGGTTCACATGAAGCGCGTGCAAAACTGAATACTTATGTTTGCATTTGGAACATAGAAAAATACCTTAGAATTATATCAATATTATTATTGGAAACACTTTTTTTAAGTTAAAAATATAGAGCATAGCTTTCCCTTTCTGAAATTAAGCCAACATAAACTATTTTCACTGAGTGCAATCCTATAAAATGAGCATCCAGGATAAGTTGTCACAGCTCTGAGTTTGGTTAGTCTCAGCTGATTTCTGAAGTTTTAGACTGACTCAACAACACTTCCAAGTTATGTGGAGGCCACATTACGTTTTATATGAACACCTTCTCTGTCAAATGTGTTTGGGGAAGCATTCATGCAATGCTGTATAATCACTTTGGTCTTGTTCATAATCAACTATGACTGATGACTGCCATTCCTTTCAATTAAAATGGGACTGTCATTGTAATCCACACCAGTTCTGATTAATCTATACCCTAGTTTGACTTATTTCTGCTAGTTCAGAGCTCATTGTAACACAAGGTATCATTTCTTTTTCAATTTTTATTTTACAATGTTTTGGCATTAATACAGCCTTTATTGACTGGTTTCTAGACAGAAAATGGGTTGAGAGCAAAGGGAGACAGACATGTAGCAAAGGTCTCAGGATTGGGAATTGAGGACGATATAGCCTCTGTACATGAGGCGTCTGCTCTACCGCTACCCACTTCTTATTTCTGAGGAAGTTATTTCCTCAGAAATAACTTACAACCTTACAGAGAAAGCACATTTGGGAAAACAGAGATGCTACCAAATGTCTGTCTATGGGAGGCCTTGCAGATGCAAGATAATAAGCTTGTGTTATTGTTAGTGTTAGTGTTATTGCTAAACATTGGAACCCCTGAACAGTAAATAATGTTTATTCAATCAAAACTATATTATTGCTTTATTTTCTCTTTTACAAAGCATTTTTGTCACAAGCAAGGAGCTGCTTAGATACAAACGATCATGCACTCCAATAAAGATTCCAGGGTGGAGGAACTTTTATTAAGGAGAATTTTTGTTCTCCACTCCATCATTACTTAAAATTACAACATTAATCTGTGTAGCTGGTTTTTCAATGCAAACAACTTAAAACTTGCCTTAAACTCTTAAACTTGTTTTTTAAACTTCTTACATCAACTAACTCTACTGCTGTGTTAACGCTAGCTTGTACATGAGTTGTCACGCCAAGTGCAGCTTGAACAATTTTCAGCTTGAATCATTTCTATTTCTTTCTCCATAAAAATGTTTTGCAAGAACTAACAATTGTTTTTTTGTTTTTTTTTAAAGAACTTCATGTTTAAAATATGACGATCTTTTCTGTTTCTTGTTTAAAGTTGCGCTGTCTTTCTGGCACTAAAATGGACCGCTCCCGACATTTCTTGACATCTACACGACCACAAACACAGGTTTATGGTCGTGTAGCTGAGTTAACATCCTCTGTTTGGCTATGCCTTCATAATAAAACAACTTCTCTCAAAGGGTCAAAGAAAAATTTTCTTTTTGTTTGGCAACCAATGTTGTCTCTTTAATATTTTGTTTTAAGTCACACATCTGGGATATTGTTTACTTTCTGCAAAATAAAATAAATATAAAAAACTATAATTTACCAATGCGACATTTGCCTAAGTAGTATTAGTATTATTTAAATAATTATTTTAGCAAGGGGATTATAAAGGCAGATGGCTTTCTTGGCCTCTTCATTTAGCATAAATCCAGATTAGCTGACTCTAATGGCTACTTTAAGAGAAGCATAGACCAAAGTAGACATCAACCATCTTTGGAAAAAATGCCAGTCTCAAAAACATCACAGAGATTTATGCAAACACATATTTTCATAAGTCTTTAGATTTCAGCCACACTGGCATTTGTTGATGATGCACATAGATGTCTTTTAGCTATGGACACAAGAGGGAACAAGACACCACCGATCGTCTTCTGTACGCCAAACACTGAAAACAGAGCATGTAAACCTTTTCAAAACAGAAAAGTAAAACAGTCTAAAGATCAGCTAAATAGAATTCACCTAGTATTGCTTTACTTTATTTTAGCTTTTTACATTGCTTTACTTTCATATTACATTTACTTCCATCAGAAATATTATGCATTTTCTTATTCGCTATGTTTCATGTTGGATGGTCATTGTTGGCTCACCACCTCCAAACTAATTCTAAACCTCTGAAAATAACCACTGAAGACAAATGTGAATGATTTATGAAGTTTCATGGAATAAACCAAACCAGTTAAACCAGCTAATCTGGATTTACACCCAATGGAGACATTAGGATGTCTGCCATAGGTTGGATTTTAGCTGGATATAATCTGATCACAGTTTCACTTCAATATTCCTTTACGAAGTTACATAAATATTTATTTCAGTAATAAAAGAACAACTATTGTTGCATTTTATTGCATTTTTTACTAAATGCTTTAACAATGGATGAGACCAACTGATTAGATCATTTCTAGGATTAGAATGTTAACAATCTGCCCTTTAAAAATAGCAAAGAACTGGAGTAACGTCTAATCATGCTGCATGCAGCATCAGATCACAGTTTCTGAGAAGCATCTCAGATTATTGGAATAGCTAATTTCTTTCATAGCCTCTGCTTTTAAACTTTATAAAAAGTGGACATGCGGACAGTCTTGTAACCTCTAGCAAATAAAAACCCATTGAAAACTGGAGTCGACAAGAAGGGTGTTTGCATAAATGCCAATTAGAGCGAGAACCAAAAAAATCTTGCAGCCACAGCAGAGTCCATCTGACGCCTGTGAAAACAGCTAAATTATCTCAACCAAAAGTACATTTGAAATAGAATTTCAGAACACCAAACTATACTGCTCAAAAAAATAAAGGGAACACTTAAACAACACAATATAACTCCAAGTAAATCAAACTTCTGTGAAATCAAACTGTCCATCTAGGATGTGTTATTTGAGTGTTCCCTTTATTTTTTTGAGCAGTGTATTTTCTGCAAGGACTATACAGTTTAGGGTTTACTCTCACTATTGAAAATTCCCCTTTACAGTCTGTAATAACCGCTCTGCGGGTCAACTAATTGCTCAGGAATGAATGACAAGTTTGGAAAGCAGCTGATCTGATGATAACTCAAATGGAGACCTGCCCAGCCTGAATAGATCCACAGCTAATTAGACCTGTTCCAAAAGGTCACCTAACTAACAGCAGCAGGTGGAAAAGAGCAGCAATATAATAATTATAATCTTCTCAACACTAATAGTCCATCTGATGGACCTGGAATAGAAGCTAATAAATGGGGGAAAAAAAAGAACAAAAATACTTTCCAGGCTGACATTTATTTTCATCCTCTAACACACAAACCACAGAACAATGACAGTTTCAAAGACACACTTGATTAGATTTTTTACAGAAACGGAGGGTTTTGCAAATAGCTGATGAAGACAGTGAAGTGTGCAAGCGCCACATGTCGCATGATGTGTCACTCTTGAATTAAGAGCTTGCTGTGCTGCCCTTTGAAAAATTTGTTAATTCAGGCTTAAGTGCAATCCCATGTTTCAGTGGTCGTAACAACAAAATCAGCCCATCTTCACACATCTGTGGGTTTGGAAGGCCGACAGGAAACAAATAGAAAATCTGAATTCACACATCTGTGAAAGGGATGCTTTCTGGTGCTGCTCTGGAATCTGTTACTGTTCTGAATTGTGCTTTTGTTTAAAATTTAAGTTCTTGATCCTAAATAGCCAATGGAGGCTGTACACTAATGAAAAAGGGTAAAATGATCCCAGTTGCATTTATATGCAACCCTCTCTACAATTAATCATGCACAAAATAATGAGATTCATTCATTGTCCATTTATTCAGTGAATAAAAGATATTCATCCATTTATTTGCTTCTCTTGTTGTTTGTTCTATAAAATCACTTGAGCCAATTTCTCCATAACAGTTCCCCATTGATGTCCCTTTTTATCATACACACACTGCTTTTTAAGTGTGTATGCATTTTAATATAATCTAATGTAATTTAATTGAATCTAATCATTGAATAATTCCCTTTAGAGGGTGAAATAAATATAAACTCACACAGAGGCCCAGTTTCTTCAGACATTTTTTAAAATGGGAAAGACAAGAGAACATGTAATTATTAAGGCGACGTTTTACGAGTACGGAAATGATATACAAAACAGTTATCCTTACATATCTATAATCAAAGCAATAAAACAAATAGTTTAAAATGAACCATGGCAAACAAGATTGGCATTTAAAGGTTATCAAATTTCAATACCAATAATTCAAGTCTTTTTACAAGGAAATGATCAGGACTGGACTTGATAATTCCTCACAGGGCTGAGATTTTTTAAAACACATTTTTAATATAATGTATGAAGTCTTTGTAAAAAACAAAAGTGGATTCTTTGTATCAAGAAAATATTGCTAATATTGTCTGTCTTTACACTTAATTACAGGGGTGTCAACAATTATAACATATTAAATCTATTAAAAGTTTATACTTATTCAAATAAATTACATTTACTACCCAAAGCAGTTTAAAATGTCTGTGTCCACCGCCCTGCCCAAGCAAAATGGGCAACAAACGAAAAACAGCTACAACCGAAGGGTTTACATGGCAACAAATTATGTACAGTGAAATGATGAAGCTTACATCATGAAGAGGTGCCATGTCTTAGTGAAACAAGTTAAGTTCTGCTTAACACCACAGTGACAAGAAAAAGCAATGACGCCTGCTCTCCTGAGAAGAAGCTGCTCTTGTGTGCTTGGAGCGGGCCTGCAGACATGGAAATATGGTGACAATTGTGAAGTATCACTTCGTAGGTGCAACAAATTACTCAGTGATGTCCTACTTTTAAAGACATATTGGACTCTGCTGTGCTGGGGGCCAAGAGAGCGACTGACTGAGGAGATGAAGCAAGTGGAATAGAAGTGTCTTCAACACAGAGGTGAGGTGAAAAATACAAAAGGATGAGAGAGTACCAAGAGGAAAGAGAGGCAGATGTGGAGAATTATGGGATGTGAATAAGTGCAAATGAGAAGTAAGTGGAGAGAAGAACTTCTAAAGAAGATAAACTTTCGCTTTATTCCAATTAATCATTAATAAACAGAACATCTAATCTCCTTTCATCATTAACATAAAATTCTCTGAATGATTACATCCCACTGCTTACACTGCAAACACAAAGCCTGGAGGTTTTCTCATTAGGAAACGGCAAAACTTTGAATAAGTAACACCTGACATTTTTCTTTTAGAGGTAACTGAGACAGAGCTTTAATACAGACTGAATAAATAAAGAAAGGTGGAAGAAAGTCACCGCTGTGGAAGCAGAAGAAAGACCAAGATGACCTGACACCTGGTTATTTCTTGCTTTTGACGAGGTCGCAAATGTTAGGCTGATATTGGATTCCCACGAGTGCCGAATGGGAATGCTGGGGAAGAGCAAGAATGGCTGCACAAAGACTGCAACAGGCGTCCTAATGAAGTCTCTCAGTCCCACCGCGAAAGTGACCCACTTCTCTTTTCTCTTCTCTCTCTCATTCTCCCCCCTCTAACTAAAACAAGATGCCCTAAATTCTCAGTGGGGAGGGGGTGAGAATATGCATAAATTTAATTAAAATGAGTAAAAGCAACAGCATGGACGTTTCCCGGCCGAACCATTAGTTTTCAGGCTGGCTTGGAACCTTGTGCGTGCGATGTCTGATGGGGTCAATCTTCATTCCAGGGAGAAAATGTCACAATGAAAATGCTAAATTACAATAACACCAATGAACTTTCACTTTAAAGGACAAGACTGGATTAAAAAGATGTTTTAACTCTACTATTGTGCATTTAGTTGAAGTAGATTATCGATAGGTGCTTGAGTAGTTTTGTATTTTTTAATTAAATAACTTATTTAATTGAGTTAAATAACTCAGTAGCTTGGAAAACTAAAATATCACATAAGATCAATAAAGAGTGCCTTTTAAGCAATAAGGCTTCTAAAAAGAATGTTTATAATATGCAAGCATTATTTGGTTCGGTCTCTTTTTGAATAAATTACTGCATGAATGCAGCACAGCATGGAGACAACTAATTCAGTCAGTACCACCAATGACAGCTTTGAAATTAATCAATTATATCAGGCTACTTTATCAAATATTAAATAGGATTTTTATTTTATTGGTCTGACGTAATATTCTAAACCTAAATGTAGTTTTCCCATAAGTTGCATTGGAAAAAAAAAATCATATTTAATAGAGATAAAGGCCTGAAAACATTAGTTTGTGTAATTAATCCATTATAAATTAGTTCACTCAAAAAAAAAAGGTTAATAAAAATTAACCAGTTAATACCATTTTTATTTATTTAACATGACTGTGTTTAAATTTATGGTATTAAAATATATATAAAAAATTTTATCAATGTTATCAAAGCAGCATAGAAATATTAATTCATACTGCCAATCAGAATAGAGATGGGTTTGAGTGTCCCGGAGGTGAATGCATTTTGATACAAAATGTGGGCACTGACCTGTGATTAAAAGTCAGTGTCCTTGTGAATATATTGGCTGAAGCTGATAAGAGCGTCATTCTCCACAGTGTAAAAAGTCCTTCACAAACACGAATTGAAAAGCCATAAAGAGATGAAGAAATCATCACTGCAAAAGCAATTTAAAAAGCCAAATTACGTTTTGCAAATTAATTTATAAACGATACATTTTGAGACTGATGAAATTAAACCTGGGGTATTTTGTCACAATGACCATTTGTACAATTTCAGGGACAAAAGAAGAAGTGTGTCAACCTGGGAACACCATGCAATCTGGAGAACATGAGGGCGATGCTGCAGAGGGAACAGCTCTTCTAAGGCTTTTGTTTTGGGTATAAAATACACAACTTGTGGCAGTTCGCTCTTGATTTTTTAAATTAACTGACTGCATCCTTTACAACCTTGGCTAAGTAATGAATAACATTACAGATTACGTGGTGATTAATTACAATAAGTCACTACCAAAATGGTAATTACTTTTTGATAAGTACAAGAAATTAGGTTCACTTTCAACCACCTTGCCCAAAGCTATTATTCACTCCCAGCCTCAATGACAAATACCTTTGTATGTTGATACATTGGTTTCTAAAGGTTTTTCTACAATTTCACACTTTGCTGGTAAGCTGTGAGATTTTTCCTGCTCTGATGGAATTCTCTCTTTTTACATCAGGAAGGACAAGCAGATTACTCCTGTCACAGCTCCTGTAGATGCACGACTGTGCATGTGTGCAAGCACACACGTGTGTTTGTTTCTGCTCGGTGTCTGCTGTCATCCTGCTGGTGAAAAACGAGGTGCATATAAGTCATCCAGTGAGAGGTAGTCACTAATAGGATAGAGGCTGCTCCCTCTCCGATACCGAAGAACTGACAGACACACAACTTGTGCACACACAGGCTGTCAGAAACACACACACATAAAACACACACTTGCACACACATCTACAGGAGTGAGCTATGGCCTTATTACCTACCTTTCTTTCTTTCTAGCTCGAGTCCTCCCATAAAAGCACAATGTTGTTCCTATCCTGTATCCTCTTTTACACTCCATCCATCCATCGCTGTTTTACACACTACCAATAAAATCTGTTAGAATTTAGCATTTTAATATAACTAAAAAAATGTTCACCAGCTAACGTTCACTTTAGTAAATAAGTAAAATTCCAACAAAGTTTTAAAACCCTCTTACTCAGGTAAATTAGTAAAATTCTAAGCATTAAGATCACGATGATGGGTTTGTCCTCATCTCTATTTGTCAAGATGGTAACTTTAGCAGTGGTACTGAGAGACTCAAAAATAACTGATTTGTTATTAAAAATACAAAATGATAGTAAAACAGTATTAAACTTTTTAACAAGTGTGTAATTATTCTAAAAATCAATAGGAAACATGATATATCATATAAAGTTTTTAAATTGCAAACTCAAATAACCCTTACATTTTTACGAGTAAACGTTTGGATCACTGATGTGTATGACAGAATAAAGATAATAGATGGCTATAATAATTGTAAACAATGATGGGGGTCACAAAGATGTGATGGGTTTAGTGAACTTTATGCTGGACAAGCCTATTCCTCAAACCAGACTTTTTTTTCCCTGAGAAATACAACTCAGACGGAGGCAAAGTATCATGTTCGAAGAGTTCGCTCTGGTATGTCGGGTGAGAATATGGCTGAAACAAATGATGACAAGGCCACCACTTCAAAACTTAAGCTGCTATGATACTCTATTAATTAATATTAAAAATTATAATTGTTTTTAGTACATTTTCAACACTCGTAAACATCCATCATTAACTAACATGCTTATCCTCGCGCAAAAAGGGCTTGTCAGTGGATAAAAGGCAGGGTCCCTCATAACGTCTCAACCCACTTACAAAAATGAGAAATTTCAAACATGCACATAATTTATTGTTTTCTGCTGGATAATGCACACCAACTTTGGTGTGTCTTTACCACACCAAAGTCAACCGGAGTTACAACTGCTTGGCGAGAATCTTTAGATTAGCACAGTGAGTATAGACAACAACTGACTGTTTTGGTAGGATTTGTGATAAAGAAAAAAAAGCCAATAATGTTAGAATTTAATCAGTATTTAATACTACAGTTATGCCTTTCTAATCAAAATCTAAATATTTTATTGGCTAAAATTGAATCCTCTCACAAATTTCTTTTTTATAGTGTATTCCACCTCGCAATTTTATCACACTGCTTGTCTCCTCCTACTTCACTCCTTTCTTCCTCACCTCTCATTATATTATTTTCTCCCTCGTTTGACACAATGTTCTCTCCCCACCTCCTTGAAGCACCTGACACATCCAACCCGAACATTATAATAACATCTCACATCTCTTTTCCCCAACTGCACCTATTGCGCTTGCTCTGATCTCGTATATCCCCCCTACCATTCTTCCTACTTTCTGTCCCAATCCACTCTAACCTAACCCATCGTTCTCCTTTTTCTCCATATGCCTCGAAACTTTCATCATACCACACTCTTGCTTGATCTATTAATCTCTATTCTCACATACTCTCCCCCTTCTCCCTTGGCTCCTTTCCTTTTACCCTCCCTCATTCTTTCTCACCCCATTTTCTCCACCTCTCCCAACACTTGGCACCTACTGGTGACGTTGTCTAGACTGGCAAGGAAATGAGGATGGTGAAAGGGAGGAGGCGGATGGGAGACAACACAAATAACCGGGCACAGAAACATGGGAGGATAAAAAGACATGCACTCTGATAAAGAGAGATTCTTCATACAAAAGATAAAGTGGCAAGGAGAAGTGAGTAGGACACCACAAGAGCTGCAGTTGTAAGAGGGTTCATGCCATGAAAACAAAGCTGACAATTTTTAGATGAAAAAAACCTTCATTTTGTTTCTTCTTGAGTTGACACTATTGTGTTTTTTTTATTTTTATTTTAGCTCTAAATTGCTGGCCTTCTTCCACGGAATACAGCAGGAATCATTTTCTAAGGATCCCTGCTTCACATTCACAAAATGCCTCCATCCACCCATCTGTTTTCATTTCTTCATAAGATCCAACAAACCTACCCTCTTCACAAACTGGATCAAAGCCATGGGCCATGATCTGAAGGGACTCCCTCAAGTTCTTCCTAACATAAACGAAATTAGCACAATCGGCGCTGTCATGTTGTGAATAATGACGGCAGTAGAAGAGAAAGGACAGCAGAAGAGAGGAGAAACAAATGCTTCAACTGTGTGATGAGGGAAGCGAGGATGAGCAGATGCTAGATTACATCTTTATGTGGCACTTACACACACAGGTTTGCTTGACGCAGCGTGTCTGTGTGCGTGTTTGACAGGAGGAGGTGTCCTGTCTGTCTGTAGCAGGATGTGATAATTAACCTTTCTCCTGCTGAGCGATGCTATTAAAGCCAGACTATAAGCAAGTTTTATAAAGAAGACGTCACATAACAGTTTAAGTGGTTTTGAGGTGCTCTACAGTGAGAAAGCAATTGTTGGCCCTATTCATGCAGGCGGCAGTTTTGTGAGTCATGTTAGTCATTTCATTTATTGGATGTAGTGCCTTGCAAAAGTATTTACACGTTTTTAAGAGTCTAGATCTTTTGTACCATTCGAACCAAAATGGACATTGTGCATTTTAGGAATTTCATGTGGGCCGATACAAAGTAGCGCATAATTGTGAAATGGAAGAATAAAGTTACATGGTTTTTAATGTTTTTTATGCAGTGAAAGATTAAGCTACAACTTTAATGCTGCAATATATATAACTTTCATAAAGAATATATTTGTTTCACATTTGTTAAAACTGTCACCATGTTGTGACAGTATAGTTTGGGAGAGATAATTGGTGTAAAGATCAATCTCCTCCACCACCTCCTTGTACTGCTATTGTTGTCTGAAGAACAACCAATCTGACCAAAACAACCAATCAGAGCCAATAGGTGGATCTTAGTGCTGTCAATCAAACTCACATACCCTGCTAAATTTACTAATGGTAGAGAAACAATTTACTGTTATAGGAAAAGGGTTTATCTGCCTTTATCTGCGCCATTTTAACTAGACTGAACCCCAACCGCCCTAAGCCATCATTCAAGCATCGGTCAACATATGACCTGGTGATGAATGCATCTTTTTTCGGTGCCTTTTACCAACCACCATAAGTGAATAAAGCCACAAGATTGGCTAGCAGCTACAGTTTCATCTGAAATGACCAAGTTGCTAACTTGTGAAAGCGAAATTTACCATAAAGGGAAGTAATCACTTGTCCACCTAATCCATTCAAAACTAAAATTTTGCAATTTACTAGAATTGTGGTCAGTAAAACTGCATAATCATTTAGAGAATGGAACCTTGGAAGCCATATCACTGAAAAATAACAGTGCCTGACCAAAACAATATTGCAACCTGGACTTTACCAAGCAAGCAGGTTGAGTCTCTCATTGGATAATTACTACAATGGTGATTATTTTTCAGTTGGCAACAAGTTGTTAAATTGCATTACATCTATTAAGTCCTTTTATGAAGGGTCAAATTTGGTACCAGGCAAACGAAACACCAACATACAATGTAAAAACTCCTAAAAATGGGCTATGAACTGTCCAAGGATTTTCACAAATCTGAAAGAAAAGTGGAGGACTATCTTCTTCAAGGAAGAAATGTGACTGGAAAATAGTAATGATCCCATCATGCCTTGTATCTACTGTACAAGCCTGTGGGCATAGTGTTATGATTTGGGGTTGCTGTAGATGGGTACAGGTTCAGCAACATTGTGAGCCTACAATTGAAATCCAAAGACTGAATGACCAGGTTATTCCATTCCATTAATGAATATATTTCTTCCCTGACGCAATGGCCATATATTCAAAGATAGCAATGCCAGCATTCATTTGACCCAAGCTGTGAGAGAGTGGTTCAGGGATTATTTTTTCACATGGGTTGGTGACCACAGAGTCCAGACATTAACTACATTGAGAATCTAAGGGACGTGCTGCAGAAGGCATAGCACAGTGATCAAACTCTCTGATCAAAAAAAGATCTTGGTGGAAACTTAATGCAACACTGGATAAATCTTTAGATAAATAATGTTGCAGCAAATCAACGAATAAAAGCTAAAGGCAGTGCATCAAAGTATGAGTTTCTCCATCAAGTCTGCGTCTATTCTTTTATTTGCAGAGCAAAGATGGCCACTAGACAAAAATCAATGAAAATGCTCCCAGTTGCTATACTTGATGGGTGATATTACACTTACTAAATACATTTCTATGTATTTAGTGTAAGCTGTTTTGTGAACATGGTGCAGTACTTAAAGAAACATTGGGATCAAAAGAGTTACAAAAGGTAGAGAAGATTGGTCTTTTTGTGAAATTTAAGCATTCATTCATTGTTGAATGAATTCAGTGGAACAAAATCACAATGCTGATGCAGACCATATAATTCTGAAGAATCTTTTAACCTACTGAGTTTTCAGAACCCAAAGACAATTCTTTGCTTATATTTATCAGCATCAGGGACAAAAATTCCTGATTGTTACATAATGCATTACTGTTTTATTAAGTATTTAAAATGCAGCTGCATATTTGAATAATTACAAAAGTATGTCAATATTTTTGTTCACTTGTTTCTGTTTCTGTTCAGCATTGTTTAAGTAGAACAGTAGGTGTGAGAGAAATTGTGACAATGTTAAAATAAGATATCTTGAATTATGATCACTTTGATGAGAAAGGTCAGTCAGATGTACATAGATTAAGCTGAGCAAACAACTTGAAAGTGATAACGGAAACATAAAACACACACAGTTTAAGTGTGCTGGGTGTTGTACCCCTTCTACATCAGTCTTCGAACGGTTTGGTGACCTTCTATGTTTCCTGCTCTAAACAAAAATATCATCTTCTCACTGACTATTAAGATATATTAAAGCTCTCGTTAAAACAGCTACAACATTTCAGCAGAGATCTGGTTTAAAAATGGTCTGAAAGCAGTTAGATTCTGCTGAGCAGTGCACCTGGATAAAACTGCTGTTGTAGGCAGATTCCAGGCATCTTTTTTTATCAGTGGCTCCAAATCTGAATTTTTTACATAAAAAGGCAACTAATAATTACAGTGAAAATAGTAAGGTTATTACACAACATTACTATAACACGGAGATGCTAAGGCATTAACAAAGAAGTTGTTCCAACTTTGCAACACAACGCAGACACTGACATCGTAAATTGTGATGATGAAAATACGAGATGTTTGCATATTTTTAGTTTCATTTAATCAAGCAAACTGAATTTTCAGGCAAATCGTGACTGAATCAAATTTTTGGTTCAATTCCAGAAAAGAGAAGATCACACCTACAGTCAAAGATGGTGGTGGTGGTGGTGTGATGATCTAGGGATGCTTTGCTACATCAGGATAATTTGCCATAATTGATGAAATGTGCAGTTCTGTTTTCTTGCAGAATGCCGTGAAGGAGAATGTCTGGCAGTTGGATTGTGACTTTAAGTTTACATGTTCTTTTGTTATGAATCAAGACAATTATGAAATTCATCAACAAGTCCACATAACTAAAAGAAAAGTATAAGTGGAGGGTTTGGAGAAGCATATGGTTAACATCTGCACTAATATCAGATGGTGTGGCCTGACCCTTAACAGATTGTTCATGCTAAGAAAGAGGAAGAAAAATTGGCTGAAATTCTTCCAAATTTTTTTGACAAATGGCAAAATCTAATCTTAGGTGTGGGAAGACATCACTTTTTTATACAAAGCCAGGTTGGTTTGGATAGATGGACTGGAAGCTTAACATTATTATGTTGATTTCTGTATTAGTCTATGAAAAGTCTTTTTTACTTATTTATATTCTTTTTTTGGAATGTGTCAAAATGTCCCCAGATCAACTAATTGAAACCATAGCAACTGTAAATGAATGTAAAAAGATGTTACATCACACACAAATGAGGCTAATTGCAAAGCGGTGTGTTCTGATGGAGAGACTGCTGACAAGAGACCTGTGGTGAGGTCTTGACAATGTCACAAAAGAACGCCGACTGTCACTTAAATACCGGAACAATTCAGTAACACCTAATACTTAGTATGTTAGAACTGAACATGTTGCCTCCTCAAAATCCTGCTGAGTACATTACTGTCTGGGCTTATGTAACATTAGAATGGGCATTTAGAAAAAGTTATTCTTTGATTAAAAAGGTGTTTTTCCTAATATGTTATCATATCGATGCTGAATTACCCAATGATGTAAACAAATGTTTGTTTCATTGTTTGCCCTGTGTATCTGTGCTGCTCTGACTGTTGAATAAGAGGTGCATTATTCAACAGTGCACCTCTTGCCAATTAAAAACTATGATTTAAGTTTTTAAGTTTTAATAACTATTACGTAAAAGGCAATATTGCCAGGTTTGCCTTCTTGAAGCAACACTGCTCTTTTTCATTTTGCTTTTCTTTCACTACAGATATGTTACTTTTGAGCCTACATGGAAGAAGATAGAGGCGCACTTACAAGCAGTTGTGCTTAAATCACAACAATCTCTTCATATTTTAGATATTTTAAAGCTGCACAACATTTTGAGTTTACTTTTTGACCAGTCAACTCCTTATTCAAGCATGGTTTTAGAGAACTGATTATCTGGGCTTTGAAGCAACAAATTTCAACTTTACATTTTCTGTCTCAGAAGGGAAAGCTAGACTGATAATGTCAAAAAGAAATACAGATTTGCAAGATTATTTAACTATCTCTAATTAGCTTTTCTGAAACTGTTGATTTACAGTGTTGCACATAAAATTTTTAGAGAAACATGCCACACATTATTTTTTTCATCGCTTTATATGCAGCTGTAGCAATATTTGTAAGTCATCAGGCAGAACTAATGAATGTTGATGTCTGACACTGTAACTTATTTAAAAGAGCTTGATGATGGTAAATAAACATCATTCTGTCAAATAACTGACATGAAATCAAACAAAATACCTAATTTGACTAGAACCAAGTCTCACTTCTAAGGTCGTTATTGTCACCAAAAAAAAAAAAAAAAAAAAAAAAAAATATATATATATATATATATATATATATATATATGTGTGTGATGAATATATATCACATATAGTCCTAAAGTTGAATAGATCTGCAAAGGTGTATATTATGTTATGCATACACAGATATCTGGGTGTCACATTACTACAAAAAGCACTCTTAATATTGTTGGCTGTTTAGGGTTTTATTCAGTGCCTTGCAGAAGTCTTCATACTTTTTAGATTTTGTCAAATTACAACCTAAAATCTCAAAGTATTTTAATTGGAGTTTATATAATAGAAAACCATTAAGAATTACGTAGCAAAGCCAACCTGTGTTAGTCCAAAAGTGGGGATGCTTTGTTACATCTCAATCAGCTTTTCTCAGCTAAAAAATTAAATTGTTGCTCTTTTGTATTTAACAAAATAGCTCAAGCTAGGTCACAATTGAGAAACGTTTTCAACTCTTGTCAGAGATATTCAGCTGAATTTAGATCTGGATTGATTGGGATCGACTTATTTTGTTGATGTCTTTAAAACAATCAATCTATTATGTTCTGCTATGTTCTTTGTGTTCTATTATGGCAAAACGATGGTGCCATTATAGAACAGCAAAGTAATATATAAAACGAAAACAATGCTGAGTAAACAAACCTAGGCATATTTTTCTAACAAACATGAACACCGATACAGAGAGAGAACAAAACCTAAAGTGAGGGCCAATAAAGCAGATGGGCCAGCAGTACAGTAGCATATGACTTTGTACCCTGAGCATCTCCAGTAGCGGCATGCTGGCCAAACCTTAGCCACTAATGAGGCTCTAGACACAGTCCTTACTGAGTCCACTCCAAACACCGAACCACACATCCATACACACACACACACCCACACACAAGAACATGGACAAAAGTGTTGGATGTAGGCATGCTTTCTCAGATAAATATATGCACAAATGGTTTTAGATAACTTTGGATAACAAATCTAAAACTGAGTAAGAAGCACAACAATAAGACATCTGTGTTTTGATTAAATCCTTTTTAGCTTCTTTAGTGAAGTGATGTCCTCTGCTTATCTCCAAAGATCTAGAAAAACAATTCCTTTGAATTTAAACAAATGAACTGTTTATTTAAACAGTACATATTTAACAGTTTTTGAACACATTTGCATATATACTCAAGAAGTAAGCACATAGGAAGTACATATTTGTTATATTCTTTTAAAAGATTGTTTGTATATTTTTAAATACTGCACTGATAACAAGGTTTATTTGATCAAAATATCAACTAGTTGGTTTGGTGACTGTCAATTATAAGTCAAAACAATTCTGCCTGGTGACAGCAAAAATTTATAAGGTTTATTTTTATTTATTCAAAGAAAAAAAAACTAAAACTAAGGGACATCACAGGAAACTGTGAATTAAACCTCTTCTGGATCCTTTCATAACAAGATTTATTCTACCTACATTTTCTTCTGAAAGTTTAAAGTAATTTTTTTAGATTAAACTGCAGATTTTTATTCTGCTGCAATTCCTGCTGCGTTGAGGTGTTATTTTCACAGTACTGACTCCTGCTGTTCAGAAAAAGAACTGCAGTGACTGTGTCACAGGAAACAGAGATTTCAATCCAGCAGAGTTTAATTCACCCTGATCATGTGGATCAACTAATATTCATACACAATGAAATTCTGATTGCCCACAAGGTGGTCCTACCATTATTGTTAGCCTATTTGATGCTTTTTAAGACTCCCTGTTCTTTGAATATCTGTGCATTTACATTTTCACATTTGTGAGAAGTAAATGCTTGTCGTTGGAAGGTTAACATGCTAAAATTGAGACAATAGTTCTTATGTATGAAAATGTTTTTGCTGCTTTCATAAATATTTTCCTTGAGGCAAAGAGAGACATTGTCATGCTTTATATTTTTGTTTCATTGTAATTCTGTGTAATGGGATTACTGAAAGAGTGTGTCACACAAATAGCAGGACACAAAATAAAGAGTCATATATATATATATATATATATATATATATATATATATATATATATATATATTTCTTTTGTGTGTGTCTTAACATCTGTGGCCTGTATCTCCTCCTTTGGCCAGCTAATTATTCCTGCAGGGTATCTGATTTCTGGCAAGGCGTAGCTGTTTATTGCCTGGATCTTGTTCTTGCCATTGAGCTGGCTTCTCAGGACTTGCCTTATTCGTTGGAGGTATTTGGCTGTGGCTGTTTTCCTTGTCACCTCATCGAGGTTGCCATTTGCTTGTGGTATTCCCAGGTACTTGTAACTGTCCTCTATGTCTGCTATTGTTCCTTCCGGTGGTACAAACCCCTACATGGGATGTACCACCGGCAAATAACTGAAGTGGCTGATATCAGAAAGTCCTACCAATGGCTGGAAAAAGCTGGACTCAAGGACAGCACAGAGGCCCTCATCCTGGCCGCCCAGGAACAGGCCATAAACACCAGAGCAATAGAGGCCCAGATCTACCACCCCAGACAAGACCCAAGGTGTAGGTTGTGCAAGGAGGCCCCTGAGACAGTCCAGCACATAACAACAGGGTGCAAGATACTGGCAGGGAAAGAGCATGGAACGACATAACCAAGTGGCAGGAATAGTGTACAGAAACATCTGTGCAGAATATGGACTGGAAGCCCCAAGATCAAAGTGGGGAACATCCCCAAAGGTGGTGGAGAATGGCCGAGCTAAGATCCTGTGGGACGTCCAGATCCAGACAGACAAAATGGTTTATGAGAAAGGCAGATAAACCCATAAAGTTTATGCCAGTGAGGATTGTTCAGCAATCTAAAGAAATAAATAGTTTCTTAGCAAATACCTGTTAAACAAGAATGATTGGATAGGAGTTGTAATTTTATGTTGCCTAGCAGATGTTTTAATATGTATATATTTTTAATGAATTACTAAAATGTTTGCCAGACCAAATAAATCACCCCTCTTGAACTGTGTTCTCCTTTCGTTTTTAGGACAGGATTTTGTTGGCATTTCATATACATGACAGCTATATCATGGACTGTCAATAATGCATGAAGGCATTTCTCTTATGGAAAAAGTGTTTTTTGATCTTTTGCAACAGCAGAGCTTAAATCTTTACAAACACAGAGAACAAATTGACTTAAAGGAAAGTACAACTTACATAAGTGTTTCTGATGCAACCGTACTTATGACTAATTAATATTACTGAGAACGTTGTACAAACATTAGAAAGAATAGTCAAATTAGATACTTGTAATTCATTGAAGCTAATAACACTTCAAAAGTGAGAATATCTTACAAACTATTTCTAAGCCTCAGCAGGGGGGAGCAGTGCAAAATTAAACAAAGCAGCTTTTAATCTTTAAAATCTTTTCAGACATATTACCACGACAAGGAAATTTTGAATGCTAAAATATTAATTTTGAATAAAGCAGGGAAAAAATATATCTGGAGCATCAGAAAGTATAATAAATTATACACAAAGCTGCCCCAAAGCCATACAACGTGAAGGGGAATTCCTTCAAGTGAAAGAGCGTCAAGTGTTTAAATAAAGATGCAGAGCAATGGAATGGATCTTTTTCCATTTATGTCAAATATACAACACAGTACTGCAGTAAACAAAAATTTAGGAAAACTCTCATGACAAGAAAATGTATTTAATGGTCAGATTTGGACTAGGCAACAAAGACTTGTGAAGTCAAAGTTCACTTTGTTATTCTGTTTTAATGTAGCATTACTTTAGTTATGTATTCCTTTCAGTGCAACAAAATGTTGTCCATCTACAGATGTTTTCAGACTTTATGAAACTGAGAACAGCTAAAAAAGCTGCTGGGAATCATTTTAACTGATTTGCTTGAATCTACTCATATTTTCTTGAGGAAATATGCATTGTGTTTTGAGCTCAAGTCTTGTGCCGCTTTGATTGTTCAGCATTGGAGTGATTCAGAATAAGCTGGTTTTCATTTAAATGGAGCCCAACTTTGAAAAGTCCAAATATTAAATTTGTAAACATTTGTCTTCTAAGGTGATTGTATAACTTTGACATTTTTGGACTAAGCTCATTTGCATTATCTATAGTAAGGCCTTTGGTTACATAAAACAAACACTATCAAACACAATTTAAAATCCAAATAGAAAACCAAATAAAACATAATACCTTTTATCTACATTCCATAAAAACAACCTCTTCATTGTTACATTACTTCAGAAAGCTCATACTTGATGCAAGACTAGCGGCTAACCAGAAGCCAGTTGCTGTATAAGACTTCAACACATTTTGCTGTACTGCGCCAACTCTGTGAGCAGCGTGGACTCCGCTTTGAGTCTGCAATGAGTCCGCCTAGAGTATCACAGACCCCCATGCAGCGTGGTCCGCCTGAGTATGTAGGGGCCTTTACCATGTTTGAAGACATTTGCACTTTGTTTGCATGCTGTCAACATCCCTCCTGTTTTTTCCCCTCATCACTGCTGTGAAACAAATAACATTTAAAATGTCGGAAGTGTCTTCAACGCTTTTGCAATTGAATGTTGTCAGCCAGTCCAAGAAAAAGTCTTTATTAATTGTCTCTATCAATAAAACAAAGTGTCTCCATTTTTTGGATACTTTGGATCTCCAGGCAACTTTTAAGACTCATCATCTGTGCAATATGCCCCCTTCCAACACTTCCATCTTCACCTTCGCTCCAAACTAGACCATCAGTCTCCACACAAACTACCACTTGGTTTCTGTTTCCCCAGTTTCTGTTCATTCCCCACATCCACCAATAGGATTCCTCCATTACATTTGGACATGTAGCCACATAAAGCTCCCCAGAACAATGAACCTAATCTGAAACAAGAAGCATTTAACAATTTATCAAGAACCTGGAAACTATTTTGCGACACAATACTTTTCTTACCTGAAAGAACTAAAGTTTTTCTCCAAAATATTATTGCAAAAAACCCAGAAGAAAACTTTTATAGCAAGAATTGTCAACTTCTATGCTTTGCCACCTTTTGCAACAAATAATACAATAATAATGATTATAACGTACTTGCTCACACAACGGTACACAGAAAATGTATAATCAATATTAAAAGTTAACAGTATGTTAAATGGTTGAATCAATTTCTATCAGATATTGATATGAAATTTTTATTTGTGTGGTAATACTTCACAAGAGGAAGCTTTAAGGGTCCTGAAGTTATTTCATTACAGAACAATCACTAATCACCTCACCAGAGAATCCTAATCCCTCAGCTCAGGGAAATGTTGTCACTTACATCCTGGAAACTGAAGCTCTTCAGGACAAACAAGCTAACACAAAGCCTCTAACATAAAATGTTATCCTAAAGCAAAGTTAAACAAACTTGACCGATGCGGTAGGACTGGCTCATTTAGAGATGATGAGTGCACCTGCCCAGTTCCTCCTCCTGTGGGGTTAGCCCAGCAGATGGGCTGTAAGGAGACCAGGTGATCATTTGTTTCTCTCTGACAGAAATTAGACTGATCGAACAGAAAACTTAGTCGTTGCTTGTAAGAATAAATATGCTCACCTTTCCTTTTCACTTGTCCCTGGAGTTTCATTTTGCTCATACATATTCTTTTTCAGCATTTTTCTCTGGTTCCTTGCACTTTCTCTATTGCATGCAGATGCTGCACCAGTAACAAAACCAAGATTTTTTAAAAAATAATCATCGCATCATACAACTTCTTGGAGCTCAATCATTTTACGAGTTGCCTTGTAAAATGATTGAGCTCCATAGATAAGCAGGTTTGCTGAGGTATAAAAAAGACTGTAGCACAAATTTAAACCATTGATGCCAAAAGAAAGCACGAAAAGCAGAGGCATACGAAAGAGTAATTTATTTTACCAATACAATACTTTTTTCATCAATTCTATTTCTCATTGGTAGCTTTTTGTTCAGTGCAGTGGATTTATTTTTTCACTGTTGATGCACAAGTGCATCTTAGTAAATCATAAAAAATGCATTTTCTTTTCAGTCATTCAATAGACCAATTTATCATACTCATTAGAGTGCTCTATTTTTTAAAGTCTTTTCTGTAGGTTTTGGTCACATTATTCAGACAAAGTAGCAGTAAAGCTCAAAAGATCAGGATCTAAGCCCCAAATGTCTGCCTTGAGGACAATTAGTTTCTGCACCTGATCATTATTTTAATAATCATGTTAGAATAAACATGGTCATTGTTTATTTTAATAATTATGAGGAAACCCGAAACTCAGTTTTCTCAAAAAAATTTAATCTTACTCAGGGACTAATAAAAATAAACTTTATTATGGAAATGTTTTGTTTTAGCCAACACAATCATGAAGATTGTGTTGGCTAACACACAATCTTGACTTGGTGACTGTCAAGTCACCATTCATGGCTGGTGACTTGACAGTTGTCCAGTAGATAAAATGTCAACAAGAAGCCTTGGCAGAATCCGGTACTGAAGCCAATTCAAGTGTCTTGGGGAAATTCACAAGCTGGGCAGTCAGAGCTTCAAGAGGCACTGCATCCAGATGTATTCAAGACATGAACTAAAATTATTGGATGCGTGTTAAGCCAGAGAAAATGTGAGACGTCTCCTATTTGGGATAAGGAAAAAAAGGACTAGACCGCTGCTTACGGTTCAAATGTCCTTCTCAGATAAAACTTAATTCTGGATTCCATTAAGAAATCGAGTTCTCATGAATTGTAGAAAGAATAAACAGAATCCAAGAAGCTTGGATTCAGAGGTTATTTGAGTTTATGAAGTCCAAAGCAAAAACTACTGTCCACCAGGGCACTCTGTGTAGAACTCCATTCTAAACTTTGCTTACAAGTTTTATGTAAATGCTGAGTTAATTTTTCCAGCTGGATGTGGCACCTGTCCACACTGCCAAAAGTACCAAAGCCTTCTTTAATGACTGTGGTGTCACTGGCAAGAAATAAACCTCAGAGTAAATCTAAGAAGTATATCCAAGAAGTAGAAGAGCTGAAGTTTGGTGTAAAAGCAACTTCTCCAACATCTCAGTAGATCCTCAAGCTGCCACGCTCCATACCACACCGCGTTGATGCAGTAATTAATCCAAAGTGAGACCGGACTGGTGCAAACACAGTTCAGTGTATAGAGAAGCTACATTTCAGAATGCCAAAATTTTTACAGCATTCAAATTTTCTGAGAAACTGATTTTGTTTTGTTTTTATTAGCTGTAAGGTAGATATCACCCAAATGAACAGAAAAACAGTTTAAAAACAAACTGTGGAATTAACTGAATTTTTGAAATGAACTTTTCAACAATATTCAAGTGTTTTTTAGAATAGTAGGTGGGCTTTTTAAATATTGATTATGATTTTCTCTAATTGTAATTATTTTCGTAAACATGCTTCACAGCAGGTTAAACAGACAATGGAGTTAAAATAAACGGCCATCTACAGCCTAAAATTATTTGTTTGTCGAGCGAAAGTAAGAAAAAGGCACAACATGTACACCCCAGTTTGCCCAGGCTCACAGTTACACTTCAGTCAGATATTACAAAGGAACCCTGTGTACCCAAACACAAGGTCAGAGCCAGTCTATAGCACGGTGGTGGATTTAATTTTCTTTTGAAACTGTTGTGAGTCTGCTGGCATTATTACAGAGCATTCCAGCCTGAAAGCAATAAGCGTGAGATATAGTACAGCTGGAAACTGCACTCCATATACATTACCATTGTCACTACATCCTGAAAAGTTTTTTTGCTCTCGTTTTTCCCTAGTGGACCTTATTATGAATAACAGATTGTGATGGTTTTAAGACCCCCTAGGAGGGGGAATTTATGAGATTTAACACAGTACTCTCAAACATTGTTCAGATTTACATCCCAAAATTATGATCCATCCTGTTGATTTAAAAGTATTGAATGAAATGCTGTGAAAAATATTGCAAACGAGTTGCAAGTATTTCAGTAAAAAGTGTTCTGCTTCTGATTCAGTTCAGCACACATCAGATACAGTGGTGGAGCTCCCTGCCACTCAGTCTCTTTGTTATCTTAACACGGTGTTATTGTGTTTTAGTGAGCAGAATATGTTCCGAGGTCCCAGATCCTACACTGATACACACACACACACTGTACTGACGGTTGATGGCATGCGGTGCGCTGTGGGTAAGATGTCAGGGTACGAAGACCAGAAGCAAAACATGAAAAATGGGAATCTTACCTTAAGAAGCACTTCAGCACGTCAAACTGCAAAGAGAGAGAGAGCAAAAAGGGGGGAGAGAAAAGAGAATGGGAGGGGGAAATATTATAATTAGATCACTGGAGGCAACATAACAAAAGGTTATAAAGAAAGTTCACAAAGTAGGGTGAGTTTATGTTTTTTGTTAAATTTTTGGAGCATTTCCATAAACCATGAGTTGATAATTGACAGTTAAGCCTTCATTCAGACAGAAAACATTAAATAATCACATGCATTTAAAAAATAAAACTATTACACTTTTCTCCAATGTTTTTTAATTAGTTGCACAAAAACAATACTCAATGGACAATAGCTTCACTTCATTCCTGTCCTTCCTGTTATTAGAGGCTTTGCTTAATTTATTCCAACATACAACTTTAATGATTTTTGAAAAACAAGAATTATGCACTCATATTTGGGTTCACTTTCTAAAATGTCCATTAAAATTAAATTACTCAATTTTGTTACATTTCTTAAGAAATTCCAACCTCAATCAAATGCTTTTTTGCAGCCAACACCAGACCTTCAGTGTCATTTTGTCTGGATATTTGACCACATTTCTTATCAGAGGTGGTCATTTAAGATTGACGTCCTGGCATGGAAGCATTTTTAAAGTAAAATCTATCAATTTTCAGAACATTTAATGTTTTCAAGAAGCTTGATGATAACTATTTTTATCTATTTCATAAAAACCTTGTGATGTGTTTGGACCATTATGCTTCTGGAAGCCTCAGTTTGAGTCAAAGAGATCATCAAAGCTCAAAATGAAATTGAAGTCAATGACGGGTGGAAATTCAGTTGTGACCAGAGTGGTACTATTGCTATGCCTTCCACTTTTGGTCATTTCAGAGCAGCTGAAAATCTTAACCGTTTCTCTCCGTTACCATTTTCATGGCTACAATAAAGAGAACATTTAGAAAAGACATGACTCAATTACTCAATAACAATTTAACAATAAACAAATCCACAGAAAAGTAAAGTGACCTTCATATATTCTCTGAATCATGGAAAGCGAGAAAGTGTTTCCTAATTTAAAAAAGTTCCCATTGAAATGTTGCAGACCCTACTTGAAATATATTGCTGCCTTCCCAGAAAAATTAGTTGTACACCGCCACTTAGCTTCTGAAAAGGTCACAAAACAAACTGAGTGTACCACTTTCTAACAAGAGTTTGAGGAGAACTAAAAAGCACATTGAGTAGGTTATGTATTTAGCAAAAGCTGTCTACAGTATTTTGTATATACATTAGAAAGGTTCCACTGGAAGGAAATTAAAATTATGTAATTTTATGCAAAGATGACATAAATTACCTTGACCTAAAATCTTCCAATTTTAGTGGCTGCTGCATTGCATTATAGCAAGACTTTATAACTATTCAAAAAGCTTTGCAGCTACCATGGACAATTCATTTTGATTCTGTTCACAATATCAAATAAGCCAAATTTGGACCTAACCATTTTATGAGAAACAGTGTAAGAGTTCTGGGAAGAGGTTTATCCCAGCAACCTGCCAAAAAAGTATTCATGCTGTGGTGCTGGCAAAATTCACAAAAAGACTACAATTTGTAACACTCAGCATCTGAAGAGATCAAGTGAAAAAAATGTCTTTTTGTTTGCTATTTTGTTGCTTTATCAAAATAGATGTATGTCTTAGATTTAGTAAAATGCTTTCAGAACTACTTTTAACATCTTTTTGAGAGATCCAGAAAATTTCTACTTTAAGGACTGAGTGCAGCATCCTTACAAGGTTGCAATGGGTAATTAATGCATAGTGACATCTTGATTTGCTTCACATGAAAAAGGTCTGTCCGTAGAAATAGCTTAAAAACATTATATTAGCCTGGACATCTGTGGATCCCAGTGTCCTTACTGTCTCAGATGATTCTTAAAAGAAAAAAATACAAATCTCCACACACAGTAGTTTCTGAGAACAAATGTAAAAAATATTTTTTCTGGTCTTGAACTGACTCACTGTTTTGTGTATTTGGTGCCACCTTTTAAATGGGAGGTTTATCGACTTTATTAAAAGCCTGTGCAGTCAAAACAATCTAGACTGCACGGGAAGACTCATAGATAGCCTTGATGAACTTTAGTGGGCAGGTGTAGAATACAAAATTAATGCCACCAACAGACTGGAAGGTATGACCACCTTCACACAATAAAAAAATACAAAACAAATTTTGCTTTTTTATGAAGATAGTGGGCCATCGAATGTTTTCCAAACCATAACTAAGGAGTTCTAATGTCAGAATATTAAGTGAAGTAACAAGTGTTAGGACCAATGCTGTGTTTCAATTTATCCTAAAAATCTGGGATCATATCTTGGAATAATATCACATTCAATCTTATCACAGTTGTAACCTGTAAAATTACAGCAACTTGCAAATTGTACTACTGGTTAGTCATAAAGGAAGATGACAATGTATTTCTTCCTATGCTATGGAATCAAACAGTAAAAGCACATGATCACAAAATGAGATTGCATAAGGATGAATATTTGTGCAAATAACTTGAGGAAATACAAATGGTCAAAAGTGCAGATAAATGCACCTTCATTTTTCTGTATGCTTCAGATGTGTGAGAGCCATGTTGACAAATAAACTCGCAGCTGCTTAAAGACCTTTAATTTGGTGGAGTTTCAACTTCAGGGGGTCGTTAATTTATTTGCAGCTGGAAACTTGGAAAACCTGACTGAGTACAAATAAAATGTATCATAAGGAAAAAACAATGATGCTTCCACTGGAGGAAGATAAAAAGCTTTGGGCATAGTCAGCTTCCACAGTGCACTTGCAGGTCATGCTGACATTCACCAGATAGGATGTTTTGTTCAATGTGTTTGATTTTTCTGGATGGCAGTATTAGTAGCTTTGATCCACTCATTTTTGTGGCAAATCTGACAAATTGGAACAATGGATCTCTTTATCTCTAATCTATGCAAAGACCAATGCACTCAATACACTTGTTGGCAGTGTTGAAGAACAGTAAACAGATTCAGCACTGGCTGGATCTTGTTGACCTGACAGAAATATTTTTACTGTGAAAATCCACAGATCCACAAAGTATAGCATCCCTCATTAATATCTACAGCAAAGTGGCTCTGAAACCTGGTAATAACAACAACTGTGATGTTGGTTACAAACAATTCCCTCCCACAATCGTCATAGGAAGACTGGTAAAATATATTTGTAATGGGTATAGTGCACAAGTGGTTTAAAGTATTTAAAATAGTACAAGCTGTAATTAACCTACAAAGCAACAACATGACATTACATCCATGTGCTTTAAAACCAATCTGACACCCATGAGAGCACGCACGCATACACATACACACTCCCATAAAACACGCACACACAGACACGGTGATCAGATTGTTTCATTAGTGAGGAGCTGATGGATAACCCTCCCAAAGGAGACATTGACCAACAGGCCATTGATCTACTGAGCTAGGCCAATCTGTGTGTGTGTGCGTGTATGTGTGTGTGTGTTTGTGAGAGTGGAAAGTGCCGTACTGATGGAGTCTTTAAGTTGTTAGAGTAAGCACAGTAAATCTAATCCAGCAGTGTTTAATGGGGAGAGAAAGAAACAGGCTGTCGACATATTCATTAGGTCAAATTACTCTGCCCGATCACTGCCATCTCACTCACTCAGTCACCCACCAGAGCAGGAAAGAGCAGCAGTGATATGTTCATCCTGGCAAACCACTATGAGGGGAATGTGCTTTAATGATAGTTAAAAAAGCATATTTATTCCAATTACTGGATGACAACATGCTGCATTTGGAGGCATTGAGTTTCATTTGATCTCGCTCAGGACTGGCAGAGCACTGAAGTGTAAATCAATCTGGCTAAAACCAGGATCATTAAATTATACAGTCTTATTGATGATTTAATAAAGCTTATTGGGCTCAAGGGGGTGTAATAATGACTTATGGTAATAATACAATGACACAGGCGCATTTTCTAGAACGAGCTTGTTGTAAACATTAACAATCGCAAAAACATGAGAATGCTTTATTTCTGGCAACAAATTACCCTGCCAGGAAAGTGTGGGTGCTTGATCATTTTCGTCTTGCATGTGAGTTATATGTAATTAGCTTTCTAGCTTGTTCTCTTACATTGGACGTGAAGGTAATTGGAGCTTTTGGACACTCGCTCTCAATCTCTGTCAATGCGAGCGTGCGTGTAAGAGCGTGTTGGGCCTGAATTGTGGGAGATGGCCAAACCATTACTGTGCGCTCAGCCTGCTCTAAAGCAGCTTGCGATTCATTAGTAATGAGTCCATTTGAAAGCTAAATGAGTGTTTTCGAGTGGCCAAGTGGCGACCTGCGCAGTGATCGTGTCTACTTATCTGCACCGCTTTGCTATTATACCATTAAACACACGTACGATTGCGCACACACAGTGAACAGGGGTTTGTTGTAATGTTTCCTTAAATTCTCTCGGTATTGGTTTGTGTGCATGTGCGTGTTCAGGCAGCATGAGAAGCTCACGTGGAGATAATGAAGTCAATTTGTGTGTGCCATTAATTACTGTTTTACACCTGCTTGTCTCAGCTAATTAGATATGCTGACACACAAACACACACCCATCTTCTTTTGTGACACGCACACAACGTGGATACGTGTTTTTATCACACTTAGATTCACTCCCAAACTTCTAGACACTTTTTTTTTTTTTACATATACAAGACTAAAATACTTTCTCATTTTCACTTTGAAGAAGGTGAGATGGCACAGCTAAACACAGCAACCCTCTTAGACTCTTCTCTGCTGTAGTCAGTCTTTATGGGTTTCAATTCTACAGTGCAGTGCAGATGGGCCAGTATGAGATTCTAATTGTATAATGTTGAGTAATAACACAGCAGTTCCACAGTATTAACACATAGGTTCCAAAAGTGGGTGGGTATAAAAATATCATGTTACAGTAGCAGCTGTAAGACAGGGTTCACCCTGTAGTTTCTGTCTGCATGTCGAGAGGACAAAATATTTTCAAAAAAATCTTTGATGTGAAGTCCAAAGTTCAGCTACGTGTAACGCTTTCTGCTCATTGGTGGTTTGACTACCAGTAACTTACTTTCAGTGTCTTCTGTGTTTTATGAATGGATTGACTTAAATGAACAAAACTAATAATATATAATGATAATAATAAACATTTACCATGGTAAACATTGAAACAGTAACCCTTTCATTCTATATTTTTAAGTTGAATTAAAAGGATATCTGAGCAAGACAAAAGAAATGCATTGCATAAAATGTGCTTTACATAGACAATCTCACAATCTGCTTTGGCAGCTCTTTAACATTTTCTAATTCTGTGATTTTTATATCAGCCAGCCTTATTTTAAAAAAATGTATCATCATCTAATTGCTTATATTTAAAACTGAAAGGAACATTTACTCATCCAGCTCCTGAGATAATACAGTGTATTCATAGTTAGAGTTATAATAATGTCAATAGAAACATTTGTTTTTATTTTAATAAATAGACAAAAATAGGAGTAAATAACAAAAAATAGGTGAGGGGTTTGAAGTATGAGTCAGTGTCAGCTGGTTTTACAGAATTTAGTGAAACACATTGTTACTTTAATGAGACTGATGGGTATTGTGCTAGTTACATTCTTGCAAGCAGGGAGCGATCGACATGCATAGAAACATGTTGAGGAGGGGTTGGGGCTGTGAGTCACTGCTCTGTAGTCAGTGAAATCTGTGGGCACTCCGGCATTGTTTTTGGTGGTCTTTAAAATTATTTTACATTGGCAAGGCAAAAAACTGGAAAAGTTTCAACACCCAGAAAAAGCCAAGGTCACGCTGGTGCTTTCTTAAAAGAATTCTAAAGCGCAGAAATAGTTGGAGGAAAATAAAGCCTTCATAACTGAAACTAGCATTTGTCTACTGAGAAGATTTTCTATCTTCCTGTATTTAAACCTTTTCGCTAGGTGTGTGTTTGTGTATCCTCCTCGCCCATTTCCTCATAAAAGGCCACAGTCGCTGCTGGCATGCTGAATAAAAGATGACAGAGCAATAATATCAGGGTGATTGCCAGCGAAGGAAACAATGATTTTGTCCAACTCAAATAGGGACAGCAGTTATATCCAAGTCGCCTGCGATGAGATGTTTGCTGTCAAATGAAAAGAGTTTCTTCTCCAATACAAGACTAATTCTCCCTCTTTCTGGCTTTTGTCTCACTGTCAGGGGCTCTGGTTCTCCCTCTCTCTCACATCACACATGCACACACACACTTAGAACGTAGAGCATATGGCTATTTCGCCCCTCTTTGAAGGGTTGCTTTGAAGCTATGGCATCCGTATCGATCGGTGCTCAGATGAGCTCGCTTCACCAGAGCCCTGCGATTATCTGTCGCTTTATTTCAAACAGAGTGCAGGAGAGGGAGGCTTACGCACCCATCACTCACTCACACTCTCATAGTCAGTTATGCACTTATACATGAGCTGCAGACCCACACACACAAACACACACACGCGAAATTGAGGATAATGAGATGAGCTTACGCACTGAATCCCAATACTTAAGGCAAGCTGCGCTTCAGAACTGACAAGTGAGTGGTGAATTTCAAGAAAGTGAGAACACAGTGAGAAAAAGAGACTCTAAAGTCTGGTGATGAAACTTGGGAGAAAACATTTCCCCCAACAGCTCAATAATGCTTTAGAAATAATAAAATAAAAAAAAGATAGAAAACTTTTCCCACATGCATTAAAAAGTCAGTTTGTCAAAAAAGATTTTGAAAAGAAATATAAAAAAAAAAGTTGATCTCAAAGTCACTGCTGATGACAAGTAACAAAAATTAAAATAAAAACACAACTTTAGGTTTGATGCATGGTGCAGAGGTGGAGCATGTACTGTTGTGGAAAAACAATTATCAGTTAAGTTTTCAGACCTAGTTCCTATTTGTGTTAATTTTGGCAAACCTTTTAAGAAGACGTTTCTGATAAAATACACTCTTAGAAGTAGAATTTGGCTCATGGGCCCAAAAATGTTTGAACAGATGACTAAAGATTTTGACAAAATACTTCTTTCTCTTGTTATCCCTGGAACAAGGATGTGAAACTAAAACTAAACACAAACCTCTAAAATTAGATATACACATAATTTACAAAAAGACCATTTTTAAGTTTGTAAATTCCTTATGTCTACATCACAAACTCTACTGTTGCATCCATATTAAATAAATAGCATTGTTATTGACTAACCATATTTTTTTTTCTTTTGTTTTGCACTGTATATTCTAACTACTGTGCAGATCAATGGTGTGCTGAGCTTTGTTCTTGTTTATATTGTTTTAGTTTTAAAAACGGGAAAAAAGAGCAAGTTTTATTTGCCTACACTTTTCACTTTCTATCCATGGGCTCAACCCCCCTACATGTCTTCTATAAATTGTTGATGTGGGCACACTTTTTGCACTGATTTATTAAAACCGGGGACATTTCAAAAATGCGGACTCTTCTCGTGTCAGTTTTAAAGAAACCGTAGTTCCAAAATATGCTCCAACTACAGCTGTGTTGGACCTGGAATCTCAAGCAACACTTCAAATATTAAAAATTCCCTGAAAAGTTTAAGAAAGATATTACATCTTTCTAATTCTAAAAATAGTTGACTGAACATGATAAAAAAAACTATACTTGAAACTGTAAAAAAAAATAAATTAAAATTAAAATCAGCGAATCACTCATCAAAAGCACCATCAAGGGATTTCATCTTAAACTGAGTGACGATAATGCCATAAAACAAAAGACTAAAAAAGGCACCAAGAATGTTCAATACCTCACAGATATTAGAAGATAAGTTTAACGAATAAAAAGCTAAAACATTTATTAACCTAATAAAAAGCACAGCCAACAAGGACTGTTTTGGCTGGCTGTGGCACAGATTATTTAAACAGGAAATTTCTGCTTCATGCCCATTGGAGTATGACAGACAGTGAGCCAGAGTGACATGAAATGTTAATGGTCTGCCCAGAGCAGCAAAACTTCATAAAAGTCTTGATTTAGAAACCATAGTGGCTTTCAGGAAGAACCAGCGCTGTCACATCACACAGCTGAAAACGCATGCTGATGCACATAATTTCATACACACACTCACGCACGCACGCACACGTGACATACAACTTATGTTTTGATTAAGACTTGAGGCAATGCTGCTTGGGTTGGATGATATGGAGAGTAAACATTCTTCAAAAGTGTAGCTCACATGCAGCAGGATATCACTCCTGGAAGCTGCATGTTGCCAGAAAATACTGAAATATGCATTTGCTGCAATCTTTTTTTATTTTCTTTGACATCATAAAATAAGACAAACAAGCTGCTACCTGCAATAATAAAAACAAAATCTATGCAAATGTATTGCAGGTTTTTTTAAACTGACATTTGCAGTGAGTTCCAACAATCTCAACTACATTTCAGATGTATAAATATTTTATATTTTTAACTGCAGTTTTAAGACATGCTTTACAGAACATCCTGCTCAAGCATAATATTTTCAAATAAAGGACCAAAATAAAGAAACGAATAGTAGTATAACAGCCTTGTTCACTCTCAGAGCACAAATCAAATATGGAAAACAGTCAAATAAAAGAAAAAAGAAGGAAAGTATTGATTCTGACGTATCCTCCACAAATAAGTTGTAATAGAGGGATTATACAAATACCAGTAGAGGCTAACCTCTTCTGAAACCGTCCAGTTAGAGTGAAAGGTGACGCTGGCTATCCTCACCAAGTTACAAAAATTGGGAGGAGTATGACCAGGCACAATGGCAGTGCTCCAGGCCAACCGCGTGATTGGCACATACACCCTCATTGTTGACCAATCGGTCAACAATAAGCCCAGTGAAAGTAGATGAAAAATTCATAGAGCACTTGCATTTTTACTGAAATTAACAAAGATGCTTAGAAATTTGAGGATTTCTTAAGGAATTAGTTGCACTGTTTTATTTACTTACAAGTGTTATAGTAAAAGAAAAGGTCATTTATAATTAGATTGCTTTTGTTTCTCCTTTGTTGCATGCTATTTTTTTGTTTGTTACATAAAATCTGTAGGGCTTGGGGGTTGTTTGTGATAAAATATCACCCTGTGACAACGTGCTTACAAAGCTTTGTAATTTAGAAACACAACATTCATTTTCCCCAAGCCAGAACAAGATGATCTCACTTCATAGAGCTCGTTCTGGTAATCAAATAAACATTCACAGGAAATAAAAAAAATCCTACAGGTATGTATTTCACATTGGCCTGACTTTGAAACACACACAGGCTTACACACAAACTCTAGAATAAACCTTGGATTCTCAGAAAAGTCCCTGAGCCTCCAGTCACTCTTACTGCTCTACGAGGCTCTTCACAGACATGTCGCTATACTTAAAGGACTCCCAGGTACTTTAAAGAGATTGGAGATCAAGCTGAGTGTTCCAGGCAGAAGGTGAAATGAGGCACTGCAATGATGGAATATTTGGGGGGAATTAATGTCATTTTTAAGTATAAATACATAGAAAATGGCACTGTTGGACCAAGAAATTAAATTATAGTGCAGATAAAAAAAATATATTTAACTCTTTTAATCTAACAGTTATTTTGATCCATTATGCAAGAATGGAATCCTAAAAAGGTTTCATTGATCTAGAAAGACTGAAATGAGCTCATTGTGTGAAAAATACACTCATTATTTTACAAAGAGAATATTTTCAATTCCTGGTCCTTATCAGTACAGAAAGTAATGACATCCTGACCAGGATTTCGGTTTTTGATATCAAACGGACATAAAATCAGACTAAATATTTTCCGTTTTGGGTCAGTAAGAATTACAAAAATATTGTATTTTTTGTCAAATACCAGGACAAAAAATAAGAGAAAGAAGAGTTTGGACGATAACATTCTGCAAATTCTAAATTTTAAGATTACTACACTTCTGATTAATTCATAGTGGTTGAGTAAAATAGAGGCACACCCGTGAAGGTATTTTAAGACACACCACAAACACACTGCTTCCTTTTGTAACGCCATGGAAACCCCGAAAGATATCAGGAAAAATATCAAGAAAAGAATTATGTTCAAGAATAGACATCATGGAAATGTCCAGCTTTGTTCTCTTCAGAAAGGATATGGCTTCTGTGTCCCAACATGAACATGGCATAAAATGTTTGTATGAAGAGCAAAATACCTTGGGAAGTTATAGCCTAAGGCTATTGTTTGTGTTTTGTGTGTGAGTTTGTGAGAGTTTTATTATCCAGAGTGTAACAATTCCTGTACCAACATAAACTGAAAGACCACCAAGAAGGAAAGAATACAATATACCAAGAACAAAATTAGTCAAATTACAGTTTGCAAATTAACTGAGGGGACAAAATCTTAATTATTAGAGATGGATACTGTGTTTTGAATAAGTTAAAACTAAAATGTTGGGCCATAATGAGCGCTGACACAATTTGAGGGAAAATGGGGATGCTGTAAGCTTGAGAAAACCATCACAACTTTAAAGTACAGTGATGAAAATCTCATAGTGGGAGCTGGGGGGCTTCTCTGCTGCTCTAGTGACTGGCATTTTACACAAAATAGCATCATAAAGAAAAGAGCATTCTGTTGAAATATTAAATTTATTTATTAAATGTATGAATAATTAACATCAGGCAGTGAGAAAACAGGTCAAGTGTTCATATATAAATATCTGGTTTTAAATTGTAAATATCTCAACTGTATATCAGTCACAGGATATACCAGTGAGCACACTTGCTGGATTTTTTTCATTCTTAATGAAATAAAATGAATTTGCAAATAAACATGTGGTTTATTCTTTTACATAAAATGTTTCTGCCTGGTTATACAGAGAATACTGTGTTTGCTTTGTAAGTGTGTGTATGCATTTGTGTGTTATTGCGTGTGCAGATGCAGTCTGGGGAGGCTCAGAGAGGGATGTCTGGTTGGGTAAGTTTATTTGCTGAGGTTGGAGGTTTATGTGCATAAGTGTGCCTGAGAGGACCTGAAAGAAATGAAAATGCGAATGTGCGTGTGTGAGCAACAATGAGACAGGAGAGGCCAAACGTTCATGTATGTGTGCTACATTTGTGTATTTTCACACTCGTTAGTTTGGTCTCCAACCTTTGCAATCAGCGGTAATCCTGACTCAGCATCAATAATGACCCCATTAGTCACAAACCCCTACTGATACACACAACACAAACACACACATGCGTACACGCACTCACGTTGCCAGATGGACACTTCCTCTAATTAGCGTGTATGTGCATGTATATCTTTATGGAATGCTTTACATTAAAACCGCATGCACATGTCACAATGGACACTTAGTGCAACTCACTTCTGACAATAATTCCAGATCACTTAAGTCATGTTTAAACCACATCCAAAATTCATGCAGATTATTAAATAAGGGTTATTATGCTACAAGGCAGTCAGGTGGATCTAAATTATTAAGACATTTCATTAAACAGTTCAATTTTCCAATTATCTCTAGAAAGAAAAGAAAATAAGATTATAACTGCAACTGTGGGGAAGATTAAAAGCAAAAACATAAAAATTATTTGATTTACTGTCAGGATGAAGCAGATGTTACAAAGTAGGATGAAATTAGTACTCCATTGATTATCAGTAATTCACCTCCTCTCAATGTATTTATTTTATTTACTGTCAATTTCCAGCAAATGTCTTCCCAAGGACATTTACAACACAAACAGGTGACATTTATACACAGAAATATTTTCAAATCAATTTAATCATTTCAACAAATTTAAATGCAATTACATAATTTAATTTAATCCGAGACATAATACAATGCAGCCAAATTCAGTTTATGATGTAAAATTGTGTAAAGTTGCCAATCTTAAAAAAAGAAAGCCAGTTAGTTGCCTGGAGCGTTTGACTTTGCAGAAGTTTCTCATCTTTAGCATGTGGCAAAAGTGGAATGGCATTGAGACAAAGTGGCAATATTCTGAAAATAAGGGAACAAAATTTTTCGGCTAACAGTTTAAAGTGAGTGGCACAAAGATAACATTTCAGGGCGCAAAAGTCTGGATCCTAATATCTGTTGTTGACCTAGTAGCACATGGTGTAAGACCGTGGGTATCCAGATACAGTAATTCTTTTTCTGCAGAACTATCCACAGACATGAATGAGGTCTTTCTCAAAGCCAAATATATATATATATATATATATATATATATATATATATATATATATATATATATATATATATATATATATATATATATATATATATATATATATTTGTATGTATGTTTTATACAATAAAACATAACTTTTCAAAATAAAACATCTCCAAACATTACACATTTTCATTAATTCATTCTTACATTTTTACTATAATAATCTCAAACTGCCCCTTGTTTATTAGAGAATTTAGTTTCCTTGTTGAGTTGTGGACAAGCAATGTAGCATCAGCAGATATGCAAATGGTAAAAATAGGATTTAACTTTAGTCCAGTCATCTAGCTGAAGTTTTAGCTTCAGAGGCACAGGCGTATGTATTTTGTTGTTTTAATACATGTATATATTGAAAGAAATATATATTTATACATGATTTATGTGTTTTTTTAAAATGGCAAATTTATAAAAGTCCCTTTCAGGAGGTGAAATCTTTCAGGAAGATTTAGCCAAGATAATAATATAAATAACTATCTTTCATTCTATTCTAATTTAAAGTTAAACCTTTTTTAAATAATCATGAATATAAATGATTGTCCTTTTCCATATAGCAGGGCTCTTAAAGTTCACCTCTCATTAAACATGCACAATTTTGCCCTTTGCTTTCATCATGTCTTTCAATGAAAATTTTCATAACGTTCATTCATTGAAGCTAGTTCTTATTTGACTTTCAAACTAAAAAAAAAAAAGACTTCTACAGGAATACAGAAGAAAAAAAAACAACATTATACCGACAAGGACTTGCAGAATCACATTTAAATATAGCATCACAATTAAATTTATGGTTTACTTCATGTTGTCCTTGTTTGAGGTTGCATTGCTTAGGGACATAACTTGAAACCATGTTATGAAATTGTGCTCCATCCATTTTGACAGAGATGGGGTTTTAAAGCCTTAAACATTAATGACTAAAAAGGTTCTGGTGCTTCATTTACAAGCACACTTTCACACAGAAAATGAGGCGTGAAAGAGGTGCACCTCACAGCCCATACAAAAAGAAAAAAACAAACCCAGGACATATTAAAGAAATTAAATGAGAGAGGCATCATTAGCCACTTGTGGCTGTGAGTCACATCTTTATGAAAACATTCAAACCCGGAAATGAATAATATTTTGTGTATTACTTAAGATTACTGAGATTTTAGCAATACTTTGTTAGAAACTATTATCTGATAAGAAGCTGGGAAGCAGCTGTGCATATTTTATGTATTTGAGATCTAACAATACAGCAAAAATCACTGTTTGTCACTTTTGACATTTACTCTCTGAAAATAAACAGGCTTGCACATCTTCATTTTTTGGAGGTTAGAAGTTCAAATCCTGCACTTTCTGTCGTTAGGGTTATTTTAACACACACATACCTAACAATTCTCTTTCACATTTCAGTCTTTAAAATTGCTTCTTTAATATCTTTTGGAAATAGATAAAATGTAATATTTGCCTAATGAGAAATCTAAATATGCACTTATGTTCAAAGAACATTTAATGAATAGTTAATGTTTAATCTCTGATTTAATGAAAAGGTTTTTATTTTGTATTTGTATGGATGTTCCTAACATCTGCTAATCTCTGTTCATTTTATCCTCACCTACATTACAAAGTTATCTTCATAAGGTTTGCACTCCGAGTCCCATGATTTTTAAAAGGTTGTTTAGAAACCATGAATAAAATGTAAATTAATAACTTTCTGTAGATTTTGAAAAGAAGAAAAGGCCCACAGTTCACTAAGAATGTTTGAAATAATGAGCAAAGCCCAATGTACATAACAAAAGAGAGATAATAAATTTCTGACAGATCAGGAAGTGCTTTTATTTTGATTAGAGGGAATTGTCCTTGTAATGATACAGATAGCTTGATGGTGAGTAAGATGAGAGATAATAAAAGTGTATTTTTCCAGAAATGGGGCCCTAAACCACAGTTTTTCATTGGGGAGACATCACTGTGGTCATAATTTAGAGGCAATGGGCAGCATGAATATGTTGTTACAAACCATCAATATCTCATACTCCAGAAATATCATTAGCTAATAAATCAAGTGCAGCATTTAACAGGAGAATATGCACAGGCAGTGCATCATCTATCAGAGCTGCATAGAGTGTAGTTTACACACTGCCGGCTTGTTTTAACTCCTGATTCCATAAAATAAAGTCAGTTTTAAATGTTCTATTGTGGAAATTCCACATTTTGGTTGTAACACAAAAGTTCTGTATGTGTGCATGATTAAAACAATCCTGCGCTCGTAATTACTTGCACAACTAAAAAGGCACATCTAAGCAGATTTTGGAGGAATACATGTATTGTTACACCCCTAATCTACAGGTGCAAGTTAATCTTTTTCAGTACTTTATGTTCAAAACCACTCTGTTGTGAAATAAACTGTCTGTTCTGGCTTCCATGCTCACACTCTAGTCACCATAGTAACCCGATAAATCTTCACCATATTACACCGCTACAACAGATTTTGTAAAAAAGTATGATTCAGAAATAGTGCTCTTTTCTTTATTGTAAGCTTAACAGGTCAAGATTAGATATGGCAGACAATTTGTTCAGGTTTCAAATGTTGAATTTTAAATAAAATACTTGGACAATCAGTGTGATCATCTTCAAAACAACAGCGACACCCATGGGTGACGCAACGTGATGATGTTCTGGTTGCTGAAAGTTGATTTTATTTAAAAACCACAAAAAATTACACACAAAAGTTGATTTTTAACATGCTACCACATTTTCATGCTCAACACCCCCCTCTGAAACACAAGCTCTGACTAATAGTTACTCAAGCTCAGTAAAGTGTGGAACTTCTGCTACTGAAGATGTGAAAGACATTAATCATCTGCTAAAATCTGCAGTGCAAACTAGATTTGGTGAAAACCATGCATATATAAAACAAAATACTTCATGTCCTGCAGGAGTTTAAAGTGACCTCAAAATGTGAACTGCGTGTAAAGCCACAGGACTTATAGCACTACATTTGATTAAAGACTTCCACAGAGAATGCACCTGTGTTGGCTCACTTTAGGCTTCTTAGAAAAAAACATTAATCTCGCCTTGTTCCTCAGCATGTATTTAAAAAAAAAACAGAAAGTCCAAAAGTGTGACAGAAGGAGAATGGCTTTCTTGCCCCGGGAGGAGAGAGAAATCTGGGAACCGTAAAGCTGAGATTATGCTGGAGCATCGGTCCTGGCATAAGGGAGTGGTGACGTCAACATTGTGGAGCTGCCATTTAGATCAGCACACTTTGCAATTTATTAACTATATACATACTTTATACTTTATACAAATTTTACTATAAATACAGGCACAAGTCTTTGGGGGTTTGTCTAACAGCTGTGCACTTTTAGAGATTCAAACTCTTGTTCATTACTCAGACTGCTTGGACAGCACCTGTAATCAGCATTTTTTCTGAGTCTCACCACAGATTTTCAACTTAATTTAGGCCTCCACTTTGACCAGTCCATATTAACGTGAATCTGTTTTGTTCTGAATCACAACATTGTAGTTCTGGCTGAATGCTGAAGATCATTGTCTTGCTTTGAGTTAAACCTCCAACCCAATCTCAAGTACTTTGCAGCCTCTCCACCTATCTTCCCATTGGCTGAGCTCCAGCTAATGGGAGCTCAGCTAAGCTAACGTCTGGGTTCAAGATGATGGGTAGGTCTAGTTTCTTGTCATACATTGTGTTTTGCATGACCCCAAACTAATAATATTTTGGTCTCAGTTTAGAGGAAATTAATACTTCTGCAAAAAGCATGATAATCATGGATTTGGACAGCCCCATCAAGAATTTATAAAGTTTCTGAAACTCTGCACCCAAAAGTTTTTTTCATGAATGAGATTCCAGTGTAAAGATTGGCTTGTTAGCATCTCCTCACAGATCTTTGATGTATATATCTGAATCCAGTCTTTCCCATGCTGTAGGAGACATTAATATAACACCTACCCAGCAAAGACAGTCTCATGTAAAATATCAAAGTGAGGAGCAGAACTGCTGAGTGTCTATAGGTCAATGGTCATGTGTCAAAGGTAAAGATCCTGTCAGTAAGACTTGACCCCCCTACTGACCTCTGCTAGACCCCAGCTGTGTGTACATTTGCTATTTTTGTGTGAGTAGGCATACAGGCATAAAAGAACGCAGGGGCTTCTGCATATTGTCTTTAAAGCATAGCCTGTTTTTTTTTAAGTGTTTGTGTAGAAGGCAGATAGGGTGTGTGTGTGTGTGTGTGACCCTGTGCCCTAAATCCTGACAAAAAGAGCCAGTGGGCTAAGAGAAGAGTTCTGGACCCTGGGGTGTCAATCACAGATTCAGATTGACAGACGAGTTAGCTGGTGCTGCTCTCACATTCACCCACACACTATCCCTCTCAGGACTGTGTTCTGTCACTCTCTCAAGCTGACTGTCTTTCACTCTCCCTTCCTGTCTCTGTCTCCTTCACTGCTTCCTCTTTGTCTTTGCACTCTGTCCATCCATTTCTCTGTTTTCGCTGATATCTTCTGCGTGTCCGTGTTTGTACAGTCACATGCTGTTTTCGGTTTGTCCACCGCCCACCCTGCCCACCCCGTTCACTGCCACTATCTGTCTTTCAGCTTCTCTCCACTGTTTTTCCTGACAGATGGGTGCCTAAATCCACTTCTGTTTCGGTTTCGCTCTACTTTTTTTGCTTCTTTGCTTTCTTCGGAGCGTGGTGGTGGTCGTTCGTGCATGCACACAGTGTTAGCATATATCTGTGTCATTCAGCATCTGTCTGGGTAGTGACGTTTTGTAAGGTTGATTAATTTCACATGGGAAACACAAGCTTAACATTTATTTATCAAATGGGGACTTTAGAAATGAGTAAACCTCAATTATTCAAAAATACGGAAGAAATCAGCTAATTACCAGTTTAGACATTACTGCTAAGCCAACATGGTACTTGCACGTTTGAAGATATTAAAACAAAACACATTTTCATCTTGGACAACACCAAAACCATTTTAGTCCAATTATTCTGATGCCACCTTAGAAAATCACTTTTCTGGTGAGAAAACTCACAATTTTCTCTTACCATTGGCATCTTGGCAGGTTTTTTTTAAATCCCAAACAGGAAACCGTGTTAAATTTGATAACAAGTTAGACAACCTGAAAGTCTTCCGCAAAACTAGTGAAACCCTAAAGCAAGAAAATTTAACAAAGGCACTTCTTTAAATTTGGAAATTTGAAAGTCTGCAAAACTATTAAAATATATTTGTACTTAAATGACAATGCATATATTTACTAAACAGTAAAATCTGTTTTACTAAATTTTTATTCAAATTAATTTTAAAAAATCTTTATGTGCTTAATCATCTTTACTCTGATATCCCTAAACAAAATCCAGGTAAAGTAACTGCGTTCACTTTACATTTATGTACAGTGGTACATAAATACCACTGTACACTGTATACAGTACCTACTGTATACAGTGCATACAGTGCATACAGTGCCACTGTCTACAGTAGGCACTGTAGACAGTGTACATAAGCGTTGGTCTACAACTTACAGCTAGAATAAAATACACCAAGGTTTGTGTTTCGAACTTGACAAAATGTATACTTCTGAAAGATGATGAGGTTTATATTACCCAAATGGTAAAGATGGTATACTATGGCAATTAATAATTAATATTTTACAATCAAATTACTTAGTTATTCAGATTTAGTTACATTGTTCAAACTGTGACATTCGGTAGCCTTATTGCATGGGTCTCCAATAGAATGAGGCACTAACGCTGTATCTTTGATCCATTAATTTGTTTTGCATGGACAACGGTTTTGCCCTGCGCTGAGCAGAGTTCAAGTGGAGTGAAGCTCCCCAATTGTTGTAGAGTTGCAATCAGCTAAGTGATTTGTTGAACTTTGATTGTGGTGTGATGTGACACATACTTGTGCAGCCAAAAGATGGAGGATATCTATCAAAGTGTTGCCAAATGAGGAAAAAAATGCTGGTCAATGTAGAAACACAGTTTTTTCACAAGCTCCACATGTGGTTTTAGCATAAAACAAATGCAATTTGCAATTTTTCAGATAAATTTAAAATCTGTTCCTCTTTTCTGCTGCACTCTGCTGTGGATGAACAGAGTGCAGTGCCTATGACAAACTCTTCGAATGCTGTTTTCATTCTCAAAATCCCTTTAAAGAGCCCCAATATTAACATTACTGGTAAAGATGTCACTTCAAATAGGTCTATCTTTAGGAGCACAACAAATTATCATGCTGAAGCAAGTAAAAATGTTTGGGTAGTCTTTACTGAGAGGGGCAAAACCCAAATCAAAAAACAATTGCCAATTGGTGTGAACCATCAACATTGTTACACAATAAATGCAAATGAAATATTTATGTAATTCCTGCCTTGTCTTTTAATTGTGATAGACTGTTAAGTAGCATCAGTTACTTTTTGTTAGGGCTGGGTCAAAAATTAATATCATGATATATTGAGCCGTTTACTTCGACAACGATGAATTGACAGTAACACTGCCTTTCCAACGTCCCCCGCCACCAAATACTGACATGGTCAAAATTATGTCAGTCATCATCATAAATTTTGGTGTCTGTTTATTTTCATTTTATCGCCCAGGCCTACTTTTTGTTTCTCTGGAGCATAAATATGATGTAACTTAGACTGTTTTCTGCGTGGTACTTCACAGTTACATCATGATTTAACAAGGCGACTGACTATAATTTCACCAAAACCACGTTAGTCTGGAGTTTGGATAGCTTCTTCCCATCGTAAATGAAATCATAATTTGAAATCTGCTCTGTAAATACTTTTTATCTTTGATTTTAAAATATGTATTATAATCTGAAACATTTAAGTGTGACAAAAAGAGAACCACAGAAGACATCAGTAAGGGGCTAAATACGTCTCCACAGCACTGCACAGTTCCTATTAAAAGTGTAAACCAGTTACACTTTTAACACACAGCGGCTTCTCAGCTACAACATATAACCATCTTAGAGACAAGGAGTGCTTATCTTTTTATAACCTTTCACACAAGGTGAGATCAGCAAATCATTTTGTTTTACAAGAAACTTAAAATGGAATCCAAGTTATATTTCAAACCTACATCACTACTTTCCCTGTTTCTGTTACTGTTTTGGTGAGAACCTGAGATATATAAAAAAAAAGGTTTGGTTATTTCTAATTACATTCTCAAACTATATTTGGAGTTTCACAACAATAATGCCATCTTTAGTTGAATTCTGCACACTGATCACATCCATATTGTTTTATCACAACCTATAGTATATTCTGGCATAATCTTTTTTGTTTCATCCCATCATCCCCTAGTTTAATTTCCCTCTCCTCTCACCCTTCTTCTTATCCTCATGTACAGCCTTCTGTCTCCCAATCTGCCCTCTCTCCGCCTCAGCCTGTTATCGCTTTTTCTTTTTGTCTCTTACACCTGACAGAGACGGGATCAAGTGGTAAATCTCCTAAAGCATGCTCATCCACTGCCGCTCGAGCCGCAAAGCTGGCGAGAGAGCGAAGAAAGACAGCGGGGAAACACTGAATGTTAGTTTGTCAAGAGGAAGAACAAAGATACAAGATAAGAAAGACAACAGAACAAAAACATGGTGGAAGACGCAAGAGGTAGCGGGACGGTTTGTGTTCGATTCGAGGGTACAGACGCCGTTAGAGGTGATGTAAGAGGAGACAATGAGAGAAACTGATAAAGACGTAAGCTTTCACATTACTCACAAAGTCTCCACTCATTCACACACACTCACATTCTCATTTTAGTGTCAGGATGAATAGCGTGATTAAAATTCCCCTTAGGCTGGAAGACATCCTTCCTCCACTGGCAGAGAGGAACATTTTGAACTAAGTTCTTTCAACTCAAGGAGGACCATGACTCACTTCGTGATGCCTCGGTTAAAGACTGTGCACAAGAAGTGTGAAAGAACACATGTAGGTGACTAAACCGCATTTCTTTTCCTTTTTTTAAGTAGTATTTTAAGCTTACGCATGCATTTTTGTCTCTGGAAATAAGTCTGGAGTCTTTTTTTGCCTTCCTGTGGCCATGTCCTCACAATCGTACTTTCGTGTGTGGGTGTGCATTAGTGTGTCTGTGTGAGTGTGTGTGACAGCAGGGCTGGCCAGAGTGTCCATAGCCGGTGGTTTATGGCTGCTGAGGTCTGATTACATTGGTGTGACTGGAGGGGAGAGCAGACCGGTGCTTCTATCTATCTTCTGTGTGGCTGACTGCACAGAAACACACACACACCCAGACACGCACACTCACCAAATAGAAACGACTCAACCAGAGACACTTGGCTTGCCACCCGGAGATCTCACACAGATACAGCTACATTATGGATTTGCACAAGAATACACATCTGATTCATACTTGATTTGCGTGTTTTGTGTCTCTTAATGAATGTGATTATGATACAAAATGAAAGCGCTACAGCCTGGTGTACAATGGTATAATGAGCCAAATGACATGCTTTTTGTACTCTACATGAGATATATATTCCCTGAATGCTGACACACAAACTTCTCACCTTGGTTGTCTTTTTTGTTTCAGATGAGGTAGTAAGGCTTAAAAACACACTGTTACAATTATTCACTGTAATCTACTCAGGTTTAAATATGTCTAAGTGATGTCTAGTTTTAAAGAAAATGTTTTTTAGATTTTATGCAACCCCTAGCCTTGCTGTTCTGCTCATTGTTCACTTCTTGCCTCACTTTAACCATTTGGAACTTGCATAAATGAACGTAGCTGCCTTTCAGAGTACATCTGCGCATCTTCATGCAATGTGGTTACATTGTGCCAATTCAATGTCACTTGTTAACAATGGCCAAATATTTTCCTTACACAATTTTCTTTTTTAAAAAATTGACTGTTGTAACAACAAATTTCACAGGGATTTTGTGCAATAGTAGGGCTGGAAAATGATACATGGTTTCCAGAATTCAGAATTCAATGGGTGGGGTTAGGGCAGCTTCCGTGGAGACCCTGAATATCTGATTGACTGCTGAACACTGAAAGGCAAAACTACTTCTTGCAAAGTTTGATGTTACTCTGAGGTAAATATTTTCACTGGAAGTGTGAATATAACTTCAATGTCATAATTTATTTCCTACACACTGTGAGTGAGGTCAACTCCAGCCTCTCTAGTTTGACTTAAAACTGACACTCTGCACTCTCCATAGTAGAAATACGAACTCCTGTAATGCTAAATCGATTTGGATTTATTAGTCAACTTTCCAAGTTCATGACACCAACAACACAGTAACATCGCATATACCTAAAATATATGTATTCTTCATAAAAGCTGCATAGAAGCAACCCGGCAATCACGATCAGGGATATCACACAACCTCATGCAATTCCATGTGAATGCTCTGCTATATTTGTGATGATGTGGAGAATAAGGATTCAGTCCCAGTGGTCTGCAGAATGCTTGAGGTGGATGACACGGCAGGAGACTTGGCACCCTTTTTCTGGCTCCGTTGCTTCTGGCACATGTTCTGGTCGTGTTTCAAACTCTGATGGTGCCTTGACTGCTGCTGCCGGTGCCTTGAACTTGCCTCTGCCCTTGTCTTTTTTTTTAATCTTGATTTGAATTTTGTTTTTTTCTAGTATGTTGATGGGCAATGCACAACTGTTGCTTGTTTTGAGGTAATGTCAAGAATCAATCACAAACACAGTACTAACCCTCCCCTTTGTACACATCCGTAAATGCCACAGATATGATATCAGTAACAACACAAGTACAAAAACGATAAACGAATGAGATCGAGACACCATGGCAACATGACACATGCTGTAAAACATTGTAAATTTCCACATATCTCCCATGTTCATGTAGGCATGCGATACATGACCATTACCAAAATTTCCATGTAAATACAGCGCATGTTTGATAACATGCACCAAGAAAGAGTGTGAAAGTAGCTTGCAATTAATTTGTTTTTGTGATATAAAATTAAAAAACAGAATTCAATATATGCATATGAGTTAATGCTGCTACACACTTTTGTACAGTAGTTAGAAGTATGCATCTTGAAGCTGTTTGTGATCTGCCATTATAGAAAAGAAGAACGTAGCTAACACTATCCAAAATTATTTTGAGTTGGGTCAGACTACAAAGCTCAGCTTCAGCCTTGGGCAATGCAAAGTGCTGTGACTGTTTATCTAAACAAAGAGAAAAAGAATGCCAGAATAATTTCCAGTTCCAAAGTCAAAAGTGTTTTCATCCAATCAGGGCTGTCTTAGGTTTCCACAGAGACATACCTCTTCAGTTTTGTTAACAATATTGTATTTTCATATTTTGCAGTTGTGCTTAATGTTGTGTGTTCTTATATTTTAGTTGTGTTTTTTAAATTTATAATTGTGCTTTGTGGATGTTGTGTTCTTTTTTTTAGATGTAGTTGTGTTTTTGAATACGTTGTGTTTAAATTTATAGTTGTGTTTAATGATTTGTGGATGTGGTTTTTACTTCAGGGCCACCATAGAATTTCTACCACAATCCATAAATATTTAGTTTTGTTTGATCAGTGACATCAGTTCTCAAGGTTGTTGGTTGTGTTGTGTTTCTCTGATGGATGAGTGACCTGTGTACAATATACATAGCTTCTTGGTCACTGTCTTCTAGGACAGCGTCTAGCTGCTAATTTTGTTATTTATAATTAGTTTTAAGCTTATTATGCCTCCCTCTCAGTGCATTTAGAATATATTTTTACCTGGTGTACTTGACAGTTTTTTCTGTGTTTTAATTATTTCAAATGTTGGTTTATTACACTCATGTCTAATTATGTGTACCAAAAGGAACTCTTGTTAGCCTTTATGTTTTATGCATTTTGGTCAAAGATGTTTTGTCTTTTTCCTTCACAGGTGCTTCAACATGGAGGGCAGAGTAGGGGAGTTGTTTTGTTTTATGGTAAAAGGTTTTATTACACGCAGTTTACTGGATAAATATTTGAGATTAATAAAGATGGAATATAAAAAGGATTTTTGTTTCATCTGAAAGAGCACAAATTGGCACATTTCTGTTCTAATCTACTCTACTGTTGGTCCTTTGCTATAAAGAGTCTGACCTTTGCAAAGAATGAGGCAGTGTTTTATGATACTCTTGCTTAATGATAACCATGGTGGATTTATATAATACACAGAGGGATAAAGCATAGGTAGGATGCTTTATCTTGTGACTCAAAGCGCACACTATTAGGAACCCGCCAAGAGAGAAGTGACAGCGAGAGGGAGGAGGAGGCGATGGTGTAAATGGGGTAGGGGGTGCGCAAGAGAAAAGGAGGCTTGCTGCTGCTACATTATTGAGAAGCGGCTAAACCTTCTGTGCTCGGGGAAATTTGAGAAGGTAAGAACAAAGAAGGAACTAACGCATAGGCGAGAGATGGGGCGGAGATGAAAAAAGAGAGGTGGTGAAAGATAGAAAATAAGCAAAGGTGAAGAAAGACGGACAGTGATGTATAGGTGCATTGCTGGGCAGTCCGCTGCAGCGCTCCCAGGTGTGCGCTGTGTGAGGAATTAGGGGGAACAATGTGAAGTGACGAGGGAGCCTCAGAGGCCTGACCGTGTTTTTTTTTTACTTCCGCTGTATCAGGAGGAAATACCTCTTACTAATCAAAATGCCGTTCTTCTGTCTGAGAGAAATCAAGAAACAAAAACTGACAAAAAGCAAAGGAGAGTAATAAAGGAGAGATAATGAGCTATGAAACTTGTGTGTGTGTATTTATGTATGTGTGCATTTGACTTAATGTGAATCCCAAAAGTGGATGAAAACCAAGGCTTTGGCTTTTTAATCAGCCCCATCAGCACTGCATGGGGACTCTGAGAAGCTTTCATGTGTAGTTTTCTCTTCGCGCATATACACACACACGCAGACACACCGAGAAGCACACGTACGCAAAGCATCCCCTCTTGCCTTGTGTTCTAAATTTACACCTAACAGGAGAACAGGAAAATGGGGGAGGAGGCGAACCGAGCGAAGATGGAGAGCGGAGGAAAAGTGGAGGAGGACAGGATGGTGGATGGTGGAGGAGAAGTGCACATAAGTGGTGGAAGAAGTTTAGACAGATATTAGGATTAAACAAATCTAAAAAGAGCGAAATGAAAAGGAGCGGAGCCAACTTGGATTTAGACGACAGGCAACAGAAACTGTGGTAAGGAAGAGCTGGAAAGAGTTAGGCAGACCGGAAGACAGAGAGGGAGGGTAGAAGGACAGCGGTATATTAGTCAAGGTGTCCAGTCTATGTATTGCCTGCTGTGCAATACCACCCCTCTGATTTACTCTGCCGAGTGACAGATGAGAAGGAGCAGGAGAAGGGGGGGACACAGAGATGAGGAGGAGGAGGAGGAGAAGGGAGGTCTTGCTATGAGCGTTTAGGCCAAATTAACGGCACCTCATAAATTAGACTAACAGCCGAACCAGCCAGTCTGGGAGGGGAGGGGATGTGACTGAGTGTGAGTGTGTACAAGTGTGTCCGTGTGTACACAAGAGAGCAGGCACACGTTGCTGAGAGTTATGGCACATCAAAGGGGAACAATTTGAACCAGTGCAAACAGATCACTGTCTGATGAAGCCGTGATATCCAACCGCTCACTCATACCGACACAATCTCCTCTGGATTATCACGCACACCAAAGTGCTCTCTCCTGCACTCATGATCTGAAACAACACACCTGCATCTTCTTACTCTGAAACAGGATTAATGTAAGTGGACCTGCACGGTGTACGAGTATACCTTTAGTAACGTCTGGTTGCTGTTTAATGTCCAGTGCCTTCACCTTGCAGAGGTGTTCATAATCCTTGTACTTTTCACATTTGTCAAATTACAAGCAGGGATTCTGTGTGATAGACCAAAATTGAGAGAGTACAAATCTAAAAAAGTGTAGCACCAGAGCAATTAGATCTGTCAATCTTTCAAGTTGTGTCTTGCTTTACACATCAAGAGACTAAAATTTTGCCCATTTTTGTATGTAAAATAGCTCAAGCTGTGTCTGACTGAACAAAGAGGATCTGTGAGAATCAGTTTTAAAGCGTGGGCCTTTCATTAAATTTAGGGACCACAACCACCCACGAAAACGTACAATCCGCAAACAGTTGAAATAACCTCTAATACCTCTAATAACCTCAGTAAACTATTCATTACAGTTTTACTGAAACACAACAGCTGAATTTTGACACGCAACCCTTCCTATGAAAATGAGTTATTAGAAACCTTGATGTGCTATCTGAAAACACCAATAATGTATTCCCTCCAGTGCACTTCCTGCATCCTGCCTTGCCTTCTGCTGCTGCTTGTATTTCCAGACTGCTCACACACATAATCTCCAGGCGTCTCGATGCTCATTCTGGCTTATCCTGGTTCAAGAATGAGCCAAAACAACAAGAGTTTGGTTTGAAAACTGTAGACTACTGTGAAAGCATGGCACCATGTGCAATATGCCAACTCCATAAAAGGCCACTACAATATGCAAAAATACTGAGCATGTTCTTGAACAGTGATTTCCAAAGTATGTACTAGCTGGATGTGTGTGGAGGAATGGCATAATGATGGGGGATGGGAGAGAAGGTCCTGATTTATCTAGTTCTTCTATTTTTATTAATTTGTAGTGAAAACATTACATACCAAACTAGTGTTCAAACTTCTAACATGGGAAGCAGAAAATGTGGTGTTAAACCATCTCAAAGAAATAACCGATGGTGTGGCATCCAGCTCGAATCTCAACTTTAAATGGCAGTGCAAAATCTGGAGGATTTGTGCATCTTTATGGTTATCACTCCAAAAATATTCTCCACTCAATGACAGATTAGGAGTGAAAGAGTTTTATAGAAATGGAAATATGTAAACAGGATATATATCAAATCCAAAGAGAGCAGAAACACTGAGAGACAAAACAAAACAAACAAGATGAATGCCGCCTGACGAATGTCATTACAATGAAAGGCAAAAGATCAGAGACCAGTTAGTTAGTAATTCCACAACTTTAAAGGCAATCTACAAAAGGAGAAACATTATAGCACTTTCTGACTCTTGTACCGGGTCAGATCCCAACAGATCTGACCCTGTGCAGATCTGTCCGTTTTATTTTCTGCTTTTTCTGTAGCTTTTTTACCAGATGTATGAAATTCTTGAATGTAGTTTTTTTGCCAAAAGATGATACAGGCAAAAAATTTTTTTTTTTTTAATCACTTTTGGCAAACAAAAAAATGGCTTTAGGAAGTTGACAATATGTTACCAAAAGTAGTATAAGTTAACGTCTACAACATGTTGGCAAAATTGTGCAAATGATGAAAACCTGTTAAGAAGCTTTGCCTGCTATCTGGTGGTATTACCCATTTTGCTGTATATACACTGCTAAAAAAAATAAAGGGAACACTCAAATAACACATCCTAGATGGACAGTTTGATTTCACAGAAGTTTGATTTACTTGGAGTTATATTGTGTTGTTTAACTGTTCCCTTTATTTTTTTGAGCAGTATATTAATATGTATACTGTATATATTTTTGCCACTGTGCATTTTGCAATGCAAGTGCATACTTATACAACATTTTAAATGTAATCTTAAGAAAAAACAAGGTTGCAATTATTTTACCCTACTTGTTTTATATCATCGGGTTGAATACTACCACTAAAGATTTTGAATATGACTTTAATTGCAGACTCTTTAGATTCTGTGGCACCACCTGTTCAGATGTGCTGAGCACAGATGCACATGCAACACAGCTCCATCAGTGTTGGGAACAGACAGAGAAGAATTGCTGGAAAAACCATAAGATATTATATTGTACTAAATTCATATTTTTGCTCACATTTGATAACAATTAAATAATAAAATAAATTAAATTCTCCTGTTGGTGAACATATTGGAATACGCTGGCAGACATATTGTGTGCCAAAACTGATACATCGTTCAACTGATAGTATCCCCTGAGCCCTGGAACTGAAGGATTTTTCTCTCTGCATCAGCTAAAGACATTGTGAAAACAACTTTAGTCCTATAAAGATATCAGCCTACAATGCTTTCATGATTCCAACTTTACAAGAATTACCTTTTGCCAATTTTGAGGTAATTTCAAGTGCATGAACAAGTTTTGTTGGAGGCATTTACAGCATGGGAACATTCTGCTCACACTCGGCTCAGTGCAAATTTTATTACCTTTTAGATAATGTATGTTTTCTGGTACAATTGCAGCGACTCATAACATAAATCTTCCCTCCCGTACGTTATTTATGTCAGCACCTCTACATTATAAAGAAATGTTAACTCTGTCAGAAGTGCAAGCACTTGCCAATCGCTGTGTGATTACACCACTACTTGACTGAGTGAGATAATAATATAACCGTACACACACGCACACGCACGCAGTCCCATCCACACACCAATCTTAGAGGCACAGAGTTGATGCTCAGTGATTAAAGTGGCATGCTTCTGAGTGTGTCACCTGGGTTCTGCTGTATCTTAAATCAGGACAGTGGGGCTCAGATTGGGTATTGACTGGCCTGCAGAAGTCTCCATCCATCATGCTGAGAAACGATAGCACGGAGGCCGCCCCTGAAGTAGCCATATACCACCGATGTCGCTCAGTTGGCTGGCCGAGGTGACGCAGGGTTAGGCTGGAGGCACGGAGAGCAGGCAGAGAGGTGCGGCTCACAGGCAGATGCAAGCAGACAGGCGGCATGTCGGCTGTCAAAATACGGATAAACACTCCGAACACAAGCCAATGCGAAGCCGAGTGCACCTGTGACAAACACTGGCTGACAAACACATATGCTCAGACATGAAGCACTTATCATAAGAGATAAGGCTTCCTTCTCCATTTCTTTCCTGCTGTCTGTCACTCTCTGCTCCACTATCAGAAACAGCCATACACAGCAACACACACTGCTCTCTGTCTTGAGGGCCTGCACAGCATCTTTTGACTATGTGCCTAATGATAATAAATGAGCCATCATGGGCGGGAAGAGAGGCACTAAGTCATTTCTTTCATCGACAGGAGGAAGACTGGGAGCCCCAAGGTCACCCTACTGTCAGCATCACTCTCCCAAATGACTCCTTGCGCTCTCTTTCTCTCACACATCCATGTGTGTTCTCACAGAAAAAGTGGCACGAAGAGCCCCACAACACCAAACAATTTGCCAATTGAGAAGTCCACATTGATTTCTTCAGTTTTTACCAAATAAAACCCCATGGATGCATTTTTGAACCATTTTTTATGGTTCAAAAATGAAACCATCAAAACGTAGGTGGGTTATGATATTAGGAGGTATAATATAACCAACACTGACTTCAAAAATTAGTTCCACCTGAAAACAGAGGACCAACTAATGTGTGAATGGAGCCACTTCAAGTAACGATATATTACTAGTAGCCGAACCAGATCTCTAAAACTTCATAGTTTCCGTCTCACAAAAGCGCTGTCCACAGTATTGGCGTATAGTTTGGATTTGTCCAACTCACTGTTTTATTATCGTAATCCCCAAACATGCACACAAATGCTGTTGACGGGGCTTGTTCTGAAGTCAGAAGGGAAGTAGCTTTTCTTGTGTTGATGTATTAAACTAACAAAGACTGCTTGTTGGTGGTAAAGCTAACAACACTCAAATACATAAACACAGAGTAGGCTTCCAGTAACAATAAATCTTTTATGCAGCTGATATGGGTCACCAGATAGAACCTTTGCAAAGCTTTTTGGGGCATTTTAAAATGAGACAATCGTAAAAACCATAACATACGACGGAATCCTTTGTTTTCTTATTACTGAAAGTCAGCTACTGCTATTTCTAATTCTTATTTTTAAAAAACTCCTGTCTGGAAAAGATCTGATTACGGTGTGGAAGCCAAAGGCACTCCACCACCACTCATTCCAAGGTAACATGTTTTAAAAACATTATTAGCTGGCTCATAAGATGACTTTGATAAAAAAGCAGACATAATGTGTTCATTTTATTTTGAATCTGTCTGAAAGCCACATTAAATCCTGGATCCATATCTAGTTGGATTGTAAAAAGTCAGGTTTTATATTTGACATGTTTCAAAATTATCTTTACCTGGAAGTCAAACCCAAAGGAAATCTTACATGCACATATTTAACTACCTGCTAGAAGTCACAGAATTTTCAAGTGTAAATGCCAGTTGAAATGAGATGTCAACTTCTGCGAGAAGGTGAACTACATTTTCACATTTTTACCTGTGTCACAGGTAAAAATGTGACACAGGTAGAGGTTGTAACCCATTATGATAAAAAAAGTACAGATTAGTAACTGTTATTTCATGCCAAGCATTTTTACCTGCTCTGGGCATAAGAATACCATAAAAGCTGTGAGCTTTAACTGTTAGGAAGACAGCACCACATCAGATCAGAAAAGAGTCAGGAGAGCATTGCATAACGGATGTCTTCGTGACCTTCCTGACCCGCCTCACTTCCATTCGTCCCCCTAATGAGCTGCAGCATATTGTCATCTCTCAGAGACTCAGATTGGAATTCAAATCCACACAAGGCAAGCCAAGTGAATTTATCCAGCCAAAGGACACACACTAAAGGAGTCCAAAGCAGCCAATTTTTATTAATAACATGCTAAAAATATAAGTTTGTGGGAAAGATGAGACATCAGAGGACACGACAGTGGAACGAACAGGAAGGTAGCGCCTTCTTTTTTATCTGTGGGAATTCTCCTCTAACACACATGTGCACACGCATATGCATGGGCAAACACACTCATATATATAAGTTGCAAGTTTGGACTTGAGCTGTAGAAAGCTAATTTGCACCACATTGAAATGCATCTCAATTAAAGAGAAACACATCGAGGTGCCAAGGGAGGAGAGAGATGTGAGAGAACGAGGGGTGTGAAGCAGAAAGTGTGTGAGCGTATGAGAGTATTAGAAGGGTGGGTGAGTATGTGTGTGTGTGTGTTCTCAGAAGGGGATAGCTCAACTGTATCTGGCAGGAGAAGAAGAAAACAGAGGGAAAAGTGCGTGTGCATGTGTGTGTTTTTTAAACACACTCTTGGAAAAAACATTTCATTTTAGGATGAATCAGATTTAGAAAAAGGGTGTGAGGAGGTTTGAGGTGCAGCAAAAATTCCAACTAACTTCAACCTTGTTATCACCACCTCTTTGGTTTAGTGCCAGCACACCGGGGCTGTCCCTGCTAAAACTGTGTTTGTGCTCAGCTATTTTTAAACCCGAGGCCATGTACTGTTTGACAGAATGGGAGGATAGCTGCAAGACGCAATAAGGTTTTTGACTAATTGTGTTAGCAGCAGGGACTTTACCTCTGTGTCTTTGAGATGCTTTATTTGTCTCATTTGCCTGTGCTATGTGAGAGAGTACATGCAAGCATGTTTTATATTTTATCTTATGTGCATCTTTGAGAACAAACAACTGGGGTAAAAGTAAAAAACATCACAATCTGGCACGTAAAAAAAGAAAGCTGCAATTGTTTGTAATGTCACAACCATTTTGCATGGATGTTAGGTTCTTATGACTGTGTCCGTACCAACCCACCATCTTAACAAAAACACTTAATACAATTGCAGCTCTTCCATCAAATAAAAGACACTCAACTTGTCTACATCTTGCAGAAGCTCTTTAAGCAGGTGTTTGTGTCTGTTCTAGCAACAAAGCTGACAGAATGAGGAGCACTCACAAAAAGAAAGAGCTTTTAATCTTATTCTGATGTAAGTTGTAGCAGCACCCTATTCCTGATTGCAGCAGTGTAACACCATTATCACAATGACATCATGCACCTGCCAGAGAGAAAAATAAACACGTGTCTTAAGGCCATCCAGGCTTGAGATACACATCATTTATGGTTTTATATAATGATATGTGGGCTGCACAGTGACGCAGTTGGTAGGACTGTTGCCTTGCAGCAGGAAGGTCCTGGGTTCGATTCCTGGCCAAGGGTCTTTCTGCAAGAAGTTTGCGTGTTCTGCATGTGCATGTGTGGGTTCTCTCCGAGTGTGTGTGTGTGCATGGTTGTTTGCCTGTGTTGCCCTGCCACAGGCTGGCGACCTGTCCAGGGTGTACCCTGCCTCTTGCCTGGAACGTAGCTGGAGATAGGCACCAGCCCATCCCGACCCCATTAGGAATAACGGTGAACAGAAAATGGATGGATGGATAATAATATGTTAAAGCTATAGAATTTAGGCAGTAAGATATGTCACTTTTTACATTACACTGGGCTCTAAAGTATTTGCCCTTTACAAATTTGTTTTAAATATTTTTTTGTAAAAATAGGTTCAAATCATGTGACAGACTGGTGACCTGTCCAGGGTGTACCACGCCTCTCACCCGAAACGTCCGCTGGAGATAGGCACCAGCACCTAAAGGACAAGGGTGTACAGAAAATGGATGGATGGATATTTTCAAATTAAACAAATTAAACAAAATTTTATATCAGCCAAAAATAAAAAAATAAATAAATCAGAATGCCTTTTTAAAATTATGGTTTCAGTTTATGAAACAGAAAAGCTATCCACTTCAAACAATCTGTAGATGCAAAAAAAGTAAGTACTTCTTTTGTCAAATACATCAGCTATGATCAACCACATTTTTTGGTATACTTTTACTATGTACATCAAGGCCTGATTAGATCAACACATCAAGCCCTGATTTAAAGAAAAAAAATGCAGACTGGATCAAAGAAAGTTATGGGCAGCATTAAGTCTGTAAAGGACAATAATGTAATTTCTAAAGCTTTCAAGAATCCTGCAGACCACAGGAACAGCCATTGTCCACAAATGAAGACGACTTTCCCTCCCAGGAGTGGTTGGTCTATCATTATTACTTTAAGAGCTCAATGACATTTGGGAAAATATCATGTGGACAGACCTTTAGGAAGTCAAAGACAGTGGTGGTAGAGGGAAGGTTTAGGGCTTATTTGGTGCTTCAGAGTCCGGATTGCTGAATTCTGCTCTCTCCCAAAAATCCTTTAGAAAATTTTCTGGCCATCAGTTTATAACATTAAGCCCAAGCTCACTAATTGCTGTATTAGACAGCAATACAAAACACATAAGCAAATCATCCTCTGAACAGCTAAAGAAAGGTTCTGGAATGGCCTAGTTAAGCTCTAAATCTGACTGTTAAAGCCTATAACAAAACTAATCTGCAAAGAAACACAATCCAAAACTCCTCCACAGTGATGTGAAATAATATAAAACATTGCCAGATATTGCAATTGTTTAATGGTTTTTATCATCACCAAGAATTGCAGAACTAGTAGCTAGGTTTGAGAGCAACTACTTTTTTCATATAAGGCCAGGTTGCTTTTTTCAAAATAAATTAAATCATCAATTGTCTCTATCAGTAAATTTGGATTTAGGTCGAAAAATCAAAAACAGAAGAAATATAGAAATTATTTACAGAACAATAATTGTTTCCAGTGTGGGGTTTAGAAAGTTTTATACACAACAAAATTAGTCAGCTAATGTTATATAAATAATGTTTGCCATGGAGGGGCCACATGGCTCAGTGGTAGAGGTGCACCATGTAGAAAGGCTACAGTCCTCAAAGCAGTTGTCCCGGGTTCAATTCCCAGCCCTGGGCCATTTACCGCTCATCTTCCCTTTTTCTCACTGCCCTTCTGCTTGTCCAGCTACTAATAAATAAAGGCTGCTGAAGCCACAAAAACCTTTAAAAAGTAATGACAGTCATTTGCGTCAGTTTAGACAACATGTCAAATAAAAGGTAAACATTACCAGAATAATTGACATTGGTTTAAATTGCATTTTGACATGGAAATTAATGCTGCCCATGGATGGTGCCAGGGAATCTGACAGGCTTCTCATCCCTTCTTTTTTATTTGCCTTCACTAATTTGCGCCTATAGTTATCTCCAGAGAAAAACTGGCTGTGCTGTTTCACTGCTACCTCTCTGCTTAGCTAGTGCGTTATCTATGTCTTATGTCAGATGGAGGGATAAAGCTGCAGCTGCAGCACTCGGACCCAAGTGTTCAAGAGCTTCAGCAGTTTCAGCAGTTTTTTTTTTCCCACTATATTTACCTTAAGGAGTGTGGAACTATGATAGATTTTAGAGTACAATTGCGTTTGATATAGGATAGTTGAACGTCAGAGCAGTTTCTTTTTCACATTAACAATGTGATGTCATTGATTCCTGGAAAGAAATTAATGTGTGAAATTTACAAATATGCATTTAGATATATTAGTTGGACTAGAGAAGTGAGAAGTGAGAAATTGTGAAAATGAAGAGACCAATAAAAAATCTTCCTCATGAAATAAGTATAAACATCTTAAATTCATAAGAATGAGACAAGATGATTTTAGCAATATATTTGGGAAAATTATGAATTTCTCTTTGTAAAGTGTCCATCACAATCCTGAATCCAAAAAGGACAAGAAAATTTTCCATTTATATTTTCACAACCAAAACAAAACTTTCAATAATTTGTGTTCGGGGAATATGTTCATCATATAATTAATATAAGTATTTCAGATTTTGAACGAGAGGTGATCTAATGCCACTCATAAAAAAGCTCTTCATTTTAGCATTGACAGGAAATTGCAAAGCAGATGCCAACATCAGCAAAGTCAGAGGCAAATAATTAGCCTGCCCAGCTTTTCTCACAATGTTCACAAAGTGTTCAGTTCTTGTCTGATATTATCTCAACTTGTTTTAACCACTGGGGAGAAACAAGCAATTTGAGGGGACATTTTCAGTAGTTTTGTCCTAAGGTGTTGTTCTCCAGTCAGATGAGAAGTCTGTATTAGCTAAAAACATCAACATAACAGGGCAACCTAAACTAATACAGCAGTCTAATTCATAATAGTCAGAAACACTGATTTCACTTTGTTGAAAAGTTGTTGTATTATTACATTCCTAGGAACTAAGTCTTTTTTATGTTTAGATGAAAAGCAGAGAACGTCTAATATGGGGATGTTTTGGGACATCTTGCGCTTTAAAGTTTTCAAATCAAAGCTATGCAAATTTTATTGGATAGTACATTTCAGCAGCACGGCAAAGATGTTTGGAGTTTGGAGGTTATAGTTGTCGAGATTATTTTTTACATTTGTCAAATCATTTAGTGATTCTTGATATCTTGGAGACGAGTTCATGGTGTTACTTAAAGACACGAGTTCCTTAAAGGACTCCAAATCAAAGATGTTGACCTGAGGTGGATTTTCTGCACAAGTGGTCTGAAACAGTGGTCCTGAAATGCTAATCACACCTCAACAGAGACAACAGCTTTCCTAAGCGTGGAAGTTCATTCCTTTAATCTGCCAGATAATTAAACATATCAGCATGGGTACTATTCAGATAATCAGTTTTGCAGCTGTCATTATGGGGACCAATACCAAACCTGTCATCATAATCACCTGCACAGCCATCAGTGACACCACATCAGCTCATCGTCGGAAGATACATCTCATTTTTCACCTGACAAGAAAAACCGATGGGGTGTACCGAAACTAACTGATTGGTTCATAGCATGATTGCACGGCCAAGTCTACACGACGAGGCTCAAATTCTCTGGTGAAACATCAGTGCGGATTCCCTGACTGAAATTCATCTAAACAGAGTGCTGGAGGTAAATTGAGGAGTGAAGAGGCCGGACACTTTCCAATAAAATGAGTTTTCTTTCATTCATTACGATGTCTGCTTGAGACATATCATCTCTTCACATATTTCATTTCATTTTTTCCCCTACAAGCTTAACAAAGACACAAAACAGCAGAAACTCAACTGTTGTCCAACATTTTTCAGACACGTCACCTTAGCAGAGAATTGCCAAAATCTGAGTCTTACTTGAGCAGTCTTGTTACCTGGCATGGGCCGGCACAAAAAAAAATCAGTAGTACAGTGATGCAATATTACAGTTTTAACACAAACATTTAAAACAAGAATTATGTGATTGCTTGTCAGTATTATTTTCAACAGTGTTTCCTGTTAGAATGACAAGTGGCTCCCCTGTAAGTTGTAATCAAACTATCCTGTCATGTAGTCATGCGTATGAATAAATGTATGCTAAGCTTAAGGAAATGAGGAGCATTTTGTGGAACAATAAGTTTTGGTCATGTATATGACGTGTGTTGCTGCTGATGTTCCATATGCAGTTTGCATATGGAAGTGAACTGATCATCGGCGCAGGCATAGTGTTTGTATAGTGTACTTTGGGATTAAATGTTTATATTATTGGCTTACTGATGTCGAATTTGCATGCAACTTACAGAAATCTGGAAGTAGTGGAGCATTTTAAGGTTTCAATGCAGGGCATTTTGACATGCATAAAAACTGGCAACTTGGCTTAGTCTCACATCAAATTGTGTGTATTACAGACACAGATGAGTAGGAAAGTGATACTGTGGCATTATTCAACTAAAGCTGCATGCCTTTCCTACTACAGGCAAGGCAGATTTGCAATAATGTCATAGAGGGTTTAGTTTTCATAACCTGACTGTCTGTATTTGAGAAATATTTTCAAGGAATTTAACTGGTCTTTTTATGTAGGTAAGAAAAACACAGCAGACTTCATCAATAATCTGATCAGCAGTGTGCAACAACAGGTGAGGTTGTAATAATGCAATTACTCCATACTGATACAGCTGGAGAAAATTCTGGTTTCACAGTTTCTCTGCCATTTTATTAATGGCTTTTCAACCATATGAACGGCATGACAACAACCTTTTGTTTTAAAAATTGTACCTGGCTACACAAGTGTATGATTTTAGTGTATTTTTTATTGAGAGAATTTTTGAAAAATGTTTTCACAACCTCTTATTAACTCACTGTTCTGTTATCTATGCTGATAAACACATCAATATCTCTGGTCCAAAGATCAGAGATATTTTTACATATTTTCTATATCTGTCTAACTTTAACCTAAGTGCTGCCACAAATTTAAAACAGACTGAAATATGAGGAAATGATTTTAAACACACAAAAAGCATTAATATTTTTTGTGTTTTAATCTGTCATTAATGTTGATAGGTTAACATAATGTAAACAAATGACATTCCCATGAAATGTAGCGCATTTGCCTCAACTTGCTTCTGGTCTTAATGAAGTCAGGGTGATGTTTATATTCAACTAAAGTCTGTTGATGCATCTTCTACATTTACTAAGCATAACATTGGAAGCGCTTTGCTGCCATCTGTTGGAGTTATGCCCAATAACGCATAAAGTGCTAATTAATGTACTAAATTACCTAGCATATTGAAATTAACAGTCTGTTTTGCCTAGCTTCTCCTGGACAGCAAAAACAAAAGCAAATAGATTATTTTTTACAAAACTGCTAAGAAATTCATGCAGTAGTGAGGTTTAGTCATCACAAATTCAGTATGAAAAGCAATAGTTGTATTTTGAATGTCATTTAGGACCAGTTTACACAGTGAAACCATAGTGTTGTTCTCCAAAAATCAATTTCTGACAGCAGTTATTGAAAACAGGTGTGAGAGTGTAACTTTTCAGGAATACTGTTTGTGGAGTGTGTGAAGTTCTCCACAGGTGTATAAGTGCGCGTGCACAGAACACATAGCTGCAGGAACTGTTCTCCATACGCATGAGCAGATAACCAAAACAATGCTGGATAGCATTGCACTGTGTGCTTCTTAATCTATTCAGTTTAATACAATTCCTGAAACAGAATAAATATATGTGTTACACGAGCACTTAGTTTATCTGAGATAAGTTACTGTTTTCTTAATGCGGTGGAAGCTAAGGGTCAAAAGCATGTGCATTTCAACAACATTCTAAAACTACAGTGCCACTTAGTGTCCTGGCATGATACATATAGCGCAGGTAATGTGCCTATGCAATCTCATTTAAACATGGAACAATTCCCCAGTCTACATCCAAAAATACCAGCAGCATCTGGGCAGCAGTCCTGTGTAAGTGTAGCCTTAGTATTCAGCCTATTGAATGAACTCTGGTGGATTTTGATATTGTCCAGAGCAACATTAAAAACGGGGTGTGTACAGATTGTAACATCCAATGTAAAAACGACAGTTCTATGTTGCTTGACATATGTTGCGGTGTCTTTATTGTGGTCAATAAGGACACCGCACTACCTTATTGTTGCTGGGAAAATGGAGACTGTTTTGCCTGCCTTATCTGCCTTATCCATCACAAATGATATGCTCATTCCAAGTTTCATAAATGACTTTACTGTTATAACCACCTACTACTACAGCATGCACAGTTGTAGAGAATTGTGGGCAGTGCACAGAAACAAGTCAGGGAGGGGCACTGCTGTATCAACCTAAGCTTCATCCAGCTAGAACTTTTTCTGGGATCTCATTAGAGGTGCAGGACCAGCACGAAGGATAATTTTAGCAGTTTTGAAAATGTAACTTTTCAAAACTATGACACTGGAAGTTTTAATCCTCTTCTCTTTAGCATTTTAAAGGCTACAGAAATGTTTGTGTTCCTGCAGACTGTGACAGAATGTGACTGAAAAACTGCTTACTAAAGTAACCCCCCCATCCTTTTCTTCCAAAACTTTGAGTTAGCATAATCTCTCTCTGTTCTTTTTCTCTTTTTGCTCTCTCATTCTTTACTTGCACACACATGAGCGAGCAAAGCCGTCTCACACGCCCACACTAAAAAGACACACACATCCCCACGTACAGTGACAGCCCCATACTGTAATTAAACAATAAAACGAATCAGCAAATTACTCAGACAACCTCCACGGGGCACTTTGTCTGGTCTTCACTGGCCTCTTGATCTGCCCTTGATGACACCGCTTATGAACTTTTAAGCGGCCCTCAGCTGTGCTCCGCCGCCTCTGATTGAGAAGTCATCACATTAAGTAAGGACTCTATTAACTCAAATGGTGGCATGTAACCAGATAATCGGCTGTGGACAGCAAGTGTGGCTATGTGGGAGGTGAGATGCTAACGGATGGTGTGTGGGAGAGTAATGTTTTATGTTGGAGGAAGTGTGAGATCTCCATTAGAGACAAGTTTAATTGATAAACAGGACAATAAAAAGCAGCAAATGGCCCAGTAGATGCCTTCATACAGCACAGCCGGGAGTGTGTCACCACATATAATGAGCAGTAATGGCACTGACAATAAGCACATCTTAAAAAGAGCCTGTAAAACAGTATTGGATAATATGATCATTGTAGAGGCATTAAAGACTAATAAAAAAATCCTCCCAATAAAGGGAAGAGGGAAAGCAGCGCTTCCCTGAGGGATCCCGCAAATGTTTCTTCTCACAGTCTTCTTTCCTCTCAACCTAATCTCCCTCCTGTTCTCCCACACTCCGGACGGTATTATTTGACTCTCAGCGCGCTCCGTGATAGGAATACCGACAACTAAATTGTCACAAGTGGCCACGTTTAATTCACATGCACAATAAGCGGGGACTAAGTGGGGTTACAAAAAAAGGGGGGGTTTCCGAAAGAAGCGAGTAAGCAGTGCTGCGGTGTTTCTGCTTCTGTGCGTTAAAAAACAACAAAGAAGAGTTGGCCAATTCAAAAAAAAAAAATAATAAATGCACTTGAATAATTTGGCTTGCACACGCTGGGTTCTTATCAGATCAGCACAATCGATACAGCGCTTTGGATAATATTCACTATGAAAAAGAGATGCAATTATTTTAATGTAACTAAGTGAGCTTACCACAAAATCCAGATGAGCGCTCGATGTACGGAGAATCCCGAGGAGTTTCCCGTGTCTTTCTTCGCCTCAAGTTGAACACAGCGGTCGGATGTGGTCCCACGGTCCCGACTGCGAGAGCTAGGAGGAGAAACAAGGTAAGACATCATCTGAGAGAAAGAACGGCACAGAGTAGGCAATCGAGGTCAGCCAGACTCTATTAAAAAAAAAATCAATGTTAACACGTGTTTTTAGCTAAATGAATAGTTGATTTACCCCTTTAAAGGAGCCGGGACAGCCGCCCGAGAGTATTAGGAGAGAGCCGGAGGAAGGAGCGGGCAAAGGCAGCGGTTGTCAGATTTGACTCCAAACTAGTGCTGACGATGCGCGCAGAGATAAGCGACGGAGGAGAGAGAGAGAGGGAGACACAGCTAGAGAGAGAGGGGGGAAGTGAGAGATGGAGGAGCTACACTGAAGTAGAGGGGCAGAAGAGGGAGACGACCCGCTGATTTTAACAACCCCCTTAAAAGTTGCACAAGTGGGTCAGACTGCGAACACAGAGCTTCGTGTGAACCCCCTAAATGTCCGAACACAGTATGACTGAATCTTCTTACAGCGACTTGTGAAACGAAGAGTCTGCAGCTCACAGTCAACTTCATATGAAAACGAAGCTCTCAAAAGGCAGCAGGCTATTCAGAACCGAACAGGAGACCATTACCTGTAAACTGGAACTTTGCATTTATTTGATAAGTGAGTATAAGTTGACTTTGATCAAGGTTTTGCAAACACTCAATTAAAGTAAGTGTATTTAACTTTTAGGTGCATTGTGAAGTTACGATGCTGACTTTAATCAAAATAAGTAAAAGTTAAACTTATATTTTAAAGCACTTAATTTAAGAAGTTGAGAGCATTTTGAGGTCACTTTTTAAAACAATCTTGTTAATTTGAAGTGCTATGAAACGGAATTATGTGATATTGGAGACAGCAAGGTATTCCACAATCCATTGGACCAGTAGCAGGAAAGTGAGATGAGTGCTAAAAAATTACAGTTTTTCCTACGACTATCTAATTTGTCCTAATCTATGCAATCACTTCATCAAGAATGAGCCTACTTTGAAATGTGCTCTGGTATTTTTAAAGCAGCACACCTCTGCTGGGCTTAGTATTTTTGGGTATGTACATTTACAGTAAGAACTTAATACAGTGATTGTCCCTTAATGATCATAGCACTACACATTTCCTAATACTTAAAAATACAATTCCTTAAAATGTTCATATTAACCTAATGTTGTGCAGTGTAAAGTCATCTATTTTGTGTTTTTCATTGTTTTATTCAGCCAGACTGCAGGAGCAGAAACCACAGTTTCAGTTTGCAGGTGACATTTGAGATGACACCTTCCTCTTGTCATCTCAAATATATCTTTTGAAAATTATTATTAACCAGAGAAGTGAGTGAAAGAGAGGTGGTTAAATACTGGAGGAGTGAATGCTGATTGGCTAACAAGTTACAGGTGAGAGAGGAGACAGCAGAAGGCAAACTGGAGAGAGAATGGCACAAGGGGTAAGGGAGAGTAAACTTATCTAACTTTAACAAAGAATAACTAAACACCAAGAATAAATAAACATAATCTAACTGGAATAACTGAGGAAGAACTGACCGAAAGTAAAGCAGAACAAAATCTGATTTAATATGAATAAGGAAAACAGATAAACTAAACTACAAACCCAAATGATCAATGATCCTAACTCCTTAAACCTGCATTTAGCTTAATCCATTGCCTCTGACTAACCTTTCTTTGTGTGCTATCAGAAGCGTCCCATCTTCATGATGCTTCTTTCAGCAGTGGCTTTCATTTCTGGAGTGAATGAAGGCCACATTTCTGGAGTGAATGATTCATACTTTTCGTCCAGACATATATTTTCATATGTGCTTTAGATCCCTGGAGATCCTTCACAATTACTATGGGCATCTTGGATGCTTCTCTGTCTGATGTCTACCTTATCTTACCTGTCAGTTTAGTGCAACATCCAAGTGATGGTAGGTAAAAACTGGTGCAATGCCTTCCATTTTCAAATGATATAGCAGTGTCCTGAAAGATGGTTAAAGCTTGTGATAGTCTTTCCTTTTTGTTAACTCTTCATTTTTAAAACTCTTGTTGATCTGTCAGCTATATTCCTTGATCATCATTACTTTTTTTCAGTCATGATCGCTAACAAATCATTGAGGCCTTTACAGAACAGCTGAATTAATTCAGATATTAAAGTAAACCAACTGACTAGGGTTCATCTGAAGGCAGTTGGCTGCACATTTGTTTAGTGGTACCATAATAAAAGGGGGTAGCGTTGCTTTCCAACCTTGTCAGACTTCTTTGTAAAAATCTTTTTAAAACCTAGTGTCAATTTTCTTCCACTTAATTAACAATAAAAATAAACTCTTTGGTTGTTGTTTAAGAACATGGGTACAAAATAGTCTTATTTAGGGATGCAAAATGTTTGGACCAAATGGCAATCAGTATGAAGCTCAGTATTTTAAATGATTCAGTACGATGAGATGGTATTTAGCTTTTGTATTATTAGAATACTTGTCCTGGTTCTGTGAGAGGAGTCTGTCTTCAATACTTAACTAGCAGCCATTGAAGAAACTTTACCTCATTACAGTCAAAGGTTTGAGCTGAAGTCAACACTTCATTAGGAAGAAAAACAAGGTTTTCACTTTACGCTCCTAAAGGTTTTGATGTATTCAGACATCCAAAGAAAATATTGGACTTTTATTCCAGCTATAGGTTAGATCTATTACACCTCAGGGTTTACTCTTGTGACATACAGCACTTGTGATGATTTTTAAAACATTTATTTCACTGATAAAACAAATCTTAACTTTCCACAAAAAATTATAGTTAATACTTTCATACAGAAACAGAGTTTATTCATTCGGCTTTGAGGTTAGTCTGACATAATACCATTACTTTACACTCCTGAAAAAAAACACGAGTTAAACATTTAACTTTAAATAAAACAAAAGTTCATGGCTATTCTTTATAATTTACTCATATCTGAGACTTGAAGAAGATGTTTTCACCATGACACTCAACTGCTAATTTATTATATATACATTTAATCAAATTGCAAACAAAAACTTCTGAGTATTTTGTGATTCTGTGATAGGTCAATAATTGTGAAGTGGATAGATGGGTTTCACATTTATTACTAAATAGTGAAAACTGTGGCATAAATTTGTATCTACTCTCTCTACTCTTACACCAGTAAAGAAGAATAAAAAAATAAAATTTCAATCAAGTTTTTTTGAAAAACATTATGTGTGACAGACAAATATCCGAGTTTGTCCATGTCTTAGAAGGGTCCCGATCCGACCATTTTGTTCATGAGTCACTGTTCATGTATGATCTTCATCCAGCCTGAATGTGCTTCACATCCTGGGGGTCTGAATATATGTGATAATAATCAAATATATGATTTGATTATTTTACAAAAAAATAATAATCAAAACCTTCATTTTGTATCTCTGCAACGTTGGACATAGCCATAATTCCAGAACAGGTTTTATCAGAGGGCCTGAAAACAACTCTCAATAAAAAATGTTGAAGTCCGTGTGATGATAAAAAGTTAGAGTGGTATGAATACCTTGTAACGCATTTTAGAGAGCGACAATTAGAGCCACATACTGTAGATTTCTTACTAGCAGCAGTAAGCATGAGCGTATAAACCACATAGGGACTAATGACAGAAAACCTGGCAAGTCAAAAAGCAAAGTTTTTTCTTATACTGTTACCCTATCATTTTAGGTAAAAATGATAGGGTAGTGAAAGCTGTAGACCCCTGGGATTCAATTCAGCTAAGCCAGTGCATTAAGGCGGCCATTCTAACAGGAAACAAAAGTAAAAACTGAAAGCAGTTTTCAAATAAAATCAACTGACCAATTGATTGTGTTGGTCAATTGACCAATTGATTGTGTTGGTCAATTGACCAATTGATTGTGTTGGTCAATTGACCAATTGATTGTATTGGTCAATTGACCAATTGATTGTATTGGTCAATTGACCAATGGACGTATGTGATAAAGTAATTGTCTCTAAACCTAAATACTGGTTGTAAAATGTTTCATAGGAACAATGGCCATCAAGCATTTACAAAACCAATACATTTTTTGTGTTTATAGAGAATTTTTAACACTATTCTGCAGAGTCAGTTTTATTCAACCACATAGCCTGTTAAAGTCATAGAACAAAATTCTAATCAGATTTTATCTTTGTGGCTTTGAATAGGCCCTGCAAAACTTCCATTTGGCTTTTTTCCCATTCAAAGACACACAAGCTGGTGTGGACTATTGTCCTGCTGAGCTCCAGGTTACAAATTGATTGGTGGATAAAATGCTTCAGGGTTTTCTAGTAGAGAGTCGAATTTATGGTTTAGTTAATTCTAACGAGCTGTACTGGTCTGAAACGGAAAAGCAACTTGAGACCAACACACTTCCTCCACCACACCAATGGACAGCAGGTATAACACTCTTTTTCTGAAATGCTGAATGCTGTTCCAGATGAAAGGGAGGCACATTTTCCAAAAAATTCATTTTCTGTCTCATTAGAACCCCGTATCTTTCCCAGCCCTTTTCCAGAGAGAAACAGAGGAGGTGACCCCCAGTAGCCACAATGCAGAAGCCCTCGGGGGCTGCATAGGTTCAGCCGACAACCCACTATGATCCAGTCAATGGGCACAGAGTCCTGAGCCCTGAGGGTACACCACCCCACAGCAGAGGTTGACAGAGCCAGGGCGCCTGGAGTCTGACAAACAGTCACCAGGGTGAGCCAATACAGACCCATAGCACCCAGACACAATGAAGCATCAACGCTCAGGTGGGCACAGGCACCAGCCAAGGAAGGGGATTGTGACAGGGGAAGTAGGTCCAATACCTTATTGGGGGTCCAGGATGACCCACCAACTTTGGCTCTCAATGTAATTTGCTGGAGCCTTCGAGTTTAGAAAAGTATTTATAAGACACCAGGATGGATAGATGTCAACAACTTTGTTTCTATTACTTTGGACCTGGGAAACATATGTTGCATTTTAGAATATTTTAGTCTTTTTCATTTAGTCAGACAGGTTTCATTTAAGTGATTTCTTACAGGTCTTGCAGTGATACCATCTGGGAGTGGCGAGTGAAATTATAATCAGCTTTACAGAAACTTTGGTTAAGCACGGTTAATTCAAAATAATCAACGACATGCATTTATACAAAGGGATCGGTTTGGCCAACTTTTCTCCCTTTAAAAGATGTATTTTGTGTAGAGAGTTTGTCTGACAGCCTTTAAATACTTTTTTATTAACTTCAGTCTCCTGTTTAATTGTGATGGCTGCTATTCACAAGCCAAAAGTGGCAGATGTGGGGGAATGGAAAAGTATTGTCGGAGATAAGATTAGAAGGACACAGTAGGTAAAAAAAATATCAGAACTCCTTCTCTGTCTGAGATGGGAGGAGGAAGAGGAGAATCATTCCAAGTGCTGAATCTTTTCTTTTCATATCACATTCCTGAGTCACCACTTCATCTGTCCACCTACCCCCAGTTTTCTTTTCCCGTGTGTCTCTCTGTGCCTCTACCTCTCATTCGTCTTTCCGTGCTTGCTTTTTCTCTCTCTCCCGTTCTCTCATAAGGAACACCGCTTGTTTGTCCATGCACCCAAATGTCTGCAACATCCTGCTCTCTATTTACAGAGCATGTGGGATGAAATGTGTGTGTGTCAGATTTGCACTTGTGCAACTTTGTGTATCTCCCTATGTTTGTGGATTGGCTTTGTTTCTAAGTGTCTTTTTGTGATCTGTGCATTGAAATATTGACCCGTGTTTCTAATTTTGGACTTTTCAAAATCTATTGTTAAACATGTGAAACTGGTTGAAGTAAAGGAGAAAACAGTAGCAGTGTGTCAGCTAGTCATTCTGATAATAAATCAATCAGGCCATTTTCATTTCACCTTGAAAGGACAGAAGGGAAAAATCAGATAGGAGGGCAGAAGAGCATATTATAAAGCTTTTACCCCCTGATTTAAAGAGCAGAGACCGCTTTTTTCCTCATGAAAGCTGCGTAGGCTCCAGAGCCGTTTATTTAAGACACTCTGGGAATGAAGCCTTGAGTAGATTTAGGTCTAAACCTGGATTTAGAGGTGATGAATCTTATTGCTACACAGCCTCTGTCATATCTGTATCCATCTGTCAGTCTTAGTTCTCTTTCATGAATCACCCTCTTGCAGCTAAGCTTGCCAGAGGAAGAAGGAGCAGAATAAACAACCACATGGAATCATTTTTTTGACAAAATTACAGTCTATACTCAAACAAGTGGCAGCCAGGAATAGTGATTGGTCGACAAAGTGAATGTAGCTATCAGCAGCATAACAGAAAAATACCCTGTAACAACCCTACTGAAAGAAAAAACTAAAAGCAAGGAACAAGAAAGAAAGTCTAGGCTTACCTGTAAAGAACAAACTATTAATTTGAATTTGGCTGCATTAACAAGGCTATTTTCTAGTTTTACACTGTAAAAACGTTTTGGGTAAAAACAACCCAATTTGGTTTTCCAAAGCGAGCAGACGGTCAGACACGGGTTAGCAAAAGCCTGATTTGATTTAGCACAACTGGTTTGGCGTAGATCTGTATTGCAGGAATGGAGCCACAAGGCCTTCACTCAGAAGGTCAGTTTGTGCTGGTTAAAAAAAAAAAATAGAGGCATTCAGATAATTTTTAACACTGCACACAGTGTAAAAAGCTTGCAGAATCCAACTACATGACTTTGTGAAGGTTAAAAAACATTTTTTAATGATAATTTGAGTTCTACTTATTTATTTTAAACTACATATATCAGTTTAACATTATTTCTCTTTTTTAAATGTAATGGCAAGGTATCAACAGTTTGGTCTCCTTACTAATAAACACGCCTGAAAATATTACTTTATTGGAAAGATGCTTTGGGATTTAAAAAAATGCTGGGATTAATTAAAAATGCCATCCATCCATTATCTGTACACCCTTGTCCGTAGTGGGGTCGGGAGTTGCTGGTGCCTATCCCCAGTTGCGTTCCGGGCGAGAGGCGGGGTACACCCTGGACAGGTCGCCAGTCTGTCGCAGTCTGGGCCTCAACAAAAATGCCTCAACAAAATAATTTTTCATATCATTAAGCTGTTGTTATGGTATGTGGTGGTTGTTGGTGGACCCAAATGCAGGGAGGTATTAGAAATATTGCCTCCCTGCATATATTAGATTAGGAATATTTAATAAAAATAATAAACTTACAAAAATGACAGGGAACCAGGGCAGAACAAAATCATAAATCCAACGGAGAAAAAAAAAAAAACAGAAAGGAGACATGGGGACATAACAAGAGGAACCATGAGAGGGGATTAAATACTGTGAGGGTGAATGCTGGAGAAAAAATCCTGGGCTGATGAGCTAAAGAGTTGCAGGTGTGAGGGGAGAGAGAAGCATGCAGGCTGCTCTCTCTCCTAGAGCGAGAGAGAGAGAGAGAAAATGGCATAGGGGCAAGAAAGAATAGACAAGAAAATTAATCTAACACTAAATAAGAACTAGAGATAAGAAACATAATTCTTAGCTGCTTTACTCAATAAATAAACATAGCTAGAAAAATTAGGAAGGACTAAACTGAAGTAAAACAGAAACAAGATTGATCTAATCAAAGAAAGAGTCTAAGAAACGCAAAATAATCAAACCTCAAAAATAACTCAAAATAACCCCAGGGCATAACAGCTATTTGTTTAAGGAGAATGAAGTATATTGATCTTAGATTTTTATTTCATTTATTTATTTATTTCAAAAAGGTTTATATAAAAAAAAAAGAAAACAAGTAACCAGTAAGAGAAGAGAAAACATCTGCAAACTCGACCAAATACAAAGCAATTAGCTTATCATTACGTTTCTGTTTGAAAGGAAGTAGGAAGATGTGAATACTTGTTTAATCCTACCTCTAATAAAATATACCAGTTAGAAATTTATAGTATGTTATAGTATTTATATGCCTGTTCAATAACTGCATTTAGTGTATCTATATTGAGCTATTATTAATTTATGTAGATAATTATTTCATGATGCATTATTTATTTATTTCATTCTAAGCATTCTGAACAACTGCACTGAGCACTGTTAGCTTCCATACATGGTGTCCGCGTTATCCAAAAGAAATGACAGAAATTGTTCAATTTCTAAAACCAGATTAATTTTTATTTTCTATTGGGACAGATGTCAGAGCAGAGACTATGTAATTGCAAATCCTTTTAACCCACGTTTTGTTATTGAGCTTGATTTTATGTATGCTTGTACATCAAAAAAGGTGTTTGCCCCAGGTGAAGCAGGTCCCCTGGGGCAGAATTACATTATACCCTTACATGGGCATGATTCTACTGTAATGTGTGTATACGTAGTAGTAGTCAGCAGAAAAGAGAAAACTAATGGTACAGACTATATTAACCAGAAAGCTTAATGTTGCACTTTATGGATATGGAGCATCTGCTTCAGTTCAACATTTAATTTATAAACTTCTCTTCCATGAACTCTCAATGTAAAGGTGAAGGTATTTTTTTAATTGTCATGGTATCAATTTCCTTTGGAGTAGTATTCAGTGGAAAACTATTAACACAGCATAGAGACAGACTCCACCTCCCTGTGTCTTAATTATTCATCCCCCCGGGCTGTCATCATTAAGGCAAGCCAGACACTGGGACATATTTGGCATTATATTTTTAATGCAACAATAACCGGCTCAGCAAAAAACCACCACAGATTATTCACAGTGTGTCTTGGCACAGCTCCACATGCTGTGACACATTATTATACACCCCCTCTCCACCACCCTTCCTCTCTCTATTCCTATCCTCTCCCCACACCCTTTTCTTCTTAATAAAGCCCCATTTATTTCTCAATCTACCTTTTCCCCTCACAGATACTTGACTTCTTTCCCTCCTCCCAGAAATCAGAATGAAACAACATTGTGTTGTCATACATGTTCCATCGATTTGCTTATGGGATCTGTATTTGTGCGCTATGCAAGCAGGGCTGACGGTGCGTTGTGTGTGTGCATGTTGTTTGTGTGTGCCATTCTGCGTGCAGAAGAAAATTCATAAACTAGGCCATATCGACCACCCAGGGGTTTGAAAGCTCAAGGGGTACCGAAGCAACATAGTTTAAATAAGAAAAAAAAACACATTTCAAACACCATAAAAGGGGAGGACAAAAAAACACAACACATGCGCGCGCCGTCACGCACGTAAGTGGGTGTGATCACACATGTACTGAAAGACAGACACCCCCTACTCTCCGAGACACTCTTAATTCCTGCTATGTTCAAATAGTCAGTCCATCACAGGATCAAACATCCAAATCATGCACATATCTAACCTCATCTTCCTTACTAAACATCCATACTTCATTTATAAGTTCCTCCTCCAGCTTGTAACAGTGGCCAGCCACTTCCCTGCAGATCAGGCCCTCTATTATTGACAACTCCTGAGAAATGAGCTGCTGGACTATTGATTCAGTCACAGTATAATAGATATCAATGGGATCAGCTGGGCACTTAAAATCAAACTCTGACCTAATCAGTGGTTTAAGTGGAAAGATTTAGCAGCATGTTTTAAATCAATTTTAAAATAAAGAACAGCTTCTTAAAAACTTTGAATTTAGGGGTGGTGGGTCATGGAAAATTATCATACCCTGCATGCAGAAATGCACCTTACTGAAATGTGACAAGAAGAAAGACAGCCATGAGAAATATATATATATATATATTTTTTTTTTTCAGTTTGCCAAAACACATAAAGTACATAAGAAACATGTAAAAATGGGTTCTGGTCAAATGAGAAGGTTGTGAACGTCATTCACATTGCATTTTGGTTGAAAACCAATTCCACTCTACATTACAGTGAATACACAACGTGAATTGAATTGAAAAACTACCCCAATTAATGTTAAATTGATGTTGAATAAAATAGTTATACTTTGCCTTGTTGAGTCCATTTTAAAGGGCAGCAAGTTATAATTCCTTCTGTCCATTTTTTATGACCCTATAATCCTGTTCCTGGTCACAGGGAGCTGGGGTGTATCCTGGCAGTAACAGGGCAAAAGGCAGAGAATACCTTGGGCAAATAGTCAGTCCATCACAGGGCCAACAGACACACACATAAGGAGTAGTGTGTCCTCACAAATGTAGTATTTGTTGTAAAAAACATTAACCTTACAAGGTGAGAGATGCTAAAACACATACTCTCTGTCTCTGTGTCTCTTAAAATAAATGTAAATTTGCCAACTAAACAAACAAGCATGTATTTTGACTGTAGGAGAAAACTAGAATAACTGGAGAAACTCTTCAAATGCGCTGAAGACCAAACAGATGTTAACCACCAGAGTCACAGTGGAGCCCTGTGATTTTTTCAGTTTTCCTTTTTGTCAACCTAACTAATCCTGTTTGCTTAACCTCCTTTCATGTGGAACAAGAGGGTAAACAATGGACATGTTGCCATTACTTCCAAGCAGTGACATGCTGTCAGGGGAGGCTAGTGAGGCATCATGGAAAAATAATATATAACAATAAAATAATTTATATTGCTATTTTCACCCTGTGGTTTGCACTATAAAGTACCTATTTTTCATTTACCTTAACCAATTGTGATTATTTTCTTCTTCAAAATTGCAGAATTTTCCAATTTTCCCATTCAAATGCTCGGAAGCGAAACTGGTGAGGCACCAGCGAGCTGAGCCTCACCTTGATTTGCACAACCTCTAGCTGTGGAACATAGAATGGCACTGGCTGCCAGTCTATGACAGCATGCTCCTCCTGTCTGCACGTCGCCAATAAAATGGCTAAAAATCATTCAATGTATGAACTGATTTCTTATAATTTAGCTAATGTATCAGCTAAATTATACATAAGCTGCAAAAAATGTGCAGTATTTTTTGTCACCAACTGTGTGTGTAACGTGTTTTGTGTGCTGAGGAGTGATCAGAAACGGTAGAGAACAGATACGAGGTGAGGCAGGCAGTTCTCTTTCCTCATGGCAGGGGGTGCGCATGATCCCAGACTTGTGACTCCATGACTGCAGAGTAAGAGACAGCAACAGCGAGGTCACTCAAGTACACCACAGCGGTCATTTATTAATAATCGCAAAATAAGAATTAAACCTAAAACCAAACTACTGCAACTGCTGAATGTATTCTGCTCTTTATATGAGAAATATTTGAGGGTTTTTTCTTTTAATGTGGCATTGTTGTCAGTTGCTATGGCAATGAGTCTGCGTTTAGACAGAGGGTGAGAAATAAGTGGTTTCGAGTTGTACTTTTAACGGTTTCTCCCTTTGCTGTGGAGCACAGCACGACATTAATAATATCTACATGTTAACTCAATCCAAGTTTGATAGCCGCGGCAGCGCGGCTATGAATGACATGTAAACTTTGGAATAGTCTTTGGAATAGTCTTTTTGTCCTCCAAAGTTGTCCGCATGCGCAAAATTTTGTTATGTAAACAATAACATGCAGGGGGTAGGATTATGATTAAGTCAGTGCCTCACCAGCTATGAACCTCACCGCACATCACTGCTTCCAAGGGTTAGCACAAAGGAAATTCTGACATACCAACCAGTCACAATCACTCAGTGAAGTTAAATTCAGTGTGTACCCTAACATGCATGCATCTAAACAAATGGAGCATTTGGAGAAAATCCAGGCAACTGACAAATTTGCACAGAATGGCCTGCTCTGTCTTCTTACTGTTCACTATGCTAACACATCATAGTGCTGCTAGATTTGAGCCTAATTCCAAGCAAATCAAATGAATCAACAATGAAAAAACTGAAGCAGTTAAAATATCTTCTTGTCTCTTTCACATAACTGTCACATGACATTAAATTACTGCAAACAGCTGAACATAGTTTTATGTTATAGGCAAGTATAAAATTAAACTTTACGGTAATTGAAAATGATTCAAAACCAGTTTAAAATAAAGTGTGTTTGTAACTATTTCAAAATTATAATTGCACAGTTTTAAGAGAAAAAAATGTATTTTTGAAAAAATGTATTTTGTATAAGAATACAAAACTGGTTTTACTCAAATACAAAACTGCATAATCACAACAATTCTGGAATTTACAATTGTATATTCAAGATGCGATAATACTTATCCTCATCAAAATGTTCAAACTCAGCACAGGATTTGACACTGTTGACCATGACAAATTATTAAAGGGGCTAGACAGCTGGGTTGGACTCTGCTGGTTTGAGTCTTACCTAAAGAACAGGAACTTCTTTGTCCCAATCGGTAACTTATTTTCGTAGCGGACGGAAGGAAAGCGCAAGGTACCCCAAGGTTCCATCCTGGGATTCCTCTTATTTGACATCGATATGGTCCCGCTAGGTTAGGTCATAACAAGTCACCTGAAGAAAATTTATAGGATTAAACAACTAATGTCCCAGGAAGAGAAAAACTCATCTGTGTGTTCATCTTTAGTTGCTTTGGTTACCACAACAGTGTCTTTGCAGGTTTAACTAAAATGTCAATCAAACAACTGATTCAGAATACTGCTGCTTGCTTTCCCACTGAAACAGAAAAGTGGAGCACATCACTCCAGCTCTGAAGTCCTTACAGTGACTCCCTGCAGCTTAGAGAATAGACTTCAAAATACATTTGTAGTTTATAAGTCACTGAAAGGCACCAAAACACATGATAGTTCTTTTGTTGTATCAACCTTCCAGACCACTCAGGTGTTCTTCCTCAAGTCTACTGTGCTTCCCCAGAACCAGAAATAAAACATTTCTGTTTTAGAGGAGAACCATGGAGAAGCACTGTGGTCCTCTAATCTGGAACAAACTTCCAGAAAACTGCAATACAGACGAAACAATGAGTTCCTTCAAATCAAGGCTAAGTCGCCACCTGTTTAGAGTTGACTTTGATTGAACGTAACTGGAACATTGATCATTATATTTTATGTATATTTGCTCGATGATTTTGATAAGGCCATATGACAAAAAGTAAAGATTATTGTTTGTTTCATAATTGTTTACGGTCTTATGTTTTTATAGTGTAAAGCACTTTGAAGTGCCTTTTGCTGAAATGTACTGGACATAAACTTGACTTAACTATTGATATTAATAGTGAACAGAATTGGCCTGCATGCAAAACCTGGGAAACAACCTTGCAAATAAAAATAAAAGATGACTGGACATTTTCCAATTCAACACATTGCAATCTAGGGGAGTGGTAGCATTTGAACCACAAACAACTATTTTTGTTCAGATAACTGCAAATGCATAAGGTAGGGTTTTTTTTTTTGTATACAGCAAAGTCTTGTGTGCTGATTGAAAGTATGTTTTAGCCTGTGAGGGTATGTGAGGGAGGGACCACAAACCTTCCAGCCAGTGGGAAACTGCTCCAGTGCTGCAGCTCCCATAAATCTATGTTGCTGAGGTATGCTCAGGACATGAACCACATTACAGAGCAAGCCCACAGTGCAAATGTTTAACTCTACCAGTCACAGAACCAGATTTATCTGACTGACTGATTTGTCATTTCATGGCCAGTCTAGCTGGAAACAAACTGATTTCAGTCATCAGCTGATCGATCTATGCTCCTGAACTGGCTACACCAAATATTGATCTGATTTTGTGCAGTGCAGAAAGTATACGGTTAAGCACAATGAACTCAGCTACAGCAAATTTATTTCAGCATAAATTTGCTGTAGCCAAATACTTTGGAAGATAAAAGAAAGTATGCAAAAATTGTAAGACTTAAGAAATACATATTTGAAGGTGTTTACATCCAGCACATCAATGTTCCTGGGCATCGCCGATAAATACTCTCAGGTCAAGGACTCTAAGGACTGTTAGAAAACATTGGCATTGTGGGATCACCAAGTCTCCTATGTCTTTAACCCTTAAATGCCACTTGCTTGGGAAATATGCTAGGAAAAAGGCTTTTTTTTTCTACCATAAACAGCATTTCTGGGACATTAAAAGGAACCACATGATTTTGGTCAGATGAGCCTAGATTTATCACTTCTTGCTCCTCATACTCACTACTATGCATAGTGTAGGACCTGTGAAGATGTGGGCTTGTTTCTCTTTGAAAAGTTCTGCAAACCATGACAGAGTGAAAGGGCCCTCTTGGACTCCAAAAGTAGCATTTTGTTTTAATTATGACCTCTGCAAGAGAACTGAAAATGGGTCATCACTGGGTCTTCTAACAGGATAATCATTCAAATCATATGGACAAATTCACACAGAAATGGTTTGCCAGACACAATCAGCATTCTTGATGGCAATCTGTTCTCAGAGTTGTGCAATCCTACTGAACTGAGGAGAACAGAGCATTAAAAGTACCCAGAATTTGGGAGAATCTTTTGAAATTTTTGTAATGCTCAAAGATTTATTTATCTCTATTGACAAGAGAAAAGGGACAAAAAGTTTGTCACAGATCATTTTGTTAAAGCAACTATTTTTTATGTCTCCGAATTAATACATTTTCTTAAAGATTGTATTTCTTAAACACAAAATATCTATTATTCCAGAGTGTCTGTGTCAGTTGGGCAATGACATTCGGTTTGATTAGGGTACTAAAATTTGTATGTGATAACTGTCAAAACGAAGGGAAATATCACACTTCCTAAAAACTTAACCTAAATGCGTCACGTAGTATGAGAACAAAATTGGTCCCAGGTTGTGTCCTTGACACCAGACAAATTGGAGCCATCAGAGAATCTCCCATGAGTACAGAGAAATACTTCTCAGACAAATAAGACTTAAACCATAACGGAATTGTATCTTTTAGACCAAAACATGTGCAGGTCTTTAGAAAAGAATCTTGTGACTACCTGTGTCAAAGGCTGCAGCTGGAATGGTGCATGGTGTTTCATACAAAAATATAAAAAATGTTTTCAGAATTAATGTTTGCTGTAAAATCAGAAGTTTGATTTTCTGCTAGGATAATTTAACTACTGAGTCCATCTAAATGATCAACTAAACTTGAACAGCTTTGTGTGGGCTCCTGTCTAATCACAACATTTATGTAGCAACTCGGTTTGCTTGAGTTCCTCCAAACGTGTAGAGATCTTCACCACCTGTCTGCTTGATGATGTATTATTAGGCCAATTAAACTTTGGTAAAGAGGAGGACATCCTCTGCATCCAAACACCCAGAGACACAAATAATAAGCCCACTTCTACAGGCTTAACAGATGCCAGTTGCCCACACAAACATTGTTTATCAAAAATATTTCATCTTTAGTCATTTTTGCTGTTTAGAAGCCAAGCTTTGACTTGGAGATGAGTAAAAACACAGTCACTGCAAGTGAATTTATTACCAATGCATTCACTGTATCAATGCTTTATGGCCCCAACGCCCCACAGCGCTTGCACATCCATGTCTTAAATCAAATGGTGACTTAACAGTTGTCCCAGGACTGCATTGCAGGAAAACAGCATGTGGAACTGTAGCCCCTTTCATGAATGCAACCATAATTTCAAATCCTATGGTTTTGCAAATAAACATCACAATGACTGATATTAAAAACAGAGGTATATAGACTGTAACACAGTTCATTACCCCATTAAAGATCAGGCCTACTATCCACAACATTAACATCTCATTAAGACAACATTGTTTTCACTTAAAGAAGAAACCCTGTATCAAGGTACATTTTGAGTGAATGATATTTTATTCAGATTTATCCTCTAACTGCAGTGAATATAATTATGTTGTAAAACACAATGAGACTCAGTGAAAGGTTGCCAATTAAAGAAAGCCAGTTTTCAGAATCTTGAGCATTGAATTTATGTTCAACCTTGAAAATTAAAGGCCCTTAAGGTCCAAAATCTGAAAAGTTTTCTTCATTGCTTCTGCAGGACAGGAGCTGCTTTCTGTATGGCTCAACGATACGGCTTAAAAACTATCACGGTGTAAGAATTTCATATCCGTCCATCTCTACCAGCCAAACTGGCCTTGTCTGTTTTAACCACAACTTAATCTCAAGCTGTAGTAACATCCAGTTGTTGATCACTACTTGTGTAATGCAAAAAGTGATTCCATTGCACTTTTGCGAAATACACTAATTTCAAAATTAGTGTAAAAATATTTTTATCAAAAAACTTTCAGTCATATTTATTTTCTCCTTTCACTCCACATTGTTGTTTTTCATTTTAAACAGTAGTGAGGCATGCTGGTAAAACTTGGAACTGCTGCTGTGCAAGTTACTCAACAGGCTGTTCCAATTTAATCAAAGAGTAAGTGAGTTGGTTGATATCACACACTTCGCTTAGCTGTTCAGGAGAGCTTGAGTGGCCAAAACCTTTCATCTGACTACATCTTTCAGAATGCAGTGCTGCTCTGGATCAGAGTTCTGAGAGAGTTTTTATTCAAAACTATAGCAAATATGTGGAAGAAGATCCTCAGTCAAAGGAGACTAAACCACGATTTTTGACCTGTATGCAAGGATAAGGAAGCATGATGGAGAAAGCATGATGCTTTAGGATGCTTCCACAGGTACAGGAAAGCTGGTCAGACTTAGTGGGATGGAGGAGGGACAATCTTGAACCAGGAACAAGTTCATAGAGGACTGTAGTTTCTGTGTATGGTGCCTGATCTATTACTGAGCCATGTAGCACCCTGTCACTTTCTGTTTTAGCTAAGCATTTACAACAATAGACTGAACATAACTGATATGTAAGTTTCTAATACTGAGTTGTAGCATGCAGATGTGACTTACCAGCTTTTGGTGAATTACAAAAATGTAAAATTTAAAACGTACTCCCGAAATATAAACAGCCCAAGATTAAAGCTAAAGAAAAAGTTCTCACAAAATGAATCATTCTTTCTCTACAAAGCAAAAGCATCCAGATAAAAAAAAAAATCAAGAAGAAGAAAGCAAGTTGCAAGATAGAAAGGAGATGAGTGCCTTGGTGCTCCCTCTGTGGCATAAAATGTTGTGCATTTAGTCTCTAAGGAGCCTTGAGGTCCCTGTTTCCATGTTAATTGATATCTCCATTAATGAGATAAGCACGCTCTGGGAGGCAAGAAGTTCTGGAAGGTGTAGTTGAAAAAAAGAAATCGAAGAAGAGAGTGTGGAAGGATTGAGGAATAAATGGGACAAGAAAAAGACCTGGTTTACTCCAAACTTTGAATAATGAGACAGAAAATCTGACCATTTGCATCAGAAAACATCCAAAAGAGAATGTAATTGAAGAATGCCATGGAGTAAAAATATTGCACTTAAGAGGTGGTTCTCTCACATAGTTTGAGATGAGTCACAGTTCACAGAGATGTTAATTACACCAGTGATGGAATGAAAACTCAGAGAACGGGAGCAGCTGTCTGCACAATTTACATATCACACAGCCTACATAGCAAGGAAAGGAGGGAGGACTGTGGGAAAGATAGAAAGAAAAGAAAGGTAGAAGGAGATGGCAGAATATATGACAGAAACTGAGTTTGGTGAGGGGGAAGCCAAAATAACAGACTAAAAATATTCAAAAGGAGAAGGTAAAGCTAAAGCATCACTGAACTACTTAGAGCTTCAGTTGAAGAAATACTGATTTTATGGAAGAGCAACAGAAAATAGATGGCCATATTCTTTTTTTTTTTTTATCATTGAAGATGATTGTGTACAACAATACGGTCACATAGTTTTGTTGTAATCACTAAAAAAAAATGCTAACTGCTTCCAACAAGTCATTACCACAAAGAAGAAGCTATTAGCAACTAGCTTCTAACTGACCTCGTAAAGCACAACAGATAACTAATTCTGGTACCACACAATAACATGACATTTTTGCTTCCTTCCCAATGAGAGCCACGAATGAGAAATTGTAAGGCCTCTGGCTAATGACAAACTAAATGAAAAGAACAGAATTGCACAAACAAAGCAACTATTAGCATGAAAAACTACCCTGCAGTTGCACGCAAAGCTTTAAGTTTGCTTTAAAAAAAAACCCTGGCTGAAGTCAAAAGCTGAAGACTTTAGATGTTGTTAAAGTAAAACTGTACTTACTCCAAGGAGTCAAGTAGTGACAGTTTATTTAATATTATCTCTACACAATAGTGGCCATAACTTTTTCATATTTACATGAAAGACCCATATAAATTTTAGAAAAATAGTAAATGATTTGCAAAAAATAAAAAATTAAATAAATATCGGGAAAGTGTAGCAAGCAATTTCAATAACTTGCTAGATTGCGCTAACAACTAGCTTTCATAAATTGGGGCCCAAAGGAAAGCAGCTTTCAAATTAAAGCCATGCAGAAGACACAGAAAACCTCAGAAAGTGCCGTGGTCTGATAAAACCAAAACTGAAAACTTCATGCAAATCTGTGTTCATGGATATAATGCTGAACACTGCACCCCTCTGTGAAACATGGTAGTGGCAGCATCATATTGTGGGGATAATTTTCTTTAACAGTGAATGTAGGAAGCTTTAGTGGGAGCTGAAATTCTTGTTTGTGCAATGATATTGGGTCAAAAACATAAAACAAAATAAGAAACCATATTTTTTACATAAGTAAAATCTAGCACATAAAACACTTCTGAAATATATTTTGGTACTCTTCAGAAAATTTTCCTTCTTTTTTTTTTTTTTTTGCAATATTCTGTGTGTCTACAAGGTATTGTGATCTTCATGTTTCAAAAAAATCACAAACATAATTTGCATGTCTCTGCCAACCCTACAAATACCAACAGAATAAAAAAATAAGCTCAAATTATAGATTCTGTATTTAATTTGTGACAGAACAGGAAGATGTGTCCAATTTTGAGGAAGGGTTGTGAATCTGTGACTGGAGCTGTAATTTACCGTCTGGAACGATTTTAATTGAGGGAATTTCCTAATGAGAATTGAAACAACCTGTCCGGGAAGCTAATCGTCTGCTTCCATGTAACTGACTAGGTCACCGCTTTTCAGCCCTGTTATTTACTAGACGTGAGAGGAAGGCAAATGAGACAGTTGTGTCAATCACAAAGACTTCGTTCATGACAAGCAGGTGGCCGTGGTGATTGTGGTGGAGGGGAGTGAGCATTGGTCTCCAGCGAACAGGCTCTCTCAGTCTTAGTCATCAGAAACTGCTCTGAGCTGAGCTGGAGAGACAGAGGAAGATAAGGCTCGGCATTAAGAGATAAGTGGCTTTAAAACTCGACAGATATTTTATTTATGCAACAAAAAATGAACAATTTCAAATATGCATGACTCCACGGAGAATACATTACTGGCCACATTTATTCGTGCTAGTGGAGAAGACGATTAAAAAACGTTTGGCGAAATTATTACTGTATTCCAACCACATGATCTGCAACTAAAAATTCAGAAAAATGCAACAATTAAATTTTGTAAATTTAATCAAAGGCAAAAAGAAATCTATGTAACAAAATCAATAGCGACCTAATTATTGGTTCTCCTAGTATTCTGTTTAACAGAAATTTAAATTAAGCATTTTAAAACCTTTGTATATTACGCAACTTGATCAGAAATTCAAGACACTGTACTTATTAAACCATGACTTTGTCTTTTTGGACATAAATTGTTCCACGTTGACTTGTTGTTTTGCAACAGTGTCAGATGAGGACCTACAGTATATTTATCCTGGCATTGTGTACAGTGACCAGGATGGTAAGAGAGGCAAAAATCATCTAACAGTAAGGGAACTGCAGCGAAGACTGGCATTCTCCATAGTAACCATAAATATTACTATTTCCAACCCAATTGCTTGGAGGTAGCTGCAGGAAAAAAAAAAATTCTGTTCCATGTTAACAGACATGACATTTTATGAACTCCATTAGAACCAAATTTCGGCATGTATGCTTTTTTTCACATGATGCAGAGACTGAGCTTTACAGCAACTAACACTCCGGATTAGTTTGGTTTGAAGTAAAAGATTTATTTGGAAAAGCCGCTCATGCCCACTGTTTAGTCCAGCGCAGAATTTGTATTAAAGTAGACCTGTTTCTCCTCGAATGGCACTGGGAACCTTGTTAGATAACTTGCAAACTACCAACATAAAAATCCTGTACACACTACCAGTAAACTGAAACTGAGTCATCATTGGGTCGTTTATCAAGATAATTATCCAAAATATTTGGCCAAATCAACACAGAAATGGTTGGTCAGTCACAAAATGAGCCTTATTCAATGGCCCTTCTAATTCCTAAATTCAGGTCCAGGAACTAGACCTGGATGTAAAACGTGCTTTATATTTTAAAGATACATTTATTTAATTTATTCACTTTAGGTCTTGAGCTTGAATTGTTCCAAACTACAAGAAAATGCTGTGTGGAATCTTTTAAGCTAGTCCCAGGGCTGCACATTTTTCATCTATCATTTGTTTTAAAGTTAACGTAATTTAAAACAAATGACAGATGTTATTAACCTACGTTACTTCCACGTAGGTGGTTGGAGAATTCTCATTTTTATCTTTTATCTTTTGAGTTTTGAGAAAATGTGTAGGTTATATGGGCTTGTGTTGTTCTGTTTTACTGCATGGATTTTTTATTTTTCAGAAAATTACTTGAATCATTTTTTGAGTCTTATTTATTTTTATTACTTCCATCAAGAATTTAAGCATTTCAGTCACTTTGCGTCAATTCTTAGAACAAATAACCCAAATAAATACATACTCACAAAACAAGACACCCCTATTTATAAATCAGATTTTAAATGTGTTTGGTGCCTAACTGTCTCTGGGTTTCAAAACATTTACACAGCGTTTCATTTTTGTATGTAAAGATTATAGCTCTAAGATAAAGTTTGTGCAAAGAAAGGTGAGCAGAGTCTGAGAGAGAAAACTTTAGATTGGTAGCACAGCACTGGCTAACATTTACTTGCACTTATTTGTTTGGTGTAATAGATGAAGTAAACCTTTCGGGACTTTGAAGAAGACAACTTTTTTGTTTTATGCTTCACTGATCGCCTTGATAGAGACTAGTTTTCCAACCATTCTGAGACAAAGAGCAAAACGCTGCATTACAAATGCTGAGGCAAAGTCTGTTAAGATTAATGTCCCCATAAGCCTGTGAATGAAGGATCATAATTTGAGGAGTGAAATTAATCAGTGTAACAAGGGTAATTGAAATAATGAAAGTGATGAAACTACTGTTAATCATTCCAGTACCCTCAATGCCAGAGCGGACAACTTTAAAAGCAGCTGGAAGACCAAACCATCAGCTAATTTTCTTATTAGAGAATCATGAAAATAACACAAGCCGGGCTATCTACAAGTATTACAGTTTACAATTAAATGTTGCTCTTAGCAATTTATGACCCTTTGTGGCTGTATACAAATATTTTAAAGCAACATTATGACATCTTTGTAAAGGTTAAGAGATAAATTTGATATATTCAACCCTCGGAAACTTGACACTCATCTGATTTTCAACTTGAAGCTCTAAACTCTGAATTAATTGAACCAGACTTGAAGCTTAATGGGCCAATTCTTAATTAAGTTAATAAAAAACAAAACAAAACAAAAAACAATGAGCTAGCTGGCTTGGTTCCTCACAGCCAGACAGCCATATTTATATCAATGGCAAAAACTGCCAGAACAAGTTGTAATAATTAAAATTCATACAATAAGCAAACACATTTATCCATAATTTAAAAATTACAATACTTTATAAAGTATTTACAAAACTACCATCATTTAAATTTATTATTTGTTAGAAGCATATATGATTATTTCAGTATTTGTTGAATTATTTCACTGTGATGCAGCATGACGTCTGTGGCAGTAAATCTGACATGAACAATGCAGTTGGTTGGTGGTTAATCTGCTGGGCTGGTGGACCAATCAGAAGTTAGGGTGTATTTGACAAAGCAAGAAACAGCTTAAATTATTTCTTGATGTCCTCTAGCACCAGAAATAAGTGATTAATTAAATATGTAAATAATTTCATATGGTTTTCCACACATAACTAATTCAAGTTGAAATGATACACTTTATTGCTTAATGAATTATTGACAGATTTATATAAATGTTGAGCCATTTTATTCAGTTAATATATTTATCACAGTTTTTCTAATCACTCTATTAAACAGAATTATTCATTTGACATTATTTATTCATTAGATTGTAGCACTTTGCCTATCAATACTTCAGCATTGCATAATCAAATAATTTAAATTATGTCTTTGAACATGGAATGATGAACCCAGATGTGTACACATACTATAAATAAAAGGTAACTAACCTTTTTCTGTTTTAGGTCAGTTGGCCCACACGTGGGCTGCCAGCTAACACGCTGCTGTTGCAAAATTCAGCTGCCAATAAATGATGTATTAACTGAGTAGAAAAAGTCACATCTCTCCCGCTACCAATTTAGTAGTGTTTGACCAAAGTTTCAAAGGGTTTCATGCCTAGCTATAACTTTAGTCTTCTTTTTGAGAAACATTTAATTTAGCTATAAAAACAATACTGCAAAAATACTGTAGGCTGTTTGGTTCTTATATATTTGAATAAAACATTATCACATGTTGCATACAAGGCAGTGCATTCTGGGTAAATGATGTATGGTTGTTCTGATTCAGTCAAAATAAGAAACATTGTTAAGCAGTTTCAATTTGAACTGGGGCATGTTGAAACTGATGGGAATGTAGAAAGCAAGAATGCTATTTATGCCAGTTATATATATATATATATATATATATTTGTGAATATATTATTACTTTCAAGCACTGTACTGTAGTTTTATTTCAAGTTATAATTGAAGTATTATTTTATTTATTTATACCACTCAAAGTTTTGTGTTCCCCAACTCTGACCATGTTTTTACACTTATGTACATTGTAGTCTATGCTGTTTCAATCAGGCAACACTACATTGCTTAGACTCCTTACCCTATGGTAGTGAATTGGAAAATGGCCAAATACACATTTTCCATGAGGCAACATTTTAAAAGGCTTCTATTGACTTTAGTGACCTAATTTTGTCAAAATGCTCAGTACAGCTCCAGGGCTTTGGCTGCAAATGTTCTGTCTCCTCAAGTTTTCAACCAGCGAATAACGCAATTTGTTAAGAAGTTGGAGGCAGTTAGACTATTTACAAATTATGAAGACCGTCCAGGCAGTCATCCAACCTCCCTCTAGTTCTTCCATATTCCTGGTAACGTTAAAGAGACCTTGAATGTTGTAGCAATGAACAAAAGTGCAACTTCCAAGGATAAGCAAAAGTGTGGAGATGCCCTTGGACCAAAGTGAATTAGACTGCAAATGCATGACAGTGGACAGCTGTGTCATTTTAACCATTCTTAAAATATGAAAAATGTATATTTTATGCAAAACTGTTTTCCCTTACTCACTCTGCTGGCAGGGATGTGCCAAATGCCTTAAAATAAATGAACATTTTATGGCAGTAGGAACATTTCACAGTAAAAACATCTCCCAAAATACAACATTTAGCTTGAACATTTCATTAACATAGGAAATTACATTTTTGTTTTCTTTAGAAAAATTATTGTTGATGAGAATGTTAAATTGCAATTTAATTTTCTTCTACATAGAATACAACTGTTGTTTACAATTAAATAAAACAATATTTAAGATTAGAATATCACATCAGACCAATAAAAAAGGCATTCATAAAAAAAGAAATGTGTATGTTTGAATGATTTACACCTGTATTTTCAAAAGTTGCTCCTAATCTGACAAGTCTCATCGGAAGGCATGTTCTAATTTATTAAATGTGACTGTTCAATTCACGCAATTCCATTTTGAAAATATCAAGACTGATACAAAACAGTTTAATACTTTTTTCAGTTCTGAATGTTTCTGAAATGTTGCATAACAGAGATATGTTTTTTGAAAATGGTGTTCAGCTCCTTTCCTCTTCATGAGCAATATCATTCATGCAAGAACTCCCACTGCTTTACTGCGTGAGGTGGAAATACAAGCCCTGACTTACAAGCCTGTCAGGCTGACAAGATATGGGTGTGGTCATCAGTGTCTCTGACTTTGTTTGGGGGTCCATCAATCAGTAAACTGGCAGCATGTTCACAGGGTATTTTATCTATGTGCCACCTTTGAAGTATTCTGGATCAACTCATTTGGCACTGCGTTGCTTTTCCTGAAATCCGTTCCAAGAGCAGTGGAGCAACATGCCAAAAAGCCACAAACTGGCAATTTGATCAAAGCAATGCAAAGACTATGTATCACAGTAAACAAAAGGGAGTGGTGGGTTAAAGGTTAGATGTCAGAACAAATCGGTGGAAAGCTTTTTGACTGTTGTTGTTTTGAAATATTTTGCTACATTTCCTTATTTTGTGTTGATAATAAAATCTGCAGCTTAATTTTTTAAAAGTCATATCATCATGAACATAAAAACCATAAAACTGATAAATTGCCATTACAATAATTTTGCATGAAGAAAAACAAAGCTAAAAAAAAGAAATTACAATAAAGAAAAAACGGAGAAACAAAGCAACAAATTCAAAAGTAGTTTTGCAATAAAGGCAACATGTTGGAAGTTTAGCAGGATGCAACTGATAATTAAAGCAGTTTACAATCATGGAATTATTTACAATACAACAGTTGATTTGCTGGACAACTGAAACTTCAACATGTAGAACCACCTTTGGCTGCAAGTTTTATGGCTAGCTTGTTTTCTCACCAGCAGGTGAATCTTAGCTGTAGCCTCAAGTCTTTTATAGCCTCTTGTTTTCTGCCTGGGTTACTATGTTTCTCCCTCCCCATCCTCCCCATCCATCTGCAAATCAGCTCTGACCAGTTTTGATCTGCAGATAAAAAGTTTCCCCACAGCATAATACCACCACCACCTTATTGTAAATAGAGGGTGACGTATTAAGGGTGGATACAGAACTAATTTTTTGCAATGTTTTGTCTATGAGGTATTTGTTGTAGTTCTCAGCCTCTCTCTCATCATGTACTCTTCTTTTTTTGCAACCATCATTAATACAATAGGTGGAGGCTGATGTCTTTCACCTTTCATTTTAAGAGAATAGGAAGTTAAACTTAATTGCTACGAAAGGCTACGGAATGACACATTTTAGAGGGTTGATTTTTCATATGACAGACCATCAAAAGTTTGCACAAATCTCCAAGAGCCTGAGGAACTAAACAGACATACTAATATTCTCGTGGGAAGCCTTTTGTTTAATATTTGGATCAGCATTACTAACGGGGGAATACAGAGACAATGGAACACATCTATATTTTACAATACATGCTCGCTTATCAAATGACAATATTCCAGTGACCTCAATCTGTCTAATCTACATTGGTGTATAAATATTTTTTCAAAGCAAACAGCCAAAATTAATTTGTCATTCTAAACAACTGCTCAGCCTGGAGCTGGCAAATGGCAGCAACTGACAGCTGACTGTTTGTATAAACTGTTCACTATTTTGAAAATTTTCAAGGATAAAAGGGACATCTGAGTTTACGCCAGAATTTTAAGATGCATTTAGACTCTGTAGTTAACACAGCACTAGTTTCTGAAAATGACTTTGTCACTTGATTGAGAGTGCTTTACAGGTGCTATTAAATATAATGCTTAATTAATTCCCATGTTCCAGATTATACACATAAAAACACTAATAAACTCATTTAATTAAACCGAAAAGAAAACGTTATAAAAAATTTGATTTACAAGGTTGTCTCCTGTTTTCAACCCTAAGTCCAAATCAGATTTTGACTGGTTGCAGGTGATGTGAACAGTTCGACACACAAAAACACCTGGGATGTCATAAAATGGGTTCTTTCTGAGCTCAGAGGTCTAAATTATTAAGTTGGGAGTTGGAAAGAATCCCCGTTTTTATACTTGCATATTTACTTGTTCCTAGGCAGTGTAAAACATTTGTGTACTCAAAAGCACAGTCAAAGCACATATCTCTTCTGGTTGCTCTGCTCATGTTAACTTCAGGTCATTCAGGTTTCATTCACTTGACTATGCCTGTTTGTTTGGAACCAGCTAAAGTTATGTCAAAACAATACTATTCCGGAGCCTAAGCTGTGAAGTCTTCATGAACAGTACAAAACACCTAAGAAGCCTGTACTGGAACTGGTGGGAGGACTCCACAAGAAGCAAAGTGAGTAGGCAACAAAATAAAGGATATTTGGTGGGTCCATTGTATTGCTTGAGGAAAGCTTCTGAGTGGGAGACAGTTGAGTTGTTGCCCAGAGAGATGCTCCTTTTAGCAACCATTATAAATCTACCTCAGGTTCTGTGATCTTGAAGTTTGTAGAGCTCCTCAGGCCAACATAGTGTAAAGAGAACTCGACATTCAGAGATCCCAGAGGCAAGACACAACAGAAGCCAGCGTAATTACAGGGTTCGCATTAGATTAGGATGTGTAACATCTTAAAGCTGGGAATCAGAATTAATTACAGAAAGAAATAATTTCAAAGATGAAATTTTCACATTTGGGGATGAACTTCAACTTCTGAAAAACTATTGAAAAGGGACAAACATAATGACTCAAGCCTTTCCCTTTTTGTCTTTTTACAACTTCATAATTTAGTATATTTGATAAGGACTTTATGGTAGACCATCAAAGAAATATTGCTAAATTGTGTCATGGAAAGAAAATGATATATCACCAACATCTGCTGACCCATGGTCATGATGGGTTTATCCCGAGATCTATCTGTTGAACTGGGTCCAGCATCGGAGAGACTGACCCACCGGAACCACACCATCCCTGTCCAATTATGGCAACCAGCTTCTCTGAATTATCAGACAACGATATGTTTGACTTAATCAACAATTAATTAACTTTCTGTAGGCACTTTAAGAAACACCATAGTTCAGTGAAGTTATCCAGAAGTCAGGGATCACAGTCAGCATTAATTAGTACAGTATTGCCTTCCATCCTGAATGGAACTATTAACAAGACCAGTTGATACACTGTGGGAGAACAGGCTAACATTATAAGCCAGTTTACAACAATATTGTCTGGTTTTCCAAGCATGGTTGGCTTACCTGTCTGGATTCATATTACTGTAAGTGCTCCATATGACAATTAAGCACTGTAATAATAGGAAGCATGTGTGTTCTATCTATGTAGAGCCGTGCTTAATAAAGAGAAAATTGCATTTTTGTGAGTGTGCATGGCTTTTTAATCCATATTTTTTGGCATATGTCATTTTTGACTTTTGGACACATGTAAACTTTTAGTATAGATCCTAACCAATGTGCCATCAATGAAAAATCTGAACCCTTAATGGTGGTCATGTATGTCCCAAATCGAAGAGGTTCACAAATATCTTGCAAATTTCATATTCATTTAAACATTTCTACTTTGCCAACCTTTAAACCATTGTCATGTTTCTATTGGGTGGTTGTTTACACAGAAGCAAATGATTATTTACTTAAATTGAGACAGGAGGTAATGCTCCAATAATGGTCTTTGTGTTTGAAACTGAGAATGAAACATGTAAGCCTTTCTGCTCGTACTCTGCTTGGAGAGTCTCTTTTAAAAATTAAACTAAAACAATGCAAAAGAAAAACATTACTGTTTTTATTTAGTTTTACGCTGTGTTTCTTTTCTAAAACATTTGCAGAAGAAGTTGGCTGCGGACTGCAGAACTAACTAATCTGGATTCACAATAAATGACGATGCCAAAAGAGTTATCTACTGTGGGTAAGATAAATTATGTGTGACGTTTTAGAGCCAAACGTCAAAAACCGAGAACTGTCCCTTTAAGTAAGGAAAATCTTATTTTGCTGGATCCCAGGTCTGACCTGTCATTAAAAGAGCTCTCCAGCTGTCTGCTGCAGATAAATTATTGTCTGCTGATAACAGCTACACAGAACCCCACTTTAAACAAAGTTCAAACTATCCCCTTTTTCTTTAGCAAAACTATTAAGCAAATTTATCAATCAAGCTTTCATTTAGTGATACTTAAAATGAAATGTCAATTGTCTACGTTTTATTATATATTGCTTTGATTTGTTGAAGCTGTCATTAACGCAGACTACTGAAACACAAATGCACAGATATCCCGATGCTACACCCCAATGGATTCTCGGAGACAGTGAGAAAGTGACTGATTGCCTAATTTTTTTTTTTTTTTCAATCAGAAAGAAACACAGAAGAGAGAGCTGTCATATTTCCTCTGCCAATGGGATATATATAGCAAGTAGGTTCTCTTAAAAGTCAAGATGAAAACATTTGCTTTGTTTTCAGTGCATAGTCGTAACACGGCTTTGAAACCTGAAGCAGGGAAAAGATGCTCCTTCATGTCTCCCTCAGTAAGCAGGAGACTAACGAACAACAAGAAGGTTCCTCTGAAATGCCTGACCTAATATTTGACAGATCGTCAAGAGATCTGTATCCAGGGACCAAAACCAGGTTTACAGCCAAGATTTGCTCATATTATATTTTATTGTAGGATTTTATTGAGTTTCTTTATAAGGACCACCAATGTAAAATGATCTAAACAGATTTCTCACTTTTTTTTCTGAGCTGTTCTTTACTTTAAACAAGGCACAGTCAATCAAAGCCCGTCCTCGCTTCCTAGCCACTTCAGCCAGACTCACATAGCCATCCTGCAGCAAAATGCCAGCAGTCATTGCAGACCCATTGCACTCTGTGTCCAAGGTGCAAATGAATCACACATTTGCAAAGCTGTAAAACGCTATTGATCGATACTTTCCATGCTCACAATTCCCACTCCTGATTCACAACAAGGAGTTGTGAGTGAGATGGTTTTATACCCAAATTGACCAAGCTGTACCAAAAGGAAATTCAACTGCAGTAGCCACTATTCAACTCTAAGCAGCCTTAAGCTGGTTTTAGGCCAAATATTGCAGAATTAAACAAATTTACAAGAAAATGATCAGAAACCATAAAATAGCACCTTTTAGGACCTATGCAATTTATCTGCAAAATGTTGATTTGGAGTTTAATTACTCTTTAAGCTGTCTTAAGTTGACCCCCTTTTTCAGGGCTAAGTTCTTCTCCTTAATATATATTTCCCTGACTATAAATCCAAGTAATACCAAAAAGTGCAATGAAACATAAATCACAACATTGAACATTATACAACCTTATAAAAGAACATTAAAACAGCTGCTGTCAAGAAGCTGTTCATAATGAATTATGACAGGCTTTCATTAATGCTTCCACTACATTTTACTGTCTACCTGCTGTTTTTGTATACCTATCTGTGCACCCGGGCCCTCATTTTAACCTATATTTCTGACAGTTAGAGGCCGCAAATGACTTAAGACTAGGGCTGGTTCACTTTCCAGCGGGACATCAACTTTAAACAAACAGCCAGAGCCACAATGGAAAAGGTTAGATTAAAGCATGTTAAAGTCTTAGCCCAATAGAAGAACATCATCCACACTTTATCATTGCTGTTCTCCTTCCAATGTGAATGAACCTGAGATCTTTGGAGCCAAAGAAAAGTGTAGAAATTACACTTTCTACATCACTGGTAGAGACTCTTAGGGCACAAGTACAGATGCATGTAACACTTTTTATTCGTAAAAGCCATGTATCATTTCCCTTTCACTTCACACAACTATCCACTTCTTCATATTGGTCTATCTAAGATACCAATAAAATACATAACAAGTACATGGCAAAATGTGAAAAAGCTCTAGGTGTGTAAATTTAATCTTGCAAAGAATTGTAACTCATCTGTTCATTTTGGTAGCTCCATAACTTACTCCAGTTCTTTTTCTTCTTTTTTTTTTTTTTTTTTTGCAAAGCCAGCTGCATTAGTTGGCAGGTGAGAATGAAACAAAAATATTGATTCAGGACAAACAAGTAGCTGCCGACTGCCTGACTAGGCAGAACTTTAAACGTAAACAGAATAAAAATAGCAATATTGATTGTAGCAAACAGCCACTACCACACTGACGTGGACACAACTGGTAAGTAAATAAAATGCTCTGATTCAAATGTAAAATGAAGGAGCACTGTTGGGACTGTTTGTTATGTGTCACTTTAGATTTGCTGAGTAAATCCCTGTGCTCCATCCCTTTACCTTCTCATAAGGCTCAACATACCCGAGTTCTCAGAGGAGCTAATCTCACTAAGTAATCTTAAAGATGCACGAACACGGAGGGGGAAAGTCCTGGCTTCGGCACTTAAAGATGCACAACACAAAACTCCAAATACTGTATGCATGCATTTATTAATCCTTTCTGGCAAGTAATCTTGCAATGTTTATGCACCGGGCTAATCTTCATTTCCTCTGCTGGGGGACTGAGGACGAGACGCCCACTTGCAGGTAAGCCTCGTTCCCAAGTGCTGGCCATAACTGCTAATCCTAGTTCCAGTTATGGATGAGACAAACTGGAGAAACAGAGAGGGGATTTTAATGTTGACATGCTTTGCGTCAGCTTGGATGCGTGACTGAAAAGTCACGGATCGAAACAACAACACAAAAGCAGACTTTGATGAGTTTTAAATATCAGTGATTTATTTTTTTTTTGAACAGATCAAAATGTCAAGTCTTTAGACGTGTTACTGTCCGTTTATTTGAAAAGTTAAATTTTGCATCAATATACAGTGTCATTGCTGCATTATGATTGCCTATATTTCAATGGGAACATATATGATAGACCAAACAAACTAGTGAACTGTTTTATAACTAAAAGGGAAAGGTTTGACACTTTTTTGCATATAAAAATGCACATCAAGGGATGAAAACGTTTGCAAAATGACTCAATCTCTGTAAAAGAAGACAGACTCCACATAACATAATTTGAATTTAGATATGAACTTTCACCAGGTCATTCTAACAAGTCAAGGTTCCTCCCCAAGGCAAGTTCATTTTTTGAAATGAACTGTAAAGGAATATTACTTAATCCATCAAGTTTGGGTCTGGTTCTCTTATGTATTATTTTACCAGTTAAAACTACATTTTGGTTGAGGATTTTCCCTTAATTATATTCAGACTAACCCTAAATACTTGAATAGTATGCACAAGTGTAACCTTCTGACTGGAAGGTTTGTGTGGTGACTGTGCTGAGGATGTGTGTGACACAGACAGACACCGAGAGGGCAGCCTTCCTGACTCCAGAGGCCCAGAGGCTTGCTGACCTATTTCTGCCTGAGACTAGCTGCTTCATCACAGACAGTCACCAGCAACAGCACCTGGACTGTGACTCTGTGTGTGTGTGTGTGTGTGACTGTGTGCATGCGTGAACACACATGTAAGTCAGGTATTGCTGTACATCGCTTTGTTGCTCGCTGATGTGAGAATACGCTCATTCCCTCCTCCTGTCTCCTTTCCTCACCCTCCAGCTTTTTCGTAAGGCAGCACTTTCCACTCTCTCACACACACATGGACCTATGCACGCACACAAACGCATGTACACAGCCACGGCTCTCGCCTCTTTCAATCTCGCAGGTGCTGCCTGCTGTGATGTCCAGTGTTGACTGTAGCTATATCTGCGTTCGCAGCGGGACCATCCACGCACGTGCTCCCTCACACGAGCCCACGCGCGCACACACCCACATGTATCTTGGAGCATTAAATGTGTTCGCAGCAGGGTAAGCCTGATTCAAACAGCAAGCCAGAAAGCCTAATGATTGATGATGAGAGTGGAATAACCGCAGCCCCAGCAAATTCACACAAACAGGTTATCTGGGACCTTGAGGCCCTGAGCTGCTTTAGCATAGCAGAGGACCAGTGCTTTGAAATGTTACAGACAAAACCAAAGTCCTGCACGTATCATCCAATGTGGGCACGGATTGTGGCAGTTTTGATACAGTTCACCATATAGCATGGCATCGCATAGGAGGCACTGCTACTACTCAAAAAAGAATCATTTGTTGTGGCCCCAACACATCATCACCAAGACAGTGACTGGCTAAATCTAGGTCTAAACAAGCTTAATATCGATTTATAGACTTGATCTGGGCATCTCTTTTTAAAACTTAAACAATTTGAAAATAATCCATCCATCTATCCTGGATGGATGGATGGATGGATGGATGGATGGATGGATGGATGGATGGATGGATGGATGGATGGACAACTTGTCTAAAAGCTGGACTGGAATTAGCCTAAATTCTATATATTTCTAACCTGGCTATAACAACAACAAAAAAGCCCAACAGTTTCTAATGTTTTTGATAAGTTACATAATATGTTTTTTACAAAGTGGCTCGAGGGGGGAGTCTAAGCCAAGCGTTGCCTATCCCTAACCTTGCATGTTAATGCTCCTGCCTCTTTCTCCCTCTGCTTCTTTTGCAGGTACTTTGAGACAACTTTTTGCTGAAGTGCTGAGGAGGCAGGCAGGTAAGCAGGCACGTCAGCAGTGGGGCAGAGGTGCTGTTAGTCTGATGAGCAGTAAAGCTGTCAACACCAGAATAGCTGGGAGGAGATGCATTTGCTCTTATGTTTACCAAGCTAAAATCCAGTCTGCCTAATATACACCATGTTGTGCCAAATGCTACAGAACCTTTACAAGCCACATTCTAAACTTTAAAGAGTGAAATATGATGCGGGGTGAAGCTCAACTCTCACAAGTCGAGAAAGCCGTCGTACATCTCCTGCTGCGTTTGGAGTGCATCCTCGGCTGTCGAGTACTGGATTTGTTGTTGCGATAAAGCATGATGAAGGTGTTTCTCTCGTACCAAAAAGTCTGATTGGAGTCTTTCCCACTGACGTAAGCCTGAGAGGAGCGTTCTCAAAGAAAACAGTGATGTAATGGAATATGAAGGTACTAGTCAGTCTCCTTCTCTTTCCTTCCTCCTCCTCTATGTCTCTGTTCCCCCTCCTCCTCTTCATTTCTGTTCTTCTCTTTGTTTTTTGTTTTCTCTCTCTCTTTCTATTTTTTGTCTTGGCAGCCTCCTGCTTTTACCCCTCTGGGATCCCTGAAACCAAACCCAACAGCTCCCTCGCTTGGTGGAAACGCAAAACTACGCCAAGTGTCAGCTGCTGCTTGTGTACTCTCTGTCTTCATGTGCACATACCTTCCATCTGTCCACAAGTATACTGCTGCACATTTCTCCTCGCTCTTTCATTTCATTGTGCAAAATTCCATTCAGGATGCCAGATTGGTCCTTCAATGAATTGTTATTTTCTAGACACACAGGCAGCTCCTCTGTCATTGTAACTGCCAAAAGCGTGAAACATTTATTGGACTCAAGTCCCCACTAAGGAATCCAACGCTAATGCTTCTCCTTCACCTCCCCTCCTCTTCTTGTCTTCCGTCCTTGTTCTCCGTCTTCATCAAAGCGAGGAGCCACCAGCTCTCTTTGCCTCTGGGAGACCCCACATCGAGACACACGTTCTGTCCCAGCCTTCTCTGAAGATCCAACTGAGAAGAAAACATTAGAGTTCTTTAACAGCTCTGATGTTTCATGGCAGGGACATAAAGACAGAGATTTTTTTTTCCTCAATGACTTTTGTGACTTTCTGTTTTATATATATATATATACTGTATATAAAACTTTAAAAACATAGACACAGTACTGTTTGCACTATTTTTTCCCCTGGCAAAGAAGCACAAAGTGTCTTCAAATAAATACATTTTTACTGCCGTAGTACGCTCATGCAGACAGACTCGGGAGTCAATCACACACTCCAGTTTGCCTCTATTACTAAAACAATGCAATTAGGTTCAATGTATTGTGCCAGTTGGTAAAACATTTTTCCATATATGGAAGCCTGGCCAATTGCATCAAGTCACTGACTTTGCAACGGTGTTTCCTCCTCAATGCGGACAGAGTGACAGGGGACAGTTGATTACATGAAGTCATAAAAATTTGCAACAGTGGAATGGACAAGCCTTATTTAACAGCAAAAAATGTCCAGAAGAACCCAGTTTCAATCAATGTATATTCAAGTAAAAGTAAAGCTTAAAAGCTCTTTCATTGGCTTCTTCTAAATAGGAAAGACAAACAACTCAATAGGCTCTAAACCAGCAATAGCTCTTTCAAAGGCATTGTCTAGAAGAAACCTGGGGTTACACACAGAAAGACAGGGTCAAGGACAGAGGTCAGGTTAACCAAATATTTTTCTTATTTTGACCGGTTTTTTAAAATGGTGACAGAGAAATCTGAATCCCACATGTTATTTTGACAGATTACAATTCACACAAATGACCACTTGATGCAAATGAGCAGACACTTTCAAATTACCACATAGAATCCAAGTAACTATATCAATCAAAAAAATATTCCCATTAGAGCATCATTTATGACATAGACAATGTACTCAATGCATTTTTCTATCTGGGAACTGAAAATATGTTGAAGAATTATGGAGGCTTTGGAGTGTATCTGTGACCACAACAATTAACTACAGGTCTATTATCTTCGGCTGTGAGGATATCATTAGTGACTTTCAGGAGAGTTGCTTAAGTGCTATGATGAGCTCTGAAATTGACAAAAACTCTTCAAACAGTTCATTACCATGTAAATGCTCACACAATTGATTAGCATCTTTCCTTTTTAAGATTTTGAACAGGAAAGGAAGACTGAATCAAGGATTACAATTTATTACTGCAAATTGTAGACAAACCTAGTCTTGTTTGAGTAAATTTATTCAGTGAGGGAATTATCTTAGATTAAGAAATATATATATATGTATATTTATCTTTTTTTTTTTTTTTTAATACTTTAATACTTAAAGCAAAAATAATTAGAACCCTGAATGTGTTGTGCAAACCTTCTTTTCATTTCTCCATGGATCAGAACTTGCTTTTTGCTTTGAGTCATATCAAGACCATGAATTTCCTCAAAGGGTTGGTTGTAGCAAAATCTAATGAACCCATAAATAAATAGTTAAAATATTAAATAAATTGCTCTCTATGCATACTTCTTAAGATTAAATAATATTGAACATTGATTTAATTTTGGCACTATACAAAAAAAAATCTGCTTTGGTTTGACTGATAAAAAAATATTTAAGCATACAACTATTAAGAAAGTTATGATATGTGACTTGGCCCTTGGACCAGGAGTTTAACATATGTTCTCTAAGAAATGACAGCTAGCAATCCATTTTAAAACTGTTATAGTCAGAAGAGTCAGTGTTTTAAATGAAAGCATCCATGGCTGAAGTCCAAAAGCTTCTCTTGTCTCTGAACACTTCATCAAAATGCATCCAGTGTGTTATAGGTCGCAGCTTACGTGTGTGAATTAGTGACACATTGCTCCAGATGTGCAACTGAGACCTTGGTCGCCAAGAAGCCCAATCTTACTTTGCCTAAGCACACAGGTCTTTTTAAAGTCTCAGTGCAGTTAGCTAAATCACACTTTTAGGTGTGCAATGGCAGGTCAGAAAAACTTTTTTTTGACATCCATTCCAAACAACTGGTTGGCAAGTAGATAAGATCTAATGTTATCAAGACTTGGCCCCAAAATGCCATTCTTTGCTGCAATTCTCCAACAGTGAGCTTTAGGTATATATTAACCCCCCTACGCTAGTGTTTACAATGTGGTGACAAGATAAATATGTGTTCTTGTCCTTGATTGTCACATGGAAGTTGCTTTAAATTTTTTTTCTTCTGCTGACTGTAGATATGGAAAAATGTAGGAGAGTGGCAATTATCCTGCAGATGTTTTTTGACTAATGAACATCAACACACACATATACTTTAGTTGAATGCCAAAGTTTCTCACTTTTCCCATTTTCAGAAGTAGGAAAAAAAATTCTCCATATTTATACCCTAGAAAAACAGGAAGTCAAGGATTACTAGAGAGAAAATTGTCTCCAAGGTGACTCACACTATCATCCTTTTTTGCATCAATCAAAACAACAGTTAGTCTAATACACACATGTTACACACGCATACACACACACACATATAGATATATATAGCTATAGTATATAAAGCTTATATATATATGTATATAAACATACATATAGATATGTATGTATATATGTATTCTACTCGAACGCGCACACCAACACTTAAGTGCAGTGGAGTTTTGAGAGACGAAGCCCACAACATAAATATCCAATTACCAAACACATCAAAAGCACCAAGAATGAAATATTGATAACTTTGAGATATTTATGTAATCCACAATGGTGCCTTATATAAGTGTTCCATTTACAAGGAGGAGCAGAAATGTTCAGGGAGGTATTGTTTTTTCCTCCTTTTTTTAACATCACAGAAAAAAGAACACTCTGTTGGCAGACTATGGCAGTAGCATCTGAGAGCAGAGTGCCTTAAAGTGTTTGATCAAATGAGACTCTATGTCTTTTTTGCCTCATATTAAATGAAACACTCAGACCAGTGGAAATAAAGGCAAAATGAGGGATGACTTAACCAGAAGTGAAGCTCTGCTCTGGCATTAGACAGACATTTATGATGGCGAGCGACTGGGGTGTTTTATTTGCCAGTTTATACGCGCCTGTCATCGTTCGGCGATGGAGCCTGTTCCAAGCATATGGAGCTTATTGGGGGTGGGAGTGGTTTGGGCTTCTGTCTTCATGGCTCTGCTTTGAGCTGCAGATCACAGACTCAGTGCAAAGGCACAAACAAGCAAGGAAATGTGGATTCTCTCTAATTAATTGTACATTTTCTCCACTTGAAGTAAGTATTCTGAGAGATGTGGGCATGTAGAGCCTGCATGTGTTTTCATGTGTGAGGGAAAATGAGGGGGAAAACAGGGAAAGACTGAATACATTGACTTAACTTTCGTGCCTTATCAACAAGCCACTCTTCATGGCTTTTCCTTTGAAACTGCTGTTTCTAACTAATGTAGAATAAATTATAGCTCCAAATAGGAATAATAATGAGAGCATACATTATTTCTGTTGTTGGTACTGGTTGATGTTGTTGTTTGTGTCGGCAAGAAGGCTTAGATCTCCTTACACGCAAGGAGAAAAAAAAAAGGTAACTTCTCTGCATGTTTTATAAGTTTGGGTGATGTTAATGGTGACCCAAAAAAATGTCCTAGATATTTAGGGAACATCCTTTTGAAAAATTCTTGAAGCTACAGACAGAGGCGCAGAGTGAGCTGAGGGAGAGAGAAAATGAGAGAAGTGGGTAACCAGGAGAGGGAATGATTAGATGAAACACCACTTCTGTGTTATGAATGACTAATATCTCTCATTTCACCAAACAAAACCTGCGTTTATTCCCAAATGTTTCACCACTCATGACATTTGGCACTTTGAAGAGTGAGGGGTAGATCATATGGAGTAGTGTGCAAATAAACTCATCATTGATAATATTTAAAGACTATATCCTGCTCCCAAACCATTTTACTGGTTCATCTTCTCCCTGTTACCTTCCCACTGGCACTTTCCATCAGGGAAATCCCTGAAGCCATTTTTGATGTGCTTCTGTCCGTCTACACACTCAGTTGGTCTCGTAAGTGACTGAGGTTTCAATCCCAACACATTGGCCATACCACTAAACCATGAATCACTGCCGTTTCAGATGCGACACGTTGATTGTTTTATTATTGTAGGTTGTACAGTCCAATTATAGTAACAAAATGGAGGGGGTCAGAGAATGTATACTAAGAATGTGCCACAAAGTTGGGTTATAGCAACCGACTCCACACTTTCTAACCTCTGTATTTATTTATTAACATTTTACCAACACATTTGTTATGACTGGAGGCAATCCTAATGTTTTTGAGGACACCAGCAAAGCTCCAGACTTTCTGATGGAAAATCTGCAGAGGCAGCTAAAGATTAGGGTGATGGTAAACTTTCCAATCTCCAAGTCTTTCCAATCTCAAGGACTTGAGCCTCAACACCAAATATAAAAGAACAGTGGAAAGATACAATCAGTGGTTTACTTTATAAGAAGGTTTTGATTGTTGTCATGCCAACAAAAAGAAATTTCCAATTAATATCTAAGAGACGGTAAAATATATTTTTATATATTTCGAGAGATGCCTGTTTCATTTCGTATCAAAAACAAACTTTTTGTTGAATGATAATAAATTATCTGTCATGACAGTAATTTTGTGCTGAATTGTAAATGTTATTATCAGAAAGTAATATGTTTTTAATTCAATTCAAAAAGTGGCATACAGTGACACATTTGAAACATGTAATTTGGGTAATTTTGATTATTATGGCTTTCAGATAGACAAATCCAATTTTTATTTTTGTGAGTGAATATTAAATAAGACTAGAAAATATTTTTAGGAATTGGAAATACTAGCATGGTAAAAAAAAAAAAAAAAGTCCATATACTGTAGATGATAAGCACACTTGCAGTAGGGTTTGCTCTCGCTTTGGTCTTTCCAAAGTCTTCAATAATTTTGGCATCTCCTTAAGCACTTACTGCAGCCAGTTAGCCCTAACCCTACTTCCTAATAATATGAAATGTAATAATAAGTAAAATAATAGTATATTTGGTTTGCAATTCTTTCAAACACTTTTACTTTTACTTATATGTACTAATATTGTTCTCTACTCTTCTACCTCTCTACAAACTCCAAATGATCTAAACTTTCTTTTTTTTTTTTTTCTTTTTTTACTAAGTTTAAGGTAGAGCAACCCCTTGTAGCAAAACATCAAGCAGCTGCAGAACAGAAATCCCCATATTAGTTCTGAAACACCGAAATATTTGTTTTCTTTTCGCAGCATGCCTTTCAAAGTAATGAATTTCACAGGGAGGATTCTTCTGTGACTGCAATGTGTCTCAGTCTTGTGCTGATGGGGGGCTTCCTCCTCGCACCAAGTAAAGTAAACAACAAAAGATCTGACACATATGCAGAAGACAGATGAAATGTATACACTTGAAATCTTTTCAGGCAAATCTAATGCTACTGAACAAAAATATAGGGAATATCAAAATAAAGAGGCACAAAAAAAATGTGTCAGAAGATACAGATTGACTCTTGATAAAATCCAGATTCCTGGGTGACCGTCTTCTACAACTTTACAGACCTGGGACAGAATCAAAATAGATGGGCTCCTACGTAACTAGTCATTTCCTACTTCTCCGTCCTGTCTGCTCAATATCTTTATAGATGCCTGAGTTGCCCTCCTCCTTAATAAGATTATAGATATCAGTGATTTCAAAGGCTAAAAGTCAAAAATCATGTAAAAAAAAAAAATCAATAGCATCAATATATCTTAAAGGTCTCAGTTTATAACTCAATTATGGTTTTAAATTGAGAAAGTCAATGAAAATTTTAATCAATAATATGATTAAATCTATACGTTTTATACAGTTACTTTTTATTTCTTCTACAACTGTACATCATGACATAATTTAAACTTTTTCCACTTCAGTGAATTAAGTCCTAATATCTGATTGTTTAACCTGAGCAGAGATTCAGCTGCACCCCAATCACCTTTTCAACATCAGTACTCTGAGAGATTTTCATGTCTTATGCTAAGAGATCAAATGAATTCATGATGTGCTGCTGCACATGACTATTACAATAATCACGAAAAATTACTAATGTTAAATTAAAAATAATGATTTTCATATTAGTTCTTAATTAAGATACAGATAGATTTGTGTCACATGCATCTCCAGTTCTATTGAAATTTTGACATGTAATAAATATGTATTTTGTGATATTCTAATTTTTTAAATTAGGATTTTAGGTGCCTGCTGCTGTAAAATTTTAGATTTTAGTACCAAAGGTTGTGCCCCAAATCTTTATTAAAGCAGTCTTCCAGTTTCTTAGCAAGCTGAGACTCTGCACAGCAGGCTGGAAAAACACACCTCTACGCTTTGCTTTCTACAGAGGGTTTGGACAATTTCTTAGAAACAACTGCTTGGTAAAGGTATGTGCTCTTTAAATTTGGAATGAACATAAGTGCTGAGCTGAATTACATCTTTTTCAGCTATAAAATGTCTTCAAACATTCGTCTTGTGCTGACTTTAATTGCTCAAGATTTGGAATCGTGACCAACACAGACTCACATCCTCCGCTGCCACAACCATGGAAGACTACAATTCAAAAACAGTGCAGAAACTCAGCGTCATTGTTCACAACTCTTTCTTCTGTTCACTGATTAAATGAATCCTGAGAAAATGAGCTCAATGAGACTTGACCACAACTTCAGGAAGAATTAGGAAAAATATTATACAACAAATCCAGCTAGAACACCTACCTCCAAAGACAATTTGCTTTGCTTTACATCAAAATTACCTCAGAAAATTGCTGCTAGAGCAGTTTCATAAGAAAGAACAAGCTGCCAATCTGTGAAGGTTGCTTTGAAAAGGCTTCAGGCTTTCTAAAACTTTCCACCTCTCCCTCGTGACACTGTCCTCCCAATTACAGAATAGAGGTGGGTGATCTCACAATATTGGAAAATAAAGGATTAGAATGTGTTGATCTGTCAAAGCAGAGAGTATGAGACTGATTCTGTGGTCTTAATCAGACTAGTCAGTTTTTATTTATTCCCCTTTCCTTTAACAAAAACTAAATACAGATACATTTTAAAGCAAATGCAACTGCTTACTGTACTATTGGTATTTTATCAATATTTTTATTATTATCCATTGGATTCATCTTCTCAGAAGTGCTAATAAAGACACTTAGCAGCGGATGCAAAAATGAGTGAACACTTTGATGACTGTTTACTTTTTCCCAAATAGTCTAGTTTGTATGCTTAGCTGATTTAGCTAAAGATCAATATTATATCTGGTATGTGTATATACTCAGCCAAAGCAGCAACAGTAGTTTCAGCTTGTTTGCTGATGTTTTTCACAATAATTTTGATATAATCTTTTCTGATTAAAATTTGTTTAGAAGTGCACTTTGGCCTAAGTGTTCCAAACATTTTAATAGCTATGCTTTCTTATGAGGGAAATTATGTTTAAGTGACGATTTTGGTGCCATATTGCCCATCCATTCTAAGCAGTTGTGAGATCACTAACGCAGAGCTTGCTCAGTACAACCAGCACAACCAGCGTGAATTTTGTAACTTGTAATGACAAAAAGAAACCACTTTTTACTAAGAAAAACATCTTATGAAAAACAACAGGTGGCATGTAATATTTCTCTGAAGAGTCCTTGTTCTGATTATTGGGCAGATCTAGAGGACAATTTGTCTGAAAACATGGCAATAAGTAGTACCTACAATCACACAATTTGTTATATTCCATGTTTTCTCGTCAAAGGCTGTGTGCCTAATACCAGTTCAGCCAATCTTTAATCACTTCCATGAAAAAGGATTGGAATCCAAATGTCGTCTAAGAAATGTTTTCTAACAATTCAGCCATAATTTATTGATGACGTATATATCCAGCATGAAAGATGAGGAGCTTACACAACCATCAGTGCATTTAGATTTTTGAACAGCAAACATTAAACTCTCATGAGTTGAAATACTGACCGTCAGAGTAAACAAAATTGATGACCACTGAGTCTTTCCTTAAATTTTACATACCAGCTAAAAAAAAGTTTTAAAAAATTACTTTTCTTTTTTTTTTTAATCTAAAACATTGACAAACAAGTACTGACTCTTCCTGCCTGTAGGTGGAGCACATCAACAAGACAACTATACAATCAACCCTCTTTGCAAGGCTTCTCCTGGTTCCTCCTTCGTAAAAGTAGCAAAACTCAAAGTAGAACTGCCACACTACAAATGCTGGCCTGAGCATGCAATAGCGTTGGTAGTTAAATTCAGTGGGTCAGAGTGGAGGTTAATATTTGTCACAGCAGCTTCATCGCATGGAAAGCGGCATCGAAATTCCAGCATATACGTGTGAAATACAGAGGGCAACTCCTACGGCTTCACAGCCGAACACAAGGTCCTGCTCTGCTATCTCCTGTTGCACAACGTAGTCTCAGCAGTTCTTCAGAAAATATGTAATTTTCTTAACATAATTATTCAATTATGTTTTAATTGACTTTTTTTCAGTAATCATTTTTATGATTACTACTAATTATAGAACCCACACATCTGCAATTAGTCAATAAAAGGTATGCAACGGTGTTAATCTCTTTCTCCAGCCCGGTCACATGCGGAGTCTCAAGTTCCATTGCCTTGCAGTACAAAGCCCAATGTGAAGCACATGTGACTGTATTAACCTTTCTGAGCTATTCTGCGGCAGTCACTGAGGAGAAAAAGAGGAAAAGATTAGAGATCGAAAGTTAGAGACAGCTTCAAAAGCTTTTTGACACAATAAAAACTCAGAAAATAAATTTTTCCATTTCTCATATAATTTGCTGCCCCTCTGAAACTCAAGAGTTTCAGGTCTTGTATGATTTTGTTTTGTCACGGAGAACAGAGACTTTTCATGAACAGGAGTACAAATTTGGCAGTGAACTGTCAAGCGATTCACGCTGAAGCAGAGATCACAGAGCGGCACCCCATGTGACTTAAAAACCTACACAAAGACCAGAGAGACTCATACTGACAAATTCCTCTACAAACACAGAGGATGGGTCTTTATTATTTTTCTAAATTCAAAACATTGAGTGTGCGTGCAGAGATGCCTGGAAGAAAAAGAAAATAATAAACTGGGTGGGTTGATAAATATGATCTGGGTTTATAGTTGTGTAAGGCACATTTTTGGCAGGAGAATAAATGGTGCCTCTGGTCAGGATCAGCTGATTTCAGGGAAAACACAATAGAATAAATAATCCTCACAAAGGGTGGAATTATTAAGCAGATTACAAAGCAACTATAGTACATGTCGACTCCAAGGGTAGACTGAGTTGATGAAGCGAACAAAAAAAAAATACCTCAATTTCACCTTATGTCTGCACCTGGAGTACAAAAGTAAAAATTTTCATTAAACTGTCATATCTGCAACATTTAATCCATTGTGACAACACAATTCATAGAAGCCTTCCGTCTAAGGCTATTACGTCTGATTTTTCCGAATGAACAGATCTAATTTTGTTCAGTACAACACGGTCTATTCACTTTATTGCTGCTGATGACTTTTGGGATTTAGCACAATAACTGTTTTAAAAGAATCCAGTGAGTCAGACATTTAAAGATAGAATATGATGATGGTTTTGCTCAAGAAGATTTCAAAACAGCAAGGAGGTGTAAATCTCTTGATTTGTTTCAAAGAGCATGCGATATTTTATTTCAAATAATTAAAAAATAAGCCCTTCAGCTTCATTGGGAAATGTTAATATTGTTAGAAATAAGGCCAAATCTACACATAGCCCTTGCATTTAGATTGGTCTCATTATAAATAATATAAATTAACAGCTGTACAAAATGTTAATTTTGCCCCGAACTATACAACATTTCTGACAGCGCATACTTTTTGCAGCGCATACTTTTCGCACAGAGATCCAAATTTATTCAGTACATGCTTCTCATTATGATACAGTCTATCACAAGCAACCGGAGCTCGCACATGGTATACATTTAATGTTCGTTTTCTTTTTACTAGAGATAATGCAACGCATTTGGAAGTATAAACAGTCTCACTAAAGAGTTCTAAGTGCTTTTTCAGAAACAATACTTTGGACACACGCGTGAGTTTAGTGTAAGAAATTAACCTAAAAAAGAGATATGACTCATATCCATAAATGTGGGTCACCTCCTTTCTTCTCAGTTTCCAGATGTATAGCAATTTTTTGTCTTATGCACTCTCTACTTCTATCTCAGGCCCCAGTAGCCACTTAGCCCTTCATTTCACAGCTCTACTATAATTGCTCCTCATAAGTGTGCTGCATGTGTGATATGTTGCCGATACTTTGCTGAGGCCCTTGTAGGAATCTCAAAGGCATTTGACAGGTCAGTGCTACTTCATGTAGAGACACTTGGTGCTACGACAGAACTCACCGCGGCAATATTTAACATCGAAACGTTTGTTTTTTCACCCTCCCTCATATCTTTGTCACCTGTGAATGTTGTAGTCCACCCATACTTTGTGTGGTTTCTACTGGTGAATGGGCTAACACCTGACATTTGGGTATTCCTTTCAACAACAGGTGGAAGTTTACTTTTCTTTGGAAAGGCTTGGATGTTAACTTTTAGTGTATCTTTTTTGGACAACATGAGGTACTACATACTGAAGGGAATCTTGGTGGTTTTGCTAACACAACACAGCACATCTGAAGGTAGGCTGATATAAAATTTGCTCTGATACAATGACCATGTAATTGTAATCTGTGGTGACTGTACAGGGATTTGTAGTCTAAATGAGGGAAAAGGTAAGTGAGATTATGTCTTTTGAAAGGAGGAAATAGAATTTTTTCTCAACTAAAGAGAACACATAAAACCCCCCAGGCCTCCCTTACCTCAATTTGGGTTATGGTTTAAGGTTCAACAATAAGAAAGAGACTGAGCTAATATGAAAAATCTTAAGGCCAAAACCACTGCTGTGCAAGGAACTTCATACTGTGAGACACATGATGATAGTAGTGTGATTTTCTGAGGCAGCATTGCTGCAGCAGAACAATGAGTGCTTTCTGAAATAATTTTAAAAGCGTATTTTATATTTTCTCAAGTTACATTTGTCTAAGATAAAAATTTGTTTGATCTGAAACAATCGCTCAGAAGATACAAATGGTAAAACTGCAGTTCCACCAATCCATAAATTTGTTTATCATTACTTCATCAATAACTTCATAAATACAGAGCATCACAAACTAAAGATTTTACTTTTCCAAAATACATAAAATGCTTGGCTATATATTTTCAGGCATGTCTGCTCCCATTCAGTTCCCAACTGAGGCTACCTACCAAGATGGTCAGACCTTTCCCCAGGAACCAGAACTGCCCATTGCAGAAATTGTGCCTTTAGTGTCCGCTCCCAGCTTGAAGGACGTTCAGCAGGCAATGCAAGAAACCTCAGAGCAAGTGAAGGGCCGTGGAGCAGAAGAAGTGTTAAAAGAGTTGCTTGAGAGGGTGGTAGAGGCAGCCCTGGGTCAAGTGGAAGCAGCTATTCAAGCAAAAGATATAGCTGTGGAGAAGGAAGGGATAGAAGAAGACACTCAGGGAGAGAGTGAAGCTGAGGAAGAATCTGAAACATTGAAACCACTCCAAGAAGGGACGAATATGACTCTTGAGATAGGAGATAATGGTTTTGAGAAGAGTGAGGTAGAAGCAAGGGTGGAGACATTTATAAATGTAGCTCTAGGGGGTAAAGAAGTTGTCAAGGAAGAAGGGGAAAAAGTAGCTGGATCTATTGAAGAGATGACAGACAGAGCAGCAGTGAGTTTGGAGGTTACTGGTGAGTCATTATTGGAAACTATATTAACTCAAGAGGATGTGGATAGAGCCTTAGAGGAGACAGAAGGGGATTTAGAGGCAGGGAAGAGGGACAGCGAGGAGCAGGTTGTGTTGACAGTTCTAAAGAATGCCACTGAAAGAGAAACACAGGATGGAGAGGAAACACCAGCTACTGTGGAGGTGGCAGTAGGCGTACAGCCAGAGCAGGAAAAAGAGGAAGAATCTAAAGCTGGCCTTGGAGTGGCTGATGAAGAACAGATAGAGAATATCAGAAGAAAGGAAGCTGCTCTGCTTGAGATAAGTCAAACAGACCACACAGATGGAGAGAAAGCATTACCTCATCCTAATGATCATGTAATACAAATAAAACCCGTCTTTGGAGAACCGATAAAAGAGGAGAGAGCAGCCAGAAGAGAGGAGAACATGGATGGACTAGAAAAACCTGATGACAATGGCTTAGTGGAGATAGAGAAGACAGAAAAGGCAGAAGGAGAAAGTACCAATTTAAGGACAGTAATAGTAGAGGCAAAATATGGTGAGGTTGTAATCAAGGAAGGATCGGTGGCACTGGTAGTTGAAGGAGGTGACAATGCTAGAGAGGAGGAGCAAATTGCTGTGGAGGATTCAGAGGACAATAAAGAGGATCAAGGTGAGATATGTGTAGCTGCCATAAAGAAATTTGTAAAAGTGGAATCAAAGCCCAACAAAAAATCTCAAATCTTTAGACATGTTTTAAACTGACCAAATGTGTTTAATTTAATTTGTATTGCATGTAGAATATTCAGAATGCAAACAAGAAAGCCATTTTTCATTTTTCCTTCCACTTTGTAATTATGAGCTACTTTGTTTTATATCATCACATAAAAGCTTGGGTATGACCACTTTTACAAGACACTGTAGTTGCATCCTATTAGCAAAATGTTTGCCTTTTGACGTAATGTTTTGTGTGTCATATTACACATCTCTCATTTAGCAGCACTGGTGATCCCTGGTCTACAATCTGAAGAGAGTAAGAAAGACTTCACAGCACCTGAAAATCAGCCCTCTACCCCAAACCCATCATTTGGTGTTGGTACAACTGGAGATAATACTCTCATTGAGGGGAAATCTAACCATCAGAGCAGGACAATCACCTCAAATCCTGGATTTTTGCCACACAACCATGGCATGATCCATCCCACACTAGATAAGTTTGAGAACAATGTTTTTGCTGAATATCATCAGGAAAAAGGAGAGAAACCAAATGGAATCAGGGACGCAGTGGAAGTTACAGCTGGAAAAACAGGTAATATGGCAAAAAAGTGCAAGCATACTACACTTACTAAAAAGAAATTTGAGGCCGATTCACAACATGGCTCACATCATAAAAAGAAAAAAAAAAAACATCTATATTTAATACATATACTTTTTCACCACCTCCACATATACTAGCTTTACATAAGCTAATCATGAAAATATTGCCCTTCTTATAAAACAAGGTCATTTTTTGAAAAATATACTTAAAAAAAACATTTCAGAATTCCAGTTTATCTTTTTGTTTAATGGAGTATGTTTATTGATTTAGTTCATTTGGTTCCTCCTTCCGTTTCTCTCTCCTTGTCTTTTGTTGGTAATATATTTGTTCAGATAAGAATGAGCAAGGCCTTGAGGCATGGCAGACTGGGGCTATTTTTACAGCAGTCTTCTTGGTTTTGAAGACTGTTGTCATCATTATCTACGTTCTCAAATGTCGGAATAAAAAAAGGTAAGTGGTGAAGTTTCTGTGCATTAAGGATTGCAAAAAAAGCTTAATAAAAGCAAGAAAAAAGAAAAATATATAGTGAAACAGGAATTGCCTCAGAGTGAGTGACCTCTGACTGTCACTTCAGATAACTCCAAAAGGCCTGTGGATTCAATGCACTTAAGTCTTAACCCTTCTCATGAAACACTTATGTGAAATTTTAAAATAACTTCTTCTAATCCTTTGTGATGCAAAGGTATCATGTAAAAAATGCATGTGAAATGTGCCTTCTAATGGAACAAATGGACTGAACTGAGGATAAAAGGCAGGGTTGTGTGTGCCAATTTTCTTTCATTTTATTTTATTAGTTAATAATGTTAGAACCAGTATTCAGTGTCTGCTGAGTCTCTACAAACATTTTTTTTAAAATCCGAATTTACAGTTCAAATTAATGTGCTGTGATTTTCCCTAATTGGGTTTTTGGTTACATAAAATGTTAAACTTTGAAATCCAAATGAAAATACAGTAAAATAAAATAAAATAAAATAACTCTCATTTTGACATGCCTGAAAACAAAAGAAAATCAAATCAATTTACTAAATAATATGATTTACAAAAACAAAACAATTAGCTGGACTAGATGTCTCAGAACCAAAAGGTCACTATTAATCTGAAGGGCCTTAATATGTAAGCATTTAAAAATCAGTTCATTTGACTTTTAATCAAATGAATTGATTTTGTTTCCTATTCAAAATCAATTTCATTTAATCCTCTGTGGCTTGATTACTAGAGCTGCACTTGACAAAATAACTTAAATGTGAAAAAAATAAAGATTTGTACTAATTTGTAGCATGATGTGGTAGATTGTCTGATTTTGTCTCAAGGTTTTCATGCTTGGTCAAGCTGGCATTCGACACTGAATCATGAAGTGCTTATTGTGAAATTTAATGTTTACAATTAGACGCAAGGTGCATTCTTTGTTAATTAGCTTTGCAAGGAGCTTAAGGTTGCAGGCTGGCCTCGCCTGATTGCTTTTGAGATCTACTCAAGTTCTTATGGAAGTCTGACCAGGGTAAAGTGAAATCAGTGACATTTCAGGAAACAAAAACAACTTTTGACACAACAACAGATAACCCCAATTTTTAGCCAAAATATTTCTTGAAGCCTGCCATCTAGTATAACAATTTGGAACAGCCAGATAGTTCATCCAACAACAACAACAAAAGCTCAAATCCCCCAATAAGTGTGATTACTTTAAGGATGTACATGTGACAACTTTACATTAATTTTTGCAAAGCACTTATGTTTATATTTTGCATAAACAAGTGGAAATAATAATTCCACAATAACATTACAATAACACTACTACTACTAAATACATCTCAGCACTCATTTTCTTAAAGCTGAAACTAACAGTGTGATAGTTAGCTGTGGAACCAACAGGCCCACAATCACAGATGGGACTCACAGCAGTGCTGGTACAGGATTGCTTCTGATGTTGCCCAAGCCGCAGTTAACATTTCAACACTGACGGATGACGAAATGAGGAGAATGTGCTTTGTATTGGCTCTGCATCTCCTCCTATGTACACAAAATGATTTCTTTTTTATCTTTATTAGGATGTTTTATAGGTTCCCAGCACTTGTCCAAATGCTTCAACGCAATGCCTTGTTCATTTGCAAAAGGGCAACAGGAAGAGAATATGACAGTGATAAAGAGACATTGTTCATGTGCTTCTGTGTGAGCAGCACACCAGCCGTGCAGCGAGCTTGTGAGGAAGCGTGTGTTGAACCAGAGACAGAGATGGGAGGCGACTGCAGTGACGACACTCTGACAGAAGACAACGAAAACTCTCAAGAGTATGTTTCCTCATGAAGATGTTTGGACTTGTGGAAAAGATACGTAAAGTGCATATACTAATAATGAAAGAACACTTTAGATTTTCTTTCCTTTGTCAGAAAATGTTTGGAAAAGGACGTGGGGATGGTTTTGAATTCTTTAATGTAAACAAATAATTATTTTTCTCAGTTGATCCTTGGATTGCTATTAAACTTATCAGGATAAATGCTATGAATAAAAAATAGATTCAATTTATTAGGTTTTCAGGAGACGTGCTACTGTATTTTTACATTATAGGCACATGTTTACATAGAGATTGGTCAGATTTGTTCTAACACTGTTAGTGATATACCCTGGAAAATGCATCAAAACAAGTGCTACTTTAATTTTGTGCACATATGTGAAATCAGGTGATTGCATTTTTTCTTTGTTTTCAAAAGTCCCTCAAACAAACTGGTATAGGATGTGTCATTAAGAAATTTTAAAAATTATTTTGGAAGGATTTTTCACAAGCTTTGTATTCTTTTAAGATTCACTGCATCATAAAAAAAAATAATAAAAAAAAATAATTCATTATCAACTACACCAGCCAAATGTCAGCTTTTCAAACCGTCAGCTGACCAAATATCATGCTTTGACCTCTGAACCTGTGGCTCCAAGACACAACCAGCTGTGTGCTTCTCAGCTGATTACCTCTAGGGAATTTTGTGGCTGGTTGGCATGCTCAGGATTCTGCTCTTAGCATCACATAAAAGTGTGAAACAAGAGCTTTGCTGCATAATGGAGGTCGCAGTTTTGGATCAGTAAATTATTCCAACACCTTTTGGATTAAAGGTGTTGAAAGAAAGAAAGTTGAAAAGGTGAACTGTTTGGTTATCAACATGTAAAATAAATTGAATTTTAATGAATATTGAACAGCAGCTATCACAGAACAGGATCTTGTGAAGTCTGAACATTTACAGTGAAGTTGTCAGTATAAAATTACTTTACTATAATTAGTGTCAAGAAACTGCAAAAGGGTAACACTTTATTTGACGGAGTGTGCATAAAACTGACATGACACTGTCATAAAAATGACATAACATCTGTCATGAACATGAAGGAGTCTTTATAAATGTCTATGACAGTTGTCATTCGGTAAGTAATGCAACTTTTAATGCAAAATTGCATTAAAAGTCCATTAAAAATAACAACTTTGCATGATTTTGTAAATATTTAATGTAAGTTGATTCTTTTAATGGACTTTCAATACAACTTTTAGAGCAACTTTGCATTAAAGTGTCACTACTTACCGAATGACACTTCATGACAACGTTCACAGACATTCATTAAGACTCCGTCATGTTCATGACAGATGTTATGTCATTTTTATGACAGTGTCATGTCAGTTTTATGCACACCCTGTCAAATACAGTGTTACCGTAAAAAGTGTTGTATAAGTTCTATTTTGGGTAAGGGAATGATCTCAACATGAAAAAAAAAGTTGTTTATACATGCTATGATGCAAGATAGTGTGATGTAAATTGAGCTGTAATACAGAAACAGTAAGAACTGACAAGAGAAGCAGGTTTTCCAGAAGATAAATAAATAAGATTCATATTTTTCTTCTCTACATGCTCAATGTGGAGGGTAGGAAATGTATGCTAAAGCACAGAAAGCTCTGCAGTAAGGGAAACTCAGTAAAAGGCAATAAAACAAGTTTGTGGAATTAATGTTAATACTGTGCACAATGATTTATTTTAATATCATGGGCATTGCATAATGTAAACATTTACATCTTAACATAAATGTTAGAGGCAGCAGTGCCGCTTAACCAAAGAGATTGCAATTAGAGTCATATGGGTCTTCAGTTGATGTTTAAAAATCAAAATGATTTAACTATTGACATTGCTGCTGATCTATTGGAGTATTTAATGTGGTTTTATTATTTTAAAAACTAGATGAAATCTGTACTGTAGTAGAAAATAATGGCTTTCAAGGTGTCGGTATGAATCAGATTATAAAAAGAGCAAAAAAGGCAACATAAAATCTCGACATTATACTTTTTGACAACTATTTATGAGATATCATAAATTGCAATCCATCCAGTAAAATACTAATGATCAAAGAACGCAAAAAGTATCAATATTTCCACAGTCGCTTCTTCCTCTATTCCGCTATTACTCTCCATTTTGTACTTAGCATAGACTTGGCAGTCAGAGTGGGTTTACCTGGAACAACCTTCTCCGACGTTGACTGATGCATAACCCTCAGGCAGCACAGCTGAATTTACAATCTCATTGTTCCAGAATAGGCAGGCTGTAGCAGTCAGCGTAGCACATGTAAATACATGCAAAGTAGCTGTCCAAGTGGTAAGAAAATATCAACTTATTGAATCTAAACCTCAAGACATTGCTTCATCTAATACAAATGAAGCATAAGATCAGGCTTATTACTGAAAAATTATTACAAAAGACAGTAATTTTTGTAATTACTGTTAAACCAGTTGAAGTGGTTAAACTGGTAACATTCAGTCAATTTCTGTTTTAATTTGATTATTCTTTTTTTTCCCTTTTACATATGACTTGTGCAGAATGTCTGCAAACATGCTGAACCTCCTGAAATTGCACTAGACGTGATGATGTTAAGTAGTTAAGAGGTGTGTGTTCAAAATACATTCATCCAATTCTGAAACTATTTTGCCTAGGACAGCCTCACCTGCAATTAGTCCATAATGTCAAGTTATTTATTTATATCTGGATGTCATTATCTCCCAGTGTGTCTCATTTGAGCTATGTGCCTCCATCTGCTGTGCAAGCCATTAAATCAACAGCCCTACCTATGCCAATATTAGCATTTCCTCTCAGCAGGATATTAAACAGCAGTCCAACAGCCTTCATAAAAAAGGGGAGAAAATACTAATTTGTCTCTATTAGTTGTTTCTGTCACACCAACATTTATACAAAACAAGTCTTTGTTTTCATCTAAAAAAAATCCTGATCTATATCTTTTAATTTTTTTGGCTTCTAAAAGGCACATAATGCACTCACATTCAGCTCTTTTTACCTGAAAAAAGTATTCCCATTGTTCAATCTCTCCCAACTCTCCTTTTTGCCAGGATAACCAGACTCGACCCATCTGATGCGGCTTCAGCCTTGGCCATGGAAAGGGAAAAGCAAAAAGATGAAGATGTTGTAGCCATGTCAAACCACTCACCAAGCTCCACAGAGATGCTGCCCAGTCCAGGACCAGGATCAGACTCTTTACAAGACATCAGAACCTCCATATAAGAAACTCACCCCTTTTCTTTTGCTTTAACTGAATAAAAACCAAAGAGCCATTTCTACCCAACTGCTTTCCAACCCATCTTTTGGGTTCAACAAATAATCCATCATTATATTGATTCCTGATGTTGATAACTGTAATATATCTGTGTGTGCATGGAAACTAAAGACATTGTAACAAATTTGGGTGAACAGAAAAAAACCCCGATGCTTTTATGTGCCACAATCTATGTTTGTACATGCAAAAGAACGGAGACTGACAAAATATCCAGAAAGTAGGTTGATATCTATAATGTTTTGCTTTGAATTACATATACATGTTTTTAGTATTGTAACGCTAAACAATGCTACCAAAATATAAATGGTATCTCACCAAGATTAAAAAGTAACATCTTCACATATTTTGATACTTTGTTGAATTCATATTCTACACAGTATTATTGAGATGATATATTTTATTGAGTCCAGCCCTTCAGGCTTTCCCTGAGAGGGGATTTTGTACACATGTGCTACCAAGAATTTACTCCCAATCATCTGTCTAACTCAACTCATAAGAAGTCATTGTTTTTGCTTTTCTGATAGAAAAAGAAAACAAAGGATTTTTGTGTGCACAGCTTCACTAGGAATTCTGTCTCACTCCATTTTTGTGCGAGTGAAAAAAAAAAAAAAGAAATCTCTACTGTTTAGATGTCCTAAAGTGTTGTGTGCGGCCTGCTTTGTGGAGCACTGCACTCGTGGATGTGTGTGAGCAGGCTGGCTCCAGCTCTACAAAAGTCCAGTCATGTGTCCAAAGCTATTTAAGATGAATCAGAGAAATGGGCTGATTCTTTGGAGGAAGGGTCACAATTTTGCAAACAGAGGAGCAGCATGCATCATCAGAGGTAGGGATCCATATTATGTTATCTGCTTTTTTCTAAAGTACTATACTCAACTAAAGAGCTTTCCTTTTAATAAAAGAATGACCGCTTCAACACCTTGGCAATCATTATGAGACTATGCTGTATGGAGATTAGAGACTATCAAGATATAAAGATGCAAATCATCACCATTTTGTTTTCATTGGTAATTTCCTTGAGATCTTATTATCTCCATTTGCTGCTCCAAAGTCATTAGTCACTCCATTCATTCCTAATCTACAAGCTTCAAAAGACAAGTAAATCCAACTACAAAAAGAAAGAGGGAGGAAATCATCTCTCACGAGCTACTGTTGAAAGCGTTTGAGCTTGTTACGTTGGAAGGCTAATGGGATTGTGAATTATGAATAATGACTTTCACTGTCTGCTGGGGCGTCTATGAAGTTAAGGTTTGATGATTATGTTGAGTCAACTGGCTTCAACAAAAGAATGCATACCCACTGTGTTGTTGTTGAGCTTATATGGAGTACGTGTCAGTTTAGTGTTGAATAGCTTTTTTGCTTCAGAGATCATCTGTGATGAAGGTTTTTAAAAGTTAGAAAGCATCATAATCTTAGAATTTAAAATGTCTGAACTAACTTGTATTTTCTTTCTCATCTGTTGCAAATTGAACTGGAATGTGTTAGCGTGTGGATTGTGGGTCCACTGGTGGTGACCTTGTGTGCCAGCCTCGCTTGGGCCCAGTTCCCTCGAGAGTGCATTACTCCAGAGGGGCTGCGGAGCGGCCAGTGTTGCCCATCCCTACAGGCATAGTGGGGGATGAGTGTGGCTCCAGCACAGGAAGAGGGCAATGTGTGACAATTGCTGCTGACAGTCGTCGCCACGGGCCACAGTACCCGTACGCAGGCCGTGATGACAGGGAGAGGTGGCCTCTGAGATTCTTCAACCGCACCTGCCAGTGTAATGGCAACTTCAGCGGCTACAACTGTGGACGCTGCAAGCATGGTTTGACTGGGCCAAACTGTGATCAGAGGATCTCTGTAGGTAAGAAAATGGATTCTGTTCAATCTTTAAAATTCAAGACAATCCAGTGTGGCCTGGTACGCCCTTTAGAACTTCACAAGTCAATCACATCCGCTTCTGGGATTAAGAGAACATTTTATCGTCTGGAAATAAAGAATACAAATGGTAAATTTACTTTTCTCTTTCTCTCTCTCTCCATCTCCCTCTCTCTGTTCTGCCATCCAGTGAGGAGAAATGTCATGCAGATGAGCACAGCTGAGAAGCAGGCTTTTGTAAATGCCTTAGACCAAGCTAAAAAGACAGTTCATCCTGACCTGGTCATCTGCACAAGAAGGTATGTCATAGTTTTATGACATTATGAATTTAGTCGCACGTACAAGATTTCAAAGGAGAAAAAATATTTGGATTAGCATGAAAGAGCAGAAAAGGGAAGAAATTCTCGTGTTGCTGGAAGGCAAACAACTAATTAGCCGCACCGCCAGATTAGCTCTACAACTATACATTAGCAGATATTAAATGCCTGCACTTTTACAAGAGGCCGTTATTTAAATGTGACTCTGTATTCCTAACCAACTTCTGGTTGAAGTGAAATTATTAGAATGCCACCAGCTGTATCAATTAGCCTGATGAGCAGCTCATCTGTATGGAAAATTCCCAAACAGCCACACATAACCTTTAAAATCTCAGGAACATATTGTGTTTCATTTTGTAAAAGGACTGCTTGTTATTAAATCGAAAAGTTTGTTCAAGTCCTGGCACATTTAGAGCACACCGACTCCAGTGAGGAGAAATGTAAGGAATAACTACTGTTACCTGATGAGTTAAAGGTAGTACAGTTGACAGCTTTAGCCAGCATAAATTAAGATATAGTTTGGCTAAGAAAACAGCAATGAAAGTAAAAATGAAAACAAATAGCTTTTGAAGTTTCTTGTGGGTACCAAAGTGCCCTTGTTTCAATGTGAAAAGTTCAGACATGGCTGAAGCATCAGGTAGAAATAATTACCTGATGCTTCATGAACTCTTATGAAATGTGTTCTTCACCAGATACCAGGAAGTGTTTGGACCGGATGGCAACAGCCCGCAGTTTGAGAACATCACCATTTACAACTATTTTGTTTGGAGCCACTACTACTCTGTCAGTAAGACATACCTTGGACCGGGCCAGGCCAGTTTTGGAGGTGTGGACTTCTCACATGAAGGTCCAGGTTTCGTCACCTGGCATCGATTTCATCTGCTGCAACTGGAGAGAGACATGCAGGTAAGAAGGAGTGGGTGTGGATGTTGGGGTGTATGCAGGGGTTGATACTGCAGTGTGACTTGACACACTGATTTTACAAATGGCTGATTTTAGACATTTGTAAATGATAACATAAGAAATCGGAACATTATTCAGAGAAGAAGTCTTTCTCGGCTTCCCACCACCAGCAGATTCATTCTAAAGATTAGATTACCATGTAAGTGGTATACCACCAAGCATGGTATATTTAATATGCTATCTGGTGTAGCTTGTATACCAGCTAGCATATTCTGCTATGCTAGCTAGCATAAAGCTAGCTATAATAGTATAGCTAATAGATGTGCCAATTGGCCACCGATCATGATCGGCCTATTTCCTTGAAAATATGTATGAAAGGTGATCGCTGATCACCATCTCCTGTTACCAGTCACATTTATCTCACGGCCAGATAACAGGTAAAGCAGCGCACAACTACCAACACTCACCAGGATTAGCATGACTGTCAGAAAGCTAAACAAATAGCCCGAGAACTAATACAAGTCGAAGGGCTGGCGGTGTAAGACGCTGGTTCTGCTCTTGCTCTATGGACTGCCGCAACGCGCCACTGGTAGAAATATTTCACAGACTTAGTGCCGCTCAACCTCCACCAGACAGTGAACATAGTATCATTTATACCTAAACCAAAAAATGAACAGCCATTCCAGGCGATTGGCAAAGATCGGTGATCGACAGATATTGGCTTCATGGATGATCGGTATCGGAATCTGCAGCAAAAAACTTGATCGGAGCATCCCTAGTATAGCTAGTGTTACAAAAACACTAGTTTCCCTGGTATTTTTGTGTACCAAAATAAGGCAGACCTTTAACTTGACATGGAATTTTATCCAAAAAAAAGCTAAGATTTTTGAGTCCAATACATTCAGCGACAAAGGCTGAAAGGTCAAAAAGACAAAATAAAGCAAAACTGCTTCTGATATCAGCTTAAATTCTCCCAGCTTTGTATTATTACAAAACCTGAGAGTTCTTGGTTTGTTGTAAAAACTTGTTCCCTATCTAATAGTTTCAACATTTTTAAACATCTTGTTTTACTAACAACAAGTTAGTAAAGAGTGGTGTTCTCGTCATAATGTAGCAGTGATATGTAATGGTGCACTAACCAGTTTGAATTTTTTTTTCTGAAGGCCATAGACAATGACTATCCTTAAAAATAATGCAATAAGCTATATTCAACACAAAATTATTGTACGCATTAGTATTAATCATTTAATCAACCCATTCATAATTTTGCCTTCATGTCAACTGAGCAGGATATGCTGGGTGATCCCACCTTTGCTCTGCCATACTGGAACTTTGCAATCGGCGGCAGCGAATGTGACATCTGCACTGACAACCTGCTGGGAGCAAGGAGTGCCTTCGACATGAACTCCATCAGCCCCAACTCTGTGTTCTCTCAGTGGAGAGTCATCTGTGAAAGCGTGGAGGACTACGACGCGCTGGGCACCGTCTGCAACAGTAAAAAGCCAGTTACACCGCACAAACACTCACCTTCAGGCGAGCAGTGCTGCTGATGTACAACATCGTCTCAGCTGCATCCAAAAAAGAGGGCAAAAAGCTTGTAAAGAGAGCATGTAGAACTTAAGCTGCTATAAATAATGCCTCACAGCTGTTGTGCTAAATTCAATACTGCTGGCTATTAACAGTTTGTTTGAAACTACTCTGGTTGTCAGAGTTTGCCTTGAGGGCCGCACCAGAGCACACCGAGTTTGAAATATTTTCCCACTAGAGGACAAAGGCGCTTCCTGTAATTTTCTTGTCTTCACAATAGGTCACACGACTTAGGATATAATAAAAGACTTTTGTGACTTACTATCTTAGAGCATCATGAGCTGCTAAAAGTGATTGAATGTTTAGGGATCAGCTCTCATTTGATAAGATTAGTCACTTTCTTTGCTTTTTTAAGTTTTCTTTTTGTATGGAATTGAGTCACATCTCATTTTATCTAAACACATAAGGGGGTGGGGGTGACTGAAGTAGTTAAAAATACAAGTGATCGACGTATGAGTGTTCATTCTTTTCCACGGAGAGTCTTGACAGGTTGGGTAATTCCCGCACTAACAAGCAACTGCTCCTTAAATGGGTTGGGGGAGGAGGTTGGCAATGGGGTTGCCTCATTTGTGCATCTGCTTGTTGAAGACAGGAATCTAGCAAGTCTACAGTTCCTTTGATCTCAGGGAATAATCTTCAAACACACATAACCCATTTATGTAGCCCCCCTGCTCGCATGTAGGAGAGAAAAGAAAGACGCAGATCACGAGTGCAGGAGGGAGAAGAAAGAAGAAAACTTCAGTTCTAAAGCCCCCACACACTACTGTTGAGTCCAATTGATATAAATTTATCTGCCATCCTGTCATGTCTAAGACTGATCTTAGTGCTCCAATGTACCACATAGAAGTAGATGGTAAATGATATCCAGCTGTGCTCCTAAGTTTACACACCCTGGTAGAATATTTGATTTGTTTTGCCATTTTTCAGAGTTCATACAAAAACTTTTTGAGTACTCGCATTGAGCATTCAGGTGAAACTATTCAATGTTAAACAGTTGTGTTTGGTCTTTCTAAAATCTAGACTACAACTTGCCCAAGTGATCTCGATCATAACCTTGAATTTGTTCCATTTTTTTCCCCTTGTAGACTCACAAGTTACATACACACACACACTAGTTTAAACACACAACTCACCTGTTTTGTTTGATTAGATTGGTGCAGGTAAAAAAATGTCAGTGAGTTTTTGGGTTCTGTATAGATCACCTGGTGATGTATTGCTATTGTTGATTTCAAATAATAGGAAAAGGAAAGCGGCTATTAAGGAAACAGGACAAAAAAGAGTTTTTTTTTGGAATGCCTAATGGCTTTCCAGAAGAAAGCCTTCACTGTGACAAAAAGACCAGTGAGCTTCACAACCTGTGGTGTAAAGTAATTTTGGGTTATGAAAACAAAACTCTTTATAGCCATAAAGATGAAGCATTCACTGATTACCACACCTACTGTGAAACAGAGGTGGATCGCTAATGTTTCAGTATTGTGAAACAAAGAGAACTTTATCAAATCTGCAACTTTTCAACATGGCAATAATGCAAAAGCACAATGTCTGATCAAAAAAGTTGAAGGAACGGCGATCTAAATCTGCTGACATTGCCATCATTGAGCTACTTTGAGATTTCAAAAGACAGAGCCAAAGAATTCACTAGAATTTTGGACTTTTGCCAAGAACATTGAGAAAGTATGCCATCTGAGAAAATAAACTGCTTTATCTACAGCTAGATCAGTGATGCTGTCCATCTTCGTCCATTAGATGACGAAGAAAAACTTCAGTTCTAAAGCCCCCACACACTACAGAACAGACACTACCAACTACTTTGGTAGTTTCTGTTCTTATGAATTAAAAACAGCAAACACAATAGCTTGACAATAGCTTCCCCCAGCTATTAACCTTCATTGAAAGAAACCTTATTGTATGATAATTTCTGAACTAGCCCAAAAATATCCACAAATGCAGAAATTCTATAGTATAAAAATTTAAAAGCCCAACTGTATAACTGGAACTTATTTTGCTTGATTCAAGCAACCTTGTCTCTGTCCTTGTGCGTTATTCTTATCCTAAAGGTACTGAGAGCAGTCCAATCAGGAGGAACCCAGCAGGCAACGTGGCACGACCCATGGTGCAGAGGCTGCCGGAGCCCCAGGATGTGCTGGACTGTCTGGAGCTTAATACTTTCGACACTCCACCTTACTACTCCACCTCTTCTGAGAGCTTCAGGAACAGCATTGAAGGTATCCAGCCATCAGTTATTATTCACAGCTAAAGCAACATTGACATTACCTCATCAATAGAAAAAGAGAACTGCAGTTCAGTTGCACAGGAAATAAAGCTGAAGTTTGCGTGTGAAAATACTGAGATGAAAACTCAAGCCAGAAACTCTCTCTCCTTGAATCCTCCACCCACATGCACATATGGTTAGCTCCAAGACAGCATTTGCTGTTCCTAATTTTGGTAAATCAGTGATTTCATTTCTCTTTTGTTGTTCTGTTTTTAACTAGGCTACAGTGCCCCCCAAGGGATGTATGACCCCGTCATCCGCAGCCTCCACAATCTGGCTCACCTCTTTCTTAATGGGACAGGTGGACAGACTCACCTATCCCCTAATGATCCCATCTTTGTCTTGCTGCACACTTTCACCGACGCAGTGTTCGACGAGTGGCTCCGCAGGCACCAGCCAGGTACACTCAAGTCCAGGCTTATAAGCTTGCAATTTCGTGGAAAAGTATTCAGACCTCTAAAATATATTTCCTTTCTCACAAATATGATGTTCAATCTATATTCCTGGGTTGCTATGTGGTATTCTAACATGAAGCAGAGAATAATTATCAAGTGAAAGAAAAAAAATATACCTGGGTTTCAAAATTGTTTATAATGATTAGAAAAATGGTGCACATTTATATTTAGCACTCTATTCTGATATGCAGTGCATTTAAGCGCCTACAGAAGTCACCTACTTGAGAAATTGAATTCACCTTTGTATTTTAATCCCAGCACAAATCCAGATGCTCTGAATATGGTAGAGGTTTGTTACAGAAAATATTCAAAACTTTAGACATTTCATAGAGCATCATCAGAAAATCAAAAGAGTCTTGAACCTACCAAATCATGGCTGTCCACCTAATCTGACAAGCCGGTCAAGCAGCGAAATAATTAAAGAAGTAGATTGGATTACAATGGTAACTCTGAATGAGCTGCAGAGATTCACATCTCATGCACTGAAATTTGGTGACAGGAAAACTCTTAGTAATTCACTCCACAGATCTGACCTTTTTGGAAAGAGTAGCAAGAAGAAAATCATGCAAACTCCAACTGAAAGTGTGTCTCTGTGTTGTTCTGGGATGAACTGGCTGGTTGGACTGGTTGTCCAGGATATACATTGTTGCTGTAATGTGACAAATGTGCTGAAGTTCAAACTATATGTGTACATTTGCAAAGCATAGTAAATTCAGCTGTGACGAAAGAAAGATGTGTAACAGCAGTGACCGTCTATCGGTAGGTGACATAGTTTATCCAGAGGAAAACGCCCCAATTGGACACAACCGCAGGTTCAACATGGTTCCTTTTTGGCCTCCTGTCACCAATGCTGAGATGTTTGTCCCTGCCCCTGAAAACCTGGGATACTCGTATGAGGTCCAGTGGCCAGGTGAGCAGCACATAAACACTCATCCATTAACTCATTGTGCCCAATGACCCAGTTTCACCTCACATGCATTCCTTTCCTACACAGCTCGTCCCCTCACCCTGTCTGAGATTATAACTGTGGCCATTGTTGTGGCAGTGGTGGTGGTCGCTGCTGTGGGCGGGGTTGTCGCCTGCGCTGTGCGCGCTTGCTCCCACAGCTCAGCCGAAGTCCTGGAGCCACTGTTGGCAGAGACCTACAGACGTTACTCAGAGGAGGACAGGAGGCTGGACAAGCCTCAGTCTGTTGTCTGAGTCCACTTCTGTCTGAAGAGGGCCTTCTGACTTTTTTTTATTTAGCAATCTCTTCTAATAAAGTGGAGGTGGTTTTATGCCCAGAACCTGTGCTTTCTGTCTGTGATCTACTACTAAATAGAACATATCTACATTACTGATGCACATCTGATAATTTAAAAACAATGTCAGTTTCACCCCTTTGCATCCTTTTACTCAATCTTAATCTCATATTCGGCTCACACTATGCCAGTTTATCTTAAGTTTTAATGGATCACACCATAAAGGCTGCTCTGATGTTTGTGTCCCCATTTCTGTCATTCTGTTGTTTACCCATCTTTGTCATTAAGTAAACAGGCAGGGCTGTGTGAACAGACCGCAGACTGATCTTAAGACAGCCCTTTTGCTGCACGTGCAAATTTATTTGTCTAAAGCCTGGGGCCATCTGGCAAATCGCACCACTTAATGTTAATCGTCCACCTAAGGAATGGTTAATTCAGAGAGATGGAATGTCTTGATAACAGAACACACATCGCCCTCATGTGGATATGAAGCATTACTGCATTTGTCTAGATTTCCAAGGCATGAAGGCTAAATTAGGGCAAATGAGTTTGTAGAAGATCTTGTCCACTCTTTTTCTTCAGTGAGAGAAAACTTCTGAACATAATTTGACCAAACTACCTTTTATATTTGAATCACCCAAATTGCACAGTACATGAAAAAGAAAAAAAAAAAGAAAACCTCATATTTAAGAGTGTTAGATTTCAGCTTTGTTCAGTTTTTGGTTAGTAATGTTTACAATTAACATTTCAGTTCATTGTAAAAGAATTCTGCAATACATTGCAGGCACTAGAATCAACTAAAGAATGAACAGTCTCCTTCTCTCGTGTTATGACCTCTTTGCCAGTAAAAGCCAACTGTTGCATCAGATTATCTGAAAATACAATAGCCTCACAAGACATTGAGCAGCTCCAAACAAATCTGTACACCCCACAGAATTTCTTTTCCCATGCGGCTTTTTTAAGAGCCTAAAAGCCTTTAGGCTCAGGGGTTCATAGAGCAGATGTTTCGCAGTGTAACGGTGGTGAAGAGGGATTTTTTTATAACATGGTTTATATTGTTGCATTTAACAGACAGGAGAACATAAAATAATTGGAGTAAAGTAAAATTGCAGCACTTCTTTGCCTCAAATGTTTTGTCACACTATATTGACAAAATCTGATGTGCAGCCATGCAATTTTGTCAAATAAACCAAAGTATTCAACAATTTTGAGTAAAAGAAAAAATTATGCATTGTTTTCATGCTACTATACAATTAAAAATCTAAAATGTGCAATATGAATTATGATGTAGGCCCTCGGTCAATACCTCAGCTCTTACTGCCATTGAGGCAGGTCTTTTAGGTTATGCTTCTTCTAGGGCTACACATGTAGAAGTTTAAGTCATGCAAGATAGATAAAGAGTTGTCAAGTTGGATGAAAAGCATCTGTGAACATCTATTTTCAAGTCATGCAACAGATTCTCAACTGAATTTGGACCTGGCTTTTCACAGGACCAGTCTACCACATGAAAATGCTTTGATCCAGGCATTTGGAGATGCCTGGATCTCCAAATGCCTGGAGATCCATTCAGGGTCTTTGTCTGAATGGAATCTGAACTTTGACCCCAGTTCCCAGTCTTTTGCCCCTTTCACAGGTGTTCTTCTGGGATTGCCCTGCATTTAGCTGTATCCATCTCTAAGACATCCCTCTTTTTGTTTCTCCATAGCATGACGTTGCCTACACCATGTTTCCCTGTAGGAATGGTTTAATCAGGGTGTAGTACAGTGTTAGTTTTCTGTAATAGACAATGTGTTGCTTATAGGTCAAAGTCTTGTAGATGTTTGCAGAGGCCCTTTAATGGCTTGAGACAAATGGGCACTGGGACTTTTTAAGGGACTCTTTCTTCTTGCTACTACATAAAGAAAGGCCAACTTTATGGAGTACTGTCCTGTCAACAGACGCTTCCTCTGGGCAGAAGATCTCTGCTGCTCTTCCAGAGCCAGTTAGATTAGGTGGATAGCTTTGTAATAGATGGTTCTCTTCTAGATATCAAAATAGACAGACAAATATTTAACTTTCAGAACAGTGATCCTTTGTTTGTTTAAAGCTTGGGAGATTGTTTTATAAAGTATATCTGTGTGAAACTTGGTTAACAAACCTTTTACAGAACAGACATATTTAGACTGAAGTTCAGTCACAGTTGGTTCCGAATTCTTTATAGAGGAATTTAAGTCGAGGTAGGTGAGTACAAATGTATGTTTGTTTCTTTAGGTTTAATTTCCCTTCCAACTCTCAGTTATGCTTTACCTTGTGTTGCTTCTTTTATGCACCACATAAAATTCCCCCCAAAATACATTGATAGTTTGTGATTGTGGAAAACTAACAATTTTTTTTTTTTTTTTTTTTGCAAGACAATGTTCTTCATTTTACTGATTAAAATGATTGATTAGGGAAAAATGAAAGTCTTAAACCAAAATAGATCTAATATACAGAGTTTCCATTTAATAAAAGTTCAGTATATGAAGCCACAGCTCAGGATTACATCTCCAAAATCCATCCTCTACCCGTCCTGTCTTGTTGGGTAAAACAGCTGAATTTTTATAACTCCCAACCTCCTGGATGTACTCTGCTTCTCTTCTATAACTGCATGACTGAGCATAATTACTTCTAGCTTTAGGCTATGACACAGAGTTAAAATGAGTGACATGGGCATACATGCTTCTGTGTACTGAGGTTCCAATCACTTTAGCTCATTTGCCCGTAACAGCCCAGACTCGGAGTTGAGGGATGACACGAAGGTGGTGGCGCCTAAACGTACACTGCAATTAAACCTAAGCCTTCAGAGCGTACACCAGTTCCAGCGAGTCTTCCCTTTGGGGTATTTTTATATTAATTTGAGGGGAATCGGATTTTAAGGACTCAGCAGTGGATTGAATTACCTTGGATTGGCATTTTTGCAGAGTAGGATGGTACTCTGAAAAAGAGCCTGAAACTGAATGGTGAAGATTTTCTTATTTGGATCCATCGACATTTGGACAGCACTAGGTGACAGTGGCAGGGGAAAAAAAGACACATTGCTCTGGATGTATGAATATGAATAGATGTGACAATCATGCACAGAACAGTTTCCTGGCCATTGCTACCCAACAGAGAGAGGAGGATCATTAGTACCTTTCAAGTGTATTCTCATGAGAGTTATCTTAATTTAAGATGCAGCACAAAACTCACTGGTGAGCTTTGCAGTCTCAGCGGCAAAGATAGCGGCAAAGGGCCAAAATTCAGGGGGGGGGGAGTTTTTGAAGAAAAAAATCTGAAATGAGCAAGCCTTTTGCCGTTTCTCCATCTTAAAAGCCTCCTCATCCAAGCAGGCAAGCAATTGTTCATCTGGACCAGGATAAAGCAGACTGTGATGGCTGGGTTTCAGTAAAACTCGCAATGTGAACAGATGGCTTTGATTAATGCGAAGGCAGCAGACAGGCTCTCCTGAAGTTCCTCCACTTTCCTAAATGAGACATTTGTGTGCAATTGTATTGTTTGTTAAGTTGTCACCAGTTTCATCGGCTGTTCGATTGAGAGTTCTATTTTTTTCTGGTTGTCGTTTTACAAAGGGACATTCCTGTGTTCTTTCATACTAAAACCATCATATTTAAGATGTTTCATTGGTACACCTGCAATAAAAAGACATGCAAGCTTTTTTTCCCCCCCTCACTCAAGTAAAATAACAAAACTCTTCCTATTTTAGGTTAGAACTAGAAAATTCCTGAAGAAATTTAACCGGGGCCTGCCAAAGTGTGCCCGTCGGATTGGACCCAGCGTGCTGATGCTAAACATTAGCATCAATGCAAAGCTTGGCTAAGAAATTACAAAGTATCATGTGGACAATCACAAGAATGTTGACTAACATGGACTTGCACCACTCAGTCTGTTAAAATAAGTGTATACGCTAAAATTAGCCAAAATGCTAATGTTAGCTTGAATACTGTCAGTAGCATGTGGGGCATCACTAGCATGTTGTCTGTAATTGACACACTCCATTCAGTATACGAAACATGGCTAATATGTTTTAGACATAGCTAATACCTTATTTAAGGTAAAATGCTAATGTGAGACACAGAGAAAATGTAGGATAATCTTAATGCACTGCCTACGGCAGTGCACTAACCTCAGGGCAATTTGGAGGCTTTTATTTTCAGTATGCTTCATTTAAAATGGCCACACATATCAAATGTGTAACAGTGGTTTCATGAAACCATTCACAGAAAGGCCAAAGCACCAATCACCTTATTTAAAAAATGTCAAGACTTTTATTTTGAAATTTTCAGTGAGATTCATTTCAAAGGGCCAAACTAATCCAAAGTGTAATAGTGGGTTTGTTAAAGATGTCACATAATGCCCAAGAGAGCAATTACCTGATTCAAAAATCGTCAAGTCTTTTATTTTGAAATTTTCAGTAATCATCATTTCAAAGGGCCCAACTAATCCCATGTGTAACTGTGATTGGGTTAAATCAGTTTTGTAATTGCAAAAATAACAATTATCTGATGTAAAAATGTAAAGGCTTTTATTTTGAAATTTTCATTAAGCTTCATTTGAAATTGCCTCAGTAATCCCATGTATAACAACGGTTTGTTAAAATCAGTAATAAAACTCCCAAAACACAAGTAGTTGTAAAGGACAGCTTAGTCCTCCTCAGTAGAAAGTGACAGTTCCGCCATGTTGTAATTCTTTAATTCAGTCATTGTAGTTCTAAAGAGCAGCTCAACTGTGATGTGAGTGAGACACACAAGGAGAGACATAATTCTGTTTGAAGCAGTTAGTTTTTGTGAAAGCCCTGAGAGGAATATTCAGGCTTTTATTTTGAAATTTTCAGGAGGCTTTATTTTAAAGGGATACACTAATCCTATGAGTAACAGTGTTTGGGATAAATCAGTTATCTATTGGTCTAAACAGCAAATAGTTCTACATATCAGTTCTGCCCTCTGTTTGAACTGATTTTTATTTAAAACTACAAATATGGAGAATTTGTAGTCCTAATCAGCTGCTCGGCCCTGCTGTGTTCCGTTGCTATGGGAATGGACCCTCTGCCAACTGCCATGTGTGTGAGACAGAAAGGTGGAGAAAGAATTCAATCTTTGTGAGACACCCAGTCAGTTTGAATGAAAAAAGCAGTCCGAAAAACTCCTTCCCGTTCGGGAACCATGACACGTATCGGAAAACGGTTTGAAACGTATGAGAGGGCTATCTTTCGTCTCCGATAGTACCGTGATTCATATCTGTACATCACTCACAGTAATAACAGCGACTCACTTGCGAACAAGTGGAAAAAGTTACATTTGTCTTAATATGAATGAATTTATTTGGAAATGCTTTGATGGTTTGAAACATCTCCTTCACTAGAAAGTGTGAATCACTTCACAGCTTCTCCTGGTTACCATAGCAATAGCAACTAATGTTACGCTTCTGCCTAACTGATGATGTCACAAGGATCCCATGCTTTGTGACATAGCTTCTATGACATCAGCTCTGAAGCCTCTTAAATAGAGTTGCGCGTGTTCTAGAGTCATATGTGCAGAACCCAAAACATATTTAGCGATTTTAACTGTTTTCACCTCGAGACACAAACAAAAGATGGATCACCTGCGTTTGCCAAGGAGGCTTTTCCCTCTCAGGATGCCGTTGATTACAAAGATAGAGATGAACGGCCCTTTTCCACCAAAAGAGCAGGATTGTTCTTTGGGGACCTTTAGGTCAACCCTGAAAAAACTAAATAGTGCGTGGGACGACCACATTGAAAGTAAACGGCAGAAGACGAAGGAAACGGACAAGAACAAAAAGAAGGAGTCTCTGTCCGTGATGGAATCAAAGCGGTTGGAGGAAATTGAGAAGAGGAAGCAGGATCAGGAGAACCAGAAGAAACTTAGGAGACAGGAAAAGATTGAGAAAGTAATGAGAGAGCAAATCAGAAAACAGGAGGAAATTTGTACGAATCCTGAAAAAAATCCTCAAAATTCTCTGAGGAATCACAGAAGATTGTTTTTGGGAACCTCAACAACATAAAGAAAAAGAAGCTGCCAACTTGGTTCTTGTGGAGGAGAAGCGTTTTAAAGAGAGGGCTAAGCAGCAATTAGGCCAGAAATTACAAGAGGAACAAGAAAAGGAAAAGAAAGCCGATTGGAAAAAGTGTCTGACTGACACATGGGATGCCCAAATTAAATGTAATCAACAGAAGAAGAAGGACAGAGCACAAATTGAAAGGGAACAAATTGCTGGCATCATGGACTCAGATAGATTAGATCACATTGAAGACATTGAGAAGATGAGACAGAAAAAAGAGAAAGACCACAAATTTTTTAGACCGGTTGAGCCAAACGCAGAAGAGCAAAGGAAGACTGATTTAGATTATATATTGAGAAAAGACGCTGCTTATGACTCTCTAAGTAACAGTACGGCCAAAAAGCTAGCGAAAATGATGCGTTGCGCACGTCAGCAAGAAAAAACTGCAACGGAAAAGCCTCTGAGTGAAGAGTTGGCAGCTCGTTTTCAAGAGAAACAGGAAGATAAGAGGAAAGAGGACAGGAATGAAAGACAAGGGGTTCTTCCTGGGTACCAAGCTGTGGAAACTGGAGACAAGAGACAGAAGGAGCCCCAGCAGAAACATAAAAAGGACGAGAGTAGAAAACATATGGACAATCATATATTTCCACAGATAATTCAGAGGGAAATAAATCACAGTGTTCCTGACCAAGGAAGACGTGTTCAGCAGAAATCGGGCTTTCGAGATCATGAGATTGACTGCGACATTTCTGATAAGGACAGAAGTCGTGAAATACGCAAAAAAATAGTATATGACCAACTGTCACAAATAAAGATGGAAGAAGCATACAAAAGGTGTTTTGTGGAGGATAACATATTGAAAGAAAGGAAACATCGGGAGGTTGCAGAGCAAAAGCGCGAAAAAGTGGAGAAAGAGAAAAAAGCTGCAGCTTTCAAGACTCTGACTGATATGTGGGATTCCCAGATTGAACATAAACAGCAGGAGAAAAACGAACTTCGTGAAATTGAAAAGAAAAACATGATGTTCTTACTTGAATCGGAAACAGTGTGTGGAGGTGCAACTGGTAAGATAAGCCAGCTTACTCAACACAAACAGCCTGTTCAGAAGACTCTGCCAGCAGTGCAACCAGAGAAACTATGTACCAGGTCCTGTGCAAGAAAAATAGTGGCTTCTGCTGACAAACATGAAGAACCAAAAATGAGCAAAGGTTCCAGACGTATACTGAGTCGTCCGAAAGTCAACAATACCACAACAATAATGCTCGTCAAACTTCCCCTTCTGAACTACAAAGCTCTGCAGGTCCCTGAGGATTGCCAACAGAATTCTGAAACTGTAAAACTCCCACCCATTGTCTCTACAGATGACAACTATGTTTCTCAGATGGAATCTGATGACTTTTCGCCCTGTAAGAAGAAGGAGCCAAGTGGCTTAGGAGAGTCAAGTCTGGGAAGCCTGGGAAGCCTGGGAAGTCTGGGAAGCCTGGGAAGCCTGGGAAGTCTGGGAAGCTCGGGAAGTCTGGGAAGCTGGGAAGTCTGGGAAGCCTGGGAAGTCAGGGAAGCCTGGGAAGTCTGGGAAGTCAGGGAAGCCTTGGAAGTCTGGGAAGTCTGGGAAGTCTGGGAAGTCCTACAAAGACCGCCACCCCCACAACCTGAGATAGATAGATGGATGGATGAATGGATAGATATTCTTAGATAGAAGTTTTCTCCGGGTGCTCCGGTTTCCCTACAAAAAGAAACTGGGTAGGTCAGTTTCTTTATTAGTAAAATTAGGTAGTCCGACTTTAAATAGACCTTTTCTCTGGGTGCTCCAGTTTTTGAAAACACAAGTGACAGACACTGTAATTTGCTCTGTTAGTAAAATCAACTAATCTTGCTTTAAACAAAGGTTTTCTCCGGGTGCTCCGGTTTCCCTACAAAAAGGAAATGGGTAGGTCGGTTTTTTATTAGTAAAATTAGGAAATCCACTTTAAATAGAATTTTCTCTGGGTGCTCCAGTTTTTGAAAACACAAATGACAGACAACGTAATTTGCCTTGTTAATTTTCAATTAATTCTTCTTTAAACAAAGTTTTCTGGGGCCCGGTTTTGGAAGGTGGGTGGTGGCCTTTCATGGAAATTGGAATTATTTAAATAAATTTTCTTGGGTTATTTCTCTAAAAAAATTAAAAAAAACCATGTTTTTTCATTAATTCCCTTTCCGGGGCTTTGGTGGAACTTGGTTGCCTATAAATGGATGGTAAATATTTCTTAATACCTATTATTAAAATTAAATAAACCTATTTTTAATAACCCTTTCCAATTGATACCTACAATAGGTTACCTATATAAATTGATACCCTATCAATGATACCTATATCAATTGATACCTATCAATAGATACCTATATCAATTGATACCTATCAATTGATACCTATATCAATTGATACCTATTAAGATACCTATATCAATTAATACCTATCAATAGATACCTATATCAATTGATACCTATCAATAGATACCTATATCAATTGATACCTATCAATAGATACCTATATCAATTGATACCTATCAATAGATACCTATATCAATTGATACCTATCAATTGATACCTATATCAATTGATACCTTCAATTGATCCTATATCAATTGATACCTATTCAATTGATACCTATATCAATTGATACCTATCAATTGATACCTATATCAATTGATACCTATCAATTGATACCTATATCAATTGATACCTATCAATTGATACCTATATCAATTGATACCTATCAATTGATACCTATATCAATTGATACCTATTAATTGATACCTATATCAATAACTATCAATTGATACATATCAATAACCATCAACTGATACATATCAATAACCATCAACTGATACCTATCAATTGATACATATCAATTGATACCTATCAATATCTATAATTGATACCTATCAATACCTATCAATTGATACCTATCAATAACTATCAGTTGATACCGATCAATACCTATCAGTTGATACCTATCAATTGATCCCTATCAATAACTATCAACATCCCCGCCCCTCCCGATAAAAAAACGTTTATCTAAATTTCTAAAGGCTATAGCAGCTGGATTGGTTTCCGCCATATGGTCCTGGCTGTTGTTCGGACGACTCCGATTTCACCAGTCCGTCACGACCTGGAAACGGTTCAATTCTCCCCAGCTTCCAGTTCTGCCTCGGAGTCTTGTCCTCTCCAATGAGCACTATGTCCCCCACCTGCAGCTTCGATGGCGTTGGGGTGTCACAACGATGCGCTGATCTTAAATCCAACAAGTATTCCTTCCTCCATCGATTCCAGAAGTTGGTCATTAGTCTTTGCCTGTACCGCCATCTCAAGAAGAGTCATCTCTTCTTTGGTTGCTGTTGGATTCTTGGCATCAGCTGAGAATACTCTTGAGACAAACTAGTGAGTCTTTGACCCACTAAGAAGTGTGCTGGTGTCAGAGGCTGTGGCTCATCCACATCATTGTGAATGTAGGTTAGGGGTCTGGAATTTATTATAGCCTCTGCTTCAGTAAGAGTTGTCCACATTTCTTCAAAACTTAGTTTTGCTCTGCCGAGTACCTTTCGTAGGATCACTTTTACTGACCTGACGAGTCTCTCCCAGAATCCTCCCCACCAAGATGCTCGTTCAGCAATGAATCTCCAGGTGATGCCCTTCTCAGAGAAGAAGTTTTGCAGATGTGGATCTTTTTGCTCTCCCAGAGCTTCTTTAAATCCTGTTCAGTTCTCTTGAATGTCATGGCGTTATCTGAATAGACCACTTTACACAAACCTCTTCTTGAGGTGAATCTTTTTAGAGCCAGCAGAAAGTTTTTTGTGGAGAGATCTGAAACCAGCTCCAAGTGCACTGCTCTAGTTACAGCACAGGTAAACAGTGCAACATATGACTTTCTCATGGAGCCTCGCTCCTTTGCATAGTGCGGCCCAGCAACGTCCACACCTGTGACCTCGAAGGGTGGGGATTCTGTTATTCTGTTTTTTGGCAGTGGTGCAGTTGTTTGTTGTCCTGCCTTGGCGTTGGATTTCTTACAAAATGTGCATTTTGACACAACCTTCTTGACTACTTGGCGCGCTCTCACAATCCAACATCTTTCTCTAGTTTGCACTAAAGTGTCTCGTATACCTGCATGCATCATTTTCTCATGTTGACACTGCACCAACATTTCTGTGTATCTGTGATGACCAGGTAAAATCCATGGGTGTCTTTCCCTGTATGAAAGTTTGGATTGTTGCAGCCTTCCTCCAACAGAAAGCAGCTCATCTTCATCTAGAAATGGTTTCAGTTCTCGAATTTTAGAGTCAGTGTTGAGACTTTTATCTTGCTTCAACACATCAATTTCTGACTTGAAACATTGAATCTGAGTCACCTTCATCCAGTGTTTTTCTGCCTTTTCCAACTCTTCTGTTGTCAGCTCACCACTGATTTTTGCTCTTGAGCGGGCATTTGTGATAAATCTCCTTACCCAGGCTGTCACTCTGAGCACTGTTCTTAGTTTGCTGTATTTTTCCAGATCTAATATTGGTTTTAGATACTCTGCATTTTGATTGACCAGGTGTACTGCAACCTGGTGTTTGGATCTCATTTCAGATCTCACCTCATCCTCCTGAACAGGTTCCTGGATGCTTTCTGACTGATCAGGTAATGTTAGTCTGCAAGGTCCATGCCGCCACAATGTGCTTTGGATCAGTTCTTGGACAGACAACCCTCTGGTGGGAAGATCAGCTGGATTGATTTTCCCTTGGCAATGCGACCATGCCTGTGGATCAGTTAGAGACTGGATTTCTGTAACTCTGTTGGAAACAAACTGCTTCCACCTGGTGGCGGAGCTTCGAATCCAATGCAGCACTATCATAGAGTCTGTCCATAAAATTAGCTGGGTTTGGTCTAGATGAAGAGCTTTAATGAGCGTGTTCCCAAACCTGGCAGCTATTACGGCTCCCATTAGCTCCAGCCATGGAAGTGTCATCTTTTTAAGTGGAGCCACCCTGGACTTGAATGCCACCAGACTCATTTTCATTTCCCCTTCCTTCGTTTTTCCTTGCAAATAGGCGACTGCACTGTAGGCTCCTTCACTTGAGTCACAAAACACATATAACTTTACTTTCTGACTGTTCAGTTGTTGCATGTCCATTTTGTGCCATTGTGGGTTTGTCAACTGGTGAAGTTGAGGGAGCTCTGAACACCACTGCTGCCACTTCTTGGATAAATCAGGTGGCACAGAAAGTTCAGGTTTATTGTCTCCAGGGAAATCTGCAAGTTGGAGAACCGTGACACGTATCGGAAAACGGTTTGAAGCGTATGAGAGGGCCATCTTTCGTCTCCGATAGTACCGCGATTCATATCTGTACATCACTCACAGTAATAACAGCGACGAGATAAAAATGGTTATGCGCTGAGGTTTGACATTTTTGAGAAATACATGGAAGTCAATGTGGCTGAGCGTGTGGAAATCCTGTCGCATGACTTCGCTCTGAAGCACCTTGACAGAAAACCGTAAGCCCTAGGAAAATTTTGAAAACATTTTACCGGAGCAGGCAGTCGTATCGATATCTTGACCGAGTTTGATACCGATAGGGCGATATTTGTGGCCGTGACAGCGATTTCAAAATTTATTTGGGGGTCAAAATCGCTCTGCTTCCCACACTCTAACGAGACGTCAGTTACACTCTAGTTTTGGCAGTTTCTAACTGACAAAAATTTTTGATCGTTTTTCGCTTTTTACGTCGCCATCGTAACTCCGAATTCCACCAAAGGTAATAGCTCCAATGCCGGCGCCGAGCCGCACGTTTTGATACCACTTTTGTGGGTGGGCTCGCAGCGGTACGAGCCGCATTAACGGTCACGAAGAAGTTATAATAATAAAGAAACATTCTATTAGGTGAAGAACAATCGGTGCCTGCCATGCAAGGCATCTATTGTTCTCTTTATGCATTGCAATGGGCAGGCCCCAATTACCAAAGTTAATTTTAGTAATAACGGCTAGAATAAGTGATATCTTCTTAAAGAACATCTGAAATCATCTTTTAAAATTCAGATATTCACCCTTATTAAGAAAACCATAAATCTAATCAATTTAGAAAAGTTCAGATGATGACATCATTGTTTGTAAACTTCTATTCATAAGTTAAATGGAGGCCCACCTGGATGTATTTTAAAGCAACAAAAATACAATGCATATCCAGCTTGCAAATGTGCTCAGGGCCAAAGAATTTGAATGTTTGACCATAATGAGCACTGCTTCATACGGAGGAAAAAGGCAGAAACATTGCAAGCTCGAGAACACCGTCCCAAGAGTGAAGTATGTGGCTACAGAAGGGACTAGTGCACTTCACAAAATAAATGGCATCATGCTAAAAGATCATCATGTGGAAATATTGAAACATCTCATAACATCTGCACGAAAGCTTGGTTAAAGAAGGACTCAATTTCTGACAGAGATGCAAAAGCCACATGATGCAATGAAACAGTTGAACAACCAAGCTGAACAAACTTACAGGGAGGACACAAGAAGAGCAGGACTTTGAACCAGGGCAGCAGAATGGAAGAAGGGAATGCTAACCAGCTGAGTGAGAGTACTAACTGGGGAACTAAGAGGAGAAAATTAATGAAAACTGTGGGAAACAAAACAGGAAACAATGGAACTACAAGCCTTACATAAAAATAAGAGAACAGCCCATGCAGAAACAAAACACAGGAATGAGCTAGATAAGGAAAGGCATAGCAAATAATGAACACACACGCAAAAAAAACCCTAAAACACAAACCCTCACAGGTCATGACAGGAAGTTAAAGGTTGGACACAAGTGGGTCCTCCAAATGACCATCACTCCAAGCATATTGTTAGATATAAAGTGGCCTTCAAAGCTGTCTCAATTACATCAGTTCTGTCAGGATAAATGGGACAAAGCTCCAGCAGAAGCCTGTGGAAGAATATCCAAAACCATGACCCAAATCATACAATTTAAAGGCATGTCTAACAAATACTAAAAAATATGTACGGTATGCAAATATTTGAGTTTGAAGAAAGAAAAAATTCTCTCAATATTTTGGCATTTAGAAAAAGAAGTATTGTAATCCTCTCTTAATAAAATAGGAAAGTCTGGTCAATTGTTAGGCAGGGGGAAAAAAAGGTTGTCGATGTTTTATACAGCAAAGTAAAATAATAACCAAACTCTTAGACTCTTTTAAAAAAACTAATAAATGAACTTTTAATACAATCGGTTACACAGAGCTACATAATGCACACAAGTGTAAGTGCTGTGGCTTTAAAGACAATTAAAACAGACAATTTAATTGTTTGTTTCAATTAAAATAAAGTGTAAATTAAATAATAAAAAAAGAATACTAAACATAGACTGTACTTTGCACTAAAAACACATTCAACTATTGCTAAAAAGCAGAAGCAAAGTTTACCATGTTGATTCTCTAAGTGCCAGACGTAACATGGTTATTAAAGCTATCCACAGGTCATGTACAACGTTCAGAATAAGAGAAACCATGACACATTTTAAATGAATGTGGTACAGAAATACAGAGAAAATGAATATCAGGCCTTCAAAGACAGTCTCCTAAAACCTTATTGCCTTACAAAATATTGGCAGAAGCACTTGGCATGTTGTGCATATTGGGAGGTTGCCTTTGACTGAACAGAGGTCAGTTAGCAGTGTGAATACTGCATGTGTGTGTGTTTTTTTTTGTTGTTGTTCCCTGGCAGATATTTTTGTTTTTTATTGCTTAATAATGTCAGAAGCTCATATTATTAAGATGCAAAGGTTAAAAGTTGCCCATTATCTGTTCATGAAGAGTGCTGCACATAAAGACAAGATAGTTACATAAATTGCCAGAAACTTTTGACACGACAGTTTCTTACTGTCCTGTGATAATTTCCTCAACAGTGTTATGCATTTAGAGAAAACTTCACCAAATGATGTAAATGGGACTTTGCAAAAGTATTCATGGCTTTAAAACTTTTTGACATTTTGTCAAATTACAACAAAAGAACTTTGATGGATTTAATGTGACTGTATTGTATGGGGCTGTAAAACTGATCAACACAGCTGGACGCGAGAAAGGATTAATAGATTTTCAAAGTTTTTAAAGCAACATTTTAAAAATTAAAACAACAAAATTATTTTTGGGCCATTTCTAATAAGATTTTTATAAATTTGTGAAATCTGAAGAAGTTTATGAGGTATGTCTATTTTTCTAAGGCATTGAAGGTGCATTTGGTCTTCTTGAAATTCCTTTTATGATCCACATTTGAATCCTCACCTTTGAGCAGTTTTAGAGGAGACAGTTACACCTACTGTATATGTTTTCTTGTCTAGTAAAGCAGCAGAGGGAGTTATATCGGTCATGTATGTATTTAAGCTGGGACACCATGAAGTTTTATTCAGGAGAGAACAGTTAAGACTACAGTTCCTTTTGTCTTTTTTAAGATTTCCACAGCTTCTGCATGAGTCACACCTTCCAGGCAGTGTCCATTCACAGCAATGATCTGATCACCTCGTTTCAGCCTGCCGTCCTCAATGGCTGCCCCCTGCAGAGACAGAAGAGTCCACCGCCAATCACAGACTACAAAAAACTGAGTATTTATCTCATTATGTATTTGTTGTAGAGAACAAAGCCCACTTCCACAAAAGAATGGGATTATAAAAAGTAATCCTTTTATAACTTGTTTATTGAAAACAAGTTATAAACTTTGATGTATTTTAACACATCAAAGTATTAAAAAAGAGAATAAAATTTATTCTCAATTTTATTTAATGAGAATAAAATTAAATTTCATGTAATGGTTTCAACATAGATAAACTCAAAGATTACAAATTGGAACTGGAAAGTTCACTTTTTAAACATGCAAAGAATGATCTTCATAGTTTGATTGTTAAGCAGCTACAAATTGATGCTTTGAGTTTGGATTTGATTAGTTCAAAAATACATCTCAGCAGATAATAACCAATTATCAGTGAGGCTCATAAATCATATTCTGCTAAAGCCCCTCTACAGCCTTGAGCCACCCTTATACGTTAGTATTTTTGTTTCAGTTTTAGAAAACTTCTAACTTTTCTGGAAAGGAGGTTTGTGAGAAGATACTCTTGTTGAAAATCCTACATCAGGACTCATCCAAACAAACGGTTTACCTTTGATTCCTGTCTATAAGTTTGTAAATCAGAGCAGGACAAAGGGAATTTCTGTTTTCCATGTCTTACAAAGGTACACATTAAAGTAAAGAGACAAAATAAACAATGCAAAGACTTAGTGTTGAAATTCTCACTTTCACAAGTTGGTTTCTCACCTTGCTGAAAATAGTTTTCACATAGATGGGCAGGTCTCCATGAGGGCTGCCAAAACCCCCCACAATGCTGAAGCCCAGGCCTGACAAACCTCTCTCCAGACTGATGGTCTTATAAACACGTGGACTGTAAGGATCAGAGAGGAGACTCATGAGTGTTCATTCAGCCCCAGGTTGAAGCAACACTCCATTCAAGTGATTGTATCTGTGATTTTACTCAGTAGTGAAACCAGGAATAAAAAATACATATACTAGTGAAAACTTGCTGACATGGAGTCTTACCTGAAGTTATTCTGAGAGCAGCTGCTGGTTGGATCTGATGGGCTGACATGAGCCCCACTTGGATCCTGTGAGCTGCACCCTTCGAAAGCAGCTGCCACCTAAATACAGAAACAAACACACACAGCAGGTTCTAATGACATATATGAAGCCTTGCAAAGATACTCCCACCTCCTTAACTATTTTTGTTTTTTCTAGTTACAAACCCAAACTTCAGAGTTTGGTTTGTGAAAAACCAAAACTGGAGTTATATGTGAGAGATCAACTGAAAGTAGTTCATATTTGTGCAATGTAAGTAAAGATGTCCATAGTTTAAAGCATTGTTGTAATTAAAAAAAGAAAATTGTCATAAATTAGCATTAGTTTAGAGTCCTGATAAGGCAACGACTAAAAAAAATCCAGTGTGACTTAACTGTTAAATTCAGTCCATCTGTGTGTAACTTGAACTATTTAAATCAAACTGTTCTGTGAAGGCTTAAGCGGTTTGTTGGAGAACGTTAGGGAACAAACAGCATCTTGAAGACCAAGCAGGGCAGCAGACAGATCACAGAGAACATTTGGAGATGATTAAAGTTGTAAAACAATATCCCAAGCTTTGAATATTTCATGGAGTCAAGATATGGACATCCTTCCAAAGTGTCAGGCTAGACATGGATGGCATTAATCAGATTAGAAGCAACAGGTTAACTCAGGAGCAAATCCACAGTTCAGGCATGGAGAATACCTCAACTGTATGTTGACAGGACAATTATTTTGGACTCTAAACATCTGCCCTTTTTTAAAGAGTTGAATGAAAAAAATAACAGCCCTGTTTACTTTTCAAAAAGTTGTGTTCAGAATACAATAGACATGAGGAAAGAAGGCCTTGTGTTCACATGAAACCAAAGTTGAACTATTTGAATGATATGCAAAACACTAATAGTAGTGGTGGACACTTTTCTTCATTTGTTCAGAATAGGAGGTTAAGATGGATGAAGCTAAAAGGAGGGAAATCCTGGAAGAAACCTGACAGAGGTGGAAGAAGTCTTGAGACTGGGGAGGAAATTCACTTTTCATCTGAAGAAGTGGAAGAATCATGCAGCCATAAAACAAACTGAAGATTTTGATAAAACTTTCTGAGATGTTGGCTCCCAACCCACTTAGGCCATGGAGTTCTCATCTATGCACACTCCTTATTGTAGGAGGCAATAATATCATATTATATTTGCTTACATGTAATAGATAATATGGAGTACTATTTGCTCTTGTTTGGAATCTACAAGGAAATTGTGTCTTTGCCAAGCAAAAGAAAGACTCGGGTAGTGGGAATATTATGTGACCGCACACTGAACTTTGCAGAGGTAAGGCCACTCTCAGTTCTGAAGCTACAGTGATGAGTGAGTATCCTTCCCTTGCCAGTAGAGCAGTAAAAATCCTCCTACCATTCAGCACCTGTATCTGAGTGTGGTTTTTCAGCTCCGGTTCAGCTAAGGACAAAACATCGACCCAGACTGAGCATCAAGCTGAACCTCAGAGTTGCTTTGTCAACTTTAAGTCCAGACTCTGAGGCTCCTAACAGAAGTAAAAAAACAAAAACAAAACATGCACAGTTCGCTCTTTAATTCCAGCAAATTCAGGTTTCTTATGTTGGTGTTAATCCCAAGGCTGAACTTGAGGTTGAGGTATGTCTTCCTTTGTTTAGTTTGGGGGACAAAACTAAAAACTAAACGGCTACTGAAGACAAATTCTTTCTAAAGTGGTTTGATGGATCTAGTTTTTGATAAGATGATTCTCAGCTAGAGCTACACAATTTCAGTTTTAAAAATACTTCTCAGTAGTTGCACTATTTAATATTTTACATAAAACTTGATTGCTTTGATTGTTATGTCAGTAATTAATGCTTCAACAAGTGGCTAAACTTAAAAGAAATCCAAGAATATTTATGTGCTATAGTTCTTATTACCAGCCCAAACATGGAGTTTAGCATATAATCTGTCACATGACCCAAAACATGGATGCTCTCAGATGTTCTCTGACTAACAGACATTTTGATCTCATAAAGACATACCCAAAAATAATTGTATTTCCTGCAGAAGGGGCTCTACAAAGTATTCACTTCCATTCGATTGGTTAATTTGATCTCAAGTGAAAAATTATGAGGCACAGTTTAGTATATTATCCTGAATATCTTGGTTGGCAATTTTTTAATTTTTATTCAAGGTTTCCATCTGATTAAATCTGGATAACAATAATTAACCCAACTCAGGAATATCATGTTGTTTGTCCTCTAGTTAACACAATGTGATTCCTTTACAGTGCATGGCAACAATTTGATGGTGCTACTGATGTCATGAATCCATTCAAAGACCTATTGCAAACTATGAGCTCTCTCTTTGATTAAATACTTTTTTAGAGAGGCATAGTAATAGCTTGGTTGACTTTTCTAAAAGTAAAAATGACCTAAAGGGTGAGGTATTCCTGCCTGTCTCTGACAGCGCAGGGGAAAAATCTTGCTGACGTTATCACATGGAGGGATTCTGCCATTATTCATCTGGTCATTATCCATTGACTACTGTATGTCTAAGTGTGACAGTACCTGCAGACTGATGGTTCCGGTGGCGTTTTTGAGCAGTGCTTCAGCGTGGTCATGAGTCATTCCCTCCGTGGACATATCGTTGATGCTGAGGATCCTGTCTCCTGTCTGGGTTATACACACACAGGCACGCACACACACATGCTACAACTTTTCCATTTGCTGAGATATTTAAATCTCAACTAAAGCAACTTAGCTGAAACTTTTTTTCTTTAAGTGTTCCTTCACATTTCTTCTTTCAAAATTCCATATATATCCACACTCACATTTCCACATTTTTCTGTCAAATTTTTCCCATTTTTAAAATGTAAACACAAAACTTCACTACAGTTTTGTCACTGGTAATTTTTCTCTACAGTGGATGGATGGATGGAAAAAAATAAACATTTTATATATATATATATATATATATATATATATATATATATATTATCTTTATATGTTTTTTTTAACAGCCTATTTTCGGTCTCATATATTTATTTAGACATACAAAATACTTTGAATGAATTTCACATTTTCCATAGTTTTATTTTAAAACCGGTTGCTGTTCGTGACATTTTTTCTGTTTATAGACTGTAATTAAATTTAGTTTAGTTTCCTCCTTATCGTTTGACTCAGAGCTAAACTGGTAGCTGTGTATATCCTCTTCTGTCTGTGCACAACAATTTTAGGTCAAAATGATTGATAAGATATGTTCAGGAGGGTCCAATAATCAGTCACTTTGTCACCATGTGATAAGAAAAATAAAAACACACAGGCATTGCTCACCTCTAATTTCCATGTTTTGGCGGCCAGTCCATTGGTATCCATAGAAGCAATGAAAAGAGGTACGTTGCCATGGGGACTACTTACTCCTCCAGCTAAACTGATTCCCAGGGTGTCACATGGACCCTGTGGTGATATCAAAAATAAAGACAAGATATTGTTGTTTTAATACATGAGTAAACTCAAAGTCTTGTGGTATAACTAATAAAATGTCCCTTTTAAATGGACCTTTTCAAACACATAAAATTAAAGTTTCCTAATTACGAAAAAAACCCAAACTTGTTCCATTCTTTTATTTTGAAGCATCTTACCTTTTGTATTGTCACTTTTCTGAGCTCAGCTTCTTGAAGCATTTAAGAGAAAAAAAATTCAAAATGTAAAGGTTTAGATCAAACAGTTTAACTGGGTAGTTTTGAATTGAAAACTGGGAAGTGTAAATGCACATGTTTTGTTTTTTTTTTCATTTTTTGACCTGAATAAATAAAACGCTTACTGCTGCTACGTGTTTTGTTGTCCGTCTCCCTCTGGTGGCAAAAAGATGAATCACATCCACTTTTGCTGGGCAGAGAGGAGCAGTCAGAGGCTTCGCTCTGGATAAAACACAACTGAAAATATTCCTAGATTCACAAAATACTATTGTTAAAACAATGCAGTATACTATAATAATAAAGAAATCTGGATCAGTACATTTTTTTATTTTATTTTCAGTTGTTACAGTTAACTTTGTGGAGTTATGAATGTTTTTTTTATAGACATTTCCTCTGTAATTTTGATTCATAGTTATTCATTACATAATTTGATCGCTCATCTATTTTGTTCTTTGTTACTTTTTCTTCTAAAACAAAACATAAGAAGATATATTAAAGATTTTTACATTATGATAATATATTACATAAATGAATGATATTAAGATGCAAAGACAATAAAAAATATAAAAACAGGAAGGACAAAATGACAAAGACTGAAACAGAAAGAACAAAAAAATGCCAATAGTAATTACACTAAATTTAAGAACAATTAAGTAGGAATATTAACACCGAGGTACATCAAACAACATTAATATTATATTATTTGTGCCATATTTTGTACATCTAAAACTATTTTTGTTCTTTTTGACAATCAAGTCATTTATTTGTTTCAATATTTGTTCTGAATTAGTTTGGAAAACAGTTTACCTTACTCCTCTGGGAATACTGGAGCCCAGCTTTAAAACGAGCTACCTCCAGGTGGACCTCTCCAGTGCACTCCTAAACAAAGGTAAAATGACTTAATTTAGATGACGAGAAAACTTAGTAATTCAATAAACCGAAAAACAGTAGTTGTGTTTTTGTGACAAGTTAATCAGTGAGACCTGTAGAAGTCTCTGTGCATGCTCCTGTGATGCGGCGCGAACATCTTCCCCATTAATCGACAGAATCTGGTCGCCGTGTAGCAAGCTGCCGTCTGATTCTGCAACGCTTCCTGTGATGATTTCTGACACAAAGATGCCTGTGTCATCGCTATATGAAGGAAACAGAGGTCAAAAAGGTTAATAAATTCCTCCTTGTGAAAGATTACAGAACACAAACTTTTTTTTTTAGACTGTGTCCTCTGCTGGATTATCCCACTATAACAAGACAAGGAGAATTAAGGAAGTAAGAACTCTGTCCAAATCTGACAAGTTGTAACAAAGTTTTAATATTTAAGTAGCACAAGGCTGAGAAACATAAAGCAAAGCAAGTTTGTTTGTATGTCATAATAAAAACAAGCGAGTATTGCAATGACATAAATAAGGAAAGGAAAGAAAAGTTCAATTATTAGACTAAAGTCAGTTATGTTTCTGTTAGTATCATTAGTAAAACAGTCTAAGGCAACTCGAAAGTTAGTTTTTAGCCTTGATTTTAGACATAAGGGTATAAAGCTGCTTAATTGGAAGTGTAAACGCTCTGCTCAGAAGCAACATCAGTGTGGCTATAAACCTAAATTTTGGGAGAAATTAAAACATGTCAAATTCTTATTGCTGGTATAAATACATTTGCTGCTTTGACTTTATGTGCAAATAATATTTAAGATTTAAGTCTTGATTTAAATCATCTAATAGTTTAATCTCTTGTTAATCCTGAATGGTGTTAAACAGGTAACAGAGACTTTATAATGTTGTGGATGTGTGATGAAACACACACATGAAGTTGTTGAACCAAGTGAATAGTTGAGAACTGTTCTTTGGGTAAAAAAAAATTCTTATAAAGTAATAAAAAATTGTAATAACTTTTGAAAACGATTTTTAAATATTTGACAACTAAAACAGTTCCTACTTTATTGAAACTGTGGGATTTGCTTTGCAGATGATGTGTCCTTCACAGGAAAGTGATGAAAAAAAAATGCTTTGGGGAATATTTGATTAACCTTCACTCTGACCCACTGTCAGATTATTGGCAAGTCTTTTGCTTTATAAGTTTTTGCAAACTTATCATGCATTTTCAGCACTTTCCAGACAAAACAAAGTCACCTTGTAGCAACTCTGGCATCCAGTTCAACCACATTTCCTATTGCAAAAAATAAAAAATAAAAAAAATAAATAATTTTTTTTACTTCAACTGATGAAAAAAAACTTTCACAAAATCACAGCAGTGCATTTATTATTTTTCTTCCACTTTTATTTTTGACAAGTGGCTTTAGCACCAAAGCTATGCATAAAACTGATAGATACATTGGACGCTAAAGTCATTACTAGCCTCCATTTGCAGGACACCTTTCATACTGAACATGTTTTATTAATATTATTATATTACGGTTATTATTTGCATACCTGATGGTGAAAGAGTGCATCGCCTACCCGAGGGTGCTCATGATATTTTGTAGGCTTTACTCATATGCATCAAACATTACTTGGAATAAATCCAATAAGAGACAATTCAGCATCCAGTCTCACTTTACAATCTGTCGCTAAACTTTTAGCCTGAAAAACAGCCAAGTGATTTCAGAGCTTCCTTTAATCATCAAAAATAAAACTTTTTGGAAGGTGATTTGTTTTATCACCTCTTCCCCACAGTGGTGAATCCCAGGCCTTCCTCTGGACAAGGCGTGAGTTCCAGATTAAAGATGTCCCATAGGTCTTCCTCCCGATAGGCCTCCTGGTGCCTGAAGACACACAGCCGAACTCGTTGGGTGGTGAGTCGCAGGACTGCAATTGCCTCGTCATGTGTGGCCTGCCGCAGGTCTATGTTATTCACCTGAAAATGTGAAGAAAAAGGCATTAATGCACAATCCATTTATTTATTTATTTATTACATTTTGTTATGTTCCAACCACAAAATTGGGATCTTAAGTGACAGACCAACACAAAGTAGTGCATAACTTTGTGTTGGAAGGGAAATTATAAATATGACTTAGAATGTTTTCATACATAAAAATCCATGAATTGTTAAATATATTTATTTTTGAGTTCCCTGAGTCAACAATTGAGGAAACAGTTTTTGCTATTATTGCAGTTCCAAGTCTTTTAGGAAACGACTCTTCTTAACATCTACATCCAGAGACTGAAACTTTTGGAGATTCTTTTTTGCAAAATATCTAAATCTCAGTTAGAATGGAGAGTACCTGTATATATGTATTTTCTGGTCTTGCCAGAAATTCTCAATTGCACATAGGCCTGGACTTTGACTGGGCCACTCTAGGGCATGAATGGCATTAGATCTAGATTTAAACTGAATTGTCTCCATTTTCTAATTTGGTCATTCCTGAACTGCACTTTGTTCAGGGCACACATTTCAGATCTTTATTGTTAAAAAAATATTTGAAAACAGTGAATTATCCTTCTGTATTGGGCATTGTTGTGTATTGGTCTATTACTTTAATGATATAGATTGTGAAAGTGCAGCAGAAGCCAGTGGAGTCTTGTGTGTTTGCACACATGTTCTCTTATACCTCTAATATTTGGTCTCCAGCCTGAAGCCTTCCATCTCTCTGTGCTGCACCGCCATCATTCACTTCATGGATTATTACTGCCCCCTGGTGTAAAAATGAAAAACTTCCCTCATTGTTACAGAAAAGACAAAAACATATGGACAATTAGACAGACTAATTGGTTGCTGCAAGACTTTATTACTGTCTGTAATCAAGAATGGAGAGAAATTTGATTACACAACACTTCCTTTTAAATTTTGTAACATAATTATAAACCTTAACAGCGAAAGCTGATTACTAAAATGTGTATTTTTAGACTGGCTTTTCTCACCAGAAGGGTGTCACATCCTCCAACAATGCTGAGGCCCAGGCCCAAGTTTTCTTTGCAAATCTCTATGGTAGTTTCCCTCCCAGGTAAAACCGGGCAGCTCCGGGGTTCAGAAGTTGAAGGACTTGAGGCTGGCCAATCAGAGCACTCTGTTGGAGAGGTCTGCTCTGTACCGAGTGATGTAGAAGAAAACTGAGAGATGTGACGGGGTTCAGATGAAACAGCAGGAATGTGGGGGTGATGGGAAAGTGATGAAGGGAAAGAATGAGAAGATGAGAAAGGGAGAATCTTGGATCGGCTGATGGAGAGCTTGACAGTGACCGGATCTTTGAGAATCAAACTGGACACCTGAATACAAAGAGGACAGGCAAGTCATAAATCATTAAATCAACTTGACCTTAGAGAGCGCGTACGTGGCAGAATCTGTATGAGAGTGTGTGTTTCTGAACCTTTTCTACTGACAGTCCGGCTATAGGTTCGTCACCCACTGCTATGACTCGGTCTCCAACTTTTATCCTGCCTTCCTACATATGGCAGCATGGAAGAAAATGTAAGATAGGCAGAATGTAATTGAGGATGTGTGCAAAAGATATTAAAGAGATTAAAAATCGAACACACCCTGTGGACAAGTATCAGCATAATTGCCTGGGGCAATACATGAAAGCTTTTAAACATATGATGACATGTTATTAAAAAACTGCAACGACCATTTGGAGTTTAATCGGAAGTAAACATTTCCACAAATACAGATAGACCGTAAAAAATTATATCAGAAGCTGCAATTATGTGTACTATACTTTAATGAGCTGCTTATCAACAGCTCTTTATTTTGATTAATGAGTAATTGCACATGAAATTAGAGAGGCATGATAAATTATAAAGCATGATACACTAAATAATGTGCAACCTATATGTTGAAAGAACCCTGGGAACTCAAAGAAATTAACAAGGTAAGAACTGACATAAGCTCTACAATGCTTACATATATATATATATATATATCTAACATTCACCGCTAACACAGGGCAACACAGAAACATACATGACAAACAACCATACAAACACACACTCACACCTCAGGAGAACTTGAGACCAATTAACCTGACAGTCATGTTTTTGGACTGTGGGAAGAAGCTGGAGAACCCGGAAAGAAACCACGTATACACAGGGAGAACATGCAAACTCCATACAGAAAGACCCCGGGCCGGGAATCGAACCCAGGACCGTATTTATACACTATCTATACACTTTGCAAATAACCACAAGTTCCCACTTGTGGTTATTTACGCAATGAAATGTGTTTTATTGATATTTTATTATACAGAACAACAAAAAGTACACATTAGTGAACCAGAGAGAAAAGTAACACATGAGCACTAAAGATGTTTTTAAAATGCAAATTTGTAAAACCTGACATTGGTTTGTACTTTGCTTCCCTTAGTCAATACTTTCTATTTTGTGTCCCTATTGCTGCAGTTGCAGCTGCAAAGTCTTTTGGAGTATCTCTACCAAATATATAAAGAGCCTCAGACTCTTTACACATTTTCAAAGTAGGAAAAGCAAGCCAAAAATAATTTCTATGAATAATTGCAAACGTTTTTGTCCCGACTTCCACTGGGACAAAAATGTGTAACAGTCTGATTTGTAAGTCTTACAAATCCGACTGTGGCACTTTGACTTACTACATGTAAATGCTGTTTTCATCGCAATAAGATCTTTTCAGGTAGACAGAACATTGCCAACAAGAAAAAAGGTAGAGGAACCTAATCTGAATCTGATTTTGAAGGGATTTAACTGGGTTTTTAAAATAATTTGCCCACTGTCAAATAAAATGAAGCGCATTACTTTGCGAAACATTGCACTGCTGAGACAGCGGTGCAAACATATGTAGGTTTGCATGCCACATTTTATTTCAATAGAAGGTCCCCACAATTTATTGAAATAGCAATGCAGTGAGTATTTTTAACCAAACTGTACCATAACAGTTTGTTTATTAGGGTAAACAAATCAGCATATAGCTGACACTGCAGAAACTGACAGAAAGACCTCAACATTTTCACCTGAGATTGACTGATTTAATGGCATAATCAGGCACACTTGTGACTTGCAGACCTTCTTCTACATGTTCGATGTGTCTCCTACATGGTATTTGTCAAACAAGGGAGAGCTCTCTTCTTGCTTCATGATGTGTGTATTCACTAATCTGTCAAATCCAGCCTTGTCCACTGGATTACCAGAAAGAGAGGCACAACTTTTCACTCTAGAGATCACATGCCCAAAGCTCCAGAATCCAGAGCTTTTCACCAGTGAATCAGACACATTGTACTTTGTAATGGAAGACTTAGAAGCAGGAGAAACCCATTCTATGGGCCTCCTTACAGACTGTTCTTGAGTTACTCTGAAGGCAACATACATTTGGAAAATCTACTGTGTGATTTTACATGGCTTTACCACTTTGTGGGAGAGTTGCTGTCATTTCCATTCACTTCCACTTTTTTTTTTTTTAATAGAGAGATGGACACTTTCATTCATAAATCTTTGTGAAGCAATCTGCATGACAAGGTGCTGGATATTATTCACCTGTGTCCACAGAAGTGGTTAATTAAAACAGCTGAAATCAATTATTTGGAGCAGTGACCCAATGCTTTAGGTTGCATAGTGAGTGTAGTTTGACATCACTCCCAGAAAATAAATGTTCTAGGAAAAACAGGAAATTATATTGTTTTTCAGTTGTGTAATTAGGGGTGCAATTGTAAAAGAAAAGAATGAAAGAAATAAAGAAATGAAAAAACTGAGGCAATTTGGTTTTCTTTATATTAACAAACCGGTCTGTTTTTATAAATATTTTACAGTTGTGAACAGATTTCTGATGCTTAAAAGTAGTTTCCTACTCCGTGACTCCCAGAAAGTCCAGAGTGGTGTTTAAAATTCTTTGCCTTATAAGTGAATCTCTTTTCTGACCAACATCCAGCAGAGTGTTTCACTCTCAGACAGCAGGGTTATTTCTGAATCCTGAAGTGACTGAGTAGAATGGGAAGTAGAGCCTTCAGGTATCAGGCTACTTTCCAGTGAAACTACTGCCTTATGTGAGAGATGTGGCTATCTTGGATAACCAATAGACATAACTTATAACTGTATTGCAATATAGAAACTTAAAAATGTAACATTTATTTTAATAATACTATGTGTGAATCATTTAACCTCTATAAAAGCATTATTTAATGCCCTAGATAATTATGACAATAGGTCAAAAATAAATGCATTTACTCTTCATAGTGTCATATTAGTATAAACTGGCTGGGGTAAAAATAGTGTTGAGCAAAATTGGGATATTTAATCTCTGAGCTGATAACACTTTTATTTATTTGGTAGCAGTACTTTTATTCAAGTCTCACCTTACTGGCAGTGCCGTGCTGGGCCAGGGACCTGACAACCACTCCTGTTTTGGAATAGTCCTCACTGAAGCAAAGGCCCAGACCTACATGATCCTGTAAAAATCCTTATATTTATATGTAGTGTTTAAAGCTGAGAAAAATTAAAGCCAGATGCATCTATGAGGGGGAAAGGTATTGCACCTGGGGTAGGATGATATGCTCAATGCCATGTGATTCACCCTCTATAGCGTCTGTCTTAGAGTCCACTGTGTCTTCTTCCTCTCTCCTGATTCTCTTCAGCATTTGGCCCGCTTTGTTTCTATTAAAATGAAAGCTGTTTAAGAGTAACTTATCAAAACGGGAAATTTTTTGTGTGCAGGTGTGTAAATGCACATATCAAGTTATTTACCGGATGAGAATGATCTTGACTTTAGAGGGGGCGTTGTTGATAATGGTGGTGGCATTTTGATGACTTCGACCATACAAGATCTGGCCATTTATCTGAAAAAAAAAGAAACAACCTTTGAGTTTGTTTCTGTTTTTTTTTTTTTTTTTGACTAACTCTGCATATGCCGTTTCAAAATGCCCTTTGATTTTATGTGTAACAATAATTATTGAAAGCATAAAAGTATTAAAAGTTCCTAGAAAAAATTCCCATACCCCCAGAACATTTAACGTCACGCCACAACCAAAAACATAATTTTTTTGGTTGGTTGGTTTGGTTTTTGGTATTAAGATTTTATATGACAAACCAGCTCAAAAAGGTTTTCAAATTTTTTCAAAATAAAAGTCTGAATTTGATGGCTTTTGTATTCATCTACCATTTCAGGAAAGTTAGCAAATTCATATCTCAAACTCAAATTATGTTTCTTGTGCTCCTGTTACAGCTCTTTTTGTGATAACAGTACCCTTTCTAAGATTCCGACCATTTGTTCATCGCAGCTAAATTTGTTCCCCATTTCTATTGACTTTACCTCCAGTAGCTCGTCCCCAACATGTATTCTCCCATCCAAGCCAGCAGGCCCATTCGGGTCTATTCCTTCCACATAGACACTCATTCGTGCCCTGGAGCCCTCCTCGTTGCCGGCGAGTCTAATTCCCAAACCGTGAGCTGCAGGGTCCTTCTCCAGCTCAATCATGTGGAGCTTTCCTGACAGGCTGCCATAGCGCTGGAGCATCTTCTCTAGCAGAGAGGGAGTGTTAACAAACAGGAGGGTTGTTAGGAGGAGAATATAATGGCTCAGCCAAAAAGTGTGGCCGACTACATCTAATGACTGACACTTGGAGACATGTGGAGAAGCAATCCAGGCTTGAGGACAGTGTGTGCGCATGTGCATTTGTGTGTATGTGTTGCTGCAGTTTGCCTAGAAGGGATATTTCTTGTTGTGGACAGGGAGAACAATGTCTGGGTTTCTGTTCGCTGCACATATATAATATAATTGTGCTGTGTGCGCATGAGTGTGTGTGAATATGAACTTCTGTGGTGATGTACCAGTGGATATATGTGCATGAGTTGGAATTTGTGGCTGTTAGCGAACATTTTAATGCACGTGCATGCTCTCACTTATAAACACATGTTCGAATTAATATTTTAAGTTATCTTAAAGTCACCCGCTTGTGTCTGCATAATCCAGCTTTTTGAAATGTGAAAAATGAAACACTAGGTATTTTGTTACTGACAAAAAAAGTGTCAAAAGTATTGAGTGTCAGGGTTCCATAATGTTTGGTATGAGCAATTTTATAAAAATAGAAAAAAAATAATTACTTCTTCACTGAATGTGCTTGAAATTAAAGGTAGGATTTTTCTAAATATGTCAGTGTTATTTTAAGACTTCTTACACATTTTCCAAGGGGTGCCAAAAAATATGACTTGCACTGAGGTTTGTACGAGAGAATGCCTTTCTATTATTTTTGTTTTTGAAGGAGGTGCAAAAGAGGATAGAGAAAACAAAACTGTGTCATATTCCATAACGAAAGACAGCTCTAAGGAATATGCACCTTCTAAATGCTGCTTGTAGCCAGAATTATAACCTTTATTTAAGGAAAGGACCAAGGTGGCCACTAAGATAGTTCCAGGTCATACCATTAACTTCCACCAGAGGAATGAAAGAGTAATCAGCCAGATCATTGCTCTAGCCAGCTGGTCTCCTGTGTAAATGTCAGAAAAATATGTCCATATCTAAACGGTGTAAATTCATTGTCTGTGAGCATTACAAGTACAATCTCCTTCAGGGTTATTTGTGTCTCAGTGGGTTTGCAGTTGGGTTAGATGACATGGACTCAAAATCATATCAAGACAGTTTGGGTGTATATGCTGTATTATAATAAGAAGAAAGTGACAAAAATGTTATGTTTCAAGGCCATTACAATCCACCTGGAAATACATCTATTACTGAAACCTGTCAGAGCACCATAAACACTGGTCTAAAAATATAACTTATCTCAATAGCAGAGAGGCTACTTCTGTTCACAAGTTTATGTAACAAAGACCTAAAAAAGGCAAAATATTTCCACCCAATCATATTATCAAATATGTTATTAATTGATGCTTTTAGAAAATTGACAGGAAACACTTGTCCAACCAACAAATTAACAATCCCATCATGTCACTTTTTGAAGTTTAAATGATGAATTAAATTTAATCATTTTCACATTAAACCACACTTCTTATGATGATAATTATTTTTGAATGATAATACGACAATGACAGGCGATTGCTTTGTGAGATTCTGTTTTGCAAATAAACCTACTTCAGTTGACTTTATAACTTAACCTCTGGCTTGTCTTCTGTGTCATTGTGTAAGGAAAAGGAAAAACAAAAAATATAGATTTCTGCTTTTATTTTTAATTATGTCAGTTTTGGTCCTCCACAGACCTTTGGTCTTCATGATGATGTTCTCTAATAAACCTCCAAGGCTTTCAGGGAACAACTGGGTTTTTGCTAAGATTAAATTATGCACTAGTTGAAGAGAAGAGGTTGAGAGAGCATCTTGTATACAGAAGCTGTTAGTCCTTGATGCAGTCGATTCCTGACCCTGGATTGTAGCTTCATGTCACTTCCCTTTCTCTCGCTGCCCAATTTTGGCTAATACATCAACATTAGTCAAAAATGTCACTATTGTCAAACAAAAAGAAAAAAAAAAAGAAATCACTGACTAGTATACTATATTTACTACTTAGGGGTTTGGAGAAGCTGTTTTATTTAGGGATGAATATAAATGTACACTACATCTGTCAGATTTAAACTAGCAAAAATAAAAAAAGAATAAAAAAAAAAAAAAAAAGAAATTTGAGCTATTTATAATTTTATTGTCACTTCAGTATGCCATACTTTGTATTGCTGTATCAAATCCCAAGTGTGGCCACACAATAAAAAGTTTGAGTAATGGGAATAGTTTTCGAGGTTCAGTATCAGCATGTGCTCATTCTCTCTTGAGCTTTGAGAGGGTGCCGGTACTCCCCAGGCTTTGGGCATCAGGTCTATTTATGTCTGCATGACGTCTTTATGATGCACACTTACTCCTGCCGGTGTCATCTCCGTCCTCAGCTGCCGCATCGGCTGCTGTTGTGACATTTACAGGGCTTCTCCGATCCATTCTATCGGATGTTGGCGATGGGGCCTTGGGGAAAAATTTTTGCATTATTGAAAAGGCAGAGTTTGAGATGCCTCAGGGGCCCTTCAGGCATGAGCTGAATGACCCCTGAGGCTTGTTCCACGTGCTTGATGAAGCAGAGGGAAACGCTGGTGAACAAGATGAATTAATGAACAAAGTTTTTAATGCCAGCTATAAATAACATGAAAGATGGCCAGAAGAATCATGCATTATTTGTTGCAGATGCACAAGTACATGGGAAGATAACTTCAAAAGAGTGTGCTGTCTATTTAGAGTTATGCCTCTGCATCAAAGCAAAAATAAAGACGTTTTAGCAAACAAGGTAGCTGCAAGGGACTTTGAACTTTAGGGGTTCTATTTACACATGTGCCCATTAATTACTTTCTTGCAAGTTAGTTTGATGTAAATGCAAGGCTTCTTTTAAGATGTTGCAGTAAAAGTCACACATGCACACTCACACTAAACAATGCACAAACCTTAAAGGGGGTGGGGGTGAAAGGGTTCGCAGGGGAAAGACGGAACAGACTGCTGAGAGTCTCTGCCTCCTAAGATCATGTAAGGAAACACAGATATAGCTCGACACATTCCTGCACAAATCGCACACTAAAAAAAACATTTTGGAATTCTGCGTAGGTGTTAATGACTCATCACTCTTTATATAAAATGTAGTGCATATCACTCAATAAACTGCTGAAAAACACAGCCAAACCTCCATTACTGTGTGGGGGCTGACATTCAGTTTGAGCAGGTGAGTTTTGTTCCGAGTTTCAATATTTACTGCAGTACCTGTTCTTTACCTCTGCAGGGCAGTGTTTGGTTTATGTTTAGAAGCATAATTTAATCAGCTTTTGATGGCACCTTATATCAAAGCATAATTGTAAAGGGTTGATATTGCCTAATACCTACACCTCGTCATATTTCTTGGCTTGGAAAATCTTTAGAAACATCCCAGAACTTAATGTTGTTATTATTATTATTATTATTATTATTATTATGATTAAAATACTCAGTGTCCTCTTAAATGATAAATAAGGTGGATAAAATAAAAATTAAGGGGGCGTCCTGGTTCTGCTTCTTTGCTCTTCCTCATTTTTTTCAATGCACTTTTGAAGTATCGGATTGGGTCTCGGTGTTGCTGACACTCAAAGTCAAAGAACTCGGATTCGTACCTGGAAGCAAATAAACCTGATCAACACCCCTGAAAACGGAATCAAACTTTCCACCTAAGTATACATTCAAAGCCAAAAATCAGAGTGTGACAGTTCACATAGGCAGTGAATCTACCTTACCTTGTTGTTGTGTGAGTCGGTCAGCGGTACAGGAGATAGTCTTTCATGATTGTTGGGATTGGCAGACTGTAAGAGAAATACAAGATGCAGAGTAGGCAGATGAAAACCTATATGACTACGAGACATGAATACAATTTTGATTACATTATCTGTAAAAGATACCTGTATTTAATATGTTATCTGTCAAGCAGCCATCATGATTTCAGGTTTTAAATATTGATGGAGTGTATCAGTGTAACATACATTGAAGCATGTGTGTAGTGCTTGTGTCAAGGTTAAATGAAATACCTACGTATTGACATATGTGTGTTTTCTGAATGTTTCAGATCAGCTGTACCTGAGTTCTGTCCAGACCGGACTGAACCAGAAGGTGCACAGTGTCTCCTGCCCTGCGGATGGCTTCTACTGCCTGCTCATGGCTGGCATCTCTCAGGTCCACGCCACTCACCTTGGTCAGAAAAAAAAAACATACAAGCTAGATTATCATTATCATTTGATTAGAAAAAAACAGAAATACTATGGGTGTTGCAAAAGAAATTCCTGATTTGCTTAGGAAGTTCACCTGTTAACTGGATTTGTGAACACAAAGGTATAATAAAATCACTCGAGTTCAAAATCATCAATTTGACTTCCATAGTTCAGCTATACAAAGAATTTGCTCTTCATCAGTTGACCGCATGTTCCACTCCTGTAGATCTTGTCAACTCCAGACAACTTAAATATAGTTTTGTCAATACCAGAATATTTTTATTGGCCTTTCATTCCCAGTAACCTACCATTTCTAATATACCAGCCCAACTACAGAGTAAGTGTTACTTTTGTGTGTGTGTGTGTGTGTTTTTTTTTTTTTTTTATTTATTTATTTTTTACATGTACCCAACATTCTGGAGTTATTACCCGTGTATATGATAAGTTCTGCACATGCCTGTAGAAATGGACTGTGCCTCCTGTTTGTGAAAGCCACTTATGTTTTATGTGCAAAGTTATAAAACAGGGATGTGAATGACTGATGGAAATGATAGAATAAGCCCACACTTCACAGGGTGTGCAGTGGGGCTTTCTGTCACAGGATGCTGGTAAGAAACAGCAGACATAAACCAGACTGATGTAATAGTCCAACTTCTTCTGAGGCATCACCTCTATTTCTACGGCCCCCTCCTCCTTGTGGGGAAGGTATTCCCAGTAATGGTGCAGACCAGATTTTAATTTACAAACAGGTAAACATTTAGTCTTTTTCACATCAGAAAAAGACAAGTGCTCGATGTTGAGAAAAAGAACATTTGACACAACCGTGTTTGTGGGAATGGATAAACTCTTCTCCTGGGACTGGTAAGAAAATGTTCTGACAAGTTGTGAGTTAAATCCACTGTCTGAAACTCAGAAGAGGATTTCACTTCCAAAGTGGTTTCTTCAGGTAAGAGTTGAACAACCAATCATAGAGCTTTGGGTAACCATGAGAACTCACATTCATATTCAGGGATGAGCGGAGTGTACTCTAGTCCTGAATGTAAAAGGTTTTTGTTTTACTCTGAGATACTCAACAAGAAAAATAAGTGTTTTTGCCTTCATATATGCAAAGTGTTGAGTCCATGCTCACAGCTGCCTCTGTTTTATTCAGCTGATGCGAGTGGAACCTGACATGGTCTTCTGCTATTGTCACCGCTTTGCCTCAAGGCTCAACATGTTGTGCATTCTGCAGCCATTCTGCTTTTCACAGTTGTATATAAAGGAAAAATGTTATCCAAGTTACAGTAGCCATTCAGACACGCATTGCTGTTCTTGGATCAAACTTGTCAACAAGGACATTTCTAAGACAAACAGCTTCACATCTTGACTCATTTAAAGAAGTCATATTTCATTCCCACAGTGATGGTTGATATATAAGTTATATATCTAGAATGGTTTTAATTATCGTACTTCAGTCAGATGTTTGACTGTTTTGTTTTTTTGTTTTGTTTTGTTTTTTTCTTGCCTTCCTACATACATTTACTCTCACTTCCAATTGTTTCATTTTTTAAAATATTGTCCTATGTAGTAACTTACATTGTAGTAACAACCACTTCCTGACTTACTGTGTAACCTTCAAGGACACACACACACTCACCCACACACACACACAAACCTCCAGTATCCTGTCCCCAACCCTAAGGGTGCCATTAAGTGCTGCAGGGCTGTCGGGGCTGATGTGCTTGATGAAGACACCCCTCATCATCTCTCCACTGCTCAGTCTGCGGCCCATGCCTTTGCCTCCCATAATGCTGATACCCAGAGATTGGCTCGGTGCTCGAGTCAGCTGCACACTGTTACACAGAGGAAGGAGACAGATACTGAACAGCTCATTATCCCTCTAAAAACTAGAAGTGTGCTCAATACACCACTGCAAAAAAGAAGAAAAAAATGCAAATATAGAATTAATCCGATTTGTATAGCCTTATTTTTATTTTATTTTGTTATTTTTGCAAAAATTTCGTTTCCCTGTATTCGCTGCTTCCCACTGGGGATTATATTCCAACGATTAAGTCAAAACAAAAACATATTGTTTCTCACAAGAAGCCACGTGAATGATAATTTTTTGGTATGTGCCGTGTATATTATGTGATTTATCCCAGTTGCACAAACACAATAAACATAAAATGGTAAAGCAGTTACTTTCTCCAAATCTCAAAAAAGATGGAGCACAGAAAATCTGCTTTGCTGTTCTAACACAACTGTTAGAACAGCAAATAATTGGAGCTCTTTTGGATTCTGTAAACCTTCTCTAACACAGAACACCATGAAAAGCATCATGGGAATGGGTTTAAGAGCATCAAACAAGTGAAACTGAACACAGTGAATTACTGACCTTTTGGGCTGATCCCAAGACCAGGCTCCATGTGAGCAGACCTCTTCATTGTCATCTTCTTTACCGTCAACCTTTACTTTCACCTGTGGGTTTTTTACTTTTACACCTTCATTTGTTTCGTCTGCTCTTTCATTTACATCTTTTTCCTCCACTTTGCTATTTGGAACTTTTTGGAGGGATTTTGGAATCTGCCAGCTGGTGGTAGGAGAAAAGACACCCAGAGGAAAAAACAGAGTGAAACTGATTGCAAATCATTTAAATGCTTTGGGGAAAAAAATAGCATTTTAAAAATAATGCTCTGAAGCATGTTATGTGTCATCCGAATTAAATGTCAACTGTGTGCTCCAAATTATATGTCAATAGGTTTCAAACAGTAATTTTCAGAATTTGCAAACAATGTGATGTCCAACAACCATTACCTCTGTCAATTCTATAATTATTAGCTGTCTCCCCAATTTTGTGAGCTGAGCAGCTTCGGGCAATACTACAAAAAGCCCAAAATATTAGAAGGTGCAAACAAACCATTTTAATGTCAAGTTATGAAACTGTCATGAGAAAATTCTTAAATTTTCAGCATTTTAAAACAGCCTTAAGTAATCCTCTTTACTCCAAACAAGAGGCAGTGAAAAAAAGGGATATTTCAGCAACCAATAAAGAGCACAACATCTAAAATGTAATTGTAATCTGGACTCACTCAGTGCAGAAGGAAACAACATGATCAACTGCACAGAAAAAAAAGAAGAAAAAAGAAACTTCAAATATCAAATCACCCAGTTTGCTTTTCACTCCCGTTATGAGTTTCTGGTCCCTCACATGCTAACAATCAGATACCTGGTTAGTAGAAGCTGAGTATGGAGCTTAACAACATTAAGTTGGTTTGACTGATCTACACAAAGTCCATCCAACAGGACAACGTCAAGCTGTGCTTAGCAAAACAACGTTTCGACAATTATTTGGGATAAGCTCTAGTACCATAAGATGATGAATATCACAAGATTGGCTCTTTAAAACATGATGTAGAGAGCCAATAAACAGCATAAGGGTGAGTTTGTCAAGTAAAAAATAAAATTGTTCAGCTCCAAGTTTTCAAAAATGCAACATCGATCACCATGGGAAATGCAAATGCTCAACTGTACTGCTCAACTCACAAATGCAAATAATTTCCTAATCAAATACCATACCTTTGAAAGGCACAAAATCAAGCTTTCCAACAATAAAGCAATTAATGCCAAATCACTGATATGACAAAGAAATAAGCAGTCAAGCAATTTTTAATACTTTTACATCTCTCTGTTTCTCTCTAAAGGTCTCATCCTCCAAACCTACTTGCAGATTTAGCAGCACTGTTAATAATAATAATAAATCATTACATCATCATAATAGTAATAGTATTTTTGCTGAATAAAACAGGCCTCATGATTATTATTGTAATAGAAATTTGTGGTTTATTATATATATATATAGATATATATATATATACTGCTCAAAAAATAAAGGGAACACTTAAACAACACAATATAACTCCAACTAAATCAAACTTCTGTGAAATCAAACTGTCCATCTAGGATGTGTTATTTGAGTGTTCCCTTTATTTTTTTGAGCAGTGTATATATATATATATATATATATATATAAAAACAATGATAATGATAGATAAATTTGCACGCAGTTATTGTAAAGCAACATTTTCAAGCAGTTACCTATTTACTACTTTACAAGTCACAAAGGTTGATACTGAATTATATTGTTGAGCCTTGAGAAAATACACTGATTAAAGTGCCAATAGCCCTGAAAATATTTATTTTCTCCCAGTGAAGTCACAACAAGGTTGTGTCTTGAGGTGTGTGTGGGTGTGTGTTAATGCATACAGTTTCTCTGTTGACAGCGTGTGCACCGAGTTTGTGTGCGTGTGGGAGAAAGAGTAAGAGAAAGGCAGATTTTTTCATGAATATGTTTAGCGGTGCACGGCTGTAATAAGAACCGAGGATGTGACATCACACAAGCCTGTAGCCAGTTAATGCTCAGAAGAAAGCAGAACAAATGATTCTAGTAGGACTGGGAGGGCGACTGGGAGAAGACGGCAGGAACCAGACTGGGAGGAGAGACACAATGAGGAAGCAAACACAGAAGAGTGAGGGTGAGATGAAAGACAGATGCAGACACATAACAGAAGAACAGACAGACATGATTGAAAGATAAAAATGAAGAAAAGATTGCAGAGAGTAACGGATGACGGCAGGGAGAAGAAAAGTGAAAACGGAACAAACAGAAGCGAAACAATTCATTCTTGCTGACAGTCAGCTCTGAGATCCATACACGACCAGCTAAATATAACTCAGGGATTCAACACAGAGAAGAATGGAGAGGAAGAAATACCGACTGGAACAATAACCTGGCTAAATCCTCTGGCAGTGTTTTCTCACCTATATGGTTAATTAAAGAGACAGATGTTGGATCTTATCAAACATTAGATATGCCATATTTGTAGTTCCATAACTTTGATACGGAAGGAATATTGACTCAATTATGGAGTCGTTCTGTTTTCATAAATGTTAATTAGAAGAACCACGGTGCATATGAGATGTCTGATGTTGTACTCTTTAGTGTGTTAGGTTGTTAAATTAAATAACTTCTAATGTCGCATTTATTTAATTTCATTTTTTTTATGTCAAATTGTTCTAATAAAGAATAGAAATGGATGTTTTGGTCCACACCAACACTAGTAAGTTTTTTAGTTTTCCAGTTACCCGTATCGTGACCCAGTGACTAACATTATTCAGCAAATGTTAGATAAAAATTGTAAATTGATCTCAGTGAAAACCCTGTGCAACTATTTTGTTGGCTTTGCTACCTTCTTTCACCTGTGATGACTGGTGATATACAAAACATGTATTAAGCAATTGATTATAATGCTAAGTCTTCAGCTGTAATTTTGTACGACGTTTGTTGAAAAACCTGGCCATGCTACCACAGATATTGGGAGTTTGGTTAAGTTAGAGACTCAAAATGGTTGAAAAATGGCTTTTCTCATGACTCAAAGCAGATTTATAAGACATCCCGAATACTTGATTGTATGAGCTAAAAAGTAAAACAAATATTATTGAACTCTTGCAAGTCTAATTTGCACAAATTAGACTCAGTTACAGTTTCATGACTAAAAAGTTGTATGTGGGTGAAAGAAAAATTAAATAAAGCCATTAGCCAGGTATGCAGCTGGTACAACTAAATACAGGTACATGTAATTCTCATTATATGAACTCTTCTGACTGAGCTCCAGAGCTCTGGAGCTTTGGTAAGGATTGAATGACCATAAATAAAAGGCTGAGCCCTCTCTCTGTCTTACATTACCTTGTGTCTGAGGCTAGGGTGATGGTGGGGACTATTGCTGGCCCTTTAAAGGCTTTGAATGAAACAGTGGCCCTGACTGTGGGTGGCTCTGGAGCTGTTGTTGTTTTGTATTTGACTGAAGCAGACGATCTGAGCGCTGATGAAGCCGGAGGACAGGAGGATCTGGCTGAGACTGATTCAGGCTCAGGTGTAGGTAGGGTGGGCGAAGAAGATGGACTGTCTGTTGAGATGGACGCCAGAGGAGGCAAACACAGACGGGTTCGGTGCTCATCCACCTGATGAGCTGGTACATATGTTATCCTGAAAGCAGGGTTAGATAGAAAAAATATATATTGTCAAGTAAAACTGACAAGGAAGCTTGTATACAGTATTAATCACCATCAATTCAGAAAAAGTTATTTTTCTTTAGTGAGGACAAAAACAGTTGAAAAGATCAATAAGTAGACATTTGGCTTTGCTGAACATAATTTAAATGCATTTTTATTTCTAAGACTCAATGTATAATTTACATGTTTTATTTCATAGACAATGTGGCATTTTGTTGACTTCCAGAAAACCGTATGGTTTGCTACCACAATAGTCCTTTGGTAAATAATCTGGTAATTCTATGAGTAAATGAATCAAATTTTTAACTAGGTTACCTTACTTTGAGGGGATAAACACAAAAGCACATCTTTTAAGCTTTTTATTTGCGAAAACATTTGAGAACTTCGTAGCATTGTTTCTTCTCATAATAATTAGAAATAGAATCCCATAAAAGTAAACTGAAGGTTGAAAAGGTTCAAGCAGTAAGAATATTTTTGCAACCACACTATGCTCTATAGCTATTTGAGAAGCCATTAGAGTTCAATGAGCACATGATTGATATATATCCCATGCTGTTTGATAAAATAACAGATTCTGGACCATCCACAGGGGTTTTATTGTGCAAACTGAGAGAACCACTAGCAACAGCATTTCACTTGTCAACTTGAGATAATTATAGGTCTGTACTGAAAGCTGTATGGCGTGCTGAGTCTGACGTGGCCTGACTGGCATTCAAGCTCTTGCGACAGATACGTCTTGTTCTGTTAATTGAGCAACATTCTCATGTTTCCCTTTGAACAGGTTCAAAGATGGCACAAGGCCTTATTGTCTCCAGACATAGTACTCTTTGATTTTTTAAAAAAAATCCAGATCTGAGATGAGATCCCTCAGGAGAACATCCATTGCCTCATCACAATGCTCAGGCATCGTAGATAAGTCAAACAGGAACATGAAATAAACACTACTGAACCTCACTTTGACTTGTCTTAAGAGTTCCAACTGTTTCTAGCGGGTGTCACTCAATCTCACACAATAGCTCTGGCTCCGTACTTGTCAGAGAGGTGACATTCCATGTCCCTAAAGCCAGATTATACCAATAGGAATTCACCAAACCAAGGGTTCTGCCCTCGCCTTCCTCCCACTTTGCATGGCACCTGATCCTGATATTCCTAACTGCAGGTGGTGGGCCCAGGCAGAGGGGGCTTCCTGTAGCTTCTTTGAACTGAGTCTTGTCATGTCCCTGGAGTCAAAGTTCAATAAGCAGGCACTCATCAGTGAGCTTTCCCATCGGCCTGGCTTCACGATGGTGCACTGATATCCCTAATCTGGGCATAGTTCACCTCTTGTTGTGGTTAGCCATATTATCAGAAGACTTAAAACTGCTTTGAGCTTCTGCACAATATTCTTTCTGACCTGTCTGATGTTCCTTAGTTTTTGTTATGTTGTTTGCTCATAGACCTTCTCTAACAAACCTCTGAGACCTGTAAAGAGTAACTGGTTTTGAACTGAAGTCAGATCATACAAAAGGTGGATTCTATTTACTGCACTAATTATGCAACTGTAAAAAGCAAGTGATTGGTTATTTTTCATCCTATCAGAATTAAGGAAACTCATTACAAATTCTTGCCACACTTTTCAGATTTTATTTGTCAAGAATTTTTTTGAAGACAGTGTATCATTTTAGTTCCACTGTACATAGAGTAGATTAAAGACATAAAATTACAAAACATGAAGTTTTTGGAATAATAACACTTATACAAAACACTGTAGTAAAGAATGTTATAATGTTCAACTGTCATTTTCCTGGTCATTGAAATAAAAAAAAAGTTAATTTTCCAATCTTCCCAAAGGGGAAGAAAAGAAAAAAAGTACCTCTTCTAATTCAACAGAGCTAAGCTCTTTTTCGTTTTATAACAATAAACTTATGAATTCAATAATACCTCATTGGACTTATGAATATTACCAATCACTTTTGCATTCATATTCTTGTTATTATTCTCCTATCATACATTACTGTAGGAGTAATAGAAAATAGTTGTTCAAGTCTTCCTTAATACAGGAACGTATTTTGAATCTTTAAGTTTTCTGTGCTAAGCTGCTGTGACTGAACCATGTGGACAGCTTGTCTTGTCTCAAAAGACGCAGTTTGATAGTGACAAGCCTTCATCCTTCTGCGTGCCTCACTCTCACTGCCAAAGCAACTCAGCTGCCTCCACTTGCTTTTAGATTGTCTGAAGTGCTGTCAGAAGGAGGCAAAGAGAGCATGTGTGTGTGGGGGGGGGGGGGGGAGTTGAGTGTTTCTGTGTGTACGTGGAGAAAGAAAAAAAACATGCGTGTGCTCATCAGTGTGTGTATTCTGCGTGTAGTGCGTGCATGAGAAACTCTTTAAAATGTTCCTTTATTCAGAGGTATACTGTTCAAGGTGAGATGAGAGATGAATTATTCAGAAATATTTCCCATAGCAGAAAAAGGGTGTTTTTGGAGGTTAGGACACTGAATGCTTTTGTGTGCATGTATGTGTGTATGTGTGTGTGTGTGGTGTGTGTGTGTGATGCCTTTAAAAGCAAGGGAGAGACATGCAGAGAGAGAATGTGAGTAGGTGTTTAGCAGGGCAGAGGGATAGTAGAGGTGGAGCACATCCCCAATCAGCCAAACAAGCTTTTTCAATGTGGAGCCATAATTGCTGATGCTGGAACAAGTGATAATGTAGCCAGTTTTTCCTCAGGCAGTCTTTAAGAATTTCATCATCTAAACTGAACATGACTGTAGCCCTCAGTCAGACTTGACTGTGAAACATTATTTGTCTATAATAATGCAATGAAAATTGTTGTGCACCGTTCAGTGCACACTTAGGTTAACTATATAAATAGTCTAACGCTGTCATTCAAATCAAATGACATTGAAATTGTCAATTCAAATTCAAATCATGGAAATTGTCAAGCCGATATGTTGACTTCATGGGAAGGCATGTTTCTCAAACTGGAACCCTCTAAAATCTTTAAGAGGTGCAAATAACTGGAAAAGTAATTAGTTATCGCCTTTCATTTGCACCCAAGGCTCTGAGCAATAAGCACATTTAAATGATTTACACATGATTTATGATTTATTAGTATTAATTTGTTATAGCTTAGAGGGATAATTCATTTTTATAATTTTTTAGGGTTGTGTGGTGTTCTGAAAAGTCAATGTTTTACTTGCAATACAAGGCAGTTAAATGGGTCTAAGTTCAGAGAATTTGAGAGAGGTTCTCAGGAATCAGAATAACTCCTCCTGAGATTACCATCTAAAACAACCCAAACACAAAGAACTCGCAGACTAAACTCTATGTGAAGCATTGTACCTTATAGCCTTACATCAGACCATTAAGTATTTTGTAAACCAAACAACATTTTAATTTCAGTTCTATATATGCTGTGATTGTGCAATTCTAATTACCTTGAACAAGGAAATACAATGGATTGTATGAATAAGGTTTTCAAACTTTTAAAACCTTCGGGGCTTTTATTTATTAATTTATAATTGTACTATATTAAATTAAATTAAACAATAAATTAACTCAAAAACAATATAGCATGACTCAGAGGTACAAAGGCATGCTTCATAAAGGCATACATTCTATTTTCTTAATGAAAAAAGAGATTGTCAGTACATTTATCTAAAGTGTCAAGTACGTTTAAATAAAAGATTATTTGTTCTTTTATACAAGTATATGAGTATTTTCTAATTTAAAAAAGTTGCTTTTTTAATTAGAAATTAACAGTTTAATAGTGTGGGCAAGAGACACTTCTCACCTCATCTCTGGCCCTATGACAGAGTGCCTGCGGAGCATGGACCTGGCCTGGGCGCTGCTCAGATTTGAGGCAAGTTCTCCATTTATCGCCAAGATGACATCCCCCACCCCCAGTCTGCCATCCTGGCAAACAGAGCCCCCCTGGACCACGCTCCGGACCAGAATGCCTGTGCCGTCCTTGATAGCACTCACCGACATCCCTGCCAACAGGCGCACAAACACATCACACAGAAGCACACAGAAGCATGGGTGAATAGAGGATAGGCTAAGACCGCTTTGACTGCACGCCAAACAGACATTTGCCCAAACACCTGACTGCTGCAATAATCAGTATAATCAAGACAGACACGAGGCAGATTAGCACACAGACATGGCCACATATGCTTGACATTTGCACGGTAGCATCCCTCACATTCACACTCACATAAGTTGCATCAATGCAATCACACACACTCATGCTCCCAGAGAGCAGAGGGCACAGGTGACTGGAGGAGCGACACATGCCATTTGCACAAACACCCGTCTACAGTATTAGCAATTTGGATGCTAGGTGGATTACACTAACAAGTCATTAATGCAAACAGGCAGAAGTAGGTAAATCAGGAATCACACACATAGAGGCACACACCTCATGCACACACCTAAACATGGTGTAGAGGGGGAAGGCTTTGCCAGATGAGATAGGCTGGTTTAAGGTGCTGGCGTACAACACTGCTAGCGACTAATGAAGCACATCCACAACACTATGGTCGTACAAAATTTGAACTTGGTCAAAGAAATGACTTTGTGCTTAATTTTACTCAAATAGTTTATTGCTTTTTTTTTGGTATTACATTCAAATTGCAATACAATCATAGTGCATGGAGTACAATAATTTGGGAACACAGCAACTGCCACTTACAGGACAAACCAGATACATATTTCAAAGATTCAAGTCTAAAGAAATAACAGTTAAAGTTTTCAATTCTAGAGGTGCTGAAATACAACACTGCATCAAAATACATCTAATATTACAAACTCTAAAAGTGCTTAAATTTATAATAATAGAGATGCACCAAGAAAAGCAGCAGGTATCAAAATTTGGATGGTCTAAGGTCTGTCAGAATCTAAAAACCCTTTCTTGAACACGTCATTCTTAAAAGCTACCACCTCAGAAGAAACACTTTTTGACTTCGCTGTTGTTGCTGAGGAAAGGAATCTCAATGTTAGCTATTTTCAGTATCAATGGGGTGTTTAAAATTGCAGACAGAAATAAGAAAATGTAAAAAGCTATCTAAAACTAAATATTTGATTATGACATGTAAAGACATCTGCAGTTTATTAAGGCTGCAAGATATTGAGAAAGAGCAACGCTTTCAGCAAATGACAGGAAGACCGAAAATATTACAGCAGGTTGCTGTCTTATTCTTTTAAGTTTTAAACTTATGTAACACAGTGGACCTTTAAATATATTGTGTGTTCTGGAAATCCCAGAGTTGAGGTTAATTTTTTTGACTAAATACACACTGCAATGCTAATAATTCTAACTGCTAATATTCGCAGCAAAACAATGTAAAGATTTTGTTGTTTTAAAATATAAAAAAATTGCCTTGTAGCGGCAGCTGCCTATGATACTAATATGAATAAAGATTGCTTTCTGAAGGAAGGATAGAACAAAGTATTTCTATACTTATCAAAGAGTGGAATTTGGGAAATCTGTATTTCAAAACTTTACACAAATCAGAAATAGGTCGCAAAATTCTCATTGGTGCATTTCTAATAATTATAAGTAAATTTATATTTCACATGCAAAAGCATTTGATTTAAGCTCAGCAGCACATATTAACACTTCAAAAGACTCAAGTGGAAAAGTGTTACAGCGATTGCTTAGAAAATTTAAAAACATGTAATGATTAGTGATTAGTCAACTAAACAAGGCAAGAACAAGTCTTAGTTTTTCAAACCTTTTTTTCCTTAAAACTTGCTGTTATGCACCTGTATGTTCATTCTTTGCTACAAGCAATATAATTTGATTTAAATTCCCAAATCTGGACATTAATATAGTTATGGAGAGAGTTACACATGGCAACCAGATCAAGTAAAAACAATAATATGGTACCAGGTTTTGTTGAAATACAATGAATATAAAATCTCTTCCTGTCTATGTGGACCAGCAAAGGTTTGGGCATTTCTGTGACTGCTGAATTCTGTTAATTGATAAAGTGAACTTATCCTAAAAAAGTAGTAGAATGAAATGTATAATTACATAATATATATTATGTATATTATAATAGATATTATGGGCTTTTAAAAGTAAAATGTAATTGACAAAACAAGAACAAAAGCACCATTATAAGGCTTAAAGGCATAATAAGAGATTTGAGCTCTCAGGTTAGTTTTTAAATCTTTAATATAAATTTTTAGACTAATAATTGAAACAATTATTAGTTGAATAGTTGAGTGGCAAAACTGAAACAATTCTTGAAAAAAGCCACATTAGGCCCTGATTCCAGTATGACACAGTCCATGTAGAGGATACAGAACACTTGGAAGAAAGTGCTTTGGTCAAATGAGACCAAAATTTAGCATTTTGCTAAACTGAAAAAGCTATGTATGGTGGGAAAAAAACAACAACTATGAAACATGGTGTGGGGATGCCTTTCTGGTCAGAAGTAATGGCTAAACTGTTGTATAAACAGATACAGAGCAATTTTTAACACCAATCCACACAAAATTATTATTTTTTGTTCGTTTTAAAAGCCATTCAGACAACTCTTTTCTGTCCAAAACTAAAGGCCAATGTGTTGTCAAGTCAAGTTCATTTCTATCGTGCGCTGCAGCAACAAAGGTCTTCAAAGTGCTGTAGGCAGCTCAAAGCACTTTATCACACATAATTAGTACAAAGTACATTGATATTTCTGGCTTTAATGTGGCAAACTGTAAAGATGTTATAGGAATACTTTTGCAAGATACTGTAAAATGCAAATTGCAACTAATTAAATGTAAACACGACTCTTAAAAGCTAGAGCTACTGTCATAAAGACCTAAATATTAACATAATGTCATGATGCATGCATTCATGAAATTATGACAAAACACCAGAAAATTTGAGATTTTGAACTAATGAGTCACCAGGATTCATAACAAAGAAATGGTTGTAGAAACAAATATAGCATAATAGATAAAAAGTACATAAATGCTAGTTTACGAGACCTTATCACTATAATCAGGAAGGTATGGAAGAATGTTTATTATGTTCAAAAGCCATTTTTCTCATTTAAGACCAAGCAATCTTGCTCTAAGAACACCTCATGGGACTGGAAGGACAATCAACATTAAATTGTAGGAGTATTCAAAATACTTAAATAATCAGGCATTGACCTTCATCATTCATTTAAAGAAAACCTTTCTTGCATCTTAATCACCAAAGTCTGAGCAAGTCTCATACGAGAAAGAAGTCCTACATATTTAGAAAATCATAAAATAACATTTAGGTTGTAACGATTAAAGCTCTGTGTGGGACAAAAGGATCACAGCAGGCAGGCCTTAGCCAGTTCCTGGTATCAAGGTCTACCAAGATACAAACACATTCTATGATGAACAGCCCCTTTTAATGATAACATGCTGGATGAGATCTCAATAAAAAAAAATCAATCATTGAAGTGAATTCTGTCTTGCAAAGTAAATTTCAGCTGTTGCTAGCATGTGACCTTGTCTGGTGAAGTAATTCTAAGCTATTATTAGGAATGTTACATATGCAGGTATAAGCATATAAGGTAATGGATGGATGGGTGGATTTTTAGTTCTCTCAGATTTGCTCCTTAAATTTTGTTGTCATGAACTCAAAAATGTGTCTTTCTCAACAGTTTGCAACGTATTCATCAATATTTAATCTTTCTGTTTGAAAGAAAAGCAGTGAGGTCATTTGTTACATTTGTGTATTAATTATCTATCTTAATACAATGACAGTGCAATACTGTGGAATATGCTTTCAAGATTACCAAGTTACAGAATCTTGCCCATGCCTGACTGCAGTGTGGACTACAAAAAACAAACAAAAATAGTCATATCTGTGAGAGAGGTGCAGGGGTGACAGTCTGATGTTTTCCTTGGACTATTAGACACCTCAGGGAAACATAATTTCTGCTGAACAGACCTATCCTTAGCCAAAAATGTATAAACTCAACGTACATACAGTACACTCACAGTAGCAGAAGATTCTCATAAAAATAATCATTTTAGTTTGATACTCAAAGTCTTGTAGAATTTTTGTAATAAAAAGCAGCAAAAATCCTAAAGAACATCAAAGGATATTAAAGGATGCCCAAACTTTTGCTTATCACCACTCAAACTCCTGATCCACATATGCAATGTATATGTGTACATTGCATATATAAGCATATAAGATATATATATGATTTGTGTGTTTGAATTTCAAGTAGAGTCTGTGTCATTAAATAAATCAGCAAGGGGATCCAAACAATCATATCTGATGAAAAGGGTGCACTGATACTGTGACCTTGATTTTATCTAACACAAACATTTACATAATTTCAAACTCTGTCTGTCTTTCTTTCTTTCTCTCTCCCTCTCAAACACACACAGACATAGGTAGTCGAAAGCCTTATCAACACATGCATTCGGAATACAAATGTCTTGATTTCCTTGTACTTTGCATAGTGTCTTTAGACAAAAGTGGAGGATTGGCTTCGACTCTGCTGGCCCCCTGTCATGTTAAGACAGCCAAACACGGGAACTGGAGTTAAGACAAAAACCTCTTATTTGTAGATAACAAAAAGACTAAATTGATCAACATTCATGTAAAATGTATGGGTTTAATTTGGACATCGAGATATACAGTGTCTCTCAAGAAAGTACACACTCCTGTTAAAAGGCAAGGTTTTTGTGATGCAAAAGTTTTTTTCCACATGTAACCTGAGGTTTATTCCATATAATTTAGTGGAACAATAAACAAAACTGTTAGGACTAAAGTCAAGAGTGAAATAATCTGGATGCATTAATGTACATACCCTTAATCTAATACTTTGTTCAATACAGCTTTTGATTCAATTGAATGCAGGCTGTGTCTGTCATCATCTCACATATTGACCTTCCAACATTGTACCACTCCACTGTGCAAAAGTTCTCAAAATCTTGCAGATTTTAGTGACATTTCTTGTCCACAGCCCTATTCATGACACCCCACATATTTTCTTTTAAGTTAAGGTTGGGCATTCCAAATGTCTAATTTTCTGCCATTTTTGCAAAGAGAAGAAACCTTATCAATGCTGAAAAGTAAAATCCATTATTTTTCCAGTAGGCATCTCAGGGTTGTGGTCAAAACTGTTCAAGATCTCATCCAACCATCTTCACAAAAATCTTAGATCCTCCTGAATTTTGAGAAAATTTTCAAGTTTTGCTTCATCTGACCGTAACCTTAGTCTTGTTGCTTATCAGATTCACTAGGTTTTGTTTTGTCTTTTAAATTTTTTGAAAAATGTCTGACCTTTCTAATGTTTCTATTGTCGCATACTTTATCTATTTGTTGATGACTGTGCTCCTTGTGCCTTGACGCAAATGCCCACGAGTAGAGGTATATCAAAGTGAAACCTTTTGTACTTTAAATCAAATTTTTTAAATTAAATCAGAAGATGGTTAAGTATGTTTATCTTAAGGATGTTGCCATATGCAAGTAGGTTATTGCAACTTGTGCAGAATAAATGTTACTATTTAGGTAGATAAAAGCTTTATAAGCAAACATGGTCTCATTTCTTATTTAACAAAAACATGGTATTTTACAGAGGTGTGTACTGAGAGCCATTGCACCTTCTCATTACTTTTACTATTAGTTAACATTTTTGTATATCTCATTCAAAACACACACATACTGCGCCCACACAGAAATAATCTCCTTTCTCAGGTTTGACGAACACATCACGTCACCAATCCTCTTCGGGGCAGTCGTCATCACCATCTCCAATTAGTGTCATCAAGGCCATGCCTGCAACGTACACACACCAGGACACCATCACCAGGAGAAAGACAGAGAACATACCAAGGCTACGGTTGCCCCGGACAACAGTGATTGTCCTCTCAAAGCTTGTGCGAGGGGGCAGAGGTGGAGCTTGCTGCCCACTGTCATCTTCCATTGCGCAGCAGCGATAACGCAGCTGATTTTCCTAAGAGAAAGACAAGAAGGGGGTAAAGGAGGGAGTGAGAACATGACAGTGGGGTGAGTGTTTCATAAAATGTGATACTGGTATTCACTTAGAGCATAGATATGCGACTGTCTTTGTATTTTGCTTCCGAGGATTCAGATTTATCACTTTTTTTTTTAATTGATCTTAATCAATGCAAGTTTTTTTCTGCTTCCTCACCCCTTTTAGAGAAAATAAGTGTTTTCTTTATTTCTCATCTATGAATTTTTTTAGAGAAAAAGGCTACCAAATCCAAAAGATAAACTTGTGTTGACAAAAAACATAAAAATTTTTTTTTAAAATCCCCTCCAAGATTTCCTCTACAAAATACACTTTTGTGTATTTTGTGTATTCCATTGAATAAACTTTTATGATCTATATCAATTATTGGACAAAAGTTAAGTGGAAATAAGTCTGGTTCCTTGGAAGCAAAATACAAAGACAATAGCCAAAGTCCAAAATAACCAGTGTTCTTTTATTCATTGTACAAAAGTTCTTTTGTACAATTTATTTTATTGAAATGATGGGTTTCAATAATAAAAATTTAAACCATAATAACTTATTCCTAATAATCTCATCATTATTAGGAATAATTGTAAAATGGAAGAAAAATTATTTTTATTATGTCTCCACACAAAAGTCTCAGCAGGAGGGCACACATTTGAATTTATCCCCCTAACAGTGATATTGCAAAATAAAATCCAGTGCAGCAGTCCATATCATAGTGAACCTAACACAGAAACAGAGTCAATCTGCATTTAATTTAATTAGTGGGTTTTAGAGAACATTAAAGAAAAAAACATGAAGACCAAGAAACACATACAGGGCAGAAAGAAAGTGGCCAAGAGGTTTAAAATGGACAAAACAACTTCCGAAGCCTTGAAGAAAACATGGAGCACAGTTCAAGCCACAGTCTGAAATTGAAAACTTTTGGTGCCTCAGAAAAGCATTCAGTTCTTCACTTTTTCCACATTTTGTTACGTTACAGTTTTATTACAAATTGTATTAAATTCATCTCTTTCCTCAAAATTCTACACACAAATATGATTTTTGAGATTTTTGGAAATTTACTGAAGCAGAAAACCAAGAAATTACATGTAGATATGTATTCACAGCCTTTGTCATAAAGTTCAAAGTTGGGCTGTTTCCACTGATCATCCTTGAGACCTTTCTACAACTTAAGTGAAGTTCACCTGTGGTAATTGGAATTGATTGGACTTAATTTGAAAAGGCACACACCTTTTATAAGGCACACCTCTTTATAAGGTCCTACAGACATGACAGCATTATAATATATAGTTGCAATACTTCAACAGGAATGATTTTGCAAGATGAAATAAAGAGAAAAATAAACAGTTTTTCAAAGTGTATGTGAAGTGTATATTAAAACAAATATAGTCTCTAATGACTTTTATGTTAAGTGATTCGGCAACAGCTAGTAAGTATTGCATAAAATGCCGAAACCTCACAAGCCTGAAGAGAAAATACAGCTAAAATCAACAAGATTATCTGTTTTTGGGCTGTAAAGGGAACCCAACAAAAGATTATGTTACTATTTCAGTCTTAACTGTGGTGGGCTCAGCAAACAAGAGACCATACTGGAATGAGGCACAGGGAGTGAACAAAAGAAAAGTGGTTCATATTTCTCGGCACACTGAAACTGGGAAGCAAAGATAACCCAGCTGTGATGGCTGAAACTACTGTGTAATTACAGCCATTATTCCTGAATAATACAAAATAATGCTTGAGAACTTTTTAAGTGGTACTTGTGGGTTGTGCTGAAAAAAAAAAAAAAACACCACAATATTTTGAGGATATGTGAGTTTTAAAAAGGCACCTACCAATCAATTTCCTATATAACTTTAGAGCAAAACTTCAGTAGAAAAGCAGGCACCCTGAGGAAACTTGTTCCTCAACACTTTTTTATGCAACATGAAGGAGAGTTCAATTTTCTGCATGTTCCCTGTACTATTCAATGTTCTAGTTTCTAGAGTGCTGTTATTAAGTAAATTCATTTGAGTGGCTATTATGGTTAAGGTACATTGCACATCCTCTTGGAAACCTAAAACTGATCTTACAGAGCTACAGAGTAAGCATTGCATATTTTCTGTACAGGGAAAACTATGCAATGCAGCAAAAAAAAAAAAAAAAAGAAGAAGAAAGAAAAAAAGACAACACATGGATGTGATTTTAGATGAAAGGATCATGCACCTTCAAATTTGATGGAGTTGGATGCAAATAGGGATTGTGTTAGACCGATAGTAGAGAGATGTTAGCTCTGTGTATCTGCTTTTGTTTTTCATCTCCCTTTGCATTAGGTTGCAAAGACGACAGTATACATGACCGGCCCAACAAAAATCAGAAAGTAATGAGCAATGAAGCTTGATGGAGTCTTTTTCAACATAAAAATATCCCACCAGGTAACCCAGGCATTAGGTTGTAAACTAGAGAGCTAATTGACAAATATTTTTATGGCACAGAGGTAAAATTGGGTAAACTGTAGTTCAAAATCTGAAATACTTAAGCTGATGAAAACTGGAGATTTCCTACTGAACAAAGATTATTTAAGACTTGGATAATCAAGTATGAAATATTCAACCCTTGTATCATTTAGAATAGATTAATTAAAACATGCTTCATCCTTTGTGAAATATTTACAGTATTTGTAAAAGAGTTCTTTAAAAAGGGGGATTTTCCTTTTTCTTTCCCAAGTTCTAAAATCACCTCTCCTGAACACGATATTATGTCATGAGTTGAACGAAGTTACGCCACCGTGTATCTGTAAATATGTGGCAACAGAGTGTGATCATATGAAATGTTGAGAAATATACTGCACTCAGTGTGAACTGTTGTTAGCCTGGTCATTGGGCACAAAACTGAGCATATACTTTCCATTTTAAACATATGTGTTGTTTGCATAACCCTACTGCTTGTTACATGTTTTAACTGAAGTTTCCAAATTTGTCCTCTGGCTTTCCAAAAAATATCCTCCTTCAAAAATACAAACTTCTATGAACATTTTTTCAAACTCTTTGCTCTATGCCCCCTCAAGAATACTTTCTCTCCAAAGGTTGACAAGCATTACTACAGTGAAGGCTGTTGGAGTAAAGACAAAAATGAAAAACGTTGACAAAGGTAGCCTTGTCACGTCTCTGCGCACACTTCAAAAAGAAAAAAAAGGGCATGCACATATCTTTTAAGTCTTATAGCAAGCAAAAGCAAAAAAGTTCAAAATCTTGTTTTGTAGCCAGGCTGACTTTGATGAGAACAGTGTGTCAGAGGCATTGAGCTAGACCTTCATGCCCTTGCGGAAGAGCAGTAAGCCCTTCTCACAGACAGGAAATTGTTCGCAATTAAGCAACAGCAACTACAAAAGCTTGGCTGAGTAGGATCAAGTCAAGGCCACAATTAAAGCCTTTGACACCGAGCACTTTCTCTATACCTGACGTTGTGACACCGATACAGCAGTCAGTGATCTCCACATGGTAAGAAAGGAATGAAGAGAACAGAGACAGACATGGTAACCTTTAGAAGAGCTAAAATGGCTACCCACGGTCTCTCAGGTTTGCATGATAATGATGAGTTCTGAATCATTCTCTGGTGTTACTTGCAGTTCTATTAAAATACTACGGTACATGTGTCTGATCATTAGTATGATTCTCATAACTTTTAATTCAACCTCCCCGTAGTAATCTATGCAGAACACAGAAGCTATTTCTTGTTCATTCTAAATAACTGCAAATGCTTCTGCACTTTTAATCAGTTCTTTCCATACAATTCTCAGCTGCTTCTGACATCCTCATTTACTTATGTCATGTCTGTTAAAATCAATTATTCTTATGAATCATGAATTGTCATTCCCTCATTTTATTGTTTCTGTCATTACAAACAAACATGTTGAAATGTTTGTCAAAATCTGTCAAGTTAATTCTGTGCATTTTTTTTTCTCGTTCTGTCCTGAAAATATCTCCCAAACTCCCAATTTCTCTCCACTGAACCTCAGTTCCCACTGACAAGGAGAAGTGTGAAGCATTCGTTGCAACCTCTGATAAGCCACTTCTCCACAGTCGCTCAGAAGTCCCATGCTAAATCCCATGAACTCTTAATTGGCAAACACATATGAACAGGGCATTACAGCATTTCAGAAATGCTTTGACACAGAAATGGAAGGCAAGCAACTCGAAGGAGAGGTGAGAATGCTGGGCAACAGGAACAAAACAGAGGAAGGCGAGATAGAGGCCAAATACATAAGCGCCTATGCTGCCTATGTACATAGAGCACTTTTTTTAAACAAAGGTTACACACTGCCGCTTCAATGTCAATTTTTGTTTGATGGGGAACATGAAGGTTCTCCTAATTTCATGATGAAATTAGGGCTAAAATTGCTGGTCAAAGAGTGCAGCCAAATGTTGGGAAAGTCACTCTAAATTCAATTATTCAAACATTTTGTCATGAGATCAGGTGTGTATATTGTAAAATAATTCACATGAAACAATCTATACTGCAGTGCAGTCATTGTGTGTCTTTTCCACACAACTAAGTGAAAAAATGTAATTGTGGATTTCAAATGGTTGTGCAACTAGTGTTATCTTGAGGATTTTCAGATAGTATCACCAAGATCAGATGCACTGGAAAACACAGAGCTAACTGTCATTATGAAAACATCTTCAAGCATGACTATCTAAACATGGTATCAAGATTTTTCATTTCGCTAAAGCTGTCTTGCTTTACAGAAAAATGTTATCCATTTTGAGCAGGTTATCCATCAGGTTTTGCAGTTTGTACTAATTGTTTTGAGAGATGCACCAGGTGTTCTGCAAATGTTGAGACTGAGGTGAGAAATGTACCAAAGCGCCTGAGAAAAACTGGAAAATATGTTTCTAACCAAGTGTAAAGCCTGCAGTAAAATCCAATTTATTGAATTCTAAAAAGTTATTGGGCATAAATAATGAACAAAAGATTGTGTTTGCTGAAGCTTAGGAAACAAATTGTGCAGTATAAATTTTAGAATAGGCATTTTTGCAACATCTTCAACTAGTATTAAGAAAACAGACAGACAGACAGACAGACAGATGGCTTTTCGTGACATACCGTGTAACACGGCTGGCTCAAGCTGTGATCCTCGGCGTTCCAAGTTGTGCCGTTGAAATTGGCCTCAGCTGCCTCAGCTAGCAGGCTGACCTGAGTGTGGCTGTCAGTGTCATCGGTCGAAGGCCGCGCGCTTCGCTCCGCTATGGGTGTCAAGCCACCACACAGTTCCAGCTGAGAATAAAATAATCCAACTTTTAGGTTTAGCCCATTCAGAAAAAAAAAAAAAAAAAAAAAACTCGCATGCACACACAGACAAATGAAAGATTGAAAAAGGTGAGCCTGGAAAAAAAATGTCTCTATGCCTCAGAAGTGAATGAATTGTAGATTCCCAGTAAAGCAAACTAGAAAAGGTGACTGTAAATTAGACGGTCTGGCCTGCTCTCCCCTACTCTCTCCATCTGTAGTGTGGCCGTGTTTATCTTCCAACCACATAAAAAATTCAAAAGGCCTGTAACTGGATTCTGTTCCTTGTTACTAAGCCACAGTACAAAACAAAAAGAAGAAGAAATACAATACTTTTTTGGGGAATCATTCATCTAAGTAATCTAATTTTTTTATTCTTTAACATGCTTGTGTACATATGTGTGTATTATGGATATGGATGTGAAAAAAGTCTTGAAGAAGAGGAAAAATCTTGAATTATTTATATTTGTTAGCTATATATATATATATATATATATATAATATATAGCTAACAAATAGCTATATATTATATAGCTATTATATAGCTATATATATATATATATATATATATATATATATATATATATTATGGCAAAGGGTGATAATATATCATTACAGTATATTAAATTGCAGCTCCTCATCTTAGGGCAAAAAACAACATGGCTATGCCTTCGCTTCATTCTAAAGATGCAGCACTGACAAGCATGGGAGGCATTCAATTTTCTACCTCAGCATTCTTATGACTTAAAAGACTTTTTAAGAAGATGCCAGGAAGAGGGCCATAGTGATCAGGCTGCTTGCTATTGTCTTCTTTATGAGAAAGATACATTTAACTTTGTGTGAGGAAAAAATTGAGCCAAAGTGCAGAAATTAAACGGTAGCCAAAAAGTCAATTACATAATCTCAGCTTGCTATAATTTTGCTGCTTAAATAAAGAGCAGAACATCAAATAAATTTAAAACCAACCATGACAAGTTGCTTCCATTTGTTAAAGGCATTTACTCCAAATTACCTATAAAATTTACTAATGTGTCTACTAAATATTGAGTCATGCTTTATAATTTTTTAATTATGAATTGGAAAATATAAAATAATCTTCCAATTCAAGTATGTGTTCTAGGTGGAATCCTGCAATGTATAAAAAATAAAGTAAAATAAAAACATCCATTCACTTTTTCAACCTCACTCACCGGCAGTGGTTTAGCAACGCCAATTTGAACAAGCCCATATTCAGTAGACTTCAAGACATGCACAGCATAATCCAGGCTGGAACCCTCCAGGTCAGTTTCATTAACAAACATCAGTCGGTCACCAGGTAGCAGGCGGCCATCTTGATCTGCTACACCTCCAGGAACCAGTGACCGGATTATCAGAACTGTTTTGGAGGCATCCTCTGGATCCTGAAGTTAAGCAGAAGATTTAATAGAAAATTTTGCTTGAAATAACACATTATCAATTTTCTCCCTCTTTTTATTTTTAAATAAAATGACAAGTTTAGGAAAATAGTGCAATCTGAAGATTTATTATTACAACAAAAGCCAACAAGTCAACTCAGGTATCAAACATTTCCAAATAAGAAAAAATGCAAATCAGAAGCAGTAAACGCCAAGACAATAATAACTTCATTCTGTGAAGTACAAGAGTGCACATGTCCTCCCTTTCTCGATCTCCAATTTTAATTGGTTCTGTTTGTAATTCCTAACCTGGTAGTCCAGGATGCTGAAGCCAAGTCCTGACTCGCCTTTTTCCAGCTCGACAATTTGAGCCTCTTTCTCCCACATGGCCAGAGGAGGTGACATGGGTGGCACCCCACGCTTTGTAATGTCCTCAGCTGTAGGACAGGGTATGACACAGCCGTGATCCAGCTGAGACAATGAGACAAGAGAGAGGGAGGGAGAATGGAGACAGAAGAAGAGATTTGTGCAAATGTATTAAACTAAAGTAAAACACATCATTTTTTTTCTTTGAAAAGTGACATGTTTCACTGGATTACCCTCTCACCTTGTCATTGAACTCAGCCAGCAGCTCTTTGAGACTCAGACAGACATCATCATTTGCTTCTTCATCACTGTCATGAACTGAAGGGGGGACAATACGACAGCACACAAGGTATACTTGCACTGGCAGTTCTTTCAAAACACTGACCACTTCTTTGTGTGTCTGTCCAATGAGGGGGATGCCATTTACCTAGAATTGCAAGGAAATGATTCAAAATTTATTAAGTATTACTATTACTGATGATGATAATAATAATAACAACAAAGTGTGGAATATCTTTGTTTACAACCCACTTATCAAAACTTTGCACAACATCTTTCATTTTTACAATAGTCCATTTTGGTCTCATCTTTCTAGAGCATCTCCTTCCACAAGCCTGTAAATGGCTTGTGGTAACTTGCAAATACAACTTATTGTGGCTTTCTTTCAGCAATAAGCTTGCCACTCTTTCATGCAAAGCAAATTTGTGGAGTCCAGGAATAACAGTTGAGGTGGCAAAAGAGTTTCCCATCTGGGTTGTGGGTCTCTGCAGCTTCCCCAGTTTTCATGGGTCCGTTGCCTGCTCCTCTGATTAATGCCTATTTCGGTGGACCATGACGTCTTGGTAGATTTGCAGATGTGCTGTAATCTTTATAACTTCTTTTTTGTTCTAATCCTGCCTTAAATGTCTCCACGACTTCTTTCCTGACCTGTCTTGTGTCTTTGTTCAATAATGTTCTATGACAAACCTCTACAGCCTTCACTAAACAGCTGGATTTATGCTGAGATTGAATTGCATCCAGGTGGACTCTTTACTGCTTATTAAAATGTCCGGAACCATCTAGTTTTGCCAGTCACAATTTTTTTCCTCCAGTCTTCTTTGTTTCTCATTGCCTGGTGTTCTCTCATTGTTATTCTGATGCTTATGTTATGTTTATAGTTTTTACTGTTTAATTAGCTTCCTGATTCCTTGTGTAATCACTGAGTGTCATTCTCCAAATAATCTCAGTTTAGGCTGTCTCGTTTCCCCCTCAGTCACTCGTTGTTTCCAATCAACCACATGCTACTTGTTTAATAATTACCACCCCGGTTTAAATACCCAACATGGTCTGTTAGTTCCTGCCTTTGATGTTCTGAGCCTTGCTCTCTGCTCCAGTGGTTACGGCTGTGTGTAATTTCATCCTTTGCTTCAACAAATCAGTTTCAACATGGCCTTGGCCATCTCATGCTTGCATTTGGGTCCTTCACAACCACAATTCATGATCATTTGACTTTGTGGTTGTAGGAAAAGTTCAAAGGGCAATAGGAGTTTTACAGAGTGATGAATATGTTTCTCCTGTCTATCTGATATTGCGCCTTCATCAGAAGAGTAGATGACAAACAATTGAACTGAGACTGAAACGGTATCAGACTTACTTCCATTATCTCATCTCCAGTAAAGATTTTTCCACTTTGACCTACAGGCCCCTCTGGTAAAATGGAGCACAGGTAGTGATGTCCAGCCCGAGCCTCCAGACTGATACCAAGACCACTTGTCTCACTGAACCTCTCCAGCTGACAGACCTACAAAGCAAGTGAAAGAAAAACTTTAGGAAACAGAGGCAAAAAGGAAATCTTAGGTGGTAAAAGGTACATTGGGAGGTTTAAGTTGATAAAAAATTAAGCAGTGACATGCATGTAATAGACTACTATTCAAGTCTATTTTTTAATGCATGTTCTTTAATATGAAGAGACATACAGTTACTTCAAATCGGTGTCCAACGGCATCCTGCCACCTCTTCCTCAGGTTTTCCTCTTCCTCCAGAGTCAGTTTCACACCTTTGATATGAGCACAAAACACATCTTCATGATACGCACAAATCCATTAAGTCTCCTATATATACACCCATTGTTTGAAGTCCCACACAGTCAAATCAATAAAGAATGAGGGACTATATAAAAATCACCTTGGATCTATTATAGGGAGAAGATAACATAATTCTCCTTGAAGCAAAGGAGTGTGTGAATACACAACTGCTTAGATGGGGACATACACACTCACAACGAAGGCAAGAAGGCATGCATATTCACATCTAACATCTTGTGATTTCCTGACAAAGTTTTGCTTTCTGATTCATCTATTAAAGCCTAACAGCAATCATGGCCTATTTGTCTGCAGTCTCTAATCAGGTCCCAAATTTCTTCTGTCTAAATAAAGCAATGTATGCAGGCAGAGTGAGAGACAAATCATCTGGAATGAGCTGAATGAGCTGGATAAACACATGATTGCACAAAACTATAAATAGAGCCCCATCAAAGAGCATGGTTCATGGCGCATTGCTGTTTCGTGATCCAAGGCAGAGCAGTAGACCGAGTCCTGTGAAGTGGTTTCCGAATTGCTGTGCACTACGGAAATGGGAACTTACCATCTCTGGGATCGTGTCGGGGTCGTCTGCTGGCATATGCTGCTCGCCGAGAGATTTCACGCAGAGAGCTGATTCCTGGGAGACGGAGGAACACGTGTGAGCATACAACAAGCACACTTGTATTAGAAAATATCTTTTTCTTTTCATGCACAGAGTACAAAAGTTCATCGGTTGCTCAAAGAAGAACCAAAATTAGACATCAGTCTGAGTCGAAACTGATACCAGAAAATCTCAATCACCGCATTCCTCAGCCGGGGAAACTGTCCTGGTATCTATAAAAACCTCTGCATTTTTGTTTGCTCAGGAATAGATATACTGTCTTATCAGGGCAAAGCACCTGTTTCCTGAATCTTGTTGAGGCCTGATTTGTAAGGGCTGCCTTCATGGAGGCTGTGGGAGTGTCTGAGGGGCTGCAGAGGAGGAACTGGGGGCAAGATGTGACGAAGGCAGACGGCCTTTCTCAGCAACCTCAGCCTGACAAGAGGACCAGTCCTCCTGAGCACCTCCATTGCTCGCTGTTCACTGCAGCCCTGAAGGCTCACACCATCCACCTGAGGGATGAAATGAGGAAATTAAATATACAATTATGGACAGAAGTGAACGTTGGTCACACACTCATCATCTGCAGAGTCGTAAATAGTGCAGTCAACAAAGTCTGTTCATTAATCTGGCCATATATTTGACTACTTCATAGTCTGAATTGTTAGAATTCATTGAAATTGGTTGGTTTCTAGGCATACACCCTAGATTTAAGCACAGTTTTAACCTTAACATTTTCTAATAGAATTTTAAAATGTTTTTTGGACGTGTTCTGAATCGAAACATCAAACTATGTCCAAGTTTCGACTGTGTAGCTGTGAATGTTCAGATCATGTTGAAGAATTTAAATGTCGTCTTTATTATTCATTATACCATTCAATTGCTGCAATACATCAGTGCCATAGAGAGTGAAAGAAACCCTAAGCATGATGTTACAAGCACTATTCTAGCAGGTTTAATGTTCTAAGACTTAGGAAACTCAAACTGACTCCTACCATTGTTAGTAAAAAGCTCAATCTATCTACCTTCACTTCCAAATAAAACACTGCTCAATAAGGCCCATGGCTTCCAATATAACCAGTTGCAAAGTTCTGCCATTTTTTAATATGTCTGCATCAATGTCCCTGTACTTTATTCTCTTATGTTAGGTTATTCCTAGCATACTAACTGAATTCCTTTCTTCTGAGTGGCGCAGTTTTAGTCATATGGTTGCAATTTGGGTATATTTGAGTGTTCAAACTGGTTTCAACCAGCAACAAACTGATTTAGAAACCAAAAGGAATGCCAGCATTTGTGTTTTAAAGGAGTAGTTAAATATCCAGCCACAGTTGTGGCAGGCCTTGTTTGTTGGTGGCTACAATAATTGTTGGTGGTTTCTCTTCACATGCTAAGAGATATTATCTAAATAGTAGAGGGGGAATAAAATGGAAGTTAATTGTTGTATAATCATTCCACACTGGAAAACTGTCTGACATAAACTGCAAGAGAAAAAAAAACAACTAAAGGTGGAAATAGGACTTAAGTCACATAAACAAGTGTTTTTTAAATGCAATGTTACAAAAACAAACAACAAAAAAAACCCATCTATTATGTTTTTAAAAAACTTACAGAAAGGATAATGTCTCCAGCCCGCATTTGTCCATCTTGATCTACAGAACTGCCCTTTACTATACTGTTCACCATCACACCGGCACTGTAGACTGAATGAAACACAACCAAAGATTTATTGATTAAACTAATACAAAAGACATTATTAAATTCTGGTTCACTTCACCTAAAATACCTGAGTTCAGGTCTCCTACATAGCTTGAGATAGAAAATCCCAGGCCCCGGTTATTTTTAGTGAACTGGACACTGAACTCATAGTCATCATTCAAGTCAATGGGCTGGAAACAGGACAGAAAGGAGAAAAATTATAAGAATTTAATATTACATCACTTACAAAGATGAACAAAGGTACGCGGCAAACACACAAACCTTGTCGTTCAAAGTATCCTGAGTCAGAGCAGGGGAGGAGACATAATTGGGTTTGGTAACATCCCTGGCAATAAGAAGTTTCACCCTGTTGCCAGCATTTCGCAGCACCTGGACAAAGTGGTGGTTTGTGAACAGGTGAAAATGGACATAAGAGTAAGCATGTTTACATGAAACAGAGAAGGATTATGTTAAAAGCCAGATTTTCCTGAATAGTTAACAGTTTTAAAGAAGCAAAAGGAAAGAATGTAGCTGGGTTAAACTAGCATACAAAAACAAGGTGGTATCTTAATAGACAGGAACTTTAAAGACAAACACTTGTTCAGTGGAAATAAAGAACTGCAGTGCCTTACAAAGTCTTCTTACCACTTGAGTGATTTTTAACATTTTGATATGTTACAGAAATAACTGTCAAAAGGTTTTACTCCTAAGGCCAATATAGTGAGACAAATCAACCTATCATTAAGGTTCTGGAGAGTGGGTAGAAGCCACAGTACCTGCAAGCACATGCAAGCACAGGAAGATTATATAAATTCTATACAGAAAGACATCTGTTGAAACAATAACAACACTACTGAGTTCACCACCATGGAGCCTTGCGGAACCACCTTTGATTGCAATCCCAGAAGTGACTCCAATATCTCTCCAGCTATAGTCATATAGAGTCTTTAATCTTTGCCCATTTTTTTTGTTTTGTTTTTGCAAAGCAACTTAAGTTCCGTTAGTGTCTGTAGTAAGTGTCTGTGAACAGCTGTTGTCTAGTCTTGACACAGCTTCTCAATTGGAATTAGAACCATTTCTCTACAGCCCTGTATGGGGTCATTGTGTTACTGGAAAGTCGATGTCAACCCCAGTCTCAAGTGATCTGCCACCAGAGTGCATTTAGGGTGAAATGCAGTGCTAGGGCAAAAAGTTACAATTTTGTTCTCATTTTAGCAAACTACTTACTTCCACATGTTTTCTTTGTCCCATAAATAATTTGTGCCACTTTAAGCTGGAATGATTATGGCTTTCTTAAAGAGTGCCTTTCTCTCTTTCTAACTTCTCTGACTAATGAAGTTAGAACTTCATTAGTCAACTGCATAACTTTAGGTTCTGCAGTTGTGCTGTATATGTGGGCCTCCATGAGTAAAGTACATCAGAGTATGAGGGGGGATTTAGTCTATTACATAAAATGTTAGCAATATACATAGTTTTGACATTCAATGAAAAAAAATTAGTGGTATGTATGAATACTTTTGTAAGGCATGGTAAATATAGGTTATCTGGTTCTGAAGACCGAGTACCTGTGCAACTTGTTCACTGCTCATGCCTGCCAAGTCTGTATCTCCATATGCAGAATCTGATCTCCACTGCGTAGGCGACAGTCCTGCGAATCATCATTTGAACAAACAAACACACATTTTTACATAGATTATACACAAAGCACATCAGTTTTTAGAGCTGATGTGCACATTTTTTGTTTTGCTATTGCATGAAGAAAGCCACTCTTTTGGTTTTCTCCCTTAAGTTAGCCTTGGTTGTCCCATTTAAATTGTTTTACAATTGACTAAAGGATTTACCCTTCCTGCTGCTCCTCCAGGTAGGATTGTCTTGACCATGACTCCTGTGCTGCGTCCTCCTACGATGCCAAAACCAAGTCCTTTTCCATCATTGATCAGCTCTATTATCTCAATGTGACGCCTCTGAGCAGTGAGAGGGAAGAAGAAACCAAAACAAATTAGGAAGACGATCCTCATTAAGATTTCAGCAGATTTACAGTAAAACCTTCCATGTAATGTTTACTCTACCTCATGTGCAATAGCAGAAAGGTTCCTACCCATGGACATGGTGCGGGAAATACGAGGAGGAGTGCAGTACTGAAAACAATGAGCCCCATATGTGAGTGACAGCTTCATAGGACCTAATGATACCATTGTTTGATGATAAGACAACCACAGATGACTTTAATCATCAAAGGAAAAATACTACAATGTAAAATGTGACATTTCATAGGGTAGTGTGCTTAAAACAGAAATTTGGTAGCTTTGAGTCAGAAGGTGTTAAAAACAAATTGGTCCCTGTCAAAGAAAAGTGCCTTTCTCCTTTATTGTGGGTAGTTTTACATACCTGAGACTCCTTGTGAGAAAAGTTGTCTGGGTAGATATCTGAGAAGGACAATTCACGTGAACCAAGGGAGGAATTGCTGCCATCCTTCTGAAAAGACTTTCGGTTCTCCACTGCCCAAGTGTATGAGTCGCTGTGACTCAGTGCCTTTAAGGCAACAGGTAAGTCCAGGCATGGGCCACAGTTCAGGGACACAGATTTGGAAATGCCTTTCCCCTAGTTAGACAACAAGAGATTTAAAATGAATATAAAGAGATGTGTGCACTGGGGGACAAACTCCTAAGCTTCTCTACACAGCATTACTCCAATAAAGCCATAGTTTTTGTATTTGATTTACTGCTATTAAAAAGAAACTGCAGCTCAGGAGTATCGTTCAGCTTTGGGTGTAATTTACTTTAAAACACAATTTCACAATCACCCAGCATCTTCAAGGTAGATCAGAAAATATCTGAGACATGGTTTTGATCGGATGATCTTACATCTGTTACAGCTGTGTAACTTATGCTGTCATGATTTTGGGTTGTCTTTATTTTTTCTGGGATTATAGTTTTGATCTTCTGTTTTTTGTTCTGATTAGATCACTCTTGTTTCTCTTTTTCCTTAGATCAGTTCTCAGGTCTTTTAGTTAGTTCGTATTTCTTATTTACTTCTTGTGTTTTGTTATTCTTTATCACAATAAGATTTATGTTTCCTAGCTTCCCTGTAAGTATTTGCTCATCCTTTTTTCCCTCTGCCATCTCTCTCTCACCCCCTCCGCCTGCCTGCTGCTCTCCCCTCAGAAATGCATTCAGTTAGCAATTAGCTCTGATCCATAGTTCCAAAAACCATATTTCCATGTTGATTTCATTCACCCTTTGCTAGCTGTACAATGAGTGGCACCCTGTGCTATAGAGATAATTCAGAAAAAAAAAAAGTCTCCATCGCTGGTGGGTGTCTCACAAATTACTTCCCAAAAAAAATGCCTCTGGAAAATTTTCTGTATAGGAGAAATTACTTTATTATACAAAAATTGATTTTGATGCTAAGTGTGCATATTTTGGTCAGAATATGAAGTAGGCTTTGAAGAAATTATTCAAATTTCAAATATTTTAAGCATAAGAAACTCTTGCCATGAATTAATTTATGTGGTTCAAATGGCCTATTTTGAAATAGATTTAATTTATATTCAGCAATTTCACTGTCAAATAATGAAATTGCATTTCGTTTTAACTTTGTGTTACAGACTGAAAATTTTCATCCTTTTAATTTATTATCTAATCTGTTTGGTCTCCTTCTCATCAAACATCTTCTTATTGTTTGGTATAACTCAATGTGATGTCCACAGTCATCATAGAGGCATGATTTTCTGATTTGTACCCTGTTTGTTTCCTCTTCTTTGGGTTCATGACATACAACAGACTGAAGTACAATTTTCAGAATTAATAAAAAGAAGTATACTACTTGTAAGCAGATTTGCACAACTTTAGCGTGAGGATATATTGCTAATGCCATAAATAATTTTCCTGGTACAAATTCAAACCTTTTCTGTGCTCCAGTGCCATGTTTCTTCGGATGTAAATATACTAAATGGCTTCAGGCATATGCAAGATTGCTAATTTAATGACGCTTGTGTGTGAAGGCCATTGGGTATCCTATTAGAGTACACCCCATCAGGCAGTTAGCAAGCTTTGGTACTTACCACTAACGAGTGAGCTAAATGTCTAAATGGTGTCATAAATGTCCAACAGATTCAGATTAAATAAAAGATTTGGGAGCCTTCCAGTATGATGAAGATTTTTGCATAGCTTATTTATGAAGTATGTTCTGCGTTTTATGAAATATACTATATTAAAACACCCATCTGTTGCAACTAACATTGAACACTTTCATTTTATCTAATCAGCTCCCCTGCAACATAGTGGGTTCTCCAAATTATAAACTCGTTGACTAATTAAAGCTACAAATTCTATAAAATGCTTAGTTACTTAACAGACTGTCTGAATGATGATGAGTCTTGCCATTACTTCTGCTAAAAGATTGGAGTTCATCCTTCTATAAAGTCATTTTCATGCCCAGTCAAAATATGTACAGAACTGTATTTCCCCCCTTACATTTTTCTTTTGTTTTTCAGTCCAATAAAAATGCTTTAGTGGACACATAAAGTAATTTAAAAAGTTGTTTGTGTGTGTATATTGCAGCCACAATACTTGACTGACCCTATGCGAAAAGGCCATTGCTCCCTGATCTAAGAACTAGTTGGGCCATGCTTGATCCCAACTGCCATCAAGCATTTGTGATAACTGGCAATGATTTTTTTCCAACATTGGGGATTTTTGCCCACTGTGGACATTGTGGACTAACATGTCTGCTTTGTATATGTGCCAATTAAACATAACTGCAGACATACTGTCGAATATGCTACAGTCCCACCATTCTCTTTGTAAAAAATGCTTCACAGGAATTGAAGGAATGACCCCAAATTTCTATACTCTTCAATGTCAAACATGTGATCAGACAAACCCCCAAAGTTTTAGAAACAGCAGTAAACGTTTAGTATCAAAAGCCTTAACAGAAGACCCCCAGGGGTGTAAGGATGACTATGGAACAAAATCAAAGTTGCTTTGGAGCCACGATGGAAACCAAAATCATTGGGTGATATAATCTGCCAAATTCTATAGCTGATCATTTTACAGTATATCAGGCTGTACAAACATATGTGACCATAACTCCAAACAGTAACACAGACATTTCCACCCAATTTGTGGTCATGATAAGCACCATCCATCCCTCCCACACTCTATCATAGCTTAAGGGGTAATCTTAGGTAAGCTGATTACTCATCTAGTTTGGTCCCTGCATTCAGTATTTTGAGAATCCCACCTCTTTCCCCTTATCATTCAATACAAACCAAACACCCACACAAGAGGCTTGTGCTACCTTCACCGGAGGCTTTGGCTGAGCCTGCTGCAAGCTGAGTATGTGCAGGAAAAGAGGGCTCTGCAGGACAGTCTTCAGCACAGAGAGTTTTTCCTGAGTGGGAGCTTCCCCTCGCGCCTTCAGTTTGGCTTGCAATCTTTCCACAGCTTCTAAGGCGCACTGTGCATCTGCAGAGAAATTTGATTTTAAAGACTAGAAAGTTCAGCCTCTCTGGGTTACACAAAGACAACATTAGGAATATAATTATTATTTAACATTAAACAACAATTCAATCATTCCAAATAATTAAGCAATAACTTAAAGATGAATTTTTCCATATATTTTAAGATGTTTATTTTTTAGTAATGATGTAAAAAGAATTTAAACTACAAAGCAAAAGTTGTGCATAAAAGATAAGTTTCACATTTGTTGACATTTTGACCTATTTGCCTTGTATACTTCACATTGCTTACTCAGTTGTCACAGTTTTTCACTAAGATTAAGTTCTCTACTTTGACTAGACTGTGGCAACACTATTTTTCGTCTTTGTGTTTATTGTCATGGTTGCATCATAAAAGTTCAGCTAAGCTTCAGCTCTTATATGAAGTTACATTTAACTCTAGTGTAAGTTGGTGCTTTCCCATTTTCATCTGACATGGAGTTGCTGAATGCTTTTACAGCTTTTCTTATGTAACAGATTTACTTTATGCCTGTAAAGCCTTCTTTACACACATACAGACAATACTTAAGCACACAGGCCAAATAGCAGGTGGAGAGGATAAAATTGAGTAAAACAACTCCAATTGTACTGTGTTACATTATTTACATAAAATTCATAACAAAAATGTATAAAACAATAAACTAATTCAAAAAAACAAAATGATAAATGATCCCACTCCTGCTCCAATAATACAAAAATTCTGTAATAGGACTGTTATCTTTAAAATTAATTTATCATTTTTGACAAACATAGATTTAAGTAAGAAATATAGAATAAAAATTGTGTATTGAGCAAAAAAATTGTTTTCAAAATTCTACTCCTTAAATCAGCTTAACAATTAGACAGGCTAGCTGCTTGGTCTCAGAGCCCGTAGTAGGCTGGTTAATGGACATTCTTGTTAAAGCACCATTACCTCACTAGAAATATTTTCATGCAGCTAAATTTGAGAGAAAACTTTCTTTGAGCCACCTGCAAGACAGCAACACAGGCGTTATGCTCAAACCAGGGTTTCTATTGCATCTTGTTAAAAATAGCTTTAAACTGTAGAAAAATAAGGGATTTTCAAATTCTAAGTTTTGAAAATCTAAACCTTTTCCACTTTAATAATGTTAACTGTCGCTGGTCTAGTAGGTACATCTCAGTGGAAAAACAGGGGTTTCTTGGTGTGCATGTGTGAATTTAGAGATACATTTCTGCAACACAAAGCTCTCGCAAGCGATAATGTCTCACTCAGATAATTTTGTCAATACTGGCTTATATAAACTTGTATATCTGCAAAAAAGTGACATCAGTGACCCAGAGAAGCGCCAGTGCGAGTTCTTCCAACATTTTCAATAAAGTTTAAGTTAAAGTTTATGAAAGCTGACGCTAATGCCTCTCTGAAAATGAACATTTTTAGCAAAATTTTCCCTTAACACTTCCCAAACCAATTGAGTTTCAAAAGACACACTGCAGGGACAAAACTACCTTTGTAGAACCATTTAAGCTTACAATTACTATTATTATTATTATTTTTCTTTTATTTGAAGACTGAATACAAATCAAAACAAATAAAACCATATTTGGCCTTTTTCAAGTTAATCTGCTGACTATGACTTGCACACTTTTCTCTTGTTCATTTTCAGTGAGAATTTGCATGATTTGAATGTTTTGTACTATTGTTTACTGAGGTACAATTGACTTAAAATTGTTTTGGAAAAAAAAAAAACATCTACAAACTCTTCTCAGATTATTGAGCATCAATAATTAACTCTCTTTTTGTAGTTCTGATCTCTTTCCAGCCTGGCATTGTTTCATCAAACAGCTGAAAGAGTTACCGACCACTGCTGACACTCAATTAATTAAATTAATTTGGTAAGCTGGACCTGGCTGCCTTTTACCTCCTAATTACAACAGAAACTGTGAGGTTGGACTTAGCTTTTAATCCCAACAGAAGTACTGCCAGGGTATTTTTCACACATTTCCCTGAGTATCCTTGGTGATTTTAATTAAGCAATTTGCTTGTTTTGTTATGCTGTTTTTATATGTTTGATGTTATTTAAAGTTTGTATAGTCAAATGCTTTTCATGACAGACAAAACCTATAAATAATTGCTGGACTCTATCATATGTGTTTGGATGCATATTCTGATTCTAATGGCTTTACCAAATTTTGACACTGGCAGAAAGTCAGGGAGTGTTGCTGTGAGAGGGAAAAGCTGCAAATATTAAAGACAATGTGGTTGGATGGTCCAAGCAAAGAAACTTGTGTATCTGCAAAAAAGTGACATCAGTGACCCAGAGAAGCGCCAGTGCGAGTTCTTCCAACATTTTCAATAAAGTTTAAGTTAAAGTTTGGCCCCAGTGAACTTAATGAGGAAACATTAGGTTGTCTGGTACATCGCAGAACAAAAGCGGTAGACTGCCAATTGTATCAGGTCATGTTGTCCTTGCTCATTTAGTCGAGTTGGGACTAATGAGCGCAAGCCACAACTGAGGTAATTGTTTGTGGCAGAAGCTAAAACCCAGTAAAGTCCTCCCTGCAAACTTTTGACAAGGGTGTGAGGCCAGCGCCACCTGGTCATGTAACGACTCACGCCTGTCTGTCTGGCTGGCTGGCTGCAGCAGCCATGCCTGACACCCTAATTTTAAGCCATGAGTGTACAGATGTTATTGCGACATTTTTTTTTTTTTTTGGAGGGGGAGGAGACAAATCAAATCCACTCTTACATCTAAAAGGTCACCAAATACACTCACCCATGATCTCCATTACTGCCAGAGGGAGTTCTTCAGTCCAAATTTTTCTCTACGTCTCAAGTTGATATCATGCTTGTCCACTTGGCTCCTGGAACACAGAAAATAAGTTTGGAGAAGCTTTGCAGATTTTTAAAGGTTTTGATTCCATCTGTGGAGACATATTCCACCTCTTAAGATAGAATTTGTTGACAATTTTGCAGATCTTTAATAACGTCCTTCCACTTTCCAAGAAAAATAACGAGTTTATAAGTAATTATTTTACATCTGTTCATCAGCTTGTATCATTTCCCCCACACATCTTCTTCATGCAGGGCTTGTTCCATGTTTGTTTCCAAGCGCCTTGCTTGTCACCTAATGCTCTTTAGCAGGATTTAAACCTGCTCCAAAAGGCTTTATCCGCCACTGATGATAATTAACTGCGACACACGGCCTCCCGACCCTTCTTACTTAAGTAAGGGAGGAGGGGAGGAGAGTATGGCTTCAAAGCCTGGCATAAGTGACATGATTTGATTTGCAAAACGACGGGATGGAAATGACGAGGTCTCATCTGAAATCTAATTAGGAGCAAATGATGGGCATCGTGATAGAATGTTTATATGGCTCCTACTGCACGTCTAAAAGTTTTTATTAAAGCCGTGCTTCTAAATTGGTTCTAAGAAAAAAAAAATACATACAAATACTGGTATAGCTTACGGTAAAATTTCAGCGAACTAATTGCTGTTAATTTGCTAGTCAATCTACGAAACTACTTCTGTAAACACAGCCAATTTAGCTCCATTACTATGACAACCAGACGGACATCAGAAGCAGAGCAGCGCTTCGTCTCACCTCCATTGTAGCAGGCGATCAACAGGTCCTCGAGAGAATCCGCAGTCAGTCTGTCTGATGGTACAGATGAACTTTTACAGAAAACCGAATCGCTTTTGCCCGGTGGGTCGAGTTACAACGGCGGTCTGAGACGCGCCACAGCTGCCAATAAAAACAGATGAGCACTTTATTTCCCTGCGTTGAGTCCAGTCAGAGCGTCAAGAGAGCGCGTCTTGCAGTGCGCATGCACACCCCCTTTGATCTTCAAGCACAAAGAGCTCATCCCCTGCAGGCTGAAGAGAATGATGTGACAAAAATCATTAAAGAATATATTCTACTTTTTTTCTTTCTGTCTTCATCTTAGAAAATCTATGTTCCTCACAGATAGATTCTGAACCTCCCCAAAACACAATAAAACGCTATAAAAGAATAATGTTTGTTAAACCAGGCCTTGGATCCAGCATAGGATTGCTTTGATTTCCTGTTTCTGTCAAGGGGTTAAACATAAACTATAAACTGACTGAAAATAATTTTAACTAAACTGTTGGTCTGTTGTGTAAGTCCAGAGTCAAATAATTGTTATTTAGCCTTTATACGTCCTTAAAGTGATCCAAGATTAGTTGCAACAATACTTTATTTGAGAAATATTTAATTATTGCCCTACGGATGCCGCCATGTTGTTTACGATGCAATACATTCTGGGTAATGCACTGCACTGGGCAAAGACTAGTTTGCCTAGTGCTAACTCCGTCTAGCTAAAACAGTAATGAGTAACAGTTAGACTTTTCAATTTGAACTGAAAAGTGACCATGTGGAAATCACAAGGAGTTAAGAGGATGGGGAGGCGCAAAGTGAAGAAGAGAAGAGTTTGCCGAAGAAGCCGGTGTTTGTGCTGATGCTGCCAACTTCAGCTTTGTAAATGAAACGATGAATAACACTGCTGGTCAGAATATGTGATCCTGGTCAGTAGTTGACGTGCTCTGTGTCAGGGTCCGTGATTTCATTGCCATACCGGTGGTTTCGTTATCATTTAAAAAATTGTCCAGTATTACCTGCCTCTGTTGTTTCTCCCCAGATTATTTTGTTCGCTAGGTAGCATTTTGTGGACAGAAATGCTCAGTATAGCATTTGGTAAAAAACCTCTGCACTTCGCTTCATATGGAGGGTATGGGCTCTTGGCTGTTGAGAAACCATTGCTTCTTGGAGGCGTGGACTGTGTAGAGGTTTTAAATTTTACATTGCTAATGTTTGCCTGTGATTTACACACGCCAGTTTGAGGCTATGAAGCTTACCGTAATCTCCCACCCTTGTTCAGCCCTGTCTCCTTCAAATGCGCGTTTATGGGGGAATTTTACTGCCATAAAGAGAACACACATTTTCAGCATGAAAGCAGAATTTCATGTGTTTGTTCTCAAAACTTGTAATACTTGCACTCTAAACATCTCTCTACGTGGATTAACTCTGCTGGCAAACCTCTCTGCTCTCGCGAATCCTTTTCTGCTCTCTCTCAAAACAAAAAAGTACCTTTGCCTAGCAAGTTTCCAGCGAATAGGATGACGGTGTTATAATGGGCAATGGGAACCTCCTCCATCGTGCATTTGTTTCTTTGATTGTAGCACCTGTTTTTTGTGCCGCAGGTTAAAGTGAACATGACAAAAATTAGAAAAGTACGGATTCTCTTGGCAATTAAAAAAACACCACCACCAAACTGTGTAAACAGAACATCACACATCACACAAGACCAGGTTTATTTATTTAAGAATTTTGTTGTTTTTTTGTTTTTTTTACAGGAGCTGTCGATTAAGCTGAAAGCTACAACCTTTAACAGGAAGGGAATGGCCAGGCTAACTTTACAAGGTAACAACCACCTTCAGTCTTCTTGAGAGTAGTGTTTAGAGCACAAATGTGGGCCGTTTGGAAGTTGTTTTCCAAACGGCTCCTGCCAATTGCAATCTTCTTTTTTGTCATGCAGGAAAGGATGAAGACTTGTCTCTTTTTTTTGTTTGTTTGTTTAGTTTTTTGAAGCTATAGCCAATAACAGCAAAGTATGGCATTATCTAAATTTGCACCAGTCAAACACAATATTATAGAAAAAAACTTTGGTAATAATGTTAACCTTCCTGTGTTCACTCTGTTGATTTCAGTCCAGCAAGCCCCAGCATGCATTGCTGGGTTGATGGCGTGGCCTCCCTGTTGGAAATGATTACAAAATATAACATTTTTGTAATTGCGTGTGAATCTTTTCAACAGTGCAGCCATTAAGCTGTATTGTTACAGTAATTCATGGAAAATGAGCCCAGACCAAGTAATGAGAGGATAAGTATTCCTACCTGGCATCCTCTCAGTAGGTCCACATTTTTATATTAAAAATATGTATTGGTCACTGTAAGTACATAAGATATTCAGTATTTGAACTGAAGTACAGAAATAAATAAAAAAAATTATATATTCATATTTATTGAAATACACCTGTAATTTCTTTTAAATGGGCAAAGCTCAACAATTTGCATGTGTTTCATTTAATTCCCCTATCGATTCAGAATTTTCTTGTTATCCAGTAGTAAAATTGACTAAATCATTTACTTGACATTTATGACTCAGATCACATTACTTTGTAAATGCTCCAAATAGCAGTCAATAAATTGTGGAGACAATGGTTTTCAATGGCTTATTTATTTAGCCTGGCAGTGTGTCTGTAGAACAACATTTCAATGCAGACTGTAAAGTTAGGAAGACATAATCATTTGAGTTGGTTTTGCCTTCAAGCACACACAGAAAATTGTCATGTATTAATTAATTTGCAGCAGCAGCAGCAGACATGAAGTGTGATACCACCACATACAAAAGCAGCAGAAACCGATAAATTAAAGAAAATGACTGTTAACTATCATGTCTATTTATATCTTAGTCATTTTATTTGTAGCTAGCACGTTCATCAGTTTTTTCCCCCTTTTTTTCACAATTTGAATGAATTAAAATATCTCAAAAATTGTTATTATTAACCAAGTCACAAGTTTCAAGGTTTAGGACTTGTATTCTGGATGAGAGGTCAAGTTCTCTTCAGGGCATGTCATGGACAGCAGCTTACTTTCTTCTTGTCTTGGGCCAGCATTAATTTAACAAAGCAGGGATGAGGTGTAGAATAACCCTTGACTTGAATCAGTGACAAGTAAGAACATTAATGATTTTTAGTTTTAGTCTGCAGAGAAAATTAACAGATTAAAACCAGTAGACAAAAGGCTCATTATGTTTAATAAGTCATTTGACAATTTAATTCTGAGTTGGAAAAAAAAAAAAATCAAAACTCAAAACATATCCACACATAAATTTACCATCTTACAATGTCTTATTTTGGCCTGTGGAAGAGGTTTGGTGTCGTCTCATCAGATTGCTGTTGAGTTTGACACCAGGAGCCGTGAAGAATGACAAAGCTGCTCTGTTCACGATGTCAACAAACTGAGTCACAGTTTCTGACCCAGTGTTTGATAAAGCTACCCAACTGTTTTACAAACAGCAACTAGCATTTAGGTATTAAAAATAATAACCGAACACCACTCATCCAGTCAGTTGCACACCCATTGCATGTAAGTATACTATTTCTATTTCTGGTATTTTTTGTTGTTGTTTATTTTAATATTGTACAGTATATTGTTATTCTTGTAAATATAGATTTTTATGGATGTTTAACTTTCTTGGACCTTTTGTGTGAATCTACACACCGTGATGCTGCTGTTACACATACTCATTTATAGTTCCCACTGGACAATAAAATATATTTATATTTTAGCCTATTCTATTTTAGAGTTTGTGTTTAGGCTATCGACACAAACGAACATGCATATATGATAAATGAGTTTTACATATTTATGTATTTATTCATTCATTCATTCTTTATAGGTCAATAATCATGGAAAGGCTGTAGGTTATTTATAGTCTGCACTTTTTCATGCTTTTGACCTTTCCAGGCAGAGCTTCCTTTTGTTTATTCAATTAGGCCTGCCTCAAACGTGAATTTATAAATAAATTTTCATTTCCAGAGCTAATCTTGATTGTCTTCTCTTCACCCAACTTTTCCACCTCGTTGCATATTTCCTCGTGGGTTTTGAGGCATGACTCTCACGCCATTTTGATTCCTAAACTGGATTTGTGGAGCAAATCTCCAGGTTCATTTTCACATTTGTAAAGGAAGTTGTTGCCTAAAATCTTGAGTCGACCCCCAGGGTTTCCCTCAATGTATTATAAGCCTGGCGGGCCAGAAGGCTTTACTCATGCCCAGTCCTAATGTTGTTAATATTTAGCTAAGTTTTTTTTTTTTTTTTAATTATTGCCTTTTTTTTTTAAAAGACTTTAGTTATTAATCTACCAGACTTTTAAAAATGCATAAGAAGTAGTATTTTCAAATTTCCTGTCAACTTTAAACATTTTTTAACTCAATAACATGGGTGGATGGCTGCCCTGGCGCCCGAACACCAGGCTTAGCAAGTTTTCTGGGGGAAACTCTGTCTTCCCTGGCGCCCCGAACTCACAGTATTGTAATGACTTTGGAGAATTCCCCAATGAAGAATTTAGAGTATGGATTATCCTACCACTGCTAAATTGTTTATACATCTTGAGCCTCCAGAAGCATGATAGCTTCTAGAATTTTGTAATTCATTGAATTTCATATTTGTCACTGAAACTGGTGACAGCATAGAATACTTTAGGGCCTTGATAAGATGCTTTCAAGTTTTGTCAACACTTTTTTCTTTCTAAAAGGATCTGTGACCACAACACTGAGACAGCATTGGTATATTTTTCGGTTATTCATGCCTTATTTGAGCTGTATAAAGGACCTTTGTCCTAATTTTGATGGATCTCAGTGCTGTGTGATTATAATATCCTGACTAATGGATACAAAAATCGATCAAGGCTGTTTCAACCTTTATGGCATATATTCAAAACAATGTTTGTGGTTGTGGCAGCACCATGCTGTGGTGATGAGTTTCTTCAGCAGGGACAGGTAACCAGGGCATATCTGATTTTCAATTGTAAAAAAAACAAACAATAATAAATACATACAAAAATTAAAACGGCCTTACTTTCCTTGAACGACAAGAACTTTCCAAGTTTGAACGTATCAAAACGTTGAAAAGTCCAGTTTCGATTTATCAGAGGCAGTACAGTCTCTCTCCTGGTGGAGCTCCCTTTCAGAGAGCCACAAAGCAGCAACAACAAATCAGTCGGAGACTCATTGGTGTCTAGTGACGCGGTCTGTAAGGTGGAGCTGTTGTTGCCGTCCACCTCTCTCACCGTGGGACTTTTGTGTTTTTTCTAGCCGGCCTCTGCGCGTTTTCACACGGCAGGTGGAGCTCTACGTCCAAAGATTTGGGAGTTAGGTCCAGTTCCGTGTTTTCCACCAGACAGACAAAACACCCACTTCATAGCTCCCTCTTTTCCCTTCCTGCGTCCCCCAGGCAGGAATCATCACCTTCTCTCCAAAGCCCTCCACCCGCCCCTCCATCCCTTCGCTGCCCGCCCCTCCTTGCCTGCCTTCCTGCCTGCGACGGAGCGCTCCTCTCGCCGGGGCTGCGCTCTGATCGGCCGAACATTCGCCGCGCTCCTAAATTGGTTTGTCATTTCTGACCCCCCGCCCCCCGTCCCCTCCTCTCTCTCTTGCTCTCGCTTCCTGACCACGGTCCTCTGCTCCTCTGCTCCGTTGCGCTTGTGGACTTCAGCTGAAGTCAGTTAAGAACATAAGGAGAGAGACGGGGGAGGGAAGAAGGGAAGGACCGGGATAGACAGACGGATAGAGGAGGAGAGAGAGAGGGAAGGAGAGAGATACGCCTCTGTCCTCCTCCAGCTCTCTACTGGGCTTGTAGAGCGTTTGGACGGAGTAGAGCTTTTTCCCCCCTTCCTGATCGGGATCCTAAGCACGCAGTCATAGCTTTATCCCCATCCCTTCCTGGAGGAACACTTGTCCGGGCTCCTTTTTTTTTTTTTTGCAGCAAGTCGGAGTCCAAGCAGCGATCATCAAGTGAAAAAAACCGACTAGGAAGATATATTTGCGTCCTGCTGCCTGTTAAGAAATATCGCCTCTTCTCTGTGCTGGATGTGTACATATTTTCCCTCAGATCCCTGCTGCTGGTGATTGGGTAAGAATCCACTTTTTTTTTCATTCCCTCTCAAATGATGCAGATCTACGGAGACATGAGCGGTGAGCGTCTTTGAGATCCCTTTTGGCTGCATGTCAACCTGTGCATCTGAGCTGAGATGCTCTACGGCAGCGCTGACTCGGATGCCTATGGGAATGTGGCCTGCGATTATTGCGCGAACAGAGCTGGCCTCTCGGTGGGTAACATGTTAAACACGGGTTCGCACAGGATGCTTGTCCGGGGGATCGCGGCTGCGTAAGGGCGTCGCTCGGATGTGACTCGAAGCAATAAGCGATTATCCCTCCATTACCTATCCGGATCCCAATCAATGCAATCACATTATCCCCGTGACAGCTCCCGTCGGCCTCGGCGTGTATACGCGTTATTATTCTGGTGCTGTACAGCCGCATGTATCTGCCTCACTGCAGGGCGCAATTACACATCACATGTACTGGCATGATGGATGGCAAGACTAAGGCTTCGCCTCTTATTAAAGGTTCTCTTATTTTATGCGGCTGTCACTCGCGTGTACAGATATGGGAATGCAGTAAGCTCGCAGGGCTCGGGGACGTGCTCGGGTTTTTGTCAGCCGCAGTCCAGAGGATCCGAGAGAAAAATAATGGCACTGTGTTTGGGATCAGCAGCATCCAAGAGGCCGGCGCACGGCAGCACAAGTCAATCATGCGGATTCACTAGTGAAAGAAAAAAAACAAAACATTGATTATATTTACAATAGGAAGGCATCAGGAGGTTGGGTTTGTAGATGACCTTGGTGTATAACTGTAAATTACAGAAGGTGGCACACTCCTGCAGAGAAAAAAAAAAGAAGAAAAGCCCAGCCACTTCTTCAGAATTAATTTTAATAATATTGAGTAACAAGTATTGCTTTAATCCTGTGCAGTATTCCTGATTTAATCCTGCTTTAATTCCTCTCTAATGATTGACTGGACGACTAATCAGTGATTTGGCAGACAAATAATTGCAGATAGCTGCCACTTAAAACCCTCCCCTCTTCAATAGGCACCTCTGGTGTCTGAGAGTCTGCTTGGGTGGCTGTGTACTGGCCTATTTGAATCACATTACCCTCAATATCCAAATGGCTCTTAGCAACAAATTTTCCAACTCTTTGTGGAGATCTTATCCAGGGAGAAGCTGGATGGATGATAATATGTTTACAGGGCGATGCAGCAGAGAAAGACGCCACAGAGGAATCTGTTGAGCAAAAATGAAAGTGGTCACATTTTATCATGTTACACGGTGCCTGTTGGACCATATCGGCTAAAAGAGAGGCATGTTTCCTTGGAAATGTTTACATATTTAGATAGGCTGAATGTAGATAAATGGATTTGGATCAGGACGCTTTGCATCTGATCACATTTTGACACTGCTCAACTTCAGACGTCGAAGTATTTAATTAGGATTTTTCTTCTAAATTAATCTTTTTTTAGTTTTGTACATTTCCTCTACTTTATTTTGCAGTACACAACACACACACAAAAATAAAATTATGCAATGTAATGATGTGAAGTTAAATTTAGCGATTCACTGATATGAAAATTTGGGTTGATGTGCTACATTAATGTCACTGTAAAGGCCGATAACAATTTTTACAGATATATTTTATTACAACTTTGGGGGAAAAAAACCCTGTCCAGAAATGGATCGCAACAAGACAAAAATAAATATCAGTTGTTCATATTGGACAGATACCTATATGTTAAAAAATTACTAATGTAGGCCAATGCCATTGTCAGTGCCGATATATTGTGCACGCCTAGTTAAAATAAGTTACAAATGGAAGTACTGTCACATGGTTCCCTCAGGTGCAACATAAAGAGGTAACAGTGCAGCCATCTGGAGACTTCACTCTGAATACACTATCCCTACTGCAAAACATTGTGGTGGCATCGGGATGGAAGGTTGGTATTTCTTAGGAAAAGTAAGGAATCTTAGAGTTGATGGATAAAGAAGAGAAAGAAGTTGCTGGAAGAAAATCTGGTAAAGGCTGCAGAAGTCTTGAGACTGGGTGGTGAGTCACTCAGGCCAAAAGACTTTGAACATTCAACTAGAGCCACAATGGAATGGTTTTTAGATTGGAAGACATGCAAGTGTTAGAATGATCCAATCAAAGTCCAGACCTTAATAAAATCCACAATATGTGGCAAGACTTGGAAATTAATGTGCACAGATGCTCTAAAGCAAATCTTACTGAGCTTCAGTTATTTTGCAAAGAAGAAAGGAATTTCAATCTCTAGGTCTCCAAAGCCAATAGTGACATACACATAAGATAATAATCAGAAACCTCATGCTTAATTAGATGTAATTGCAGAACAAGGTTGTTAAAGGGTATTGACTCATGGGGACTGTTGGGTAAGGCTATTAGTTAAACTGGATTTTAGTTAAGGGCATCAGAAAAAAATGGGTCTGAATTCGAATGCAAACCTTCCAATTCGTAGTAATGCACCACATTGTGCTAAGTGACAAAATGTGAAAAAGTTCAAGCATTGCAATACTTTAGGAAGGGACTAAATTTACTTCTTTCCAAATCCTGCCCCTAATCACCATGTACGTATGTGTGTGTGTTTGTGTCTGATTTCTGAATCTGTCTCAAACAGCGGAGAACGATAAGCTTTAATAGTTTTTCGCGTTATCTTGTCTAAATGGTTTACTTTTCTGACAGGCTCAGATAGCCTCTCAAGAGCCAGCCGCAGGACGTTTGTCAAACAGACAAGTGTGAGCGCGGGGTTGTTAAAGAACAACCAGAGTCGTGTTCAGTAACAAAATTCATGTGGCACCAACGTTTCTCAGCCCCTGAAAGCATACGATGTGCAGAAGCGGACGTCGAGTGTTCTGCGTACTGTAGGTCTGTCTGTCTTCCCATAAATTAGGTCACTGCTTCTTTTCTGTTATGATGCAGGAGATGGCTAAAGATTCGTGCTGAGGGAAAAAAAAAAAAGGAGGGTGAAGCACGGTGGTTGTGCCTAATTGAGATAATTTTTGCTTGACTTGAAGACCTCACTCTCCTTTGCTCAGAGCTGTTAATATCGCAAATACATTTGGTTTAGATTTGGAAGATTTCATGAACAATATCTACCCCTGAAATGGAACGAGGTCGTTATTGGAACAAGGGATAGTCTGTTAAACATCTTCTGCTAACATGAAAACCTCCAGATAATGAAAATAAATGTTGGCAGGCAACACGATTCATCTCAGACAGACAGCGTTGGGAAATGCACACAAGAATATTAAGACAAGCAGGCACATAATCAGTTTTGTTACAACTGTAACCGCTTGTTACTACAGTCAATTTGCATTTTCAAGGGGTAATGAGAGAATTTCATTACAACATTTGTGCTGTTAGTTCAGCTTAGTGGCTACGCAGATCCTAAACTCTGATTTACCGAGAATTATTTAGAAACAAATGCTGGCAAATTTGCAGATTACAGTCAAAAAAGTGGCTCACAGTCCTACTCACACTCCCCTTGTAGATTTTCTCAGTTTCTTCCACTTTCGTCACACTTGTTTCAGATCATCAAACAAATTTTAATTTAATAGACTGAGACAAGAGTGACGTTAAGATTGGGATCAAAATGCAGTTTCCAAGTAATACTTAAAATTGTAAAGGGAAAAAAAAGACATTCAAACCAACATGGCTTTATTTGAAAAAAGTTATTGCCACCTGCTTAATGACTGGTTGTTCCAACCCCTGTTTGCAAAATATTTGTAATTCAGCCACAAAGTAAAGTTTTCAAGCATTACTAGCATATCTACGGTAATTGAGTTGTGTAGTCAGACTTTGACTACTGTTCCTTTTTTATTTAGTAGTATTTGTCTGCATGTATTTGGCTCCAAAATGCTTCATTTTTGCCTTATCAAACATTTTCCAGAAATTTTGAAATCAAGATGTTTTGAGGTAATGATAGATATATATGTTTGTGTTAATTTTGGTCAGTATTGGTTTTCACATTTTTACCACATCTTTTTCCTGGTAATAAATCCTGAACACTGACATTAACTGAAGCAGTGCTTTAAATGTCGTTTTGCAACCTTTTGAAATAGTTAACAGTTTGCTCTTGGAGTAATTTTGGTTCATTGGCCTCATATGTGAAAGTTCTCCTCTGGTCTAAATTTCATCCATTTATGGACAGATGGTCTTAGCATAGTTTGCTGTACTCTCAAACTTTTAGAATTTGTTTCCCTTTCAAGATTGATAGATGTCTATAAACTTCTTTCTGTGAGAGTTATTTGTTGTCATAAATAAATTATTATATTGAGGTATGCTTAGATATTTCTATCTGTTAAAAATCAAGATTGAGAACCATATTTCTCAGGTATTTGTCTGATGTAAACTTTTTTAATATCTGAAACACGAATATACATAGTGGTATAGATCATTGATAAACTAACTATATAAAAACAATATATATATATCTATATCATATCTATATATAGATATAGATATATATATCTATATATACTATATAGATATAGTATATCTATATCTATATATATAATATAGATATATATATACTATTAATATATATATCTATATATATATAGATATAGATATAGATATCTATATATATATATATAGATATCTATATATATAGATATAGATATCTATATATATATAGATATAGATATCTATATATATATAGATATAGATATCTATATCTATATATATATAGATATAGATATATATATATAGTTGTTGTTTTTTTGTTGCTATTTCTAAATATTTAGCTTACCTGTTCATCCTCCATAAATATATTACAATTAGCAGTCATCATTCTACATAAGTACAGGAGTTAAAGGCGTCTTTCAAAAAACTGATAATATCCTCTATTTTTGCATTGAGTTATATAAATTAAAAGATAAGGCATTTTCTTTTCCTATTGTTCTACAAATGATTTGTTTACAGCTTCTCCTCACTTGACAGCATGGGAAAGCACAAGCCCACCTCCTTCAGGCTAGCAGGTCTCCTCTACCAGCAGCCTTGGCTCCTGCCAGTGCCCACATTCATGAAAAATAAGTTGGATATTATTTTTGGGGTGATTAAGCTTCTCATAAGTGTGTGGGAGCTGTCTACTGAACATATTCAACTTTCTGATTACAACTCCTTAGAAATATTGCAAAATCTTCTCTCTTTTAGAAGTGATTGCAGGTGTTTTTTTTTTAAAGTAAGGTGGGCTTGGCCAACATTTCAGCAAGCTGTGTGGGTTTTGGGATCTTGCCAGGAGTGGGAGTTTATAATGTCTGTCTGATGGTGATAGACTGCATTTAGCCTTTATATTTTCTGTCCTTTCACTGATACTCTGAAAACCATTTTTGACCTATTCAAATTATCATCCTGTCGTTGGCTTTGACATTGACTAAACAAGTTGGACAGATGCATTCTTTTTGTGTTTGTGCACCCTGTTTGCAGTTGTTATCAGATTATTGGAAGATAATGTTGCACCCTGAGCTAATCCTTCAAGGTTAGACTGTATTCTACCTCTAAAGCTGAGGGCTTTTCACCTCCCGCCTTCACCTGATAAGAGCTTGAGGTAGGCTTAAGGTTGCTGAACTTATGCTGTCATTGCTGTGTTTTTATGTTCTATTTCTGCCTGTAAAGACAACGAGGCTGAGGAAAGTAAGCAGCTCTCTGTGTCCTCAGGTCCATCTCATAAAGGAAGCCTCTGTTTTGCCAGTATCTGTCAGCATGGGTGTTGTAGTCTGTTGTCCTCGCCAGGGTCTGCAGCCTACTGTCTGGAGGCTCCTGGCTGCATTCGACTTATTTTAACAAGGTTGACATGAGGAACTACAGTAAAGTGCAAAATTAAACTTTTACAGTTTTTTTATGCTATTACCACTAACATTAATGTGTTTTGGGGGGATTTTAGAAAATAGATTAACATGAAGTGACCCATAATGTGAAACTGAATGGAAATTTATGCATTTTTTAAAATTTCTTTAGATAACCTGAAAAGCAGTGATTGTTTGTATTCAAGTCTCTTTAGTATGACTCTTCAACATAAAATCACCAAAATAAAATAAATAAATTGTCATCATTTTGAAACAATGTTAATACACTAGAGACACGTATGGTTTTGATTGGGGCCGGAGAGGGACTTGGCTGACTGGAAACTGGGGAATCCTATAGCATAGCCATAAACTAAGTTTTAATCCAATCTCAAATTCAGGGGTGTTGAGGTGGGTGATATCACCATTACCTTTGCTGGGGAACTGGAGGTGAGAGTAAGACCTCCAGGGGTCTCCCAACATCATGAAAGGATGGCAGGGAGCTGCTCTGGGAGTTGCTCTGTTGTGGAGTTCTCTGTGTGAATGCTTGGGCCATATCCCAGAGTAGTGGGGTCCCATTGATGGCCTACGACTCTTGGAGATGTGTTAGACTGACTGTGGACCACAAGTGCTATGCTGGGTTCCAATTAGCTTCCCTTCCTTTTGACCTCTAAGGGGTTACTCAACAGGTGGGATGGAACTGTGGCCAGTTCCAGTTGCCTGGCGCTTGCTCAGCATGTTAGAGGGATCTCCCATTGGTGATGGGCCATTTTGTTGACTGGGGTTAGGGAAGGCCCTGGGATGCTGGAGGGACTGGGTCCCTGGCTTGTCTAGCACAGGAGGAGATGGCCGTGTGGTTGGTTGGGGGGGGTTGAGGCTCTTTGTCTCATGCTATGCCTCTCTGGCTTAGAGGCTGCTGCCTGTGTGCTTCACTGATGACCTCTGTGTGGGGCATATGGTCATGCCTCATGTCTGTCTGCCTGGGTTGCTGCGGCCCTCCAGAATCAGATCCACCTGTTTGTTGCTGCTCTTGGGTGCTGTGTTGCAGGCATTGTACCATTCTCAACACTCTTACATCTGTGCTCCTCCAGGTGACATACTCGCTCACATACTTTCAGTGAACACAAACACACTTATTTTTACATATATTTCCACCCAACTACACCCACCCACCCACCCGAAATCACATAAATAATCAAAATGGTTGAAGGGTATGCAAATACAGGTTAGTGTTATATCATTGTGGCTGCCCACTTTGATGTTAGATGCTGTCTTTATTTAATAAAGTCAATCACATAATTAGGGTTCTGTCTTGAGATGTTCTTTTTTATAAAGGAGATCTGTCTTGCCACACCTAGGAAACCTTCTTTATATATACTGCTCAAAAAAATAAAGGGAACACTTAAACAACACAATATAACTCCAAGTAAATCAAACTTCTGTGAAATCAAACTGTCCATCTAGGATGTGTTATTTGAGTGTTCCCTTAATTTTTTTGAGCAGTGTAGTATGCCTGAAATAAACAGGACAGGCTAAGACAAAGGAGATTGCAGGAGACTTGAGAGCAGATACTTAGAGACATTTGTAGGTTGAGCTATTTTGCAGTGAAATGAACAAACATCTCAGTCTCCAGATGTTCAAAACCCCAAAATGTTGGCAGCTGGAATTGTGGTATTGAAAGTATTGCCTCAACACAATATTCTATTATTTGTTACATAAACAAAATCATTTCTTTGTTTCTAATCACCTTACAGCAGAAACTGTATATTGACCTATCACATAAAACCACATTAAAATACAATTCAGTCTGTGTAAGGTTGCAGCACTCTGCTGCTCTTTATTGGAAGTTCCTTGCTGTGCGACAGCCTCAAGGGTGAGCCCTAGATGTTACCCTTCCTGGTTTGGGGTAGTTTAGGAAAAATCTATATATAGGTGTTGCAGTAGACCAAGATCTTGAAGCAGTGGGAGCATGTGAGAGCAACATGCTTGAAAAGGCCCTGACTATAATTAGGTTCAGTTGTTGGCTTGGATTTTTTTATCTTCTAAATGAAGATGATAAAAATAAAGACTTTGTGCTTAAGAGACATGGTGGTAGTGGTGATATATGGTGGCTGGTCACTGTAGAGGACATTGCCTGTTTGCAGTGGTGGGATTTGAGATGGGGAAGGTGACTCACTTTGTGGATGATCAGGTTACTCTTGTATTCAAATGTTCTTCATCGTATCCAGTTTTGTATTGAGCTAATTTATGCTTGGCAAGCCAAAGGCCTGTGTCAGAGAGCTACTTAGATAAACATTAGGTTGTGTTCATTATGCCTGCAGAGACAACCAAGCTCTCTGCACAAATAATCCATCATGAGGTGTAGGTTGTAAACAAAAAAAAAAAACAGCTTTCATAATATTAGTTTTTAATGAAAACACAGCTGTAGAATTGAACTGCTCTTTCAGTGGTTTTTCATAAAGCCATGATGATTCCTTTTGATTGATTCCTTTGAGTACCGAGCTTAACCTAATTCAAAAGGCCTCTCCTGTGCTAAATGACATCTCTCTCCTATATTAAAATTATAATCCAAGATTCTTGCCTGGCTTCCTCATCCTCCTAAAGTACTTGGTCATGTGTTAACACATCCGTCCTCCTACCCGTTGGCTCTTAAAGAAGAAACCAGACTCCCCTGCATTTTCCATCATGGCCCTTAACTCATTCGTTCTTTCTTTAAGCATGAAATCCATATCGCTCTCTTCGCCATGCGGCCAGAGTATAGTACCTTATGGCTGGGAAAAGGGAGAAACCAACTGTGGACTGACTCATTCATTGAGTGATTAGAACTGCCCTCCACAGTGAAATGTCTAACTCTGTAGGGATTTCTAAGGGCTCTAAAATCAACCCACCTCAGCCTTTTAGTGGTCTGTGCCGTTTCCATGTTGTTCACTGTTCGGCTGCCCGCTAACGCCAGGTGTTACGGGCTATTTGTGAGGTGCTGAAAGTGATCCGTCTTGTTTTCCTGCTCACTGGATATTGCAGCGTTAAGCAGTGCAATGTAATCGAATCTTTAAACATCATCAGGCGGTGAAACTGAAGGTAAACGGTAAAAACAGATCGCACAGATGTTTGAATCTACCTGCCCTGATAAATTTTACATTGTCTGTCAAACAGAAAATGATAATACATAAATTATAGTAATAGTAATAGTAGTAATAAAATTACAATGTATTTGAATAGCACTTTTCTAGACACTCAGACACTTTTACAGGAATCAAGTGAAATTGCAAATAGAACACAAGTACTACATCAAAATCATAAAAGGAGAATACTTATAAATAACACATAAAAAAATACAACGGTAAAAAACAAATTCTCCCCAATAAGAAACAAACAAAAAACCAGACAATAGTCACTCATCAAACGAATATATAAAATTGTTAAAAATGCTTATCCAACATTGGTTTGACTAGGTAGTGTTGAGAATAAATAAATTCTGTTTTCCATCTATCTCTTTTAACTAGTTGCTAAGCTAAACCTACAGGAAATGACATGCAAAGGAGAGCTCTGCTTAGAAGAAATGACACACTATGGAACGCCCTCTTTGGGGCAAAGCTTAGACAGGGCCTAACAAAGGAAGTTACCAACTGTTGCTTGCCGCCATTTTGCATGTTAGGTCTTAAAGGTAGCATGTCAAAATGGATCAGCTGTGTTTTGGTATTATTAAATGGAATTCATAAATTCAACTCACTGATTCTTCTTTAGCCTCATACATCAGGAACTCGGCATGGAGAACGGACAATTCTCCACAGTGGATAAAGTAGTGCAAACCTGGGAAGCAGAAGAAAAATTATATTTGTTTCATTCATGTTTTCACAAATACAATCTCAATAATGCAATTGTATTTAATCCACTTAACTTTGATACCCCAAAATAAAGTAATATAGTCAGGAAACAGAATCCACATATATTGAATTTAATCTCAGCATAAATCCAGCTGTTTTGTGAAAGCCCTGAAGATTTGTTAGAGAACATTAGAGAATGAACAGCACCATAAAAACCAAGCAGCACAACAGAAAGGTCAGGGAGAAATTTAAAGCAGAGTGAAATATTTGAGTCCAAACATTGGCCCTCTTACAGAGTACTGCTAAATCCATAATCTGAAAATGTTAAATGAATAGAGCAACTGCAAATGTTCCAAAACACAGTTGCACACCTAAGAGCATTAATCAGACAAGCAGCTTCGCATCTGACTCTGAAAAAAGTGCAGAGATGCACAGCTCAGGTGGAAAATTCTGCTGACAGAACAACTATTAATTGTGTAGTGCATAAATCCGGCTTTTATGGTAGAGTCCCAAGATTGTTGAATTGGACGAAAACCAAAAGAATTTTCCCTTAGTTTGCCACAAGCCTCATAATTGCACCTGAAAAAAAGAAGCTTTGGTTAGAGGAGGCAAAAATTGAGCTTCATGACCTACATGTAAAATAGGTCATATTTTACCTATTTGTTCAGGAGAAAAGCCTGAACAAATGATGCCTGTTTTTGAAAAAAATTTGGTGGCAGCATTATGCTTGAATTCTTGTAGTAGAAAGCTTGTCCTAGCAACAGGGAAGCTAATAGAGTTAAATACAGGACATTTCTGGAAGAAAATCTGCCAGAGGTGGTGAAAAAACTTGTGACAAGGTTGGATGTTCACATTCGCCCTCAAGCAGTAGAACAATCTTAGGCACAGTGGCAGAGCTACAATGGAATGATTTGGATCAAGGCATGCCCATGTGTAAAATTGGCCCAGTCAAAGTCCAGGTTTTTATTGGGAAGATAATTTTTGACAAGAGTTGAAATTGAATGTGCACCAATTCTTTTCATCCAGTCTGAGTGAGCGCAGTGTTTTTTATGCAACGAATAATGGGCCAAAGCTGGAAGAGATTTGCAGATGTAATTGCAATAACATTCCCTCTAGGAGTCTGAAATGCATGCCGCACTTCTTAGATTTTTAAACCATGCCTCATTCTCCTTTCACTTTTCAGTGATGCACATTGACTTAATGTATCAGAAATATCCCACTAAAATGCATTTAGGCTTGTGGTTGTTGTGCAATAAAGACAAACCAGTTCTTCGACTGACATGATAATTTGTTTCTTGCTTAGATTCACAAGCGTTACTGATTAAGTCGGACATTTTTTAGCATAAGACAAAAGAGCTCATTCCCTGTCACATTAAAACAAGGAAAGGGGCTTATTAAAACATAAATTTAGATAATCTATTTACTGAATTAAACAAGTTTCAAAAACACACACACAAAAAAACCTCAGCTTATAACTAGATATATATTAGCTATACCAAACAAATAACACACAAGAATAGAAGAGTTGTAATGAGAAATGATTAATTAAGATTAAAGTACAACCCTATAATTATCACTTCTTCAGACCCATGATTAGAATGAGAAGTTCCACAGAAAGCACCAGCAATGTCACCTCATAGGAGAGGGTCTGTGGATCACATCTCACCTGCGCAGGACTTCTTTATGCAGTGTATATGTCCCCCCCCCCACCCACCTCCTTTTCCTTCCTGAGCGGGTTTCCTCTGGGTACTCGGTCAGCCTTTGCATGCATGTTAGGTTAATTGGTGACTCCACACTGACCCAAAGGAGTAAGTGTTTGGCTGTTTTTCTTGTGTTGCAATCTGTCTTGGGTTTATACCCAGTACAGATTGTTCGTCCATAACTACCCTATGAGTCTAAGTGGGATTAAAACAGGTATCAAAAATGAATTTACTAAGGAAATGAAAGATTCTGTGTTTTACATTAAAATTCAGTATTACAATGTAGGTTATCATACCATGGGCATCTCACGCCAACCTACACCTAAATACCATCTAACATTCTGTAAGTGTTGGGAAAGGAATAACGGTAGAGTAGAGAGGATATATACTGCTTTAAAACCAGAATACAACAAAGAAAACCTAATGAATATAAAGTAGGTTTTTTCAGGATTTTGCAAGAAAAAGGCAGACTTTGGAATTATTGTTGCATTTGCTGCATAACATTTACAGATGATACACAATGCATATATACATATAAATATACAGTTGAACAATCTGAAAACATCTCTGTTGGTTGTAGGATAAGGATGTAAATCGATACTAAATGGATCAAAAACAGACATGACTGTGGGACAAATCCTTTCAATATGCATTTTGTACACTGTTTGCACATAAGCAACTAAACGCTATTTTAACTGTTACATTATTAAAGCTAATTAAATTATAAATATCAACCACAGCATCTCAGAGCTGCAATATGGCACTCTTATAAATGGTTGATAGTGACAGTCTGGGTCTGCTTTGTTACTTCAGGCTTGCTGTAATTGATGGAAACATAACTTTTGCTTTCTATTAAAAAAATATTGAAGGAAAATGCCTAGCCATCAGTATATGTTGCTAGGGTTTGCAGGAGATGATAATCCAAAGTAGACCAAACAGTCAATCTCCAAATAATTAAAAAATAAACAGTAATCAACACAGTTTTTTATTCTAAAAAAAACTTCCTATGTGGCTGAAGCAAAGCAATTTCTCAAAGAAGAGTGGGTCAACATTTCTCTGTAGATATGTAAATAAATCTAATTTTCAGCTACTGAAAATGCTTCTTGTCAGTCATTGGAAATGTTTGAAAACTGCATAATGCACAGTATTCACACAGGTCTTCTTTATCTGATATTAACATTTGTCTGAAGATACTGTATGAAACATATAAGTGTGACAAGAAGCTGCAGGTACATTTTCACACCACTATAGGTATACATTGCTACTAACGCCTTTGTTCTTGTAAAGCCTTTAGTTCAGATGCTATTCCTCTTTCCCAAAGACAAAGAAAAAGAAATTCATCCCCTGCTCCACACTTGTCTGCTGTGTCCTTCGCCTCCCTGTACACCACTCAGAGCTGTCACCAGTCAATAGACACACATACATGCATGCATTTTCTTCCACACATTAATGTGATGCACATCAACAACAACCACTTTCCTTTAAAGAAACACACTTGAACTGCAGTGCATAAGATCAGATGCTCGGAGGTCCCACTTGGACTTGCCTGCAGCTGTATGTTTACAGCGGTGACAAAAAACACAGCGAATACCAAATCAATTATTGTAAGTTTCTCGCTCAAAGGTCTACTGATTATTTTCTGCAGGAAGGCCTTTACAATAGTGCTCACCCCCTTCTCCTAGCTCAGTCCCTTTAAACGAAGCATTTCTGTGTTGTTCGACGTGTGAAGCCAGCTGGCCGATGGGGAATTCTTTGCTTTTGTTTGTCGGTTTACTGTAGCGTGCCGAGGAGACCTCACTTGTTTGGAGAATGGGCTTCATGGAAATGAGTCACACACATTGTGATGCAACACAGCAGATCAGATTTGAATTATGGGACAGTGAACAATGAGGTCATCATGGGGCTGGGGGCATAAATCTCTCGGTGGCATGGTGTATAAGCCGGCATTTCTTATCAATGGAGGAAACTACCTCAGGGTTTCAAAACACAGGATTGTTTAAGGACTTGGTGCAAATTAAATACTGAGGCAGAAGACCGTTGTAAGGGGAAGTCTAGATTGGTTGTTTTATGAATAGTGTTGCCTTCAATTACTTTAACAGTCATGTTTCACTGCACAGTAAAATGTTTGTTGTACTTTATTACAGCATGTTGTTGAATAGATGCAATTTATTCTTTTTTTCTCTTCACTTTCCAGCACTTGCCTGCCTCTCATATCCCCAATGCTGCAACCAATGATATTTTCCATATCTTTCCCTTCTTCAGCAGATTGTCTGCAATCAGCGTCGGCTATAATACCATCATCCCTTGGCCCCTCTTAAATTTCTTGCTTACTGGGCTTTTACTTTAACTGCATTACATACATCTTCCACTCCCTGTTCATCTGGTTCCTTTCAGCATAAACCAGGCTGAAAGATCTGACTTGAAGTACGTTGATGGGACTCGTCATTTGATGGCAAATTTGGAAAACAACGCTGTCATTTATTGTGCCTGCTTTGTGGCCCGGCTGTGACGCTGATTGATATCGAATGGCATTTTCATTCGGAGTCTTTGGGAGTGAGAATATGTGCCAGAGAGTATTGATTTGTAGCTTAGCTGTTCGTGTAGTGTGATAGGATGAAGAAAGGAAAGAATGACTACATGGTCATGCTTGATCGAACAAAAGTATAAACAATAAACATTTGAAACTTTTCACATTTTCTCAGCCATGTTGTTCAGTGCATTTTATTTGAAAGATCAGCACAAATATTTTTTTCTTCTTCTTTTTTTAAAAATTAAATATCTGTAAAGTATTGTGGGCATTTGTGTCAAGTCCCTCTGAGTCAATGTTTTGTAGAGCTAGATTTTGTTGTAGTTGCATCTGCCAAGGGTCTGTTGATCTCTGTCAGCTTTAAACCTCTGGTGATTAAGTTTCTTGCTTAAGCCTAATTTGTTTTCACAGATAGTCAAATGGATTCCTATCTTTACTTTGACTAGACTCGTCATGTCTGTATGTTTAGGGGTAATGTCTTTTGTACCCAGGATCACCCTGTATTTTGCTTCACCCTTCTTCCCACCAGCTTCTCTGTGTCTGCCGAAGAAAAAGATTCCCACACAATGATATTTCTGCTTTTGTGTCCCTTTTGGGGAATGGTGTTTCAAAACTGATGTGCAAAATGAATTCTCTTAGACAGACAAAATTGTTCATGATGACCATAAAATGTAACATTCAGTCTTAATGGACGTAAGCATCTTCTTTACTGTTCATAGCTTAAGAAAATCTGAAAATTTTCCTTCTTTGAGCTTTTTTATGATAATTGCTTTCAATTTGCAACTTTTCTATAAAAGCAAAGCATTATATTTATTTAAACCTCTGGTGATGTAATAAAGTTACATAGAAAGGCAATAGCCTGTGATACAAATGCAAACTACACTTTTCAGTTTGCAATTTATAAAAGTTTTGTTTTGGAATAACATGCATCATTATTGTCTTACTTCTTCACAGTAACTAAAATTTGTGGCTATTTGCTAACAAAACGCAAGGCACTCTTAAGAGTGGACAATGGTATGGTAATGTAAGTTTTATCATTTGTTCCTTTTTGCATCTTGCCTTCCGCCTTCTTAATTCATCCCTACAGCCTTCAGGTGCAAATGTAGCACCTTTCTCTGCCCAAGTTCGTTCTTTTGACTGGTGAATAATGCTCGACGAGGAGAATTCTCAAATCCGCTGGGTTCCTTTTAGCACATTTACAACGTGTGATTGCAGAATAGACTGCACAAGTCTGAGGCTGACATGGTCCAACTGTCTTCAGATAAAAGCACCTTGCTCCCTTTGGTGTGGATGCCTCCCTGGCAATTTGTCCCTGAAGTATCTTTCACATTGTGTAATAAAGTCATTTTACCACCTCTGCGTTGTGCAAGCGAACCTGATAGTGTCACACAAAGACAGATGACTAGGACCATAGCCTGTGGGCCTGCAGCAATAACTAACAACGGGCCACGTGCCTGTTTTCTAAAAAAAAAAAAAAATTGAAAAAGTGTTCGCATCCTCCCCTTGAGTGTGCTGACAGGCCTTTTTTGAAGGCTTTTACTCAGATAGGACGATAAATGATAGAAGATATGTCATAGCTGAAAGGGAAGGTGTAGGTTCAAGCTCTTTATTGGAGGACAGAGTAAGTGAAGTACTTGTTGACCAATATGGTCTTTTAAAAAGCTATCTTTGTACAAAATTAATTAACCGAAGTTTTCTCTATGGTTGGTCTATTGTGTGTAGGAGTTTGGATTTTTGAATTTATCACAAGCATTGTACAATCTCTGCTCAGTACTGGGTACCTTGTCGCTAGTGGTGTGGCATTATTAAATCTATATTATTTACTTACAAAGTCCTTTTTTATTGAGTTTTTCCACCTTAACGTTTCTGAATTTGAAGTTCAGCAATCAAAACTTCAAACTCAGAAATTTTGACACTTGAAGGAATCAGTAAAATAATGTAATCTTAATGTTCCTGTTTAAATATTTTTTCAACATAAAAACTAGCTCCCCCCAACATTGAAAAATGCTGGCTAACCCTGCTAACCCTCCTCCCTGAGAATCAAGTTCAATTCATACAAATAGTCATCTTCTTCATTCAAGACATAAATGTAATAATCAATAAATATATAGAGATGTATAGGAAAAAGACAAAAACGGTGCCCACTTTACAAATTTTACAGTATTCTGCTTTATAAAATAGGTTCTGTTGTAATTATAAAATTCTGAAAGCACAACCAGCCCTCAAAACAAATGAATAGATGGTGATGGGAAGCTTGGAAGCAGGCGCTAATATGCTGAGAGCTGCTTGCACGAGCAAGACATTTTGCTTTCTGGTAAGTGTTGAACAACCAGCACTTTTAATTTATCATTTGCTCCTTTCTTCCTTTTTTCACACTCTCTCTTTGTCTCCTTTCACTGATCTATATGAGTCACATAGACAAGAGTCTTTCATTTTATGCCTGGGTACAGCATGCATACTATTGCTCCATATTCTTTATGCTTATATTGAATTAGAGACCGAGGGGATAGTTGTGGTTTTTAAATGAACATTAAGAGGCTCCACCCTTTCAGAGAAAGTTTCAGCTCCACCATAAATCTCCACCAACAGGCATCGACAAAAATCCTAGACTGTTATGATGCAATCTTTGGTTTATGGCATAATTACAAAGGCTAATACATGAAAAACGATCATGAAAGCATATGGCAGAGTCCTAATTACATCCAGAGGACTGATGAATAATGGGGATGATGTGGGACAGTGATCCAACCGCTGCTTCTCACAATAGAAAACACTATTGTTTTCCTATGGGAAAATAATAGTGAAGCATGTCTCATGTGAAACCTACTCTTCTTCCGAAAGATAGAACCGAGAGGAACAAAGGAAAAATAATGGAAAGAAAAACTCATCTATCCACTGTTGAGTAAGGCAAGAGCACCCTGACCAAAACCCTTTTTCCAGTAACCCTCATAAGCTCCTAATAAAAGCTGAAGCGCTCAGCTGTTTCTGGACTTTTCCTTTTTCTTGAAACGCTTTAAAAATATATGATCGTAGATTGTAACACATAGCTTTAAAACATACATTAGCAGGAAGAAACAGAAGACAACGGAGATAGGAAATGGAGCTGTCTGTTTACATCAGTACAGACATTACTGATAGACTGATGTGGTTAGCAAGATCAAAAAAGCATCCAAAGAAAGGACTCTTCTGTTTCTGTTTATAGATAAAAGTGGAACTAGAACAATAAAAGATTCTGATAACTAAGCAAGAAATGCCACAGTGTTTTGGCCTCATAATAGCCCCCATAGTTTCCCAATGTTATTAAAAAAATCTCCAGCTTAGTGTGATGAGAAAACCCTTTAAACCCTTATTCATGCCGTATATAATGGAGTTGTGAGTAAATATGTGTTAACTTTGTTTGATACATTTAGAAAATCAACAATAATAGGTTTAAAAGCAATGATTTTGGACAGTAATTTACTGGTAACAGATTAAAATCTAAACATGGATAAATATCTTTCAAAATATTGAAAGATTTTATAAAACATCACAGGTTTGGATTCATAACGCTACATCAATATATTAGGGATGCAGGAGATATATATATATATATATATATATATATATATATATATATATATATATATATATATATATATATATATATATAATCTTTCTGCTGCTAGAGAGATGAGACTTGACACTGAATTGGGCAAAAGACTTTCAAGTTGACTTGAACCTGCCTTGCAAAGATTTAAAACTTAACTTGAACTCAAAAAAAGAATTCTTGAACTACTTTTACTGAGAGACTAAGGTTAGCCGTACGGTTGAGCTCAAAGCGAATTTCTTGTTTCTTGTTTATTGTGAAACAGCTCCAGTCACCAAATGTTTATGTGACCAGTGTTCCATGAACTTTCCCACTATTGTCACTTTGCCAATGATTATTTACATTAGAAAGACAGGTTATTGGCGGTCCTCTGCTAATGAATATTTTGTGTGAAACAGAAAGAATTTGTGTGAAACAAGTTTTTTAGTCAAAATAAATTTCAAATAAAAATATCTTAAGTGAATCCTAAATTATTCATTTTTATAGTGCCTTGCTTCTCTGATACTTAAACACCACACATAATCATTTCTCAGAGTGTACTTCTCATTGGAAGATTGTTGGCGGTACACTGCGTCTTATATCCTTGTCCTGTGAAAAAATATTACAGGCTGCATTGTTAATGTCAATGTGAAAGTTACAACTGGCTACAGCTTCATTAAAGGGAATTTGCATAAACTACACAGCTAAAGGTTTTAGAGACTGGAAGTGTCTTTGTCTTGGTTGAAGTAGTCTTAACAGTTCGAAATAATTTATCTTATGAAGTTTAGACAGAACACACCTTAAGACAAAAACACTATGTTAAAAGGAAATTAGTTCTTGTGGCTGTTTTATTTCTCCAATAAAATAATGTAATACTTTGTTTCCTTATTTGTGTTGCCAGCTATTTACTTCCACTGGAAATTGCTAATCTTCAATAATAAGCCTACATGTAACAAAAACAGGCATTCTAGTTTTATATCCCCACAGTCCTTCTCAAAAAGGAAGCACTCCTTCCTGCGATGGTTTTCAATGTGACTTCTGATTGTTAAGCTTGAATTCTTTCAACATGAATGTATTTCTCATGTGTGTCTTGGTTAAATCTAACATATTTCCCCATAAAGCTGTTGCTGTGGTATACTCTGGGAAGTTGTGCCCTCTGACGGTTGAAGAGCAACTCACGATTTAATGAGTAATAGTGGCTGGCTGTTCGTTTACGCATGGACTTTTCAGTGGCTACATCTTCGACCCGCTCCTACTTGTTCACCTAAACGAGCCTTAATGAAAAATCTCATTTTTTTTCCACGTTCCACTGCAAACCTTGTCCTTCAGTTCCTCTCTTCTGCATCAGAACCCACTTCTGTTCCACCTTTCTTCCTCCATTCCTTCCGCACTGATGCCACCGTTGTTAACCAGCTAGATGTGAATAATGCATACTGTCTTCCGAGAGAAACAAGTCAGACAAGCATGGATGAGCTGCATAGGTGGGGGTGCTCATCACTTAAGTTATTTCTTACTAATTATCTCTTGCCCATGGTGGTGGTTCTGCTGCATCGAAGAGTGAGCATAAGTATTGCATTTATATTTGCCTGCCTACACATGATCACACATATAAGTAGAGTTCTGTGAAGGCATCTAATGCAGAGAAACAGCTTCTGGCCTCCTGTGCTGCATAATAGACCCTGTTACTGCACAGCCCTGCCCTGGAGCGCCACAGAAGTCCAAACCCAGATTGTTGATCTTGATGTGTGTGTGTATGAATTTTACTTTTTTTTTTTTTTTTTTTTTTTTTTTTGCTTTTTTTAATTATTTGTGTGTGTGCCTGGAACATTCTTCCTTGGCTCACAGATAAAGATTCCCAGAAAATAAGGGCATACAGATAGACGCTATTTCCTGGACTGCATCGTCTTTCCCAGAAAAACAGCAGCACACTCACTGAGCGCAAACACACACACAGAACCGAACAAACTGCATTTGTCGTGCCAGAGGAGACGAACATAAATCTGTGCATAAAGCAGAGACTGAGAAAGGACGCAATGAGCTTAATCCTAGAGAGCTGGTCAAAATGTTTATCCTTAAAGATTGATGAAAATTACTGTGATGAAAGGTTGTGATAGACTATACAAGCAGAACATGATCATGAAGTGGAAGGAAAACATGACACATGATTTTCAAACGTTTTTAGAAGTAGGAGCCAGAAAAGTATGAAATACGCAGTGTTCAAAATAATCACTGACCATAATATTCTGTAATATAGGAATTAATAGAATGGGCTTGTTCAAAATAAGACCAGTATGTATCAGTCAGTGCTGTCATTTAATCAATGAAAAATCATGAATCAAACAGGCGGCTCTTTTTCAGAGACAAAGGCAGCACATGTTGGCCACAGTGCCTTTCTCTCTTTATTCAAAAGATACTTTGATTAAAAAGTTGATCTGAAAGTACAAAGCATTGAATGTTTTTATGAAATTTCATTATTGAAAAATATATATGCAGAAGTCATAACGAGCACAATGGTAGGCCTAAAGAGACATGGTGAAATATTTTGTCAGGTAACTTAACAGTAAATTTAAGCCTGAGGACATTGGAAAACACGGTGGTTCAAACATCGTGCTGTGGGGGTGTATAAGTGTAGGTCATGTTTTATGTTGAAGAAGAAATGCCAAATGAAATGGGTATTCAACAAGAATACGAACCCAACCATTTTCTAATTAAATTACCAGCTTCATAGATCCTGCAGAAGAAAAATTCTGCTGCAGCTTGATGGTACCTCTACCACACATCATCATGGGAATGTAATGTTATGGTTGATGTCTGGAGTTAGTTTTCCAATACACACATATCATCTTGCATGCAGGACAGAAAGTTCAGTTTTGGTCTCATCCTAATACAGCACTATCCTTTACATGTTTTCTGTCTCACCATTCTTACACAAAGTCCAGATTTAGAAGTACACAACTATTGATTGAAGCAAATGGGCTTAGATACAAATCTGGACCAGATTTGTATCTGGATATTTTTTTGCAAAAAAGTTTAAAAGCAATATATAATCCCACATTACTTTATAGTGGTCTGTCACATATGCTTGTTGCTGTAACATGACAAAATATGACAATGCTCAAAAAGCATCAGTGCTTCTGCAAGACCATGTATTGCAAAGATATAATGACACACTGGTAAGAATAACAGAACAAATACAGAAGTCGATAGAGTAAAAAAAGGAAATGACAAAGACGGAAGAGGATACAAACCATTTTAGATATGAAAGTCTGTCTCTGCATCCGTGAAACACAACTACCAATTTCCCCTCGTCCCTGGCATTTGACAGAGAAATGCTAACCATATCAACAAGCTATCATGGTACAAGAGAGCTTTCCACTCAGTAAACTGCCAGGGAGAACAGAGGTAGACCATTACAGTCTTTGATATCCCAACACTTAAGAGGTCATTACGAGACAGATCGCACAAGCACACATACAAGCGTGGCAGCGTAAACACCAAACAGGCGCCCCTGCAAGCCACAGCGGCTTTGTGAACCGTCTGGTTCTTGTGTTTGAGTGGGTTATGGCTATTCACACAATCTGGATGGGGCCATTATTCACATGGCACCCCACATTCACAACATATTATAGCTATCTGTCTCTATTGTGAAAAATGACAGGGACTTCAGTTCAGTGAGCTTGAATAAGACCCCCTCCTCTCTGTGTTCCCCCCTCGCTCTTCTCTCCAGGTTGAGGACGTCCTGCTGCCACTGAGATGTGATTCTCTGCAGTTTCATTTTCCTCCAACAAAAGAAGATATACACTATCAGGTAAGAATATGTGTGGGGAGATTAAATACATGCAGTCTGTTTGTGTAATAATTTTAAACATATTTACCAAGGTATGCTGGTCAGGTCAGAATGCATTTTTATTTACAGCAGCCATATTTAGGCCTGAAGGGATAGCCAAGCAAATGCACACACACAGCTGGTGCTGTGTTTTTTTTTGCAGACTCTACAGTATGCGTTATGCTTTTTTAGAACCCAAATGCGACCCGGGGTTTTCCCCAGAGACCTCAGGGTTCCATCTGTGCCAGGAAGTGCTCTAATTGGCCCGAACAAATGTGTCCTCTGAAAGTGCTAATCCAATCTGATTCGACCAGGCTTCAGAAAGAATACGGAAGAACGCACGGCATGCCGTGAAGGCAGCAAGGATGGAAAAGAGCAGGAGAGACGCACCGGAAGCATGGGAGCAAACAGAGTTCTAATTGCAATTGGCCTGCTGTTCATTGAACGCATCAGCAGGAGTTTTACCATGAACGCAGACCTTCATCTGTCCATGAAGCCACTCACCACAACTTATTTACACTGTATTTACAAGCTGAGCAAGACCTGTAAAATGTCGAATTTACGAGCTTCCGTTTAATTAGGAATACTGTCTCCCAGAGTTGGCTGATGAATTGCACAATCAGTTTATTGGCAACAGAGGGAGGCACAGTTGTTTGATATTGACACACTTGCCAGGGAGCAGCAGTTGACGTCCGTTTTTCACTAAGAGGAGAAATATATTGCATCTTTGCTGTGTAAAAACCCAGAGGTCATGTTTTCATGCAAGATCCTATTCTGTATTGATTGAATTGGCTGAGAGTAATGTGAAAGCAGGGTGCTCACTTTCTCCTACTGTGTGGTTTTGCATTTTTCTTTGTTATTGCTGATATTTCGTGGGTTTAATTTTCAAGTGCGTTTCACCACAGGCCTCAAAATGTCCATTTTGATGGTGCCGTTCAAGACAAGCGTTAGGCATTTCCTTTTTTCGTTTAGATTTCATCCGTATTGCATCTTAATATTTAATTTTTTTTCTACATTCTGAAAGTGTGGTGCAGTCCTCAATAAGTCTTGCAAAAATATTGCTACTCCTTTAATTTTCAACATTTTGTCATGTTCCAAACAGACTCCAGTGTATTTTTATTAAGTTATCAGTAAAAAACTCTGAAAAGTGTAGCATGTATACATTATTGTGAACAGATTTTGCCCCTTTTCATATTTCTTTCTTTTTGCTTTATTTGTCACATCTAATTGTAGCAAACCATTAAATTTATTTTAATATTAAAAAGATGACTAGAGTAAGTACAAATCATTGTTTTCTTGTTTAGTATGAGGTAGAAAAATGATCCAAACCGATCTGACCCTATGTGAATAATTCAGAGCTTCTTTAACCTAATTACAGGTTGCGTTGCCCTTGCCACCAAGCATTTCCAACGAAGAATCTTGGCAATAAGTATCTTACATTGAGGTAGAGGAATTTGGCCACAATATTTTGATTTAGCATTGGATGGTTTTCAAGCATGAATAGCCTGTTTAGGCTGATGGTGTGACATGACTATAAAGATTTGTTTTTTTTTATTATTCTCTGATTGATCCAAAAGTTGACTTCCAATTGTCCTGTATTTATCCTGCTGCGTAACATAAGTGCCGTTGAAGTTGAGGACACAAACTGATTGTTGGACATTCTCCTTCATCAGTTTGTGATACAGAACAGCATTTATAGTTCCATCAATTACAGCAAGTTGTGAATGTTATGAAGCAACAAAGCAGACTCTAATACCATCTTTTCTGATGTTCTGTTTCTTAAATACTGGGAGACATATTTTCTAAAGTGTTTTACTTTTGTCTCATCAGTCCACATAATATTTTCCCAAAAGTCCTTGGACTCCTTCACATGTTTTTAATGAAATGTGAGACATTCCTTTGTGTTGCTTTTTTGTCTCCTTAACCAAAGTAAGCAACATTTTCTGTGCTTTAGAAGTTACTCTTTGCAGTTTTAGTAGATGAGGCATTGCTGGGACAGTTCACTACTGTTTTATGATTTGGAGAATGACTCATAATGTGCTCTCATACTTTATTAATCAGTAAATATAAATTACTTTGTTTCTCATCTGTTTTTTTTTTTATTATTTTCTTTTTTGGACATGTTTTGTAGACTCTGTTAAGCTTTAGGCATATTTTTGGACAAGTTCTGTTTATACCATTTATTGATTATATGGGTCCAGTAGAAATTAGGCTTTGTGTGACTAATAAATTAAGTGTTTATTCTTATTTAATTTGCAATTTAGCAAAGAGGGATTTGCATATGTTTTTCCCTTAAAATAGTTGAAATCATCATTCAAAATTAGTTTGATGATCTGAAATACATATGTGTTGAAAATAAAAATCTGAAAAATATGTAGGGTATGGTTGAAAAACATTCACATACTTAAACAGGCACTGTACATGATTTTATTTGTCATACACTTCCTGTCCAGGATTTCTCAACCAGCATGCCTTCCTTCCTTCCTTCCTCTGCTCTCATTTGAATCTGAATGCTTGCTTTGAAAGCTAACTTTGTGATATCAAGGCTGCATTTTGTCTGAAACATTTTGTGTGAAACAATGAGCGAAAAGAAAGAACAGTGGGAAATGGGATATGTCATTCTTTGTGTTCGAGTGGTGGGGGGTATGTTTCTGTCCCTGGGAGAAACAGGTGTTTCCTGCTCCACGTACACAACCTTCATTTACCTCATTACTAATGAGAGCTCAGACTGAAATACAATCTGTACTGGACGGATGTTAAGTGAGTCCACACAGCAGCACAATGCAGATAGATACGTAAATTAACACACTCTGAAATTGCATGTAGCACTCACTTATAGTATACAGTACCTTGCAAAAGTATTTATACTATGTTCACATTTTATTGGGGTGGTATATGAGAGACTATAGCAAATAAGCGGATATTATTGTGAAGTAAATAGAAAATGACACAAGGAAAACAAAACCTAAGTTCTAAAACGTGTTGCATTTACATGTATTTGAGGCGTACTTTATAGCATGGCTCTACCAGCTTCATTTTTCAAAAAACTGATACGCTTGCCCATGATCCTTTGCAAATTAGCTCAACCTCAGTCAGATTGGTGTCTGTGATTACCCATTTTCAAGTGCGACCACAAATTCTCAATTAGATTTAGGCTTTGGCTTTGACTAAGCCATTCTCTAGCATGCATATAATTTAACCAAAGACATTCTGTTGTAGCTCTGGTTGTATGCGTATAGTTGATGAAGTTGTAACTTGACTAAATGTGTCAAAGTGCTTGAACACTTTTGCAAGGCACTGTGAACACCCAACATACTTATAGGTTGACAAACATTTATTAAAAGAACTTAAGTGCCTGTATAAAATAATGTAATTGGAATTTTAGCATCAAAAATGTTGGTAAATATGACTGTAATTTTAGTAATACCTTCAAATTTCCAGAATATTCTCTACTAATAAATATACAGTTAAATAATTAAATTAAAAGGCTAGATTATTGAAATTTTATTATTTCAATATGGAGGCCTTGTTTTTTGTGCCCATACTTACTTATTTTTCTAATAAAACAACCTGTGCACACAAACAGTAAGTTACCATTCATACCCCCCTTCTTGGTGCACCCACTATTGCCATTGAATGCACGCTTATTGTTTTACAACATGACCTGATAAGATGGAGCCCATATGTAAACCCTGCCAGTCAATGCCATCCACACAGCTGCCACAGAAAGGCTGCAGATTGTCCAGGGTCCAAGTTGAGAGCTTTGAGGCTGCCACTTGTGGCATGTGTGTTTTCTGTGCTGGCGTACTTTTGTCTGTGCTGTTTGTGCCTGTAAGACAGACGCCTGTTTCTGAGAGTTGACAGATGGACCCGTGCAATTAGACGCAGCCTGGCTGTGTGGAGAAATGCACACAAACAGACGTGTGCAAACCACATGAACCCAGGACCGGGCAGGATGCAGATGTCTCTGAAACTCTAGATCTGACACAGGATGCAATATAGATGCAGATCTGAGACGTCTGTTTGCATGTCTCTGTGTCTGTCTACCTATTAGGGAAAACTTATTTGTGTTTATTTAATAAATGAGATGGGGCATTGAGCAATAAAGTAGTAGAATTACTTTTATGTCTCTTCAAGCCATTTCAGACCAGAAATATTTGAGTTTTTTATTAAATTTCATTCACCAATTGGACATTTGGTGTAAATATTTATTTACTATTTTTTTATATACAGACACAAATGTCCTGTGAATAGGATTAATTAGTATTTGGATCATATTCTGTTACAAAATAATATGCTATAATACTTAGAATAGCCACAATTATTTCAAAGTGATCTGGATTTTGCTCTTTTTATGTTCTCAATGACTGACCAGTTTTTCTTTGGCAGATACAGTAACCATCCAAGCAGAATGATGCTGCCACCACCATGTGTAATGTTAGTTTTAGGCTGTTAAATCTGTTTTGCATGTAGGCAAAGAAAAAAGACTGTCTTTTACCTGAACATCTGCTTCCACGTGCTTACAGTGGCTCGTGGCACAATTCAAACAGAAACATTTGTCTTTCTTTAAACAACTGTTTTTTTTCCTCATAATTTTTATTATTAATCCCACAAAACGTGTTGTCACAATGAGATTAAATGATACATTCCAAAGTAAAGAGGGGTAAATACAAACTTTCAGATTTGTATTTGTTGAAACATTAGAAAACTGTATCACTTTATTTCCTCTTCACAGTTATGTGCTACTTTGTTTTCACATAAAATCCCAATAAAAATATTAGTTTAAGATTGTAACCTGATAAGATGTATACAACTTCCATACTTTCACAAGAAGAAAAAAATCATCAGATGAAGTGATATGTAAAAAAAAAAAAAAAAATTAAATCTGCATTCTGCATTAATGGGCATCTGCTGACAATAATAAGCATACAAATACAACAAAAGATAACAATTTTCAATTTATCTCTAATAGGGATGTATTGACCTTTGGTAACAGATCGGCCCAGAGGAGATTGGATTCACACTGAAAGGTCATGTTTTAAGACTTGGTTGTGTTGCAGCTGTGAAATTCTCGCTGCTGAAAAACTCGAAAATCCCTCAACAAGTACCACCAGGACCATGCCCCGTAAGCACTTAACCTTTAACTTTTCCAGTGGCGGGGCTCTTTGCTCAGCGGTGCGGCTCAGTGCAACTGTACTGCATGGCTCCCAGGTGTGATGATGGCAATGTGTGAATGTGATCTGTCTTTCTCTCCTTTCAGCTGCTTCCTCTGTCATTCATGCAAACCCGAGCATGTTTTGTCAAAGGACGGTTGAAAGGAGATTATGCATTGATGATTTATGAATATGTGTCAAATGCTTACAAATATTACTCCAGGAATTACTGTTTCTCCCATTTTTCCTTGGTTTGGTCTGACTTGTTGACTGTTCCGTAGATACAAGTCAATCCCTTATGTACTCTTTCTTTCCTCCTAAGATCTGAATAGAGCAGCAAGGGAGCACAAACACACACACATGCACGCATGTACGCACACATACACTCCACAAAGGGACACGCATATAGTTAGATTAAAATTCATTTACAAACACACACATATTGACACTTACAAATACAGTGCATTTGCACCTGAGTGCATTGGTACAACCTCCAGGATATGTACACTTGCATACACATCAGCTGGGAATAGCCTGCAGAGATGCTCTTCGTAAACAAGTTGGAAAAAGAAGCTATTCAGGGCCACACCATATTCCTTGCAGGATTAGCCGCCTTATTTGTGTGAAGCGCTTTTATTAAAGAAAACAAGTCATGGTAGTAAATCCTGTTCTTTCTTCCTAATCGGTGCCTTTTCCTATTTATGGTGTTTTACTTGCGGAATAGTGCTAATCATGTAGAGTATATTGTAAATGTAGACTTCTGAAGGGCTCAGCACAGCAATGTGCAGATGCTCTCACAGATGTTTTCCCTCCATGTATCTGTTTACCAGTTCAATTGTCCTTATCATCCACTACAGAGATTGTTGATATATTTCAGGGCCTTAAACAGAAATTTCATCAAAAACACAATGTTACATTTGCAGAAAAAGTACACTTTTGTGTTTACTATCTTGGTCAGAGCTGGCAGATGTTTCATTTATTGTGAGAACATATGCAAAGCAACCAATTACGGAAAGCTTACATTCTATTTTTTTTCCCAAATAAATTAGTTTCTTCAATGTTTCAAAAAGAAAAAGTCTCTTTTTAAACAGTTTACCCTGTTATTATACACACTAAATTGCAAAAAATATGTACACACTTATACTTTTGCACATTTTGACACTTTATACAGTTCCAAGGAAGTCAAGGGATGTCAAGTAGCCAAGAAATCTGTACAAGTTGACTTGTACAGATTTGAAGTATATCAATTGTTAAGCTTAAGAGAGAGAACATTTAGAAAATTTGCAGCTACAGGAGTAATGTCAGTGCCCACCTGACATTAAATAAAGAAAATGATTCCTTTATTTTTTTCAAAGTAACAGTTTCACATGTATATACAGGCTGTTAGGCTTAAAATACTCTGCTTCAGATGTGGGCTCACATTAGAAGATGAGACTTATTCCACCAGATATATTCCTACTGAGACTTGCTTCATTTGTGGCATTTATATCAAGATCTAATGCCATGGGAAAACTATGCCATACACCAATAATTTACAATGAAGATAAAGAAAGATTGAAAATCAACATAAAACATATATCTTTCATGTAATTCTGTGAAAAACAGATTAAATAATTCAGTTTAATCACTGTGATCCCACTTTCAATCTCTGCTGAATTACTGTATTTTCTGTGCACCTGCCTGCTTTGCTTTGCTGATTGGAACACATCCGCCCACCAGGGATATGAAACTGCAATAAGATCCAGACCTCAGGTCTGTGTGATTTGAATATGAAATGATTAGATTATTGATTTTGGCTATTTGGATCTCCCACCCGAGGTGATACCGAGGCAGCACAATCACCGCAATGACATTTAGTACTGTGTTTACCTTCGCTGTCCCCATTGATTGCATCAAAATCGCCACCCATAGATCCTGCAGGAGCTCATTGTCTCATCAATTTGCAAGAAGTGAAGGATGGAGCTCCTCAGAAATGCAACAGTTGTGGTCTTTGTGTGTGCAAATAACCACATTGCCCTGCAATCAACAATAACGCCATTGCTACGGGCTAACATTTCAAGTACCTCTGAATCTCATTTTGAAATGATGCATTTCATGCAACTCCTAATCAATTAAAGCCTGTTACATTTACTATTTGTCAGGAAATGCAGTATATTGAAAATGAAGCTGTTTAATGGATCCTATTAACAATAATGTCTAAGTATTAATAAACTTTTTTTTGGTTTTAATTTCATATTTATCATATTTTCAAACTAAAATATATTCATGGCATTCCTTTAAAACATATTGGCAAAATCCCCAAAGAACAACAAATGCATTCTAGATGTCAGAAGTAATACAAGCATTTTAACATCAGTTTTTATGTATTTTAAGATGTCTTGAATGACAATTTAGGACACATTATATATTTTTATTTGCAATTTCATATTACCATTTCAAATGATAGACTTTGTACTATCAACCTCTTAGAAAGTACATGAAGAAATCTTGCACTTCAACCTTTGGATAAAAGTACAGCATATTCTTGAGCTAAGCACCAACCTTGTCGAAGTACAGATCTCAAAAATATGTATATCAACATTGATAGAATAAAGGTTAACTCAATCCAACATAAGTATAATCCACACAATATATAACACTCATGTAGAGCGAATATAAAATGTCTACATAAATCAGTTTGCACATATAGGGGCATGTAAAATATTTTAGAGTACTATTCCACATTATATATTCTGTACAATTGTAAAAAAAAACAATCCCTGTGGAAGATAAAAGTATAAACAATAAAAACATACTGCAACAAACTGGGTGTATAAGTGTTGACACTGTTTAACAAATGTGAAAACACTTCTTTTGTATTGGTCCCATGTTGATTTTCTATATTTCCCTATTCTACCTTTTAAAAGTTCTCACAATCCCTCATATTTCACAATTCTCTTCAGGGGACAGAACACATTTTAGTCAGACTTAACTCTAATCTATGACAACAAGGTTTTAAAACATTTTTCTGGTGAAGTCATTCTCTTGCTATGCATAGAGCTTTTTCCTTCAGATTGACCAGTTATAGAAATTCAGTCCAATTATATGGCAACCACATTTAAGCTCTAAGCCTACACACAAGGATCAGACCTGCAGGGAACAGCAATAACTCTTATTTTTTATCTTTTTTTTCATATCTTGATGCTCCAGGTAAATTTTTTCCTAGCGCACTGCTGGGCCTCCTAAATCCCAGCAAACTTTGAAGAAAAATTTCTTCCTCAGTGCAGATTCCCGCCTTTGTTCCCAGAGAACTAAAAACGCAACATCAAACAAATGTATTTGTAGACAAATGTTCCCGCTTCACCGTGGACATCCGTCACGGGATGTTATGTGCACATTACAGTGCTCAGCTTTGCTGCCGTCAAAAGGTCTCAAAAGGACTGTAACATTCAATATATTCTGTGATATGCGAGTGAGGGGTATTTTTTATGAGTGCGCCAGTGCGTTTTCTTATGCATAAATGAAGGTGACAATCTGAAAATGAATGTATCCTCCTCTTATCATCTGTATTTTCAATGCCATTTTTTCAGCATTTAGGCAATCCAGCCTTAAGTTCTCCCTTTTATATTTATATACCAGTGTTGATGCTTATGTATTATTGAATCATAAAGAGCCTGGTAAGCACCCCAGAAAGGCCTATTAGAATAAATATTTCAAGACCTCGATACAGTTCACAACTGCAAAAGCCAAAAGGTTGGGTGCTTGATGTCTTATGCAGAAACCTTTTTTTCTTTGCCTGGCGTTACTCAATCACTGGGATCTGAAGTTTGATGATTCTGAGCAAATCTGTGAAAGTTTGCGTTTTTCTGAGCCAGTATTTGGATGTCCTATTAGAGAGATAGGAGAAGCAGTCTCATTATCTAGACTAGAGGTATCTCTTTCAAGTAAGGTTAGTTTGACATGCAAAACAAAGGATGAGGAGCCCATGAAGAGGGGTAAACATTTCTAATCATCTTAATTGAGCAGCAGGGAGGAACTGCATTGACAGAGGATGGGGCACAAGAAATACATTGAACGGAAAACGGGGATTGAAAAAAGATTGCATGAATGTGAACGAAAGATCCAGAACTTGAAAAAGAATAACTGATAGTTGATGAAGCTCCTATTTATTTAGAGATTTTAGGATATTTGCCTATGAAGCCTGCTTCTTGGGGGTTTAAATGTATGCCACAATTTTTTGCATCTGGCCTGTTTTTCTGCCTCCTTCATCAAAGCACCATCACTCATTGCTGAGGTGGCTGTTCTTCCTACTGTACGGGACGACTTTCTCTTTCCCCCTCTGACAAATACAATCACATGTGCACATAAATGCTGCCTCCGGGTTTAAGGCACGGCTTTGACAGATCCATTTTGACAGTACTGGGTTCAGAGCACAGCGACAGAGGGGAAGAGGGAGATGGCGTCGGAGGGAAGAGGGAAGATGGTATGAAGGAGAAGACAGATGAATCAAAGGGAGGAAAGTAACGGCTGTGGCAGTAGAATCGACATCAATGCGTCTCTCGTTGACATAATTGAGTGTATCAGAGGCAGTTTTGTAAACCATTAGTTTCCCCCCCTTATGGGTGACTCTCTTCTATTTGTAGAAAACTGCAGCGTCATCTGTGTGACTACATGTGATCGTAGGTTTAGAAATGTGCAGTGTTTTGCAGAAATCTTCATTCATAGCCCTTGAACTTTTTTGCCTCACAAGCAGAAACTTCAAATAATTTTATTGGAATTTTATGTTATAGACTAAAACAGAGGGCAAGTTGAAGGAAAATTATACTTCGTTTTCTCATTGTTTTAGATTATTTTCTTCTCCTGGAAAGTTTTCAGTTGTGCCATACCCCTTTTTAAAATAATAAATGTCCTGTATCCCCATAGAGCTTTATCAAGTCCAGAAGACCCCAAAGTGCTTCACACTACTTTCAGACAGTCCCTCATTCTCTCACACATGGTGGCAACAATAGAGGCGAAAGGAGTGAGGATCAAGCCAGCAACCCACTGATTGTGGGACAAACTCCTCCACAAACTCATACCACCATCATCCCAATAATTGATAGTTTGAACTGAAATTGGCTAATATTTGACAAAGGAGGAGCTTCTCAAATACATTTCAGTGTAAGGGGCTTTGTTTCTACCTTCAACAGAGTGTAAAGTTCATCATGTTGAGTATTTCAATCAGATTATCTGTAATTTGAGTTGGCCTATGCAGCAGATGTAACGTAATAGGCTCCAGTTCTGACAACATCCTATTCAACAGATGTGTGCATCTCCATTTCAAATCTGAAGTGACATTTGCTTTTACCTTTGAAGCAGAGTGAGGCATGAGTATACTTACATCCCTGATGAGCACAAGTTCATCGTGTTTCTAGTTGCTACTGTGTCTGTGAAATAAGAAGTTTTATTGAAAAGTTTCTGTGTTTCTTGAAACCCACAGACAATCCCAGAAAGATAAAGAAGTTGAGAAAGGACTTTGAGGAAAAAAAAAACTCTTCCAGTTCAATGTTTGCTCAGTATGACTGGTTGGATATTTGAACTTGGTGTGAAAGGGGGCTAGAAGTGAACAGGGGCAACATTCCCTGAGCCTGTTATGTCTCACACTGGTACAAACATGGATTTGAACATTCTGCTGTTGTTTTTTCTCAGAAAATAAACTTCAGTCAACTATAACCCAAAAGTTTTTACCAGTAAATATTAGAATTCTGATGTTCCAATGTTTGACAACACACATTTTTACCACTGAACAATAATATATTGTTTATTAAAGAGGACCTTTTGGAAAGTTTTCACACAACACTATCTATCTGCAGTTTAGCTGGTGAAAAGGTTGGCTTCTCTTTGTTTCCACAAGAGAAATGCTCAGTTGCATAAATGTTTTAAAATTCAAAAATTGTAAGCCAGGCTCTCAAAACAAATCTAATACGATTAGCTTTGATATCTTGGTCAGCTTTGACAGCCTTTTGTTCTACGGACAGATATGGCAAATGCAAATATATTTTTAGCATCATGCAGAGTAGCATGTTTGGGGCAAATTAATTATAATTTATATGCCTATAAAGATTAGGGCTGAAATGATTAATGGGAAAAAGGATGGTGAATTGTGATGAATCACTTATTGATATAACCATCAAATAATCAATTTGTTACCTGGATTAACTGGATTAGCAAATGGTCCAAATAAAATGGACCATTTACTGAAAAACAACATACTTGAAGCAGTAATTAAGCCAAAATTGTACAAAAATGTATACATATTGCATTTAAAATAAAAATAAATACAAACTGTCTGCAAATACATTCCAATTCTAGAATTTTAAAGAGGCAGTATTATTTTAATCAAGTTAAGTATGTTACCTTCAGTTGTTTATCTATCAAATGTGACTTAAAAAATTGACTTTGCAATTTAACATGTTTAACTTTGTTCTCTGTCTCTTTAATAACTCTTGCTCTTTCTGAAACTGCCTACAGAAGGTCGTCACATGGCTCCTCTACTAACCCTTTAATAATGTTTTACATACATTCAGACACCTGCTACACCCTCTCAGCAGATGTGTAGCAGGTGTTCGCTAATTGCTGCTGGCTAGTCTGAAGGAGCTGAGAGGAGAGTAGAGGGTGAGAGATGCTCAGTGAGGCAGAAGCTTGAAAACATTAAGATTATAAATCTAAATGCCTTTGATTATTAATGACTTGTAGCTATTGTGCTGCATATTTACAATGAGACATATTTTTTATTGTTAAGTGTGAACATCCTAGTTAAATAATTAAACTTAAATTTAAATAATGACAAATCAAGCCATAAGTGATTTTGGTTAGATCTCAATAATTTTAGAAAAAAGTAAAACCCAGCTTTCTGTTATGCATTCTAAATTTCTTAAACTTGGAAACAATCACCTCACCTTTAAGCCAAAACATTTTCCATGAATGACAGAAAATTCGTATATACTCACACAGTAAATATACCAAAGGTTGTTGAAAAGAAACACATTGTTATTTGAGTCTGAAACTTTTTGTATTGTATCCCAGTCTGATGTTTGAGGATTGTTTTTAAAAAATTTAACCAGGAAAAGACTGTTCCATTGTTTTAAAATTAGCTTCATAAACCCTTACTTTTTTGAATTTGTGTGTCTCACCGTCTCCTGCTCCCCTCCCATTTATATTATCAACATCGTTTCTGCCTTGATTAATCCATCCATCTTTCCATTTTTATTTTTCTGATCATTATTCCTCCCTGGTCCTCTCTGAGTGTTATGCTATTTCATCTTCTGCCCTCCGTTTTTATCCTCCATCTTCTCTTCCTTCCCCTACACTCCCATCTGCTCCGCTTCTCCTCCCCTCGCAGTGTTTCCTTGCATATCTCCACCTCAGCCCATCTTGTCTCATGAGGGAGGCAGCGCGTGCAGAGTTTATTAGACTGGAGCATTTGAAAGTTCAGAGCAGAGCGCAACAGAAAGTGGTGCCTAGCCGGCAGGCAGAGACGAATCAAAACGGATGTGCCTTGCACAACGAGGTTGTTGGCGAAGGATTTTCAGGGTGGTTTCAGTGGATTGGATTTCTGGGAGCGTCCTCAGAGCAGTCAGAGTCAGCCATGTGGAAACTGCAGTGGTCCGGTCAAAGCAGGAGCTTTCCCCAGATGCATAGCATGTCAAACACAGAGGCAAAGGATGGTCTGCTCTGTAAAAATGTTTTAGACACACGCACATGCGCACACACACCCACACGCACACCCACCCACCCACACACACACACACACATATATAATAGCTATTTTGCAGGGAACAATGGAAACCATATCACTATTTAGATTTGCATAGCAGGTATAGAATACCCTAGAAGACTTAAAAACTTGTAGCTTCATTGACTAAAGGGAGCTAAGTACATAGCCATACACACCTTACAGTACCATCTATGATTTTAGTTCCTCCTCACAATTGTGACCTAATTTGTGATGATCTGCTTCATAAAATAAATAATAATAAAAAAAAATTATTAATAAAATGTGAAAAAATCTTTACATGCATAAAAACTTTTGCACAATGCTGCATTTAATCTAAATATCACAGATAAAAAGATGGTAACCACTACCTACCACAGATTTTAAAATGAGGACATTGCGTTTATTCCATAATGACTAAAACATGTCCCACAGATGTTGGGGTGACCCATACCTTCCAGGCTGCTTTCTAGCACTCTGTGGTTCTCTGGTGCTCAGCCCAGCCACACAAAAGAATTACAAACAGTGCTGCATGAAATAAATCACTGTGCAGATTGTCTTTAGGCCACAGATGACAATTGTGCACATTCCTACAACGAAACTGCCCCTCACCCATGTTTGAGCACATACACATTGGCGCTTTCAACTGTGTGCCTACTGTACATGTTGAGATACTCCCAGTGGGATGCTATCGTGCTGCTTCCACTGCTTCAGTAAGACATACAGAATCGGAGTGAAAGACACAAGCTGACACGACTGTTTGTCTTGTCGAGTTAAGATTTGACCAGTACAAACACTAACTTGTCATTAACTGTGATTTTAATGTAGTCAGAGGGAGCCATGTGTGTGACCTCTTCCTATCCTTAAGTTGAAGCACAACAGATACATGCTGTGGCCATGTTCCCAAGATGTTCATATTGTTTTGGAGCTGACAGTATGTTTCCTCTGAGCCTCTGGTCATGCTGAGGGGCAGATCACTGCCAGTTAGTTTCTCTCAGCGCAGAATTTGTTCTGTCCTACTTTGTTTTGTCTACATGACAATAATTTGTTTTTTTTTTGTTTACATCATATGTACAGTATAAGCAGAGATTAGACATGTAATGATGCACTGAGCTCACAAGATGAGACAATACAAAATATTACATGGAATTTTAACTATATTTTGTTATGGACAACTAAAAATTTATTTGAGAAGACCTTTGCAATTTTAAGTGTTGACTACGTTTGACTTGTCTGTATGCATTGTTTTCATGTTTGTGTCACTCTGTGGTGGATACCTATCTAAAGGGCAGAGGTGAGGTTTTGCCATGTTTAGTTGATGGAAAGAAGGGCATTACTAAGACTGTAAAACATACTGAATCAATAGGGACTGGCATTTGATGTTAAAGATTATCGTGGATAGTATGGTTACTACGATACAAAAATATCATTCTTGATGCCCATGAAAATACTCAATCCCATTTTTGACACTGCAAATCTTTTAAATAAAAAGGCTTTTTTCTGATGAAGATAAAAAAATATATATAACCAGTAAGAGTGTAAAATGTTCCATTTGTTAAGCCAATGAATTGTTTTGGCCACCCTAGGCTTGGTTTTATAAAAGAGCAATATCATTGTGGATTTACTAGAAAGTGTAGATGCTCGAGAGTTTAACTCCAGTTAAAACATCTGCTAAAGTCTTGTTCTCTCTCACAAGAGAAGGTTAGGAATCAACCTTCGGTTACGCTGTTCAACATGTCTGTATGCCGTGTGCATCTTTCAAATGTGTCCTGTATTTGTGTGCACTGGGGTGGTTTTGCACGCCACATGCATGATCCACATTGGAGATATGGTTGTGTTCATGTGGGTCAGGTGGGGTGATCTGTTTTGTGCTTGCCCTCAGATAATATCCTGCAGGCATCCCTGGCTTCACACACACATCCTTGTTCTCTATCGTTGTTGCTCTCACTAACTCTTCGGCTTGTGCTGTCCTCCTCACCAAACAGCAGTCCAATCTTTTGAAAACCATTGGTAAAAAGGCATAAATTAGCCCCGTCGCAGTGTTCACAGCGTGTGGAAAAAAAAGTAGTGGCTTATAGTCTGGATATTACAGTTTGTGGAAAATCATCTGTGACTCAGTGCTTTAGATAAATACAACCAGCTGGGTCAGACTGGACAGGAATTAAATCAGGATTGTTCTGAACAGTTCCCAGATAATGTATATTGATAATTATTATGTCATACCATGGATTATACTGTGTATTCTGATGTAACTATTAGGGGCAGGAAAATTACTATTGCAATAACACACTACATTTATCTTGTGTTACGTCAATCTAAGGTTTTGAACTAATATCTTAATTTTAGAACAGCGCCCTATGCCATCCCGAACTAGTTGGCACTTGCTTGCCCTGTGCCACTCCTGCCTTGACGTTCCGAATATCCAGAGAAGAACCAGCCGTCTCCATAATCAAAACCAATATGCAAAGTTTTTACATTTTCAACACGGTCTAAATTAGCCAAAGTCAGGTCTTGACTATCATTGAAAATAGCATTTTAAATAAAACCTTACAACTCTGTGCTTCTACTGGCTTCATTATACTATTTCTTTTGCGCTTAAAATCCTGAGTGCCTGTATACTGTCCAATAAACTATTTAAGGGGGTCAAGGCTTCTTTATTGCTTTTGTGACAGAGTCAATCAGCCTAACCGTCACAAAGTCTTTGTTAGTTTTCTAAAAACAACAGTGCCTTCCTACTTCTAAATAAGAACTTGAAACATAGGTACCAGTTGTTTAGCTTGAAGCACTCACCTTTATATCTGGGGTTCATTGTAATAATAAAAATAATAATAACAAAAGTAACTTTGTCTGGCACAGCAGCTAGAAAGTAAAAAAAATAATTCATCATACTCTGGCCAGGGCTGTGATTAATTGTACATTGTTAGGATTTGAATATACCTCATTACAGTTCACAGGCCAGACTTCTAAGTTTTTCTCCTGATTAGTCATTTCCCCGTTGCAAAATTAACTACCTAATTTGTGTGTGTCCATATGTGTATGTTTCACCACTCCAATCAAAATTCCTCCTCCCTCCGTACCTACACTGATGATTATTTGCTATGTCACCTTTACACATTAGTGCAGTCTTTACCCAGGAAACAGCTGTCGTTTCTGATTTTAACCAAAAAACACGCAGACGTTCACTGACAGAGAAATGATCCACGGTTGTTAAACTTACCTGGCAAGCCAACCGAAGGTAATTTACCATAGCTTGGCAGACACATGCCATTTTACTGAACATGGTGCATAACCCCTTGAGCTTTGTTCTGCACCAACTTCTCTGTCCAACCAAGCATAGAATGAACAACTGAGGAGACTAAAGAGTGAGAAGTACAGGTAAAAAAGACAAAGTGAAGGAAAACGACAAGGGAAAAAAAACATGCACGAACTGCAGAGTGCTTTCTGATTCAATTGTAGCACAATGCAGAACAAACTGGCCAGATAAAATGCATGGGCAACTAGAACGCTTAAAGAGGTGCATGCAAATGTGTTTTTTTTTTAAATGAAAAGCATAATATAGATCTTATTACACTGTATTGTTTTAGTAATTTATTCGAAGTTAGGGATTTATCTGATTAATACCAACTAATGAAACTTCTGAATAAGCTCAGTTTTGCTTGTATTGTTAAAAAGATTCTAGAAATAAATGTAGATAACTTGCAAAAAGAATTTGAGTTTTTCAATTTTATTTGATTTGGTTTTTATGAGTTATGTTATGAACTGCTTCACTGAAAATAATCATTCTTGTCAGAAATCCATATACAGTAGCCATGGATTCTACACTTTTTGTTTCTTGAATGATTTAAGCTTTTGTTTTGTTCAAGATTTGAGATATAGACAACATGTAAGTGAAATTATTTAAAGACCAATAAATGGGCACAAGGTTTATATTTTTTGTGGATTTTCTCTAAAATCCACGAGGGTGCAAAGATTATGACTGCAAAGGGTCATAATTGTCCATACAAGCGAAAATGTGTACAACCCTAATAAATATCATTTAGCAGTCTTTCAGTAGAGTTAAAGTCATTGCCATTCTGGAACCTGAATGTTTACTTACTGTATAATCAGTCACAGTTTAGTTTTCTTTAAGTCATTAACCCCCAAGTACACATGAAAACAGGTGTTGGAATGGATAAAGTGTTTGGTATGGCTCTTTCTCGACTCTGTTAAAAACATGTTAACTATTAAAAAGAGGGACCTTGCCAGAAAGCCAACTACAAAAAATTGAACTTTGTCATTGCTGATATTCATTATGTTTAGTTTTATATAAGTGCACAGTTTAAACCACAAATAGCCTAATAAAGTGAGAATCATTTATGTGTGAAAGTTTGTATGTGCAAGTCAGGGGGTACTAATGCAAGTGCATATGCATGTGTCTGCAAATGACACATGTTGACAAGGTAGCCTAAACCGGTCAGCACTCATTAGTGAAAAAGAGAACCCCTGAATGAAGAGTGCTCTGACAGCCAGAGTACGCGTTAGGGGGCTGCACACACACACTCAGACACACACAGAGAATTAGCCCAACATAAATTAGCTCATACATAGATGCAACCGAGTCTGTTAGTCTTGCGACCTTAGTGACAGCTCCGGTTATGTCGACCCTGTAGGAAATGAATATTTGGAGCAGAAAAAATTGCGACATTAAAACTGTATCACTTGTGCATGCAAAGCTAGGAAGCACTATGACCTCATGTTTGTTTTAGGCTCATATACATTTTTTGCTGATGTCAACATTCACTAACTCAGCCAATCATATAACATCAAACTGATGAAGGCAACTTGCTGAAGTTCGGGCTGAGCAGCAGAATGAGGAAGAAAGGATATTGAAGTGACTTTGAACATGGCAAGGTTGTTGTGCCAGACAGATTGGAGATTTTAGAAATTGCTGATTTTCTCACTGGTTCACTGAAGTTGGTCTGAAAAAAACAAACAAATAAAACAATCCAGCCAGTGGGAGCTATATGGATGAAAATGCCTTGCCGGTTTTGGAGGAGAATGGACAAAGTGGTTCAAAATGATAACAAAAAAACATTTAAGTCTTAAATCACCAGTGTTGACAATGAAAATATGTGGAAGACCTTATGTGAAACCCTATCATGTCAAACCTGGAAGGAAATGGGCTACAGCAGCAGCAAATCGCACTGAATTAAGGAAGCTCTAACAACAAAAATGGGGTCTAGCAAAGTGCACCTTATGGAGTGACTTTGGTTGTACAATTTCAGAAAGTGGTAAACTTTGGCCAAATCATTTCACCTGGGTTTGAATCTGTGGTCTCTCGTTACAGCAGGTACAGGTAACACCCTAAATCGAGGATTGTCTCATTCTTGTCCTGGCTACTAGTTGATGTTTTGTCTCTGTTCCTGTCTGTTTGGGTGTGGCTCCACTGAGATAGTGTATAACTAACTCAGCAGAAAAAAATGTGTAGTTTATTCCAAGCGACCTTCCCTTATTTAACTCTTTTTACCAGTAGGTTCACAAAGATAAATGATTTTGCCAGAGCTTATTTTCACAACAGTCTGAGTACAGTGTAAACACATCACATATGTTCTGATAATTAGCATCATTAGTGCCTGTTTATTCATAATATTTTAACCAATCAGCACATTAAGATGATGAACAGAAATAGGTGAGAAACACATGGCTTTGCTTTGGGGCTATAACTTTTGTCTATTCATTACAGACTCTGTAGATGGAACATCTTTTTATGTCTTTATTTCAGCATATGGGAGAATGCAGCACTGCTGAATTATTTACGCAACTACAGTGGTGTGACTTTGGTTTAGTCCTAGATTGCTTCAGGCTATTACAGCACTATTGTCTGTGAGGACACCACAGAAGAAAATGAAAGAGTTAATTAGGCGACGGGAGGGATGCTGGTGGAGCTTAAAGAGTGATGGAATAGCTTTTGAATTATGAAACAGTGGATGGAATGCTGCGAAGGGTGGCATCCAGCCATATGTTACCACACAGCTCCTCTATCTAGCCAGGGACAGCTGGTCAGATTGCTCATGTTCAACCGAGTTAGGGACCAATCAATCAAAAGCGGACAACTTGTTCGGCCGTTTAGGCAGAAGCCAGAATAATACACGGGATACTATTGTGAGTGTATCACTTTGGCGGCAATTAGGAATTTGTCAAGAACTGTTAGCAGATATGAAATCTCTCTCACATGGAAGCTGCTACTTACAGAATTAAACAGGTTTGGATGGTAACTAATCCGTTGCTTCATCAATTGTCCAATTTGTATTGAATTTGATTTCTCATAACAAAAATTGAATGTAAAAAACACAATATTTTAAGCCCATTAAAAAGAACAACTAAACATGTAAAAAAAGAACCCAGAGATTTTACAAAATTAGAAAAAGCAAAAGTAAATATTTTCCAGAGCTTGAAGATTATGATCAAAGTTTTTTTAAAAAATCAACTGATTTCATAAAATGTTTGGACTGCTTTGTTATGGAATGCAAATAAAATTTCGTCTTGTGCTGTTCAGCTTCAACTGAAATAAAGTTTAGCTTGAATAGCCACAATAATAATCTTAAATTAATTTTCAATTTCAAGGATTTCACTTGCCATCCAAAAACAAAAAACAAAACAAAAATTCCAGATAACTTTACAACTCTTATCATGCCTTGTGTCGCCTGTTCTGAGAGATTCAGATTCAGCATAGACGTGTCTAAGGCATTTCCATCTTGTCAAGTGTGCAGAATAAATGTTTTTTTTTTCTTTGCATCTGAGTCATTCTCTTTTTGCAACTAAAATTGTTTTCAAGTTCTGAAAAATATCTGAGAAGCTATTTGACTTCACAGCTCTGATATGATTGAGACAGCCTGATATTGTCTTTAGTCTCTTCTGGGCCAAAATGATATGGCCACATTGATCAATAGTCTCTGTTACACATGATTTATTTCCCATGGCTCAGGCTGTCTGCTTTGTTCCATCTGTCCCCAGCTCTTGCAAATTTCTGCTGCCTCTCTTTCTCTCAAAGTCTCTCACACACAAACTTGACATGAATGCTTAGTTGGGGCTGTGTCCAGGTTCCCTTGAGAATGGAGACCATTTAGGCTCAAAATAGGACTTTTGCTGCCTTTGAACCGTCCCTATGAAAAATGTGTTTGATACAAAGTAGGTTCATTATATAAGAGCTACATAATATTGGGATCCTTCTGCATACCTAAAAAACAACAAAAGATTATGTGTATTTATACATATATGTATATATATATGTACATATGCTTTTTGTAGAGTATATGCCAAATGTGTAAATATTTCATATTCCATGATTAAAACTGGTGACTATGAAGGTGCAAACACAAAGCAATTGAGTTACTTGCTGAGTGAGTGAGCCAGTGATGGAACAATGTTGGCCTGCTTTAATCAGTTCATAAAAAAAGAAGTGGAAACCAGCCTCACCAGTCTGTCACTGTTACAACTTATTTCAGAGACCATCGTTTAATAATTGTTTATTGCTAATGGACCATGAAATGAACAATTAGATCGGGACATCAATGTATTTCACACTTTGATGCTGATGTAGAATGCCAAGTGGAGTGAATCGTGATACAGCTAGAACATCAACAGTAGTGAGCATTTAGTCTTGGATCTCTCTTATATTATTATAGATGTTGTGTATGTATTGGCATCTGATCTGTTTTTCTTGTAACATATTTGTTATCAACAAATCATCCTGTTCTTCCAGCAAGGTTATTTGAATTTAAATTAAAATTAAAATGTATAGAAAATCTTTTTAATTTTAAATTCTTTACTCTTCTGTCATATTGGTTCTTGACTTGCCCTGTATGCAAGTCAAGTGGTTTGAAAAATGCTTGCTATTTGAGGTTAATAATTTATTTGGAGGATTTTCTTTAGCATTCAGGTACTTTTTAAAATTTTTTTTTTTTTACCTTTAGGGCTCAACCATGACAACATACCATGCAACATTCCAGTATCAAATTGTTTTAACACCATCTATTCCAGTAAGCTTTAAGAGATATGGGGACAAATCTGGCAAAGATATGGCATAAACCTGAACTTGTGTTTAATAATAGCTAGTCTACTGTTGCCAACTGTGCAACATTTTATTTGCTGAGTTTAGTACAGAAACAAATCGGTATAGGTCAGATTTTTTAAATACTGGTAATCAACCAGAAAACTGCAATCAGTGCACCTTTTCACTATGGCAATAGTAACATTTACTCCTGCTGCACTTGCAGGAGAGCAGACTGCTGGAATTAAAATAAAATTTAAAAAATTGGCATTTTTAAAATAAAACACCAATATTACCTCCTTTCTTTCTGTGTGCTTGCAAGAGGAAACACTCCTGATTCAGCACATGCGCGTGTCGGTGACAGAGTTAAAGCATGTCTTTTTGTCCAGCTTTTGTCAACTTTGCCATTATCACTTTTAAAAACTTTGCAATGATCACATCGATATCTAGCCAGCGATGCTTGGAGCACGTAGCGCCTTGCCCGCTTAAATATATGTAGCAAGTAGAAAAGCCACCACATAGGGATAGAAATTGCCCATGATGTGATCTGGCCTTTCTTATAAAGACTGATTAAAATCAATAACATTAACTGTGAACATCTGCAATTACTCTATGTGATGATCTTCTTGGCGGGGTTGGGCGCTCTTGTTGGTGGGGCTCTTGTTGGATTCAACTTCTTTGACAGAGCATCTTCTTGTGTTTTGATCTGACATCCAACTGAGCAAATCTTCTCTGTGTCAACCTGCAGGCCTGTATGGTGTCAGGAATACTGAGCTGTGAAAGAAACAGCTCAGCACTCGAGCGCCTGGGCTCAGCAGGAAGCACCTCTCTGTCCACTTCCAGGTCAAAATCAGACGCCATGTGGGCCAGATGCCTAATCTTCATCTCAGCGTTGATCGCACCCATCGCCCTAGGTAAGAAACAAGCTCAGATTGATGAGTCTTAAACGGACAGAGTTTTGTTTTCAAAACTGTTTTAGCTCTTAACATAATTTGCAATGATTTACATCATCCTCTGTTTTATTACTGTGCAATTTGGCCAAACCCACAGTTATAGCACACACGCACACATGCATGAGCTGTGCAGATGCAGCCCCAGTAGGTCATGTCCACATTACCTCCTCTCTCCTGTGACAGTGAGCTTGAAAGACTCCAAAAACAGAGCTCTGGCCCACTTGGACTTAATCCCATTAATGGCCATTGTCAATCACACTTTGCCCACTGTGTGCTTTTTCACGCGCCTGCTGCCACACAGATGAAATACTTTAAATGCTGAAATACTCAGCGCCCACACAGACCCTCTTCAGACACACACTCAGGCACACGCACACACACACACACACACATACGCACGCACGCAAGCAAACAAACACAGTCTTCCCAAGTCGGCAGCCACTCGAGGCACACAAACACCATGGGCTTTGCTTCAGCACCAAGAGATGAGTTTCAGTCAGGGGCATTTGCATCAGTGTCTGAAGAATAAGTCGACAAATGCAAATCAGGGTGTTTATACTGGGTGAGGATTAGCTGAAACAAAAAGTGTTCTGCTTGAGAAAACACGGAAGCAAACACACCCTTTTCTCCACCAAACCGAGTCTTATCATTATCACAGGTTTGTGAACACAAAACATACATATGATAAAAATGTTCATAGCAAAATGTACATTTCTAAGTTTAGAGTATTTATGAAACAAACAAAAAAAAGAACTACAACTAAATGAGTTACAATATTTAAGCGTGGGAACTTATATCTGTTTTCTGAAGGTAATTTGGTAGTTTTAGTTTCAGAAAACATATGATTAAGTCAACTGTTTCAAAGAATTGGGAAGGTTTCTATCTTGTCATTGGGATTGATTGAGATATATAAATCAACTGGCTGGAGATCAATAAAGACGTCAGATACAAAGAATTATTTTTCCTTACATTTCTTACTTTCCTGTTGGATTCAAAACTACTACCTCTGTAAAAACCATTCATAACTTAATTTCAACTTTTTGTTAGTTATTTTTGTGTGTTTTTTTAACTGTTGGAATTGTGATATCCTGTTCAAAAGGAGTTTGTACTGAATATCCAGGGTTTCTTCCAGTATTTTATAAGCCTGGTGGACAAACAGGCTTTACTTGTGCCCCCACCAGGCTAAGCATTGCTTATTTTTTTGTCTTTTTAAAACGTTTGTATTTTTTAAGACTTTACAGTTGGTGTTCAGTTATCAATCCTCCGATCTTTCAATAACACACACATATCAAGTGATATTTTCAAATTTCCTGTCAACTTTAAACAGTTTTTAACTCAAAAACACAATGGGCTGCTGGCTGAATGACTGCCCACGCACCCAACCACCGGGTTTAGCAAGTTTTCTGGGGGAAACCTTGATATTAATATTTCCAGTCTTTTCATTTAAAGTACCTTTGACTTTTGAAAATGTGCTGTTCTTTGTTTTACTCTGAGGATGCACATTTTTTCAACCGACACTTTGACACTTCAAATGAGAGATCACCTTTTAAATCTCTCTCCTCTTCCATCTCACCCTCTCATTCTCCTCCCTTCCATCTTTTCAGCTCTTTTGCCACTCTCTTGTTCTTGGCCCAAATGCAGAAATCAATATCCTTTTGTTTCATCTGCACCCCCCTCGAGGCAGGGAGAGCAACTGAATAAGATTGTCTGTACCGTCCATGGCTGCCAAGTTTCTGTCGCCACTTGCACAACTAATGACAGACATATTAACGTGCACTCACGGCTCACACGTTATTAGATGAAGGGAAAGATGTGGAGCTGGTGTCTGTGCGTCAGTGGATGTGTTTGTAATGTTTCTGTATCAAAAAGCTTAACGTTCTTTGTTGTGAAGTGAAATGTGTGTGAAGGGAGCTCTTCTGAGCCAGATTGAACAATCTGTTATTGGACTTATGGGAGATATTGTAAAAATATAAAGAATAAGGTAATGGATAGGGCAGGATTATCTGTGACAGTCAGGAAATTTTACTCCTTTTGCTCTGAGTGCTTTTCAGCTCACTTCATCTTATCGCTACTTGATCATTTTAGATGACGATTTTATTACCCTGGGTATTAACTTTTTCTGTGGATTCAGTGTAATTCTTATGAAATTATTGTTCTAACTTTAAAGGGATTAAATGTAGACCACATTTCAAGTAAATGCTTTCCAAAATATGTTAGTCCAGCTGGCCTTTGAAAGGAGGGGAGGTGCTGTAAAGCGTTTGTTAGATTTTCTACATAACTTAATCTAAGATAACCCTCCAAAGCCAATCTCTCGTACTGAAAAAATAGTAACACTGATTGTTTCGTTAATTTGCAAAGTCTTGAACTGTTTACATATTGGCTGGGTTTTATGGGATTTGAATTCGGGTACTTTGTTTTAGTGACAGGATAATGCTTCAGCAAGTCGGGACATTTTGTACAATTTCATGCTTGTAACAGTCCTGGGACATTAATGAATGCATTTAGTGTGTAGAAACTGGAGTAGCCTTCACACAGAGTCTTGGCCAGAACCCAATACAAAACTTTGGGGATAAATGAGTGAAACCCAAGTCTTCTCATCCAACATTATTGTCTGACCATAAAAATGTGCTTCTGGAAGAATGGTCAATAAAATAAACCTACTCCTAAAACTTGTAGAAAAGTCTTCACAGAAGTTATAACTGCAAAAGTTTGGACCTACTGCATACATAAACCATAGGGTGTATGTATGCAGTTATGTGTGGAGTAAAGATGGCATGTCATTCATTTTGGTATAGTACATATTAGTACTTTGATTTTCCTTCCATCCACATATAGCATTACCTTGAAATGACAATGCAAAGCCAAATGATATGTTGTGAGATAAGTAGATAATTTTAGGATTTGAATGGTCAGACAGATGATGTCCAGTGGCTCAAGTGTTGACAACTAAATTACTGTAATACTGTTAAATTCTCACAAGTTAAACACGGCCTGATTATGTGAATAAAAATGAGACTTTCAGCTCATCTATTTACCACTTGTTAAAATGGTGCCTAACCAAGATGTTCACAAACTTACATTTTTTCAAATGTTGCTGTGTAAGATCAACAAACTTTGATGTATTTTATTCTACTATTATGTAACAGGCCAATACAAATGATCACATACAGAGGAAATCCTGGAAAAGGATGCAATTGTCTTTTTCACAAAAGCATCACCTGTTTTAAAACAAAACTGATGCTGGAATCAGTTTTTATTAGATTTTTTTAAATCAAACATTTGCACAACGTGGCAGCCATTGGTTTTCTGTGAAGATCTGGGCAGCAAGTTTAAATAAAACAAATCGTATCGTCTATGTAAGTATCCCTGGAAATAGATGCCCTCATATCACTGACTTCATTTATGAACACTGTTTTAAATAGCAAGCAGTGTCTGTGAATGCTTAACATTCCCAGTGAGCTGGTTTGTAACTGGACCCAACAACACTGGAAAACAGGAGCTAAAAACAATGTTTACAGAAGAAATTATTAAGGTCACCTGGGAATGATGAGGGAGCGAGAGAAGTGGTGCCAAGTAAACATAGCAGTGGAACTGGTTTGGTAGAAAATATTCTTGCACAAAGCTGTTGTACAATTTAAAATCTGAAAAATTTGGTGTGCACTTTATTCTGTCCCCTTTCGCTACAATTACAATCTTGGGGTTAAGTTTGTTCCAGCTTTGCATATTTGGAGACATGTTTGCACATTTCTTTTTGCAAAATAGCTCATGCTCATTTAGATTGGTTATATAGCATCTTTGACATCAATTATTTTCAAGTTTTACTATAGCATCTTGATTGTATTTAGAAATTAACTTTGACTACACCATAACTAAGGGCTTATTGGTACTATTAAGGGCCCAGCATGGTCGGACCGAAGTTGAACTGTTGATGCACGATCATGTGGATTTCGGATGTTTCCGCACAGTTTCAGGGCCTACAAGACTCACGGAGCCGAGCTCCCCCTTCTGCTGCGGTAACATCATGGTGTTTTGTCATGTGTGATTTACAATGGCATGATAAACACAGCGATCAAGGCAAAGAGGAATGACTTTTACAAGTTCATAAGTTTGGAGAAGAAGGACACAAGAACTGAGGAAGAGGAGCTTATACATGCTTCCTCTTGGCCTCCAACAATTGCTCCTCAAAATCTTCTCTCTGATTGAAAAAAATATATTTAAATATTCCAGCTACCTATGCTACAATCCCTCCTATCTTGCACAGTTGGTACAGCAGCTCATAGAAATGTTGTTTTCCACATAAATAAACACACCAATGCAATTTAGACCAATCACACAATAGCTTGGCATGGAGAATGGGGTGAAAAGTTTGCCACAGGGGTTGTGACGAGAAGTGGCGGACGACATGAGGGAAAGAACAAAATTCCACAATTTTCATCCTGCAGCTGTAACGAGAACTGCAGGGCCCTTTACAGTTTTCTTCCAGAAATTCTCTTTATTTAGCTCTATTTATTGTCCCACCCAATTACCAACTTTTCTGCCTTTTACTGAAGAAAAGTATTTCTCCACTACATGGATCTTCACAGAAGTGGAAAATGCAGTTGATCATGCTTGACTTGGGGGTTCGGAGAAAACCAAGAAGGGTTTGCAAAATGTTTACTGACGGAGACTGAAGTTTGCTATTGCGATCTGACCAAATGTGTAAAGTACAAAACTCAATGCTTTTGCAAGGCAAAAAATGTTAAGAAATAATAGTACAAATAAATACATCTTTCTATAAATATTCAGGTGTAACGATTGTGGGTTATTTGATTGTGTAATTGTGCTATTTTTGTTTGAATCTTTGCTTTCTGCCCAGTGTGGACCCAGCAAGGCAACACCATAAGACATCACATCCAAAGCTAGTCTAGACAGCTGCCTCACAGTACTGCCAATCGATCCCTGCATGCTTCACTTAACCCTTTCTCCACAATATAGATTCATACAGAGGCAGCCGTGATGTGACCATTGAGAAAACGTAACAAACTAACACTTATTGCAGTAACGACCCATTGCCTTAAGCACCCATGCTCACACACGCGTAGAAACCCCCTGATGTACCATCAATGCTTCACCTGCTACCGAGACACACATCCTGTCTGAATGTGTGCTTACGGTCTAATCATGGCCTGCGGTGATACACCTATGTGCGTGTGCATGTGTATATATGACTGTGTGTGTTCATTAAAGAGGACATTTTCAGTAAATGTCACTTATATATCAGTCCTATCTCTAAGCAAGAGCCTGCCATTACCAGCGCCATGCCCGCAGGTAGCGGAACCACATGGATATCATTGACAATGGCTGTGAATTTCATTCCATCACTCAGAGCATTTGTATGCATGTGTGGCTGTGGCTGCGTGCGTGTGGGTGTGGTGGTACATGTGTGTGTGTATCTGTGGCATGGTGAAGGGCAGTATTAAGTTGAGCTCAGGCAGAGTGTCATTGAGCTCATTCAGATTCTTTGCTGCATATGTGTAACCATGACGCTCCTCCAGCTAATGAAAGAGTCAAGGGAGGGAGGACAAGGTTTCTATGGCAACCGTCACAAGGAGAGAAAGGAGAATGGTGGCGTGTCTTGCTTTTTAGGGACGTCGTAGGACTGTGTGCGCTGATTGTGGAAGTCTCCATCCGTGCACATGCATGTACATGTGCAGCTTATTTTAGCAGCACCAAACAGAATGATACATCTGAGTCACTTACTTATGTTTCAAACCTGTTTGATCCAGATTTAATCTACAATTATTTATTTCTCCATATGTGAAAATTTGTCATCTATCTGTTAGCTAGAGCAAAAACATTTCAAATATGATTTTTGAGAAAGAAATGATTCCTGAAACAGAGTAGCATGTCTGAGCTTACATTTAACACTGTCTACATTATTATTTCAGAGGGGATAGGTGATGGAAAAACACACATCAACGCCTTGGCTCATAAATCTATCAGGGGAAGGCGGCTAAAGCTCTTGGGGTTGTTGCTCAGAGTGACAAAGAACAACAGTTTGTAAACTGCACCACAACAATCCTAAATCCCTGGGAACAGCCAGACCAACAGCAGCATTTTTATCTCTTTATGTACTTTAAGAGTAACGTGGTCCGGCTTCCCCTCCATGCGCGGATAGCCAAAATCTGGAGAAGATAAATCACAGCACATGTGCAAATATATATATAAAAAATAAGATTTAAGTTTTTTTTTTTTTTTTTTTTTTTTTTTCTCAAATGTAACTTTGAGAAAAATCAAAGCTACATTAAAAAAAAATAATAATCAGATGTTACTTTTCACTTCACTGATATCATTTCAATGGACTCATCAGGAAAGTATTACTGACAATATGTATAGTTTTCTTGGCCAATTTAGATCAAAGTTTAGCCCTGCGCAGTTTAAGCCTTCGCTCCTCAGACAAGAGGAACATTTTTGACATGTTTTGTTTCACAGTTTCCGAGGCAAAGACAAAAAAAAAAAAAAAAAAAATCCAATAACATCTTACCTCAACCTTTTGTGTGTTTGTGTCTAGTTTATGGCCGTGCTCCCATCCCCATGGCGGTGGTACGCAGGGAACTGTCTTGCGAGTCGTACCCCATCGAACTACGCTGTCCTGGCACAGATGTCATCATGATCGAAAGTGCCAACTACGGCCGCACTGATGACAAGATCTGCGATTCGGACCCTGCCCAAATGGAGAACACGCGGTGCTACCTTCCTGATGCGTACAAGATCATGTCACTCAGGTCAGTATTTATTCATTGTGGAGTTCCCCGTATTGCAGCACAAATCTAGAAAACTTCAGTTGTAATTTGTTACATGCTGCTTTGTTGATCACAAGTGTTACATGGTATGCTCAGCTGCAATATTCAATCTCGAAGCACGCCACTTGGATAGAGCAGAACGGCATTCACGTCAGCTACTTTATTTGAGGCAAAGAGATCAGAGCAACAGTAAGTGTGTGCTGTCAACTTTTAGTTTACACGTTGAGCTCTACCTACATGTTAATCTGCTTCCAAGAAGATCACAGAAAACAACAGCTAAGAAACAACTACCAACAAAAAAAGAAAGCCAAAGGTTAAGGGGAATGCACTTAAGGCAGTGTAACTTATGAGCTCTGTGTCTTGCAGATTTGCTGCAGCACAATACCATAAAGAAACAGGATGGAGATGTGTCAGCTCACCCTCTCCCCACTCACTTTCTTCTGTGTGAAAACCTCGTCTACCAACTGTGTTGTTGGGCAGCTCAATGATTGAAGGTCATAAAGTGCTTTGCAGAGTATTATCAGTTTATTATTGAACAATTGCTCTGTTTTTATCACTGCACAAGTGATGTGATAGCCAGTTAAAAAGAGAGTTATTTTCCTTTTACAGCTCTGAGTTGTCAGAATCTCCCCTGGAGTAGGGTTCAGTCAGGGTGGTTTCAGTTTGGAGAGTCAAGCCAACAAACTCCACCAAACGCCTTTGAAGAGCAAACGTCAACCATGTAAGACAGGATAGTCAGTTTTTGTACCTTGTTGTTTTTGGTCTGAGACAAATGAGACAAATAAAACATAAATGTGAAAAATAAGACCATGAAGTATAAATTAAGAATACAGTTAGGGATTAAAACCACACATCTATTTCTGTAGGCAAACTTTAACATTTTCTATGTATGTTTACAGCTTAATTCTGTTTAATGACAATGTAACTTTTTTCAATGAAGATGGGATTTTTGATGAGAGACAATTAAAGACTGCATGGTGGCCTCGAGAGCACCACGCAGTGCAGTGCCAGGGTTCGTTTTACATAAATGTTCCTTGAAATAAAGATTTTAGTGAGAGAAAAAGGAAAGCTAATCACTGTACAACTTCACAATAAGGGTACCAATAATTATGAAGTGTTCTTCCAGCACTCCAATTCTTCTTTTAGTACTTGAGTCTTTGCTTATGTTGAAATAGCTGTGAACACATTAAACATTCCTCCAACTTGGTAGATTTAAGTGTTTTGAAGGAGTGTTTGATTAGTTTGGTTGTCATTTAAAACCCTGTGGTCTGTGTCAGTCTCTATTAAAAGCTGAACTACCAGTTCATTCTCTAATAAGCAGGTATATTGGTCAGAACTAAATGGATAATACTACCAGGCCAAAGATAGCAATAATAAACCAGGGCTCTCTCTAATGAGAATGTCTGGATATAAATAATTCAATTATGTCGCCATTAGTTTCTGGATTTTTCAGATCATGTGTTGCTCTGACTTTGAGTGTCCCCCTCCCACTGCCCCATTATTTCCTCCCCTCTTCTTTCTTCTGCTTTACTACTTGCTGTCATTGTGCCTTCTCCTCCCTCCTCCGTGTCTGTAGTAACCCACCTGCCTCTGACATGTGCTGGTGTTGTGATGGGCATTACTTTGGCCTGGCTTGGTCTCTCTAAACACTCTGGCTGATGCAGCCTGTGTGGCCATTCTCCCGCAAGCCAACCCCTTTTCTATCTATAATTTATATGCAGGCATACGCGCGCACACACGCACACACACACACAACATGTTCCACCCAGGGGCTACACCAGACTTTAAGCTCCAATTAGCAGAGCCAGAGGCCAAACTTAATCTTGAGGGATCCTCTGCGGAGGTGACTTAGACCGGAAACAACTGTTTATCGCCTATATTTGAGGTGAGAATGTGTGAGTGTGTGTTGCTGTTGGCAAGTTTTTATTTAATGCACAGAATACTGCATGTGCATGGCAACCAACAGAGCTCAAGTGTGCTCATGCTCTCAAAGCCCTGTTTTGAAGAAATGCATACAGTGATTAACAGTCAGCGTATGAACATGCACATATCTAATAACTTGTTAATGTGCATTAAAGGTTTTTTGTGGGTTTTGCAGACATTGCCTTGAAGATTTTCTTTTGTGAATTCCAGTCCTGCACCACACTCACATCGCTCCTTACTCAGTCTGTTTCAACCTGTCTGGATCTCACTCTATCATTCCCTCTGTGTCTGTATCATCTCTGGCTTTCAAGCTCAGCTCAACTGGCTGATAAAATCAGAGCATGTTCCGCCTGCCCAGTGTTTCCAAAGTATCATATTCCTTCTTTGTTTTCTCCTCTGCCGCACTCCAAGGCCGGGGAGAAGCGTGCACACAAGTGCTGTGTGATGATGAACGTGTGTATATGTGCACATGTGTGTGCCTGCACCGCATAATTGGTCCTGATATCAAAGCCTCATATCTCTAGAGAGTCTCACAAGACTTCTCAGGCAACTTAGAAAGGACCTGATACTGCTGCATTTACCAGATTATCTCCCCATTGGGATACACTAGGTTGAAGGGGAAATGAAGCCTTGGCCATGAAAGTTAAGCTTAATCTGTTTTACTGGTACACTGGCCTTAGTTCAGTGACTTGGTCTGTTTTATCTGCTTTTAAACTGAAGCTCCAAATATTCACTATTGGCGATTTGCTTTGTAGATGGCTTTTCAACTTGTTTGAATTTTCTTTTGACTTTTTAATCTGCAACATATAGACCTAGCTTGGTGAGATTATTTCTCACCAAACTCTTGCCTCTATGGACCTTGCTTTATCTGCTGGTGCATGATTATGTTAGAACTGAAAAATCACCAAACTGTTCCCACAGAGTCAGCAACACAATTTTTGGATAACACAATTGTCCAAAATATATTGGCATGCTGATGTTTTAGGAGTTGGTTTCAGTGTGTAACTACTGGAAATTGGGAAATTGTATCCCAATTTCCCATACAAAAGTAGTTTTGTATGCAATCAACCTGTTGGGTACTGAGTATAAAAATGTGCCTTTATTGCAATATTTGACACATACAGAATTAACAAAAATAATTAATTATTTTACATTGTCCCTTTTAAATAAATAACTAAATATGTGCCTTACCAATCTTTATATTTGACATGATGTGGTCAGGTAAGTGCCGTTCTCCTGACAACTGTCAAACTCATACTTGTCCACTAGATTCCCATACAGGGAGGCAAGCTTTCTCCACTGCTCTAGAGTCTAGTGATAGTATTCTTTACACAACTGCATCCACTTGTTGCAGGCACTTACATAGATTGACTCCAGTTGCTTGGCCTTGAAACTTCATGCCATGCAGTTTCCTCTGCAGTTCTAAGGTCTTTAAGTACTGATTCTGTAGAAGGTTGAGAATCCCTGCACACTCTGGACCTCAAAACTTCCTGTTATGTTTAGTGGCCCATCACTTTGTGGCTTAGTTGCTGTTGTTTCCTATCACTATCCCTTTTTTATAATACCACTCTCAGTTGACTGAAATATTTAGCAGCGAGTGAATTTGACGATTAGACTTACTGCACACGTGGCGTTCTGTCACGGTACCTTACTGGAGTTCACCGAGTTCCTGAGAGCAGTCGAATCTTTCACAGATGTTGGAACGCTCTGCTCCCTTAACTGCTGGTTGTTATACACCTGTGGCCATAGAGTTCAATGATTTGGAGAGAAGACCTTATACTGTAGGTAGCAGTGTATGTGTCTTTTATAAATATGTTTGGTGTTGTTGGTTGCTTCCTATTTTGGATAACAAACAGTGCTTTTCTGGCTTAAATGTATCCATTACATTTTTTATATACTAAACCCACAAGGAGCTCCATATCATTTGAGGCTCCACTAAAAACCCTTTTCTGCCCTGCCTTTTATCTTAACACTTCAAAAGTAAACATGATGAAAGAGTGAAATGTCCAATAGTAACTGAACTTCATCGCTATGTTGTAATTGCCTGAATGAGCAGATGTGCTTCCACTGTAAGTTTCTTTTTAAGTAACTTCTTACATAGGGCTTCAGTGACTTTATTTTGATAGGAACTCCTCAGATCAAAAATCAAAATCTCCCTGAAAATAGCTAACTTTAAATGTTTTCCACTTAGCTGAGTACTTTGTGAATTGAGTGGTTGTGGTATAGTATGGTGCATTAAAAAATCTGAAAAAAGTTGGACTTTTCAGTCTCCGAGCACGCAGTCAGCAGTTCAGCAGTCCAGCAGTCCAGCTAGAAATTGTCAAGGCCCCATTTGACTCTATGTGCATCTTTTTTAAGGACATATGATCCCACTTTAGAGTGTTTGTTAAGCTCCTCCAAGTTCAACAACACTCTCCCATTCAGGTCCATGCATGTTTTCCAAGAAAAAATAAATGTTCCTTTCTTTACTTTCACAGATCTCTCAAAGCTGTCACAGTTGGACACAGCCAGGGTGTGATCGGACAACTTTATATTAGGGCAATATTTCATATCTGGGAGTGCTGCAAGCGAAAATGTTGAAAACCCTCCAAGTTACAGCCATTTGTTCACATCAAAATTACTTTTTAAGGCGTATAGGTGCTTCACAATGCACTCCCTGCCCCTCACTGATACTTAAGTGCTTCATGGACCAAGCACCTTTTAGCTGGCTCTCTCTCTTTCACGTTCATCTTCTTAATCCCACGAACACCACACTAGAGGCCAAAAAAAATGTGGCCAGCCTGAAGGACGTGTAGACTGTGCACGCAGACATGTAAACTCCTCTCTGCTACCTCTGCCAGAGATATCGTGTTAGAAAATTACTTTTAGACTTCAAACAGACCTTCCCCCTCCCCCGGCATCTCTATACCACCTTGTCACCTTGTTTGCTCTCCTCTTCCTTCTTTTCCATCCTCCTCTATCTCCCTCCGTGCCTTCTAAAAGAGTACCTCAGCACAAAAAGAAAAAGCTCAGACAGGAAAAAACATGGGTGGGGTGCTTTTTTGGCCCTTTTCCTTGCCTTTGGAAGTGTTAAATAGCATCATGCTTCATTTAATATTCTCCTATCTGTCACCCTCTTGATATTTCTTTTTTTTGTCACTCCATTTCCAGCTTTTTTTTCCTTTTCTTTCCTCCTTCCCACTCCTCATTCCTCAAATCGGTTTACACTCCCCCATTTCTCACCATCACTGTCACTTTCCCTTCCTCCATCGCCATCTGTTTTAGCTTTCACTTCCATTTCTGTTTTTACATTCACTTTTTTTCCTCCTTCACAGGCAATGAGCAAAGGTGGGCTACAGGCTGGGGGCCTAAAGGTTGTAGCATATTTCCTGGATTTAATATGCTGTTTCTATGGTTTTGGGCTCAGATCGGCCAAATTCGCCCCAATCGTCACCAAGACAGACATTAAAAGTCTCCAGATGAAAAGAAAATATATATGCCACTGCCCTGTGAGCCACACATGCATGTTGTCCAAAAAACGTTCACTTTCAAAGAAACTGAAATAGTTTCTTATCTGCTCCTGCATTGAAGAACTAAGTCTCAGCCTTCAAAGCTTCAATTTGATTGTGCTTATATGAAAATGTTTTTAACCATATGCATGGAAAACATGCATGCTCGGGCCTTATATTTCGAAGGTGCACATCCACGGTAGTGTGCTTTTGAGCGTGTATGAGTTAGTAAGTTTGCAGCAGCAGCGTTTGAAGCATTCACGCAGGGCACAGTAAAGAAACCTCTGAAGTTCTCTCCCTCTGACTCTCTGAATTATAGAAAACCACTTGAATCGCTGACTGCAATCGAGTGTTAGCCATGCACTGCAGTTTAAGAATGTTACCGGTGGGCTGCACCACACGGTTTGTCGCTTTTTTAGGGGTTTGTTTTCCCAGGCTTATCTGCACTTCATCTGTCCTCCCCATTTGAGTCTAATCCATCTCCTTTAAAAGCAGAAGACGAAGGAGAAGGCGAGAGAAGCCGAGCAGATAATGATGCATAAATAAACGTTACCTAACCGTACATAAATCTTACACTTTTGATCATTATTCCACCTCTGTGACTGAAGCCATAAAAATAATATCAATGACTAAATTGAAGTTTTACATTCAATTTGTGACTGCTGTGTGAATGGGTGTTGTTTTGAAGAGGCTGACTAAAGAATTTCTTTAAGTTCAGCGGGATAATATTTGTTTAATTTTGTTGTTGCGTAACGTTGGGTTTTTGATGTATAGGCTATTCCATAAATATAATAATACAATATTTGTGTATTTTAAAGTAATTTTTAAAGTGATTTACCTTTTTAACTCAAATGGAGCACTATGTGTCAATGTTTTTGTGCCATTGACTTCAATTCATAACGTAATTTTTGAACATTCTGCTATTGCAAGTTTATCTCTGATCATTTCTTGCATTTCCTCTTGGTGTGATGGGTTCAAAATTTTATGTTTTGTTTTCCGATAACTGAAGAGGGTTTTTTATATACTCTAAATCTATCAATTTGCAGAAAAAGTCTGGCAAAAATTAACTTTTTGCGACAGATCAGAATCAATACAACCAGTGCCGCACACATCTAAAATTAACATTTTTAGTTTACTTGCACTCAAAATAAACACAAAATATTTGCAAATATGGTTTGGGAAAAAATAAGGATTGGAAAAAACATTTAACTTTTAAAATAAATAATTCCAGCTGCCAAAAATGAAATGGCAGAAAATCTAGAATTTATATATTAAACTAAAGTAAAATTCAAATTAACATGTATGGATTTAGGAAAAGAAATTGTAATGTTTTTTTTTTTTTTTTTTTTTTTTTTTTTTTTTTTTTTTTTTTAATAGACAATATTAGAAGTCTAGTTTCCTTCCAGAAGAAATTTTTACTTTTTTGCCCACTCTGTGAGATAAATTTTCTTTTTTTTTTACTTTGAACAAGAATATTAAAATTCATGAAATTTTTTGACCATTGAAGTTCAATTCATTCAAAAAAAATTAAAGGACTTCAGAGGGTTAAATAAGTAGCATTTAAAAAATTCTTTACTTTTTCCTTTTGATCTATTCGCTTCGCCTCTGTCCTGCCGCTCCTATGAATGCTTCTTCCCACTGAATGAGGTCATATCTTGAAACGTCCTACTTAATATGTGTGTGTATGTGTGTAATGGTGTATGCAATTCTACGTGCATGTGCTGCCACCCTCATAAAGTCACTATGGCTACACGGGATGCCCTGCAGCACCCTGGGGGCCCAACTGTCACCCATGCTCAGTGCAGTAATTAGGGCCCCCACACATACACACAGTTGTGAACATACACACGCATACGTTAATGCACAGAATACAGAAGATACTTAAATAGAAATGCTGAAATATACAGCATTTTTCAAACATATTTACATAGTTTTTGAATTACCACAGCAGATTTTTATGAATTTTCTTGGGATTTTACGCAAGATACCAACACAAACCTGCACATTTGTGAAGTAAGTGGACATATGGCTTTCAAAATATTTTTTTCACATAATACCTGGTAAAGTGACACATTCATTTGAAATCAGTCTTTTTTCTAATATTTCTTAAATAATACCTATTAATAATTTACTTTTGGAAGTCAGCTTATTAGTAAATTATTTTGCTAATTGATAAATAGAATCCCCTTGTGTGTCACTAAATATCAGTAACCTGGTAATGGCAGCATTATACTATGTACTTTGATATTATGAAATTATAAAAGCTGTTTGACCTATATATGTGGCACAAAGATAACACTGTTACTTTTACAGAGCTCCATTCACTCTGTAAAACAATAGTAGCAACATCATAAGGGGAGTTGAGTTTCTTTTATCACAGACATAGTGAAAGTTATTGGGAAATGGATAGATCTCTTCAACCACCCAGAGTAAACTTGAGCTGTTTTGCTAAGAATGGGCAAACATAAGTCTAGTTGTGCAAACCCTATATACCCGCAACAGGCTTGCAGCTGTAATTGCACTGAAAGGTGGTACTCTAAAACATTGACTCAGAGGGGTCGAATAAATATGCACACCACAATTACCAGAAATGTATTTTCAGAAATATATTAAAACCATAGAATATTTTCCTTCCACTTCATTGGGCACAATTTTTGCTGCAGTGTCCTATAAAAAACGCAATAAAAAAAATAAAGATTTTTGGTTCCAACGTGACACAATGCAAAAACGTGGACCCCTTTCTAAAGGCAATGCACATGCATACATTTCCTTCTGGTGTCAACGGGATTGTTTTGTAATGATGTGAAAGATAACAGTGCCGCAGACATTCTTCTAAACTCACAAGCAGATATACCATCACACATGGAATGACAACTGGGCCATTTTTCTCTTAAACCTCTGTATTTTCACATGGTAGAGTCTCTGCTGTCTGACCCTGTTCCTCTGTCACTGCAGCTCTGCTAACCTTAGTTATCGTGCTTCACTGAGCAGCAAAGCTACATGGCTGCCTGAGAAAGGCTTGCAAGCGGCACAGACAGCGTTCACTTCCACTGCCTCTCAAACGCAAATGCACACAAAGTGTGACATGTTCAGAGACGACGAGCGCGAATCAGTGGCCTGGACATTGCCTGTGTGTAGTCAGTGACTGACTACCTGACTGACTTGATACTTTGACACTGTCACTGAAGCGCAAATCCAAACCAGAACACTAGGCAGCGATACTGCCACCCTGTCCTACCTTGGAGCCTGCTCCTCTGCAAATGTACTGCATCCTGAAACCTCTGTGCTTTTATCAGGCGAGACTGACTGAATCCTACAGTTCACTTCTCTTCTGCTTCTGAGCAGAGGATAGCCTCCTTCTTTATAGGCTCTGCTTCTTTAGAATTAATACAGACTTAAAGACTTTCTTGGCCTTTAGCTGGATTTAAACAGGAGGGTCATATATGTTTATTGTACAAAGTGGAAAAAAAATCCACAAGCAAACACAATAAATTGAGAAAGACTGGGATATAAGCAAAGGAATGTGCCTAGGTAGAATAAAGAGGAAGACTCCCCAAGTGTGTCCTGGAATTGGACGACGTGGAGGTTGCTATGGTTACTACTGGAAGAGGAGAGAGGTGGAGGGGGGAGACGGCGAAGCTCAAAAAGATCCTGTACTTGGCAGTCAGTCTAACCAGAAGGACGGAACGATGAGGTGTTTTTGTTTGTGTTTGGTGCCATTCTACATGATAGACCATACCATGTCATAATATTATAAATCAGTTTTGTTTGTGTTCACTGTGATAAGAGATAATTGATAAATATACGGAGCTGAGTGTTTTTCTTTGAAATTGTATAGAAAACCTTTACATAAGTTTACCTTTTATTGCAAACACAATATCTCTACCTGGATATTTAGACAAATCCGACCTTTAATTTGAGTATATTGATGCAATTGTGAAAAAATCCTTCGAGGATAAAAATGTTGAGCAAAATAATTTTGGTTGTTAGAATTTACCTAATTTACCTATACAAATACATTTAAAAACAATGGTTCTAAATTTTACTATTTTTTAAAAAATATGTCTTAGTTGTTAATCTGGCATAATTACTAATCAAAAAATGTTGATCAAAATGAACCCAAATAAAATGTATTCAGTTCAGCACACTAATTTTATTGCATAAATTTTGCTTTTATGAGTGGATTGTCTAAGATGTGTTTAATTCTTCAGTACAAAGAAATGAGGCTGGCTTTTCTAGGCTGACCAGAGATTGATGGATTAGACTGAAAATCGAAGTTTAACTTGCAATTCTTGTTCACCTGACTTGACTGATCGCTGATCATCTCTCCAGCAGCCCTTTTTAATCGCTGACATCTTCCAAATGGCAGTTCATTTTGGATCCTGTCGTGCATGAAGCTTGACAGGGCAGGGAGGTGATGCTGGTTGGTTTTGCACACCCTACAAAGCAACCAGCAAGCAATACATGTGATACAGCCACTGTGTGTGTACATGCATTTCAGTGCATGAAAAGCTCTTTGTTTAAAAAAAAAAAAAAAAAAATCTAACAAAAGAAAACATGTGACAGTTGTGAGAAGGTGGCCTCCTCCAGCCAAATATTAATAATATAACACATTTCAAAGTTTTCCCTGTTGGGAAAACAGCATTATTTTACCTGTGGTTTGTCTGACAGGCTGACAGAGTGAGCTCCACACTCTGTGTTGGTGTTGCTCTCACTTGTGTGCGTGTGTGTGCCGTGTTGGAGAGGGTAGAAAGACAAAAAGTGAGACAGAGCTGTCATTTCTTCATCAGTAGAATGCGGTTGGTCTGGTACAGGTGTGATGCCTCTGCTTCCATACATCCCCCAAAGTAGACATATACACAGACTTGTACAAACACACAGGCCCCTTGGTTTGTTTCCTATCTCTCCCTTTTGTTAATCACAAACCCTGTATCAATCTTCAATTACCTATGAGATTCCTTGTCTATTTCTCTCCACTGCTCCTCTCCTTCCACTTCCTGTTCTCAATGCACTTCCATCACTTCAGTTGTCCATCTCCGAAGAGCCCTTTTGAATATGTGTCTATAACCACATCAGGGTCCAATAAGACAGAATTGAGGCCAGTAGTGGAGGAATCTCATGTGTGTGGTACATAGAGGAGGAGAGGGGGAGACAGTGGCTTTTACTCCTGTAGCAAGATATTGTAACTATACTCTTTCTGCTGTCAAATGACTTTCCTGAGCTTCCGCTTAACATAAGGAGCCCTGAGACGTCATCTCTTCCCTTATGTTCTCCTCTTTTTTATGGCATCCTTGATTTGGGGTTTATCAATTTATTGAATAAATGTGTCTCAACATGAGAGACTTTATTACATTTCACTTAGAATAAAATGCTATGTATCATTATAGTGTTACACAAATTGTCATTGTATGGATGCATTTTGAATGTGAATATAATGTTTTTATTAGCTGTTTAATTTAATAGTTTCTGCTTTATTTTTCTCACAGTAATTTTCATCTAGGCCCATTACTCTGGAAGTAACAAATACATTATTTTGGATGTATGCTGTATATAGCATAATCTCTATTGCATTCTTAATTAAAGAGTAGACACACTTGGTTGCAAGGCAAACATATTAATATGCTTTCTCATCATGCACTGACAGCAACTCTTTTAAACTCCTCTTTGAATCTTTTCAGATAATTTCCCCCCATGTTGAACCATCTAAAATGTGCTCTTGCATAATTCCCCAGATATCACGCCTTGTAAAAATATGCACGCCCTTTTTCTTTTTCATTTTTTCCCCCTATATTTGGTCATATTTGATAGACTAATACCGATTAGTTGGTTATTTAGAAAAGTGCTGTCAAAACAATTAAAAGGTCATGGACCTTTTCACACTTTTCCATGTAACATGCTCCACTTCATTGTATTTTATTGTGCCTTAATGTGATGGAGCAGCTCCAAGTAGTCAATAAATGTAAAGTGGAAGAACAGTGTAGAACCATCTCTCACAACAAGTGCTTCTTTTGGTCTCTTGGGATATGTCTCTTGCAGCTTATTTTCAAATAGCTCAAGATCAGTCTGAATTGAAACCAACTACAGACAGCAATTTTCAAGTATCATCAAAGATGTTCAGTTGGATGTAGGTCTGGACTTTGATTAGGTAATTCAAACAAAAAAAATACTTTGGTCTAAACCATTTCCATTTGTGTACTGCTACTTTGCTAGACTGTAATTTTAGAGTCAAAATCATGCTGAAAAGATAACATCATATAGTCTCACCACAATCTTGAATTCATAAAACTGAAATTTTGTCTTGCGTAATCATGCATACGATTGTTTTTTTTTTACTTTGAATTTGCCAACAAATATGTCATCGTTAAAATTTCATCTGCAAAAATTTCCCTGCAAATGTGGTGACCTCCTGGTGACTCAAGCCAAAGCAATCAGTCAAGTCAAGCATCTTTTAGCCAATCAAATTTGATCAGGTTTCAAACAATTAGAAATTGCGCAATTTGCGCACCTGTGGCCCAGACCAATGAAGCGTAATATGAAAGTCTAAAAGCTAGTGGACTCCATCTAGCTCCGATGGCTTTTGGCCTGGGTCACCAGAAGGTCACAACATGGTTGCTGAATTTATGCAAGTGAATTATTTAAATGTGAATTTTGCAGACGGCTATTTTGTAGGTTAGAATTTTTGCAAATTAAATTTTTAATGCTAAATTTAAAGCAAACATAAATAATATATAAAATTACACTGGATAATAAAATTAATGCATAAAACCAGTCTGAGTCTAATGGAAGTATACTTCTTCAATAAGATTATGAGCAAATCTGTTTTCTGGATGTCTCTTTATCGGCGTGGGAAAAAAAAAATAAGCAAGAAAAAGTCAGAGACATTCACACAAGGAATCCATATTGCATGTTCAGAACATTGCACAACTCCCTAAGGGAGGCCCACCCAGAGATTTCTCTGTGTTCTTCACCATCCGTGTTCCTGATGGTGAGAAAAGAAGAGCCAAAAGATTGCTCAGTAATAAAGTAATGGAATATATTACACAATCAAATATAGTTTGTGGTTATGAATATTTCTTTTTACATTTCCAGCCAGTTGCTTGCCCATTGACCACTAAAGATAAGCAACATACTGTCTGCAACAAGCACTAGCAGGTACAACAAATGGCCAGATGGATTATAATGTCATTTTAATTTTTATTTAATTAAACAAGAATCGTTTTATGCGGTTATGCACTGCAGTTTGGCATCATCTTTTCTTGGAATTGCGCCCAGTATAAAACATTTTTCCAGGTCTGAGATTATTCATTTTCTGTTTGGATAAGGTTCCTCTGGGATCCTTAATAGTGACTTGCAATAGTATTTATGCCCTAAACAAAAATCTGAAATATGTGATTTGGAATTTGATTCAACTCTGTTGAGTAAATACTTTGGAGAATCACTTTTCAGTGCAATTGCAGATTTTGTAGGGTTTGTGTCCCCAGCCTTGCACACCTCCACATAGAAATGTTTGCTCTTGCTTCCTCATCAAATGTCCTGTAAACATCAGACCTTTCCAAACACATTTAATTGGAGTTACGCCCAGACTTGGACTGGGCCATTCTAACTCATGAATATGTTTTGATGTAATCATTCTATTGGAACCTATCTGCAGATTTAGGCTGTTGTCTAAATCTCCAGATACTGGCAGGTGAAACTCTGCATCGTCTTAAGTCTGTTTGCTGTCTGTAACAGATTTTCTTGCACAGTTGCCTCTGTATGTAGCTCCATCCATGAACCCATAAACTTTGTGCAGTTGCTTTGTCCCTGCTGAAAACAAACATCTCCACTCCATGATGCTGCCACCTCCATGTGGAACAAAACATAGGAGCATGTAATATGTATGCATTTAAATATGTTGAATAAATACATTATGGTTTTAATGTTTAAAAGCTAAATGTCAAGTTTATGTCTTCTAAGATCAGATCCAGTTGTCTGAATATTTATATGTGTATGCATGTAGAATAAAATTACTTGTTCAGTTTTCAGTCTTAAAGCTGATATAGCACACTAATCACAAATTAATGAATAATTAATCTCTGCATTACGCATTTACCGACTTTTATTGAAGTCATATTCACACATGAAAAAGACTTCAATGTTTATGACTGACATGTCTAATGTGAACATCTTAGTGTTCCAAAAACAACAAAAGAGAAACATTTAATAGTAACATACATACTGCTCACAATAATAAACAATCTGCTCGCAGGTTGACATTTTCTCAGATACAGATGTTGCCACACATGAGCTTAGTCCGCCACTGACAGTCTCGTCAAATCAGTGACATGGCCTGTTATATCTGCACAGATGATTGAAAGGGAGAGGAAGGCATGAAGAGAAAGGAGTTGTGCCGAAACATCAGAGACAATAACAGCAGCAGCAGCAGTCACTGCAGAAACACAGCCTCCTTATTCCCCGCTCGCCACAGCTCAACTTTGCTAGTGAATGATATGTTTGTGTGAAAGAAAAACCAAAGGGCAAGTCTGTGTCCGGGGCACAGCCTTCTTTGATGTGGTCATACTAATTAACATAAAAGAGGACAAGACAAAGAAAAAAAAAAAAGAACTGTGTTGGGAATAGGTTGCAAAGGTGTATGGGGTTGTGTGCATGGATGATCTGTGCGTCAATTTGATGCGTGGAATATGAAAATTGTGAGTTTTTGTTGATGTTTTGGTGTTCTATTTGGCTGAAGGATAGGCAGATTTTTTTTGTAAGAAAAAAACAGAAGGCAATGGCGGTACTGGGGACATAAGGGAGTCGTTTTTGGATCTGAATCAGGGTACTGGCTCTGTTAGTGTGGTGACGTCAGCTTGGGCTTTACTGAGGCTGGAGGGATTGTGAGAGAAACAGAGGGAGGCTGAAGATGACGCCCTGAGGGAGTCAGGGATCAGAAAGGTATTAAGGCAACGGAGAGAGGAAGAAGAAGGCAGAGAACGAAGGCAGCAATAAGAGGTCTACCACATATATCGGTGTGTGATTTCGGAAACTGCAGCTAAGTGGGTTTAGGACAGATAAACAGAGAAAAAAATGATAGTTGGAACAAAGAAGGAGGAACTGAGAGGAATAATTCCTAGACGGCAAGGATGAAGACAAAGGCAGAAAAAAATTGGTTTATTATCTTGGCTTAGAAAGTGTACGGAGAAGAAGGAAAAAAGGTGCTGCAGACAGAAATAGACGTAGTGAGAGAGGAGTGATTGGGAAAAGATATAGCGCACAAGGGATTTTGTCAAATCTTTGCTCCCTGCCCTTTATTTAGTCAATAACCTTCAGTGCTTTATGACTCTGCCATGAAACCTTTTTTGCAGTGTCATAAAGCAGAAATATATGCACAAAAATTCATAGCTTCCGTTAGTGCAAGGCCTATTTTTTAATTTATTAGTGAAAAGGTTCATGTCCACATAAATCCAGCCACTTACTTTTCTTGAAGCAAACTGAAATGAGCAGTTAAGAAGATTTTAAACATAAAAACACAAGAAAAAAATTGGCAATAGCTAAAAGGGATGTAGAGATTTGGTTTTCAGGCTCACTTTTGCTCTGTCTCATTCTGGTGTAGACCAGATGCAAATCAAAGTATCCTTTGTGTTTTCACCAAAAAAAAAAATGTTTTCTACACCTCCCCCAACCCCTCTAAATGTTACAATTGGTGGTGTGGAGACTCTCTATGCCAAACAGAACAAAGATGTGAAGAGGGTTTTTATGAACCAAGGCCACATTGGTTTATCCAAAAACTAAGGTGGAATTTCCACCTTCATGATGAATAAAACAGTCATCATGAAGGTTGTACTAGTCAATTCTGTTGGATCCTTGCTTTTCAGATGGAATATTCCTCCTCCTTCTATAATAATGAGACATTACTTTTAACGAGCTACTGACTTTCTCTGTGCTGTCAGTGTTCACATCCCCTCTTCTTAAAGACTAAGTATGGAAATAATTAATATTACTCCTGTTCCTGTAGGAGGAAAAACATTCTTGTCTACTACTACTACTTGTCAGCAGGTGAAATGCCATCATCAAAAGCAGCAGATGGATTGTTTTTTTTAGTTCATGATAGGAAAGATGCGAGGGCATTAAGCGGCATTTTGCTCTGATTCACCACCGTGTACGAGGTATTTGTGTTCATTTGTGGGAGTTGTGAGCAGACTTGTGGCAGCATGTCACTTTTATACCATTCCCACTCCGCACTCCACAAGTTGCACCTGTGACAGGTGACCGATGATGAAGCCACCGAGGCAAGAAATTAAAAAGCACAGAGGCGAGAAAAAAGAAGGGAGAGAGAGAGGAGGGACATGTATTGTTATTAGAATATGACGGACGTGGCAACACATGCAGTTTGAACCTTTTAAACTCTAATAACTCTTCAATTGACCACTGACAAACTGGTCAGCAGTAAGCACCACGAACGTGACGGTAAGTAGTCCGCAGCCAATGTTCGTTTTCTCACACATGAATATTGCGCTAGAAATCAAATTATCTCTCATGCATATTTCATTATTCTAATTGTTGAATGATACTATGAAAAAAGGAGACCTGAGGGATCTAACATGCTCATTAAAAAATCTCAATGGGAGAGTCTGACTGCTTCTAATGTAAATGTTGTCTGTTTGACAGGTGTGCACAGAGGGAAAGCAAGATCAGTTTAACTAATTGAAAGGGAATATTCAGAGGAAAAAAAATATAGTTAATAACCCATCTTAAAATATTCCCTTTCTTCTCATATTTCCCCCTTTGTCCTCTCTACATAACTTATTCTTCATGCGTGATATTTCAATAATTCATTTAAATCAAGAAGTACCATTGAGATAAAGTGGCACTTCAGTGTGAAGAGCATTTTAATGTTATAACATATATCTGTCATGATAAATTATGGGCACCAGCAGACCCCCCTATAAATCACCTTTGCTTGCGTGGCTTGTTTAATTACACCTACTCATAAATTTGTATTAGCATTTTTATCACTGCACACCTTATTGTACATGCTTATAAACATGCACACAGAGAAAGTGTGCTGTCTTACATTACCTGCTTTATTAGGAGTGAGAAATACTTACCTTTTGTGTGTCAAAGGAGAGGACCCCCCTGGTGATTAGAATTAATTATCCAGAGTCTGGGTCAAAATACTTTTAAAGGCAGGTTATTGTTCTTGCTGCTGAACACACAAATGCACACCCCCACCCATACACACACTCTTATAGTGTCCTTGTGAACAGCTCTTCAGCAACCATTGTGGGCCATCTTGCGTACAAGTGAACTCAATAACTTCATTACCATAATGTCTACTTCACAAGTACCGGTAAGCATGTGTGGTCTGCTACATTTAAAACATAAAGAGGCCTTAAACACCTGAATGTCGGCGGGGAGGAATGCAGAGAAGTGCATCATGAAATTGTATGCGTCTGAGCAGATGTGGGTTTTACTAACAGAGGAAGCATGAAACTAAATGTTACCTGTTAAAAATGTCAACAACAACAAAAAAAAAACTTATATACTCAACTTTACAAGATACAACTGGAAGACATATATTCCAATAAAAGGAAAGTAAAAATAAACTTTAAAAAGTAAATAGAGAAATAAAAATAAAAGGCAAATATCCAATATCACTAACTGCAATCAAACATAAACATTTTGGCCAATATATATATATTATATATATATATATATATATATATATATATATTATATATATATATATATATATATATATATATATATATATATATATATATATATATATATATATATATATATATATAGTATGTATATATGTCTCTGGTGTATTTACATAATGTCACTGTGAACATTGTATTTTTTTTTATTTTGTGAATGATGGAATATATGAACTCTCCTTGATTGGTGACAGGTGTGGAAAATAACAGCTGTTGCAGCATACATTTAAGAAACATCTCTTTAGATATTTGCATATTTATAAAATCAGTTCAAAAAGACACAAACATGGCATTTAGCCATGAAAGCTATCTCTTCTTCTGTCACTGACACTTTCTGCACACTTTTGTTCCACAAATCCAACTTTGCTCGGTAAAACTGGGACAATAACTGGGAAGTGACAAATTAAAAAACGCGTACAGCACACAGTGTCTTTCCATCCCTTCTTTGCAACGTTCAGACACAGGAGTTGCTATGGTTATAGGAGCATTTGATTACACTGAAACTTCACCTTCTACCTTGCTCATTAAAATTGACCTTGGTGATTTTCTTTAATAACTATACCAGATGGTTGGGCTGCTAAGAGGAGCTCAAATCAGCTTGTGTAAAATGAACAAGGGAGATTAGAGTTGGATGTTTCATTTGAGACTGCAACATACTTCAATATCAAGTTTGTTTGTGTTGGAGTTATTTGTCTTAAGCTTAATTATCCAACCTATAATTTACATATTGTTCAATTTCTTTATTTCCATAAATTGCTGTTGCTTTTTTAAAGGCTTTTCTTATAACAGCCACTAAATGTATCTCATTGTTTTTGTGAACAATATTATTAAGCAGCTGTGGGCCTAACAATACATCACTGTGGTCCTAATGTGTTACATCATCTATTGTGTAGCTTTGTGTTCAGAAGGCTAAAACATAAACTTTCCACTCATGTTTGTCTTACAGATGCAACAACCGTACACAGTGTGCAGTGGTGGCAGGGCCTGATGTTTTCCCCGATCCGTGTCCGGGGACATACAAATACCTGGAGGTTCAATATGAGTGTGTTCCCTACAGTAAGTAGCAAAATCGCATAGATTTTTTTTAAATTTCCTGTACTAAAATGATTCACATATGCTGGACTAACATGCATACAGTATGAAAGACATTTTATTGATTGGAGCAAAGAATTACTTACTCTTACACCTCGTTCTGTATGTTTTATACTCTTAAATATTCCTTATGGACCGTTTTCACACATTATGAAATAATGGTAATTATCTGTTTTTATTAATAATGAAAATAATTACAATTCTGTCTGTTGCTTACATTTCTTTTGCTTTTTATATTTTTATTCTAAATTCTATTTAGAATAAAATAGAATTTTATTAATGCATCCGCTTTACTAGAAATTCTAAAAATTTAGAATTTTTATTCTAAATTTTATTTAGAATAAAAATTAAGTTTTTTGATACAATATATCTCATTGATCTAATTCACACAAACATATATATTTTTATTACGAGGTTAAATTACTCTGACCTGAGTGAGGGCAGATGAGGGAGACTAATCAGAGACAGTGCGAACATGTGGTAAATGACCATGAGGTTTCTTTAATAATTTTACATTTTTTCCCCTTGCAATTTCCTAAAATATATCTAAAATCTGGGTTACCCCTCCAAGCTCAATGAATGCAAAGGGGATCATCATGGAGACTTAGCGGATTAAAGATATCTTTTTGTCCTTGATGTTTATTTTACACTCTTTCAGTGAGGAGGGTTTGTCCATAAGCTTTGGCAAAATGCTTCCCCTGCATCCGCTTTACTAGAAAGCTAAATATGCTAATTTTACAATATGTGCTGCCATTTTGTGGTTACTGTTCAGAAACAGAAACAACTAGCTATTATAGCTTGTTCAGCTATTTTTTGTATTCGTTTCTTTTACACATTTGTTGAGGTGTGTCCTGTACAAAAATGTCCATATACCTAAATTAAAACTGTATATTTTTATGAGATGAAAAGTAAGAAATAGAAATACATGATTTAAAACCTTTGACATACTTTGATGACAATTAAATTCAGCAAACTTTCCCGTATAGGAGCCTTTCTTTAGCCAGCTATGTAGCAGTAACAGGTGGTAAGACATCTGTGCATTATTCCATAATAAGTGTCCAAAATGTCCAGCCTCTCTGGCAGTAATGGAAAACTTGACAATAACTTCCTAAAACATGGCACACCTCTGATTGGTTTATGCTTTCTTTATTATACCAGCTACTGTGACAGCCAACAGAAATTTATAATTGGTCTATAACAAGTATAAAGGTCTTAATACTTTGTTAGATTTTGGAATAAATACTAACATGATGTCCAACCAAAAAGTGGGTTGCATAGAAAGAATGGGTGCTTCTCATTTTATCTCTGCTGTTTTGTGATTTTAAAATGATGATCTTTTTATCCCCAACTTTTTCTGGCACAATCATTTCATACCAGGGCAGCCAGATCAGATCTGTTTTGTCATTTCAAAAATATGCCTCCTATATTATCTATTGTGTGATACACACAGTGTCCCCTGCGAGGTGGCTAATCTTCCAAGCCCCAGGTGCTGAACAATCTTTGTCAAAACTGCTCTATTCAAAACGATCAATAATCTAACCTCTGCTCAGAACTAGTAATTTGATGTGCCCTGGTGCTCTTCACAAGATGCGCCAGTGTGGGTTGAAGGCACACACTTACAATTGTCAATTTACATGTTGCACTTTGGCTCTCCTAATATTGCCAAGTTATGGTCAAAGCTAATTAACCAGGCTGACTCATTGGAAGGACATTTTTGAGCTGATTAGAAAAAGATCCTGCTTCAGTTATTTCTATCAGTAAACTTGGCTGTGTGCACCCTGAGTAAAAACTTTTCTTTCTCATCGCTATATTTTCTCATCGCTAAAAAGCATTTTTAATAAGATGGCAAAGACAAGGCCAGGGTTCCCATTTTTTTCCAGCTGTATGAAAGATTGGATAAGTTAGGGCTACCTCTCCTCCCCTTATTGCTGCACATTTAATTGTCAGTTGGGTTAAAGAAAGCTATTGCACCATATTTTCAACTCTTTAAATCTTCTATAGCTGGTTTTTCCAGGGGAAATTCCTACTTAAGAGTTTAAATAAATCTAATAAATAAATGTTGGGCATAAAATTATAGCAACAGCATTACTCAATATAATGTACACTGGTGTTTCTATTTTAATCAAAAGCTGGTAGATCATGTTAAATATATTTTAAATTTTTTATCTGAGTTTTTGTAAAACTGTTGTAATTGTATTTAAGGTTTACATACATTGAGACATTTGTATCATCCCAAGCCTAAGCCAAACTGATTGTTGAAAGGAAATTGTAACTTTTTTCAAAATTGTGGACACTTTTAAAGTCCTTGTCTCATAGCCATCTACAGTCTTGGCACTACAATCCACACAGACAGCCAAGGTGATCTCCCACACTGAAGCATTCAATTATGTCGAGCTAAACGGCTCTTGCCTGGCGTCTAGAATGACCGGCAGATTAAATAATAGGACTATCAGAGCCCTCTCTGGAGCAGATGGAAACACAACCTGATACCTGCTTAATGCCCCGCCAAGCACGTGCGCACACACATCTGTTTCACGCACATGCAAGCATTGGTGTTCAGTGGGCTTTTAGCCTTCTTTCAGTCATTCTTGACCTATCTTGGGCGTTCCCACTTTTGAAAAAATAACCGCCTTGCAAACATACTTAGTTAATGGGTTTCTCGCAGTAAAGACCGGCAGAGTAAGATCAATCGGAGATGAGTTACGCTCTGATCTGATGAACAGTCGGTCAGTGTGGGTACAATTTCTCTCTGCAAAAATAGGCAGCATATGATACAAAGTCATTAGAGAGCTCGGTTGACAGATAGAGGGTCGTAGTGAGAGAGATGAAGAAACTGCCTGCAAAAGGACTGTGAAGGAGAGAGTTGTTTTCGACGGCGCATTAGCATCTTCAGCTTTCTGTCTAAAGAGCTCAATCTGGATCAGGTAGCACCGTGATACATTGCATTGCTCCTGTGGGTGTGCTTAGCGTGGAGAAATGTTTACAACATCACAAAGAAAGAATCATGTTGTTTAAAGATTAAATAAGTCTTTGGGTGTTGGGAGTCCACATTTCAGATGTTTCTGTCTGTGAACACCTCAACCTTTCCATGGCAGAGAGCCATGGTATTGCATTCCTCAAATATTTATGAAATCAATTTTCTTTGAAAGGTGTAATAATGTGGAGATCTTGAAACAAGCTGACATTCAGGCTGGAGCTTCAGCTGTCAACCATCACGCAGCACGCATGAAGCAGGAAATCAATTCTGTCAGGGGCATTGCTGCCAGATATATGTTTTGTAAGACATTAAGTGGGGAAAAATCGCCAAATTGTTGCCATGCATCAAACTGATTCAATAGAGATGGCTTATTTTGTGAAATATATGACAGTGCGCTCAGGCTGTTGCCTTTTTAAAAAGAGCACAAGGTCCAACTTTAATAAATCATTATTATGTTTGAAGGCAAGTTTAGCTATAGCTCAATCAAATGAGTGCAACATCAGGGGAAATCCATAACTCTTAGTGTGTCTCCCTGGACAGTAGACATACTAGTGGCACTGTGTAAACATCTGACTCACCTAGCAATCATCTCTGAGGGCGACCGTTGCTAATCACAAACTAAGTGCGCAGAAAGAAAATGAGCCAAACTCCAGAGAGACACAACTTCCCACTGCAGATGCACTTTTCTCTCACAACTGCCATTCAGGCAGAGTTGTTTCCAACTGCACAGACAGCGTAAACAATTCTCAAAGTGGGTTGTAAAACAGGCAATTCAATTATGTACGGTTCAGTTTTCAGTGAAATGATGCACCTTCATCCCCCTCCTCTTTATTCCATCAAAATTTTTTGGCTGGTGCTACCTTCACCACTCCTCGTCTCTGCAGGTTTTTGGCTGTTTTCCAAATCTACAATCAAGTGCTGTCTCTTTTTTCCTCTCCGACTCACCGTGGTGAGAGTGTGGGGTGGTCGTGTGCCAAACTAGCCAGCTAGCTTCTGCAGTAATTAGCCACCTGTGTATACTCACTCATAGCACTGCAGGCATACTATAAATATCCATACATCCATTAGCACACTGCTGTACAAAGTGCTTCACCAAGGCAACTGTTATACATGGACGGATCTGATCTTAGAAAACAACAGAATGATGATTGGTGTAGCTTTAGTCATATTGATCCTTTAACACTGAATATATTAGGTTGTATAACTAAGAAAATATATTCTTTGCATTTTATCTCAAGCAGATTCTAAATTAAGTGGAAATTATTTTACATATTACACATTAAGTCTGACTGCTAAATGAGGTTTATGGCAAGGGCTTTCAGTTTGATCCTTTGTATTTGTTGTATATGCATCAACAGGTTGGGTGCAGTAAAATCAAAAGACATTTGAGGGGAATTTGCAAAAAGAATTCTGTGAGGAGATGAAATAACAAGGGAACGTTTTGTGGAAAATTGTTGAAAATTTCTGTAAGACTTAGTTTCTCAATTACAGAATAACATTTTATGGACAATTCTTCTGTCTGACTTTATATTTTGCTGTAAATGTTGCATTACAAAATGTTGCTGCTGCTCCCATATTCATATTTCACATTTCAAAAGACAAATGGACAACTCACGTGAATTCACCCTTTGAAAGGGGCACCTTATACTAGCGAACCTGCCATGGTATTCCATGTCTTATTACCCAGCCGTATTTCTAGTGGATACTGTTCTTGGTGGTGGAACAAAAAGGTTACACCCCTTGATGGTATCTTAAAAATAGAAGCGGACAGATGGGCCTTGTCTATCCATTTCCTCATCTTCATTCAGCATACCGTTGTTCTCTCGACTGCTGTTATAAAGCAATTAGGAATTATTAATCAGGAAAGCAAGTGATACGTTATGCAATACCCATGCAGTCTATTTAAAACAATGGAACTTGGCTCACTAGGAAAGCTAATTAAAAGATAAAATCAACCTTCTTGTCTGGCCAATTAAGGACTTCTGTTGGGTTGGACCTTTGGAATAACTTCATCATGATGACACTAGACGAGCTGTGTGTGTGTGTGTGTGTGTTGTGGTGACTGACGGTGAGTGACTGGCAACAGTCACTCACTGTTAGGATTGCTTGCTTAAGTGTGTGTGCATGGTATGTTCATTTGTTTGGGCAAAAACTGTAGTTGTTTCCTTTCAAGAAAAGAGAAGATGGGAAAGGAACCAAAAAAACAGGGGGAGAGATGGCGGCGCGACAGCTGAGACAACGATAAAGGGAAATGGGTTAGACGAGGAACAGAAAGAACGAATTAACTGATAAAAGACGCTGCACGAGAACTGGATAGGAGAAGCAGGGAGAGAGGTAAGTGCTGGAAATACATAGGAGGTAATGGAGAGAACGGACAAGGAGAAAAGCACGTAGTGAAATAATGAAACAGGATGGCAGGTGAGGATATGAGGACAACGGGGTAGGAGAGGGTAGAATAATGGAGAAAGCAAAGCAGAAAATGGCTGTGTCCAGATATGACCTTGGGACCGGGACTTGGACTGATTGGAGATCAGCGATAATCGCTTTCAGGCTGCTGTCGCCACACTTCCTCCACGCCTCACACAAATTCCACGCACATCGTCTCCGCTCTAAGACGAACACCTTCTCAATAAACCATACATTTTCAATAAAAATGCTAATTACCTTTACACTGCAGCACAGTTAGGGTAGCACTGCTTGTGTCTCTGTGTGCACACAGGACAAAGCAGAAAATAACTGTGGGAATAGGAATGGCATCCAAGATAGAGCCTTTCATCCGGGTTAAAAATATTGTAATGCAGATTTTAATGAACTACAGAATTTTTAATAAATGAGACACAAGACAGGTGACATATCCCTATTATTCTGCTAATGTTTTCTCATATTCATTCATACCTTTGCTCAGAATAAATGAGCATGTTTTTATTCTGTAGCTGCAAAGGTACAGTAAGTGATTCTGCAAATGATCTGTCAGAGATAGTGGATTGCAGGAATCAGTTCTGAATAATGTTAGGGAAGACACTGACAGACGCTGCTTTCTTGTTGACGTTCTCTTAGAATTAGATGAGGACATTTTTTTGCAAAGTTGTCACAGCTCTTTTTTTTCTCCCCTCTTCTTTTTAGCTACTCTCAGTAGCTAAATTAATGTCAGTGGAGAAAAACGTCTCATCTCTTTGCATCATCCTCGGTGCGCAGGCCCCCCTTGACAAAACCTTGAGGTTTCAACAGATGTCTCGCTGACATATATTGTCGAATTTTGCGCACAGAAAAATGAACGTCTGTGATCTTATGAGAAAGCTTGATGTCTTACCCTCGTCCTAGAGATTAAAGTAAGAGACACCTGGAAAAAAAAATCTTGCAATAAGCTCCACAGCAGAGGCGTCCATTAATCTAGTGAAACACAGAGCGGCGGTACAAATTGAATGGCATTTGTTTGACATTTTCTGTGCCATTTGGTATACTTGTTGTCCGCCACACTTTCATTTGAAATCTATTAGTTGCTGGCAACCTTGAACTCTACATGTTTTGCTCTGTGTATGTGAGGCTGCCTCAGAGCCTCTGGTAATTTGAAGGCCTTGTTCTTTCAATGCCATCAATCCTCTGCCTCACAAAGCCTCCCTTTGCATTGAATCAGTGCATTTAAATTAAAGTAATAATTTAGCATTTTTGAAGAGAGGTTCTGTTAAAGGGCTAAAATTCATAACTCTTTTTGCTTTCTAATTCAATATGGACACATATTTGTTGACTGAAGCTAACGCTGAAGAGAAGACCAAACCAGGCTTCTCCCTCATTTCAACTCTTTCAGCTTTGTTAAAAGAATTACTAATGATTTTACTAATGCTGTTTTATTATTTTTAAACTCATAATTTACGCAGTAGCTGGTAATTACATCACTGTAGCATTGTAGATGTAGATGATTTTCCAATGTGAAACACTTGAGAATGGACCATTTAAACATTTCCACTCATTTCAACTGTAACAATTATGGAGATTTCAAGTAATTTCAGTCACTTTGACTGTAGCTTTACACGTCCATTCAACACTACGTGTTTTACACAGAAAGATCACTACTAGTGCACAGCCTCCTATTGCAATGCCATTGGCTTCTATGTAAATGACCACTAAATGTAAACATGCCAACATTGTATACGTTACTAAAATACTGTTTGCATAAACTGCTATCGCATTGTTGAGATTTGAGTTACGGTATCGTGAAAGTGTTCTTGGCGACTCTTAGACTCATTGTTAACTTTAGTTCCAGGGACTGAATAGTTTGAGCAACCAATGGAGCCAATGAGTAGGTCAAGCTGCCGGACAGAGTGAGACATTCAGCAGATTATGGGAAGGCTGAACATATTGGAACAAATATGCTATTTTCTATCTTTTTGAACTTTCAGCTTTGTCATAAAATATGCTGCGTTTTGAAATTTTATAAATCTTTGATTTAAAATAGGTTTTTGTAATATTTGCCAAGCTATCCACAAAAGATGCTCAAAACGGTTTAAAAATTAACTTTTTCATCATTTTGTCTTTGTTTTGACTGATATTTAAACCCTGAATGCTATTCTTATATTAATGTTTTTTAATATGATATATGTAGCTCTGAAAGAGAAACAGAAATAGTATATTCAAAGAAAAATTCAGACCCGTGCATCTCTGCTTATGACCAAGAATCTAAACCTCTCTTCAAAAAGCCTTAACTGTCCCTTTAAATTCACAGATAATAGTCCTTCTGTCACACACTCACACCCACCCTGCTACATAGACAGGCTATCTGCTTTCTTTCCCAGTTCTCACGAGGGAGTTGCCTGCATGTGGCGAACCATTTTATATCTTAACTCAAAACGACTCACAAACACACGTGCACACATCCAAGTGCACACTTGTGTTGGGTTTTGACATCAACACGATCTTCTTCCAGAGATTGCTTATTTATCTGGAGTTGTGCTAAGCTGCACCAGTTACCATGCATTTTTCATGAGCCAAGGATTTAATGGTTGCGTGTGTGCATGTGTGTGTGTGACATGCATTTGTGTTTGTCTTGTTCTTGGTGATGAGTTCAAGCATCAGTGTGTTGAAGAATTTATGCATGGAGAGCGCAAATGTGGTGCATGTGCACTATATATAAACATGTGTCATGCAGAAGTTTTGTGAAATGTTTTTTCCTTTGAGGACTATCCCCTCCTTCTCTTCTCTCCTCCTTTCCTCTCTCATCTCAGGGGACTACTTCCATCCAGCAGGTCTCTAACAGTCTTGAAAGACACTGGGGCACAGCCTGCAGGATTAGGTTTTCTGCTATGTTCACATTCCACATGGGTTCCCTGGGGACCAAGGTGGAATGAAATTCATATGTTTAAGAAGTTTTCTTGCAAGTATGCACATTTCACTGCAGGGTGATGTGAAGCTCTGCAGACTGAGCAGAGACAGAGAATTGGTGTTATGGTATACCAAGATGTCATATTATGAGATCTTCCAATATTCAAAGATCACTGTTAAATTAAAATTTGCTCCTTTCATTGGCCAAATAACAACAAATTTATAAAAATAAAAAGGGGATAAATTAGTTTGAACAGGTGAATGGGCAGCAATATGCTGTTTTGAATCTGTTCGATGCAGCTATAACAATTATTAAGAATTACAGTGTTCGAAAGGAAAACATCTATTGGAAGTAGTCATTTGTGTATTTTCATTCACACAAATAACTAGAACAACTAAGAAAACTTCATTTATCAATAAGAATTGGAAATGGATGGGAAAAAAGCAATGTCAATACAGTTAGCTCTGTGATTGACTGGGAAAAAAACTGTCTAGAAGAGACTTCTTACACTTTCATTGTTACAAGCACTTTACAAATTTTACAGTAAATGTGCTTAAAACAAAAGAAGGTTTGTAAGTAGAATAACATTTTTTATTAGTTAAAAAATTAAAAAGACAGAAAGAGAGTGCTGTAGACGTTTTGTGACATTATCAAGCATCCTTAGACGTAGACAAGATAAAAACTACAGTGTGTAAACTGGTCAGACCTGGGCTGATGTTTCTTTTACATTTTAAACAGTCTTTGACTTGTGAAAATTATTCTCATTTTGGAAGATATTGATTAAATGTTGTCTTGCCTTTTACTTATGAACCCAAAATCAGGTATTGCCTCTTCCCATGAGGTGGAAGAATAATTACACCCCTAATCAGCTTCCAACTTCACACACACAGATGCTTGCACATGCATACTCACAAAAATGACATGCCATTCACAAATCACCAGCTGGGCCACTGTGGATCAGAAAGCACTATTATGTAGCACTTTTGGCTAGGCCACTGAAATGCAATCCCACTAATCACATCAATTTTCTAGTTTTCATTGCTCCACTGCTATTAGCATACATTAAAGAGCTCATTATCTCAGGTCATTTTGTTTTGCTCTATTTTGTTCTGCACAAAGGGGTGAGACCACTAGGGGTACAGCAAAACATTCCTGTGTTTCCCCCATGTTGTGCCAAGCTCCTGCTTCATCCGGGTATCCCCTCTCCATCTTTGTACGCATCTGTCTGCCATGTGCATCTCTGCTTCCCATCTCCATATGCGTGTGCAACATATGCGAGATGCAATCCTGTCAGATAGCGTTCCTGTTGCAGTGCTGCCTCCTCAGACGCTTATGTAATGTTATTACCAATCACACATGGAGAGCATCCTGGCACTCTCACAAGGTTAGGATGAAATATGAGAACGATTATGGAGATCCAAGATTGTATTATCATGATTTCCTTATTATTGCATCATTAATCTATTTTTGTCTCTTGTCTCTTTCTCTCCCTTGTTCCCTGTATTTTTTCTCCTTCTTCAAATTGTTTGCCTGTGGCTCATGCAGAAGTAGAACAAAAAGGTAAGTCAATCAAACACACGTGCAAAATCAGGATGTGGGTGTCACTTTTTGTTAAAATTGAATGCTTTGTACTTTGGGCAAGAAGACATTTTGTTTAAAGATACCCTTCTGCAGCAAAGCAGCATTTGGTGGAAAATTAGAAACACTGCATCTCATTAGACATGTTCTTGAGTCGGATTATTCTATGCTATTGTAGGAAATGTCACTTCTCCATCTTGCCACTAGAGTAAATTTTTATAATGAGCCATTGAGAAGAGAATTACATTGACATTTACTATTTCAAAAGCTGAACTAACGCCAGTACTTTGCGAAGCCAGTGACTATTCAATCAATATTCCCAGGCTTTCGTGTGAAATCTGGAATTGCACTATCAACTAGAATGGGAAAACCCCATCTGCCACATCTGGCATGTCTGTATCTGCCGCGCTGATGTGACAGCATTCCAGTTAAATTACAAAGACGTCTATGATTGGTTGCAGCGGCTTCCCAGAATTGACTCCATGTCCCACATCCCTCATCAAACATGACCTCAGTATTCCTCGACGGGAAGGCTGAGGATGGAATGGGAAAATAGTTATTGTAGCAACTGAAAAAACAGCAGACGATTAAAGATGTGCCCGCTTCTGAAATTGGCACTGACTGACGGAAATAGAAAAGAAGAGAAGTGGAGGAAGCATTGTGCGGCTAATCAGGACTTTAGGAGGGAGCGAGGAAGGGGAACCGAAGGAAAGAGTGGAAGTAGAACAAAGGGTGCTATTTTCTCTTTATCACATAACTGTAATACAAGAATGTAATGCATTGAAAGTAAGAGATGGTGCTGCTCTGCTTTAACAATGCAAGCAATCAATGCTGTTTTTTTTTTACATGGACCATATGGCTCACCACTGAGCGCAGCATGGTCCTGAGGGTAGCAATTGGGGAAAAAAAGCTTTGTCAGTAGTGCAAAATGGTACCAAATAAAACAACTTTTGTAGTATTATGTTCACGATTGGTTACTGGTGGGGTGGGATTTGATGGGGAGCTCCATGGGCTGCAGAAGTAGAGGGTTGTCCAGGGTATCAGTGATTCAAGAACTTCCAATTAATAATAGAACAGAATAGAATATATCTTTATTAATCTCACAGTAAACAAATAAACTTGTTACAGCAGCACAGTAACAAAATATACCCTTTTAACCATCAAACGAAGTCTAAGCTGCTGTAACAGGCTACCATTGGCACTGTTTGTAGTGCCAATAACAGTGAAGAAAAACACAGCACAAACTTTGTAAGGAAATGTTTGACATACATCACTATGTGGGTGAGGCTTATGTAATGTGTAATTATCCTCATTTTTCCTCAGTATTTCTGTGCCCGGGCATTCTACGAGGAGTGTACCAAAGCGAACATCTCTTTGAATCTGACCACCAGTCAGGTGCATGGTGCAAAGATCCACTTCAAGCCTCTGATAAGATATACTACATGCCCTGGACCCCATACCGCACAGACACACTAACTGAATATTCGTCCAAAGAGGATTTCATTGCAGGCCGCCCCACTACCACATACAAACTCCCGCACCGAGTAGATGGGACCGGTTTTGTAGTCTATGACGGTGCACTGTTCTTTAACAAAGAGCGCACCCGCAACATTGTAAAGTTTGACCTTCGCACACGGATCAAAAGCGGCGAGGCCATCATCGCCAACGCCAACTACCATGACACCTCTCCGTACCGTTGGGGAGGAAAGTCGGACATCGACCTTGCTGTGGATGAAAATGGGCTGTGGGTGATCTACGCAACAGAACAGAACAATGGACGCATCGTGGTGAGCCAGCTTAACCCTTACACCCTTCGCATCGAGGGCTCCTGGGACACCAGCTATGATAAGCGCTCTGCTTCCAATGCTTTCATGATCTGCGGCGTTCTGTATGTCGTTAAGACCGTGTACGAAGATGATGATAATGAAGGGACAGGAAACAAGATTGACTACATGTACAACACAGACAAAAGCAAAGAAACAACAGTTAATATACCATTCCCTAACTCCTACCAGTATATAGCTGCAGTGGATTACAACCCAAGAGACAACCTGCTGTATGTGTGGAATAACTACCACGTGGTCAAATATTCACTGGACTTTGGCAACAATGGTAAGTTCAATAGAGGATCTCCCTTAATAACCACATCTCTTCTTATTTCTTCTGTCATTTTATTCCACATGAGGTATTTTATTGAGGAGTGCTTTTTCAGCTGTGACATATGGAATGCTTATAGGCACCGATCTTCTTTCAGTACTTAATTCTGTGAAATTACTTGGAAAAAGCAGAAAAAAAATGTTGCTCCATCTGTGCTGCCATGACTCTCAGTTATGACTGTTTTTCACCTCCTCCCTGTTATGTACAGTGCACATGTTATGAACTGAAAATACATCCAAATGACAAATAAATCAGCTCCAGTGTACCTTCACTGCTGCTCCCTGATATACTATTGGAACAAAGTTATCAGTAGTGTTGCTATTTCTAGAAATAAGAGACATCAAAAATCCAGCTAGATCTCTACCTTTAGTAGATTAGTGCTCAGACAGGGCTATGCTGAGCTTCAAACACCTTTCCACTCTCCAACTTTCTCTTCCCATGACCGTTGAGCATTCTAATAGAGTGTAACCCAGAACGTCTGCATGTACTGTTGGATGAACAGAAATATCTGTGTATGATGAAAGAGCTCGTAGCCTCTGCTTAACGTTCATTATAGTTTCCTTTAGCCCCATTCATATGAGTTGGCTATGACGTATTGTCACTTATTATGCTTTAAGAATGCTGCAAAGGCCTATCCAATATTACGAAAGCAGGACTTCATTTATTTTTTCAGTGAAATGTTCCAAAATACCAGAGGAAATTGAAACACCATTATCTTCCAATTTAATTTATGACTGATGTTTAGCATGTCTTCACCTTTTATTTCACAAGATGATACAACTTAAATCACAATTCAAAACTCTGGAGCTATTTGCTGACATAAATAATTCAGACTCAACATTTTATTAGCCCCAATGTGTTTTACAAAACCAGGCCCTCCTAACCCCGGACTTTAATAAAGTTAGATTTGATTATTCCTCTTTGCACAATCTCCCCAGATAATTTAGAAGTTTAATGTAACGAGCCAGCTAATCATTGTTTCAAATCTGGTATTTCAAATTAGGTATGTGGCTATGTACTTAACATAGTTTCTATGACTTTTGGAAGATAAACAAGCCCACAGCATTGCAGATCTGTGACTGTCTGCGACAGTGAATATCAGGTGCACATTTCTATATTCAGACCCCCAGATTTTTTTAAGCCTCTCTCAACCCTAATTACCCTTACTCTGAGACGTAAATGACAAATTGGTCGTAATCCAGATTTATTTGCCAGATTTACAGTTGTGTTAAACTTAATTTAACACAAAGTTAGTTAGTAGTTGTTTGCTTAGGTCCATCCTCTGACTTAAGATTTCAATTTAGTTTATTAATAAAGTTTTGTTTTTCTATTCCAAAAAAAGCTTCCACTTGCATATCTACATCTATACATATATTTAAACTGGCACTGTTGGGTCTGTTTGAAAAAATCAAGAATACTGTCTAACTTAAATGGTGTCTTACTTTTTGCTCTGGTATGAGTTGTAAGTTTGACCTCCTGTTCATCTTTCCCCTTGGATGGATGGAAGGGCTTCATCCCCAGGAGCCTAAAGGGCTATTTGCCCAGCGTAATTGCCTTTCAGCACCTTTCTATGGAGTGGTCAAGGCAGTCTGGCTGCGTGTCTTATTAAATGATGTCTGAATTAACGCATGCTCTTACATGCCGTTAGGCAGTGCAGTACAAGAAATTATAGAGAGAGACAGCTGTAAACTTGGTTTCTACCGATCAGTGTGTGTGTGTGTGTGTGAGGGGTTTTGTATGTGTGATACTATGCTGTAGAAATGTGCTTGTTTGTGAGTGTGTTTGTAGATGTGCATAATGATGAGTATGCACGTGTAGTAATATATTTAAAGCATGAATTGCTGTTTTGTTCATGAGTGTTTATTTATTATTAAGGTGACATCATACCTATTATAGAGCTTCCAGTGTCTCGGGAGGCTCTAAAGTGGAGATCAATGGGGATTCAGTGTGGAGAATGACCTCCAGTGCATAGCAACAAGCCAGAGTGCTGACCAGACGGAGATAAATACATACAATCAATTGAACATCACTCTTTTTACGTGCGTCCTCGTTCCCCTGTCTCACTTACGGAGGACACAGAATAAATTATCTACCTTAACTACATGATTTTCTCATTCTCCAGAAAATAAAGTGACTGATCAATTCTCCAAAGATTTAATCCGTTGCATGCTTACACTACTGTGGGGTCTTTATCCCTGTGAAACCCGAATAGACGAAAGCCTCCTAATGTTGTTTTTTTCCCTTCAAATGCGTGACGCATTGAGCTAAATGTTGAAAGCAAACTTACTATGTTCCAGCTTTGGCATTTTTTTCTTGTTCCTTTTTCTTAGTCTATTCAGAAAACACAGAGAGAAAAGGGCCTTTCAGAATGTTTCAGCTCATTACTGATGTAGCCTAATGTACTCCCTGTTTTTGTTTTCGCTTATGTGGACTTCTTAAGATATGAAATGAGACAGGAAATGGGCCATGGTCTAAGAAAGAGACGAGGTTGGCCACCGAGGACAGAGAGTAATTGGGCAACAACAGAAAAGCACCAATTACTTAGTTGTGTCTACCCAGCTGGATTACAAAGGCAGGCGGTTTGAAAGAGTTGCCTCTGAGGCTTTGGGATTGTTTGGTTTCGGCATGCCGGGAAAGGAGCACAGTTTCCCTGGCACACTTAAATTTAGCAGGCCAGGTGCAAAGAGAATGCCAGAAAACTGAACTGAGGTTTTTGTCAGGTTATAGAAACATTATAACACAAAGGATGAAATACCAGAGTTCTAGTTGGTAAATTTTAGGACCAGTGCAGATACAAACCTTTTGGACTGAACATTACTTACAATGGAATGTGGATATTGTTTGAATAAACCTGTAAAAATCGCATCAAAGGCCTACACAAGATCCAAATGATTGCAAGCACTGTGAAAATAGTCTTTAGCTACAAACGATGCTAAGGTTGCCATCTGTTGTCAATTCTAAACTAAAGGACGTTCTGTCATTACTATGAAGACCATGTAATCCTCCTTAAATGTGAAATTTCCTACACTGATTAAACCTTAATAGGTTACTTTACACTGAGAAAAAATTGCTTGGTATTACAGGTACGCTTCCAATGAGGATATTTTACAAATAAGTTTGTAAAGTTATTTATTATGTTAACGTCTAATCTTTTCTACATAAAAACCAATCTGCTAAATTGTAATCTAACTCAAATTATATAGTGCCTTTATACACAGATTGGTAAGAAAGTGCATTACTGCATTCTCTGCTACTTTACCTATTGGTTGCAGTGAGACTCCTGTACGCTAAGGAGTCTGGGACATGCTTGACAACTAAGTGAGGATATCTTTTTGAGATAGATTCTGCATGGTGTTCTGTTAATGAAAACTGTTGCACAAATATTAGAGAACAAATATTTAATGGCCTTCATTCACATTTTCCTTCTATTCATTACAAAACTGTGTCGTCCGCTAAGAAACCCTAACATTTTCCATCCATCTTTTTGGCAGTTAGTTTGGTTTACTATACAGGAGCTTCTTTTTATCTCTGTAATGAAACTTGCCTCTGTCACATAAACACAACAGAGAACTATTTTTTGTGTTGCAGTTGCATAGACTCCTCATTTGATAGTTATATAGAATTGCCTGTGTATAAAGGCAGTGAGCTTGTTGAATTGAAATTCAGTTTTTAGATGTGTGTGTGTAACCACTGTTAGTTTGAGAAAAAAAAAACAACATGTGTAAGTGGGTTCAAAATAGGGTAAAAAACTGGCAATGGACCCATTGACTCAGAGTCACAAATCACTTACTGTGCTACACAGTAAAACAAACAAATAAAAAAACAGTCCCAGATGGAGGAGTCCTTGACTGCTTCTTTTTGATCTGAAAAAATATGTGCCATTAGTTATAATCATTACCAGTCATTTAAAACATTTATGTTTCACAAAGTCAGAGTGCTTAGTAATTAAAAAATATATTTCTGTCATGTCAATATTCTTATCATTACCAAAATGTCCTACACTTTGTCAGTTGGAGTATCCTCCATGTTTTTTAGGGATTTAAAAGTACTATAGTGAAGGTAAAAAGAAAGTGCACCCCCTTTAAAAGTTTTGCGAATGTTATGTGCTTCTTGGGTTGGATCTGATATCTTGCAAACTTTTGTATTTTAGCTTTGGCTAAGTTTGATTAGTAATAATTTTAAAAATTGTCAAATCAGTAAGAAGTTAGTGGTTTTCATCATATTTTCTGGGTAAAATAATGACAAGAACGTGTCAACCAATCATCTGAAATAGCCTTAGATATCCATCAATATCAGGTGTTTTGAAGGGATGAATCCAAATATCTTAATGCAGTGTCACTTTTATATCTGATTGACTAACAGTGGACATTTTAGGGTTTGAAACTGTACTGCAGTTGTGCCAACACCAACAGTGTCTTCATGCTGTTTCTAAGGTTTAAACCGTTTTCATTAACATCTCAGTGGGAGACTGAACACATTTCTCTGGTTGTGTAAAGCAACGAATAACCCCCGAACCTCTCTGTGACTGGTGCAAGCTGTTAGTTAATTGTTTATATCCAAACTAAAGGGTACCCTAAAGTTCTTCCTATTGTTTACAAGTCTTATCTGTTTAGAAATGTTTCCATTAATGAAAAAACACATGTGGCCATCTTTGTTAAGTTGCCAAAGATGGCTACAATTTAATTTCTTCTCGACTCTCCCTTTTAAAAGACAGCACTGTGTTGAAATATATGTGTAACAAGCTAGAGAAGTAGTGTATGGTAAATCAGTAAGAAGTTAGTGGTTTTCATCATATTTTCTGGGTAAAATAATGACAAGAACGAGTCAACCAATCATTTGTATTGTTAGATAAACAATACTGTGTTTGTTTTAATTTAAGTACATGTTTAAATTTCTAAAAGGGTAAAGTATTGATAAAAACTGACTAAAAGGAATAAAAGCACATTTAGCGGTGAGAATTTTGCAGCCAGTTTACACTCATCAGTCGTCGTAAAGCTTTAGGCAGCTTGTCTTAAGTTGACCCCTTACCATTTTTCTTTTAAGAACAATATTAATATAAGAAACATAGGTGAATGTGTTCACAGCAGTGAACACATTTTACACAGTTTACAATGAGCAATCATTGTAAAACAGGTTTTCACTGTTTTGAAATAAAAAAATAATAATAATAATGGTGATTTTTAAAAAAAGTCTCTTTAGCATTTTGTATTGTCATTTTGCATTTTTAGTATAATCGATACCACAATTTTGTGTATTCTCCAAGTGAAATGAGATTGTAAGTCTTTAACTAAACCTCAAGATTTCCAAAAGGTGACCATGTTTCCAAATCCAGAAAGTTCCATCAGAAAAGCTGAAAGTTCAAAATGATAAGCTATTATCTGCCAGAAGTCTTGCTCTCTCTTTTGCAGCCTGACTGAAACATAGGCACACCAGAAGAAAGTCACATAACACCTTACATGTTTAATTTACCATGGTTTAACAAATAACATTGAAGTTTAATCTCAGAACAAACAGCAGATGTATAATAGAGTAGGATATGATCTTTTTAAAATGTACATTCTTTCTCCCTGGGTTCTTTACAAAAAAGCAAAATGCCTCTCTTCATCTATTGTTTCCCTTGTCTGTTTGTGTTTTATTCCTTTGCTGTTAAATCCCCATTCTTTCTCCCTGTGTTTCTCACACATAAACATAGACTCACAATGGCAGGAATCTTAACATTTCCTCTCTCTGTCTCATACATCTTTCTCTTTAAATGATTGTTTTTTCCATTTTTCTCTCATTCTTATCTCACGCATAATCTGCCCTCCTTCTTTTCTCCTACTTCTATTCAGCATCACAGGGTGGTTTCATCAAGCACCCTCAGATGTATATATTATAGAGGCCTGGTGCATGACTGCCTATGTAAAGTCAGAGTCAAAGTCGCTTGTCTTCGCATCACCCCTTTCTTCCAGCTGCAGTCCCCCAGCACTGACTTACTCTCTGCTGTTTATGGAGTTGTTTCATCATGTCTTCTTACATGCATATTATAGAGACTTTGCCCTACGCAAGCAGCATGGCTCCGATGAAACATCTGAATAATTTATCACCTCGAGTCTGCCTTGCCACACTTTAGAAAGTTTTCCCAACAAAGTCACAAAATTATTCATGTTTCTGCATCTTGAAGATGGGTGGGGCGAATGGGGCTAAAACAGCGAACATGCCAACTCACACGCACTGTTATTCCCCACTTTGCAATTTTCTCTCTTTTCTATTTCCACAGCTACCCCAATGGGCTAGATTTCTGTTATTTTCTATCTGGGAAAATTCTTATATGCTGAAGTTGTCAAAATGCTTTATTTGGTTTTCTTTCAGTGTTTTTCCTTCCCCTTTGGGATGATACTGTACTTAAGTTTGTATGTTCTACTGTACAGAAATCACAGCCTTGAGTTAGTATGAAAATAAAGTAATTGTGCATCACCATGTTTCACCTGATTTGTGGGAAGAAAGTTAATAAAGGTAGTAATAATAAAGTATTTGCACAGCTCTTCTGAAACCAGATTAAAAAGGTAAATGGTGTACGCTACATAAATATACACGAGTCACATTCCAATTTGATATATGATATGAGACTTTGTAATAAAAAGCAATATAAAAAGACGAGCACAAATTAAGTTTTTGATATTTATACACTTTATTTCTGTAGCCACAACATTCAAGAAAATTCTATAAAGTTTTGCAGATGAAAGTCTGGAATGACCAAAATTCTGTTTTTTAAAGGCAAATTACCACAAAAAATACTTGAGGAAATAAATATATCACCATAAAAGCCAAAAAGCATCTTCTGTATAACATTGGATTAAATATTTACTGTTCTGTGTGATAATATTTCCCATGATTATAGTAACAGACATGGTATGAACTTGGTACACCCCTTTGTTTGCAGAACCACCTGTAACAGAAATACCAAGAAGTCACTGTTTTTTGTTTATCCATCTCACATCTTTGTCGACAGCAATTTCTGTCAACAGCATTTCACTCAAGGTTGTGTCTGGAGTTTAACCACACCATTTCAGCAGCTTCATTCTTTTCTGTCTCACTCTGTCTGTTGTATATTTGCTAGTGTGCTGCGGATCATCGGATTTGGAAACCTGAATTGTGCTGCCATATTGTTTTAATAGAGAAGAGCCTTTCTCCTTTCAGTGCTTTACAAACAAGCCATATTTGCTTTGCTTTTCTAATTGTGTTTTTAAGTGTGAGTTTAGGACTTTTTAAAATTTCTCTTAGCATTCCACAGTCTGACCTTTAGGGAAATTTTCTGGGACTCCTGATTTTATCAGATGTTGCTTTTTGTGTTTTTCTCTTGGGAATATTTTCTCTGAACTTTGAATAGTGTGGAAATGAAATCCGGGTCCACTGCGAAGTCTTTCCTTCTTGCACTGTGTTAATTGTGGGCTCCAGACCAACATACCTGGAGCGTACTTGAACATTTACAAAGCTGGTCACACCTGCTGGTTATCAGTTATCCAAATGTTTTACTTAGCAGCCCTGGCTGCTACTTTGACTCTAAAATAATTTGGAAGTAGCAAGAGTGTGCTTCGTTTTTGTAGAACTGTAGTCTGAACAAAACTTACAAAGAATTAAACCACTGCCTAAAAGTAAACATTAAGTACATCTCAGTTGTTGATGTGTTACCTTTCACCCCTGGACCTTTAAAATATAAATGTTCTAGGTGTTTTGTTTGTTTGTTTTATCCTGCAGTGACTTATAGCCCATATCAAGCCCAATCCTAACTGTCACCATATTTTTATTTATATACTACTGATTATATTAATTATCGGAACATGTTATCACCTTTCTAAAATGTGTAGTTCTTATTAAGAACTCCACATTTCCACATTTAAGCTCAAAACAGATTGAACTTATTTTTTAATATTTACAGATCCAACAAAACTACAATGTTTAGGCAAATATGTAGTCATTGTCATTGACTATAATATTATTTATATTTTAGTTAATCTACAAAAAATAATTATGACCTTTTGCTTGTCTTTTTGTTTGTTTAGAGGAATTTAAGTGTTCACCCTTGAACTCTTAATGGTTGAAATCACAGAGTCCCATTTCCTGAGGAAGTGGAGCAGAGAATGTCTATTGTCTTTAGAACTTCATTCCCTTGTCTTTTACTGCAAACCCCCTTCCCCCTTACCCTCTCCACTCATACTCACCACACACACCCTGTTTCGTTCTCTTCCTCCTTGCTCGTGCCTCCCGTCCATTCTCCTACTCTGCAACAGATTGCAATCAAGCAGCAGCAGTGCCGGGAATGCTGGAAACAGGCTTAAGTGGAGAGAACAACAGCAGTTAATGGTTAAAGTGGAGGCCATCTTTCACCGGATTAGACTAACCGTTTCACTGATTAGAGTAACCCTTGTCACTTTTCTTGCTTGCCTGCATGAATTCTGTCCATATCCACACTCTATTGCAATTTTCTGTTATCTATTGCAGCACTCGTTTCCGTAATACCCAAACAGTAAGTGAAGTTCTACAATCATCAATCTCTTTGCAGTTCATTCAAAAATAAATTTGCATGGGGCTCCTAATACCTTTTCTTGGTTAAAAGGTGTCTCACTATACCTACATTTAGGCATTTTTTCCATGGCGTGTTAATGCTCTTGCTCTTTCAAAGCTTTTGAACTACTCCCAAGATGTCCTGTGTTGTTGGTGCAGAGCCACTAAAGGATAACTTAATGGAAAAGTTGGGAACAGATTGATATCTAATCTCTTTATAGATTGTGTTTTCTTTTGCAATGTGTGGTCACTTGGAAGACGAATTGCTATTTTCGTAGCACTTGAAGGGGATCTTTTTAAACTTACAAACAAGTTCAGTGTTGCTTAGTGACAGTTTGATTCTTATAATAATGGTGGTGAAAACAACCGATTGCTGTTATTTATTTCTATGAAAAGAGTTACAGCTGGGGATAGGACTGTTAAAATAGAAGATTTGTTTGAACACATGTACATACAGTGCTATGTAATAGATTTAATATCCACAAGCCATGTAGGGAACACACAAAGAAGCTCATAAGATAAGAATTCAGCTTCTTTGCTTACAAAAATATTTTCATTTGTTCTATAAAAATTTTCTCCTGACATCTATTCTTTTAAATTACTATTAAATTACCTATTATTATACTCCCTCAAGAAAGACCAAGTACTTTGCCTTTTTCTTAACATTGTAATTTGTTTACCCCTAAAAGATGCCAACATTGGATTGTGACAAGAATCACCAGGAACTACTGCTTGAATTTTTAATCATTCAAACTAACCTATGATTATAGGTGATTAATAATGCGAAACAGGAGTAACACATTAAAATGACACAAACATTAATAAAAAAAATGAATAAAAATGATTCACTTCTATTTATCAGAAAAAAAAATGATTTGGCTAAAATAATAACAATTTTTGCACTCTATCATTCAGCTAATTTAATCTCTAAGATGCTCTGGAAAAAGTTATCTCTATCTGATTTTGAGCGGTCACTCAAATGAATTATAGGTCCTGAAGGCAAGAGGGCTAGAGGGATGGATTCCCATCCTAGCGGACTTCTTGTGTCCTTGACTCTCTCCAGTAAATAACATAAATAATTCCATTTATGCAGCAAACAACATCAGTTGCTCCTCTGTCCAGGGGATGCATGCTCCCAGCTAACAGTAGCATCTCATCTGCATTTGTCGAGGCATAGAAAAATTGACTTCATTGCCAAAGTTGACTTTGGGGATTGCTTCATTAAGGGACAGTCAAAGTTTATCTTTCTCAGTATAGGTGGACAATACTTGGTTGTCTGCTATGAACTGAAAGGGGAATTGTTGATGTAAAGTCTCCCAAAATCAGAATGAAAACCATGAGGCACTTTCAAACTGTTCAATTTGAATTCCCACAAAAGAGGTCTATCACCTAGCTCAGAGTACATTGACAAATTACATATGGGTATTTTGTTTCAAAGAATAATCTCGACTTTAAATGATACAATGTAACATTTTAAAGAGTTGCTAGTTTCATTTCAAAGTGTGTTTGGGCAAAGCACTGAACCCCAAGTTGCCTTCAGACAGACCTACAATGGAAATCTGTAGATCACAGAATATTTGTGGTACCTTAGACCTGAATCAAGTCATGATCTATGCAAAGACTTGATGAGTTATGTCCATAGGACCCTTCCATTCAGTATAAGTTCATATATTTATGATTTATCCATGCCACACTTTTTATATTTCTACTAGTAAAAATTTAAGAATTTGCAATTTTCTTATCAGTTCAATAATATGCTCTAGTTTGTCACATAAAATTCTACTAACAGAAAAAAACTTAAGACTATGCAATAACTTTTATTGGTTGTAAAGAAAAAATAATGCTTTTCAACACTCTGTGCATGCGTCATGTTTATGACATGAGAAATCTTTGCTTCACAACGCACCTTTTTTATACGCTGGTGTGCTCAACACCCCTGTGAACACCCCCACTCTGCCTCCGCTCGCTCCCTGCCCATCCTTCTCTCTCCTCCAAATAGATTACGACAAAGCCGTCTCAGCAGAGCCTGAACTGTGCTTCGGAGAGTCTGCACCTGTTCTGTGCTTGTAGTGTGTCCTTATCAATTGGATAGCCCCAACCAGACCTTCTGTGTGCATTTGGCTCCTGCACAGCATTTCCTCTGCCTAACAGTAGATGCCAGAGCAAGCAGGCCAAGCCAGGACAATAGAGTGGAAGGGAAGCCCACAGCACTGCAGGAAGCTAAAAACAATTATGCAAATAGGTAGCATAGCATGCCAAATTAGCTGTGCTGCTCGGATGTTGTGAAATATATAAAATATTAAAAAAAGAAAAAGGGAAATGTGAAGCAGAAAGAAAAGTTATCAGTAGCCACTGGGCTAGTTGCAAAATAATGTCGCTCATGTTGTAGCACATTAAAAAATTTTTGCTAGATGTTTTCTGCAGAATTAGCATAAATTTCAGAAGCCTGAATAAACACAGCCCATGATTAGAGTAGAGAAACAAAGGTGAAAACAACAAATTGTTTGTCTTTTGCACCTTGGATTATAATAGAAGCATGTAACTGGGAAACCTGCTGCAGGTGTCTTCAGCCACAGCAGGGGGATGATGACACAAATATCCAACCAACAGACAGGCCACCAGGTCTAAAGAACCACATTGACTTATGTACAGGAAACATTAGCTGTGGAATTGGCTGCTACCTAGCAGCCATTTTAAAACTGTCCTTGTTAGTCGGGGTACTTTATTTCCTCTTTTTTTTTTTTATCTTAAAGCATCACTGCTTTGAAGTGCATTCTGTCTTATCAGCAGGCTTGAGCCACTCGCCACAAGCTCTGTTCATACTGAGAGGCACATTTCTGTTAAAGTGTAGGCATGACGGAGCGAAAAGTAAGCGCTTGTATTATTGGGTGTATATTTGTCTGCTCTCTGCAGCCATAGGGGATGTGTGTTATCACAGTATGCAGCCCCTTTTAGTGTGTGTACAGCTGTTACACCCAGAAAGTTCCCCTTCTCCATGCAAACTCCAACTCCTAATTAGATCACTTTGACCTTACCTTGCTGTGTCCATCTCTCACCACTTTTAATACAAAGAGGAAATCCCCTAAATATAAGCTATTATCGTTATGGATATGAAGAAGCAGAACAGGCACTTCATCTCCCTTCTGAAAAACTTTTTTGTCTTAGTTCAAATCTCTCTAGTCTGTCTCCTTTGCTTCTTTTGCTGCCTGTCTGTTGGTTTTTGTCTAACAGTGTCAAAAAAAACTTGCCAGGGGAAATTCGTTTCACCTACACCCCAGCCCCGTCTCTTCTTCTTCTACCTTTTGTGCTGTGGATTTCATGATCCCTCTGTTTACTAAGCAAGAAGTCAACAAGAGCTTTCTGGGCAACAGAGCAGAGGCAGAGACAGGCAGTCTTACACAAACACAGAAACAGTGTCTCGCACTCACACAGATAGACACACACATATTCACAGGTTCATGCAATGTCAGTGTGCATGCGATATGTGCTAGCATCTCAGACTGACTGACTGACGGCATCTATGTGGCCCCTCCGGTGTGGTGACAGATGACATCTTTGGGAACAAGTTTACTGTCTGCTACTGTATCACCTTCCCCTGGGCTCACTCCAGTGTATGGAAACACAATAAAATAGACTAAGAAATCTGAAAATAAAATTACATTAGTTAGTTTAGTTTAGTTTAGTTTAGTTTTCTATTTGTTTGAAACAGTTTTTATTCAAATTTATTTTGCTTTGAATATTGAAAGATTTATATATATTTTTTATTTATTTATTTTTTTTATGAAATGGCCATAATAATTTTTTGAGTTGTAGTTTTCTCACCATTTGATAAATAACAGTCTTATTGCGTCTCTTGGCAATATTGCAATATAAGTTGTATTGTCACAATCGCTACTTGTAAATATTAGCTACTTTCTACTTTCTGCTCATCCACAGACTGAAGTGGATGAGCACTTGTCTCAGCTTATCTTGTCTCAGGCCCAAGGCTGTCAGCAGGCCTGGTTGCCATTACGTTTATTCTGTTTTTCCCCATGGAAAATATTCCTGCTGCTACTTACTGTGTTTCCTCTCTTTGTCCTAAGCATAGAAATTACCTTGTGCCAGTTTTTGTCTTCCCTTCCCGTCCATTGTTTGCCAGTCGGGACAAAATGGCCTCTCATTCAGAATCTGGTTTAGCTTCGTTTCTACTGTTGCCACATGCTTGCAAAATACTGAACAACACCAGGGAAGACAAGCCGGGGATTCATTAAAAAATGTTCCCGTCCTCTTTATTAGATTTTTTATTTAAAATCAATTGACTTTTACTGTGCTATTTTAGATTTAATATTGAATTAAATGATACATATTTTGATTAAATCTGAACTGAATTGGATGCTGTATAATTAATTAATTTAACAATAGTTAAAATTTAACCTATCAACTGTCTAAAGTTTGCATTTCTTGTGAACTGGTGTTATATGAAACAGCTAAACTGAACTAAATACAATATACAATAAAAAGTTTATGATCCTGTTCGATAAATTAATCAATGGGATGCATAACTTGCAAAGTTTATTCCTGGACAGTACCTCATATTTTATTAAAATGTTGATTGACATTGCCATATTGTATTAAATGTTGTAATTAACTTCATAAAATCACATTCTACGGTCATATTGATCTCATACTTGTTGCCCAGCAATAAAGAGCGATTTTATTGGTTTATGTTGTTCTGAGGGCTTATGGTCGGCAAAGTAGGAACACATCAAGTCTATACCAAAGAATTTCCCGTTTAGGGATTTTTTGGTTTTTTCATTCTTTACTTCATCTGCAGCCATATGTGGTTTATAGATAGGATTCAAAATCTTTTTTTCTGAATCAGTCTTTTTTGTGTCATCTGTTTTGGCAAAGAGGACAGTGTTTACGTTAAGCTGAGACTGTTACAAGGCATTTACCCAAGGCCTCCTACACTTAAATGCAGGCAGATATGTCAGCCCTCATGAGTATAACCTAGCCTTATTCTCCATAAATGTTTCATGAACCTGTTATGTCATGCTCCCGTAGCTTCCCTACAGCCTTGAGAGACGCGAGTGATGAATTCATCACACTGAAAGATAAAGTGCTGCAAAAGTGCAAGGGAAGTAGCAGCAGGGGAAAATAAGTGTGCAGGACATGAAAGGTGGTGTTGATGAACGTAGAAGCTGATTTTGGTGGAGCAAAGAATGTGTCAGAAAGAAACAGACAGTTTTGAGAGAGCAACAAATAATAATGCCAGGAGAAGAGATGAGGAAAGGAAGGAGGAGAGACAGAGATTGGCTGGCAGAGAAGTGCTGAGGACCCTCGTCTGTGATGCTTTCAGACTTTTTGTGTTACCATACCGGTAAGCTGCCAGCCGCTGTGTTTTCTGGCCTGTACTCAAATGACAGCAGACATCAACCTCAGATACACACACACGCAAACACACATGAACACACACCATTACTCGCCTATTGTTGTGGCAGGGCCCCTAATGGAGCTTCCTATTTGAGTCCAGATAGTCACACACAGCCTCTGCTTCATAAGTACACTCACTCAGACAAACACGGGGCAGATTGACAGCTGGGCCGCGGCTGCCGCGGATGATTGATGGCAGCATTCCGCGGAGAACGTGCAAGGCAGGGGCAGCAGAATTTCAGGATTTTGCGAAGCGACGCGGTTTAGGTGCAGAAACACTCCATCGAGCTCTGGAGAACAGAACGTAACAGGATGTTACAAAGGCTGCCAGTCAGGCAGGCAGACGGAAAGAATGAACAGCATCTTTAACGGAACTGGAGGGGGAAAAAAATCCACAGAAAGCGAATGCTTCCAGTCCACGGTTAAATGAAATAAACACCCACTCTTTCTTAGCACCACACAAAGTCACACTTCATTCTCCACTCTCATACCTTCCCATCAACCCCAAAGGAACAAAGGTGCAAAAAGATTTGAGAAAAGACATTAAAAAAAGGAAAAATAAAAATCAGTACAGGAAAAGAAACTTATTATGTGAATACCTTTAAGCGTGCCTTACAGAAATACAATCCCTTCAGATTTGGCTGATATAGTTACCTCTAATTAAGCCCCACCAGCACACACTGCTGTACACTGAAAACTTGTATTGATCTATATGTGCAACTTTATAGCAAGCTGTAATGAGCAGTAATGGTGGAATTTATACAGTTATGCCCTTTTTCTCTAGACACCCCACTAGGAGCTGACAACTCTGTAAGCTTTCAGTGACTGCAATCGACACTATGGGACAGATGAACAGAAAAATAAGTGCTGTTCTTTCTGCTTTTGCTCAAAATTGACTTACAGCTGCAGCAGGTGACTAAGCTTGACTTTTTTTCTGGCTGCAAACTATAGCTTAAGTATTGAAGCGTCATTAACAATCTTCAACGAATCATCTATGTTTAGGGTTTGTCTAATTACATCTGGAAGTTATACTGCACTGACACAACATGAAAACATTGATAATTTGTACACCGCTGTCCTTGTGATGTGGGAGGGCTCCTGCTGCTTTCACTCCTGCTGCGTTTCTTGTTGCCTTTAAGTGCACTTTAGAAGATATGTGTTTCACGGCCACAGTTTTAAGATGTATGTAGGTATTTATTTTACATTTACATAAAAGTAGTTGGTATCATAAAATATGAAAAAAAAAAAACGCACAAAAATAAAGCTGTGGTTTCATCACAGAATTTCTCTTGAACATTTTGACTTGCTTTGCTGTTGGACAATTACTGCAAACAAAAAAAACATTTCTTTAATGTTCAGTTTTTAGGAAAAAAACCCCATTAAATATGGTCATATTTAACATTCTTTATTTTTGATAAATGCATACAGTGTGTTGGGTCTGGTTGCCATGTATTGTCAGAGTACATTTGCTCTGCAATAATTGAATAATGGAATATTCTTGTTGACTCTTTTGAACCAAGGGTATGATACACTTCATCTGATTAATGCAAGTACATTAGGAGTGTGGCAATGATATCCCAATTTAGGGAACACATCACTGCTGCTATCATTAGGAGCACCCATAGCTATTGTTATAGAGTAAATTATGATATTTTTCAATCTATACTTTAGTTTTCTATTTTTCGTCTAAGATGTTTTGATAAATATTTAATGGCTTGTTACTTCCCTGAGGAGTAAATATCACAGTCCACAGAAGTCCATTTTTTAGCCACTCTTCAAAATGAGAAAAACAGGATAATATACGACCCCTCCTTACCGTTCATATATATCTGTGTGTATGTCAATCATCATGGTTATTAGTCATAATTTAATAGTAACTGTAACTTTTTCAACTTAACTAGATTTTGTAGGAACTCTTAAGTTAGAATTTCATGTGTTTTTGTGTGTTTCTTGGGGTTTCACATGGTATGACACAGGGCACATTTATCATATGTTCCCATATTTTACATATTAAACTTAAAGATAATCATACACACTATCCCAACCAACTTTTCATGTATTTGTAGAATTTCTCACTTGAATTTAACACTTGACAAACATGCGTTCTGTTACTCTTTCACTCCCTCTTCTTATCCATCCATTCTTCATAACTGTCCCCTAAACAGGGTCAGTGTGAATAATGAAGTCCTTTTACGATGAAATATTGACAACAAAGAGTGTGCCATATGCATTTAAGTAGCCTCCCTGCCTCTTGCAATGTCCTCGCATCATGAATCATGCATGACTCCAAAAGAATGTTTTTTTTTCCGCCAAGTTAGGCTGCGAGAACCACTGCTGTGAACTGCTCCCTCAGGGAAGACTGCTAATCCTTTCCAGAGAAGACCAATCATTGCTCTTATTTAGCAGTTGGTGATTTACTTTGAAATAATTACAGATTAAAGTGTGTGTTTGTGTAGGTCTCACACACAGATGCTTAAGGTTTTTTTTTTTCTTTCTTTTTGTTTTTATTTGATTGAATGCTTAGAGACATCTCCTGCACTGAAATCTGATGAATTACGTGGGGACATTTTAAAGTCATCAGAAACATGAGCTACTTGCTGTCATGGCACTTTGGGTTTGTAAATGAATGCCTGTGAATGTGTTTGAAATTGTGCCATATTATACATATACCACTACGCACTAATGCAAATTCTTGTCTGATCAGTCTTTTAGTGACTTTGTTTCATCTGCTATGTGTTACTCTTAGAAACCTGGCTAATAAAGTAGTAAGACAAGTTTGGTGCATTGTATTTAGGATAATTTAAAAAGCTCTCTAATTCACTCCATCTTTCTACCTTTCAGACTATCGCCCACCTCCCATGCTTCCACCCAATCGTGGAGGGGCAGGAGGAGGCGGGGGAGGCTCCTCCTCCTCTTCAACGAGCCGCGCCACCACCACACGTTCCCCTCCCTACTACACCACCCCGAGACCTCTCCTCACCACATCCCCTGGCCAGCGGTACAGGACAACCACCACAGTCCGCCAGCCTATTCTGGTCCCCGCTGGAGGTTCATCGTCTGACTCCAATCACATCCCAGATACCAACCAGAAAGTAGGTCGATCCCCTCCTGTGCAAGTCCCTCCAGCGGCCCCACAGCCTCCTGCGCTGCCTCCCCAGGATTTCTGCTCTCCAAGGGTGACTGCAGACATATCGTGGCCCCGGACGCAGCAAGGCCAGACAGCCAAGCAGCCGTGCCCTGTGGGGACACTGGGTGAGTGAGGTGTATGGAGCATAAAGACACACTGACTTAGAAACTCTGCGTGTGTACAATGTTTTCAAACTGAGTTACATGGTTCTGTATTTGCAGCAGCAAGGTGCTATTATCCACAAACCACATTAATCCCAAAATTTTAATCATGTAGGGGATGACTCATTAACATATATCAAAACATTTTCAATTAAGAAACTGCAATGGCTGTTTACTCGATTGCTCACGGCCATCGGATTCCAGATCCACTCGCCAGAAATATGACTGTACACGACAGACAGACAGACATTTCATCCTTGCTAAATGTTTTTGCCAATAGATCAGCGCAGAATATTGTGTGTGGGCAGGAGAATTGCATCCACTCATTTAGAGAAACTAATAAAACATGCATTGGAGTTAAGTGGGTTCTAATAGAATGACTCAGGGTCGATGTCTTTATATTCATGCCTATTGAACATTGTCTCGATTTGTCAAAATCACAAACGTTAATAACTTTTATTGGAATTTTATGCGACACAAAGTATTGTGTGAAGGAACTGTTTTTTAACAGTTTTTTAATTTTTTTGAACAAATAAAAGTTAATCACAGCCACGGGTCTCTAGCTGCTTTTCACATATAGAGACTGAATTTTTGGCCCATTGCTCTTTATGAAACAACTGAAGGTCAGTCCGACCAGATGTAGAGTGACCATCAGTTACCTTTCCTGATGGTCCAGTTCTGGTTTGTTGTTTGAGTCATCATCCTGCTGGGATGAACATCTGCTCCAGTCTCAGGTCTTGTGCAACCTCTACCAGAGCTACATTAATACATGTATTAATGTAGCTTTGTTCATTTTGTTATCAAGACTGACCGGCTTCTGTGTCCTTGCTGACGAAACCATTTCCACATTATGCTACCACCATGTTTCAATGGTGTGTTCAAGGTTCTGGGTATTTTGTTTATTTTTGTTTTGTAAAATAGATTTTCCCCAATGCTCTTCCACAAAGGCCAAATTTGTGGAACACAAAACTTCTCAGTGTTATCTTACCAGATTCCTCCATTTGAGCTGGAGCTTTGCAGCATCTTCAGTGTTAGCATATGGCTTGGCTGCTTGTCAGCCATAAGTGGACTTTTAATTAGGTGGCTTCTGAAAGCATTTTTTTCCCACTTCTTTTATTTAGGTGTGCCAGAGTAGTAAAAGATGACTGCTTTTGAAGGTGCACATATTTCAGTTATTATTTTTTCTTTTGCATCAAAATCCTGCATTAGATTGTATTGGTCTTTCACAGAAAGCATGTATACCTTGCAAGGTGCTGTAGCTGTTTTACATCCTGATTCAGCCAAACACTGCAAACCCCAAAATGCCAAGCAGCTTTCCTGTCTTCTGAAGAATGTCATGGTTGTCTCACCCTGTTTGCTCTTCTTGTCTCACAGGCGTGGCCACATATGTGTGCTTGCCCCGTTTGGGCTACTGGGCTCCCCAAGGCCCTGACCTCAGCAACTGCACGTCACCCTGGGTCAACCACATCATGCAGAAAGTAAGTCTGAATGCTGCCACTGGCTCGGTCAGCCCTCAGAGATTCGCTTGTGTTATGACTAAAATCCTGAAGCAGTTTTTCTCGCCGATGCCGAAGCTTAGACCACAGGGGAAGATTTGGGCCATGTATCACTTCATCATTCCTTAGCCTTAACTTTTGTTTGAGATCTGAGAGATTACATCGCTACAGGGAACAAGAAATGTCATGAACTCACAATGAGATTTTATCAGAAGCAACAAATTAGATAATAGCTTTATTAATTCACTGTTGCACGAAAAACATTCCTACGTTTAAAACTTGCATGAAGAACAGATTCAACTTTAGCTTTAATAACATAGAGCTACATCATTTTTAAAGTTTAATCAGTAATACTTTTATAACGAATTTATGTCAGATCATGCTTTCTTGGTTAATAACAAGTTGTTATAACAAAGACATTTTGAATAATGTCGACTTTGTATTAAAAGTATCATGATTTACCGAATGACACGTTATGACACCGGTCATAAATATTTATGAAAATGACAGGTGTTTTGTCATGTTTATGACAATGTCATGACAGTCTTATTCACAACCTGTCAAATAAAGTGCTACCGTTTTGTTTTATTTTGTCTTTGTAAATGTTTTGCTGTTAAATTATTTTCCCAGTTTGTTAAAAAAAATAAAAAATCTGTTTTGTACCAGTGAAGCTCAAATACAGGGTTCATGTGCAGTCTGGAAATCTGGCTCTAGATATTTTTCTGTTCTCGATTAAAATGATGGAAAGATCCTGACAGAGGATACAAAACCGTTTGTATTTGCAAAAAAAAAAAGAAAGAAACAACAATCTGCAGACACTATTTCACGCCAATTATCTAAATTAATCCATCCGTCCGTCGGTCCCTCCTGACCACTGTTGGAATAGCTGCCATATGCAGGAAGTTGTAGAACTAGAAATGTTTTTTTTTTTTTTTTTCCTATATAGTGATTTCCTAAACAATGTGCAATACAGTGTGTATGCTTTATGTAAATATCTCTGCTGTACCTGTCTTATGTTTTCACCCCATATGAAGTGAATTTTAAGCTAACCCTTTACATTTGTTTTCCTCCCTCCCTTTCACCCATCACCTCCATTCCTTCACATTTACATCTCCCTCATCCTGTCCATCCTCTTCTGTCTTGTTTCCCTCCATCTGTCATTTTGCTGGAATTTTCCTCTCTCTCTTGCTATTCTTCACCTGACACTCTTACAAACTTTTTCTCCTTTGCCGAACTTTTCCCTTCGCTTCTCACCTCGTCTAACTTTTTCCTTTTTTTTCAACTGCCATCCATCTCTCTGTTACTTTCACTTTGTCCTCCCCCCACCGCCTCCCTCCGCCGTCCTTCCCTGGCTTGCAGCTTCGCTCAGGCGAGACGGCAGCAATTGTGGCCAAGGAGCTGGCAGAGCAGACCAAAGGGCTTCTGCGTCCTGGCGATGTGCCATCCACAGTCCGGGCCATGGCCCAGCTAGTCGAACTGTTGGATGTCCAACTGAGGAACCTCACCCCCGGAGGCAAGGACAGTGCTGCCCGCAGCCTTACTAAGGTACTGCCTAAAGACACAGGAGGTGAACATGTACAGAGTGATGGAGTAAAATAGACTTTTCTACAGGCATCAGCATTTATTGGGCTGCAAGTCAAACTGACAGGAAATTAGAAGAAATATGGAGGAGTAAAAAAAGGGAAACAGATAGGGGAGGAGGGTCTTTTAGAGTTAACAGAAAGATGAATAGCATGTTCTTTTGTTTTTGTCTAAAAAAAACCTATCTTTGTGCAGAGTTTGATGAAGTAGCAGGCATAACAATGTAGAGCTCCACATGATAAATAACTGCTTTTAGAGTTTCTGTTTCATCCTCTTCACTGTGTGGCTTTTTGTATGAAGTTTTGCTCAGCATACCAAAAGACAGATAACTGTTTTTAGTGTTTGGCAGAGTCCTTCCATTCTCTTTACAGATCAGGACCAACATTTAATAAAGCCATCTTTCAGTTATTCACATTTACAGTACACAGCAGAGCCCTGAGAGAGAATATACAGATCATTTAATGAACCTCTGTCTTTGAGCTGCAACTGTTTAGAGGCAGTTGATAATTGAAAATTTGTCCTTCTTTAGCAACCACATTAAGTCATTCTTTTGTAGTGGAGTTAGTCAGATAGACTGGTTAAAACTGCCTGATTAACTAACGGTTTGCTTCACACAGTAATCTGGAAATAACTCTGAAGAAACTGTTCGATAAAGATGATTGTGCAAGTCATGTTATTGTTATGATTTTATGGACATGACAGTCACTGACACTGTCCATAAGGAGGTTCAGCCTCAAAGAAATATTTCTAGAGAATCTGACCGAATCAGTGCTCTTTCCAAGAATATTACTGGAAAGTTGAGTTGATGGAAAAAGTGTTGTCGAAAAAGGTGCTAAGCAACAGAAATACTGCAGCCTTGAGAGGATTGTAAAGCTGAGCCCACTGAAGAGCTTGTGGAGGAAATTACCAAGGTGTCCACTATGAGACAACAGAGATGTACCCAGGACATGGGCTAAAAGTGAGATTTTCTTATTAAGACACTCCTGAATCAAAGTCCATGTAAGAAATGTCTTAAAGTGCTAAATGTCTTAAATGTCTATGGAGAAAAATGACTGAACTGCTCAGTCTTGTTATGAATATAATTTGGTCCCGTAACCTGGAGGAAGACAGACTCACAAGCCAAGATACTTGTAGTGATGTGTTGTTTCTGAATGAGGCAGTAGCTCTAACAGTCAACTCACTATAGAAAGACACTATAACGATTCTATAGTAAAAATTAATTTAAAACACAAAAAGCTCCCATGTAATTACTACATTTTAGGTTTTTGTTAGATGTAAGTTCTAATAATCAAAATAAGTACAGTAAGTGCTTGAACGTTATCACTGTATGTATAATGAAACCACGACATATGAATTCCATTTGTTTATTCAATTATGACATGGTCTAACATTTCAATAATATTCTAATTTACTGACATGTACTTGTATGACTTGAGTCTGTCAGTACTGCCCTATAAGGCTACCAGTTGAAAATGCCAGATGGGAAAAGGTTTGAAGGATAATTTTTCTCACATTCAGAATCGTGGATTAGTTTTTGGTTGCTTCTTTTTATTAGTATAGTAGATTAAATATCGTGGAAATTGTTAAAAACAGCTCTCAGATTTTCATGTTTCGTATTTCAGACCACAATGTGTTATTGTATTTACAAACTAGAAAAAATAAAGATTTTTAAATATTGAATGTGACAGACACTAGACAAACCAGTCAAGCTAAAAATTTGCCCTTTCCGGTCACCTACACCTAACTTTTTCTTTCTTTGTTTTTTTTTTAATAAAAATGCTTTAAGTTGTTATTTGTTTCTAACTGAATGATATATTACTTTAGGATGCTTCCTTATTAATGTTAGGCAACTGACCAGTCATGCATGAAGGACTCTGTAATTAATGGCATCAATTAGGTTGACAGTAGATGCAGAAATCAAGTCAATATGTAAGGAAAAACAAGCAGGAAGATAAATATGTTAGAGTGAAAGAAGAAAAGGCAATAAGGGGTGGGGGACTGGATAACATACAATTTGGCTACCAAAGTGTTTTTCTTTTCTTTTTTTTGCACACTCTAAATGAAGTCAGTGTACTTCCTTTTGTATGTGTGTATAATAGGTGAGAGGTACTGCACTGCTAACAGCTGAATTGTTTGAATTTGCAGCTTCAGAAGAGAGAAAGGTCCTGCAGGTTTTTCACACAGGTATTTCCGTTTCCTGGTTTGGTTAATTACTTTGCAACACCGTTATCCCTTGTGTCTTTGGGCTGTTTTTTTTGTGTTTTTTTTTTTTTTATCCATTATCCAACAAGTTATGCCTTGTGGGGTCGCATGTGGCGCCGGTGCCTAATTCCAGCAGTCAACAGGCAAGAGGTGGGGAAAAAGACAGGACAAACAATGATGCACACACACACCAATACCTAAGGAAAATTTAGAGAGACCAATCAACCTAACAGTCATATTTTTGGACTGTGGGAGGAAGCCAGAGAACCCGGAGAGATTGTACTCTCTTTTAATTTGCAGTATGTTATCTTCCATGCACATTTGTGTGTATTTGCTTGTGTGTGTATTGTCACACATGACAACACCACACATGAAATGCAATGATGTGCTGCAGCTTCTATAGATACACCAATCTGAATTTTCTTTTTGCCAGTTCCGAATACTGTTTAAGAATGAAATTCAGATATGTTCATCAACGTCTTTATTTTCTTCGAAACACACAAGATTATCAAATATATTTGGCATTAGAAATTAATGCCATTAATTTAAAAAAAGCATTTATTTTTTATCTTTAATTGAGAATTTGTATTTTAAAAAAGGGTTTTGGCAGTTTGTCTTTTGTTTTGAATCAAAATATTCTCTTTTGCTCTATGTAAAAGGAACAATTGATTTTCTAAAGTAAAAACCTTGACATTTTAGTAGAATAAAAGACCTTTTTAGAAGTCAGTTATTTCAATCACTGAAAATGGTAGAATCTTCATAGAAGAGAATCCTTTAAAAAACTGATGTAAAATGTAGAAATTATGGCTAAATATGAATATTTACGGTTAAATAGAATTTAAAACATTTTCTGTCTAGCCCTAATGGCCAAAGTGGTCAATAATTATTTGTATTAGCAGGATATTAGATGTCACATTGTGTTTGAAAGAGTGCTTTCAGTGTAAAACAGCGCCTTTAAAACAAAAAACAAAATGATGACAGTCAGGGATAGTGTTAGTGATTAGCACAGGAACATGTCAATAGTAGTTTCTGTGTGTTTAACCGATAAAATGACATCTCAACTCCTCTAACTAAATTTTTAAAATACACACTGATACCAAAAATAAATGTAAGCCCTCATCCTTAAGCAATGGTGTTGTTGTTTTGACTTAGTGGCACATAGCAATGGTACGTTTTTCATGGGTTTGTTATCGAGTTGGCCTTTTCCAGCTAAAAGTGACCCGACTCTCGTCACAAGCTATTACTCAGTGAATGATGGTCTTGTGATGTAGCAATACAACCGTTTAAGAATAATAGGTTCGTTCTGGTCTTGATCTCCACTTTTCATCAGCTTTTCTGTATCAAACTGTTCTTCATTGGGTTTATTATTCCTTGGTTTTTAATTTTATAATATATCACCGATATGAGGGCATGATCAATATCAGTAATAGTTCATCTTGGTTGCATTTATCTCAGCAGAATTGCACACAGGCTTGTCTGGAAGCAAATAACGGCTATCCATCTCCATTTCTTGAAATGCCGTGTGTGTAGCACACATTGAGAAACAGCGGCACATGATGGATACCCTGTTGCGTGCGGCGTGATCACGGCCTCGCTGTGTTAAAAATAATACCTTTCCGTTTTTGTGGCTCTGAATTAATTACACTTTGTCCTTGTTGGTGTTCTTGCATCCTTGTTTGTTTGTGTCGATGCCCTGGGCTAACAGAAAACCTAACATGTTTCAAAAATGTATCTGGTCAACTAAAAAAAACAAGACAAAATCACTATTCATCGGATCAAAGGACCCCAACATCCACATACATGGCCTGTAGATAGAAAATTTTTTTCTGTCTTCACCCACCGACATACGCTTACACACACACCCACACACAAGCAAACACATGGTAGATGGGGTTGCTCTTTTTTCTCCTGATGCAGGCTTTTTTCCTCCATACTCCCCTGAAAAGTCTTAACGTCAGCACCAGTCAGCAATGTCACATCAGAGAACATGGCTTAGGAGTATATGCAAGCTGACACACACGCATTCACACGCATACCACAAATATTTAAATATATTTTCAACAATAATCTTTCGCTGTCACATCGCAACAGTCAGGCATTTGTAATGCGTCTCCTTAAGCCAAATAAGGCTGCATTTCAGGGGAAAAAGACAGCATGCGCACGACTCTGCACAGGTCTGAATCCAAATGCTAGAGCACATGCCTCAGGTGCAGCAAGAGGAGGCCTGTGAGTGATCGATTATATGATTAGCCTTGGTTATGTGAAACAAAATTATACCAACAGGCTCTTTACTCTGCCAGATAGAAATGTGCATGATTAGGGATGTGGTGTGGCACTGCCCTCTCCTCGTTAATTATCTGTGGCACTAATTGCCAAGTGAGGAGAGTGTGCAGGAGGTCTACATTCTTAATAGAGACAAAAAAATAATTGAATTCCCTCCCCTGCCTCTCTGTGTCTCTCTGTTTCTCTCCACTTCTTACACTTCATCTACCCCTCCTCGGTCATTTGGTTTTGGGTAACTGGGGACTCGTTTCATGTATACCAAATTGGCAATTTACCCATGATGAAGTTGGTGGTGTGGAGAGGCTTTAATGCTTTAGGGTGCGTTAGAAGAAGGAGGTAGCCAACCAGGTACAAGAGGGGCAAGAGAAAGAACAGAGGACAAATTTGAGGTGAGAGAAAACAGAAAAAAAAAGAGGAGTGGCGCAAGAACATTATTAGGTTATGGAGAGAGCTTTAAAGCTTGATGATGTCTAATTTTCTGGGATAAAATAATACACCCAGCTCACAAGTTGACACAAAATGTTAACAAAATTTTCAGGAAAACTAAAAATCCATTTGTTTTGTTTTGCTTTTAAAAACTGTTTCCAAAATCATGTTGTTTGTCTAACTCTGAGGCGGCCTTAATGCAAAAAGACATTTTTTAAAATTCATTTTCACAAATACAGCAACTGTTTTAAACAATCTAATTTACATGTTGAATTATCTGGTTCAGTTTTGATCACTTTAGGTGGATTAGATTTTAAACTGGAGATGAAAAAACGCATTTCGACTGTCAAAATGGGAACGTAACCCATTAACTTTGAGTCATTAAACAGTTTTATATCACTTTTAAAGTTGTTGGCAAGCATTGCATGGCAACATTTTCAAACTATGCTCATGAACTACTTATATTTTGCTTGTTATTACTTCCATTTTGTACTGAGTGCAAAATGCTGCCACACAAATTACTTAAAAGTTAAGGGAGTCTTCTTCAAAGCTAATGTAGCCGATTGTTAAAAGTCAGTTTGAAGAATGTCACCATTTGATAATCCATACTTTAAAATTGGAATTATCATCAGAGTAAAGTACAGTTAAAAAAAACATAGGGGTTATTTGGCCATCTGTTGTTATATTACACTAGTAACTATATTTACAGTATTTACATAGAATTATAAAAAGACACAAAAACTTTAATTCTCACTGTTGAATATTGTCACTGAGTCCCATAATAATGCCAGAGTTCTATAAGATAATGTTTTATTACATTCTTTAAAGGCACACATTTGCTAAATTTGAAAACTTATTGTGTTATTGCGCAACATCATGGAAAAATATCAGAATATATTTGTGGATATTTGTCCAATTCAACTTCCAGATATTGAAATGTGTGCAAAAAATTATTTAAAACTATCTACGGTTGAGGAATGTCCAATCTGTTGCCAGGTTACACATAACATTCAACAAAATTAAACATCATGTGAAATGGTGGGTTATCCACATTAAAATGAGTTATGTACAGTAACTGAAAGAGGATGTGGAGAAAGTTCTACAAAAGTAACATAAGATTCCAGTTTGAAAGTGCAATCAGGGACTAAGACCTTAATGACAGAGGCATGACCTGATGCTCAATCAAACTAAAGTTTAAGTGTTTGACTGTAGCAGCCATGGCATCACATAAAAAAAGCAACATATTGAACCTGACTCAGTTACAGCAGTTTGGTAACAAAGAAGCAGGAAATGTCCAGCAAACAATTGTCAAAATATTTAAAGACAATTCTACTAGATTTTTATTTTTAAGAAAGCAATAAAAAAAAATTCTCATATGGAAGGAAATCCTCTCATTACTTTGACATTTTGCAAAGAGCTTCATAATCCTACCTGGCCTAAAACAGGAAAGGCAAAAAAGACCCTCTATCCTTTAGAAAGAACATGGAAATCTGATTTCCACCATGTACAAATCTTTTTATTTGTATGTGGTCTTTCAGTAGCATTGAAAACCTTGTAAAAGTGCCAGGTAATTTACTGTAAATTGTTTTTTTAAAGCTTTTTTTGAAGCTATTCTAGTATCAGTGGTTATGTATTTTTTAAATAAAGCCCAGCTGTTTCAGCGTGCCACCAAAGCTTTGTAAGAGCAGGGTCCGCAGCCAGATTCCTCTAATTCATGTTTATTAAGTCATCTCCATCAAAACAGCCAGAAATCTCAAGAACTACTTTCCCTCTTACTTCAAATTAGGAGTTTCAAACATAGTTACAGCTTAGAGCCATGTTGCTTGATGAAGCCCTTAGTTTTCAACTGGATTGCATTTTGCAAGACACATTTTACTTTGATGAATAGGCAAAAAATATATATTTTGAACTCCCTACAGCTAATAGCAGATGAACACTCTCATGAAAACATTCTCACACGTTGTCCCATCTCGACCAGGCAACTTAAAAAAAAAAAGATCTGTCTTTCCTCTCGTGTTGCCTCTGCATATTTTTAACATCCCAGCTCTGGGCTTTTACACAGTACAGCATACTGTACATGTGCTTCTGTGCCCAAGTTCACCTTGGGTGGTTGGAAGTAGTCAACCAGCCCTGTTCTAGTCTGCCTTGCCGCTGCTGTTTACGCTGGATTACCCCTACGCCTCAAAGCATTTCACTTCTGCCCCATTTACTGTCATGAGGTTGTGTGTATGTGCTCACAAATGTGCGCAGCTTTCTTGAATTTTGTGGTCTCACTAAGAAACACACACTTCCTAACTGGCGCCCCTTATCTGTCTCTACAGAGAGTTCTCCCCCTCTTTGAAGAACCCCTTAAAAAACCCTGTCTCTTTTAGCCCCTAAGTCTTCCTACTTGTGCACGATAGAAATGTCACTAATGGCACCAGAGCTCCTAGACACACTCCAACACAACCCCACACATGTATTCATTCTGCGTCTGTCTTTCTAATACTGAGATGTTTAGCCCTTAAAGGAAATGGCATCCTTTGTTCTACCTTACTGAACTCCCTGCTTCTACAGATGTAATCTGTGAATGAAGTTTCAGTGGCGAAAAACATTGATGAAATTAAAAATGTGACATCAGTAAGAAGCAAAGAGGAGTTTAATGAGAGTAAAGAAGCTTGGTTATCGCTAACTCATCATTGTGAGCATTTGTGAGCATTATACGCCAGCAGCATGAGTAATTCAGAATGAAACGCATCACCAAAGCTCTCATATCTGCCATGACCACAGTAAAGAACGTCTTCCCTTCTATCTGTTTCCTTTGCCTGGGCAGCTACTGAACAGCAAGTGGAGCAGAATGATGCACAACAATGCTTCCCCTTAGCCCGCAGTACACACCCCCAATTGCACACACAGGCACACACAAATTACCACAGGCACATGCACAACGTCCCATTCAGCGCATGCTACACAGCTCTGATTTGAACTCCAGACAGCAGTGTGACAATATGGGAAGTAATTCAAACAATAGTCATGAGAAAGATATGGAAAAGACATAAATGTTAAATGCTAAAAGCAGTTAAGAATAATCACTGTAATTAAAATTTAAAGCAACCGAATCAACTAAAACAAGATTAGCATTGATGAAAGAAATTAAATATGTACAACTCAAGAGTAGCCCCAAGGAAGAAAAGGGACAAGCTTGAAAGTGTTCTGCAGGGTTCCACAAGTTGCTAGAAGTTGCAGGAGAATCTCAAGGAGTGTTGATCTGGAATAAGTCTCATAAAACAAGTCTGATCTTGTAAATTATTCCAACTTTTGCATGTTTAAAATGTTACAACTGGCTCAAGGTCATAACAAAAACGGGAGACTGTGCAGTGGTTAAAGTGCATTAAAGGAATATTTATTAACAATGGAATGTGGATGTCAGTATCAGTGGTGTAATGCAAATGCTTGTATGTAGCGTTTGAGTCCATATGGAAGTGTTGAAGTGCAAAAACAAAGACAAACTCAAATGTGCAAAAGGAGGGGAGCTGAGGCCTGGTAACAAAACACCACAAGCGTTAAGCGGCAGAGTGGACACCAAAGGTGATCCAGAAGTTGGAGACAACCAGGTTCAAATATTCTGCGCTCCAAATCAATGGATCAGAAACACCTGAAAAGGGGAGGAGCACAAAGACAGACAAAATCAACACCTCCAGCCCAGCCCTTAAGGCCCAGAAAGAAGAGTTGAAAACACTTTTTTCAAATCTCATTTATATAAACTCACTGAAAATATCAGAATTTTCTTTACATAAATTATCTTTTCCAGCTCCAGCTTGAATTTTATACATACTTGAGACATAGGCATTAATGTCTACAATCTTTGCCTGCTGTGCCTTTTTTGGTATTTGTGCAAACGGTGAAGAGTATATGTAAATCACTGCAGAACAATGTACTTTATACTTTGTGGTAAACTATAAGATTGTAACATTTGTCTGAACTTTGTCCTTGCATCAAATTATAGGAAAATAAACTAATTAATGTGTAAATAAAGAATAAAACAGGTGCTGGAAGCAAATTTTGATTTGCTTTGATTCATTTTACATATCTGAGTACCTACACGTTACTAGTCACAATGGCTCCGGTGTAACAGTTGTACAAATATAGATGGAAAATAATAAGTAGACGCAAATTGCTATAAGATGTAATTCTGAAAGCAATCATGTCCCCCAACATCAAATCTAATGTCACAAAACCTGTGGCATTAGGTTTTGCTACAGGTTTGTGGCAAAAAAATTAGGTCAGCAAAATCTGATGATTCACATTACCTGAGAATAAGTACAAACACCTCTCATAAGCTGTGACAGTTTCATCGAATAATGTAAGTTGTAACGTAAGCTAAAAGCACATGGGCCCAAAAGATAATAAAGACAAATCAATATTTTTATAGAACATTGGACTTGAAAATAAAAATAAAATGATTCAATTTGATTCATTGTTTTGAGAAAGTACATTTAGAATTCACTCATCTTCAGTTCTAAGTTTGTGAGACCACTGTAGATTTTTTTTTGTTCTAACTATAAAACTACTTTTCCAAGTAAAAGTAGGAATTCATCACTATTCCTGCAATGTCAATGTAGTATTTTAAAAAAATATTATCAGGCTGGATGCAGGCTGGTGACCAGCAAATAAACAAACTTTGATTTCTTGTTAAACAAATTACACTTAAACAAAGGTGTTCCAGGTGCAGGAAATTGCCATTTTAAAAATCCCGGAGTGCAGGGAATGGGAAACAATTTTCAGAACACCAATAAGATAACACTGATGAGACTCTGACAGGGAAACAATGTAGAATACATACTGTATATATTACAGCAGATTGTAAATTCAATCAATAATTCAAACCTGTCATAGTCATAGGAGGCAAATGTGGACAGAATGTATGGATAAATGGAAATCATTTCAAAATAACATCAAGAAAAAAACAAAATGACACACCATGGAAATAAAACACCAAAATAAAAACGATGACACCCCAACACAAAACACTGATATTAAGTGGTAGCATTATTATTTGTTGGTAGTAACTGGCAGAATGAAACCAAAAACAGCTGTAGCTGCAATAATGTCAAAACTTTCTTTAAAGGGCTTGAAAGCCTGCACCCGTCTGTCACTGTGTTGACAGGATGTTGATCGAAACAAGTTTGCACAAGTGTGCTGAACATCCACTGCTGCTTATTTCTGGCTGTTTGCTGAAGAAGTGGATTAATTAGTTTTTGTTTACATGTAGCTCTCCCAAACTCATCCGATATGCATCCCTGCTAATTAGCTGCTAGCGCTAAAAGAGGACATAATATTATCATATTAGCTTGTTGGGAGCAGTGTTTGTCTATGTGTGTCTGTGCTTTACTGTATTTATGTGTAGGTATAACCCCCACAGCACACCCCATAAAGAAAACAAGATAATTTCTTAAACAAAATTAGCTCTCATTTATCATGTTTAGTCTCCTATCAATTTCTTCCAGTAAAAACTTAACTGTATTTTTGTGGCATTTTTGGGTTGGAACAACACAAGATAGCACATAACTGTGGTTTACAAAATGAATAAGTGTGATACCCCAGCCAAAACACTGGAGCAATTTCCCATAGAAATCACTTGTGTGTATTTTTATCTCTGTGTGAGTACAATTATTCTGCGAATGTAATCAAAATGAATACCAACAAAGATAGCAGATAGGTCAGAAATAAATCAGGGTTAAATTATAATTTTCCCATATTTTGAAAATCTCAAGAGCTCTGTTCACTCTATTCTCTGAAGATGTAAAGAAAATACTTCAACTGGCCAACATACCAAAATTTGGCCATCTACCTGAGCTGACGAGAAGAATATAAAACAAAGAAGCATTCAAGAGGTTTATATTAACTCTGGAGGAACTGCATAGAAAAATTGCTGATGTAGGAGACAGCTGCTACCTGTGCACTCAACAAATCTAACTGTTTTAGATCAGTAGCCAGAAAAACACAATTTTTGAAAGAAGTCCTACTTGCTATTTGCCACAAACCATATAGGTGACGTAACAACAAGTGAAGAAAGATGCTTAGGTCAGACAAGCCTAAAATTGAACATTTTCAACCTGCAAAGTACTACATATTGTAGAAAACACTTCATCCTGACCTGACGTTCCCTGTAGTGGTTTGGATCAAATTACATTAATGTGTTAGAACAATAAAAGTTCTGACCTAAATCCAATTGTCAAGTCTGTAACAAGACAGGAAAGTTACAGTCTGCAGATGCTCTCCATACAAGAGTTTGGGCTCTTTTACACCGAAGTGTGAGCCAATATTTCAGTCTCTTAAAGTGCAAGGCTGTAGTGAGCTCAAAATAAAAAATAAAAATAAAAAAAAACAGAGTACACTGCTTTGCAAAGGTCTATCACATACAATGGGTTGCAACATGACCAAAACTGGAAATAGTTTAAAATATCTTAGCACTTTTGCCAGTATTAATACAAAAAACGCAACAATTGCTGCAGCTAATTTTCTTGTTTTTCGTTTCCACTGTGTACTGACAGACAGGGATCAGGAAGAAGTCGAGCACTGAATGTGCGAACGGCAAAAAAAAAAAAAAAAAAAGAAGATATTTTGCAATTTGTTTCTGTGCCCTTGTCAATTCCCTGCTGGAGATGCTTTTAACTTCTTTAATAGCACCTGTGTTACGTTTCCCACTTTCTCACTGCCCTGCCTCTGAAAACTGAGTTAAAGATGAGCTGTGTGTCTGCATGAGGGCTGTTTTACAGATCAAGAGAAAATAAGGAGACAAAGGGGAGTGTGAGATGTGTGTGTTTGATAGCACCTGTATTCGCTTCTCCGCCTCTCCTGCTCCCGGTGGACGCCTGTCACCATGGACTCACTGGACTGTTTTATCGCTCTCCCATGGCTTTTCCCACCCCACCTCTGCACCACATCTCCTTTCTCTCTGTCTCTTTATCTCTCCCTGGGCCTTCCTGAGATGTGTGTATGTGTGTATGCGTGTGTGTGTATGAGCGTGTTGTGGTGTTTATGCAACAAAAGCAAGAGCTGACTTCTTGAGACTATAATGAAATGTGAGCTAAAGATAAAACACAGCAGGTAGTATACGGTGGAGAACATTTCATGTTCGGCATAAAACCTCTTCTCGGTCTTCTATAATATCTTGGATTCAACACTGCATCACACCGCTGGATGTGAACCAAAAAACAAACAAACAAAAAAAAACTGCAATTTCTTTCTGACACCCACAGTATAATTGTTCCAAGTGGTGGATAGGACTGTTGTTTAAAAGAAGAAAAAGGAGTTTTAGGGTGTCAACACATAGTGATTGCAATCAACTAACAAGCTTGATTTTCAAAACATCTGTGATTATCCTCATAAAAAAAAAACAAAAAAGGAGCGTGGGTACTAAAAATGTGCTTTTCATACAACATTTTAGTTTTCCCTTTTTTTTATTCATATCTGCATGGGAATGCCATATTTGCATTGCTGCCATCGTATCGTCCTGACTGCTGTAATTTATCAACGTGATAAATGTAAAGCTCCTGCATTCTCACAACTCCTGGCTTCAGTAGTTTGGGGTGTAGCAGCGCTGCTTGTGCCATAGTCATAGTTGCATTTATTTTTACGTGCCGCATGACTGACTGAAATGGTGAAAGCGTCAGCACTGGCTTCAGCTACGTGACCTCTGTGTCTTTATTGCTCCCCCAGGCGATGGTTGAGACGGTAAATAATTTGTTGCATCCAAGAGCTCAGGCGGCGTGGAAAGAGCTGCCCACCAGTGAGCAGCTGCACTCAGCCACTCTACTCCTCGACACCGTGGAAACGGGTGCTTTCATGTTGGCCGACAACCTCCTGAAGACTGACACAGTGCAGGAAACCACCGACTACATCCGTAAGTACATTTTACGGTTCCTTTTCAACAAAACTCTTTACAGCTAGACCTACAGATCTCAACTATTTGGAAGGTCAACCTTGAAGCAAAACTGTTTGCAACATTTATCAATTTTCAATCAATATCATCACAGTTTTGCTAAAAGATGTTAAAATTGTCTGACAAGTCCTAGTTCACAAGGTCACAAATGGAAGTAGGTTATATTCGTGAAGTTGCTTGGTCACAAAGTTCAAAATACAGAAAAGTGTAACACCAGGCGAGCTTTAATGGTTGCAGTAGCTTCTTTTTACTTTGATTCCATCTTGCAACCACAGTAAATCATCTGAAACAGTGTGTTTGGGGAATAATTAAAAACTTTGAAGATGTTAATAGTACATTTACAAAATTTAATTTTAATAGCAATTTCATCCTAAAGTAATGATATGAACTGGAGGAAATTTTATGTTTGCCATCAAAGCTAGTTTTCATTTGATCCTCACAACTGACCTTCTGGGGATGAAAGTTTGAGGCTCTGAGTCTCTGTCAGTGATCTCAAAGTGCTTTCAAAGAGGACCAGAATCCTGCAACTTTTAGATGTGTTCCTTGGCCTACACACTTAAATTAAATGGCTAAACTGCCACACCAGCATGGAGTCAAGCTCTACAGAGCTCTGCTAATGAACTAATATTGGAGCCAGGTGAGCTGAAGCAGAGAGATAGCTAAAAGTTGCAGGACATGGGCATTTGAGGACTGGAGTCTGAAACCCTTTGCTCCATGTGGTCAAATAGCAATTAGCTGAAATAACCAAACAGTAGGTCAGGCTACCTTATTTTCATCACCTTAATCATTTGATATGCTGAGGTGGGTGAACCTACATAAGCACAGACAGGGTGTCTGCACAGTATAGCGTGTAATTAGTTGTTATTATTATTAGGTCACTGAATAATTGGGTCACAGCATTCATGTCTTTGAAGTCTTGGTGAAAAGTTTAGTTCTTAAAGAAAGCTGAGAGTTTTGAAATTCAAACATCACACAGATGGCCCCCTTTGTAATTTTTATGTTTTTATCTCAACATTCTATTAGCTTTTTTTTACACATAAGCTGTTGAAACACATTAAATTATATGTATTTTTTTTACTAACATACCATGTTTCTCTTCTAAATTACATATCAGTTTAAGAGAGAAAAGGACAATCTTTAAATAGTTAAATTTTATTTAAGTATTTAGGCATACTCAGTGCAATTCATTGGACCACTGCTTTCAAACATTGTGTGAATCTCCTCCTGGTGTTTAAAGGTAATAAGATGAAATTTCTTCCAAATACTATGGAAAAAAGGATTATCATAGCAACATGGTGGGAAGCAACATCATATCCACATCTTGGTTTATTCTCTGGCTTGATGTTGATGTTTCATCCATCTTAATTATGTTTCAGAAATTATTGTAAAACCCTAGATAGTCTTAAATTAAAAGAGAAACTCAGAATTTAATAGACTGTTATGTTTTTATTTCGAGCTTTGTAATTCAGTTTTTCTAAGTGAAAGCTGGGAAAGATGATACTGTTGTTCTGTGGTGGATCTGGTTGGGAAACAGAAGACAAATATTCACACAGGGCTAAGCTGCATGGTACACAAAAACAAAAGGGGTAAAATATAATGCTCTAATAACATGATTAATTAGTTCATATTCTGCAGGGGGCAGAGCAAAACAAAACAAACAGAACCCCATGAAGCTGTCAGTGATAACACAGCATGACGGGTAGTCAATAAATATACAAAACAGAACACGTGTGCAGTTTTAGGTGGTCTCTCTGCTGTGCTTCAGCAGATTTTCCATGGCAGCTTTGGGGGAAAGACGAGGCTTGTAAAAGAGGAGTTTTATAGTCAAATTATTGCTCCTCTCGGTTCTGTGAAATTAAATTATTTGTTTCACATGGACATAGCTTGCGAATTTAGTTGATTTAAAATTGCAGGCATTAATATTTCTATTGTTAATTACGGCACATTAACATAATCAGTGCAACAATGTGCAGTAAACAAAATCAGTAATAAAATTATTTCAGAAAATCTGATGCTGCAACTTTCAACCTTACCTTTAATTGTTATTTAATGCAACCAGCAACATTCTAACATGACCCTTGAAAGGAAGAAGTGAGAATGTGTTTCTCACAGAAATTAATTTGAAAATTTTACATTTTAATTTCCCATTTATCTTATATGTATAACAAGCCACTTTGTAATAAATGATGGTATTTTCAGGTATTTGGTTACTGTTTTAGAAGTCAGCAAAAATTGACAAATGCTTTTCTTTAAAAAAATTCTACATCCTGTGCATTATTGCAGATCATCTTTGTGAAATGCTGTTTTTAGCAGTCTCCTCAAAGTCTTAGCAGCCCAGTCTGCCCTTATTGATCTGCTGATTGATTGCAAGGCATATAGTAGTTTCTTTCAGGCATTCATGCTAAACTGGCTGTTCTAAAGGCATCATCCATAGTTGATTTGTAATGATTTACAATGTCCTGCAAAGGTAGCGAAGCTTTTCCCGTTTTGTTACGATATAATCACAAACTTTAATGTATTTTGCTTGGTGTTTGCCGTGAATATCATACACTGGAACATAATTGTATAGTGGAAAGAAAATGATTGCTATTCAATATTTATTTACAAATAAAATGTAAATGGTGTTGCATGTATTTGTATGCAAACCTTTTGCTGTGATACACCTTAATACATTCAGCCAACTGCATTCACAGATTTACTTAATTAGTAATCTAACAGGCAGAGATAGAGAAAGCTTTATGAGACATAAAAACACAGGAGAAGCTGAGATTTATGGAGGTTTTGCACCTTGCACTTCTTCTTTTTGGTCTGTCAAATAAATTCCTCATGGAATGTATTAAATTTTAGCTGTTGAGCCATAAGATGTAAAACATAATGTCGAAGGTATGTGAGTAAAAAGAGATAGTAACTCCCCTCCCTTTTGGATCTCAAGCTTTGTAATTCAGTAGACCTGTTTACATGCACAACAAGTCGTGCAGCAAGCTCAGGGAGAGGAAAAAAAATCCAAAACGCTTTTCATTGCCTCTTTAAAGGTTTCCATGCTTTGCTTTATTATGAGGAGTAAATATGCAAAGCTGTCAAGATGGAGGTCAGTATCAAGATGTTTTAAAGGGTCAAACCCACTGAGATACTTATCTAACAAAATGAAGGAAAAATATTGGCCTTGAGGCTGGCATGCTTAGTTTGCTGGAGACAATCATTTTTATTTATTTATTTCCATATTTTCTGCCCTCTGCTTGTAGGCGGAATTGACAAAGGAGAACAAAGCTTGTTATTAAGGCATTGTGCACACCACTTTCCTTTTTTTCTGTTCTTCTTCTTCTTCTTTAATCTCTTTTCTCGTCCGATCATGTCATTACTGGGCTGCGGCACAACAGAGTTTTGCTTCCTCTTTGTTTTTCATGCCTTTAGGAGACGATGTATTGTGAGTCTTCATTTCATCTGAACCCAGACCAGCAAGTCGCACCCACTTAGATCCCCCCCTAGTTATCCTCATATTTACTTCCAATGTGATTTGATATTTTAAAAAACTTCCTTCACATCATCCCCTATTACTAGAATTCAGAGTGCTTATGCACTACTCAGTCACAGATGAAAAGCTACGAAGGAGGAGCAGGAGAAGAGAGGAAAATGAAGATAAGAAAAGAAGAAGACTGGATGAGTGCATGCTTGAGGGTGATGGTGGCAGTTGAATGTCAAATGATGCTCTGAGGCCCTTTTTTCTGGCTCACTTTTACATCAGTAAGCAATGATATTACAGCTATTTAAATCACACAGCGTGGTGATTACATTACTGCAGCCGAAGACAGACTGTTCAGACAGATAAGATTCCACGAAGTTTGTCCTTTACTATGTGACTTTGTCAAATTCTTGATAGTGTTAAAGGAATAGTCTGGACATTTTGAAGTAAGGTTCTGTGAAAATGTTATTGACTGTTAATATCTTACCTACAGCAGATAACTCTCATGGCATCTTCATTTAGTATAAATCCAGATTACTTGGTGTAAGGGGGCGGCATGCAACTAGCCACTAGTCCAAGAGGTGTCTTCAAACAACTCCAATCTGAAAACTCTGAGATTTATGTGAACACATTTAATGAACCTTTAAAGGTTTGCCACATTCCTATTGAGTGGTGATATAGACATAAGCTGATATTTATTTATACAGGAACTGGCAGAATGTGGCAGTTAAATTGCCATGGGACTTTTGACAAACAATCTTTGATTAACCGTATGAATTTTTTAGGACATAGAATAAATGTCACTTAGCAGAAAGCTACATTCAGGGTACGACATTACATATTTTGGAAACAAAACATTTCCCAAAATAAAATTAAAATTGTTTAGTTTTAAACAATTTTTCATGAAATGCCAGAGGTAACGCAGAGTGCTATATGTAGCCTGCCATAGAAATGTATTCATCTGATAAAACTGTGGTGCTTTCATGCTAAATATCCAGCTGTACTTTAAAGTACAGCAGCTCTGTCCAACAGTTTACTTTCATACCTAGTTTTAACTTATATAATTCCTGCAACCCATCTCTGCCAATTATTTTTTCCCCAAATGCACCGCATAAATATTGTTACATAAATACTCATCAAAATGTAGGCTACTGCATGAACTTCAAACAAGAATATGCCTTTTTTAGGTGGGCTGCGGGGAGGGTAAAAATCATCTCCACATTCTTCTTTTTTTGTGTGTTGTTAATCTTCCCTTCCAGCTAATCCAGTGGGAAGATCCTCCATGATTATCTCTCCCCCTCTATTCATAATCAGCCCCAAACCGCCTGTCATTTTTGCACCTCCCTTCCTTCTTCCTCACTTGTGCCTCTGTCTTCCCTTACACTTTTTAAGCTCATCCCCCGCCACATTCCCCATCCTCTTTTCTTTTCCTAACAAGCCTTTTAGATGAGAGTGAGTGACAAGAATAAATTATTTGACGCAATTTAGAAATTCTACTGCAACAACTGTAAGTGATATTATTGTGTGAGATTGTGACTGAGGCACGGTGCAAGGCAGACAGATAAATAGTGTTATTATTAGAAGCAAAACAGTGATTTTGAGGGGATAACACAGCGGTAACAGCCCGTGTGTGTGATAACGATAATGAACAAGTGTGTTTCTAAGGAGGAGGATTGTCATGACATGGATGTTTTAATTAGATTAAACCCAGCATGTTTCGATACCCCGCCGATCAGTTTGGGCGTGGGGAATAGTGCATGTGGAGTGTTTGCTTTCACCTACAATACCTTACAACAGTATTCACCCCCCTGGAGTTATTTTTACGTCACAACTTTGTTTTAGATTTATATTACAAGCCAATACAGTGTAAAGGATAACCTTAAAGGTACATGGTTTCAGTCTTTTCTTTACCAATAAAATTCTAATCTGAAAAGTGTGGCATCCATTTGTCTTCAGGCCTGTGAATCAATAATTTGCGGAACCTTGTTTTGTCATTCCTGTGGGGTCCATGTCTCCTAGCTGTGCACTTCTTACTGTCTTTGCATAATAGTTCAATAAGACTGTGAACAGCAACGTAAAGGTCATGCCTCTACACACACATATACATATTTTTTCATATCAGTTACATTGACTTTTATTTCGGGGTGTCAGGGTAAAACTTTTCATTGTAGCTGTGTGTTTTTTTCCTGATTTAAAGTGAAAAGCTGCACCATCATACATTTTTTTTGCAATCTTTTAGAGGTTTCATATTTTAAAAATTAACCTTTATGTAGTTTTATGCATCTTCCTCTCAACTCAAATCGTTTTGTTAAAGCTTTTCTTCAATCTTCATGATGCTGCCACCATCATTTATTATAGTGGAGATCATGAGCTTAGGGTTTTTTGGTTTGTTTTAGCCTTAAAAGTATATTTGGCTTTAATCATACCAGAGTATTTTCTTCTAAATATTATCAATTCCCAAGTTATTTCACAGAATTGTATGTGCATGTAGAACACTATGCATCTGTTTTCCTTCCTCTTTACAATTTTGCATTGTTTTGTGTTGATCTTTCACATAAAATCACAAATAAATACATCCAGGAATACTTTTGCATGGCACCATATTGTAGGTGGTTTGGTTCGGTGAAAATGTGAGTTAAAGACACATCACCTGTGTGTCTTTCTTTCTCTGTGCATCACTGTCTGTATTTATGTCTGCCTCCATTTTCTCTCCTCTGCACCTCGGTATCTCTTTCCTCTGAGCCCCATCTATTAAACTCAGCAAACATTATAGTCTTTTTCCATCTGTCTCCACTCCAGTCCTCTCCTTTCAACGCATCCTCTCATTTCCCATCTCATCCATTCTGCTTCTCTGACTGCTCTCTCCTCTTTTTTTTTATTTCCAACCTCCCCCCAGCACTTCTTACCCGTTTTTAGCTTCTCATCCAGGCGCTCTTGTTTTTTATCTGACTTGTCGCCATGTTGTTTACTCGATCTGAGGGGGCTGTTTTCACCATAAAAAGCAGCAGGCTAAATCACCAAATCACTCAGAAGCACAAGATAGCAATACACCAAAGGTATAATTAGTCCTTAATTAGAAACTTTATCTAACACTTTACACGGTTGTAATCAGGAATGTGCTAACGAACTAGAATTGTGAAATTAGATGCCGACAATACGAGAGAGGCAGGGTAATCTACCTCAATGTGTCAGACCAGTTGCTTGGAGACACGGCTTCAGTTTGAAGTATAAAAATTTCTCATTATTTCTCTTTAAAGTATGTCAGCATTTTTTATTTTTTTTATTTTTTTTATTTAGCTCTTTAGAAAAAGTTGGGAACTCCTCGAGGATTCAAGCCCTTGTTCTACTTTGAAGCACTTTGTGAGAAAACATGCTTGCTACAAGAGTCTGTAAAGCAAAGATGATGTCATGTGTAAAGCAATGATTTGACATTAAGGTGTATATTTTTTTTTTCTTCTTTTTTTATTTTCAGAGCTGGAGGTAGCCAGGCTCAGCACGGATGGAAACCTTGCAGATCTGACGTTTCCTCAGTCAGAGCAACATGGAAACGCCATCCAGCTGTCAGCTAGCACTCTGAAACAGCATGGCAGAAATGGTAGAAGACAAGTTTCATGGACTGTCTTTCACTAATACTTGCTAGGGCATGTGTAACCCTTCTCAGCTTCTGCTTAACTGAATATCATTGGTATCTTTTGTAAACACATTCACTGTTTACCATAAATGTTTAAAAGTGCATGCTTGCTTTTCTTCCTTTTTTTGTGAAAAAAAGTCAATACGCTTTAGTTCTATACTCTATGTTCATTTGTGAAGGGAAGAATTTTCTAGACCAACCTAGTGTGATTATCTTTATTTGATAGGAAAATTTGAGAACTGTAACTCTTAATAGAGACAAAAACAGGAAATATGCTGGGAAATATTTTCCACAGCACTAAAATAACCCTCTGTAAAACAGAATGTATTGGTTAATTTAGCTTATAAGGCAGATGATGAGAATTACCTTAAATATGTCCACTTGTGTGTTTTGGCTCTTTTTTCAAACACTTTTTACATCCTTGAAATTCTACTGTGGTAACGCTTACACCATTAACTAACTGTTTTGCACTATCTATGCACATCTAATAATAATAATAATAATAATAATAATAAGAATAACAATAACAATAAATCGCCATTACATAATCCCATTCGGTGCGTTTTGTTTTTTTACATATATTGAGAGCATCTTGTCCATTTCTTGTCTCACAGGTGAGATCAGGATGGCTTTTGTGCTGTACAGGAACTTAGGTTCCTACCTCCCGACGGAGAATGCCAGCGTCAGACTGAACAGCGAGGCGGTCTATCGAAATTACTCCGTTATTGTGAACTCCCCGGTCATCACAGCGTCAATTAACAAGGAGAGCAATAAGGTGTACCTTTCTGAGCCCGTCGTGTTCACTGTCCAACACCTGCAGGTAAGTGGGGGCTTTATCAGCAGAATTTGAAAAAAAAAAAAAAAAAGGTATCAGAAGAGAACATGCCTGGAAGGGCTGTCAGATCAAATATACTTTCCTGGAGTTGTTTTGCACAAAGAGAAAGAAAAGTTTTTTTTTTTTTTCTTTCTTTTTTTACCTGGTTATCTCAGCAGGAACACTGCATTTCTTATTTCTCAACCATGGATTTTCATCACCAGTTTTTTTTTTTTTCTTCTTCTTCATTTTTTTAAGATAACTGCTACCTGAATAAAAATTGGTCATTTATTCAAGGTTGGCTGCTTCAATATATATATATATATATATATATATATATTATTATATATAATATAATATATATATTATATATATATATATTATATATATATTATATATATATATATTATAATATATATATATATATATATTGTTGTTGTTTTGCTTGTAAACGGTTCATATTTTCAGCCCAACAAGTTTTCCAGGAACTCACAGGAAGCTCATTGAAAAATTATCACCATCACTGGTAAATTTTAGACCTCCTTTAAAAAAAAAAGCAACTTCATGTAAAAGAACTTCAGTGCCCTGCCTCTGTAACATGCTTCGCAAACCCAACAGTCCTATATGATCATTAATGTCTGCTGATCAGTTGCTTCTAGCAGTTCCCAAGATGAGGCTGAAGTGAACAGGGGATCAGACTTTTGCTGTGACAGCACCAAAGCTATTAAACCAGCTGTTTTCAGACATTAAATCCTCCTCATCTCCTGGTGTTTTTTTAAACACCACCTATTTCCTTTATAGCTTGTAACACTAATTGAGATTATTAATTTGTTTTTTAGATGTTTTATATTGTTTTTGGTCTTTTTTTTTTCTTTATTAAAACAGTGTGCTAATTTTCTCTTCATTTACGCTACGGCCCGTAATTCTTAATCTTTCTAAGGAAATAATATCATGTAAACGGTGCATCAGTTGTGAACAGCCAAAAATGATTTATTTTCATTTACATTTTATAGCCATAGATTTTAGCTACATTTATGCTTCTGAGTGATGGAAATAAATGGAAAAATCTTTACTGGCATTTACTGGCATAAATCAAACCTTATTCAAATTGTTGACCAGTAATTTCAATGTTTCCACTGGTTTGTTGACAATTTATCTAAAGTGAAGAGCAACAAGATTAGGGTGCTTGCCATCACCCTAATCTTTAGTTCCCTTCATCTCACTGAAGTCAGTTCTCTGGCTGGATTGAATTGGATTGGAATAAGTTAACCAGCTGACCAGCAGTGCACAGCCACATGTTTATGATTCCAAGAGCTTGAGAATTGTCCAGTCAGTCCGGCTTTGTCTGGCATCTCAATAAAATTCAACAGCATGGGAGGAAAATTTTAACAGTTTTACAAATGTCACTTTTTAACATTTTTGTAGTTTATCCATATTCCATTGTGTTTCTTTGTTTTAACAAATTTGTTGTTTTTCTTTAAAATAAAGAGCCATTACTCCTAAATTATTCCCTCAAAAAGACATAATAAAAAGAGCATAATGAAAAACATGTTGATCATCCTCATGTTTGTACCCCCATCTGAAACTCAAATTGTGAGTGAGACACTCGCAATTTATATCTTGAAAAACTTTTGACACTGAAATGTAGATGTTTATACAGTAGGAAACTAGGAAATTTCCATAAAATCCCATTCTTAATTTACCACAGTCAACTAGCATTATATGCAAGTGTTACTGAAACTTTATTTATAGGCTTTTATTTCCAGGTATTTCTTCACACCTTGCAGAGATTATCACATCAGTGAAATCCCTCACGCAAATTAGAAAATAGTAACATGATGCTTGAATACAGTTGGGGGAACAAACTAGCTGTGCATTATTATTAGGACCTATATTTTGGAGCATGGAGGATAATGACTATGCAGTGCCATCTCAAAGTTGTTGTTTTTTTTTTTTCAGAACTTACACACACTGTATATGCAGGTGTTATGAATCTGCTTGGTGAGGTGATAAGAGGAGCTAGGGAGTGCGTTGCAAGTGTCTGCGTTGGCTTCAGATGCCTTTGTGTTCACTGACTGCAATTATTTTTACTGCAATGATTTCACTAGCAAAAACTTTATGAAGACTCCAATCATCTTTGGAAATTTTTGCAAAGTTTTTTAAAGTGGATGTAGTTATACTCTTTGCTTCAATAATATCACCCCTCTAAATTGTCCCTATTTTTATTTGCAAAATAGCTTCGTGGGTTTGAATTCCACAGAGGATAGGACAAACTTCAGTTAGATATGTCATTTGCTTATGTAATTATGCTATAATATGTCCTTTATATAATAAAAAATACATTTGTTCACGCTTGAACAAATGCACAAGCGTGGACCTAAGAGGAGAAGCGAGCAGCACAGTCGTTGGCGTGGCAGAGAGAAACGACACTTAAACGTCACGTTTTTCTTTGCTAATATGAGGTAAACTAGAGTGCCTTCCAAAACATTTCATACCACTAAAACTTTTACTCATTTTTCTCAGCACAAATGTATTCTGATAAATCTAATTAAAAATCCAGTAAAATCAAATGCCTTCTGAGGTTACCTTATGGAATCCAACTATTCTGAAGGCCTCAGGGATTCCTGAACAACACCGGTAAACAATGCAGGCCAAGTAGCACAACAGTGGGTTGTAGTTATGGAGACATCCAACCAGTGTTATGTTACGTTATGTTACGAAACAGCTATTAATCAGATGCCACTGTTACACCCGACACCCCTGTTTGCCCCCCTGTCACACACACACCTGCTGTGGGGCAATAAAAGCTGTTACTAATGCTTGAATGAGTGTTAGGCTATATGTTTTCAGGTTCTTTTGTTTCACTCCAACTGTGTTTGACACTCTCTGGATGAGAAAAGAGATTCTTCCGATCTAACAGACTGAAGTCCATATTGCCATGACGATGGTCTGAACCAGGGTTTCATTATGTGCTTCTCATTCAACAAGCAAATGTGTATCCAGTTGGTGACCCAGCTTGTTGGCAGCAGCAGACTCCTCACTTGCTCTTTCTGAGAGCAACTTTATAGGCCTAACAAACACATCGACAGTTTACACAACACAAGCCGCTCCTGCACCGCAGAACGGCGCACAATGATAGCGGATGCAGGGCTGTCACCTCCTGCCATAGCACTCTGTTTATTTGTTGCTGCACTTTTGCATTCTGTCTCTTCTGTTTGTTGTCATGTTGCTGTGTGCATGTGACTTGCTCTGCAATTTCTCCTTCGGTTTTTTCCACCGCGTTCTCACACTCTCCAGCCATTTAAATACACAGATTTCCTTTGTTTTGGCTTTTGCAATTTTTGTTCACTCAGATCTTTCAGGGACTCAAATAAATATTAATGTCACATAAACAAGTTTAACTCGGTCAGTCCACAGAATGCTTTTCAAAGGTACAATCTTCAAAATATTTTTTTTTTAACAATTGTGGTTATGAGTTGATTTTTGGTAAGCAGTAGTTTATACCTCAAACCCCTAACAGGGATGCCTTTTCTTTGCTCTATTGTTGATCTCTGAGCGTTGACCTTAACTGAGAAGAAACATGGCTGCTTTAGAAATGCTTCTGTGGTCTTTTGTGTGATTTGGCACACTAGGCACTTGTGACAAGGTTCAACACTGTTTCATATTTTCTACATTTGTATAAAATTGATTTCATTGTGTTTTGCATTAAGCCTTGGTAATGACTTTGTAACCATTTCCAGAGAGATAGAAGACTTAGACTTTATTACTTTAGATCAGAGAGTGATGTATTTCTTTTTAAAACCTTTTAGTGTTCTTCATGTTGTCACATAGATTCTGTTTGAGTGATTTCTTGCTTCTATGGGTCTGGCAATAATTATGGTTAGTCTAACAAAAGAAAAGAAAAAGCAGAAGAAATCAGCAAGGGAACATTTTTCATCATAGCGTTGTATTATTTTCCTGGCCATGCTGCACAACCCCCACCTCTCTGGCCTTCCTGTTGTCTGTCTTTGGATTTCGCTTTATCACAATCTCTATTTATTTCTTTCTTCAGCAGTCAGAGAAGAATTTCAATCCCAACTGCTCTTTCTGGAGCTACTCCAAGCGCACCATGACGGGATTCTGGTCTACGCAGGATTGCCGACTGCTCGCCACCAACCGCACACACACCAGCTGCTCCTGCACCCACCTCACCAGTTTTGCAGTACTCATGGCTCACGTAGAAGTCCAGGTATATATCTTTAGTTTTTTTCTTTTGCTTCGCCAGCCAGTTACGGCAGAGGGGAGGGTACTGAGAGGTCAGTTATTCATCATCTTGTAATGAACACCTGGCCACCTGGTTAAAAAAATGTGAAGAACAAAGGAGGAAAAGACACGGGCCACATGTGTTTTGCAGATTGGATCTCTTCAGTGCCTGAGTGTCGGGCGGTCTTGGCAGAGAATATTTTTAAAATTGATTTGTTAAGCCTGTTGATGACATTGGACTGACAAAATATTATGTAATACTGACAATAGGATCTCAGAGTTCTGGTTTAGTACAGGAGACCGGAACAGAGCTCCAGATCGCATTTTGCTGTAAAAGTGATATTTGATTAGAAGATGAGAGTATTTATTTGGATATCTGTGAGCCGTAGTGGGTGTTGGATAAAAGCATTACTGTCCCATCCTGTCTGGAATAAGCACTTTTTATCTTCTTCTTTTGTTACAATAAGGTTGTGCTTCTTTTCACACAGCTTTGGATCAAATGCGACACCGGTTCTGTCCCCATGGGGACGCGGATGTGTGTTACATCTAAAGAGGTCATGGTCAGAGCTGGCTTGGCAGGCCTTTGTGAACACTGTGTGAGGTTTTGAGCAGTAGATCCATCACTACAATGTTACGGTGAACATTGCTCTGCCTGCCAGCTTGCAGGACACTGATGGATAGAGCTAGCACACCTGTGCAGCGCGGCGTAACGCTGCGGCCCTGAACACTCAGCGACACGCAGCCAGAACCAGATCAGCCAGGGCTGGTGGTGGCGCTCTGTCAGTGTGTGTCTGGTCTTACAGGAACATGACCCGCGTGTGTTTCCAGTAAACCAAGGTTAAACATAGTTATACTGGCTGTGTGTTTACGTGTTATTAAATTATCCCCCTCCTGGCTTGTCTTGTTTTGCTTTTGCTCACAGAAACCAGACAGCATGCATGACATGCTCCTGGACGTCATCACGTGGGTTGGGATCCTGTTGTCGCTCGTTTGCCTGCTGATCTGCATCTTCACGTTCTGCTTCTTCAGAGGCCTGCAGAGCGACCGCAACACCATCCACAAGAACCTCTGCATCAGCCTGTTCATTGCTGAGTCACTGTTTCTAGTTGGGATCAACAAGGCCGATCAGCCAGTAAGAAGTTTGTTCTTATTATTATGCGTGTGGATATCCATATTATTTGTTTGGCCAAAGGCTCAGGAACTCTGTTCCTTAACAAGAACATAAAAGAAGAAAATAAAAAAGTATAATTTATATTCTGTTTAAAGGTTCAAATTGTATCTTTTTATTCTTTCCACTGGTCTGATATACTGCTTTGCCCAGAGATATTGGTACCCCCGGTAAAGATGTGTAGAAAGGGTTCATATAAATACATTATTGGCAGCTTCATAGTGTCAGACTAAAACCTAGAAAAAAATCCAGCATGTAATTTAAATGTGTTGATTCATTTGGAAAAAAAATTAATCTTAAGAATTAATTATTTCATTTACCAATCAATAACAATCCAATTAAAAATACATGTAATAGAGATATATTTTTATATATATATTTTTTTACTTTACTTTAAATGTTGGTCAGAATATTTAAGAACTTCTAATTAATAATCAAGGATTTTCCTGTGTGGCATGAAATTTAACAGTAGCCCATTTATTTTAGTTATTGGCTACTATAAAGTACAAAAATTCATATTTGAGGGGTAAAATAGCCTCCAAGCCTTACAGTGATAACAGCAACCATTAAACCATTAAACAGTACCTACATGCAAATCAGTTGCTTGGGATTGATGCCATGTAAAAGGCTTTTCTGACCTACAATCACAAAGTTATTTGAAGTTTGCTGGGACATAAACTGGAGCATTGAAGTCTGATAAGATGGAACAGAAAAAGGATGATGTAAATCTGTTATGCTGTGGGTCTTTTGCTTTACCAAGGTCTTGGGAACCTTGTTAGATTGCATGACAAGGTAAGTTCTTTTAATTTTAAAATGTGTCGCATTTGGGATTTTTGGTAGGGAAATATGAGGCCAGATGAACACCGTTCACCAGGCACACAATCTTCCTACATCCTATTGAAGAACTGTGTTGTGAGCTGAAGAGAAGAAATCACGAGAGAGGGGCCAAAACTCTGAATATGCCAAGAGGAATGGCAATTGACATAATTATATAGTGACCTCTACTGTCTCAGTGCATTTGAGCAAGAGTAAAATGTGAAAATATTGTCAGTTGATAAGTAGTGTTCCTACAGGTGTGTTTTACTCTGAAGTGCCATTGACAGTGATGCCAACAGATCTGACTGGCATTGTAACATTGTTTTCATAATAGATTTTAGCACATTTCTTAGAGTATCAAATAATCATAAACAAACATTTCTCAGGGAGGCTTCCTTTTTCTCTCATTACCAACTTATGGATTTATTTTAGTGATTCTTCCCCAAAATCCCTTTTTTATTTTAAAGAAAACATAATAACAGATTGGTTGTACAACAATTTCAGCTAATTCATAAAAGCATTGAGGACCTGGATAGAGTTAAACTGTTGTGCTTTACACAGCAAGCTAATTCACCCATGATAAATATGTGCAGGCCGAGGGCTTTAATTTGCCTGTTTGAAATCCATTCTCAGCAATCACAGAAATGATTTACAACACATAGTGCTCTTTACACAGACCTGCCTCATAATCTATTAAGGCTTATGTGCTGGCTTAGGTGATGTCATTGCTGTGTTTCAGTCTTCATTTGTCACCTTCTCCCTCAGGCTGAAGGAGCTGCAGTCTTGTTCTCTCTTACTGCATTATCCTGTTAACTGTGCAGACAACATTAAATAAACCATTTCCCAAAACAAAGAGCCACTCGCTGCACATTTTTGCAAATGTGACCCCACGATTGACCGTTTACTCCAGAGCAGCACAGTACTTAGAGTTCTCAGTACATGCATCACTGCTGAAGAGCAGATTAAGCTTGTATGAAACACAAGGTGAAATAAAAGTGCACTTTAAAAAAAAATACTTTCTTTTTCTCAAGTATTGATTGTTAATATTTGTCAGTGGCACCTTGAAAACTTTATTCTTTGAAAGCAGTTACAGTCAAGGACTACTGAAACTGAGCAAAGCCAAACTTAAGTTTGCAATGGAGATGCTACCAAAACAAAACATCATATTGCTATTGAATTTTTTTTATTATTGTGTATTTTTAGTAGATAAGTTTGTAATACTATTAAATCTTCACATGATGATCATACGGTAATATTTTTACAACTCTTGTTTTTCACAGAAACGTTTTATGGGATCAGATATAATACTAAACGCTACTTGATAACATTTGAATAACACTGGGATTAATTTTGAATGTAATGCAAAAGTTCATTTATTATAAAATAAGCTTTGCATTTATATGAAAACTAATCCTTCACACATGACCTTTCTACATCAAAACAGTGGGAAGAGGTTCCATTTTGTAGAGTTTTAAAAGGCTTTTTCTTAATGTTATTTCTGACAGTGGTCATTCTCATGATGAATTAGTTATTGCCTGAATGGACACACTGATAGGGTATTTATCTGTAATTGCAGCGTCTGTGTCAGTTACTGGTTCCTCTAACAGCATAATCCACACACACACACACACATATATATATACATATATATATATATAAAACCAAATCAGTGGTCCCACAGTTATGAAGCTGCCATTATAGGATTTTGTATTTAAACTTTTTTTTAAATCAATTTTCTTAATATGTTATAAGTTGGGTGCAGTTTGTAGCATGTTTGCATTGCACCAAAAAGTTACTGGGTTTGAAGCCCAGCCTTAGATCAGAATGGCTTCACTCTAGGTTCTCTGAATTTGTCCCATAGTGCAAACATGAATGTGCTCCTAATTCTATCATTTTAAGGCCTCTTTTTTGACTTCTTATATCTTTTAGTACTGATTTTATAGGATTGTTTTATTACTTGTATTAATATTATTCAAAACCATTTTTCTGATTTACTTTTGACTTTGGTGCATGTCAGACACTTAGGTCAGATTTTGTTCTGTTTTATAAAGTAAAGGAAACAAAGATGTGTTCATGTTTAGGTGTGTCATATGTTTTGATTGTTAAAAAAAGAACACCTAGTTTTACATTTAACCATTTTCCTTATAAAAAGTGCTGAACATGTATGGTGATTTGATTATATACCAAATTGAACTGAACTCTTCACCTTCAGTAAAGCAATTCAAGCTGCATATTAACCCAACTACAGAGTATTCAAACTGAAATTACTCAAGTTTGGATTTTGACAAGCCTACTTGTGCTTTATTGCTTCAGTTCAAAGTCACTGAGTCACTTTGCTGCAATTTCTTTTTCTCTTTTGTGCCCATATTTGTCATTGACTAAAAGTCAGTGCTGCCAACCCAGCTCACATCCTTTTTCGTCAGTTCTTGATGAAAAAGCTTTGCTACCTTTGTCTCGAATGTGGTCAATCAGCACAGGCTGCAGCTGTGAATGCACATGTCTCTTGTATCTTCTCACTTATCTCCTGAAGTTGTAGACAGCGAGTGAAGTGTGAAACCATGCTCAACCGATGTTTCTGTCCTGAAGTGATTTTGAGTCTTTGACCTGAAATTTGTTGCTATGGTATGATATATGTTTGTAAGGTGTGGTAAACCCAGTCCTCTTTAGAAGTCATATGTTTAAAAATGGAGCTCAACATCCCCTGTTGGAACCTGATTATGGCTGTTCCATGTTTTAGGAATGCTCACTTTCAGCAGTGGGAAGGTCAATGGATCTAAGAAGAAAGCTGACTAAAGGCTGCTGAAATGGAAAAAAGGCAGGCGTTTAACATCTAGCAGGAAAGCAACTTTAAAACAAAGCAGCAGAACTACAATCAAAGGTTTTGCTCGAAACCCATCAGTTAGAATGACCGAATCAAAACTCAGACCTGAATAAAGTTAAGATCTGTCAGGATTAAGAATTGTTTGAAGAAGCAATCCATCCAATCTGACTAAGCTTGAGCTCTTTTGCAAAGCAGAATGAGATAATATTTTCAGTGCTAAACATGTATGGTGAAACATGTCTTGTCTGCATCTGTCTGTGAAGAGACTTTTCTTCACTGAGATTCCCAGTCCAGTCTGAATGAGAGGAAGCTGAAATTTTAGCATTTATATGTACAAAGTTGTTAAAAACAAATTTAGTAGACTTTTGGCTATTGACACATGGAAAGATGGTTTAGCAAAGTATTTACTAAGGAGGGGAGAAAGAATCTTTTCAGATTCATATTGGGGAAAAAACTGAACAGTATGTGTCTTTTTTGTTTTCATTTGACAATTACACGCAGTGTTGTGTTGATTTGTCACATAAAATCTCATGAAAGCACACTCGAGTTTGTGGTTGGAACATCACAAAATGTGAAAAAGTTTAATTCTTACTTTTGCAGGGCGCTGTAACCCTGCCAGCAAAAATTTCATCCCTAAAAATGTTCTTCCTTTTGTGAATATGATAAATTACTGCTCTAAATCGGACTCATATCCTTATCGCCTACAGTATTTTTTCTGCTCTCCAACTAATCAGTGCAAGCGTCCACCAGCTTAAATATTTCTGTGTGTATTTCGACTGCAAGTGTAATTCAAGTCTTCTCTTTCCTTCTCAGATCGTCTGTGCAGTATTTGCGGCCTTGCTACATTTCTTCTTCTTGGCAGCCTTCACCTGGATGTTCTTGGAAGGGGTGCAGCTCTACATCATGCTGGTGGAGGTGTTTGAGAGCGAACACTCCAGGACTAAGTACTTCTACCTGGCAGGGTACGGCGTGCCAGCTGTCATAGTGGCCGTCTCGGCCGCCGTGGACTACAGGAGCTACGGCACTGACCGAGTGTAAGTAGTGAGGGTGAAGAATGCGTGGCATGAAGCGGAGAATGGATGATGGGGCAAGGAGGATGGAGGGGAGGGAAGTGGGGGCTGAGGCTGGAGTGCCTGCTGTCATTTTGGCTGCGACTGCCACAGTGGACTCAACAAGCTTTGGCACTTCTCAAGAGTCGATACAGAGAGGCTGAGAGGGGAGAGAAGCTGAGAAGGATGAAGAAGAGGAGAGAAATACGGGGACGAGCAGCAGAGAATGCACCACAGAGTGCCTGCGTGAGCGCAACAGCGAAAATGTGTGAATATGGAAGGATTTAGCAGGCAGGATAGAAGGAGGGAGCAAAAGAAGTGTGGCTTAAGTGTGCGAATGAAAGCATTTGAAAAAGGGGGTGACAGAGTGGACTGTTAGCCTGTGTACACATCCATTCTGGTTTGCACTTGACTGTGTCAAAATGTGGCTGGCCTCTGCTGCAGGGGCACACAGTGGTGGGGAATGAGGATGTGCTTAAAAAGCACAAGGTCGTGTATTGACGTATGGTTGACACCTTCGACCTCAGACGCTGCAGGACTCCTCGAAAACAGCATGCATCTCATTCATATGAAGCATATGCAAAGTAAGCAACGAAAGAACTATGAAGGCTATACCAAGTTTCAGTTTCCAAAATCTGTGAATACTATGTGGTAGACCAATGCAAAGTCATTCTTTATTGGTAAGTGGAAGTTTTTTTGTTTTAAAAAAAATCTGTAGAACCATCTTTTGCTGTAAATACAGATGCAGACCAGATAAATGCCAGTACGTACAGGAAGTAAAACATTTGTTTGTTCATTCATGGTTGCAAGAATAAGATAAAAGTTCATTTTGGCCAGGACATTTTATTCTTCATGAGAAACGTCAGTGCACAACTGCACTGCTGGGAAATGGTGAGAAATTAACAGTATTTCCATTTTCGTTCATTAACCACAATGAAATAGCTGACCAACAACAACTGTCAGACACCACATGAGAGTCCAGCCCGGGTGATACCTGTCAGTTCAGATGAACATTCTCATGTTGGTCGGTCTGTCATTCCGCCATACTCTTTCCAGATAAAAGTTACATAAAATCCCAACAAAGTACATTAAAGTTTTGATGATGTAATAAAGCTAAATTTGGGAAATGTTTGCGTACTCATTAGCTGTCCGTCATTCTGTGGCTGTTTGAAATTTAAACAGGACATTAACAAAGTGAATGTCGGAATTTAGCAAATTATATTGGCAGAAAAAAAATCTCTTCTCTCAAGTACAACTAAAATATTGAAATATTGTAAGGTATATAACCTTTAAACGATTCGCAGGTCCAAATGTCCACATTTATTGTTCCATCTGGGACCTACTGTGGCTGAGACACCACATCGCCTCATAGAAAGCGAAAGACATGGGAGCGGCTGAATTTAGCTGTGCTTAACGATCAAGCTACACCAATTCACAGGCCACTTAGATCAATATTTCATTGCAGAGTGATCATTAAAGCATGAGAGTCTGAATGCCAAGTTCTGGATGAATAATCTCACTGCATCCCATTAGGTAGCGAAGCATTGTGGAAAACTTGAGACGGCAGGTTTGAAAAGAGAAACGAAGAAAAGATAAATGGCATGGCATGCGTTAGAAGAATGAAGCTGAGCATCACAGAAATATCAGGTGTCGTTAAAGGTTTGATCTTAGTAGTTTTTGGTAATACTGTACCCAAATATCTTTTTAATAGCTCTGCGCCTGTTGGCCCTCGCCAATCTGAAAAGTAACTCTCAGAACTATTTTCACTAGAAATCGCTTTTCTTTGAAAGAAGCAACTTTAATCACTCATTTATCACTCCAGCTTTGAAAATGACACCACTTATCATTTTTAGCATTAGCACACTGAGACAAAACATGTGAAAACATCACACATCACTCCTGCTGTGTCACTCCTGAAAATGTCCCCTTTTGTTCCCCTCCCTCGTTCACATCCTGTAATGAACGGTGGCTCTAACTTAGCAAAGGAGCCCTAATGGAGGGTTCTGTGACACAGTCAGGGACCCATAATGGAGGGCTCACTAATGTGTTGGAAATTGAAAGATTAATAATTCAAAAGCAGCTGGTCATGAATCAGTTGGCCATTTTGCCACCATCTTTCTCTGCAAGAAAGCTGGGTCTGACCTCAGCGGAGGGCACTGTGGGACATTTTCTCCCCCCCCCCCCCCCCGCTTGCTGCGATTTATGAGTGAAAATGTTTTTGGATTGATGTGCTTTAGCATACAGCAGTATATCTTTTGCCTCTGCAGCTAACCTCAGCGTCAGAAATTGCAGGGTGTGTCAGTATTTTCATGCAGGTTTTGTGTTTGCGTGCAAATATTACATGTTCGTTTGCATGCCTTTGCTCTCCACTTTAACTTCAAAGCCATTCCCAGACTCTATAAATAGCCTTGTGAGGTCCACATCAGTAACTCAGTATTCAAATGAATTGAGTTGTGTCACATTTTAGCAGCTGCAGTATGTTGCAATGTCATATATCTGAGCCCTAAGGGGGAAGTAAAGGTTCATAAATCACAGGTACTCATCCCGTGCTGTCTCTCCCTCTGTGTGTGTGATGTATGTTTGAGATGTGTGTGTCATCTATTTTCCTCCAACCTGTAACACTTCTCTTACTTCTTTTATTTCCACCCACTTCCATTCTTTGTCCTCCCATATTTCAGCTGCTGTATGGCTACTTTGTGTATCTCCCTTGTGATTCTGGCAGCAACTCTTTGCTAGACTGCAGCCATCTGGGACAGGGGTCGATTTTGTTTTGTTACATTAGCAAAACAAACAGAATTTAAGCTCTGAAATTTACAGTCTATTTTATTTTGGCTGGATATTTGATAGCAAAACGTTGATGTTTACCAACCTAAAAAAGAGAGACTTTTTTTTTCTTTTTTCAATATGCTCTTTCAAATTACTTGATTTTAATTACTTTATTAAATTTGGTAGGTTCTAACTGTTCTGTTTAATACTGACTTAAATTTTGGACACAAAAATTTAACTGTATTTACAAAAGGGGGAAAAAAATCTATGAAAACCAGCCTTCCCCTAAGCAAAAATCTAACCAACTTACAAAGGACCAGTATGATTTAGAATGTTTTTTCCCTAAATAATACAGACTTATTAAAAGAGCTTTTAGTGATGATAGGTCTACTATTAAAATTTTCTTTATAGTATGAAGTATTTATGGGTGACACCAAAGCAATAATGGAGGAAGCTTTTAAAGTCCAAATATATTTTCTTGACACTTTATTTCCCACATAAATATAAAAAACTGCTAAAGACTATATAGTCCATTATTCAATCAGAAATGCCTGAATAAATAGATTCAGGCTGAAAATCATCTTCATTTTGGGAAGTTGCAGTAATGAAATCAATGTAGAAGAACACATTATATTTTGTTCAATCATGAACTAAAGATTAAGAAAGGAGTTGTAAAGGCAAAGCTATGCTGTATGTATGTATTTGTACAGTGTGCATACAGCAACACAAGTCCATGAACATTGAGGTTAAGTAGGCTGAATGGTGACTGAAGGACACTTTAACTCAGACACTTTAGTAACACATATACAAAACAGATGACTTTGTAAAAAAATATAAAATAAAACATGAATGTAACACAGTATTTTTTCAGACTTTTGCACATGCAGAATTTTTTTACAATAATTGGTGAACATGACCGGTTAATGTTGATATCATGAATTCAAGCCCTGGTTTTTTCCATCATTTTCTTTACGCTCGTTAGCCTAGACAGAACGTGTCCTGGATATCTACAACTCACCTCACTATCAAATATATCTCCATTTTTGTTTAGACATTTTGATGTTTTTTTCAGCCTTTAAAAACGGCCACTCTGTATTGATTAACAGACTTGATTCAGATGTTAGTCATTTTATTGCCTTCCAACATTTCTTTTTATGGTTTATGCATCTGTTTACCGTTATGTTTCCCATGCATGATGTCTCTTTGTTTCTGCTTCCAGGTGCTGGCTGCGCCTGGATACATACTTCATTTGGAGCTTCATAGGACCTGCTACTCTCATCATCATGGTAAGATATCAAAACATACTAGCTTTAAATGGCACTGGGTTCACTTTGAGAGAGGCTGTGACATACTGGTGCAGGAGCCTAGGGCTACATTAAGGTGTTTGTTAATCCAACACAAGGCTTGCCTGAGCTCCTCAGCAGTGTTAGAGTAAGCGGAGGGAACTTTGTGTCAACTTAATAATTCCCATTCACGGATTAGCTCCCACGGAGGCACACATTCCTACAAGCTGGAAATCTCTGGAGGGGACACAGAGCACAAATCACTGCACGTTACACAGATTATGATAATAACTCAGCAAAGTTAAGATGTTATTAGGCATTTACTTTTTCGTCTAGGAGATGTTTTTCCTCCTGACCCAGCTGTTTGACTGTAATGCCAGTTGAACATGAGCTGCCAGATAGTTCCCAGCTCTCCCATAGGAACAATGCCGACTGAGTTTCAGCAGTCGGCAAACTGTTATGGGAGGAGACATTCCGCTTGAATAACTAAACAGAGACAGAAATAGAGTGAGGTGATCCAACACATAAAACACTTTATTTGATATAAACGGAATGAAATGATGGGATACATGTCCAGTTGCCCAGTCGCCGTTTTTTTTTTTTTTTTTTTAGTCAGGTTAGAAATCTCAGACAGTCTCCCACCGATCTAGTCAGAGCAGCAATAAGAGCAGAGCACGGGTGGAAACGACACTGTTATGACCTGATCTGATTGGTGAAAGCCTCTGAGACCCTGTCACAACGGTTCAGGCAGTCATCGTTAAAGCAGCCCATCTAGACATTAGCGGGCCAATCGAAAACACAGCATCTACGAGAATTGTGCTTCTATTGTTACAGTGATCATTTCATGTAATGACTGCTGTATTATCCCTCAAGCTCCAGTTGCAGTATTTTGAGTACACAAAGGTGGGTTGATTGTGTGCTGAAATTGTGTGTTCCCCAAGCCAATTACAGCTGGAAGGAAAATGAAATGATGTGCACTGTTTTGGAGTTGTAAGTTGCTCCTTTGACATTGCGTCTTTTAATTAGTCTCGTCGCTGCAGAGAATCTAACATGCACGCCTGCATTTCTGTGTTTTGCAGCTGAATGTAATCTTCCTCGGCATCGCCCTTTATAAGATGTTCCATCATACGGCCATCCTCAAGCCAGACTCCGGGTGTCTGGACAACATCAAGTAAGTTTTTTCTGTTCGTACCAGTCTGCCTCTACACAGCAGGGCTTATGCTTAAAGCAGGGTGGATTATACAAGCTTGGATAAATTATGTTGAGAAAACAGTTTGACATTTTGGGGAATAGACCTAGGGTGTGGTTGTTTGCTTTGCAAAGTTTGATGCCGCTCTAATGTTTGGTTTCATTTGGAATTAGATTGGGATTGAGTAATGAAAGGGTGGAGGTGTATGGTTTGTTTGGCACAGCTGAATGTGTAAGCAAATTATTATGTTTACGTCAGTTGAGTTATCTTGCCCACACTAATAAAGAAAGTGGACTTCCAACTTCAAAAAAAGTATTAATTGGTCATAAGTAATTTAATTAAGTCACACTTACTTTATTTGCCTTGACACCTTAATAAACTTAATAAATTAACTTAAGTAAACTTAACTTTATTTCTTGTGACCACTTGGCACAAAATATTTAAGTTTGATCACCTGTTCTCTTTTTAGTGGATTAAAAAAGAGTATATACCAATTAAATTAAATTTTATTTTTTTGTTTCACTGAAAAAGTAGGGACAAAAAAAATTATTTGCCAGCAGAATAACCTCATTAGTTTGATTACATTCTCTATCTTTACTTCAGTTACAGATTAAAAAAAAAAAAAAACTAAAAAGAAAAACGACTGTCAAGAACTTCAACTTCTTGAAGTGAAGGAACATTGTAAATTTTAAAAAACTGGACTTCTTAATCATTTACTGCTAACTGTGTTAAACACTCATGCAGGACAATAACATGTCAACTGTTTTTGTCTCTGAAAATGTTAAATAATGTATCTTAGCAAATGCTTTCTCCCACACACACAGAAAGCATTTGTTTTTCACTGTATTAATAATTCATAGTCTTTTGGCAGAAAGAAGAAACAAAAGTATTTAGAATGCTTCTTTATTTTTTTTTAAATTTATTTATGTATTTCTTAAAGAGAAATTGCAGTCAGCTGGATTCAGCATTGACTGGAAAAAACTTCACTAACTTCTGACTGATGTTTTAAATCAAGTGCAGCTCTTTTGTTCTTGGAAATATTCACATAAAACAAAGTGTTACGTGAATATGTCTTTACCTCTATGATGTAATGAAGCTCAGAGCCACCTAAGCTGTGTTTAACAAATATTTAACAGGGAGAGTGTGATGCTATGTTTGACAGCTTACCTGTCTGAGCGGAGGACAAACACAGTGTGTCATTTACCCTCAGGACCCTCACCAGGCTGTGTCTGTCGCTTAGGTGAAGACTAATTAATGAAGTTACAAGTGCTGCATAAAAGCACAGCACTTTCAGTAGCAGTCAGTAACCCTACGAAGCTGTAGAAATTCAATAAAGTTAGAGGACATACTCCAGATAAGAGCTTTAAGCAGCAAGCATTCAGATTTAGCTTTTGTTAACTGAGAGTTAGAATTAGATTGGTAGCAAGTAATTGGCTACAAACATGTCTACATATGTGCACTGTAGTTAAACTTGGTAAACTGTGCATTTTCCAGAAAGCACTTGAACCGGAAAGGATATGCAGTCATACTAAAAAGAGAGTACACCCCCATTAGACTGGAGGCTTTTATGCTGCAGAAATTTGTAAAAGTCTTGTGATTGCAAAACAAGCCACAATTCTCACTCTACTACCACTATGATTTACAGTTGGTATAAGTTGCTTCTGCAGACATCTTGTCTTTGATTTCTACATCAGATGTGGCCAAGCTGTCCAAAGAATTTCCAATACAAGAAATCTGATTAACACTTGAAAGAATTCAACTTTATCGTATTTTGTGGCAACAAAGAATTACCTACATTAAATAGCTTCTGGTTAACTGTTGTACGTCTCAGATCAACTTTTTGTACCAAGTCTAATTGAAACATATTTCATTTTTCCAAAAGTTAATTTTTCCTTTAAATTGCATAACTCATGTCAAGGGTTTTGTTCTACAGAGACTGAACCAACCTGGTATTCTGTAATTTATTAATTCAAGTTCAAACTTCAATGTAATTCAACCTGGATTTTAGCTAGAAGCTAACATGCCTGCCTGAGCTGTGGACAGATAATAACATAAATCACTAAGTGACATGTCTTTACTGAAGTCTTATTTGATTTTCCCTGCAAATTAATTATTTTATGAAATCTGTGTTATGTTAAACGCTTAGCAAAAAGTTATTGAAAACTATTTACTTATCTCTGTGTGCAATACAGGTGTAATGTGATAACTAAGAATAATCATAAATTAATGTTTATGCTTATATTTTTGTTCTCCGTAGCCTGGTCGTCTTAGCATGTGATAAGCTGTCTAAATGAGAAATCAATAAATTAAATTTTTATGCTTTTATATTTTTTATGTATATTCTTAGCCTGTCTTTATAGCATGGTGAATATGTCTATATATATAGTGTGAAATCATACTATTACTATATATATATATATATTTTATATATATATTATATATATATATATATATATATATATATTATTTCAGAATTTATTATGCCCCTTTAATCACCATCATAATTTCAGTTTTTTTATTTCTTCTTTTTACCTTCAATTTATTTTTCTTCACTTTGTTTTCTTTGTCTCTTTAATCTCATGCCACCCTCAGTTATCTTTGTTGTGGATTGATTCTGGTAAGGTCTATTTCTAGTGAGAGATTTTGTTTGGTTCGCTTGTTTTTGTTTTATTTGTTTGAACTACTCAAACACCTTATAAACTTAATTTATTGACCACGTAGTATTCTAGTATACACATATTTGACTTGACCTGGTGAAATATGATGCCTTGCAAAAGTTTTCACATTTTATCACAACTACAATTTTCAATAATTGTTCTGGGGATTTAATCTGGCAGAGTTGTGCAAAGAACTACAATTCTGACTTAATTACATGTAGTAAAAATATGAAAACCGTTACAATCATTTGTATTCGGTCCCCTTTGCCTGGATATCCTTGAATAGGATATTCCTAAATAGTATAATATAGAGCTTTCAGAAATCAACAGTAAACATCTATTCTTTGAAGGTCAAAGGGTTTCTTAGAGAACAGTCTTGAACAACCATGAGAACTGCAAGATATTAGAAAGAACTTCAGAATAATATAGCTTGTGAGTTATATAGAAACATTTCACTAATCAGCAGTTATGTCTTTCTGCTTTGGGTGTATTGCAAACATTGATCCCAGATAGTGAGCAATCTAACTGATGTGAAACAAAAGAAAATAATTATTGCTCTCAACAAAACTATTTTATTATAAAGGTTGCACCTGGCTACATCTACAGTTTTGAAAACAAAATAACTTTGTTTTATTTTCTTACTTGAACTAGATTATATGAATTCTCTGCTAAAATGTTTTCTGTTGAATTAGACAAGCATACCCAAGTACAAGTGGCATAGGGAGTCTGAATCAGTGTTACTTCATTAATTCATATGTATAAAGAGTTCAATCAGTCATGTGCAGTACTAATATTGAACACAGTCAAATTGCAATAACTATTTGCAATAGCAATTTCAGGCCTGACAAATAGCATCATAAAGATCAAGGGACTTAATAAACCAGTCAAGTTTTACACTTAGATGTTTAAGGCAGGATTAGGTTGTAAAACTTTATTACAAGCTTTGGAAATTATGCCTAGCACTGTTGAATCTGAAAATGGAAAGAATATAAATCAGAGAAGTAGGCAAAAACTATCATAGGTGTAACACTGCATGAGCTGGCATTTATCCATAACTCAGTTGAGAGAATACTATTGAAAAAACTTTTAGCCATTCAATCCACAAACATTTCCTTTAAAGAAAAGTGGTAGTAAGAAAGTCATTGATAATTCAAAGCTGCAAATCCTCCTAACTAAGATTTACCAAAAACAATTTGGGAAATATAGAAGAAGGTCATCTGGTCACATGAAACCAAATGTAAACTTTTTGGCATGCAAGCCGGTATGTAGAGGAACACAAATTATCTCGAAAACATTCCCCCGACTGTGAAATGACAGCAGTGGCAGCATCAAACTGTGAGGACTCTTTTTTTCATCGGGGAGGCTGCTTGCTGTTGATGGGGAAAATGGATGGAACTAAACAGAGGAAAATACGGAAATAAAATCTATTAGAGGCTCCAAAAAGTTGAGATGGAAGTTAACCTTGAAGCAGGACAATGACCTTAAATATGCAGCCAGTTAAGATCAATGCATATAAATAGATTAAAATATCCCAACCTAAGACAAACTGAAAATCTATGGCAAGACAAAAAAAACTAAAAAAAATTATGTTCACATGCATCATTAGTTGATCTTGTCTTTTTCCTTCCACTTCACAAGTATAATATATTCAAGGTCCCAATGAAATACAGGGGAGTGAATATTTCTGCAAGGCATTGTTACAATGTTGGTATGTGAATTTGGGGCAACAGATATGAGAGCTAAACAGTAATTCAAGAGGGATTTGGAGGAAGAGGTGAAATGGTGGGATAAAAGAGAGAGATGAGTGCAGCCGTTATTGAAGAGGGTCATCAGGCGAGCTTTATTGGAGGTTCTGTCTCGCCTGAATGGTGCCACAGAGGGCAACATCAAATCAATCACCTCGGTCTCACTCACTTACTCTCCTCCTCTGTCTCCCTTCCTTCCTCATAGCTCTTCTAATATCTTCCTCCACATGTTGTCCCCCACACCTCCACCCCCACCGCTTCCCTTTGCTTCTATCCCTCACATTAGAGGTGATCACTGCCCAGTCAGCCAATCAAATTAACAGTCATCTTCTCGGCTGCGGCAGACCCAAAAGTTTGACCTTTGGAGGGAAATGTCATTTGTAATGGCTGTAATGTCCCTCTACTTACTGCCCCGTGAAGCCAATCACATTCACACAGACACAGACACACACTTATGCAAGCACCTGCCTGGATGTGCCTCAGCATGACCGCATTTCAATGACATTTGGCCTATGACTCATTCGTTTGTAGCCTATATTTAAAATAAAAGTTTACAGCCTTGAAAGCTCTTCTGTTGAAAGTGAACTACATCGAACAGTTAGAGTTCTGGACCCCATTAAAAATAGTATTCTTTAACCTTCTGACATGTGTTCAGACTGATGGAGTTTGGCTGCAACTCGCTGAAAGTACAGCATAAAATACTTAGTGTTTTTGACAGCAGCAGTTGATGTAATCTGCCTTTTTACCCTCCTTCCCTCTCCTGAGATGATATCTAAACGAAGAAATCCACTCTGACTTTTAAGGGTATTACTCTTTTAAGTTAGACTCCCACTATTCCTCCATCCCTCTCCCACAGTGTCATGGCTCTCTGTGACCCCACTCTGACCCCCTCTCTCCTGATCCCACATGCATCAGCCTCAGCTGACTGGTTTTTCTGATGCAGAGAGCAGGCAAAGTTTTGCAAGTCTGAATCTTAATCATGAGGAACACACTACAGCTGATGGAGTATTGCTCATTTTCAATTACTTCCCTTTCCTGTGCAGGTCCTGGGTGATCGGCGCCATCGCCCTGCTGTGTCTGTTGGGCCTGACCTGGGCGTTCGGCCTTATGTACATCAATGAGAGCACCGTGATTATGGCCTACCTTTTTACCATTTTTAACTCCCTGCAGGGCATGTTCATCTTCATCTTCCACTGCATCCTTCAGAAAAAGGTGAGTCAGGGAATGTTTGACATAAGTGAAGATATAGTGCAGACGTGGCCAAAAGTTTTTACATTGAGAAATGTTTTTTTTTTTTTTTACAAATTTTACTGCTTCAGTGGAGTGAGAATGTTCTGTCAGATGTTTCTCTGCAGACATTGTATTACAAATAGGAATAAGACTAAATGCAGACCTCTTCAAGGAACTTTATCTCTATGTGTAACACATTATATAGATTAATTACACACAGATGGATGTTTGAAAGCTTTGTTTGTGTAAATTCTGATTATTTTCCACTTGCAGGTAATGAAAACGTGACATTTAAAATTTTAATTTCACATCAACCCATTAAAAAAACATATTTAATTCAAAAATGTGTGCTTAATGAGAAGTGAAATGTTATTTTCAAAAGGTACATTTTATTCTGACAAACTGACCTCACTTATTTTAATTTATTGAATATTACTGTACAAAACTGGGTCCAGAGCAAAGACACAAGACCAGATTTTAACAATGCTTTTTTTTTTTTTTGCAAAACATATCCAATTTAATTTTGTTTTTGTAAATATAGCAAATTTCGGAAGTTTTCAAGAATCTATAAACAGTATCAAATATTCCAGTCAAGGTTTGGCAGTTTGATTATTTTTATGTTTTCATGGCAATCTCATTTCAAGGTGAGCCAAATGCCATTGAAAATTCTGTTTTCTGTTTTACAAGTTGAATTAAGTTTTTATTACTTAGCTGATGTTGTATTTTAATGCAGCTAATGATGCATGCTATCCTTTAAAAAGAGAAAACATTTGGCAGGACACCAGCACTGGAGAGCCCCACCGCAAACTTGGACCTAAAAAGCAACTGGACAGTGCTTCTCAAAATAGAGAAGCACTTTTTTGCGAAGATTTTTATTGAGAACTGAATCTATTTTATTAAAAAAGTAGCTGGATCCATACCCAAAGATTCAGTGTGTTGATCCCTGAGCAACTTAATCACTTTTACCTTGACATGGTGCCTGGAAAACACACCACCAAACTGCTCTGGATCACCGATCAGCATTTCTCCTGCTCTAGTAATTAGATACCCTGCAGGAATAATTAGCTGGGCAAAGGAGGAGATACAGGCCACAGATGTTAAGACACGAAAATTACTAAGAATACATGGAGGGTTCCACTCCAAATGCAGCACCCTGAGACTGTACACGAGCCGCAAGGAAGGAGGCAGAGGACTATTGAGTGTGAGAACCACTTCCAGGACAAAACATCCAAGATCCATAGATACAAAGGCTCAACAGACAATCTGCTCAGTGAATGTCTCAGACAATGGGGAACAGAAGTTGAGGTGCTGGAGGTACCATCATGGGAGGACAAACCCCTACATGGGATGTACCACCAGCAAATAAATGAAGTATATTAGAAAGTCCTACCAATGGCTGGAAAAAGCTGGACTCAAGGACAGCACAGAGGCCCTCATCCTGGCCGCCCAGGAACAGGCCATAAACACCAGAGCAATAGAGGCCCAGATCTACCACACCAGACAAGACCCAAGGTGTAGGTTGTGCAAGGAGGCCCCTGAGACAGTCCAGCACATAACAACAGGGTGCAAGATACTGGCAGGGAAAGAGTACATGGAACGACATAACCAAGTGGCAGGCATAGTGTACAGAAACATTTGTGCAGAATATGGACTGGAAGCCCCGAGATCAAAGTGGGGAACACCCCCAAAGGTGGTGGAGAATGGCCGAGCTAAGATCCTGTGGGACTTCCAGATCCAGACAGACAAAATGGTAAGTCGAACCAACCGGACATTGTCGTAGTGGATAAACAACAGAGGAAAGCCGTTGTGGTGGATGTAGCAATACCGAGTGACTGCAACATCAGGAAAAAGGAGCACGAGAAACTGGAGAAATACCAGGGCCTCAGGGAGGAACTGGAGAGGGCCTGGAAGGTGAAGACCACAGTGGTGCCTGTGGTCATCGGGGCCCTCGGGGCAGTCACCCCCAAACTGGAGAAGTGGCTACAACAGATCCCAGGAACAACATCAGACATCTCAGTCCAGAAATGTGCAGTTCTAGGCACAGCAAAGATACTGCGCAGAACCCTCAAGCTCCCAGGCCTCTGGTAGAGGACCCAAGCTCAGAGGATAAGAACCACCCGCGGTGGGTGAGAAGGGAATTTTTTTTTTTTTATTGTTTTTTATATATATATATATATATATATATATATTATATATATATATATATATATATATATATATATATGTCCATAAGCACTGGGATATGGGATCAGCTATCCAGAGAGAGTGTCCTCAGAGCTGTGCTGAGGTTTTCTTTGGCCCCAGCCCAACTCAGTTTCTCCCAAGATGCATGGAGCAACTCGGCACGCAGCTGTTCAAACAGAGCATGTGGCAAGACACGTCTGCCAGTCCAACAAGCTTGTTAAAAATCAATTACAGCTTTATTTGTTCTAACTTGATTGGGATCTAAGTGCAGATGCTCTGTGTGTACAAATGCATCAAATGGCTCTCCAAGGAAAGTCTCCTTTTCGGTTGGATATGTGGCTTTTTTTAGGGTTAGTGTTAGCAGAGAAAAGTTTATAAATTTAATCTTTTAATGTCTTTTTATGGGTTGAATGTTCACTCAGGGAATATGAGTAAAAGAAGTGTTTATTTTACCCTACTTTGTCAGAAGAAAAAAATGTTCCTCAATATAATTAAGAGTGCGGTTGCATACTTCAGTAGGTTATTTTTTTTTTTCTCACTTTACTGAATTCCCATTTCATTTGTGCTTAGGTACGCAAAGAGTATGGCAAATGTCTGCGTACTCACTGCTGCAGCGGCAAGAGTGTGGAGACGTCCATATCCTCCTCCAGTAAGACCACCACCTCACGGACCCCAGGCCGCTACCCCACAGGCTCACAGGTGAGCTTACCTGCCTGCACACCTGGACGCTACAGCACAGCAGACTCGCAGGTGAGGCGGGAGCACGCCATGAGGGGTTTGGGTCTATCATTTTTTCACTTTCAAACTGTCAAAAAATTTCACTGCACAGAGCTCTGCAAAACTATTGATACCGCTTAAGCTTTCTCACATTTCATAACATTTCATACACAAACTTCTATTTATTTTAGTGCTATTTTATGTGACAGAGTAGGACAAAAGAGTGCAGAATTGCAAAGTGGAAGATTTTTTTTTCTTCCCCCCAGATTAACATTTTTTACAACCAGATTGTTGGCTCTACCGGAATTGAAAACAGTTTTTTATATGTGCGACTGACAGCTTTGCCTGCAGGAATACCTTGATTTAGCACCACTTCCCATCAGTATCTACACCACATGGTGCTGCCACCACCATGTGTCTTGGTTGGAATGTTGTGTTCAGGGTATTATTTGATCTTATAATGTTCTTTCAATGTGTTCTTGCCACATTTCAATGAAGGCCAGATTTGTTAAGTGTATGGAGAAAAATTCTGGTTGCAGATTTTCCCTCCTGAACTGTGAATCTGTGCTGATCCTACAGACTTAACATGAGTCTCTTTGCTGCTTCTCTGATTTCTGTTTTTCTTGTGGAACCTGGCAGTTTAGGTGGACAGCCATATCTTTGTACTTTATGTGAATTTGTGCCACATGCTGTTATTGAAGATGGATTAAATTGTCCTCTGAGATAGCCAAAACTTGAGATATTGTATTATAACATGACCTACTTTAAATTGACCACAGTGTTATGTTTGGCTTGAATGTTGTGTTCCTTGGTCTTTGTTATTCTGTTTGTTCACTTGATGTTGCAAGAATAGCTTTCAAGGCCTTCACAGGATTTATGCAGAGGTTACTTAATACACATGTGGATCTTATTAGGCAATTTAGGAAGACAATTAGTTGCAGTAGTTTTTTATATTGGGCTATCGGAAAATAAGGACCTAAATTCAAATGTTCACTATACTTTTGCCATTTCTAAATGTTCTTTCTTTTACTCAGCATTTTCCTTCCACTATCCTAATTATGCACTACTTTTGGGTTTGTGCCATTTGTTGCGGTAAAGTCATAAAATCAGGAGATTTTACAAGATCTGTGAATAGTTTTGCCAAACACTGTGTATCTTAATGCAATTAGTTCTAACAGCTGATTTTGAATGGGAATTTTCTTTTAGCATGAAAGTGAGATAACCCAAACCCCGCCCAACATGGACATTGTTGCTGACATTCAGGTTTACAGAGTGAAAACAAGACTGATGCATGACTTTTTGTCCCTTTCTTGTTGGTTCTTGCTTTGTTTTTTGTTTTTTTCTTTACTGCCTTTCCTGCCCTTGGTTTGCACACCATATTCCACTTTTCTCACCCGATTTCTTCCCTTTTCTGTCATCCTTTCTTTCCTCCCTTCACTCGGCCCTGTCCCCCTCACTCGCTCCCTCCCTCTGTCACAATTGCTTTTTGCTTTTTCGTTCTTGCCTTTGCCCCGTGCCCCACCACCCTCACCCCTGGTCCCCAACACTTTCTCTCTCCCTTCGTTTCTCCCACGTGTAGAGTCGCATCAGACGGATGTGGAACGACACTGTGAGGAAACAGGAGTCCTCCTTCATCACTGGAGACATCAACAGCTCCGCCACGCTCAACAGAGGTAACCACGGGATACCTACCATTTGCTTCCACATCACTGTCACTACATCTACTTTACTAATAGCAGGGGGGTTGGAGGCTGCATACGCTGTCATTTAGCAAAGTGATGGGAGTCCAAACTTCTGATTATTGTATCCTTGAAGCAAAGATGATGAAGAGAATAAGGTGTAAATATCACTTCCTGCTCTTAATGCAGCTTCTGTGGGTGGTTTGCAGGAAGAAAAGAAAAAGGGGCAGCCTCCTGTCAGAAATAGAACACCAGCCAATTACTAGTGGCAAGCTAGTACTGCAGGGGGTATCTGCATCGAAAATGAAGATGTGTTGTAAAGTAATATTTAAAAAAAAGTTTGTGTGTATTTCTTAGAGTGGTGGATCGCTATTACTATTACTTGTCTCTTGATAACTAAATGTTCAGAAGTCTAATTTCTGAATTAATATGATAGACCAACACTATAATTGTGAAGTACAGGGGAAAAAAAATTGGGGGGAGGAAAAGGGTGGGTAACAAATCAAAACTCATAAAAGGAGCATGCATTTGTTTTCATCTCCTCTGAGCCAACACTTTGAAAAGTGCAATTATAGCTGCAAGCTTGTTGGTTTTTTTCTCTACCTTCTCCCTGTGTACATGTCACCTCAGATTGCAGAGTGTCCTGAACATCAATTATTACATCTTGCCACAAATTCTAATTTGCATTTAGATTCTGGACCTTTTATTCTAATGCATATTTATGCTAATCTAATTGAAGTTATGTTCATGTATCTGTAGAGCTGCAGGTGTGCCATACATTTTCCATTTTTAATGATGGGAATTGATAAGGTGACTTCTGTGGATAAACCGTTGCATTAGATTTTATTTCGGGGTATTGGAGTAAGAAGGATAGGAAACAAAAGTTTACCTCCATTTTTGAATTTTTATTTGCAAGAAAGTTTCATTTGTAAAAGAAAAATTTATTTACATTACTCTGTGTTGGTCTGCTATGTAAGCTGTGCAGCTTACACAGCAATATGCAAATGAATAATTACAGTATACTTAGGTAAATCTAGTTATTTAGATAGGCTGATTGTATTCAATTAGGAGTAGTATAATTAGAAAGCTTTTCAACAACGGTTTAGCTCATGCAGTTGAAAGTAACACTGACATTTTCAGAGCTGTCTGTTTCCTTCACTCCAGACTAGGACACTATAATGGACCATAGTAGCAAAATCCATAAGCACAACCGGCTTAGGGCTAGTGTAATGAGGCCGTAGACACCTAAATGGCCAGACAGTCTGACACGCACACACTCACTGGAAACACACTCTGCCATTTGTTAGTCTCCAAGTTGAGGGGTGGCCCTCGCTTTCTTCAGGCCACTAATAAGCTGTTAGCATGACAGATGGATACTAAAGCAGGCACGGTGCGTGTCAGCACTTGAATTATCACGCACTTAGTGAGGCTGGGCTTAGGAAACTCACACCTCCTTTCTGCTCTCACTCTTTTAAAGTGCGGTGGACGGAGCTGCTCAGCCAGAACATTTCCAAATGAGTAGAAAGGGTGACACAATGAGCGAAGGTGGACTCACATTCAGTTATTTCAGTTCGCCGAAATTTGTGGCTACATGATGTGAGAACTCGCTTGGTTGTTAAATTTGGATACTCGCTTTGTCTGATAACATTTAGAAAACAGTATTACCAAAAGAAAGAAGTAGTTCTTAATAACAACATAATTATTCCCTGGCAATGGGTGTATTTTCCCCATCAAATATGTTTGAGTAATGACAGCAGTTGCTGATGAAGACAGAATAAATCCAAGCAAAGATAATTCCATCACCAAAGTAACGTGTAAATTGACAAATAACGTGCGGCCGCACGCCACACAGATTATTGAATAGAAAGAGATTTTTTGGTATTTTATTTTTTTAACCCGCTTGTGTTGTTTAAGTCACTCGAAGTCTCTTCTGTGAACTGTCTTGAAATAGTCTGAGTCAAGTTCTTTCAGACTAGGAAATTCTTTTTGACAGTTTTTGAACCAGTCATCTGTATGGCTGTATGAATGATTTTCCACAGGACATGCATACAGAGCTAATTCATGTTATATATTATAGGGATAATTTAGCTTGTTCACTAACAAATACCTGATACAAATCTCCACATGTCAAATCCAGCATGTTCCTTAACAGACAGACATTTAAGGCATTATAAAGTAAAATAGAAATTGCTGCACTGCTTTGTGGCTTTCTGTCATTTTCAGGCCAGGATCATTTGATTCCCCAGTACCAAAAGAAAACTACAAGTCAGTAGGATTTGATGTCCTTTTTGACACAGAGAGTTGAACTTCTTGAATGTTGTTGGTCATCTTACTTGACTTTTAGTGTAAGTTTTATTGGAATATTGAAGCAGAAAATTTTCCATTGGGACAGCCCTACTTTAATCATTGTTTTTACTTTTTTCCTCTGTTTTTAGATAAGGATTTACTCATTATCATTTCACACAAAGATTCTGTATTACCATAGGGGTAAAATATTATTGTATTATGTTGACAAAAATAAACTGTTTGAAAAAATTAGGTAAAAGAGAGGGTTTTAAAGCTCTAATATGCCAAACAAAGTTTTGTTTCAATAAAATATTGATCAAAATAGAGTAGCCCTATGGGTTAAAGTTAGCTATGGCATAGTATGCTATACTTAAGATAAAAAAAAGTTTATATTTCTTTGATCTTGTATTCAGTTACAGCAAAAACCCAACCAACCTCCACCTTCTGTAGTTAGAGATCTTAAGAAACATAAGCTGAGGAACAAGAATATTAAAATCTCTGGGATGTTTGCAGCAGATTAAATCCAAATAACCACCGCACTCACTAAAATAAACACTGGTGAGATACATATTCTTCTATCATGCCAGAGATTTATATAAAAATCATTTAGATGTTTTAGTGTCTCTGTTGGCCGTAAGACAAATACTCACTTACGAGTTGAGCTTCCACGCCAGTTGTTGTTCAGAATAAAAAAGAAATTGATACGGCCAGTCAAGATCATTTTTATTCTGTTATTTTTTACAAATGTAGTATCTTAATGTATACATGATTTGTCTCGCAGCAGAGGAAGAAAAAATTTCAAATTTTTTGTGACCCTTTTGTCCATTAGCTATGGTGTATCTATGCGTCTCTGCTGAAGCGTGTTGAACTGCAGCACAGCCTGCTCTGAGCTCTGCCACGCTCTCGTTGTCTCTCTGTCTCCCATCCCCTCTCCTCACTCAGCCTGTACGCATCGGCTGCAAGAATGACTTGTCAAGCTTTTTCTCAGCTTTCTCTCTAAACAGTGTTTGCTTGTTTGATTCACGTGTCCTCTTCTCTCCCTCTTTCTTCCAAACACACACTCGCTCTCCATCTCACTCTCCCTTCTTTTTTTTCCTCCTCCTCTTCTCGCTCACTTCCACTCTGCAACGGCTACATGCTCTGTCCTTTAACCTCTGTCTTCCACTCTGCTTCGTTTTTTTACTCGACTGCTTTTCTCTCTTTTTTTCTCTCTTGACTTGGCTGTTGCTTTTTCTTCTCTCTTCCTTTTTCTCTTGCCTTGGCTGTTGCTCTTCCTCTCTCTTTCTCTATCTGCCTGTACCAGGAGCCATGGCTAATCATCTTATAACTAATGCTCTCCTTCGTCCCCATGGTACTAACAATCCTTATAACACCCTCCTGGGGGACTCGGCAGTCTATAACAACCCAGCCGTGGGCATGTACAACACCCAAGGTGTGCCTAATGTTCCTATTATGAATGTTCAACTTTTAAAAGTTGTTTTACAGTTTTTTATACTTTTTATCTATTTATTTTGCATGGCTATTTTATTTAAAAGCATTTAAGTGCCTGAGTTATGGTTCTGATGTGAGTTGAACAAAGGCACTGCAACTTACTTGCATGTATACTGTGTAATTGTGATTGTGTGACTTCACCAATGTAGTTGCAAACTGACATTGTCTTGTAGAAGCTACTAAAGGCCTTAAAGAGGGACACCTCTGGTTGTGTGAAGTAGAATAAGTGAAAATGCGTCCAGTTGGCTGTAAATGAGAACGTCCAACAGCAAATCGTCCCCAAGTAAAATAATAACACAAGATTTTCTGAATTCTTTGCTTTTGTGTGAGACGGCTGTTTATCATTTTATTTCTCTCAGCCAAACTACAGTACTGTTAGAAATGTTTGCCGATTGCATACTTTTTTGTTGCATCTAAATGTTTCAGATCTTCAAACATATTTTAATATCAGACAAAAATAACAAAGAAACACAGAAAGCAGTTTCCAAAGAATGATTAATTTTTCCAGGTGGAAAGAGTTATCTCAAACAATCTGGGTCTTTGTGAAAATGCAGTTTCCTCCCTTATTAAATGATTCTTTAAATTATTTTCTTCACACAAATAAAGACAATCTCAGAATATAAAGTAGGCTAAGATCACAACACCACAAATTATGAGACATTTCTGTCCAAACTGCATCTTTAAAATGATGTTCAAAGTAGTAAGCATACAAAATAAAATTAACATAGAAAAAATGCAAAAAATAATTTATGCGCTTAATAAAAAAACAAACATAATAAATATCCGTTCCAGACTTGAAAGACATTTCTAAGTCTTTAGCACTCCAGTAAACCAAAGCAACAGCCATATTTTTTCTATTGAAAAAAGTACAAGCGTGGAAAACTCTTCTCTGAGTGACCGATCACCCAAACTTACTTCAAGAGCATATCAACGACTCATCCAAGAGTTCCTGCAAGAAGAAGAAAGATACTACTTCAGATTGTTAGCATTTGGAAACACATATTTTCAATGTGAGTGACATAATCTCTATCAACCATGTTTTAAATTTCTCCAATGTGCCTGAATAAAATTGATTCCATAAACAAGAATTGGCCAAAATTCCCCCACAGTGATGTAAAAGACGCATTGGCAGCTCTGGCAGAATGCATTATGGCTGTTGCTGCCACCTCTGGTGACAGTAGCAGAAATTAGTTTTAGATGGTAATTACTGTCACGTAGAGCCAGATTGATTTACATAGCTTTTTAATGTAGTCAGAGCCTAAAAAACTCCTGACAGTGCACGTTTGCCAGCAAGTAGCACTTCCTGCTATAATCTGCTGTTTTGTAATTGTTCTGCTGTTGTGGTTTTGAGATCAGACAGTTGGAACTTTTTGGAGCCTAAAAAAAGCAAGAAAGATGTCCTTTGGTTAAAACAATAGTAGCAACAACAACACCTCTCATATAAATGTAATGAGCGAAAATGTGTCTCAAAACCATAGGATGAGTTCTGGGTGTTCTGGATAGTAATGTATTCACTCTTAAATTGGCCCTGCTTTAATAAGCAATTAGCTTTAACTCTGAGGCTCAAAACTAAGATGACTCTGACCTTTATCCTCTGCAGATAAGAGACACAGAACTCAATTATAACTTCATGAAAGATAAAAAAAAGAAATATCACTTTATATATCCTGATATATCCTCGATTTTGTGTGCATGTTTCATTATTGCAGCCTTTTGCTTTGAATGTTGCTTTGCATGCTTTATGTTAGGCTCATGTACATTTATGCAATTGTTCCAGTTTTAATTATAATTTTTGTGATTTTTTTTTTTTTTTTTTTTTTTTAATCTGTGTGGAAAAGGTAAACCTTTGTGAAAACAGCCAGCCAAATATAGGGAATTCAGAATTGACAAACAAACATTTCATTTTGAACTATTGCTCTTGTCAAATTGACTCACACAAATTGACTCATTTTGTTTCTTTTCTCTCTTTCCCCTCCTGCTGTCCATTAGCACCTTACCGAGACACAAGTATGTTATGAACTCCTGCTGAACTCTTAAGCAGTAACTTTGTTTAATCCCTTTTTGATGCTTTTAGAGCTGTCTTAAGAAAACATTATGTACATAATTCTACACAATGTTTTCCCTAAACACTCATTACATCGTTTCATACTCATAGGTCATTTGGATTCTTTTCATAGAAATCAAAAGGAAGTCTATTTATCTTTGAAAATACAATTTGTTTAAAATATGCTTTAATTTATTGCATTTATTTCAGCATTGTTACTGAGATGAATTACATTTGAAGTATATTTAGCATTTTTTCCATTAACATACATAAAAACATTTTTGGATATTGCAGTAAAGTGCTAACTTTTTAATTTGTTTTACATGCGGAGCTCACTTTAACTGCTAAAATGACTTGTGAAGCTTCTTAGATATGAATACATGAATACTTGAAGCATTCAAGCGATTGGGGTTCTTTTGTCAGTTTATTTATGAATTCTAACAAGTCTTTTTTTCATTCTTTGCTCCTCAGAGGGCATCCTGAACAATGCCAGAGACGCAAGTGTTATGGATACGCTCCCTCTTAATGGGAACCATCCCAACAACTTCAGCATGGCCAGCAGCGAGTATTTGAGCGACTGCGTTCAGATCCTGGATCGAAGCGGCGGGTACGGCACCCACAGCAACCACAAGGAGACAACCTTGGAGAAGAAGATCCTCAAAGAGTTGACATCCAACTACATTCCCCCTTATCTCAACAACCATGAGAGAGCCACCACTGAGCGCAGTCACAACCTGATGAACAAGCTGGTCAACAGCAATATGGCCAATGGAGGTAACTGTGGTTTAATTTTTTTTTCCAGTTGTGACAGACCCACTGTTTTAGTTTATCTTCTCCTCAGAGCCTACAAGCTTTTGAAAGCAGCAATACAACATTTATACAATTCTCTTCTGCCCAACACTGCAAAAATACAAATGTTTAAAGCAAAACTAGAAATCCCACTCTCAGTTACAGGTTTATGGAAAAAGGAAATGCTATGTAACAGACGAAATATTTCAAAATTTGTTGGAGTTCGGAGCAGCTTCAGTTTCTCCGTCTTCACCATGTATGAATCTCCTTTATTTATTGGTAAGATTTTTTTTAACTATCTTTAGATATCTGAAGGAGTTGTATTTCCTAACATTGCACAGCTCTAAGCAACCTTCATTTGATGCAACACATCAAGCATTAACTTTGATGTGTTGTACCTAGCAACTGAAATAATTGCAAAATGATAAATAGTTACAGTGAGGAAAATAAGTATTTGAACACCCTGTGACTTTGCAACTTCTCTCACTTGGAATTCATGGAGGAGTCTGAAGTGCCTGTCCACCTAAGATGGACATGCACCACCTGAGCTGGTGCATGTCCACCTAATACATAATCCAGGTGTACATGCACTAGATTATGTATTAGGTGCATGATCTAAAAAAAATCTGGAAATCTCAATGCACGATTTTTTAGTATTATTTTTTGTTATTTATTGTTTTTTCATTTGCTTTATTTAATTTAAATGCTGTGGTTTCACTGAAAACCAGCTCTGTGTAATCAGAGGAGGAGATTACATTGCAGGAATATGTGGCAATGTACATACATTTCCAATTAGGACATGTATGTTGGTTGTAAGTCAATAAGATGTTTATTTCAAAGTGGAAATTATTGAGCCATCTCTTAACAGTGTGGAGCTAAAATCATAACAATAATTTCATTATATCTTTCTATAATAGGTTGACTTGTGTAGATTTTAAAAGTTAATTTTTTTCCTGTTCTTTCAGGGAGCCTGGCTGGGGGAAGCAGCAGCTCCAGCAGTGGAGTGAGTGGCTGTGTGGGCAGCAGTAAAGACGACAACAGTCCTATAGTGCTGGACAACCCCGCCGCCTTCCCCCATGAGGAGAACCTGGGTTTGGAGATCATCCGAGAGGAGTCCAACGCACCCCTCCTGCCCCCCCGGCCTCCCCCACCGGATAGCCACCCGCCTCCTCCACCTCCTCCTCACAGCTTCTCCCGGCAGCGGCGCATTGCCCAGGAGCCCAGTGAGAGCTTCTTCCCCCTGCTGACCAATGAGCACACCGACGAGCACACGCATTCGCCCAACCACAGAGACTCGCTCTACACGAGCATGCCGGTTTTGACAGACCTCCCCGACGGGCAGATGAACGGGCTGACGGATGGAGAGGAGGACAGCTCTGGGGAGCTCCAGCCCTGTAAGAGTGCCACGGCTCCAGAGCTGGATGATGTATACTATAAAAGCATGCCCAACTTAGGCTCCAGGAATCACCTTCACGAGCTGCAGAACTACTACCATATGGGCCGCGGGGGGAGCGATGGATATATGGTGTCTGGGAGCAAGGAGGAGTCTGATTCATCTCCAGAGGAGCCACCAGTGGACCCTTCTCATCTGGTCACCAGTCTATAGAGCCAGCTGAGTCCTTTATCCCTCCTAAACCCAGTTTGACTCTTTCAAAGTTCAAGTGATATCATTCTGTGTTGCTGACTGACAGACAGCTGACCTAACCCTGGATTCATACACTGTGTGACACAACAGTTGTTTCTGACAATATGGCTGAGAAATCACTGGTCAAAAAAACTGGTCAAATCAGAAAACGTGTTGTCATAAATGGTGCGAACTGAAAAGGGTGGGTCCCAAAGACAATCTGCGAGCATCAAGCAGGAATGGAAAGTTCAACTCAGAACAGGGAGGGGTTCTGCAATTATGTATCTGTGACTTTAATTTGGTAACTTGGACTGATTGTAGCCCTGCAAGATCCCCCAGGTATGGACCACTAGCAGATCCTAGCAAATAGTTTCCACTGACACCTCTACGTTGGCACAAGCCCTGGTTATTGGAGCTGCGTGTCTGTCTGTGTGTCTGTCTCTCTGTCAAAACTCTTATTCCAAGAGGGTAGAGCAGGACCTTCACTGATAAACTTTCCCCAAAGAGGCGTCACAATCCTGCCAGTCGAGTGAAGGATGTATTATATATGCCCTCACTAATGATCATCCACAACAAAACCCATATCATTCTAGCAGTTCAACTGCACCCATATCACAACTATATTCCAAACTCTCTTCCTGTTCAAATCTGCTAAAACTGGAGTTGCGTATGGGCTGGTGTAACATTCCTGCGAGCTGTAGCGGCTACAGAAAACAAAGACGGAATATAAAATTACAAATGAATGAACAAGGGGGTAGGGGAAATAGGGTTTCATCGATTCTTCGCTCTTCTGTAAAGGTTTTTCATCATCAGAAGGATTGTGAGAAACCAGAAGCTGTTTATGTATTGTACAGAATAAAATAAAAGATACAAATGTTACAAGTCTTTTATTTTTGGATTTTACGTTGCAAACTTTGTGTCTCTGGGACTGTTCCTAAGTGTCACAATGAAATATATTCTGGTCACGGACTGACCTCAGAAGGAGCAAGGAACAATCTTTTCGTGTCATTCTTTCGTAAATACGACAAAGCACTCCTCAATTAATATGCATTTACCCTACGCACACAACATTCTGTTTTTTTGTTTTTTTTTATAGCAACGGCACTGTCACATTTTGCAAATCAGTTTTTACTGTATGCTTTACCACTGTGTAGATGTAAAACTGGATGGAGACAACGAAGTGATAAAGGAGTAGGTACCTTTCGGGGAACTGCATTGCTGGTGGAGGAGCTTGGATTAGAAGTATAAAGATGGACCTAACAGACTGCGACAGTAACATTAGGATGCTTTATGAAATACGTCATTTCTATTGCTAAGTTTTTTAACTGATATACATTATTGCCCTGTTTAAAATAGGTAAAAGCTGTCGTTCTCTGAGCTATCATAAAAGCAGGTGAGGTGCCACGATTCCAACTGGAACATGCACACGACAGCTCCTTCCAAAATCCCAGAACGCCGATGTTTACTAATTAAAAAGGCGGAGTGGAAATCGTATGTGTATGAAGTGTAGCTTGCACATGTATCCCACAAACCCCCTTCATTTCTGCCCCAGAAGAGAAATTATTTATTTATATGTTTATTGGTTTAAAAAAGGCTAAACAAGCTCAGAGGGAAGGAGGCTGGCTTCAGGGAAGAAAGGATTTAATGCGGCACTGGGTTTGTTTGTTTTGTTTTTTTGTTTGTTTCTTTTTAAGTTATTACGATCATGATTATTATTACAATATTACTGATAATTATTTATTCTTTTTGTATGGGTTCCAAGTTGAATGATCTCATAACTAATATTTGTTGTAACAGTGAAAGTTGTTTGCCAACAAATAAATTACTGACATAGCTTTGAGTTTCTCTGTCTTGGGTCCTTTTATGTTTTTTATTTATTTAGAACTTAATTTCAAATATTAAAGAAACCCGTCAGGGTTTTTTTCATGACCATCGTGAGTCAAAGCTGTAAGTATTTTGCAGCGTGCTTAGTATATTATAGTATAGTATATTGCTACCCTCTTCCAGCTTGTAGCTTATATAAACAGCCTATATATTTCAAAATCTTTTGAATGCCTTAAATGAGCGTTCCTCATGGCAAGACATAATCAGATTAAGCAACTTATTCTAGAAGCATTTTGCAGTCCTAGAGGTATATATGCATGCAGCAGATTTGCATTGTATAACATCTATTTATAAATTATTTACATATGACAAAAAAAATTCATGAAAGCAAATAAATGTAGTGCATGACACAGGATGGCCACCCAAGTCAAAAGTAGAGGCTTCCTGCTTCAGTTCTTGAATGGGAGCAATTTATGTGATGAGGAAGTTATAAAATATTTAGCTTGCGAACTTTAAAGAGCTGCCCAGATATTTATAAGAACTCTGTGGAAAGCTAGTCTGCCACAGAGTCAGGCCTCTGATTCTGACCAGCAATGCTGTCAGGTGCTTCATGATTTCCATTCCCCCCAATTACTTTCACACTAACCTGCTTCATATTTGCATGGTGGCAGTGAATGGAAGCCCCTGAAAATCTAATTTCTCTACAACTAATAGTCATGTTTTACTCACGAAGCTTTGCTGCACTACAGAAATCTCTCAAAACGTTTGTTTTCTAAGACAAAGTCTGTTTGATGATATTCAAACTCCAGCACCATTTTTAGTCCTATATACTGATTGTCACCTGCAGCTAGATTATAAATGGTAAGCTACCTGTCAGTACACGCCACTGGACAGTAGTCATTTCTAATTTAATTTAATAAAGCAAAAAAACTAATTTAAAAAAAACTGTCATTTGCTGTAAGACACTGTATGCAGACAAAAAAAAACTTCCGGTCACCTTGATGGTCTGTCTGCTGACTAATTCTATAGCAATTTGTTGTAACCGCTTGAACAGTGTTGGTTTCTAATCCCTCAGCTTTCAGTATCTTTCTCCCTTGACACTAAGACTCTGATTGAGTCATAATCCCTCTTGCAGAGAAACCATGTTTTCATTAACCTCAATGGTTTTTCTGCATAGCAGAATTTTTGAGGAAAGAGTGGTTTGGTCACACATACATTTTGAATCAGAGGTTTATATACACCAAAACAAAAAGAAGAAGAAACACACACTTTTGTTCTCAGTGTCTGAGGTTACATCAGACCAAACATCTCCTGTACTAGAACAGTTAGAACTGCCACATTTATTTCTATTTGCTAAAATGTCAGAAATGTATTTATTATGTCACCAAAATTAAAAGTTTACTTACAAGGGGAGATAAAAGACTAAACTTGATTAAAACATTCAGCTGTCTTGTCTTTAAAAAAAAAAAAAACATTTTGTAATATCTCTTTGGGTAAGTGAGAAAATGGAAAATATTCTTTCAAAGATAACAGTAAAATGATCTGACAGGGTAAACAAAACAATTCTAACTGTGAAACAGTGATAGATTCATATTATCTAAGTCTGCTAATTATTGAGGGAATGATGATAATGTTTCTACATTTGGTAAATTATTTTTTTTACATTTGTCTTGATAGTGTCAAAATGTGTTTTTACTTCAAGCTTTCATGGCTCTGCATCATTGAGGGTTTTATGTAACAAAACATTCCTTAATGATACTTAAACATTAACTAAAAATATACTGTTGCCATTTTTTGCTTACAGTGCTGTCAACTTGGTAAATGAATTGCAAACAGTGCTGCCATTGTATTGTAGCAAATACAAATTGTATGGGTATTCTTTTGACATCTAAAGGAAACCAGATATTTACATACATTGTGTAAAAAGACACATAACCTTCTTTTCTTACTGTGTGACAGTAAATCAAGCTAAACATTTCCAATATTAGGTCATTAGGTGGTGATTAACAGGATCCTCCTTTTATTTTCCGAATTACAGAAAAGATAAATAACTTTTTTAGATTTTGTTTTTCTTTTATATACTCGCAGCTGGACATTTCTGCAGAATTTGGTCGAATTGCTGGTTAGATGGTTTTATTTTGACAAAATGCTTTAGATGTCCTGCTATAAGCTTCTCACAATAGTTTGCTGGAATTGTGGCCCATTGTTGCCCTCCTTGTTCGCACACAACATTTCAGTTCTGCAACAAAATTTTCTATTGTGCTGAAATCTACATTTTCTTTTAGTCACTTTATAATTGTTTTTTTTGTGCTATGTTTAAAGTTATCATCCATTTGGAAGAACAATTTAAGTCAGAGGATTGTGTAGAGAGGAGGCAGGCTGTTGAAAAATTGCTCTATTAACTTGGCAAAATAAACAACACCACAAAACAGACAAAAATCAAAGTATTGGGAAAAAACTACATCAAACCTGAGAAGTATAGTTTATATACTGAAGGTAACAGTAGAATCTGATCCTAACAAGATTTTCTTTTGCTGAAGTAAGCAAAAGAAAATATTTTTTAAGAACTAAGATATACAAAGAACTATAACTGAAGACTGTCACTAAGATCTGAAAATGTTAGGATCTTGGGTTGTTTTGTGTTTTTCTGGGATTTTAGTTTGGTTCATTTGTTGTCTGTTCTACTTATTCTCTGACCAGATCGTTCTTCTTTTAGTTATGTCAGAAAGATCATGCTCTTGATTTCGTGTGTTTGGTTATTCTTACTGTCATTTTTTTCTCTCTTCCTTAACCTGCTTCTGCTCTCCCCACCCAGCTGCACTCAATTAGCAATCAGTCCCGGTCCATTGTTCCACCAAACACGCTCCCAGTACACCACCACCTCTCCGTCTCTCACTCCTTGCTGGTTCCTCTTGTTCGCTTCATGTCACCTGGTTTCTGTTGCTATGGAGCTCTCTGTGTATTCATTCCACATTTTTGTGAATTGTTTCTGGATTTCTTTAATTAAGACTATTTCATTGTTTACCACATGGATTCCACTTCCATTTTGGGCCTTCTCCATAAACACACCATGACAGCAAATAAATACATATGAAAAACCAAGGTTAAAGACAAAGAAACTTATGTCTAATCTAGGTGATATCTTGAGATGATTATTAAATATTTCTACACTCCTTATGATTGCAAAACACACCAGTCCCTCTTGCATCGCAAGACATATTTTGCATTTGGCGTAATAGAAATCTGTCTTTGTTGAGAGGCCTCTCAGTGCATGTTAAGGATGGAACATTTTTCACTATGCCAAATGACGCTGTCTTTCCAGGTTGAGCTAGTGTGTTCACATGGTGTTTTTTTGTTGCTCCAGGGTTGATTAAAGCATTTCGCACCAAAACACACTTATCTCAGAGCCCCCAGACTTGTCTCCTTCATGGAGATGGCTAGACATTCCTGTGGTAATTATACTTTTGTATAATTGATTAAACAGATTGACACCTGTAGGCGTGTGGAAGTTACACCTAAGGATGAAACAGACATCTGAAGGTCCACAATATTTTTTCCTGATGTCTTGCATGGTGTTTTACATGGTATCACACAAGGAAGCATCTCTTTGATGTCTTGCCTTAGTAATAGGGCAGTGGGGTGTGGAGGTTCATTTGTTTTAGGAAATAGAAATAGTCATGGAAATCCTAACTATAAATCAGGAAAAGGTTAGACTAATTTAATGTCAGACACAGAATCTTTTGTACCTCTCATTACAACGTGTCTAAATATCTGGTTTCAATTTCTATACCATCTAACTGAATTTCTACAAAACTGGTTTAAATAAAATTAAAATGTGTTTTCATCCCTGCATTAAAACAAAAAACATAAATCCATCCCACCTTCTACCTCTAGCTTATTCCACCAGAACTATTTTCTGCCAGTCACTTGGATAGTATCTGGAATTTTGCCATCTTTCATTTGCTTTGATCACCAATTCAGTTTATGCAGAGGAAATTTGAAGAACATAACAATGCAACAGGAGTTAGGAAAATGAGAACTAGTAGGGAACAAAAAATATGGTAAAAAAAAAATGAATGGAAGGAAGAAGAAAATGAAGTTTCTATAAAGATATTTTCTTTGAAACCCTGTGAAGCCACCTAACATTCACACCTCCCTCCTGCTCGCTCTTTTCTCCACCAGAAGCAGCCTGATTAAATGAGCGCTGGGCTATGTGGGTCATATCTCTGCAGGAGTGCTCTGATCGGTTAGTGCTGCCTGGCTGTGTTATCTTCCTGCTCTCTCTGTTTCGCTGCTTCAAGGGAAGGCATTCAGTTATGTCTTACAAGGTGACATGTCTCTCACACTCAGCTCAAAGACCAAAGGCAGAGGGGATGCGATGATGTGCAGGATTCTAAATTGAAGGGAATCAGTCTGTCTATTGTGTTTGTTTATGATTAATTCATAATTTCTTCAAGCTTGTGGAATTCAAATGCGGTGAATTTAATTTGAAAAAGCCAGAGTAGAAAGTGCAAAAATCAAATCTTTTATGAAGCGCACAGATTCAGAAATGTTGCTTCAGTTTTCCAAACTTGAGATGTGGCAAAAAGAAGAAAAAAAGAAAATGTCAGGATGTCACAGAATACACTTTAGAAGAAGTTTCTAAATACTCTTTAGGACATTCATGAGTTCTGAGATGAATATGCATAATTTTTTACAAACAAATCTTTTAGATGTTTTCGAAGGCTTTGCATCTCAAAGTTCATCATAACTGCTAGATCTTGTTGAAGCCCAAAGAGAGTGAAGCAAAAGCTGATTGACAGATTATGTGTTATTTACCAAGTCCTGTGAGATGGGTATAACCTGCTATTCCTGCAAGATCATGTTAGGGTTAGAAATTAGCTTCTGTAAGTGGACAAATAAAGATGAATTTAAGAATGTGACATAAATTAGGTCAGGCCACAAGCCACAGTGTCAGATTTCTGATTCAAACTAAGAATAAGGTTTAGTTTCAACACCAATGCATCTTGGTGTTGCCTCTCCTTAAAAACACTATCATTGGTCTTGAATAGTGAGGTACATTCTACTTGTAATTGGAAGTCAGATTTTCCAGGTCCCCAGTTAGAAATAAAACAAATTGCAAGTTGGAATTCCAGCTGGATAAGTTTGTGCTTTCATTATAATCAGATATGATTTCCATACATATAAAACACAGTAATAGTTGCCAGCATAAGGCACTTAACACTTCTGACACTTTCTTGTCCCATTACACATTCTTCGGTGTTGCACATTCAAATGCACTCGTTCATAAAGGAAGCTCATTTATTCGAGGACTTGGAACTTAATGAGGCTTTTTCGAACATGATGAAGTTGAACTCAGTTCAGCTCTTCCTGGCATTGTTTAACTGAGCTCCATTCAAGGCAGCATGAAGATTAACTCCTTCAGAGGGAAATGTTTTATACTTCATGCAGAAAAGTGCCTCACAGCATTTTCATTGTGACATTGTGTTGCGTGTCTTTTTGGGGATGTGATTGTGACAATGTCTCCACTCCAACTATAAACATAACAATCCCATAATGGCCTAAACTAATAGATTTTATTGTTTTTGGATGGGTGGGCTTTCCACGACAGCAGTGAAAGGGGAGAAGACCGAAGCAGCAGCTCAATGCTTTCTGTACGCTTTGACGTTTCTCTCAAGTCATAGCAGAGGTAAACCCTTAAAATAATGGCAAAGATGTTAACTTTACATGAGTCAGATGTTATATTAGCTGATTTTCATTTTTTTATTATTATTTAGAATTTTATTAAAGATAAACACTATCCTGGAAGTGCTTTAAGGGTGGCTGAAAAAAAACAACAACAATTAAAATAGATTAATTTTCTGTAACATTTGCAGAATGATTTTACTTTTTGACAATGAAAGCAGGAAAATGTGAATGATAGCAGGTATTCTGAGATTTCAACCAAAATAAAGCAGCTTATGTGAGCGATTAGAATGGAAAATGATCAGCACAAATGATTGGCTGATTTTTTTTTTAACTTTAGCCATGAACATAGTTCAGAAGGTTTAACTGGTGAAATATATGTATTTTTTGATTTAGAAATAGTTCTTGTAATGAACTGAGTAACAAAGCAGGTTTTTTGAAGGGAGGTGGAAGAAAACCGACAGTCATTAATAGTTAGTTTTTGTAAAGAGCAACCTATCAGTGTTAAGTTTACAGTTGTGATTTTATTCTTCACCTTTCTGTACATTTGTGGTTTTTATTGTTTCAACCAAAAAAAAACCCCACTTTACTCATGAGTGTTTTTTCTAATAAACTTCAGAGTGAAGTGTCTATGTTGTTGAGCAATATCGAGCTAAGAGTTATTTTAAATTAATCAGGCCTTATAACTTTGTCAGTAATGTTTATTAATGTCAAGTGGCAAAAAAGGTGATAAGAATAGCAGTCATAGTAAACAGGGAGTGATATAAAATCAATGCAGAAATTATTATCCATTTTTATGATCATCATAAAATAACTAATCAAAAACTCTCAGGTAAGTCAAGTAGCTACTTTATATTTCTTACTCCAGCTACTGTAGTTGGCAAAAGAAAATGTTAATTCCCACCTCTGGATTGGATTTTACCATTGACTGGGAGCAAATGAGATGAAAACAAGCATCCACCATCTTGAAACTGGTGAACAATGTGGTGTCTGTTAAAGAAGGGAAGTGTGACATTTAAAGTGAACTATGAATCTGCTTAATGTTAAAAAACCGGCCCGTCCATTTACAGTTTGACAGTTCAATGTTTCCATCTCATTTCCTTCTTCTGCACTGTTGAGCACCATGGAAAACAGCAGGTCTATTTCCCTATACCTTCAGATCCGTCCTGGCTTGGAGCACATTTCTTCTGAAACCGATTCCAGCAGTCATTAGGCAAAAGGAGGGCTGCACTTTTCAAATTCACCAGTTCATTAGAAGGCTAGCAAACATACGGGCAACCAGATGCACTAGAGTTACTGTAGTCATCAGATAATTTGATACATGTGCTTAGAAAAAAGTTAATGAGAGCTTTTTACACCAAAGATCACTTGTACAAAAGGCATGTAACCACTTCTATTTAGTTCCCAGGGTGTTAGTTTAACATTAACACACAGTTAATGTTGAATACACATTTTTTTTTTTTTTTTTTTAGAAAAAGTCCAACATTTAATTTGAGTAGAGGGAAAATATGTAAGAAATATTGTTAAATAGTTTTTATAACAAGCTGCTCAGTGGCACTGTTATTGACAAATCTTTAGAAAATGTGATTAAATCATTTTATAAATTTAAGCTACAAGAAGAAAGTCAGGAGTTTGTTGGCGCTTCTAAATAGTAATTTGTGACACAGAGGCCAGTTTCTTTTAGCAATAGGACACAAAGCAAAATAAGTACTCCTCACTTATAGAAAAAGCGTCCATAACATTTTTATTTCTACTTGGGATCCCAAGATCCCAACAAACCTTCTGCACAAGCCGAAAACCATCACAAATGTAAGCATGTTCAGATGAAGCAAATTTTGAAACTTTTTGGTTATTTGGTAAAATAACCAAATAACCAATAAATTAGCCGTAGACTGTTATGAAATTTAAATGGCATAATACTGAGTAAAAATGCCATGATGTTGTAGAATTATAACAATTAAGAAAAGCAATCAAAAGAATGCTTTAGATTTTGAGGACTTTACTTTCCAACTCTTAACTTTCTGAAGGACAGACTTTCTTTCTGGTAAAAAAAAAAAAAAAAAAAAGTGAGTTCTGCAGAAGTGCACCAAATGAGACAGGGCACTCTGCTCTGATCCTCACCCATTCAGGAACTTTATCTGACTTCAACCCCAGGAGAAGTGTGATAGAAGATGTTACTGGCTTTGAAACCTTACATTTTTTTAACCTTACATTGAGTTATTATGTCATTTGAGGAATGAGATCAATTATTTCGAGATTTATTTTCATCACTGAATTAGTTTATTAAATAAAGTTTTGAATTTTCTGCTATAAAACAGAGATGGATTCACAATAACTCTAAAGTACCATGAGACTGAGGTTTCTAAGTTACATTAACAGTGTAGAAATAGTTTAAACTGCAAAAGGAGGACCTCCACTGACTGCTATTAATGTACATAAACAAAGCAAGGCCCATGCCAAGCCATCTGTGTCTGGTCCATGTGAGACAGCACAGCTTAGGCATTGTCTCTTCCCCTCAATTTTCCATGTGAGCGCCTCGTGGAAGAAAAACACTTAAAAGGTAAACACAGGTCACTGTGAATAATTCACCACAATCGACAAAAAGGGAAGCAACAAGCCTTAGCTTAGGAATGAAGCAGAGGGAGTTGAGAGGTGGGAGGAATGGACAATTCATTCCATCCATCCGTCCATCCGTCCATCCATGCACTCGCTTCCCTTTTTTGAGGTCGCAAACACCCCCATGCATGTTTAATTGGCTTTGGGATGGCATGGATTCTGCTGCCTATGCTGTGAGTCAGATTCAACACGCCTTTTCTGGAGTGTGCCTTTTCAGGGGAGACTCATCCATGTAGATGCTATTTTAGGAACACATTAGGAGCCCAAAAAACACTGACATTTAAACTATCTCCTAGATGGCTGGGAAAAGCGAGAGAGCTAGTCACCAGTGCATTTGACAGATAGGCGTTGGGTTGCTGCCAATGTGTTGTTGGGGGAGTGCCTGTACAGTAGACCAGTCCAATGTCAAATTACTTTCCCAAAGGGATGCTTATGGTTCTTTTTAAAGTGATCCCATTTCACTTGCAAAAGAATTGATTAAACTGAACCAAAAGCGAAAATCAGTCACAATTCTGGAGACTAAATAGGAGGAACAGATGAAATGGAGAAGTACTTTCAATTAATAATTCAGCTTGTCCACACAGGAGCAAAGGCACTGCAAGTGGAAAGGTGTACTGTCAGCCCTCATGACACCCACGAACATTTTGCTGTAGCAAGATGCTTTAATGAATTTTAAACCCAGACAGTGATGTTCCTGTAATGACTTTCTCCGTTACTAAAGTGAGACTTTACAGAGAAACTATTTCTGACTTTCTCCCTGCGGTCAATGATGGAGGGAAATGGTGTAAAAGATGATGTTACGCAGGTTCCCCAAGACTCCCTTGTATGGAAGGATAGGGCCTATTAAAGAGGCAAAAATGACGACATAACCTTCTAGTTTTTCCAAGTTCAGACAGGAATAGAAGGTACTGCTATTCTGTACAGAGACAAATTTACCATTCATATGACACTAAGCAAATTAATTTGTATGTACAATTTAGAAAGGTTGCTATCTCTAAATATAATGTGGGCCTTCTGTGCATATTGTGATGATGACATTTTTATAGTCTTACTGCTGTCAACAAATAAAATACTGCTCTAGTGAAAATGACCAACTTTGAGCTGATTGCCTCTGATTGGCTACTGGTGGGCATAATCCTGAAATATCTTTACTCCATATAGCTGTTATTCTCTCTCCATGACATATAGAAAGAAAGAATGCTAAGTGAGGTAAATCCTTCACCTCACCTGTCGCCTATAATCAGTCTGCCTGCAGGCAATGCTAAGTCAGTTAATGTTTAGCAGGATGTATGCACTTTTCAGAGTTCTTCTTTTTGCTGTTTAACTTGTAATAAGCCTCTTTGATTTTTTGAACAAGAGGCATGAAGTTGACAGTCTGGCTTCTTACAAATTTCCGTTTTGAGCTGGTTACAACTGGTTCAATGGGGGGTTCAATGAGGGGTGAACCAGTGTAACCAGTTGGCCTGGAGTCAAGTTATAAGTTAATTGGCTAATAAGCTACCACTGGAAATTTCTTGAAATGTCTGCAATACATATATCAAAATAACTTCAGCTCCAGCTCATTTCAGGCTAGGCGTTTGTTAATACAAAATTACCATATGTACATCAGCACACACATCAATAAAAATGTATGCAGCATGTTTTACAAAAAAAAAAAATTTAAAGGTTAGGAACACATGTTTTGAAGCATTTAGTTTTAGCTGAATTCAAAACTACCGCTTATTAGAGAACCTACAGCACCTGATTTTATGTAGCCATTAAAAAGTGTGCATGTGTCAGAGTCTATAGAATTCTTTTTTTAATCAAAACTGACAGAGCAAATCTCAAGAGAAAAGAGAAAAACTACCCAGTAAAGGCCTGATCAGTGTAGCTCTGAAAGTAATGCTAAATGTAAAATTTATGTCCCAGACTTTGAGATATTACCGAACATGTAGTATCTCACTTTAAACATAATGCAAAGGCGGTAGAAACATAAAAGATTCAAAGCTGTAACTTCAAAAAATGTATCTTTTCTATTCTATTCTATTCTATCCTGCCTGGAGTATGACTACTAATTAAATTCTTCCCTTAAATTTTGTCTTTAATTTTTTGTGTATTTGATTCATTTTCACACTAATGATATCTTTATTAATAATTTAACATTTTCTTGTTGCCTTGAATTTTTGCATCGTTTAGAACACTGTCGCTCCAGTTTTGTTTTTCTATAAACATATTTGACTTGTTGGTAGATATTAGAGTTACATACAATAGAAATTTGAGTTAGATCATGAATAAAACACAGGCAAACAGAGACATTTCCATAATTTCTTAGGCAAGTGGTTCTCTACAACTAAGTTCCAATTATAAAATGATGTCGGAAGACATTAAAATAAAACAGTTAAGAAAAAACTTTGACAAAACACCCACATCCACCCACACATTGCCCTTGTCAAGTTTATTCTTGATGTGTTCACAGCATCAGACTTAAGTGTGAAGGTTAAATAAAGTTCTGGTGATCTAAGCTTCTGTTTTATTTGAATTGTTCTCCAGGAAAGATTCTGCAAAGCTTATTAAGAAATATAAATAGACACTGTCAGCCGAAACATCAAACATGTTGGAATGACTTGTCAAAGTTAATCATTTCATAATGGGAACTGATTTAAAACGTGATGAGATGGAAATCCACCAAGTTAATCTTACCTCAGTTTTGGATTACCTAAAGTAGTTAAAATTTGCATCAGATACTCTTTTGCTGCTATATTGGGCTACATCAGATATAGTAGAACCATGACCTTGTTTCTGGCATTGTCCCTTTGAAATTAAATTACATGTGAGCACATCTGCATTAGAGCAGAAAAAGGAATCAGGAACCAAATGCATTTTTTAGTTTAAACCTCTTGGTCGCAACCATACTAATGGAAAAAGACAAAAAAAAAACAGTTGCTGGTGTTATCCAATGAATTTTCGTAACACTGTGGAAAGAGAGGAGTAGAAGCAGAGAAAGCAGAAAAGGCCTGATGAGGGAAGCAAGGTGTGAATGATGTGCAGACACAAAAAACACGAGACTAACAGGATGGAAGAATAGCACCATCTTTCTCTGCTTTCTCTCCACGCAGGACCACAGCCAAATGTGGTGTATCTCTGAGGGCCCATCCCTCCGTTTTCTTTTTGGTTGTTTTGTTTTTTTCTTTTTTTTGCAATCGGTAATGAACAACAGCTGCCTTACAGTGAACCGAGCAAACAGGTTCTTGATTGTCGCTGCTTTCCAAAATGAGGATAGAAATACTCCACTGCAATTTTACTCCAAGAACAGGGGGACTTTTCGAAATGTAGACCCAGACCATGGGGATTATGGTACAGAACACTACTCCCCTGTACAGTTTACAAGTAGTTCTCATCTACTTTAATTCCACTGGCAGTGAATATGGTGGTCTTAAATCTTTGCGAATAGTATAAATAGGTCTATTGACCTTTCCATGAAGCTTTTAGCGGGAAAAATATTACCTACATTGAAGTAATCTCCCTATTTTTTAGGCCTTTGCTCTGAAAGCGATTCAAGGTCTATCCAAATGTTTTTCATTTTTAGTATGTGTCTGTTTTCTTCCACTTTATGTCAAATTAGTTGCCTTTTTCGAGACCACAGCATGTGACCCGCAAGCTGGATAAGCAGACGTATGGTAAGCCAGGGTGTAAACACACTGCAGTGGAAGCACTGAAGTTGTCAAGGCTTTTCAATGTTACTTGCAGCTTTAATTGCAAGTTGTATTTACTTATACTGTATTTCATACAAGAATATAAAACCAAGTCCTGTTGTTGCTCACACTGTCTTTTAGATTATGTTGTATCTCTTTTTGATATAGCGTTGTTGCAATTGTTCTCAGAAGCAGAGATACAAGTAGCCCATTAGGGAAAGCCCTTTCTCATTTTTTTTTTTTTTTTTTGTCTGGGTGGCGAGACAAACTTATTGCTTGTCCTGAAGGAAAAATAAACCTGGCTGCAATCACAAGAGACAAATGGAGAACAATGACCAAGTCATGTGGCAAGCTCGAAGAATGTGGAGGATGGATGTGATTGTTTTTGTTTATTTGTTTTCTGCTCTGCCCGTCCTCCTCACAGCTGTCAGCTTGACAGTCTGGGGGTGGCAGTTTACCTCAGTATATTTGGAGTCTTGGGCTGTTGTTTGGATATGAATCATGAATCCTCTTCTCATTCCCTCCAGGAGATGCTGAGTGCCAGTTGCTATGGCTACACAACATCTTGGCTCAGAGAGAAACCTTCTGAGGAAATTCAGACCGCTCAGACATTTTTTTTTTCGCCCCTCTCGCTCTTGTTGCTGCTTTACTTGTTAGCTTATCCAAGCTTGTGAATAAAACCTTTTATTAAGCTGTGAATGTTAAGGGCTTGGGTACAAGGTTGAATAGTTAATATTTTTTAAAGTTTTCTTTTCTGTTTTATGAGTCCCAAGTTTATCAAACTGAGACAGAGCTGCTTTTAGTGAGTCAGGCCGAAAGGTCAAAGACAAGGTAGATCTGGTTAGTGCAAATTTATGAAAGTGCTAAACAGGTGATTGGATTGAAAAAAAATTCTTATATTTAATTAAACTTCAAGAATCTTAGCTGTCTATGAGCTTTTTGTCTAAAAAATTGACTGTCAATGAGAAAATTCTTTTACTTTTCTTTTTCAAGCTTTTTTATGGCGACAATGTGCCCATTGTGCTCAATGATAAAACAGCGAGCTGCAGAGGTGGGCTTTAACAGCAGCTTGTTTGACTAAAAGGTAATTGTTGTATAGTTTGTGTATTTAATTTTGCAATATGTTCTGTTTCATAAGGATTCTTTGCACCAGGATTGTCAGACTTACCATAATGAATGAATAAACTTAGATCTTTGTTATTAATGATAGTTAATTGACAAACACTTGTTTCTGTTTTAGTATGAATTGTAAATGAGGTAAAACGCAAGACCTGTGATGTATTTTATACCTCAACAAAGTTGTTGCTCTTATCCTGATACATTTACACAAAAATGTTGGGAAATATTTTGAAATGCGCAAGACATTTTTATGGGAAAAAGAATAATATCTGCAGCACCACAGGTGCAGGTACAGGAGATTTGGCTCACATGAGTCAGTGAACACATAAACACTGATACACACAACAATCAGAAGAAAACAAAGAGTTTGGCTCATTAGTTTTAGATCAATGCATGTCAGAGATTTGGTTGCAGAGGTGATGTTGAGAGTTTGAAGCATGCACACTTACTGTTGCACATAAAATATTCTAATTTGTCTCAGTTTCAAAGTATTTCCAGTAAAATATGTTTTTGACTCAAATAATTGTACACTGTTGATGTTTCTGATTTTTTTTTTTTTTTTCAATTTTTTCAACAATTTATGAAAATTGGAATCTAGGTATGCAGCACACCACCTCCTGAATACAGTTTCATACATGGAACCCTAAAGCACATGGGATAGCTGAGCAGAAAACACAACTGATATCACTGATGTCAGTTAAGAACTGGAAACCATGAGGCCACAGATTGCTCAGGCTCAACAAAATGGGACAATATCAAATATTAGCTGTAACATTCAGACAGTGGGATCAGAAGAGAGTCAAACCCAAAAGCAAGGTGTAATAAAGTGACTGAAAAGTGCATTTTGCTTGCATGTGCTACAGTATTATTTTATAGTATATGTATTTGTAAATAATTGTCAAGAATTTCTAACCCTAATGGATTAAAATCAGGGTCTCCAACCAGCTTTACTGTATAAAGAAGCTGTGAAATGCCTGGTACACTTGCAGAAATCTCAGAGTTGGCATAATGACATCTTAAATTTAAAAGGTGAGAAGATCTCAGCACTTGAAAACCAGAAAATATACAGATGGAAGAAGTAGAGTCTCACTGCACAAATTTCTAACATGCAGGTGATGCACTTGTATGCCAACCAAAAGGGTTTCACAGCATGAGTCTGGATGTACAGATGAAAGGAAAATGAGGGAGAAAGCTGAGAGCACTTTAGAAGAGCAACATCTTGAAGTAAGTGTAGGTATTGATACTCAGTCTCAAGCAAAGATTTTGCCAGAGGACCCAGAACATGTAAGGACCAGAAGGAGAAAAACACTTTAAGATATGATTTGGAGCAACTGAAACTGCAGCTCACATTTAAAAAAAGCTGAAATTGAGAAGACAACTGTGAATGATGGGTTAGAAAAAAAAGACACAACATTGAAATGCTCCAACAAAAGTATGGAAGGAAGAACTCAGAAGTGAAAATAACTGTGGAAGTATGAAAAGTACCTGAGTGAACAAGCAGAGACTGTGACAAAACACAGGAACAGCTGTGATGAAGATGGAGGAGGATCTGTATCATGAAAGGTGACTGTGGCAAGTCTTTCTAAGACACAGCAACAAAATTTCTAGAAAGAAAATCATCCAGAGTCTAATGAACAGAGATGAAAATATGAAACAGCTCACAGATCTTTTACAAATAATCCCCACAAAAGGCCAGCGTTATGTAAAATTGACTGTTTATAACACTTTATAAAGTGTTATAATGTTATCACTGCATCAAAAACATACCTGGACTGTTGCAAAATGGCTGTGTGGAACTAACTCTGCGTTCGAGGGTGCAGTTTTGTGCATTCAAACCGGTGAAAAGGTTTTTTTTGTTTGTTTGTTTGTTTTTCCTAGTTAAATGTGTAAAACCATGGAACAAATCTTGATATCAGACAAGGACACCCTCTGTGGATAGAAAGCAGACATATTTAGAACCAGTGTCCTCATGACAGTTAATGGGTTAAAACATGGATTTAACTTTTTAAAGAAATATAACTTTTTAGAAGAAATAGAAAGCCATCAGAACCAACCCTAACCTAAAAAAACAGGCACCTCCTTGCTAATCATTAGTTAACTGTAATTAAGAAAATAATTAAATAGAACCTACCCTAAAAGAAGTATACAAAAAGATCTAAAAAAGCATCATTTTAACCCATCTAAAGAAAGTCAACAAATGAAAATAAAAATAATTTTCATCAATGACTTTCAAAGTCATCCCTAAAGTTTATTCTAGATAATTCTTTGATACATGCATGTTTAAAACACCTTGAAATTATCTGAAGGTTGGCTGAAGTCGTTGTCACTGACTGTGTCACACTCGTGATGGGTCTCAGGCAGTGATAAACCCATGACCATGATGATCTGAAAGGGTCTTGCCCAATTGTAGAACAAGTATCACTTTCCAGAGCTGGGGGCAATGCACAACAACAGTGCTTGTATTTTAATAAAATCAAATTCCAGACCTTTTCATTCTGCAAAGGAAGCCTGAGCTCCACGACAGCAGCATCAGGAGACATCTTCTTCTCCAGCCTCTCCAGCTCCCCTGTCCATGTTTGACCTAAAAAGTGAATACTGAAATCTGTGACAATGGAGCTAACAGTCTCTAACAAAAATTTCTAGCAGTGCTTATTGCACAAGCTTGCTCTGCAGTGAACAAAACACACCTGCAAGGTAGAACATAACCTGTTTTTTTTTTCTTAATAAAAAAAAAAAAATCAATTTTTGCAGATAATTTCAGCAGATTTGTAATTTCTGATTCGATGAAATTTGGGTTATTGAAAAAACATCTAAGATCACAGTCTTGAATGTTTTGGCCTTACGATAGCAATGTGTGCCTTGATTCCGAGGAACAAACATTTACAAGCTCGAGCCTTCGTGTATCTGCCTGTCATTATTTGCATGGATCACAGCTATTTGAATAAAGCCAGCATGTGGGCTGAGCTGGTACAGTCGACTTTATTGACAATAATCTACAGATATTTGTGTGAGAAGGAGTTTTGTAAATGTTGCAGTTTACACAGGGAATTGAAGAGGCATCATTAGACATTCATTATGAATAAATCTTTGGTAGCATGATGTTCTGCTTTGATGAATATGCCTAATTGAAACACTGGTAATTAATTTCCACTGAGGTTATAGGCAAAAAGATATCCCACATACACACATAAACACGCAGTGACTCTGCTTTGCCCGTTGCTCTCCAAAAACCATTTCATCTTTTTAAAAAAAAGCATGATGGCAGTATGTAAAAATGGGATGCATATTTTGCTGCCCTTGTGGAATCCAGCGGAATTAAGATGCCCTGAGACTCCCTAAAGTAAACATGAAGACATTATTGTAAGCTACGAAGATGACACATTTTTCATTTAGCAACTAATCTGAAATTTAAATGTAATTTAAGAACCATTCAAATGTATAAGTCACAATTCACCTTGCAATATTAAAAACTTGGCAACATGTTCGCAGCATGAAATTCAGCCAGTTTCTGTGTCTGTGCGGAGAAGTTGGGAGGGTATTGTAAGCTTCTCTGCATCAATAACTGTGCATGTTTTGATGAATTGTTGCTTTTCCTCACTCTCCTTCTGTCACTAGTATATGTTGTGGATGTTCAACCCATGCAGGAAAAGGATTAGAACCAGTACGGTTGCTGTGGCCTCCAAAGACTCTTCATTTTGTATCTGCTGCCTCTTTACAAATCACTGATGCGTGAAGTACCCACTTATACAACAGGAAGGGTGGCTTGTGAGGGGGGTAGGCTGCATATTTTGCGTGGAGGAATGGAGGTTGTTGTACTATTCAAATAAATGTTTCCACGGCAACCATATGCTCCATTAGTCCCCTTATCAAAACTCAGGGATAAAGAACCCCAATTTTCCCTCTGTCTCATGCACACATGCATACAATTTTTACAGTCAGATCTGTCAGTGGGATATAAACTTTGGTCAGCAATTGCACAGTGTTACCCAACGACATAGGCTATAGTTAATCACTTGACCGACTGAAAAGAGACCCTTAAGCAAGGGTAGCGATGGATGATGTATTACAAAGCATTGCTAGGAAAAAGGAGACGTGTTCAAGAAAGGACACGAGCTCTAGCTTTTTTGATTCTCAACTAGTCCTGGTTCTAGAACAAGTTCTGTTATAAGTATATTTTTGAAATTTAATGATCTTGTCATTTTGTTGAAAATTGTGCTTTTTCTACATCAGTTTCTGCAAATAACAAACATCTAATAGAAGAAAATGTATCTATGCTTGTTTTTCAAAAGTTTGTTTTCCTACCTTTTAAAACCTTAAAATAAAAAAATGACAATTTTTAAGGGTATTGACCTGATTGTATTAAACAATCTTTAAGTTGACCTTTTTAAAATGTCATGTAATGAGTCTTAAATTAGTTTCATGTGGCTAGACTGAGGGCAAAAATGGATTGTGAATATAGAAGACCCCTGCACTAGGTGTTTCCTTATAATCATTGTCAATAGAGACGATAAAAACTATTGGTACAATGAGTCAATGTCTTCTTTCATTTTCTGGATAAAGTTGTGGGAAGCAAGGGCCCTTGGGACCAATGGAAACTCCTGCCATACTTTCTCATATCTCCTTTATCTCCTGGTGAGTTCTGACTGTTTTCCAGAGGTGAATCAATATAGTCAGTAGGTTGACTCTCTGTTTCTCCAGACTATTGAACTCCTTCTGCCTTCACAGACCCTCAGTTGACTGCCCCGCCACAGCTGGACTACCACTATCAGCTTACTCATCCGCATCTTACCTGCCTGCCCACTCTCCTTCCTCTGCACCTCATAGAAATGGAATCCCCGCTGTTTGACCCCCAGACCTGAAAACAAGGATAAAGCAAGTTACCTTTGGATTTTATTCTCATATGTATAAAGAAGTTTCTCATCTCTGAGCTAATGCCTCTTTCCTCTTCGTCCTCCTCCTCAGACAAGAAATGCCAATAAACCCATTCAGGTCTTTAAATAACCTATTTTTCAACTCTTCTGGGAATGTGTGGTCAGTAAATTACAGGTAACCCCCCCTCCCCCCATTATTCATGAAACTTCCCCTATTGCAAAAACACTGGGACTAAAAGTAACAATATGGCTATGCCTCATAGTTCTATCAAAAATGGGAAACGATTTGTTTTTGCTCCGTTATGACTCCTAGGCTTCCTATAATTCCTAGGTAAGGCTATTGGGTTCTGGCAACTGTTTGTATACGTCTTTTAAAAAGTTGCTGAGCTGCACCTTGGGTGGGCTTCAAAAAGCCTTGTAGGCCCTAAGGCTTAATAAAATACTATAATACTAGGGAAAGGCTCCAGGAACAGCTCTGTTGCCTAATTTTAAGACAAGGGCAATGTTATGGTGTTGGCAAAAAGCTAACAGAATGTGTTGTCCCATGTTGTGGGTGTAGCACAGTGGTGCAATTGTTAAAGTTGTTGCCAAATTGCAAAAGATTTCTCATTCAGTTTTTAAAAATAGATGTGTGTATATTTCTAATGGAGACTTCGTATGGTCAGCCAGCAGAATAATAACACCTATTGTCAAACTAATAGAAAAAGAATAAAAAAACAAACATGGATTAGATGTAGAGAATTGTGAAGCCATTGGTATCAATTTTAAAAGAATTAGGCTATATCTCATTGCAAATTGAGTGAGAACATACAATATTTTTGACTTATCATTTGGTCACCAATGCAAGCCAGTTAAAGAAGCAGGAGATATTGTAAATTTAAATGTGTCTCCATCATTTGATAAAAATGGACATGACTAAAATAAGGAATATCTTTTTTAAAACTTTAAATCTGGATTTTAAATGTGATCACTAACACACTCTAACATAATCTTTCTCAAGAGCTCTTGATCATGACTGCTAAAAAGCCATGGATAGCTGATTGGCCATGTGATTGACCACATTCAGAGTAATCTTATTAAACTTCAGAACCCATTAGATATTTTATCACCTCCATCCTGCTGACGTGTGTCTGCCTTTTATTTCAGTGGCATATGAAAATAACCATCTGGCATCGCCCTGCTATGCATCTGACGCTGTAGTAAACACAGTTTATTACAGCCGATTGAGCCAGGCAGGCACACTTTTTTTTGGACATTAAAGAATCCATTGTGAGGGCCACACCTCTGACATGTCATGGAAAACACTCTTGTGCCCAGAACTGACACAACTGCACTGCAATCCAATAATCTGAACAATGACCTAATAATAAAATAACTAGCTCACAAGACACTATGTTCGACGCACCTGCTGAATGTTTTTAACTGACAGTGAAACTAAGCAAAACCACATTTGGGATTAGTTTGCTAGTCATCGTAACCACATGCTAACAAACATATTACATTGGTAAAAATACAAAACATCTTGAAATAAAAAGTTACAGTTTGTGAAATATTGCTTTTGAAGTAGGGATTTTATGTGAGGAAATATATGTGTTTCCTGCCTTGGGAGACTTCAATTGTTGCTCTGTATTCTTACTCTTTTTTTGGCATTATAAAAATTTTAACTTATGTATAAATCCCCTTGTGTTATGATAGAGAGGAAAGAAGAGTACCAAAAAGTAAAAGCCTAAGAATGGTAAAATAATGCATGAAGGCAGAGCACAGTCCAGGCAGTAACAGCTGGACTGTATCAGTATATTCAATGTTCCATCAATTTCTGTGAGTCACCTTTCTGTTTGTGTATTTAATGAGTTAGCACAGGTGGGTAACAGCTTTCATGGAGGATTTCATTTGGATTGCTTATACAGCAATTAAACACTGGCTTTAACTGATGATTTTACATTCCACAAAGTGACTTTTTGACCTTAACATGAAATGTATTTCTTGAAGAAAATTTAAATAAAAAAGAAAAATTCAAAGTGCTTAGAAAAAATTGTGCTTGGAGAAACTAGTAAATTGAGTCAGTTGTATACAAAGTATTTAAAATATGAAAACTGTCATTTGAAAGTTTGTCTCCATCCCACTCGTTCACAGCCTAAAACACATGCATCCAAAGCATTATCATAAATAGGTACACACAAAAATAAATACAAAACAGCTACACAAGATCATAGAGTGATCCCAGAATCTGCACACTGACTGATGGCTCAAAGATCTGCAGCGCTAAGCCTCAAATATTTATCACAGACTCTTGTGGTCTCTCATCTGCTGCCACATGTTCATCGACCCAATGCCCCTGCTGTCTCAGTGTGCATGTCTATGTGTGTGTTTGTGTGGCCTTGTATTTGGCACATTGCAAGGCCCATTTTTCAACAAACACTATGTTTTGAAGACCCACTGGAAGTCAATTCAAAGTTCTCAGTTTGGAAAGAAGTACAAGGATGTGTGTTTGTGTCATTAAATACACAAACAGAAAGGGGTTTAATACTTTTTTATATTAGCTTGTGTCCTTGGATTATGAAACTAGAGCCTGAAACTTCACAACTTTTTAAACATTTTTTATTATTATTATTGTTATTATTATTATTTTTTTTTCAATTTCAACAAGTTATTTTGAGGTAAAGTCAAATATTTACCCAAACTGAAAATAGTAAAACAGACTACAGAGGACTTACTCTCACACTGAGTCTTTGCAGAGCTTCTTCTGTATTTGTAGAATTTCATTACTAAAACTCATGGCAACCTAAAGTTATTCCTCAGTTTTCAATACAAGCTGCAAAGAGGCTTAGGTTGTCAGCACTGTTTGCACATAGCCAGAGGGTCATTGATTATGTGCATTGGTAATGCATTTTTCCAAAACCATGCTTGTTTGATTATTTAATACTAGTCCGCAACTGGAGTAGGATTGTAAATGATTAAGAGTAAAGAATTAAATAGGAGAGTAAAGATACCTTTGGGTCAGTGGACAAGAAGATATGCAATACTAGTATTACCAAATCAGATGAGAGTTTAGGAATGTTTTGAAGCATTTTTAGTAGGAAATACAGAATTGTTAAGACAGAATTAAGGGCCTGAACTGACAAAATTAAAAGTAAATGCAAAAATATATAAATGGCCCAATAAATAATCACTGTGTTCAGGGCACATATACAATTTTACTCTAATTTACAGTGATGCAGATTAATTATTTAAAAAGGTATCAGGTTATTTTTAACTCATGTAAATAATAGGATATAAATTATTATTATGTTTTAAACATTACTAATAAATGTTTTTTGCTACATTTATTTGTTATTCTTGGTGTAGTCAAGTTAGTCCCCTCAATTTGTGCACATGCCTTTGCCAATTGTGCCATACACATTTGTGAATTATGTTTAGCACTTACAAATGTTGTACACTTGTGGATCTTATTGTACACATACAAATCTTGTGCTAAGCTTTGTCAAAGCTAAGCTTTGTTTTGAGAGTAAGTTAGGTCCATAAAACTTAATTTACAATCTGATTGGTGATGTTACAGCAGCAACTACTATATCTAAAAGCTTATACCTTTTAGCTATTTTGATTATGTGTGTCCAATATCTGCTGGCCATAGGCATGCACATGTATATGAAAATAGCAAGTGGACAGCAGGAGGCTGTTTTTTGGTGCCTTTGCTTCAGCACTAGCTTTAGGGGCTCCATGTTGGTGGAAGCCTGTGGGTCCAACATCTGCTCACCGTTGGTGGGAGACAAGCAGCGAGCAATCATTACAGCCCATTTCTCTCATCTCCTACCCACTCACACCACGCCTCTTCCCATCTTTTTAATCTGTCTCCTTTCCCACTTCCCTGTAATCCTCCTCATTGCATTATTCACCTATGTCCCTCGAGTTCTGTCTTTACGCTTTATCTTTTCCTTGCTTATGAGCTTCTGTACAAATATATAAGAGGGAGGAAAGGGGATTGTAAGGTGGCATTAAAAAGAATGATATTGCTTCAGGTGTTTCAGGGAGCAGGCTACCTAACACATATTAGATAAGACATTTAGCGTTTGCATTATGGACTCTCTAAAAGAGAGAATTTCTGTGATTTTCATTTTCATCAGTAATTCCAGTAAAATAACTTGTTTTTAACAGGCATGCTTTAAAAATTCAAAGCATTTACATTCCAACAGTATCATCACAGGAAACTGAATCATGCTTTTAACACAGTTTATAGGCAGAAAAAAACTACCTGAACCAACCACTGAGGTTCAGGTAGGCCCTACAGCTACCTGGGGCTCTAGGGTTAGAGCTAAAAGTTCAGTTGTTTTCTCTGAAGGACACCTGCAGGACAGTGGGCCCTGAGGACCAGGGTTATTTTCTAAACCAGAGTAAAGATGGGCAAAAGCACACCAGATTTTCTGCAAGAAGAATCAATGTATTAGTTTCCTCCGAGTTCAAAATCATCCAACACTTTATGCTATTAACATGGAATCTCATTGAAATTTGTTGTAGTAATGTGAAAAAATGTAGTAAAGTTCAAGGGATATTAATATTTTGGCATGTATGAAAGAAACACGTGCTTGAACAAATAAGATGACTTTGACATGTTTTTATATCCCTGTGATGGACTGGCAAAAAGTCCAGGGTATAAACTGCCCAACAGGCGACCCTGGAAGGATAAGAGTGTTAGATAATGAATGTTTTTATAAGTGGGCATTATTTTTGGCATAATGTAGAAATAGGAAGTGTCAGCTGGTATGAAAAAAAACAACCAAAAAAAAAAAAAACGATGCACATTATTGGAGCAAAAGTCAGTAATTTGCATAAAAATCAAAGACAAGTCGATAAGAGGGAAAAGCTGAGCTGTTGATGAAATTTGCTGTTGATGTAGGACCAGCAGTAAAGCTATGTGTGTTTTTAAAGTTTCTCAGTTCCTGTGGTGTAAACACAGCAGTGTTGGAAAGAAATGTGAAAACAAATTGTTTATGAGGAAGCCACACAGAGTCTATCTTTGAACTTCTTAAAGCCTCATCGTCTCCAGTGTCCATCTGGCAACTCATTCGTTTTTACTGTGGCCACTCATTTCACATCCAACACACAAAGAATACTTTAACTGTGCTGTCAGTTATATCACTGCATATATTGCCACTTCTGCTGAAATGATGGGGATCCTGGAAAACAAAACTGCCAAAAACATGCCAGGCTGAATTTGGACAGCAAGATCTAGATTTACTCCACTTATCTGAAGCCATGCACTTCTAAAACTAAAATAACTCTTGTAAATTAAGAACTATGCTTGCCAAACTGTCAGACATAGAAATGTCTCACATAGAGCAATTATTAAAACGCAGAGTACAACTTACATGTTTCTCAGATTTCTGTGCATTTATTTCAGGTAGTGACCTCTAACATTTGCATATTTTACATGCAAATTAGAATTTATCTGACATGATGTTTGGCTGTTAAAAAACTACCTGAACCAGGTAGTTCAGCTTCTAAAAGGGGGACAGTGGTGTGCCTGACAAGTATTATTACAACTATCTAATGGAATAATTTAAAAAATAATAATAATATAAAACATTTTTTATCATGAGGTTTGGACAGTTATTCTGCTCAGACAAATCTAAGAAACCGCCTCAGATTATGTCTCCCCACTAATGCCCCTTGATAAGAAAATCTTATGAGGATATTATTTTAAATGAATAATAATAAAAGAAAGAAGAGAAATAGCTTGAATGAGAATTATTTTTGTCCTTCAGGTATTTATGTTTATGTCAATCTTTGACCTTCGTGTTGTGAGTCAGTCACTCATTTTGTATTATAGCTCTGCTTCCTGCCTGTATTTTGTACCAGAAACACACAGCACAGGTTCTGATTTTATTGTGTTGAATTCCATGCTATTAATTAATCCCAATTAATGTGTAAAAGTCCAATCTAAATATACTTACATATTCAATATTTGAATTTTGAAGACCTGAGACTGTCTGCCAACAAACTCAGCATATGTCCCACTTGAAGTAGAAGAGTCCACCAACACAGATCAGCAACAAAATAGGTCTGAGAAAGTCACACCTACATACCAGAGATTCTTGGGGGATGAGATTTAGCACACAATCATGAAATGCTTAAACTTCATTTCTAGAACTAGGAACAGTTAGGATATGGAGTATAAAAGATCCATAACATAATGTTTCAGGATATGATGTACATAGAAGAGTATTTGGGTACTCTTCAGACTGGAGCATAACTGGTGATGTTGACTGATTAGGCATTAAATTCCATTTGGCTCAATCTTTAATTGTAATTTAAATAAAGACATTGTGTGATGTATGGGGGATTTTGGACTGTATGCTTTTTTATCCATTCTCTAGGATGTTAGATGTTAGGTGATCCAAATAACCAGGTGTACATTTAATTTATATTGTTGTTTATGTAAAGAATGAAAACAGATCAAATTCATTCTTTTTCCCATAATATCACTGTTGGAAATGGTTTGTAAACACGAGTGTCTCAGCATTTCCACCTAGTTTCTGTATTTTTAGACCCAAAGACCATTTGCTGCATTGTGCAGACTTCCTTCTGTTTTGTTAGCTGACTGCATGTTGGCTTCCCACACATCTTAATGGCATGGACATTAATTAAGAATCCAGTTCTTGCAGACATTTCAAATTTTATAGGACTTAAGGGATATTACTGTGGTGATAGATGATTGAAGTCTAAATGTAGAACACTTAATTCTATTCACCATACTCTTTTTGTGGTAATCACAACAAATATCTTTGAAGACTTTGAATAAAGTCTTAAAATTTACAAAATAATTGCCATAATATAAAAACACTTATCAGTTCAGTGTATTATGACAGCATAATGAATGTTAATTATGACTAGATATAAAACTAAAACCCTGTTATACAGAGGAACGACATACAGTTCTATGAAAACAAACCAGGATCTTTTTCCTTCAAGACACTGTGCAATATATTTTAAAAAGTACCGGTAATATAAAATAAAATGAAAAAGAAACTTCCACAGCGAAATGAAGTGATAAAGGTTAAGTTAAAATTTTGTTTATATTTATTGAAACATAATAAAAATGCTACAAACAATAGTGTACATATAACTAAAACATATCCAAGTCTGAAACAATTCATTGCTCCCCTCTGTTTTTTATCTGATCTGTTTAAGATTTTTTTTCATGCTCTGTCTCTTACATTCATCCCTCTGACACCCACATAGTAACACACTCTTCCACCCACTGTGTATCAGCCGTAGTATGCCACATATATTTACTGCATCGTTAAAGAGAGAAGAAGAGAAGATAGGTACAGCGAGAGGATTCAGGTAAGAACGACTGAACGCCTACAGTTTAAGCATTCAGAGAAGCACCACATAAGCTGAGATCCTAACACCCACATCCCATCTGTCACATGTGAACCTTCCACAATTTTCCCTGGATATGATACCTTTTCTAATCGTTTCCAGGTAGATATGTGCTGCACCGTGACCAGAGAGGCAAACCAGCCCTTTTTTTAATGGGTTTAAAAATCTGAGTGTGGTCTTTGCTGTTGTTTTTATCCTATCAATATATATATAGTTAGAAAAATATGATTTATAGCATAGCCTTATTGTTGCAAAACAATTGCTCCGGCTGAAGTAAAAATAATAATAATAATAAAAGACCAAAATCTGCAAATGAAATTTTTTTAACATGTTTTACCTTTATTTTATAAAAAGATGTAATCCTTTTTTTATGTTGGTGTTATTAATATACTGTTTTTTTGTGTTTTCCAAAAACAGGACAGTTTTCAAAATCTGAGAATCTCTGCTCATCTTAGAATAATCAAGAAGGTGTTTGACTTGCCTAGATAGGTAGATTTTGAACTTGTGATAGACAAATGTATTCTGGAATCCCTACAAAACAGAAGTAGCCCTTTAGATTAGAGACTAATCGTGATTTACAAATACCAACATCACTATCATCAGTAAGTGATGATATACAGCAATATATAACAAAAAAAGTAAAAAAAACTGTATGGGGTGCAAGTGACAGACAAATTCCCTCCTTCTTCTGTTAGCCATGTTAAGGTTTTTCACATATATAATAAAATATTATCATTTTACAATAATTAGAATGCTTCTTAAAACAAGAAATTGAAATTCTGAAAATTCAGACAGTAGACTTACCAGCAATCTTTTTTTAAATAAAGCTAGTGAAAGTGATATTAATCATTTAGTTTGAAGTTTGGGTAATTAGGTTTGATGTGGCATTTGTAAAAATCTTGCTTCGAGTTTGTTTCTAAGTGTGACCCCAACCGCCAGGGTCATGTTTTAATGAATTAGAACACGATAAAGTAGAACCATATCTGTCCAAATTACATTCCAAGGTGTTCCAGAACCCCATGACAAAATGCATCTTATTAAATCATCTGCATGTTGAGAATGAGATTTAAATCATACATTTTAATTAGCATTATTAAATGAATTTAACTTTTCAAACTTTCAAGCCTTCCTAAAAATATCGTGGTTTACTATGATTCTCTCAGGATTTGAACATTTATCGACTTTTACTTTTAAAAATTAGACAAACATTTGAACTTAATATTCTTAGTGTTCCTGAGCTAACATGTAACTTTTCATTAGTGCTTTGATAAACAAAAATGAAAAGTATATTTGAACAAAGGACACAGCAGCCAGCAAACTTTAAAAGCGGTGGCCTGTCAGACTAGAGAAAATGTATTTAAAGAAAGAAGGATGTTCTTCATCTCCTCTTTATCAGGCTGCAAGCTGAAGACCTTTTCCAAGCTGCAAGAAGTGTGTGAAGAGTAGATACTTTACATTCTATCTCCATGGATCATAAATTTTCCCCCAATATCCTGTCTGAGTTGATTTTGCTCTTTTGCTTCTTTGTTCTCTGTCTCTCACTGTAGCATTTTAATACAAAGACTGCACCATTTTATTCACAAAACACAACTTGATTGAAGATGTTATGGAAATAAAAGCACTTTTAGGACTCCATTTGATTGAAAAAAAAAACAAAACATGTTAATTCTGAACATTGTATTGGTAAATAGAGAAAATGTGTTTTGGCATCAGTGTATTGTTATACTTTTAATCCAGCAAACACAGGTCTGTGTTTGCTGGATTAAAAGTATAACAATACACTGATGTACCCTAACCCCTAACCCTTCTTAACAACATGCCCTATTCGGATAAAGTTAAGCAGAAAGTGGAATCTATTCGTAGACAAATAATTATTTACCCAACCTATTTTTTAAAAATATTTCTTAAAAATACATTTTACTAATATTAGACTTTGGTAATACTGACCCCTCATTTCTCACACACCCACAACCCTGATTCTGACAGGGTCAGGTTGTGCTCCTGACCTACGTCTGCTAATAAAGTCACAAAGGGTCATAAGGGCAAACGATTCAAGACAAAATAATATTGTTATGGTTTGATGTCAGCCTCGTGTGCTGTAATCAGTGGGATTTCGCTGCTGCGTTTGAATGCTTTCCAGCCCTTCAGTCTGTGCCAGATCATTGGAAGCTTCTGCCAGTGGAAGTCCAGTGGTTTTCCCCTCATCTGTTCTCCTTGTTACAGTCTTGTTTCTGTAACCCAGATTTTTACTGGCTTGCCTTGTCTCAGTTTGACTTCAAGCAAGCTTCCGATCTCTGGACTCAAATCTTTTTGTGGGCCCTGACCTCTGAGTTTTGGCCAAATCTTGGAAAATTAATCAGATCTCTGTCTGTTCATGTTTGACCCTTGGCCGTCTCTTGGTTTACCCTCTGGATTCTGAACATATTGCTGACAAATTCTCTTACATGTGTGAACAAATCAAGCCTGTCTTACAAACTCCGATTCCATGTTACCTGCTGTGATGTCGTCACGCTCTCCTGCCACTTCCTGGTTCCTGGTGAGATTAACTCCACAGCGTGCACTCCAAAGTTTTTGATCCGTCTGGATCAAAAAACTCATTCCAGTCCTAAAACTTTCATTTTGAATCTTAGATTACAGTCTTTAACACCTACTAACCCATCCTCTTCCTTCAAGAGTTTCTGGGGTCCTCTTGGAGAGTTTTTCTGACTCCCACTAAAGATAAATCTTCTCAAAATGTACACTGTGTTTGGCTGAATTTTCAGGTCCTGTCTGGTTCAGTACAGTTATGGAATATGAACAAATTAAATTTTCTGGGCGATGGTGGAATAAAAGTGATGTACCTGCACAAGAGCCACATAGGTAACAAGACAACAACAACAAAAAAAAATACATTCTGATGGATCTTCAGACCCACAGAAGTGAAATTAATTTCCAATCAACTTCAGCATTTAGTAAATGACTTCTTTTTGCTTTAATTGTACTGATGGGCTCCTTATTTTTGATTCGACTTTAACCCAACAAGTTCCCACTACAAAACAGAACAAGGGAATGTGGATAACTTTGAAAGCAGGTTTTTTTAGATAAACTCTTTAATCTGTAATGAATGATGCAAGTATTTGGTCAAATCCCTTTCAGCCCAGAGAAATGCAGTATCCTCATCTCATCTTGATCACTGTTGGTCTGTTGGAGTGCATATGCAGCTGTCTCGCAACACTCCTTGAAAGCCAAACATCATGAATCTCCAGCACAATCCAATACAGAGAGCAGCTAAGTGACTGGCAAGAGGAGCAGAAATCATTGGTAAAGATGTATATAAACTCCAGAGGGCAACATTTACAGATCAGTCTCCTGCCAGATGTAAGCTCATGTCCATACAGGATGAATAGCACCAAAGTAAAAACAGTTTTACGTAATCAGATTGAGTAATTCAAACCTGCAGATGGCATTGAAAGATCAATGGATGTCTCAGTTTTATAGATCCATGTAATTTGCATAAATAACTACACAAGTTATAAATATTTTTAGTCAACATCTTTTTACAGATAAAAAAATAAAAACACTGCATGTAAAACTCTGGTATCAAGTTCCCAGCTTGCTTGCATTTGAGTATCTAGCTGAAAGTAAACATTTTGACCAGGAGTTTCTCTCTTTCAGCTGACTGGTCAATCGCAAATCCAAATTTTTGATTGACATCCCATGTGATTGTAAAATTGTACTTTGAGTTTTTAAAAATTATTTCATTGATTCACCCCATAATTACCTACACTGTAAAAATGTGCATTGAGAGAAGCCCACACTCTTGAACTTCCCTGTTTTTTGACAACCTTTTGATCTTGTTTGGACCTTTGTTAGGTCAAAAGTAAAAATTTTATGAATATCATTGCTTGTACTGAACAAGGTTCAAACAAAATTACTTTGGTGTTGCGTGTGAAAAAAATAGGAAAACAGTTTCGAAGAATAAACACAAGATCCAGCATTGCATTTTTTTTTGTCAGTGAGTTGATGTTTGCACAAGGAATGAAGAAAGAACCTCGTATGGAAAGTGTATGTATTTTAACCAAAGAAGGGGATATTTGATGAAGAAGAGAAGTAGTGGGAGTGAAGTGATGCTTAAATAATATTGAGAAAAAGAGAAGCTGCACCCACACTATACCTCATTAAAGTAATGATCCAGGTGACAACTAATATGCAAGAGTTTTTGACAAATTGTGCATCCCAGTCATATGATAATGAATCCACAATGGTGAAAATGACATCCTTGCTTCTAAAAGGAGATACGATTCTTTCTTGACATGACCTCTGGCTCAAGTTTCTTCATGACTACAGTGCTGATTGATTCTACTTGCTCGCTCATGCTACTTAAAGCTTTGGGGGTTTCTTGTGAAAAGACACACATGAATACACCTGAATGGTGGTTGGAACAGTGAAGGGGTTTAAATAAGGTGAAGATCCAAACATCAAAAGTAAGCGGTGCAATGTTTTCAGTTGTCAAGAGCCACTTTTCCCCCCCTTCAAACCATGCAACAATCAGCAGCATAATTGCATCAGTGAGTGCCCTCTGGAATTTACAAAAATCAACATAATCCTCTGCCGTATTTGTGCAGGTGTGCGTGTATGCACATTGAAGTTCTTCTCTCTTTTTTTCACATTAAGCATGATTTACTCTATGCTATTTCTCCTGACAAATCCCTTTAGGTTGGCTGTTTTATTACCCTCCCTCTCTTTCACCATCCTGCATGCAAACATGCTCACACAAAATGTGCTCAACCACACGCACGAAACACGCCGATAGTTGACTCAGTGATCATCCCTGCTCTTTGGCTCCATCTACACCTGCTCAGTTTACCACCTCCCACACACATTCATGTGCACGCATACACACACACAAAAATTGGTAAACACTTGCTGCACTTCCAAGCAGCTCAAACAACTCCCAACTTAGTTCCCATGAGAGCAGCAGCAGGGGAAAGACATAGAAAGAAAGATTAAATGAAAGCACAAAAAATAAGACTCTGAAAGCCCTTTGTTCTTATGTTTCTTTTTCTTTTTTCTTTTTTTTCTGCTTTGGCTTGTTTTCCTATCGTTGCACCGACTTTACCCCAATTCTTATCCCTTTTGCTACTTTTAAATCATGTCTTTCTATCTTTAGAACATTCCATTTTATCTCTTCTCACTTCCTTTTAAACTTCTCCCTTTCCTGCTCACGCTCATTGCTTTGGGTCACTATTTTACTTCATGGGCAAAGATTCTGTTTACCTCTGGATCTTAAGAGCTTATGCCAAATTCAGCCATTTTGCCCTCTATTTCTCTGGAACCAGCGTGGGCACACAGAGAAAGCTTCTCTACATGGAGATGTCATCCACTCTACATCTGCTGTGTGGCCTGCTGCCCTATAATACCTATATGTGTGTATGTGTGTGTTTCTTTGCACTCCAGTGCACATGCTAGCCTGTGTGTTCGCTTCGTTGGCTGCCAAACAGTTAGATTTGCTCTTTGAGCATAGAGGTTTTCCCTTTACAGAACAGTTTGTCCCAGTTTCCTCACTGAGAAACGCTTGTAGCATTTGTGGCAAGCATGACTGGGTGTGTGTGTGTGTGCGTGTGTGTGCATGCGTGCGTGTGTGTGTTGAGGGGGGATGAGGATGGAACAAGAGAGAGGGCGTGAGAGAGAGTGTGCTTGTGTGTGTTGGCAGTTGTGTTCATTTGATTCTCTCCACTTAAAATAACTTTATTGTTCAACTTTGTGGAAATACATCTTCATGTTTAATGAATGCTTGTTGCAATCAGTGGTGCTATTTAAAAGATTAGTTGTGCTAACCCTTAAATACAAATCATAAACATTAGGTCCAGTAAAACTAAAGTGCTATACCAACCGAGTATTTACTGGACATTAATGCAAGGGCACGAAAGAGCTTGTGTCAATGACATGTGTTACAGCGTAGTATTTTACCCTAAACAGGATAATTTTCTGTTATCCTGTCTAGGATAACAGAAAATCCTGTTTCTCCATGATTCCACTGAAGGAAGCTATTCTTTGAAACAAACCTTTCATTCAAGATTTCAGTTTTACAGTTGTTTATTATTGCTAACTCTGTTGACGATTTTGTCTAACTGACTATGGGAAGGCTTCGGACAGCAAGGTCATTTGCTGCACCGCACTATAGATGTTTAATGTGAGGAGAGTAAGTGGAACCGCTGTGCAAACAGTCTTCGCCCACTTCAACATAAGAGCATGAGTATAAACGTGAAAACTTGTAACAGTTGATAACCAGATGTGGAACTGTATTCAGATTAAAGCTTACAAAACAGACAAGTAAATTAAAGCTGTAGGGGAAGTTGAGTAAAATGTTTTCAAAGTGAGTTAAAAGTGCTAAAAGAAATATTATCTCCAAAATTTGTGAATTAACACATTAGCGGAAGTGTGCTCATCACTATCTGCAATAATTTACAAAAGTGAAGACGATAGAATAAGAAATAACTTTAATCAGTTTAGACAAATTACTGCTCAATCAAAAACTGATTAATTCCCCATAGCTGTGGTCTTCAGTCTTGGAAGAATTTGAGCAAAAATAAAATAGTACATTACTTTTGGAATGTTGGTATTTTCATAATGAAATTTATAGACAACAAGCAGTCTAGATTGTTTCAGTCAGATAGATATTACAAGTCAAGCTAAAACAGGGTTCCTATGCCATCCAGAAAATTATTTTTATTATTCCTTTTATCATTTTTATTCTGAATATATATGAGAAAAGAAAATTTTGTTTGGAAAAGGATTTTCTTGTCCTGACTTTTGTCGCTATGCTATTTTGTTTGAAGTTGTATCCATCCGTCCAGTTTTCTTCGTAAGTCCTTTCAAGCCACTTTAGAAATATGTGAGATTAATTTCTTGTAAGTCATTTAATGTTTTAGTCTATAAAACTACACAGAAAACACAGAGAACACTGGAAATATTAATCTAAAAGAGTGTGGAATTTTAATATGAAAAATGTGCACGAAGTCTGTTAAAAACACAAGACACTATTTGACATACACTAAGTTTGTTTTGTGTGCTTTAATGATGATGATTCCGGTCCTGTCATGTCAATGAGAGATGAGGCACAGAGGACACAAAGCATTTCTTGCCTATAGATGCAGAAGCTTCCAGAGCAACTCATCATAAATGCTGCCATGATTTTGGGGCTGTCTGCAAGCCCTGCAATTATGATAGGCTTCAGTCCCTACAAATCCATCCCCTGACATGCCTTTTCATCTTCTTGCACTCATCTACGGTACCCCATATTATTATTGTACAGATATGGTCTCTATATTCATGTTTCAGGATGTGCATGGGTACTTTTCTGAATCAATAAGAACACAGACACGCGACATTGCTTTGTTGTTCAGGTACTCATGTACTGCATGTTTAATAAAATTACTATGAAATTATGCTAATTGTGGTTTACTTGCTAGATCACATACTAAGTAAATCTATTTTGTGTGGTTGTTGATCTGTACATGAATCTGGGGCAGACAATAACCAAGTAATTTATTTTCATGCACAAAACCAACTGTTTCTCCAACAGTACAATTATACTGTACTGAACTTTAATGTCCCTTAAAGTTTAGAAAATCCTCCTGAAGCATTTACAAGAAATCTGAATTTTGGGGCCAGTTCTCACTTTAGGTGAGTGTAAACCTTTGATTAGTGATGTTAGTCAATTCCAGTTTCTGTCTATCTTTAATTGAACGCAAGATTTTTTTCTATTTTCCTGCCTGAATGGTCATTAATTATCTATTATAGGACTACAGGTAATTTATGCATAGTAGAGAGAAGCTATGAGAATACTGAATCATATTGTGACTCAGACAATGATCACTTAGTTAACATTTTGTACAATGTAACTAAAAGTAGCAGAATTCTGCTCATGTGTATATGGTAGAGAATGTAGACCTTTCTTTACACTGACATTCCCAAAACTCTACAAACATTTTCATATCTAGCATGATCCGTGACAGTGAAGGCTGAAAGCTCTGAATAAAACAATGAAGTCACTTGTGGCTGTGCACATCAGAGTACAAAAGTTGCTAACTTGCATTTTGCCAGGATTTTAGGGTTTTTGAATTGCAGTTTTTGATCAAAAGTGATCACTCACCACTGGCAATTACAGGCACAGTGAGTTCAGCACAGAGCACTTTTAAATCTCTGGGAAAGGTACAGGTCAGCAACTTCTAGCAACGTCTCACTTCTTTCCTGGCTGCCTTGTGCTAGCCTGAATACAGTTTAAAAGTAAGGATAAAACATTTGGGCACATAGCCCATTTTTTGTTGTTGTAAAGAAATAAACTTTTATGTCTCTTAAAGTTTAGAAAATTCTCCTGAATCTTTTGAAAAGTCATTTTTTTCATGAACTTGGACACATGCCCAGTGGTTATTGTGAAAATCATCCAATCAGACAACATCAGCAGTGACCAGATTTTTCTTGGGCTTCAGGATATTGAGGGTGCATAGACCTTTCTGGGAAGGTTAGAATGTCTCCAACTGCCACCATTGACTCGTCTGCTAGAATGGAGGCCAAGTGAGAATAATTAATTATTGTATGATTAAAGGAGTAATTTATTTCCATGACTCATTTCTGTTCTGTTTGAGTTTCAGGGGCAACATAAGGCAAAATACACCAAAACTCTTTCAAAACAAAAGTGTAATTGAATGTAATAAACATGCACAGCGTGTTCAAAGTCAGCTGGAGCACCCTCTGTTGAAGGCTGACTTTGAGAACAACCCAACAGTTGACCTGCACAATGGAACATTATTTCACATCAGTAACCATTGGCCTTGAATACAGAGTGATTAGCTGCCAACAGGGCTGCAACAATAACTAAATGTGGAAGGAAACCTCCTTGGTCTGTGTGAACACATCAAAGCAAATCAGACTTTCATCCACTGAGTTTCATAAGGGTAATACATATTGAGTTGTACATATTTTCTAGAAGCAACCCTTACCTTGATGACCAAGTTACTGAAGGAACATAATTGTCAGTTTGTTTTCTTGGAAGTCAATTCTGCAGGGTTTAGCAAATATATTCAATGATTACCTTTAGCAGTTGTCCAATTAATAGGATGCTTGTGTGTTCTTTGAAGGCAATATAAGTAAATGGAGCTCAAGGAACACAGGAGAGAGGCCAGTGAGAATGTTTTTGAAGTTTAAAACACTCTTAATTTGTAAAACAATATCTCGTAAAACACACTGTTCAATCCATCAGTCGACAATGTCTGACATTAAATCTGCCTAAACCTTTCCTGTTTTAGATCAGTTCGTATAACCAAAATTATTTCTCTTTTCTATTGCTCAATATCAATGTAATGAGAATGATACATTCTTAGAACATTTTTCAAATTTCAAAGTTTATTCACACTTCTGAACTGTAACTCTCAGGCAAATGTCTTAATATGATGCTTCAGCGTTTCCACAATGTACTTTCCTCATGATCGCATCCTTTTCGATTCTGCAGTAAAACACCTCCATGACATGATGCGTCCCCATTTTTTCTAAATGTAATGTTGGACATTATCACCAAAGCATTTTTTTTTCTCATAACGCATATCTTCACAAAAATGTAGATTTGTGAACTGTACTCTTGTTATTATTTTACTTCTGAGTAATGGCTTCTTCTTCTCTGAGCGGCCTTCCAGTCAGTTTTGTAGCAGGGCTCATTAATTATAGATAATGATAAGATTTACACAGAATCTTCATAAAGTCTTTTAATTTTAATTCAGGATTGATACGCATGCGGCAACACCAAATCGGATTCATTACAGAGACACAGAACACATCTCCTTCCACATTTTGCCGAGAATAATGAGACTCCTGTCTCCACCCATGATGGCTGGCAGTGCAAAGGGTCTTACACTTGGACATAAGTGCTTGAAGACATGATTGTGACATCTTTAGGTACGTGCATGCATCTAAAATTTGTACTTGGCTTGCAAAGCCAATGCCATGGCTTTGGCTTTGCAAGCTTTTGGCATTGTTTAAAGGCTTAGTAATCTTAGAGTATTTAAGCAACGAATTAAATAATAATACAAAGAATATATCTTATTGTTCTGACAAGCAGCAAATCCAAAAATATTTGGTAATTAAAGCTGACCTTAATCTACAAACATTTAGTTTGATCTGTTATCAATGAGACAAAATGGTCTGACCTCTCTTTCTTCTGAAAGTCCTCTATGTCAACGCTCACTTATTGCAACTCTATCCCATATCTGACTGAAACCATACAGATGATCTTGGGTGACCCCATATATAGAGCCCTAACCTGAGTCAGCCGCGTCAGCAATAACAATATCAGTTGTCCCAATACCTCACTCCAATGCTAATCTAAATCTATGTGCCCCACACAAACACACATGCCCTTAAAAGCACACACTAGTAAACTGCATATATGGCAACGACTGAGATGATTCCATATGCCTCTGCTCACCCCCTCCCAAAGTCCCGCCATCCCTGAACTTGACCTTCAGTGTTATTAAGAAGCCTTCTCGATTCCTGACACTGGCTCGGTTCATCCCTGAAGAAAGCAATTCATCCATTTTCCAATAACTTACCACCCAAGGCAATTATGTCTGTTTCCCTGCCACCTCTCTGCTTCTCAATAAAGTGCTTATAAATGGGGAGGGCAAAGATGTGAATCAAGGAAGTGATTCTGAAAAGATTGCTGGGTGTGTGAGGAAATGAGACAGTGAGAGAGTGTGTCTGCCAGGGAGGGAGAGTGATGGTTTTGTTAAGAGATGCGTGAAGATATCAGAAGTGATATTAAAAAGTAAAAGTCTAAAGCGAGAATGAGTGCGGGCGGCATGGAAGAAGTTGTGAATTTGACGTGTCTAAAGCTGTATTTCGCTCAGCTGCATTCACACACTGCTCAGGCAATGCATACAGACAAAAGAATGAACAAAATCTTTGGAGGTCTATTGGGTTATGGTACCTTCTGTTTATCAACACAGGGCGTTACAGTGTTGTTTGTATTTCACTTGGGTACCTGTAAACATACATAACCTCTGCATTTCTTTTAATGGATACCATAGAATACTACAGGGTGAATTAGTAACTAAGTCAGAACAATATGTGAATACATTATCTGGATACTATCAGAAAAACAGAAGTGTAAATAATTACTAAAAAATATGTTTTAATCAATGGTTTAAAAGCAATATTAATACTGTTATATCACATAACATATATAGATTTATTTTTCTTAATAACTGATCCCTCCTCAATTATGCCTAGAAAACCTCAAAATAAATAAATTTGTATTTACAAGAGCACAATCCAAAGTTCCTTTTATATTTTGCATTATTACATTGAAAATTTACAAAAAGTCGTACACTAATGTCAGTATATTTAATCCCACCAACTTGTCCAAGAATGCAACATTTGAGACAGATGAACTGGCAACCCATCGGTTACAGGACAAACAATGTCCTGAGCTCAACAGCAACAGCGAGAAAAGATCCCTATCTTTGACTGCCCCTGGCTTGTCAAACTGTACAATGTATTAACAAAAGAAGTACCAATAAATTATGTTACACAATCTTATATAATAAGAAAAGGTTATTCTTGATTTGAAAAAAATATCTGCAATACCTGAATGTAATAAAATTGAAGGTTAGATTTTTCCAAATGAGTAAGTCTGAAATTATGTAGCTGAATATAGATGAATTAATTTTATGGCCTTACCTCCTTTACAAGAGTCGCCACAAACTGAGATAAACATCATTTAATGTAAAAAAAAAAAAAAAAAAAAAAAAAACATTATTAACCTTGAACATTGTCCAGCTGAATAAATGAATAAACTGTTATATTTTTCTAAAGTTTTAAAATTATATTACACTATTGAACATAAAGAACAACTCTTTTCCTGACTTTTTGTCCTCTTTACAAGAGATGCCAATATTGTGGAGTGCACTATAGTTTTAAATGTCAAGTAAGGGCATCTATGGCCCTTTGCTAATATAAATTAATCATAAATTCACCCACACATTTTTTGTTACTGCTCAAAACCATGGTTTCTAAGCAGTAAAAAAAAATCTTGTTAAAAGCATTTTGTTCATGGTTTTTTATCTCATAGTATGAGAGCTGAGAGCGAATCAGACAGATTGAAAAGGTGTGATCTCCTCAATTCCAACATCTTTCATGTCTTTTGGGTGTGTTTTACAATGAACAATTAACTCTGCTTGTAAAATAATTAGAACATTCCCCAAAGCCTAACTTTAACTGATAAACTAGTGAATGCTGCATAATCACCAAGTTATTAGGTTATTAATTAAATCAGAAAGGTAGTTGGGCAATTATAAAAAGAGTTCATGTTCTAAAAGTTCACCCCAGTATTTTTCTAAATAAGTTTTAATACAAGCCAAACAGAACTTTTGATGCTGATTTAAATAATTTACTGATTTGTCCATTTCACTTTCATGGTTGTAATTGTAAAACATTACAAACAATAGATGACAACTAAAGATCAATTAATTTAAACCTTGAAAAATTATTGGTAAATACACATGGATCCAACTGGATCTTTTTTTTTTTTCTTAACACAAACATGAACAATCACTGTAGAGGACAACAGAATGTCATTAGGAGGTTACGCTTGTGTCTTCACCACATTCTCCTTCATCTTTGGTTAATAGAACAAAGGAGGTCTCTGATTTTACTGAACAAAAATTAACTGTTTTAACCTGCCATCACGTTCCTCCCAATTTTAAATCTGATTTTCTATCTCACAACGCCTGTCATATAGAATTTCGAGGTAAAGTTTAACCAATGAATTAGGATTCAGATTTAGGTTTACAGATCAATGGCAATCAAATAGATTGCTTTGTGAAAGCCAAAATGTAAACACTTAGTTTGAAGACTTTTGTCAAGTCAAGTAGTCTTTTTCTTTTTTTTTTTACGAAACAGAAAATAAAAGTTGAAGTAAAAGTGTTGTCAGAGTAACAACACAGATCTCCTGCTACCTCGGGTGCGCCTCTGATTAGTTGATCTTTCCATCAGGATGACTCCTCTCACTTAATCACACACTGATGAAAGAAACACATTGCTTTATGTTGTACAAAACAACTTGCTTAACATATGTCCAAACTTTGGAAATGTGTTGAAAAATGTCATAAGAAGTGTATCTACTTTACTGTAAAACATCCATTATACATGTGAACATCTGTATGTCTGTTCTTTGTTGCAATTAGATAACTAAAGTAACTAAATATGAACCAATCAGCAACACCCTTATATCCTCCACATTTACAGGGCTTCTGATTAGGGTTGATACTAAGTTACCAAAGTTTCACAGCTTGTTTAACCTCGTCCTCTGACAGTAGCAAGATTTTTGGACAGCCCGGGAAGACTAATAATAACCCTACCCACGACTGAGAAATCACACCTGCCTACACCAGACACAGGCAGGAAAAGTGACACATAAAAAGCAAGACTGGGAGAAAAAGAATAGCATATGTGTTTCTGAGTATAAACCAGGGGGAGAAGGAATTACTGAGCAAGGGTGATGCAAACAAGACATGAAGTTGGTTTACTATAAGTTAAATAAGCAACTAGTGTGCAGCAGAATTCCCTCCACACAGACTTTAGCCACAATGCTGATTCTTTCTTTGGTAGCACTTTATTTGACGGGATGTGAATAAGACTGTCATGACACCGTCATAAACATGACATAACACCTGTCATGAACATGAGTAAGTCTTCATGAATATTTATGACTGTTGTCATAAAGTGTCATTTGGTAAATCATGACACTTTTAATACAAAGTTGACATTATTCAAAATGTCTTTGTTATGATAACTTGACATTAACCAAGAAATCATGTTCTGACATAAATTTGTTATAAAAGTATTACTGATGAAACTTTAGCTTTAATAACACAAAGCTATGTAATTTTTAAAGTTTAATCAGTTATACTGATATATGACAGGTATTATGTCATGTTTATTAAAGTGTCATGACAGTCTTATTCACAACCCATCAAATAAAGTGTTACCCTTTCTTCTTGTTCTTGTTTATTTACTCAAAACCAGAACAATATCTGAAACACTGTAGACCTCACTTGCCTCAGCTAATGTCAGTGTTTTTTCTTTCCCACATATTTTTCTGTTTAGGAATTTTAGGAATACTATACAGAGAAGCTTTTCGCCAACAGATGCAAGAGAAACTATCTAAAAAAAGATCTAAAATAAAAAATGATGTCTAAAGATGATTGATTTTATTAAATGCAGATGCATCTGTAATTAAAGTGAACAGACCAAAACAACAAAATAGGTACCTGTTTGTATGACCTTCAGCCATTTGGAGTATTTGTATCGTCTTTTACATTTGTGTGTGTCTGTGTGTGTGTGTGTGTGTGGGTGGGTGGGTGGATGAATGTGTATGTGTGTATGTAGAGCAGGTGTGTGAGATTTGTCACCTGTAGTGTACAGGTACAAAGCTGTTAGAATGGTGAGAATGACAGAAAACTCACAACCCAAGAGCAATAAAGGGCAAGCAGCCTCTGTTTCTGTAGGCTGCCTCAGCCCCGGGCAGGTGGCCATCTGACTCCTTCACAGCCGACACAGAGCCAGGTCCACATTCAAGCACAGATACAGGAGTCCTTTCATACATGGAATCATCATTTCAAAACTTCAGTTTGTATTTATTCTGGTTATTTTGGTCGGAAAATAACATTTATTTCATGATCCAAAACATGTAATTTTAACGAGAAACAAAAACAGATTGCCACTATACAATCTGTATGGTGGCAAATTCCTTTTTCCGTCTACTGTAAAATACATACTTACATACTTGAAAACAAAAATGAGCCACAGAAAAGGGATTACTCGTTTTTTTATTTATTTATTTTTTTTAATTATTATTATTTTGTTCTTATCTAAATGTCGTCGATGATGAACATTTCTACACTATTTTTATGTAGCTTCTATGTTCTGACACTTAACCACTAATGTGCTTCTGAGATGGAGCCGATATTATTAAACTGATTTTTTAGACCATTTGTTTTTGCACACCTCTTTCAGTCATTGCGTTGGTCTCTTACATGTACTTACAACTTCTATAAATACACATTCATTTCAAAACCAAAAGAGCGAATGAGTCGTTTATGCAGCGCCTTCTGAAGGATCTGCGGCTGCATGTGCTTGAACCTCTGCAGCAGCAATCAGAATAAGTGAGAGAGCAGAATTGCTGGACAAAATGAACCAGGTTTTTGGGATGCACAATATTTTTTTACTACATGGAAGAGAATTTGATCTTTAATGGTCTCCCTTCAAGGTTGAAATCCTTGACTGATTCTGTGTTCTACAAGAGCATTAGCCACATGTAGTAAGTCACACTTTACACCAACCTAATTTTACTATGTACAATGTTTTCACATTGTACATTTACTAATGCAGTGCATTTGCCATATAACTACTTTGACATTTTATATTTTTGCAGGTTTGGTTGTTTCAGATCTTATTTTTTAGCTACAAGAGAACCCATCAACTATGAGTCAGACTTTTGGACCATTGATTTTTGCAGGAACATTGGAAAATTTTTAATCATGGACAGTGATTTTAAGGTAATGCCACAGCATTCCAGCAGGATTCAGGTCATGACTATGGCTAGGTCAATCCAAAGCCTTCATTTTGTTTTTCTTCAACCATTGAGAGATGGAATTAGGGTGTGTTTTGAAACATTTTCCTGCTTCACAACCCAAGTTCACTTCAGCTTGAGCTGAAGAAGGCTTTCCTTCAGGATTTTTTGGTAGACAGCAAAATTCACTGTTTCATTTATCACAGCAAGTCTTTCAGGTCCTGAACAGCTCCAATGCCACCGCCATAGTTTTCTGCAGTCATGATGTTCCACACCTTCAAAAGGGTTCAGCTTCTGTATTGTCACTCCACACATTATTTTCTCTAAAGTCTTAGGATAATTAAGGTGTGCTCTAGAAAAATTCAGACAAGTCTGGAAGTTCTTTTTGCTCAGCAGTGGGTTTTGTCTTGGAGCTCTGCCATGAGGGCCATTCTTGCCCAGTCTCTTGCTTGTGTTGGAGGCATGAACTCTGACCTTAACTGAAGTAAATAAAGCCTGCAGTTCTTTGGCTGACATCTGGGGGTCTTTAGTGACCTCGTAATGAATCGTTGCTCTGCTTTGGGGGAAAGTTTGGTTAGTTAGTCACTCCTGTGAAGGCTCACCACTGTTTTATGTGTAAACCAATTGTTGATAATGATTCACTAGGTGTTTTAGAAATGGATAGATGTTTGAAAGCCTTTAGTTCTGTTAATTTTTATGATTTTTTGCTAAAAGCTAAAGAAAACATGACCTATAAACTTAGAATATTACATCAGACCAAAATAAATATTTTTAAAAACAGATATGAGGCCTTAATGAAAGTATGTTTAATACCTGCTCAAAAGTTACTTTGAAAAGGTACTTGACAAATGAGACACATTGGGCTATAAATTCTAATTTGTTGGATATGACTGTAAGTAGAACAACTTGGTCAGGGGAAGACAAATTAAAATTAATGAGTAAACCTAGAAAGCTAATTCCAGACACCAGATTAACTATGATTAACTATTTTGATGTTAAAACTACAACAATATTAAATACAAAGAAGTTACTAGTGATTAACTCATAAAGAACTTTGGTAGTTTTTTCACAGGCAAATCTTCTGCTTCCAGCAGGTTGATGGATTCCTCCATTTCCTAATGTTGCATCATAAGAAGTCCTCTTTTGCAACCAGTTCTATAAGTTTCAGCAAAAATAAATGAAGATGCTTAATGATCTAGAGAAACATAAAAGTACAACTGTCTGTTATCTTTGAGTGGTACAGCTAACATATTTTTTTTTTTTGACAAATGCAACTAGCCTAGCTGCAGATCAGTTAATACACTGCAGTACCAGATGTGTAAAAAGAGGATGCCAAAGTAATATTTACCTAAAGTTTCTTCAGACAAAAAACAGATACATTGTGTAAGAAGAAGGGTTGTGATTACAAAAAAATTACAAAACATTCATGAAATGTGACATTACACAATATTAGGTCCAAGATGAGATTCCTGCAAAATTCTGGGGAAACTTAAAACTGGTTTTAGGGATTAAGGGTAAGGTTTGCTGAACATTTTGAAATGGAAAATTCATCCACCAGCCTTTGCCACACTCCATTATCAGGTAATGTTTGGAGAAAAAGGTATTTGTTGAAGATCTTTGTCTCCAACTTCAGCTTTGAAAGCATCCCTTTATAACTTAGTTGTACTGACATATTGCAATTTTAGCAACCACTTATAGGACAATATGTGGAGTTAATGTCAGACATAGCTGATTTTTCTCAGTAATTGGTGGAAATTGCAGCGAAGGAGTGCACGTATTGGCCTTGCATTCATCAGGTAGACAGAAAAACACTCCAAATGAATGCTAGAGCTGCTAAGATGCCCTGACGACCCTAAGGTAATGATGTCAAATTGTGTTTACAACTTGTTTTGCTGCCCCTGTTTGGCCTAGAATATCTATCAATTCAACTGGAAGAGGACAATAAAAAATGTATGACTTATTTTCATTTGAGGGGCAAAAGAGGAAAGCAAGCAGAACTATAAAATAAAGAAAGTAAAGAGTCCTCCTTTAGCAAAATAATGTCAGTCAAAAGTAGATTATCAGCTGTAACAATGGTTTGTGTTTTATTGTTTGTTTTTAAGATATAAATCTTACATTGTCCCCTTGAGAAGAAAGACTCAGCTGCGGATCGATCCATGATTGTTCATCCCACCGCACATTCCTATTCTAGATTCAGTGCATCAAGTAATCAAAGCCTCATGTTGTTTGACAAAGCTTTTCATGATCTGTCGATGATGATAGATTGTGTGTGCAGCAAACACAATTAGGGATTTCAGAAACAACATATTTCACTATTTTACGCTTTCAGAATAGTGAGTGTGTTGGATTTGGATTATTTTTGTATCATTCCAAGAATTTACAATAAAATTACAATTGAAATTTAGAATCATAGATGTAATTTACACTACACGAGTTAATATACTACAGTGCCTCCTCTATTGTTTTCTTAAAGGATGACTGTTGCTATCTGTAACACAGCTTGTTAGGCTACCCTGTTTGCCTCATTAGTGAAGATGATGAGAAGGAAAACATAAAGTATTTGTTTCAGATTATGCATCATTATTCAATTGGTTTTTCCATTTTAGTGTGGGAAAACACTTATAAAAAAAGAGGATATAAGAGAGTCTGGGAAAGTACTGTGTGCCAGCAGATATCTGGGGAATTCCTGAATAAATTAAGCTCGCAATTACAGACACACTAATATAGATGCTTACACATACACATACATGCACTCCTCTCTATCCGCCCTCACACACACACCCACACACACCCCCACACACACAGACTTAAGCAGACAAATGGTTGACCTATGGTGTTCCCACGACATCTGTTCGCACAGCATCCAGTTGGTTGAGCAGAAAAGCCACAATGGGCTAAACTAGAATATTACAGGAAAAAACCAAGTACAGAAATAGCTTAGCATGAATTTCTGAAAATCATGCTTATCCTATTTTTCCTCTCTGGTTTATTGACTGGTAGTTGTCAGGGGCACTTTTAATGTTGAAATAGTGCACAGTTTTATCTTACTAAGATATAATTATATATTTAAAACAAGCCATAGCACATCTAGACATTTTTATCAACATAAACCATGCTCAAATTAAATATTTCAGTTTTCTTAAGAATTTAAAAATTAGAGGCTTTTAAGCATCTTTAATAGATAGCAGCTGTATATTATATTTATTTTATGCAAATACACTCACCATTCAGTTTATTGAGTACATCTTTTAACATAATTGGTAAATAAACTAGTCTTATGGCTATCACATGGTAATATCTAAATGTATGCAGATATTTAGACAAAATGAAGATGCATGCTATGAGTTGCAAGTTTAAACACAGAATCAGAATCTGAGGGAACAGGGATTCAACTCACTTCAGCTGTCTACCATACATAGGAAAACATAGAAGCAAAAACAATATTAATCTAATAATGCATGCAAAACTGCATGAACGCCACAACACTGAAAACCAAGATGACAAATTAAAATCAAAGACCTACAGATAATGACAAATTATCCATTCCTCTACCTCAGTGTCAGAATGTCTTGAATACAGCGAAATAAGATACACAACAGTTTTGTTTTGGTGTCAAATGAGTCTCAGAATAGTTTCACCTTTAGCTTTGCTGTTTCACACTTTTACTTTGAGTTTGTTGACAACTGGAAAACATGGAATTTTCTTTTCTTTAATCATTCTGGATTTCACAGTAAGATAAATAAAACATGCACCTTGTTTAATATTGGCTGGCTTTAGATGTAAACATAAAAAGCAATCAGTGCCAAATCACATCAGTTGCTTTGTTTCTTTGATTATTTAACTCCAAAAGGTAATTTATTCCCCTGGTAAACCTGAAAGTTGTGATTTCTCGTAGCAATTAGGAAGGTGCAGTGCGGGGGGAGATTTGTTGCTCTAATAATGTATATTTTTCTCTCTATCTTCAGTTCATTATTATGAGTTCAGCCGATGAGTAAGGCAACCAGCTGTCTTAATAATATCTTTGAAATTATTTAATAAACTGGTCTTTGGCTTTATTGTTGCAACCTCCCCAACACAGCCATTAGTGCCACCAGTACTCCCTGTCTCCCACAGAGTTTGACTTTAATAACTGTAAGTATGGATGTTTTTCATGAGCATGTAGCACTGAAACTTAATGTAATGTGCTGTCCCAAGTAATACCATATAAACAGACCTCAGGTGCTTCTCAGTTTGAGATGGGAGTTTGAGCTGCTGTACAACTTAAATCCTCACTGAAATTCAGGGTAAACTGTTATTTACGTGGATTGGCTGCAGGGAAAATCAATTCTGTTTTCTGTGGGTAATTCTGGACACCTTAATGAGTGTTTGTAACGCAAACAGTGTTTCCTTTTCAATAAAACGCTGAGTGAAGAAAGAAAAAGAGAAAACTGAGGAACCAGAGAAGCAAACACTTCAAAATTTGCTTTGCAGTTGGTCATTCTTTTTTTCTTTTTTTTGTTGTTTTTTTGTTGGGTTTTTTTTTTTTTTTTTTACAGTCTCCCAGCTGGGAAAATTGATACGCTTCTGCAAAGTCTAAAAACAAACATTATCATCATAAAGCAAAGCCTGATGCATCCACTGTATGTTTACCACTTCTAAGGATGGTCAACAATTTTCAAGGAAGCACTGTTGCTGTGGTAATTGTTTTCTTTTATTATTATTTTTATAAGCCGTATGGAATAGATTCGGACCGAGTGGTGACAGACTGTGGGTGGACAATGACTGCCTGGATCCAGCACTCAGTTTTGTTTGCACCCACATTAGTCACATGGGAAGGGACTATAATTGAGTCAAGGCATCAATGGGAATACATGACGTTTTGCCAGACTTATAAAACACAGATGAATTTCACAGTTTTATACATGTATAAATTAATTATTCCATAATGGCCTCACATATGTTTCACAAAGCCTCGTAAAATGTGGGGTTGGATAATTGCAGCAGTGTTATGGGAAACTGGGCCACCATTCGACTACTCACACAGAATTTTCTTTTGATCTACTTCTAACTTTTATGAACATGAAGGAAGACTTTTGCTACAAACCACTTGGGAAGGACATATGAAAATCTGTTTTGAAATTTTATGGTGGACTGATGTGGTTATGAAGACGTTTTGAAGTGAGTGGCTGTGTGACGGAGAGTTTTCAAAGATGGAGAATGGGAAGCACAAGAGAGATGTACACAAACAGATAGAGCACTTTGTTGTCCACACACATTAAAGAAGATCTGAGAGAAAAAGAAATCTTCACTTTCAAGCGCTTAAAGCAGAGGTCAGGAATTTTAGAATCCAAAAAGCCATTTATGCTCTCTGCCCAGTGAAATAAAATGTGTTTGAAACATCAAGGGCAACCCTACAAATAAAGATAACATAGTTTTTCTTTATAAATATCTACTATTGGAAATTTGGTTTGATTTTTACATGAAAGAACCACGAAACTCAAACTAAAAACACTTAAGTTTTTTGGGATACAAAAACTTAAGTGTAATAGCAGACATTACACATATGGCTGCACTTTCACAGTTGTCACTTTCATACAGCATACATGCATTGAAACTCTAGATATATACATAACATTCAGACAGTTAAATGTTCTCTAAATTTCCTAATGGCCTAGCCTACCTAGTCAGATACTCAGGCTCCTGGAAAAAATATATTTTTATTAAAATTACCTACTACTTGCTAGCAAGAACAATGATGTGGTTATTAACTATGTTACATCTCTTGCTGGTACTTTAATGCCAGGAATAAGCCTAATCATCTTTCATTTTTGTGCAGACGTTGTGCTAACTATTCCTTTTTAATATATTTAAAATGTATTGTTACAACAGAAAGAGCAAAGTCAGGGAGGAAACAGCAGCAGGGATGATGATACAGGATCTTCTCAGGTATGGATAGATTATAACTTGATAAGAAAAAAAAAGGTTTTTACATATATTTCAGAATTATCATCCCCCCTCCAAAATATCGTTGTCTACATTTTAACAAGTGTAAGCAGCATACTGTTTCCCATACAATTTATTTCTCACACATCATTGTCTGATTTCAGATTAAAGAAGAAAGATTGGAAACATTAGTTTCTTGTAGTTCTGAAAAAGTAAGAGCTAAATCTTACACTAACTTGAACATAATTATTTTTTTGATGACTGATCCACACTTGCATGGTCATTGTTTATATCAGTATTGTGATTTTGTATTAATAAAAAACATGGTTATTTAATTTGAAATGTTACATTAACATTCTTCATATACTTATATTTTTAAAAAAGTATTTACTGGACAAAAAATGTCATCCGTTAGCCGCTCCACAGCAGCCAGGTCTGAGTAACAGACATGGGTCAAATAAAAAGACAGCATCAAACTTGTCTCTTTTAATAACCTAGATATTTATTACCTGATAATGTAATGTGTTATCATGACTGTGAATATTGACTGTTAAAGTTATTTTAATTGGCTAAAAATGGCAGAGGTCACACTCTGACTTGTCATTAGCCTTCCCCAACAGTAATGATAACTTTTCTACAAATTCACAGCCATAGAAAGTCTTTCTAATATAGATAAGAGATCATGTCGAATGATAGCTTCAAACAACACCAGTTCAAAAGATCTAAGCTCTTCCTTTAATGGAAGCAGATTGTACTCCATGCACATACATAAACATACGCGTGTGAGGGAACACATTATGGGCCCTGCTTCTCAGGAGCTGGCCCTTCTGTGACATTTGGAAAGGGCAAGAGCAGCATCACTCACATAAAGCACACATGTGCCGCTTTGACCTCGGTGTCATGAGGTTTCAACACAGTCCCTCCCCGTACAGAAGTTCAATACTCAGATTAGCATCAGGAATAAGGATTAGCACACTCCTGCGGGGTTTGGACACCATACACTCGTTTCACCAGGCTATCCCTCAACCCCCAGGGGACAGCCACACAAAAACACAACACACTAACCTGCAAATCCACATGCATTAGGCACACAGTGTATGGGGGCAGTAGGACCAACACTTTGATTTATACTGAATGGAGTTCATTTCTACTCAAGTCAATGTATTGGTGTATTTGTTAATATTTGTCAAAGCTAAATCTTTGTTTTTGTATTATGTTCTTATAGTCAATGGTGAAAATGCTTGATATCTTCTCCTGATTCAGTCAGTACGTAGATGAAGCTTTACATCTGAAGCATTTTTCAAGGTGTGCTTTATGTTACCTTGAACATTTTCACATTTTGTCACAAACTTCATTGTTTATTTTTAATTTTTTGCACAATAAGCTATTGCATGATTATGAGTGGTAGGAAACATGATAGAAGAATTTCAAGTTTCTTTTCATAAATATAGACCTGAAAAGTGTGGTGCATAACTTAATTTACTCTGACACACTAAAATAAATATGTCACTTAATTTAGTAAATCCACCTGCATGTGCTTTAACCACAGTATTAGTGTTCTATGAGTTTTCTGAAAAAACATTAGGAAAAAAATGAACAAAGCAGCCAGTTTAGAAATAAAGTTTAAACAGGATTGGGCTTTAACGCAATAGTCTGAGTATTACTCAATATATAACCTTTAAATTGTGCTTGGTACAACTATGAAACTGTTGAGGACTATTTATCAAGATTCCTTGAATGGAAGAAAAATAAAACTGAATAAAATCCACAGTGAAACATGATGTTGGCAACATCACCAGAGATGCTGGACAAAGTTAAGAGGAAGATAGATAAAACTACAGATAGAGCAATCCTGCCAGACACTTCAGAGGATACAAAATACCTGCATGATCAAAATCAAAACCTAAATGCAACTCCAAATTGCATTATGTTTTCAGGTTCCACATGCGTTTGAACAATTATGTTTTCAGGTTCCACATGCGTTTGGCACACAGTATATGGATGAAGCTGCTCTTCGTCCAATCTGATGGAAAGAGTTGAGTCTTTGGATATGCAAAGCTGTAAAGACATACCCCAATATAATTGCATGCTGTAATTGCAGCAAAATTTGGGTATACTAAATCCTGTGTTGAGGTTTGTGATTGTAATGTAAAAAGCAAGTCAAAGAGTTCAAGGGGTCTACATACTTCAGCAAAATAGTCTAGCTACAATCCAACTAAAACAAAATTAAAATACCATAAATACTGAGATAATCACAGAATGCAAGCAGCAAGCAAAGCAATGTCAGACAACACTGATTAAAACATACTTGATTTTCACATACAATTGTTTCAGAGCATTGGACCCAGCCCAGAGAATCCACAGTCCCCACATGTCCACACACTGAGATTTGTCACCCTGTAGGCATCTAGAGGAACTGTATGGAGTTACAAGGTGGTTAATGTAAGAAGGAGCCAAATTATGTGTTGCTGTGAAGACCTGGAAGATTTTTTCTTTACTGAATCCTGATTTTGACTAAAAGCCAGTGAAGGTACATGAGAACTGAGAGAGCTTAGTATAGCGTCCTGGTAAGCAATTCTACAGCTGGGATTTGGTACATCTCTGATGGCTGAAGCAGGAATAATGAGAGCCATTATAGTCTAGGCATAACAAAGCAAAAGCATAAAATATAGCTTCTTGCAGTCAATAGGACAGAAGTTTTTTGTTTTGCTTAGTGGAGGAAAATAGAACGAATAATGAGGAAAATAGAACGAATAATATATGTAATTCATTTGTTAAATTTTGATTAAGATTATGTTTACTTTTGTGACATCATATGAAGTTAATTCCTAATAATATAACGGATTTGAACTATACTGTTTTTTGAGGCAAACAGTAATCTGAGGTATTGCTACAAAACACAATTAAGGGCTATCTAGTGTGTAAACTTTACTAAATATTGAGTAGTAAACTTTGTAAAAATCTTAAGCGATAGCCCAAAAGGAAGCATGAACCAATAGAAGAGGCCAGTTACAAAAATTAACCCCTTCTACTACTACAGATCGGGGATGATACTTAGATATTCCCCCAGAGGTCACATGAAATGTTCTATTCATAAGTAATAGATGAAATACTGAAGAACAGCTTACAGATCAAGTAGAACTAAAATAGAAATTTGACGATGATCTAAACTGATATTTTTATGTGTTGCTGTATCACTGGTAACCCTGAGGAGCACTGTCTCTGTGCTGCCTTTGTAGAAAACCTGACTGAAATTCGTCAAACATCTAATTCATAATGGCAGTTTGCAGCTCAGCTGTACTGAATACCGCAAAATATTATAACTTTCTTTAGAATCTGACATTTCTGAATCTTTTTAAAATTAATCTGCTCAATTATCTCTGCTGTGAAGTGCGGGACAGAGGGAAAACTGTCTCAGCAACAAAATAAGCTCTCCTCCATACTTGACTGCCTGTGCAGCCTTACATAACGATGCCTCACAAGCCACCTCACAGCAAGCAAACTTGTTCAGTATCATCAAGAGGCATCTCTTCTATTTTTCACTTTCTCAGATTTAGTGGTGGATGGCTGACTTGAAGTAGGCCCTTTTCAGTCAGTCAGAGTTAGATCATTGATTTTTACTTACGCCAGGTCCGTGGAAAGGGCAAGCAAAAAAGTGTGTAAACAAAGCCGCAGACTACTCTATCGTTTGGAGCATTGCTGCGTGTCAGACCTCAGTGTTTGCTGTGTTAGAGGCACTTTTGTCCCATGGTCTGCCCTGTTTATATTTAACAAGAAAACCTGGATGACTCTGCGGCCACAGTGTGCTTTTTGCTCAGAAAGCTTAACAGAAGAGCAATGGCTTAGAGACTGGGTTCAACGCAGCGGGTTTGGTTGTTTTTATCTCCCCTGTCTGTCTGTCTGAGAGGCTGCAGCTCCTCTCCTTCGATGAGTCACTCACTGGGCTGCAGCAAAAAAAATAACGCTTTCCTACTGCCACGCTGTGGCTGCTGTAATAATAGAATTAGAGTCAAAATCTAGTCCCTGCAGTTACGACTCCAGCTTAATAGGACAGTGGTGGTGTACACGTCTGCAAAGTCTGCAAGAGACGTGATTTTTAAAAAAATTATTATTATTATTTTCAGAGAGGGGCAACAAACTTCCGTTGTTCAGCATCAACCTTTGCTGAAGCCATATTTTAGATCAAAGTAGAACACTAACTGTGAGCAAAATCTTACATCCTTTCCCTCTTCAGGTTGTAGGAGTTTTGCACAGAAGCAAGAGAATGTCATGTACAGCTACTAACCAAGAAGAGGAGCTTCAAAACACTCTCCATCTAAACAGTTAAAACAACGTTGGTCCTTTACCATAAAAGTTCATGAATCACAGAAGATGTGGACCACATTTTTTGGCATTTCTGACAAAAATGAATAAACTCATCAATTTCACACTGAAAGTATACATTTTTACAGTTCTATTACAAGAGCATTGGACCTCTTACCATGCTATTAACTATTAACTCAGTTATATGTGTGACTGGCATCTGATGTTAAGACACAGTGAGGTTTTAAAAAGATACAGTTTAAAAATTGTGAAACATGTAATTTAAAATCCTTTTAACAAAATGCCAAGGAAAATATCAGAGAGACCGAATGTTTCTCATGTATGGGGTACAGCCACCACTGGCCTTCCCAAATATCTTCAAATGTGGCTTGCAAATATTTGTGGTTGCGAAAAAAAGACATTCTTGGTGAAGACATTGGAGCAGGGTCTCTTATCAGTCATAGCTCATATATGACACATCATATATATCAGATAATAAACTCAGCAGTTTGAACTACTTCTCAGTCCTAAGAATGGCTGCAAACGGCATCATGGAGGAGCGTTATTGTGATGACTTTGGGAACAGCAAGGGATTCTTAAAAAGAATAGCTATATTTGATATACACAGCATTTTTGCAACAACATAGTTCATTGAGTGTGCTATAAAATGGCTCAGAGTGCCTTGAAAATACATAACAGGTGCAGGCTTGCTTCCTGAGCAGATGCCCTGACTAATTAACCAGCCAGCATCGACTTGATACTGGAGGAAAGGTCAATATTCTGTCAATCGGCAGCTTAAAAATTACAATAGAATGCTGAATGTTATGTTATTGGATTTCATAACTGTCATAATCAATATGTTACAGAGCAGCTCTGAAAAATATTTTTTATCATTATTTCTTAAATGTATCATCAGGATGCGACAGATTGGTGACCTGTACAGGGTGTACCCCGCGTCTCGCTTGGAATGTTAGCTGGAAAAAGGCACCAGCACCTCCTGACCCCACTGGGGACAAGTATGTAAGAAAATGGATGGATGGATGGATGGATGGATGGATGGATGGATGGATGGATGGATGGATAGATGTGTCGTCAGGAGCAAGAATTTACATTTTATCAGTAAACACAGTAACTAACAGCATGTACTTGGATGCACATGTTTGGGTGCATCAAAGCCTTCAATCAGGTCAATGCTTTGATGCATAAATTTAAATATCCTGGCAATTTCTTCCTTTTACATTGAATTTAAATTCACGGCTTTTGTCAAGGAATCTGCACCACACACACACACACCCCCACACACACACACATATTTTATAGACATATTAGAAATGTGCTACAGCTTTATAAAAACAGAAATTCTTAATCATTAAAACTCTTGGCAGGTCTGAATTTGAAAAGAAGCATAAGTAGGATTTGGCCAAACATATATAGTAATTTTTGTCTCTGTATGTACATAAATTAAAGAATGGATTTTTTTTCTGCATTTTTTCTGAAAATAATATCTACTGTGAATAGATTTTTTTTCTTGCAGCCTTCTTAGACATCTTTATTAAGAATATCAATAGTTAGGGAGAATGCTGTAGAAACAGCAAGCTAAAGCAAGGGAACTTAGTGTTAAAGCAATAGTTTCACTTATTAAAAAAAAAAAAAAAAGCTAGGTATTTGATAACCAAAGACCTAACTAACTCAACAATTGGCTCCACAAGCAACCTCCACAGACTTTGCCCAGATTGTGAATTATTTCACCTGCCCTGTAGTAGTTGTTACACCCCCCCTGGAGAAAAGCACCTGGTATGTAGTTCAGACATGCCAAAAATTTTTACAGAGAACTAGCTGGTGCTGTGGGGCAGACAGCAGGCAGGAACAACCTTAAAGTTACACACATGTGACTGGAATTTGTGTACTTACATTTTCAACCTAATTTTTTCTGTTCTTACAGTAGAAAATAAATGTGACGATTTGTAATTCTACAGCACGTGCTGCAAAATAAAATCTGTGTGTCTGCACATGACAAACTCAATAACATTGAATTCTGGATGAAAATTTTAAGAATAATGAGTCCTAGATGTTTAAACAGTTTAAACAGTTCTGCAAATATAAGTGAGATGTTTATTCCAGCACAAATAAAAAGAAAAAGGAAACTGGAGAGACTGTGTGTGTTTGTGTTTGTGCGGGTGTGCGTAAGTACGTGTGTTTGCGTGTGTGTGAGCGCACGCGCGTGTGTGTGTGCACATTTTGGTACTTCAATAATGAAACACAGTCAGTGAAGCCCTTAGTTCTGACAGGTAATATGCACACATTCTCACACAAGCACGCACACATCCACAGCTGTTCACATACTGTTGCAATTGAAAGCTGTCAGTCTGAGACTTCGCCCTCCACAGGGATTTGCACCTGACGACAGCTCCAGGACTTCACTCCTTCTCAGCTCTTTGATATTATCCCTCACCTCCAGACTCTTAGCTTCAGTCCTATGCTACACTCACCCCTTTACTGCCATCCATGCACACACAGTGCACACCTGCAGAAAAACCCTTCAACGGTAAAGAAAAAACCACTAAGTACTAAAGCTCCTCAGTATAATAACAGAACCATGGATGACTCCTGAAATTGATATTTCAGTCTCCTGTTCAGTTTACTGCAGACTGACAGTATCAGTCTAATTGGCAGCTGTTGTATGTTCACTTGCCCAGCTTGTTGTGGCTTGAAAGAAACTGCAGTTGAAATGATTGTGCAGCTGAGACATCTGGAACAGAATCTATTTTTGTGTCAAAGAGTTTCATTGTTCTTAGATAACTAACTTTACTTTGTCTGCTATGGTTAAATAGGATCATTCATAAATTGGACAACTTTAATTGTGTTTACACAAGTTAGCTTAATCAGCAGAGGCACCTAAATGGGACCTTGTACATATTCAGCAATCATTTTCCAGGGAAGCTATAATAAGCACTTACAATACACAAATTAAACCAGATGTTAACATACACTGAACAAAAAGACACATGACTTTTTTTCCCCCTTCCATATATAACATTAAATTAGATCAAACTTGCACTTAGTCAGTTGCAATTGCCAATTCAATCTCAATAAAAACCCAACTGATTACTTTACTATTTTCTTGAAATGTGGGAGTTTATGTAAATTTTCCTAATATGTGGTAGATTTGCCTTTAAAATAACTTAGGTCAAATGTTTGGGGAATGCTTCAATATTGGCCATCTTCAGAATTTAGACTCTAATAAATAAATTTAACCATTCTATTTCATTAAAGTAGTCAGTGTAGCAGTTAAACTATGTAATTTCACTGTGGTTATTGATGCTCTTCTGTTTCTTTCTTGAGCAGTATGATGGCTGAAAATCTGTTGTTTACACTTGTATACAATCATTTGAACAGGCAAACTTAACACCGTCTAGCTTCTAGAAGTAGTTCCTAAGGATAAGCTGAAGTGTTTGACGTCCACACTTCATATATTTACATACCGTATATATTTTTCTGTGATGTCACACAAACAATAAGTATGTTTGAGGGATTGCCTTATCAATAAATTTCACCAAATCTATCTTCAACTCAGAGGACAAACAAAAGATTACAGATCAAAATCATTTTAAAATTAAAATAAGGGTATTCTTCAGGGGCTATTGCTCAAAAATGCTTAATATGGTAGAAAATAGGTACTTTGTCTTGCTAGTTTAGTTTGTTATGAAAATCAGACTATTTTGATTCTGTTGAACTTGCTGCATTACACATTTACAAATAAGAAATCTAAGTATAAATTGTAAGTATAAAAAAAATTAACAGACAGAAGTTATGAGTTCATCCTATGGTTATAGCTATTTCCATCAGTGCACCTTCAACCAAACAGAAAAAAGTTTAAAATAAAACCAAGTCACAAAAGATCTGATTATATTTTTGTTATCTTTGGTATTTCAAGACATTTTTGAAGTTTAGATATGTATGCTACTTTAGGTCAAAAGTCAATGTCAAACACCACCTATTTTACCTTAACACACTCCTACCTGAATTTATTTAAATATATATTTAACAAGCCCTTTTTGGTTCAATGAGATTCTAAATCGAGCAGAGATTTAACTTAAAATTAATATATATACACTTATTGGATACATGTACTAAGAATAGTTTAATAGTAGTCTATGAAATGTAAGTATGCAGATGATTACATCAGTACTACTAATGCTGCTAAATGTAACTTTTAAATTGAATTACAACATATACGCAGTGTATTCATTCCAGACCAAAGTGTGAAATCCCTAGTGGATGTCATTCACACTCATACAGCTAGATGGCGGCAAATTGCTTACGGAGTCTGCGGTATGTGTCGAATATGCATCTTGGTTGATGTTTGGTGTGAATTTTTGCAGCAATGGGGTGAAAGAAATGAACAGTTGATAGAAAAAGAAATTTCAAAAGTCGCATTTAATTTGGAAGTTGAGACATAAGTTATGAAATAAAACTAGAAGCTTGTAGAGTAGACGAGGTTTTTAAAGGGGAAAAGTACTCAGGAACAATGCAATCAAAAAGGCCCCGTTGTGCAGTGGTCAAGAAACAAGAGAGTTGGATGAAAAACAAAGGAACAAAACAAAGGGATTTCAACAGAAAAGCTATGCCCAGGTGATCAGATTGATAAAGCATGATGACTTAGATAGTAAAGCTTCTGTATCTCTCATCTCTCTTCCTTATTATCTATTATTGATGTGTTGTTGAAGTCCTGCTGAGTTCCCCGAAACTTCCTGGTATGCCCTAGGCTGTTGCTGCAACAACCTATAGCAGAATAAGGAATGATGTGTATATGAGAAGACATTCAGAATGATGTGCCAGCACAGATGTCAAGACTTGAGCTGCAAACCCTTACTAAATTTTATTATTACAGAGGTATTTCCACACAACATCCCATGGGAAATGCTCCAAGGTTATTATAGTTTCTTATCAAAACCCTTTGGAATATCTAGAAGTTGTGGGCAGTGTGCATCTTGATATCATAAATTATTGTCATCACAAGTTAATTTTTATAACACTGCTGGTTTGAGTAATAGATTTACATATTTTCTTTTTTTTTTATTTTTTTTTTTTTTTATAATTTTTCTTTTTAGTTATAGTTCTTTCAAATCCCTTTTCAATCAAATCCAGTCAAACCACCTACAAACTCCAGGTGCCACATATAAGATGAGTGTGTTTTTTTGTCTTAGAATCAATAAAGTGTTGAGAAAAGCACTTTCAGCCACTTTAATCTGACAAACTACTAAACAAGAAACACAGCTGACACAAATTTAGTGAAACAAAGGGTTGACGTACTTTGCCTCACAAAGCGATTGAATCCACAAAGAAAACCCTTTGACATTATGTCAAGCCAGTCAAAGTGGAAAATAAAGCAAGAAAACATCTAAAGTAAGCGTCTGAGGATTTATGCCTCGAAGCTCAAGCAAGTTCCTCCTCAGTTCTTGGATAAAATGTTGAGGCATCTTACATAATAAACTTTTTGCCTTTTTGCTTACATAGAAAAGCTCTTTTAATTGAAGCAAAGACTATTTTTTTTGGAAATAAGCCTTTCTCTCACTCAGTGTGATCTAAAAGCTAGCTCAGTTATAAGACTTGCAGTCTACACCCTGCTGCTTTGATGTGATTATCTGTCTTTTTGTCTTCTTCTTGGCAGTCTGGTTAAACTGTAGCTTTATCTCACCCATTCTCTCTGCTGATTACCTGGTGGTGAAGTTGCCTTCCGTCTGCAGCCAGTAAAGCCTGGTCTCAGTCAGTGAGAGATGTAGTCCAAATATATCAACAGTATTGCAACGACTCTATTCCCTGAAAAACACCACATATACAGCGATACATCACAATACTATTTTAAATTATATAAATAAGCAGTAGATATTAAAATACAGCCATTACCGAAGATACACAGATTTATGGTTTTTTTTTTTTTACTTGTTCATTATTGTAGACTAAAAGGGTTCATTCTTGATTCTATTTTGTGACTAACTCTGATAATGATTCAACTTTAACTGGTGTAAATATTGTGACTCTTAATAAACTAATAAGTTTATTAAGTATAGAATTCTCAACATAACTCCTTGAGATTATTCAGGAGGGTAGCTTTGTAAGCACAACATAGAACAGAAAATCTCCTTTGTCATCCTTCTGAAAACACAAGAGGGGTTTCAATGTTAGACTAAAGGTTTTTAACGATCACAAATGGTGTTTTAGACTGAAACTTGACAGCTTGCACATTATTACACCTTCCCAAAGAGATGAAAGCAATTCTGCCTAAATAGGAAGACTATGCCCTTAGCCAAGGAAAAAAAATAGTTGATCAAATTCAAAGAGATTCATTCAGGTGTTAAGATGCATGTGTGAAGACTGAGCAATAAGTTCCAAAGCCAAGATGGTTGAACATGCTCTGATGTACTGTACACACACCATCTATCTATTTAAAAGCATTAAAAAGAGGTTGGATGTTATGGTTTACTTGGTTTTCCATTGGCTTTTATCATCATTTCCCAGATGAACACAGCTGTCATAGCAGTGACTGGGAATCAGTATAAAAGGTCCAACAATTTCATCAGCATCACAAAGTTTGTTACATCACTCTGTTTCCTAAACTTGTGTTTTCGTGGCAAATCTGCAGTGAGTTTAAAAACAACCCTAGAAAATAAAGTGTAGACTTCCACGGCAGTATGTTCACCTTTTGCTTTCAGAACTTCATTGTTTGTGGCATAGATTCAAAAGAGTTTTAGGAGCATTCCTTATAGCATATATATAGAGCCAAAATAAGGGGTTTGTGATTATATAATCCTGAATGTTTTCCTTTTTTTTTGATACTGTGGAGATGTAATATTTTATTATATTTTAATGATGTTGTTTGCTCCTTCATGTAAACAGTTCAGATTCCAAGAAGGAATGAAAATCTGGATAAAGTGCAACACAGACTTTTTAAGTTTTGAATTTATTGCCCTGCTCTTGAAACAGGACACACCGTTTAAATATACTCCTGAACACAAAACACGGCCATGGCATTCAGGTAAGTCACATCCACTGTATATATTAGGACATACAAAATTTATGCTCAAATGATTAATTACATAGACATTACGCCATGTTGTTTTCTGCATAAAGAATAATCAACTTTAGCTTATAAGAAAATATATTTTAAAAAAAAAATCTGCTTATTTAAAGTTTTTTTTTCTATGAAAGTTTCAGAGAGCATTGCGAGAACAAGAATTTCTTTTAAAAAAAAGAAAGAAAGAAAGAAAGAAAGAAAGAAAGGAAGAAAGAAAGAAAGAAATTCACGACTGACAAAATTACGCCATTACGCCATTAGGTGGTGTCATAGGTCGTAGTGTTGAAACACTCTCTCTGAAAACGTTTCCTCTATTTTGGAAGGGACAAATATAGCAGGTATTATTTAAATTCCTTTAGAATTGAAACTTAATTTTAAGCACTTTATATAGATATTAACTGAAGGTAAGAAAAGTTTGGAATTGTGATTTATTGTAGATATTTGGAGATGTGGATATATTTACCTTAAACAATAACGTTAACAAAGTTCGTTATCTCTAGATTATATTTTTCTATTCCAAATGAAACAGCCCTGTTTGATTAAAAACAGTGGTCTTCCAGAACATTCTTGTACAATAATCCCTAAACAGATTAGCAATATATATATATATATATATATTTTTTTTTTTTGTTTGTTTGTTTGTTTGTGATTTTTGCAGAAAGTGGCAACACTAATGGTTCAAAAATTATTAACAAAAATGCTTTGGAATTGTGAATAATTTTAAAGGACATTTATCTTGCCTTAGTATTTATTAGGCACGTCTTTCGAGTTAACCAAGTCCACTTCTATTTCATATTTCCGAAAACTTTGGACAGATAAAAAAAAATGTACGCAAGATGTTTTTCTCTGTCCAATGGAAAATACGTGGTGACGTAGTATATGATTAGCTGTCGAAAACCGATATATCGAACAAGAAGCGGAAGTCCTGTGAAGAGAAAACATTTGTTAGAAGTTAGTTAGCTAGCTAGCTAGCTGGTATCAACTTATTTCTCTATAGAAAAGGCAGGAAATCGCTGATTTACTGGAATATTAATTTGGCTTTGCACTTTGATTAGTTAGTCCTTTTGGACTAACTGCAGTTTATTTGCAGGAGGACAAAGCAAAAGGCAGGTGCCGTTTACTGACCAAACACTACATGTGCTAATGCTAGGTTAACAGCTAAGTAAAGTACATTTATTTTACTGCGTTCGGGTGTTTGTTTTTCTGTCTAAATTATAATGTTAAAGTGTCTCCCAAAATCAGAGTGTTAAACTGTCTCCCAATGTTTAATAGGTTATCACAACAGTGATGACGAACGTTAGCTAAATTAACCAGTCATTACAGTTCGAGCTCTTACCTTGTTTTTTCTATCAGTTGTTTAGATCAATACCTTTGTCTTAATATCTTAGGAAAATATATACCCTGTCAAACTACTAATGTTATTTTCTATTTTTAGCTAATCAGAAATGTTTTGGGGGAAGTTCTCATCTAAATAAACCTCGGGGGGTATTTCCAAATTACGAATCGATTCTAAGGCAAAGCATGGCTAACATTGGCTTCATTTGTGATTTTGAATCCTTTGTCTTTGCCATATTTGGTTATTTCAGTTGTTACTTTTGGCTCTGCTTTGTTCAGCCTGCTTATTTGGAACGAATAATATTAATATATCACTCCTTCTCACTCATTATTTTTCAATAACTCAGTTCTTAGAAGCAAGACTGCTGTAAATGTCACATTGTTTTTCGCGGTAGTTGCATGTTGTTTTTTTTACTCCTGCTTCAATGGCTTTTCTGACAAATGTTTTTTTTAGCTGCTGTGATTTTTAAAATTAAATTGCATATCTAGTTAAGTTTATTACATATGTGGACAAAAAAAATCAAACATTTTTGCTTATAATTAGTTATATGTTTCATGTACCAAATTGAAAATCTATAGATTTTCTTAAACATTGTATAGACCAATGTATAATAGCCTATACTATAGCCTATATGGTTCTGTGTTTTACCACTTGTTATAAACAATAATTGAAATTTGGAGGGGATGGAGGGAACATGTGATGTGTACTCAAATCTAAAGTGTTTGTTTAGACTTTGCATAATCTGTTTGAGGTTTTTGTTAAATACTTACTACCCAACAAAATTAGCCATGTTACCATTTTAACATAAATTCATCTGTACTTTACCTACATTTTGTCTTATTTACAAGTAGTGAATTTGTTGTCTGTACTACATTTTAGCTCGCTAATGGAATAATAATAAAAAAAGGACGCATCCAAACTGTGGATGGCAGGGCCTAAAAAAATAGGTCAAACAGGACAGTTGGGATCTGCAAAGAGCTAATTCATGAACTGAAACATGCATCATCCTTCATCTGAAGGATTTAATTTTTGTGAAAACCCAAATTGAAATGTACTTATTGAAAATGTTGCTGGTTAAAGATAGAGAATTGACTCAGGTTGTTGTTGAAGAATAAAACAGGGTTTTAGCAAATCAGTCATTTGAAATTTGATGTGTTAGTCTGCCTGAAATCTGTTTTGCATCAAAATACTTAAACTACCTCCGTGTTTTCTTTCATTTCAGCCGGAATGGATCCTGCTCTGCTTAGAGAGCGTGAGCTGTTCCAAAAGAGAGCTCTTTCCACTCCCGCTGTAGAAAAGCGGGCAGGCGTATCAGAATCTGGATCTCACAAGAAGAAGAAACCCAAAGTAGATAAGGAGAGCTCCTCTGGATCCAAAAACAGTTCTGGTAAGTGAAACACCTCATTTAATCAGTGACTCTTTGATCAAAGCATGAAAGGAAGACATTTCTCTGTGATGGATGTCTGTGATATTATACACATTAATAAAGATTCCCATTCCTATGTGTGTAGGTGATTGACAAATACTAAATGCTCCAATGGGCTTTAAGATTATATTTTACACTTGTTTTTTTATTGGATTTGTATGTCAGAACTGGCAAGGTCATGGAAGAAGTTTGACTTTTGTATTTAATTAATCTCCTCTTTGCTATCTTGGCCATTTCTCTTATATGTTATGTTGACAGACCTGATGGCAACTCATTTTAAGTTTGCTAATAAAACCCACCAGGTTTTTTTTGAATGTCTAGGTATTTTAAAAAATTAAATGATGGAATTCACTCATCTCAGAGTGAATTCTGAGATCACAAGCTCATGGCATCCCAGATCTTGTACCGTATTTAACAGTCCGCATAAACTGGTTTTCCACTAATGCATCCTTTATTTCATTCTCCATCTCAGTACGAGTCTCATCTGACCACAGACCCAACTTACATTCCCATTAGGGCTTTTTCCTTGCAACTGTCCCAGACGGTTTCTATTTGGATTCTACATAGCAACAGTGAACTTGGAGAAATACTTATTTCTCCAATCATCCTTATCTCTGTGTGTGGTGGCAGGACAGAACTTCATTTGTGTCCAGCCTACTGACCATGAGCCAAAATAGGCCTCTATGTCATGTAATTTATTTTCATATTTATAACAAAATTCTGAGTTAAAACAATGGTTGACATACATGTGCTTTAAATAAGTTTTAGTGGGATACTAACAGTTGTTCCACCTGTGATTTTTGTTAAAGAAAAACACAAATTGCAGGGGAAATTTGTAAGATATTTTAGTATGTATAACAACATAAAGTGCTTTGCACAATGGTAGAAAAAGGCAGAACACAAAACAGTGAGTTATCAAGCAGAACTCCATTAGTTTGTAACACCGAGTCTTGGGTGTTCCTTCTGTCTGATTTCTCCAGCAGTCCTGGCAGCTTTTGAGCCGTTTAGGTTGAAAAATGTTGCTTAGCAACTACTTAGAACCAGGATGTTGCATTGGAACACCACATTTTATCAACCAGCGCATTTTATCAACAAGGCAATTCAAATGGTTTCACATGATGAAAACATGAAGCAAGGAAAAAGTGGCATAATAAAGGATGGTCAATGAGGGAAATTTTGGTTTCAGCATTTTGCAGTTTTCTGGCAGAGTTCCAGATTAGAGGAGAATAAAAATTCAATCATGCTTCTCCATGTTTGGTTCTAATTCTGGGAATGCAGAGTAGACTAAAACCAGGGGACCTAAAATTGATATGACAACAGGTCTTTAAAGTATTTTTGTATAAAGCCATTCACTGATTTATAAACTAAAACATTTGAAAGTTTATTCTCTTAAGTTACACGGAGATACTTTAGAACTTGTGTGATGTGCTCTATTGTCTTGCTTTTGATGAGGACGTGGGCATTCTGGATCAGCAGCAGCTGTCTGCTGTTTTAGGCAGACCTGTGAAGAAGACACTGTTGCAGTAATCAATTTGGCTGCAAGGCCTGCAGTTCAATTTATGTTTCATCATGGCTGAGAGACATTGCTTTTCTTTTCCTTTTTTTCCTTGGACACCAAGTAATGGCGACACTTTTCTGTGAGGTGGAACTTTATTACAAGAAAAATGACTTTGACATTACATTTCAACAACACGCTCTGACAGACTGTGTTGTAAATGATCTCTTAATACATGAGTTTCAGACAGATTGGCTCAGCAAGCTTTGGGAAGCTTATATCAGTTTTTTTTTTTTTTACAACAGGAATGGGAGCTTTCTATTGGAAACCTTACAAATTGTATCATTAAACCCTTTATTTACACACATACACAGTTCCAACAAAATAATCCCACACAATTTACATGCCAAGCAACAGTCAGTTTTTAAATAGTGATTTAAAAAGCCTGCATCCTTTAGTGAGAGTTAGGCAGTTTGTGGTAAGGCATATGGAATGTGCCAATAAAGTAAATGACAGTTCAGCTACCAAGCTTGTGTTGTGCTAAAGAAGCAGTGCTATTTATATTGACGTTGCTGTCAAGCAGGTAATGTGTAACATGGGAGGAAAAAAGCACGCTTGCTTTCCAAAGCAGTGATGATAATTAACATCACCATAATTTTGGCATGCAACCAGGTGGTCCCTTTGAGTTGGAAAAATGATCCACCAAATAAGCTGATTTTCTTTGTATTATTTTGAAAGAAGTGTTTTAGGCAAAATTGTCAGCTCTCATGCTTTCAATTTCTCCAAGACATTCTTAAATTAGGTGGAGAGAAAAAAAAATTAGTTTGAAATAATTTAAAAAAAGAACAAAAATCAAGGTCTCATTATTTATTGTTACATTGCTCCTTACTGTTTGACAGTTTCAGTCCTTTTTTTCCAGTGAGACCCAAACTTTGTCTTTGCCCATCTTTGTTGCCTCTATACCACTTCGGTGTGGGACTCTGGTTCCTTGCAGATGTTGGTCATGAGCTTGCTGCAGCTCCCTGGGCCTTCCTCCTGTAGCTGGTGGTGTGTTTTCCCCTTAGTGCAGCACCCACAGTCAAGTAACTCATAGAGCACAGCCAAGGCAGCCAGGGAGAGGACAGTGAGGATGAAAAGCAGAAGGATTATGAAACAGGCAATGTTCCAGCCATCGTGGAAAGGGTAGACCTCTTGGACCTGTAAGGAGACGCGGGACAGAGGGGCGGCCTCAGGGAGACTACTTGGGTGGATGGTGGTTGTGATGTTGGCCATGCTTTCTGGTTGGAGACAAAAGCATGGAAAAGAAGATATATTGTTGCGAAATTCTGTGCTTAGTTTTTATTTCTTTAAAAATAAGTAAGAAGGAGCTATTTGGTGATACTGTATAGCAGTGAAAAGTTATGGATTTAAGATATGACTATCATTGAACTGTCAAGAAAAACCCTATGGTAGAGATTTCAGCTGTTTGGCTTTGATCACCTGACCAAAACTCAAAAATCAGACATTTTCCCGATAGATAATAAAATGGATATCTGTAAAAATCATTTGTATACTTTTTACAACTCTGAAGGGAGTTTAATAAATATAGGTATTATATCTAAGGAACTGCATTATTAAATTAGGAGATGTTCAGTAGCCACATGGTTTGACAAATTGTCTCCTATCAATCGTTCTTTTAGCCAACACCTACCACTTTGAACCATTTTGTTCCTGATACACAGAGAGTAGAAAGAGAGAGAGAGGTAGCTGACCCAGATTGCTTACAGATAGAGCAGAGGAACTGAAGTGCTTGTCTCTTGACAGTTTTCTTCGATTACATTTACTGTCCATTTCCTCCGAGAGCTTCCAACTCAAACTGATGTTACATGTGAAACACCGGCTTTAATGTCTGGGAATAATAGTAGAAGGGCCTGTAAATGTATCTTTAGAGCTTCTTGTTATCTGAAATAACTCTTTGCGTCCTCACTTCAGTTCTCTTAAGGGGTTGCATTTTTGATTCGAAGGCCATGTTCAATAATTTATTCTGTACCACTTACTTCCACCTCTTAAGATTTTGTGGCCTACATCCAGTCTTTAATTTTCATAAAGCTTTGACCAGCTGATATTGATGTTTAGGGGTCTATAATATTATAAAAAACACAATGTATGAAAAATATTTAAATAACTTAAGTATTAGTACTTATCTGCCTTTGCAATAAAGGATCAAATTCATTGTTTCTGCTTCCATCAGTCACTTTTGTTGTTTTTTTGGATAAACTTTCAGGTAGATTTTATAGAACTAGAATAAGATGAAAAGATCAGTTTTTGCACATCGATGGCTATTTATTCACTTTGGAAGTAGAGGCGACATCACACTATGAAAGAGATCAATCACTTTAAAACGGTTATTTTAATGGCTTCCTTCATCTTTGCTTCCAGTTGTAAACTTGGGTGTTTATAACTAATGATGAAAATGACTGACTTTGGCTCAGTAAAGACATCTGCCCTGAAGAGTGTTCTGACTACCTAGCGATCAGGTATGATGGTTCTACTTATTTAGTTTTAGGACATCCAGTCAGCATTTGGTGTTAATGATTACATGAGTTAAAAACTTGAGTTAAAACTCTGGCCATTATGGATGGGAATTTATCTTATTGTTTATCATTAAACAAAAAAATCTTAAGAATTTTAATTCCTTATAATGACAAAATTCCAATTAATAATGTTTGAAAATACTGACTGACTGTATTGTGGCATTTTTCATTGACTTTTCCACTGTCAGTTTCAAAATGAGATCAATAAATTAAAGTTACCATATGCGGTTCAGTGATAAAAATCACACTTTGTATGTTACTGGTGTCCTGTAGAAGCCTAAAAGATGGGAATTTTTTTTCCAAAAGTAGAATCTATGTAAGATTCTACTCACAAAACATACAAAAAATATTGTTTTAAATTTTTAGTTCATATGGCCCACTTCAATTTATGATCGTTAATATCCTAGTCCTAGTTGCAAGTTTATTTTGTCTGTATTATTGAGGTCTGGTTGTTTATGATGGCTGAAGCTTTTTTTGTGTGTGCTTGCTTTCATTTAACAAAATTTTACTTTATAATTCATGTACAGCATCATTTCATCAGTCATCAATTTCACTCAGACTCATCGCCATGGCAACAACCTCACAGACTAACCTTAGTTGACCTCCTCCATCCCCCTCATGTTTCCAGCTTGATATTTATGTTTTCCTAACAATCAGTAGGGGACACTTTAGCTCCCTGCAGCATCTGCCACCACCCCCCCTTTGCGAGAGCCCCACCCCAGCCATGGTTAGTAGGTGTTGCAGGACTACGTAATGCTCTCTCAAAATTGGCCACTACTCAGAAAAAAAACACAGTCCTGATGGTGTTTCCCTGGGCGTCTCTTCGCCGATTTTACCCCCTTCACTGGTTTGTCGTGACAGCAGCAGTTTCCTCAGTGCTGTGTGTTCTGACAAACGGAGACATGACGCTCATGAACGCCTGCGCAGACACAGAAACGGATATTCTGGTGCTTGTTATTCAACCAGAGAAGAGTGCAGACTGGTCCATGTTTATTTAATCCTCTGTGTGTGTGTGTGTGTGCATGTGCGTGTGTAAGCAATTTTGGCCTTGCTATTGCATCTGATGGTTAAAGGTTTTAAATGTATTTTTTTCATTGCTATTATTTGGGAATGTTACAGTTTTAAATAAGATTAAGCAAAATAGATTTGATTTGTAAATGTGAATTTGCTGCATTTTAACGTTTGTGATTCAGCAGCTTAAAAAACACCTAGCACTAATCCTAAAATTAAAACCAACAACATTTTTTGTTTTCAGGTCAGGCTGTGAGTTGTTGTGATTAGTTCATGTCAAACACGTTCTCATGATTCAGACTACACTTTATCTGGAAAAAAAATATACTAACTCACCTGTGTGTCTGGCTCAGCTTCTTAAAGATGCTGGATAAAAGATGAGCTCCCTTGTTTTCAGTTCTCCCCCTGTCTCTTGGATCTTCCCCTCGCTCACACTCATACATCAACCTGCTCTCCTCGGCACACTCATGCACTTTCAGCTGTCGCTCGTGCACACGCTCTCCTCCTCCGCCACTCCTTGCAGCTCTTCATGCATCTCCTGAACAGATCAAGCTTCTCCCCATCATTGGCTCTTTCCCTCCGCCCCTGCTCCCACACTATTTGCTGGCAGAACTGTCAGAAATTTTCTGTTCTGCCCACTGTTCAGCTAACAGCCACAGAGGCTCCTTCCCACACCATGAATCATTTATGAATCGGAGTCTGTTTTTAACCATGATTGGTCATGGTTAAAAACATGGACCTCCCTTGTCCAGGTCTGAACAAGACCTGGACAAGGTCTTGTTCAGACCTTGGACAAGGGAGGTAGTGAAGGGTGTTATCACTCGACCCTAGCAGAGATTAGACCCATTTTATTGGCGTTCATGCAATTCCAATTAGATCTTTTTCACTGCTGGATCCCTTGATTAACGGTTTCCAAACAGGTCCGTGTGCCAAATCTTTGCACTTCTGTATCTCATTAATAGACTAAAGATTAGTAGTACATGTACATCTTTTGGTGCCTTTGATGGTAATAAGTTTAGAAAATGTATGTTAATCCTCTACAAATTGTCCCCAAAAATTACTCCTGTTCATATTTTCGTATTTACTTTATGTAAATACATAAAGTTTTTAGTTTGACTTCTGAGACTGCTCAGTTACAATTATGTTAATATTAATATTTAATCATTAAGTTTGGAAACACATTTATATTGCATGTGAAAAATAATATGTATTTAACTTGTATACATTTCCCCCAAATTTATACATTTCCTGTTATTTTTTCAAAGGCGCCTGGGCAAAATCCACCTCACAATATTTCTGTGAAATATTATTTTATAGGTCAAATTAAATCATTTTTTGTTTGTATAGGTGCAAATGACATCAGTCTGAAAAGATGTTAAATATTATTTAATCTTAAAAATTGCTAATCAAATGTAGAGAAAGCTATAATATGTTAACAGTTTGTTAATGTCACTGAGGACATTCATGATTTTAATGTGACACAAAATACATATGAGTCTGTAACCCTTGTACTAAATTCAGTATTTAAAAATGTAGGTCTTGGTTCTGCCTAAACTGTTTCTAAATTTTTATTTGTTTCAACACAGAGTTTCAGAAAGCTGCAACACTTCACCTAAACATAGCGATTTTATTTATAGCAGAATATCAAACATTTGACAGAATCAACCCACATTTCATTACATTTTGGGAAAAAGCGCTGCATTGATGTGATTTTAAAACTTTGTCACTGTAAGAAATATTTCACACATTTTGTGCATTATATGGACTATACTTATTCTATAATGATTTCTGTGTTTTTTTCTGTTTTTGTTTGTTCTGTTTTCCACAGAATCTGCAAATGGAAGTATTAACAGCAAGGCAAGTGCTGGGTACAAGTTTGGCTGCCTGGCCAAGATTGTCAACTACATGAAGGTAACCACATGTTTCAAAAGAGCATTAGTAGGCTTTGTGTAGATTTGAATAATTTTGTGTCTGTAAAAATATTTACAGACACATGTTTTTATGTCATTCCTAATTACATGAAAAGTGTTGAGATTAGAGTCAGACTGGCTCAACCCTTCCCACACCACCATTCATTTTTTATTACCCAGTCATCTCCATCACAGCTTCATAAAAAAGTCTGTTTTTTGGGTGATCGTATCAGCAGGATGAGTCAGACTTGTCCACTGTGTAACATTTGCTCTTGAGTCTTTCTTTGGGTACATAAACAGCTTGTTTATCATTCTGCGGTTCTGCAGAAAGGCAGCAATCTTATGTCTGTGCAGTGTGATTTTTTTTCTTCTTTTTTTTTCTTTTGCTGAACTTGCATATCACACTACAGATTTCTATTTAACGCCTGTACTTTTGTGCCATCTGTTGATGTGAGTTTTAAAAGTTGTAATGCACCCTGACATTTTAGCTGCCAACTTGCAGAAGACGTTGCTGAATCTGTCAATAGTTGCAATGAAGATATTTTAAAAGTAAAACAGATACAGTGAAATATTTTTGTGTTAGCAGGTGTTTCTCCTACGTGTTGTTTTAACTTTGCCTGATCTTTGTCCTGTTTACAGACGAGGCATCAGAATGGCGACACCCACTTCCTGACCCTTGATGAGATACTGGATGAGACCAAACTGCTTGACATCAGTCTGAAACAGAAACAATGGCTAATGACTGAGGTGTGCTCCTGTCATGTTCAGGGTCATTGCAGGTCTTTGTTTATTTATCACCTCAAGAGGAATTGGTTCTTTCCTAAAATATTTCTCATAAACTTTATTGTATGTTTAAAACTGATCAATATTTACATCATGCAAAACTGTGAAAATCCCAATACTCCCAATAAATACTTTTATTTTTTTAAGGTTATTGATGTTCAGGCTGTCCAAAGTGTCTTAAGATATCATTCAAAACAGGTTAATTGCTGTTTTTTTTATAGACTTGTGATCTAATACCTTTACAGTTTATAATTTTTGCAATTTTGTTTTGAGTAAATGTTGAATAAAATGAATGTGTTTGCACAACAGCTTTACATGTAATCTCGTATATCTTCATCCCAAACTTCAGGCCTTGGTCAACAACCCAAAAATTGAAGTTCGTGACGGAACTTATGGTTTTAAGCCGAAATACAACCTGAAGGACAAGAAAGCTTTACTGAGGCTGCTGGACAAACACGACCAGCTGGGGCTGGGAGGAGTGCTGCTGGACGATGTGGAAGAGGGACTCCCTAATACTGCTAAGGCTTTCAAGGTAATTTAAAGTCAATTGTATGAGAGAAGATAATAATTAACATAACTACTACAAATGGTGACTTCCAAAAGTTTTCAGGCTTCTTCAAATTTCTTCTATTTTATCACGTTCCTACCAAAAATTCTAACGTAAGGATTTTATGTGATAAACATAAACATAAATGCACCGTAATGGTCAAGTGGAAGGAAAATGATGATTGGCTTAGATTTGTTGAGAACCTCCCTAATACCCTATAGAAAAAACAGCTGTGTTGAGAAGTCACCTTATCAGTAAATAGTCCTGTTGTGTATAATTTAGCCCTGATATAAATGCAGATGTTCTGTGAAGGCCCAAGGCGTTTGTTAGAAACTGTGTGAAGTAGTAGCATCATGAAGTCCAAGAAACGCAGCAAACCAGAAAATGTGACTAAGATCAAGAGGCATAAATAGTACTGCGGGGTGCTAAAAACTAAATTGTTTTCCACAGGCTTTGGGGGATCAGATTGTATTTGTAACAAGACCAGACAAGAAAAAGATCTTGTTCTACAACGACAAGCATTGCCAGTTTGTAGTAGATGAAGGTGAGATTTTTTTTTTATTATTATTATTAGTTCGCCTCTGAACCAGCAGTCACACATTTTATTTTTATTGTTCCACACTTTGCACTGCAGAATTTCAGAAGCTGTGGAGGAGTGTACCAGTGGACTCCATAGATGAAGAGAAAATTGAAGAGTACTTGAAAAAACAGGGCATTTCTTCCATGCAAGAGACTGGACCAAAGAAAGTGGTCAGTTTCTTTTCTGTCTCTTATTTATTTCAGCAAGCTTGTATAAAACCTTTTAGAGACAAGAAAAAATATATATGTAGTCACGCTTATTCTGTACCTGAACAACCGTCCTGTTTAACTTTGGATTCTGGCTTCCCTGCAGATGCCAGTTCCAAAGAGAAAGAAGCAAAGTCAGAGGAAGAGACAATTCAAAACCCATAACAACCATCTGGCAGGAGTTCTGGAGGACTACACGGATGGTGTGCCTGCAAAGAAGTGAAACCGCTCACTACGATCCGAGGTGGCAGCAGATGAAGCCGTTGGCTATACAATACAGACTTTGTCACGGTTCTGTCAAAAAAAAAAAAAACCTAGCATGTTCCTTTATTTTTATTCCCTCCAGGGATCAGTAGACATTACATGGAGCAAATAGCGGCAGTGTTGTGGAATGCTTTTTAGTCACTGGTCAATCAAACCTCAAAGACATTTTGGGAAGAGTAGTGAGATCTGTAAGCTCATGAAGGCTGGACAGAAGTGGGTGTATCATCCTTACAGATAAAATGTAAATGCGGTTAATATTACTCTGATTATTTTTAGTTGAAAGCAAAGACGTGTTTTGAAAGGTGCAATTTAAGTAAAGAGATGTTCTGATGTTAACCAGATGTGTGGAAGACCCAGCATAAAAACATCTCCATCTTTTCTTCTTATGGACTCTCAGAAGACTTTAGTGCTTTTACTTTGCAGAACCATGGTACAGTGGCTCAGAATGCAAGATTTTTGGATTTATTTTAATAAATTTCATTGTTTCACAAAACGGTTTCAAATCTCTTACAATAATTGGTCAGTAATTAAAGTCCATCTCCCAAAACTTGAGGGAAAACATTTTTTTTCAATCTTAGAAAAGAATAAACAAGCAAACAGGCAAAGGGAAATGATTGATCTACTGTTACAGAGTAGAAAATACCAGAAGGGCCCTATTTGTGGTGTTTAATAAATATGTACATTTGTTACATTCAAACAAAGCAATTTAATTTAAACACTTTACTGTTGCATTTTAACTGGTAGTGTGGCTTGCTTTAATTGTTTTCTTCAAATGGTGATAATTTGGCAAAATCTTCATCAGGAAGTCAAGTTGGAGGGTCTGCGGCTGTAATGACAATAAAACATTTCAATAAAGAGCATAAACATGGCAAAAACAGCATACTAGATATGTAGGTAGGCTGGGCTCTCCTGGACAGCTTCACCAGTGTTGTACATTTTCTCCAATTGCAAATAATGGCTCATTGTGTTTTCCTGGAGGCCCAAACCCTTAGAAATGGCTTTGTAACCCTACCACACTAACAAATGTCAAACAATTAAATTTTCTTAGAGGCAAGATGTGTTATTCTTAACACATTTTACCCTATTTCATTTTGCCAAATAGGTTCTATTTAAGTGGTTTCTTGATTTGACAGAATAAAAGGTAATCAGGGATTACCTTAACTGTAGATAATTCATAATTCATCAATGGATGCAATTCTATCTTCACATGGGAGTAGGTTGGTTTGGATCCTAAATAAAACTACCTTTTATATTCATATCCGAGTTATCTGTCTGGTATTTAAAATGTGATTAAAAAATGGTATAATACCAGCTAGTTTCCACTGAGATGAATAAACAGTCCCAACAGAAAAACTTATTCATTTATTACAATGTGACACCAAAACAAAAATGATAATCCTACACCTGGAATATTTCTCTGTAACCTGGATGTGTCAAACCATGTGTATCCATACCTGTGGTCTCTCTGTTTGAACTCTCCTCATACATCCAGAGCCATATATGACTGTGTTCTCAGGTATAACCTCACAGGTGTTGACCTGACAGAAGGCTCCAATGATACATCCACTGGTGAGAATCACATTCCTGCCAACGTCAGCTAGACGGCAAGTCACAGGAAAAAGAAAATATGGTGAGTAATTCTATTAGTTTTTTGTTCTAATAACTGAATTTGGTAGAGCCCACCTTTAGATTCAATGACGTTGTTGTCACCAATTTTCAAGGCTTGCGATACTGATTAGTAACAGTTGAGGCAAATCTGATTTGGAATTATGAAAGCACAACACTTTCAATTATTTATACACAATAACAGCACAGGATTGTCAAAAAAGGATACCACAGCCAACTTCAAACACATTGTTTGTACCAATGGTCATGGTCTTTGGCTCCACTTCAGAGTCCGGGGTGATGTTTTCTGGATAACTAAAATTCATACAAAGGTGCAAAACTACATTTTTTACCTTTAGATTTTGTTGTATAGCTCTATCCACATTTAAATTTGATAAATACTTGTAAGATGAGGCTAATCCTCACCTGTTGATGATCAGAGCTTGTTCTTCGATCAGGTTGCCTTCTCCAATCACAATAGGTCCTGCCTCTGCTATAATCCGAGCTTTAGGATGGACCACTGTTCTCGGGCCTGAAACAATAAACAGTTACAGTAAAGACAAGTTACAATCCATTTGCAAAATCTCTTGGCTTATGGGTGTTTGCCACTTTTTTTTTCTTCAAATGAAGAACATCTTACCAATAGTAACATCTCCTCTGATCTCGCTTTCAACACAGACTACAGCCCCAGCAGCTATTTTAACACTGTGAAAACAGCAGAAGTAACCGCTTAACAATGCTAGCTTAAGGTGCTAATTAGATACTTTTCTTGACACGTTAGAAAAAGCGGTAAAACTACTTCCCAGTCACCAGTTCTCAATTATTTCTAAAGAAAAGCAGTTAACCTAATGATTGACATAAATATATGCTCACATTACCTTTTCTGTGCGTTTAATTTGTCTGCCATGGCAAGAGCCGCTCTGATGGGTGGCTGCGTTGATTCACTCTGGGATCGATTAGAAATCCTTTTCTCCACCCTCTGTGCTTATGCGCATGCGTCTGTCAATGTAATGGCTCCTGCTTCACTGTACCATACCACACTGTACAACTAACATTACTTGATGCATTGTACTACTGCAAAACATTCAGGCGTCTTCACGGAGAAACACTTTTAAAAACATATTCTAATTTAGCTGACTTAGGAAGCAGTTATTTGTTTAAAATAATATTTCTTTTGTTTCTTGAGAAGCATTTCTCTGTAAAACTGAATAAAATATCACTAATAGGGTCATTTAAAAAATAATTTTATATTTATTTTTGACAAAGTTCTGGGTCAGGTCCATTAAAAATGTCATTTAAAAAAAAAGTTGCAACTGGGAGCCTGGTTCTTGGCATCTTTACATTTCCAAAACGTTATTTATCATATTTCAATACATAAGCTTGAGGAATAATTAAATTTTGGGGTGGGGAATTTAAGCCCATTTTGTCCCACTTCTCAAAAGTCACAACGTTTGCAGGGTGATATGTTTGCAATTTCAAATCTGAAAATTAGAAGTGTTCATAATTATGAGGTAGAAAGTTCTGCAAAAAGTGTTATGTCTTGTATCAAGTTAGGATACATCTAATAACGAGGCATTGAATGCACCATTACCTCTGTTTTTGCTCGCTGCCTTAAAATACTCTTTGTAATAGCAGTGGAGTGGTAATAAGCCAGTACTGTGTGGGAAGCTTTGTGGAGAAGGTCGATACAATAAGTTACATTTATATTTTTATGTTAATTGACAATTGAAAATAGCGAAATCAAAAAAAAAAAGAAAAAGAAAAGAAAAGCATTCCTACCAAAATGCATGAAATTGAATCATGTTCAGGTTTGTGGAATTATTTTACTCTCCAACGTGTCACAATTGGAAATGCGTTAATCAACTGCCTGAAACACAGCCTTTGTTGGACATCTTCAGCACCTGCTGCCCGATTGCAAAATTGATGTGACAATTTTCTGAACGGCGGAACTGTTTTTGTCCCTTCACGCTTCCACTATAATATGACAACAAGGAAGAGTAGGAAGTTGAATACATGGCAAAAAAGAAACAAGAAGAAAAACCAAAGCACATATCTTCACACAAATCTTCAGCTGTGAGAGAGAAGCCGGAAAAGCGAAAAGAAATGAAACAACCCAAACAAGCTAATATCTTTTTCCTCGCTGTCATTGTTGTTATTGCGGTTTGCGTAGGACCATTAATGGCTGAAATCTCTGCACGTAAGTACAGGAATGTAGGCAAATAAAATTAGATACATTTCTTTGTGGCTTGGTTAGCAACACAGCTATTTGGCTAATGCTAAGTAAAACTTTTCGCAACCCTTTCTAACTATTTACACCTCAACAGTTTTAAGAAATCCATAACGAGTCACCTCTTTGGACGTGAAGAAGGTTGAAACTATTATGTGTCGCTAAAGAGGAACATCATCCAAAGAGTTTGTCATCACCTCGTAGGGCTTGAGAGAAGTACATCTCTAAATAGGAGACAAATGCTTATACTGGATAAGCGTTAGGAGACACTTTGACTTCTTCTATCTCTGAAAATGTCCAGTAAAATTATAAAATATTTATTCTGGATATAGTCTCACCGACCCTTTAAAATTATCCAAAGAGAGTTTATTGTCACCTAATAGGATTTTAGAGAAATACATTTCTGAAAATTACATATTATCTGGATTATCTTTCACTGAATCTGTCTCCAAACATCCACAGTAAAATAATAAAATATTTATTTTATTATAACATAAGTATATGAAAGTAAAAGGAATGTCATAAACACACACTTCATTTGACTGTTTTATTTAATTTTTTAATCCGCCTGCAAGGACACCCCAGGTGCTCTTTTACCGTAAACCACCATGTATGTGCGAAGCTAATGTTTAAGAGGCTTGACCGTATTTCTGAGTTTTGGCTTGGAAACTGAGCCGCAGATATTTGAACTTCCCTCTTAGGGCTATTTATGGATTAACTCAGCATGTGACCAGTGAACGCTGCAGACCTCTCACATGCTTTACTAACTGGCATTTCTGCTACCAAACTGGTTGGAATAGCCCTCTTTCTCTTTAATCTGCACAAACGCATATTTAGGATATTTGCTGTTTATACCCTGAAAATCAGAGCTTGTGCGCGCGCTTATTTCCGAACAAATCATTGTACGTTTCTGATGATATAAGTGGTTTTTATAGTAGCTGTGTATAGACTTTTTTTTTCCTGTGAAGAACTGATCATATGCTAGAACGCTTTAGTTTATGTAGAAGACGAATTGTTAATGGATGTCATCTGACCGATTTTCTTCCCTCCAGCTGACTTCGGTCACCCTAAACACGTTGCTTTGAAGATGGATGAGGCTCTTTTGACAGTCAGCAATGAGCTGGAGACGAAGGTTCTGGTGTCCTGGAGGTCAGAGCGCTGCTACCAGGTTAGCTCAAACCTATCAGTGTATCCAGCTCTTTATGAATGTCCAGCATCACAAAATTGTCAAACAAAACAAACATCAACAACAACAACAACAACAACAAAACACACACACACACACACACATTTGATGCGTTTATTGATGTATTTCCATATGTGCTGCTAGTGTTTGTACCGTATCTGGGGGTGGTGCCAGCAGGGAGCAGCCCTGGCCAGCCAAGTTCAGCTGACTTTACTGTGAGCACACAACATGAAATAACTCTGCAGCTCAACAGCACTCCTGGGGCCCAGGAGCTCTGCAAGTAGGTGTATTAAACACACTGTCGCCATGTATCTCTCTCCGTTAGACTTATAGTTATGCACTAGTTCATGCTAATTCCAAAAAAATACAAATAAATTTGTAGTTTTGACACGATTCAATAAAAAAGTTCTAGCAGTATGACTTTATTTTTTGCTTGGCATAGTATATACAAAACATGGATAAGTGACAGTTGTTATTAAAGAATTTAATAACCAGTTAAATTTACTCTGTTTGGTTGATGTTTTAATTCCCAGAGTTCAATTCCACTTTGGGGAGCATGGGAACTACTCTCTGTGGATGAAAAATCTCAACAACGTCTCGCTCACTAACTGCTCCCTAGTGACCAATTCGGACCCTGTAAACAGTAATATGCGTGAGTGTCACACACATGCATGCTTTATTATGCTGGGGTCATATAGATGAAGGTTAAATATGTTGAACCCCAGAATGAGGCTTGTACAAATAACATTTCTTTACAATAATGTCCTGCTTTTTCCATGCAGCGATCTTGGTTGCTTTTTTTGTCTTTGTGGGACTGGCCTTGATATTTGCCGTTGGATGTAGAGTATTAAGGTGGGGCTGATTTATAATATTTTCCTTTTTATTAAATAATTTCCTGATAAGATGTAGTTTTAGTTTTAAGTCTTGTGTGTTTTCGTGTATAATATCTGCAGTATTTTTGGATAAAAATGTATGTAAATCTCTCAAGCACCAATCTTTTATGAAGTGCTGTGTTTCAAACTGGTTCCCCATAAACACACTGTGATTCTTGTCTAGACTTGGTGTCGTAAGGGGTTTCGTCCTCAGAATCAGTGGGACCATGGAGACGGAGAGGCTCATTAATTCTGTGAGTGTTTTCCCTGCAGGTTTTTTTCTTTTCAAATAAATTCCTTTGTGATTTAGGCACTTGATTTTGGTGTAATACAATAAAGTTCACATGTAAACTTACTCCAACCATCCAGGAACTGGGGTCTCCTCGGGCAGATGCGCTAGTTACTGACACCATCCTCCCTTCCCCGGCCAACACCAACAGAAGGCTTCGTTCGCTCGACACGTTTAGAGGGTGAGACGCATTTCACTCCAGCTCTGCAGAAGCAGCATTGAATGATTTACAACTTTAGCCTGACTTGTCATCTTTATTTCATGTGATTCTCACAACAAAGAAGACATTGAAACAATCACATATTATTTTAATCCCACTAGTAAACAAACTCAGTCTCTTAGTGCTACATTATCTTTAAACAGATAAACAGATACAGTTTAGTCACTATTTTTCGATTTAAAAAAACATAGTTTGTCACCAAACTTTCTGATATATAGTCCCTTTCTGGCATATAGTCCCTGGTATACAGTCCCTTCCCCATAAACTTTTTCACAAATTACTTCAACATGCATTGATGTAATAATGTTAATTAGGCGCATTGAAGCAGAGATTTAATACGGGTCTTGAAGGACTAAACTTTTAAAATCAAAACAATTTGATTTAAATTTGGTTGTATGTTTAGAGTCATTCTGTAACAAAAAGGTTACATAAGACTCTGTCTTAGTTGTTTTGCTGCCTATAATTTCAGTTTTTCAGCTTTAGCATGAAGTTCATCTGTAAATAATTCTCCCCTTACCCAGCCTGATTTGATGGTTTATATTTGCACTGGGTTTTATTTAGGTTTGTCAACAACAAACCTAAATTTTAAATGTGCACAAGACATTTAAAATTTTTTATTTAAATAATAAAAATAAAAAAATCCCTTTTTATTTTGCTTCACAATGATGCACAATGTTCTGTTGCTCTGTTACACAAATTCACAATAATATACATAATAATATTTGTGGTTTTTAATCTGACAATATTTGAGCAAAATTAGGGAGATGTGAATACTTACAAGTACACTGACATGCAAGACACTGGTCTGTTTAAGTCAGTTCCCTGCATTTATTAAAAGTTGTTCCATCTTTTCAACTTCCTTTAGAATCTCCTTGGTTATTATGGTGTTTGTGAACTATGGAGGAGGACGATATTGGTTTTTCAGACATTCAAGCTGGAATGGTGAGCTTAACCTTTTAGCTTTCTTCCTTTTTTATGCTTTCATCTGTTGTCATCTTGGCTTTTGTTGTCGTTCATTTTGTTGTTTTATTTATCGTCCATCGCTTCACAGGTCTTACAGTTGCTGATCTTGTTTTTCCTTGGTAAGACAAATTAATTATTTAATTCTTTTATCTGAATTTCCCCACTGTGGGACAATATAAGATATTTCCGTGCTATTATTTTACCTACAATTATTTTATATGTACACTGGAAGGGTGTAGCTCAGTTAAACAAGGGTTTAGGACCACAATGTTTGTCTTTCTTATGGATGCCCTCGTGGTCCCTTCCAGTTATGTTTCATCTTCTCTCCCTTCACTGCATGTCTCCGACCTCCACCAGGTTTGTGTTCATCATGGGCACCTCCATCGCACTCTCTATCAACTCATTGCTGCGCGGTGGAGCAAGTCGTTCCTCTCTGTTCAAGAAAGTCTTATGGAGGAGCGCTCAGCTGTTTCTCATTGGAGTCTTCATCATTAACCCAAACTACTGTCTTGGACCGTGTAAGAATAAATGTCTCCAGTGGATGTTTTGTAATTTATTATTGATTATTTTTGCTAAGTTCAATCCTAGAGTGTACAAAATTGGCTTTTATGTAGTCTTCCATCTTGTGTCTTTGCCTTAAGCTTTTCATTTACTCCACAGTATCGTTGGACAACTTGAGGATCCCGGGGGTGCTGCAGCGCCTCGCCTGGTCGTACTTGGTTGTTGCTAGTTTGGACTTACTGGTGGCAAGAGGACATCTGGACATACTCACAACAGTCAGGCAAAAGTTTTGCTTTCCCATCATTATTTAACTTGTTCCAACTACCAACGAGAATTGTCTGTTTTCCAGGATGCTTGGTGGTCTCCTGGTATTGATGTAATACTTTACTGGCCAGCCTGGCTTTGCATGCTTCTTCTGGAAATCCTCTGGCTGTGTCTCACTTTCCTTCTTCCTGTACCAGACTGCCCAACGTGAGTCAACTAGTGCTTTTCAGCAGCAACAATAAATTATTGGGTTTTTTTATTTGCTAAGAGAAGGGAATACATTTTTCCTAAATGAGAAATTTATACTTCCTCAGGACGTCTGGATGCTTTTACCGTATTAAATTCAGTATAATTTTTAAACTTAAACAAATATTTTCTTTTTTACATAATTTTTAGATAATACTGAAGCAGTCAATTCTGCTCTTTTGTCTGCCCTATCAGTAACATGAATTCTGTCCCTTCATATTGATACAGAGGATACTTGGGTCCAGGTGGGATCGGGGATATGGGCCTCCATGCAAACTGCACAGGTGGAGCAGCTGGTTACATCGACCGCAGGCTACTGGGAGAACAGCATATTTATCAAACTCCCTCATCAAGGGTTTGTGCTGTGTTTATTTTGTGCTAATTTTATTATGAGAGATGCACCAAGATATTTCTACTTCATTAACCCAGACTGGCAAGTCAGCAATGTGAAATAAACTTTTCAAATGAGTGAACCATACCTAAGCCCTATTTCCTTGAGCAGCAACAGCGTTAAGAAGACTAAAAGTTACCTATTTTCAGTATCAGTAAGGTGTATTTTCTATGATAGGTACAAGCCCTTACAATCTCAAACCCCCATTTTCATAGATGAGTAAGTCTAGATAATGAATGAATTGATGGAAGAATGCAGTTTGTATGAGATGGTAAGATACCTGCAGTTAAGTCAGGACTCCACAGGAAAGTGACTGGAAATTGACCACAACATTCTGATCGGTGCAGCTCTAATTATAAAGACTTTCCTAAGTGGCCCTCCCATAGTTACACAAATATTACTGAAAAGTGGTCTGAATCAGTTTTACAACATAAACACCTCTTTGCTGTCATTGTAATATTCAGGTGATTTATGCAACTAAGATGCCTTTTGATCCAGAAGGTGTTTTGGGAAGCATCAACTCTGTCCTTATGGCTTTTCTTGGATTACAGGTTAATATTTATTTAATACTTTGTAAAAGAAAAAATAATAATATAGGATTGTAATATAAAATAAATGTTTATAACATACATATATTTTTGTGCTCAGGCTGGAAAGATACTTTTACACTACAGAGATGTACCTACAAGTGTTATTTCAAGATTTCTCCTCTGGGGTCTCTTACTGGTAAGATAATTCCATATTAACTTAGTACCAACATGAAATAAAACCAGATTAGCAGATCTGAGAACTCACAGGCCAATTATGTTTTCAAAGACACCACATGCACACATGCATTCATTTTGGCATAAAAGAGTCAGATTTGAGGTACAAGAGAACAAGTTAAAATGCTACTAAGCTTGAAGAAAGGTAGAAAAAATAATTATTTGCATTCATTTTAACATACAAATGCAGCACTAAATGAAAGCATTTTATTGAGCATTTTGTCCTTTTACCCTTGAGTGAGTTTCTTAGCACATCCACACTTGCCCAAAGACAGATTTCGAACTGTCTTAGATGTTATGTATTAACACCTTTTCTCTGTGTACAATTTTGGACTTCAAAAGTGTTGGAAATGGTTTTATGACATTTCCCAGGTGGAGAAGCAGCAGCTTTATCCTATGCAAAGTCATTGCTGATGTATTTTCCTCGCAGCGTTGTGTTAACACAATACTGTATGTTACAGACCAAAAAACTGTCTAAGGTCTATACTAAATAATATATAAAGGCCATTTGATTTGTATACCTTGGCAGCTGCTTCTTCACTCTTAAGTAATGTGAAAGCACCCAGAATACCCCTTATTTTTCTCACACAGCATTAACAAATTGTTTTTTTTTTGTTTGTTTGCTTGAAAAGATAATGGGCAGTCAAATCTGTGGTATGTTTTGTAAAAATGAGGTTACATTTAAATTTTATGTTAGATCTTATAACACACCACAGGCCATATTAAAAACCCTAAACCAACTGTTCTTTCTTTTAACAATGGTTGTCTAAAATATACTAATTTAGGATCACAGCATGAGTTCATCAGGCTAGGTGATTAAAATCATTTTCAATATTTACATTTCTGAAATGACTAATTATACAGATGTTTTCTGTTGGTTATTTTTCCTCCCCTCTTGATGATTGACTGTTCTTCATCCCACAGGGAGCCATATCAGCAGTCCTGACTGAGTGCTCCACAGACAAAGGTTTCATTCCTGTTAACAAGAACTTGTGGTAAGGTTTGCTCCTAAATATTGTAATATGGGAAAGTGTAGTCCAAGTGGTTACCTTTTTGTGTTAGTTGAATAAATTCTCCAAACAATTGTTTTTAATCTGACAATTATGTTTTATTCAAATTCATTTTCAAGTAAGAAAACTCATAAATTTTGATCTGTAAACACATCAAACATCCTATGTTAAGAATAGAAAATCAGACTGTGTAGATCAGTAGACTTGTTGGCATGTAACCAATGGAGGTATTTATTCATAGGAGTCTAATATATATATATATATATATATATATAGATAGATAGATAGATAGATATGGAGATATATATATAGATAGATAGATGGAGATATATATCTATATATATATATAGATAGATATATAGATAGATATGGAGATATATATCTATATATATATATATATATAAGTATATATATATCTGTATATATATATAGATATATATATATATCTATATCCATCTGCCAAGTGTCTTGGCAGATGGAGATATATATATATATATCTCCATATATATATCCATCTTGGCAGATGGATATATATCCATCTGCCAAGATGGATATATATATCCATATATATATGGATATATATATCCATATATATATGGATATATATATCCATATATATATGGATATATATATCCATATATATATGGATATATATCCATCTGCCAAGACACTCACTTCAAATTGTAATCATATTCATTGATGTGCAGTTTCCCATTTTACTTTTAGCAAATTTAAGAACTCCTGATCTAAACATCTTTAATAATTATCCTGTATCTCTTTGTATAACCTCTAGGTCACTGTCCTATGTGACAACATTGGCTTGTTTTGCCTTCGTGTTGCTTGTGCTTGTCTACTACACAATTGATGTTAAGAAATGGTGGTCTGGGGCACCTTTCTACTACCCTGGTAAGCATTTCTGTCAAAAATACAGAACTGAATGACTAGACTGTATTTATATAATTTGTTGTGATCGAGCTAAGCCCCTGTACCTGTTTGATGGACGGGCAGCCATTGTGACTGTTCCTTCACTCTCACTCGTTTGCCTGATTTCAGGTATGAACTCCATCCTGGTGTATGTGGGACATGAAGTGTTTGAGGACTACTTTCCTTTCCGGTGGCGAATGGCCAACAGCCAGTCACATGCTGAACACCTCATCCAGAATGTTCTTGCCACATCTTTCTGGGTTGTTATCTCTTACATCCTCTACAGAAAGAGGATTTTCTGGAAAATCTAAAGAACAACTTACTAAATCAGCAGCAGTGCATAAGCAATGCAAATATCTTTGTTACATCTGAATTGCTGGTGATAACATGTAAAACCATATGAAATGTGGGAACAGATATTAATTTACTTTATAAGTGGCATAATTACTTTTTTCTAAACTGGTTTGATTTTACCACACAAAGCAGACATCACCATTGCTTTTCTTATCTTGCATCTTTTGTTAATGATCATTAGACTGCAGAGCCAAAGATGTTAAGCGCAAATTACTTTTTTTCTCACATTTTTGATTAATATTACCAAGTATTTAATTTATATTTGTTTTCTTTAAATCCGGTTTTGGGTGTCTGAAAACCGAAAACCAGATGAACAGTTTAGATTAATTGATCTAAACCGTTAATAGGTTTAGATCAGTGATTTGGGGTTCTGTAATATACATTTTTTGAGCTCAGAATTGTAAGATGTTACCTCATTTGTTTTTTAGGGAAAAAACATCTGGGAAGTGAATTTAGGATGTTAGCAGACTTTGATTTCATTACTTGTCACCAAATATTTGCAAAGACCAGTCATTGACTTGTGCTAACATATTTTAAAACAATAATGTTGTTTATTTAAACAAACATCAGATACACTCAGAAATGTTTTAAAGTACATTTACAAGGAATTAAATGTAAAACAAGCTGATTATCCATATGCTGTCAGATTTTGGTATAATTGTTCATCTTGTACTTTTTGAATTGATTATGTAAAACTTTTATACATGGTATTTTTGTTACATTTTTCATAATTTGAAGTGTACTTAATGAAGATAATTCAGAATTATTTTGAGTTTACCTTACAATTTCTTGTGAAAATAAAAGAAAGTCAAATATTTTCTGAAAACCTGTCCTTTATGACGGCTTTAAAATATAATTTGTGTTAGCAGCAGTTATTTATATTCAGTCTGTCAAAGGGTTGGTCTGTTGGCTAATAGAAGTCGTGGGAATCATGTAACAGTGAGAGGGCTATGAGAGAACTAAAAAAACGGGTAGTTAAGGTGCCTCTTAATCTCGCGATGCCTGTGGGTTATCGGTTTGTGTCAACATTGAGTTGCCCATTCTCGCGCGATTTAACTACTTTCCCACGCCTGTTGTTTTGGCGTGTGCTTTCTGTTGGTCACCCCATTGCCACCCTTTCCTTTTTCCCCTCCCACTTCTCTCACCCTTTTCCCCCCATCACATCTCCCTCAGTCAATCTCGTCGCTGCTAGTTACTGTTTTTCTGAAGCGGATTGGCTTTGGCGAGAGCGTGGGGGTGGGATCTCGCGTTTGTTGGATTTTTTTCTGATGGGGAGGGTTGAGGGGAGATTCGAAGATGGCGCCCGTCGTGACGGGGTAAGTAGAAATTGGACCATAATGTGGTTGAAAATGCCAAGTTATTATACAGAAAAGCATTCATAGGTTTCGCAGAGTTTTTATTCATGTAGGAAGTAATAGTTTTTTAAAAAAATATTGTTGTTAACTTAGTAATCTCACCGAATCAAGCTTGTGGTTTAATGCAGGGTCAGTTTCTCAAAACTATTTTTCGCAGCATGCTGGTTCTCTATTCCTCTTGAATTTTTCCTTAATTATTTCTGATTAGTGCAGATATTTTGTGTCATGTATGTTTTCTTAATCAGTTTTAGCCCTTATTTCTCCAGTATATCCCTAAAACTTGTTAATAGCGACATTTTCGAAATTAAAACTGTAATGTATTTGTCTCAATAGTTTAAAACGATATCAATTACTGCCTTGTTTTTGAAAATATTGGTTTATTATAGCCAATTCTCTTTCCATACTCCACAACAACCGGTTCCATCTCAACATTTGTACATTTTACTATTATAGTTGCTGATTGATCATATTCCTGGTGAAAGGACGATTGTGCAATAAAGTAGAACTGTGTTAGGACAGTTACAGAAGCTAAAGTTTGTCTTTTTTGTTGCTGTATACTAAGATGTAAAATGCATCAAATCCTGTTGTTGTTTTGCAGGAAGTTTAGTGAGCAACATCTGCCTCGACGGTTAACGAGGTGAGTAGAGACTTCAACTAAGCCCGACAGAACATACTATTTACAAATACAACTTACCAATCCGTAAGTCATCAAATTTAAATTATCTGAGTTCTGAAATTCAAAAAGTGAGACTCTTATAGATTTTTCTACCCACCATGAAAATGCACCATGTAATAAAGTGCACATTCTTGGTTGGAGCTTCTTTTACATGCATTGCTCCATTAATGACTTGTATGGATTTCGCCAGGATAGTTTGCTGGCTACGCACAGTGATACCATAGTCAATAAAACAAGTTTTGATGTATTTTAAAGCATACAGCATACCAATAAGGCTTGTCAGAACAATTAAGCATTAAGTTTTCTGAAATCCCCTGATAGACAGTTGCTGAGTTTGGACTTAATAAAACACAGTGGATCAAACCCAGTAGATTACATGGTTCGTCAAACCATAACTGACTGGAAATTTCACGCTGAATCTCAAGCAATCTAGATTCTGCAGCTCTGTGCTTGTCCCCCAGACTGTGAGACCTGGATTTTAAGTCAAATGTAATCTTTTCCTATCTGTGTATGAACGAAATAACGAATTATTTAATTGCCATCTTCTTTTTAAATTACCTAAAAAGCAAAAAAATCTGACATTGTACACAGTCATATGATTGCGTATACCAACATACATCTACACAAGCCATTTCTGTATTGAAATCACTTAAGTAAATTTTATGTAATGTATTCAAGCTTATAAAGTGTAGGAGTTTCACGTTTTGAACAGGATTCAGGATTACTGAAACAAACGTTTTGATATTCTAATTTACTGAGTTGCACCCATATTAAGCTGATTGCTGTTTTTGGTATTTAATACATCTTTATTTCAGGGAGGCTATGAGGTCATACTTGAAAGAGAAACAGGATCAGACAGTCCTCATACTGCATGCAAAAGTGGCACAAAAATCATATGGAAACGAGAAAAGGTTTGTGAGAGGCCGATTTATTCAAATAAAAATATACTGCTCAAAAAATAAAGGGAACACTCAAATAACACATCCTAGATGGACAGTTTGATTTCACAGAAGTTTGATTTACTTGGAGTTATATTGTGTTGTTTAAGTGTTCCCTTTATTTTTTTGAGCAGTGTATTTTCTGAACAGAATACATGTTTGGAGCTTTTTCATATTATTATTGTCCCTGTTAGGTTTTTCTGCCCGCCACCATGTGTGTATCTGATGGGGACGGGTTGGCAGAAGAAAGTGAAGGAGTTGGTGAAGGAAGGTTGCTCTGAACAAGAAGCCCAGCCTTATGTTTTCATTGGGATAGGCAGCAGTGAGCAAGACATGCAGCAACTCTTTCTGGAGGGAAAGGTGAGTCACAAAAATGATATAACATGGGCTTGCAATGTCTTACCAAAGTATTTTGCCACACCACAATGTGTTGTATTTGAATTTGTGTTATAGATAAGGGCGTAACAGTATCAAAAAAACAGCTGATGGTTTCTTATTACCACTAACTGGTATCAAGAAACCATCAATGGTACCATCAAGTGGTATCAAGAAACCAGCTGATGGTTTCTTCATACTAGTTGAGGGTAATTTTTTTTTTTTTTTTACTTTATTCAGCAGTAAAGGTTTCTGACAATTCTAGTTTATGAGTTTCTCAAGTAATTCTAAAAGTGATCTGCATAGTGCTAACTCCAGGTTTGGTTTGATTTTTGTTAACTAATAAGGTCGTTGTGAAACAATAAAACCACTAGACAACAACATTTCTAAATGGGAAGTTTCTGAATAACACTGTGCTGACATTTGATAACTGAAACAAGTGTAGATTCCTTTGGAGAAATTCTGATATGTAAACAATGCAAATGATTTATGAATTGAGTGTAGCTGCTATATAAACTTCAATTGACAGACTTGCATCTGGAAACTGTACTGGTGAACAGTTGCTTGTCTGTTGCTGCGTAGGTACTTAGTGCTGTTTCAAAGCTGCAGACAGTTGGATTTTCCTCCATATCAGTAATATTTACATTCAGCTTGAGGTTGTTTCAGGTGCCTAAATAAGTTCATTATAGAGAGAGCTTTGTAAATTGTTGCTAATGCAAAATATTTCATCAGCAACAACGATGAAAGAACCTACACAAAAGGAAAGTTTAGGTTCTTTCCTGTTGTGTTCACTGTAGTTGACTGAGAAGCTTATCAGTAGCTTGAATAAGTAGACAACACCAACCAGAGAGCTCCATAGATCCAGTAGGAGAATCAGTCGACAGGATATATCACTCAACAAGTCTAACCTTATCTGAAAAGTGACAAGAGTAAAGGTTTAGAATGGTTTTGATCAATGAACCATCATATTTAAGAAAGATCCCAGAAATTCCAGATTTAAATTTGAAAACTGGTGTTTAAAACTGACTGAGCATAAAAGTGGACAGAGCTATTGAACCAACAGTTGCAAGTGTTTTATTTTTCTATCATATGATTGATTCAGATAGGCTAAATACAGATGCACTGAGCAAATTTCTGATTTCTATTTGCAATAAATTCTGGAATCTTCCCCCTGGCCCTTGACAACAAAACACTTTTTTTTTTTGTTGGAGTACCACAAATCCCACTAAAGTGCCCTTATGTTTGACAGTAATTTGACAAAATGTGGGAAATCGCATGGGACGTGAACACTTTTGCAAATTACTGTGTATGTAGCAGCCTTATTCTTTAGAAACTTGTTCTTTCAAAAACATAAAAAAGGGAATTGAAAGCAGATCAAACTTGGTATGTCCTCAAAAACACCTCTAACATTTTGTCCTCTCTCTGCGGTAGAACTTCTGCACAGCTAAAACGCTGTATATTAGTGACTCAGACAAAAGAAAGCACTTCATGCTGTCTGTGAAGATGTTACATGGAAACAGCTCAGATATCGGAGTTTTCCCCAGCAAGAGGATCAAAGTCATCTCCAAACCTTCCAAGAAGAAACAGTCCCTGAAAAATGCAGACTGTGAGTCAACACCCACATTTCTGTATTGATTTAATCTCTTGGAGAACATTTGGTTTAATTTTCCCCTCCATCTTTCACCAGTGTGCATAGCGTCTGGGACTAAAGTGGCCTTGTTCAACCGCTTGCGTTCCCAAACAGTCAGTACCAGGTACCTTCATGTTGAGGGAGGGAACTTTCATGCCAGCTCCCAACAATGGGGTGCCTTCTATATCCACTTGTGTGAGTCAATCTTTTTTTTTTTTTTTACTTTCTGTTATTTATGTATTTATTTGAATAAGAAGATGCTTAGAGAATTTTCTCAATTTGTTTAGTGGATGATGATGAATCTGAAGGAGAGGAATTCACTGTAAAAGATGGCTACATTCACTATGGCCAGACAGTGAAATTGGTCTGCTCCGTTACTGGCCTGGCCCTGCCTAGACTGGTATGTAAGTTCCTGTTGCACAGATGTCCTGAAGTGTAGCCTATCGTGTAGCCTATTGTTTGTATCGGCGTTTTCTTTGGCAACGTACATGATGGGTGTTTTTTCTGTATTTCTTCAGATTATTCGTAAAGTTGACAAGCAAGCAGCGCAGTTGGATGCAGATGATCCCGTATCTCAGCTTCACAAGTGTGCCTTCTACCTGAAAGATACAGAGAAAATGTATCTCTGTCTTTCACAGGAGAGAATTATCCAGTATCAGGTATGTAGATACACACCCACACGTCTGCAGCCATTGACAATGATTGTTTTTTTTTGAGCATTTTATGAAAGCTTTGTCAAATAAAGATTAGGGAAATTTTCTTTATTTTTATATTTATACTGCAGTTGTCTATTTTCTGCTACGTACAAGGAAGCTCCAGTATATTTGTCCTAAATATTTGTCACATTTATATTTTCAATGAAAACAAATCACTTTGAGTGTGTTATAAATTTTGTTGAAAGAAAATTGGTATTGGGCAACATTACAGTTTGTAGTTCAGATAGCTGGCCTGTGGGCAGCAAAGCCTGATCGATGTATCTCTAGCGATTCACTGAAGATCAAACTTGACTGTGATGATGGATGAGAAGCATTCAGTTTACACACAATTTTTACCTTCTGTTCATTTTCTGATGCCTTTTATTAGTTGAAAGGTTGTGCTTCTATTTGTCTTTATTTGTAATCTGGAACATGCTCAACACAAATTACCATGTTAATGAGTAACAAAACTAAAGGCAAGATTCTGTTGGGTAAAAAGAAGCATCTATGGACTAGATGATCGGAAAGTCATTATGAAGTTATGCATTTGGCAATAATGCATCACTTCAGCCACTTAACCTGATCTGTGCAAAGGCTGTATGATATATTCTTCTGATTTTTATGGCAACACTGTTTATGATCTTTATTTTATTCTGTACATAGCTTTTGTTGTAGCATTTGTAAATGCACTTGGCATGGGTCAGTAGACTAAGTTTGCAGAAGTACACATTGAGTTGATACAATGATAAGCATCGAGGCATTTAGGTTCACACAAAGATAAGTATTAAAATGTATAAAAGACAACATTAAGGACAATATACTGTACAGAACTATAACATGAAAATACTGTGCAGTTGTCAGCAATAACATACTTGGATCCAAGAAATGTGCAAACAAGTAAGGTTTTTTTTTTTTAGAAAGATATACACAATGTGTATTGCATGTAAACAGTATATCGTCCTGATTAATCCAAATTCTTATGATGATTTTTTTATGGTAACTACAAACATGAATGTTTTCCTAAAATAAATATTACTTTCTTTACCAGAAGTAATTTGTTTCAGCCAAAACAGCAGACACTGCCAGAGTACAGTCCTTCAATACAACCAGAATAATGAAGAATATTGTTTATCATCAGTGATTCAATCTCTCAGAGCACCAAAAGTTGCAACAAACAAGTGTAGAAGTTTTATTTGTAATGTTTGTAAGTAGTGTGTGATGGTAATAATTTCTGTCCCAGGGTACGCCATGCCCCAAAGACTCTCGCAAGGAAAACATTAACGATGGTGCAGCATGGACTATCATTAGCACTGACAAAGCAGAGTACACATTTTGTGAAGGCATGGGTCCAGTCCCCACACCAGTCAGCCCCGTCCCTGTGGTGGAAAGTCTGCAGGTAACCACAGATCAGACTTTGCCTCACATCATTCCAACCTCTAGACTACTGTCATTTTTCAAGGTCTTTTAAGATGTGTCTTTTTCTTCCTCCTCAGTTAAATGGCGGAGGAGATGTGGCCATGTTGGAAGTGACAGGACAGAACTTCACCCCTAACCTCAGAGTTTGGTTTGGCGACGTGGAGGCAGAAACAATGTACAGGTAAAACGGTCTGCCAGAGCTTAGCTGTGTTTATGTACACATCTCTTTTTGATGCAGACTCCAATTTGTTTGCTTGTTCAGGTGTGGAGAGAGCATCCTCTGTGTAGTTCCAGACATCTCTTCCTTCAGGGAGGGTTGGCGCTGGGTCCTTCAGCCCGTTCAGGTTCCCGTCACGCTGGTCCGCAACGACGGAATCATATACCCCACAGGCTTGACTTTCACCTACACTCCCGAGCCGGGACCTCGGCCTCACTGCAGTGCCACTGGGATCATCCTCCGATCCAACAGCAACGCTTCCTCATCACCAGCATCTTCCTCTTCACCTTCATCTTTAGTTGGCGGCCACGGGGACGGGCACGCTGCCAGCAGCAGTGACTCAGGCGTGTCAGCACTGACGTAGTCGGCTGTGGTTCATGATTCATGGTCGTGCGCTGTCAGGAAAGGATGTGCGGTTTTTGTGTAAAAGGTTCAACGGATCTGCAAGCCTGTGCTGAAGTCCTGAAGCTTTATATTTTCAGAGCAACAGTGAAAACATAAGGAATCCTCCTGAGCTGGAAAAGGATGAGTTAAAAGAAAAAAAACTAAATTTTTACTGACTTTGTGCTTCAGCGCCCTCTGGTGGGATGTTGTGGACATGACTCCCTCTCAGACTGATATCCCAGATCCTCACCTATAAGAAGTGGGATGTGCCTTCTAATGCTAACACCTGGATTTGATAAAACATTGTTTTTATACCTATGTGGGTGTGAAAGGTGTCTTCCTTCTGCTTTTTACCATTAAAATCTTATTTTTACTGAACAACCTTAACTATTCTGAGAAAAGGACAATTTGTAAAGGTAACATTGTTTTTATGTACCATAAAAACATAATGTTATTCAGATTATATTTTATAAGCTTTTTCGGTACATTTGACCATTTTTGTATGATACTGCAAACTTACTTTATTTTGTCATCCTCTAGGTTGCTATTTGTGATCCCTATTTTTGTCTTGTCTCAAGTTGGTTGTATTTCTTTAACTGTCGTACTACAATTTCATTCTCTTCACAGCACTGTTTATTGCATGTTAGCTATTAACAAATATTTTAACAATTTTATCTGCTGGTCAATAATGGATCAGTGTACATGACATAAACCTGATTTGGAAACATGTCTTTGAGGTTCATACTTTTTAAAGTCTTCAAAAACTCCATGAATGCAACTTTGAGCTGACCTTACTATCACTACACGTTTGATGCGTCAGCCCAATACAACCATGCAACCAGTTGTACTTTACAATTTTTCACAGTATGTCATACTTTTTGGTATGTTTTATATGTCGCTTCTTTATTGAGATGAATGATAACTAAATTATGTCATTAGTTCAGTGTGTTTTGTGATGCAATCTGAAACATTGGACTCGGTTAAGAGGTGGAGTTTTTGAAAGTAATCCATTAAATGTCTTTTTGAAGTTAAGATTCGCATTTGACCTATCGCATTCTCACTCATTACTCATTTGTATGTGTCGCTGCATCTTTGGCACATGCATAATAGGAGTACTACTTAAGCTTCTGAATCTCACCTCTTTGAGAATGTTTAATTGTGTCGGGAAAACTAGACGTGCCGATATGTGAATGAGATACAAAATTATGTGGAAAAAAAAGGTTAATAGATTTCTTTTTTGTTAGTTTTTTTGTTTACACTTAAATGTTTTATATCAGCCCATTAGTAATACTAATTTGGTACTTTGACCAGGTCACTCAAAACATCTGTTTTGTGTTTTTTAAGCCACTTAGCTGTGGCCTTGTCGGTCAGCTTCCAATGACTGCCTGCTGTGTAACCCAAGTGTGCTTGAGCTCAACCTTAACATTCTCCTTTAGGATTGTCTAGCAGAGAGCAGAATTCATATTAAGTCATTTGGATCCTGAAGAAACAATGCACCCAGAGGCCATAATGCTACCACCACCACCATGTTTCACAATAGGTATGCTATCCTTTTTCTAAAATTTTCATCATAATATTCCTCCAACCTATTTTTAAAATGCATATCAAGGCACATACTGTATGTCTAATTAAAATCTGCTGTCCTTCATTGTTTCATGAGAGCTCAGTTAATTTTCAATGTTTGATTATTTGCACCCCTTTTTGATGTTGATAACTGAAATATTCACATTCCTTACTAATGTCAGATACATCTTGGTGTCCCAGCTGTGTTAATCTTTGATTCTGCACTCGATAAGTGGATCTAAAACAGACCATCTTTCTATTTGGTATAAGTATGCGGTTGCATGAGGATAACCTAAAACCACCATCAAAGCAGCTTAGTTCCTTTGGTGTTTATTGAAGAAGAGCCTTATCTCTTCTCATGTAGTTTGTATTCTTTCCTTAAATAGTACCTGAAACAGCCTGATTAGTTCAGAATTTAAGTGAAGTTCTAAAAACAGTAAATCCTTCAAGTCTTGATTTAATGGAGATTCAGTTACATTTGTCCCTGAGGCCAAGCTAAAACTAGCACAAGACCAAAGCAGACTTATATTATTCCAAAACACATGCAGTCTCAAAAATATCTGAGCGATTTAAGTAAATATTATTTTATGAACTTTTATTCTGAGGTCAAATTTTAGTTGTGAGGTTCATATGTAGTAAATTATTATTTACAAAGGAAATTGAGGCAGTTCTCCACAAATGATGTTCCTGTGTGAAACACATGCAGAGAATGAAATATGTGAAGCTTACCCACTCAGAGTAAATTTAAGCAGAAGGTATAACAGTGGTTTATATATTCTGTTTTGTTGAATTTCAAATTGCCTTAAAATGCTTGAAATATTTTACTGGTGGTGCAACATTGTTCACTTCCATTTCCTGTATATAGTCACTCAATATAAACAACTTAGATTCATAAAATAGTGTTTTCATTAAACTGCTGTAATGTGTCAGATTGGAGTTGTTTTATGGTGGTATAACAACGCTTTTGTCTTTGCCCCTTTTAAGGCTAAAGCAATTAGCTTCAGGCATCATCTAATCTCTATGCACAAATGTTATGTTAATCAAATCCATTTGTACTGTATATAATTCATACAGAATAATGATGGAATGAGGCTTCTCAAAAGCAGGTAAGATGCTAACAGCTTACAACACTTAAAAGTTTGGGTCTGCTTTTTGAAGATTTACTCTATGGGACTGAGAATTTGATTTGAGTCACAGTATTTATTTTATAAATCTAAAAACAGATATAATATTGGTGAACTTATGTGGAATTGTGTATTCACTCTGCTCTGGTTACATACCACTAGGGTCACACACCACTTGGACATACTCCACAGGGAAGAGGTCATATTTGCCTGACTATTTATAAACCAGGACCCAGATTTCTGGAAGTAAGGTGACACTTGGTTACTGTGTTGTGTTTATGTACTTGTGTGGGCTGCTTGATCGATGCACTTTCAAGTTGTGTTAACGAACAATTTGATTCGAACAAAGCAAAATACATGGATCTAGGATTTAGATCATATCACGTTGCATCTTGGTGTGATTGGAAATCGCAAGTGACACATATTAACATCTTTAGTAGCTCAGTGAGCAGCTGTACTAGCACTTGCTAAGCCTCTAAACATAGATTGACGGGCTTGCGAACAGTACACTCTAAAAACTGTTGGGCTATTTCTTTCACCCAAACCCGAGTTTATGTTGCTGAAACAGAAGTTTTAAAGAAATGCTAGATCTAAAACTGTGACTTTGTTTGTTAAAGACCATCATTATTTACATGATCATTTTGATCTGTATAACCACCTAATCAAACCTCACTGAACCTTTTCCATAGCATATAAGAAGACACTCTCTAATAACGCTGTGGATTGTGTTTATGTCTGTAGTTCACACTATTTTTTTTTTCACTTAAGATAGTTAATACAAGCTGGTAATAGCTGGATCCATAAATTTCTCTTTAAACAAAGAATTGGTCCTAAAGTAAATAAAGACAGGATATATTTATTATGATGGAACTGAATAGACTACATCTTTCACACTATTTTAGAAAGAATAAAAAAACAGTCTTAGAAGCTCTTTACAGAGACAAAGTGCCACAGCCAGTAAGGTAAAGTGAGTTGCTCGCAGTTGTAGATAATCATTCAGGGTGTATACGTAGTGGGGGGTGGCACTTGACGGCTCTTCGATAGAAACTTTTGTTCAGCCTTTCTATCTTTGCTTTAACTGTCCTGTAGTATCCACCAGAGGGGAGCAGGGTGAGAGAGTGGAGTGCTCTACTGCTCTCACCACATGCTGCAGGTTCTTTCTGTTCTCTGATGTACAGCAGTATGTCGGGATCCTGGGACTGATTTAGTCTCACTAAGTCCACGATAAGGTCTTTTGGACCTGTTCAGGTCCAGATTATTGGCGTCACACCATTCAGATGGTGTGACAGACCTTCTTTCTGAATCTCTGCAGATTGATAACCTAAATGGGTTGTTTTTAACCCAGCAGTTTTTAGAGTGTGCAACATGTAGATGCAAACACAGGACAGGCTATTCCTGGCGTGATGGAGCAATTCTGAAGGGACTAATTGATACTCCTTTTCATGCAACAGTAAGATAGATGAGGGGAAAAACAAAAAATAAGTTCATAAAAATGTCTCTAGTGTAGCTGGCATAATAATCAGTACCAACCTTTTGCCCCATGTATGTGGGATGCACATTTACTGAAGGGTTTTCTGTTGCTGGTAGGGGGAGGAGAGAAGCTGACAATTCTTTGGAAGAACGTCACGGCTGGGACAGCAGAGGAGAGTACAGTACCACTGTTCAATTGGACCCTGTGAGTTATAACACACTGAAACCCAACACAGGAATCCAAGAGAAGATCTTTGCACTTACAGTACAACACTGCATTCCAACTTTGATTTTCACTGGAAATGGCGACCTTCACTTAATCCTGGATTTAATTTGGTGGATCATTTTTGGAAACACATTTTCTGAGTTGTGTTGCACAGGATTTGGACAGAAATTTCATAATATTTTTAGAATCAGGAGAGATTTATTGCGCACAGACTTTTTTAAAAATTATTATTCGTTTATTTTTACCTCGTATATTATTGTTGCGCCAAGTACGCTCCCGTCTAATTTGGATAAGTATCATCTGGCTTGGATGATTTCTCAAGTGAGCATAAGTATCGCATCTCTTTTTCTGGCTCTGCACCCGTAATAGAAACACGGATTGCTTTCGCAGACTGACACTGCTGTCTGCGGGACGCTCGCCGCTAGTGTGTCATTTCCCCTTCTTTTTTCAGAAGTTTCTAAACTTTCGACGATAGAAGCGCCTGAAATGCTCGCCATCTCCATCGTATTTCTCATTTTCCCCGCTGCGCTCTTTGTAGCCGCGCAAAGCGTTGGGAATCTCCAGGGCCTCTCCTCTTCTGGAGGCAGCGCCGGCTCTGACCCGCCAGGTAAGTTGGTGTTATACATTTAACGACAATACAAGGAAAAGGTGAGTTTTGTAGGAGAGCTGGGGAAAGCGGATTTGTTATCTGAACAACCAAAAGTTCATTACCAGTATGACAACACGTAGTAACGTCTGGGTTCGGAATCACCTTCCTAAAGAAGGTGATTTTGCATATAGCGGCAAAATAGAATAGATTCACAAACATATTCATTTTGCTCCTATTCAGTGTTGTACTGGTTCATCCCTAACAAGAACTAGTTTTTGTATTTATCATTTCTTTTTATTGTATTTTCAAATAATAATTGCATCATGACATCATTCACACATTTGCATGTGAATCATCTTGCCTTGCATCCCTCATATTCTCTCCTGTGTAAACTGGTTAAATATCCATAGTTTAATCATTTTAATCAACAGAAAATAAAATGTTAATTGAATACTGCTCCATTTAGACATGTAACTTTTAACACTTTCTTATAGATCATAGAGGACATAGTGTTAAAAGGTTTTGCCAATAGCTTTTTCCACATTAAGAAGTTATCTCACAGTCAAAAACCCACAGTAACACCAATCCATAGCTAAATGCTGAAAGTTGAAGTTGTGTTGGACAGAAGTATCATGTCTTTTATTTATTTATTTACTCTGGATGCATGTACACCCTCAAAACAACCATGTAAACAAATCTATCTTCACAACATGAGTGATATACAGTCACCATGCAGACATCCAGTTCTACAGGGCTTTGCACTCACCACAGAAATGCTATAGCCCATCACAGGCTTTCTCACTCTTCAGAAATGCCAGTTTCATCAATGACCAAATGGTCAGAGTTGTTGTTCTTTATCTAGACATACTGTTTGTCCCACATCTTGAAGAGAAAAAAATATATATGAAAGCAAAGAAAAGGCCAAAAAGCTCTCAAAACATAACCTAAAAAGTCCACATCTATTGGCAGACAAGGAAACTATTTAGAAAAAAATTATTTAAAGTTGCACAGTCTCGCACTAAATAGGTTTCTTAATTTACAGCTTGTTATTTTAGTGCATTTATTCATTAAAATGAGAAAAATCCCATTTGGTTTGTTTGTTTACTTGTCTTTAAAAACACTGTTGCCTCTTTTATCAGCACCCCAAGAATTCTTGTAAATTTACTCAATCATTTTTAAAACTACTAAAACTTTAAGTCTATTAGAGTGCCTTTGTCACTTATGAGCAGTAATTGCCAGCTTACTGTTTCTGTAGTATAGAAAAAAAAATCCTTCAGCATTATTCACAAAGGTAAAGACAAGAGAGCATAATACAAGCAAACAAAGGCTGAAATAATTTTAATGAGTTGTCAAAGTGTTGGTAAAAGGGTGCCACAGAGACGTAGGGGTAAAGCGTGTGAGCCATGTACAGAGAGGCCTTAGTCCTCAACGTGACTGTCATGGGTTTGAGTCCAGAGCCGATGTCCTTTGTCACTTCTTTCCTGTCTGACCATTCTCCAATAAAGGCCACCTTAGCTCATAAAGCCATAAAAAACTAAGGTTATTTATGGTATTTTATAGTTCTTTGCCAGAGTTACAAGTAAATGTGAAGGGCAATGTGAATTTGGAAAAAAGCAGTTTTTAAGAAATATATACATCATTTAAATGAGGCAAAGTTCAGTGCTGTACTGTTCATTTTCAGTTGATCTTTCCTAAGTCACACTAAATGTGCAGATCGTTCAAAACATTTATTGTGTCTCAGCTTGCACTGGCTTAACATCTTCATTTGATTGGAAATTTTCCTGGTCGTATGTACTGTTGGTCATTTGTTGATAAGAAAAACTCTTCATTTTACCACAATATATATTTAAACGTTTTTTTTTAAAGTTTGCTGGTGCCAGCGGATGGTGGACGTTGCTGGCAGACCTTTGACCTTGCTCCTTGAAGTACATAGATTTTTGTGTCAGAGAGAAAAATGAGCTCTGACTCAATAGTTGGAGAGGCCTGCACTGGGAAGCTGTGTCACTTACCCCATGTGTTCCCAGCCTATGCTCAGATATGGAACACACTGTACAACTTAAAGTTTAATTACATCATTTGATTCAGCCTTAAAGACTCCAGAGGGACTGTCCTCAAGTACATTCTGTTGCTATTTTTCTCATATGTACGAATTTGTCTTTTATTCATTGTGCTTGGGTCTTTAAAAGTTGTGTATTTTAGTCTTGGTTTTAGTACAGATGTTCTAATGTTTATCACAAAGGCAGTAGTTTACAATAAGCAGCACTGCTTCAGTTACATTAACTTTATTTATTGTTTTTAAAGTGAGAAGTACTCAACAACCCTTTTCCAATCTGGATATAATAAAAACATGTAAATTGCTAAGTTCTTATTTTAATTTACATATAATTCAACTTATCTCTGTTTTTAATTTGACTGCCTTTAAGAAGATTTTAGTGATTACATAGTTGGTATAGTCAAAAATGATCAATTTAAAATCTGAATGCAGATTTTACTGTTTTAAGTAAGTGTTTGTTGTTTTGTTAGAAAACAAAAGTTCTCGTAAAAACAGAAAGAAGTTACAGCTGGTCAAAAAAATAAAATAAAAATAACAACAGTGATGAACTCAGTGTCAGTAGTCAAATTATGAAATCCAAAGAAAGTACTAAGGGTGAACAAAGTACAACTGTAATATAGTTGAGCTTCATATACACCATATCCCTAGCGAAACATAATGTCATGCTGTGGGGATGCTACTCTTCAGTGGGGTCAGGAACCTAGTCGGAGTTGGTGGGAAGATGGATAGGAGTAAATACAAGATAATTCTGAAAGAAGACCTGCTGGAAGTTGTGAAATACTGGAGTCTGTAAATGGCCCAGTCAAAGCACAGACCTTCAACTAAAAGTCTCTGTCAGATTTTTAAATTGCAGATCATAGATATTCTCCAATCAATCTGACAGAGCTTAGTTTATAAAGAAGGATGTGGAAAAAATGCCACTATCTATCATAAAATCCCAATAAAATATGTGTTATTGTTGTAAACATTAAATGATGTTACAAGCATAATACAATATTTGTAACATTCTGTTTGTTTTGGCTAAAATTAGAATGGATAAAAAATGTATAATTTTGTCTTTATTTTCTCAGCCAAATAAAGACGAGCAAACTACACTGGATGTCATAAAGATGTTCTTAGACATCCACTGTTTGGAGAGACTGGTCATTAACAAAACTTCAATTGTCTTTTTTTATTTAGACCCATGTATGACTATATATCCACCATGTCTCAGTGAATCTGACCGCTACAGCCTTGAGGCCCTGCGGAGCATCCACCAGATGATGGATGATGACCAAGATGGTGGGATAGAGGTGGAGGAAAGCATGGAGGTACAAACTGGTTTTTACAGCATATTTTATCCTTGTACATGGTTGCTGGGAAGCTCCTTTCACATAAGTCCTTGCATGCAAGAGACAAGTAGAGTGAAGAAGAGGAACAACAGGTGTGCTGGCTGGCGGAGTCAAGAGCTCTTCAAGGATAGCAACAGTAAAATTTGCCTTTGGCTCGGTGGCAAAATCAGTTGGCACCAAAAGAATACTGCACCGACAATGACTTTACTGGCATGCCTCAAAGAGGATATTTGTAGAAGTCATACTCTTCAAAGGTAAACTCAGGTTTACCAATTTACCAATGTTTCTGAACAGTTACTGGTAAAGCATATGCTTTTAACATGAACACTGCATTCCACCTGTGCATTTATCTCTTGTATATTTTGAACATGGAGTAAATAGCTCATAAAATATCTGAGTGTTTTACTTTTGTGGTGAAGTCTAAAACGCTGTTACCCTCCGTAGTGTAGTTCGTGGATACAGTATCCTAGGGCTCAAGTTACGGTTGGTATGGGAACATCAGTTGACATGATTGAAGTCCCCAAATTCCAATAGCTGTCATAGAATGGATTTATAGGCAGGAACACGTTCCAGGAAATCTTCAACACACTTTTGCAGCACAGAGATGTTGGACCAGCTATCTACAAAAATGCATTTCAAAACACTCGCTTATAACTTTTCTGCTGCAACCTGAAAACATGCGCTGTGTGTGATTAGGTAGTATTTTTTTAAGTAAATGAGAGAATTCTCCATGTGTTATGGATCCCTTTGCTTTTTTATCTTCAAGCGTTTCTGTTTCACCACGTTTTTCATTCTGCTGCAGTTCATTATTGAAGACATGAAGCAGCAGCAGACTCACAAACACAGCAAGTTGCACAGAGAAGACCAACACATCACAGTGGAGGAGCTGTGGAGGGGATGGAAGTCATCTGAAGGTGTGGCCGTGCACAAGTGACAAACCATTAGTATGCATTCATAAGGCTCAAACATTACCTTTAAGTAACTTTTAGAATTAATTTGGCAGTGCACAACTGGACACTAGATGATGTTCTACGCTGGCTGAAAGACTTTGTCGAGCTGCCGCAGTATGAGAGGAATTTTAAGGACTTCAGGGTCAATGGAAACACTCTACCCAGGTGAGAAGAGTGAAGAGTTGCTTCATGATAAAAGTACTAGCTGATGTTACTGTGTTAATAATGAAATTCTCAGTGGCATAAACAGTAAAATATGTAATCACATACATTTATGAAAGAGTAAAAAGATACATGTAACAGAATTTTAATGCTAGACATGTCCCTCATTCTAGCATCATGCTGTGTGGATGCATTTCTGCTGCAGAGACGGTTAGAATGCATGACAAGAGTTCAGCCTTCCAACAAAACAACAAACCTAAGACACAGCAATGAAATGAATACTATAGAGAAATGGATAGTCTTGTGTTAGAATGGTCCAGTCAATGTCCTATTCACCTAAAGCAAAATTCTATTCAGTCTGTGGCATGACTAAGAAATAACTTAGCAATTTATCATCACAAAGTGACAATTCTACATGGCAGTCTACAAAGTAAGAACATATTAGAAAACCTTTGCTTATGATGTTTAATACACATTGGTTTATGTCATAAAATGTGTATGTTGGTGGAATAAGTGTCTTGAATGCACCAAAAACATAGACTTTTCATCCAAGTGTTTAGAAGTTGACATTTTTTATAAAGCTAAGGATACATTTTCTCAGACATTTGAGATCACAAACTTTCCATAACTTCAACAACCAAGGATAATGCAACAACGATGCACTTTGAAGAAAAGCCCACTTTTTGTACTACATACCAGAACTGAATCTGACCTGATTTATATTTGTAGGATTGCAGCAAATGAGCCATCCTTCCTGAGTTCTCAGTTGAAAGTGCTGGACCAGAGAGACAAACAGAAGCTCAACATCAAAGCTCTGGATGTGGTGTTGTTTGGACCACCTACACGTAAGAACTGTTCCTTACTTTTTTCTTCCTTGACATGTAGGTTTAACCTTTCTCTTTCAGCACCATCACTTAATGTGTTTGTTTGGGTTTTTGGAAAGATAACGCTACCATCCCTACACATGGACAGTTAATTTTGTCTTTCACAACCTATTATTGTGCCTTTCCATTCTATAACAGGCCCCCCTCATAACTACATGAAGGACCTGCTGCTCATCGTGTCTGTGGTGATGGGAGTTGGAGGCTGCTGGTTTGCCCAGGCCCAAAACAAAGCCAGCAAGGTTCACGTCGCTAAAATGATGAAAGACTTAGAAAGTCTGCAGAGGGCAGAGCAGAGCCTAATGGACCTACAGGAACAGTAAATATTTAGTGTTTTTTTTTTTTTTTTTCTTTTTTAAATGGGTGTCAAACTAATTTTCTTTTGTTAATCAAGCTAAGAACCTTTTGGTTTGCCCAGGCTGGAGCGGGCTCAGGAAGAAAAACGAAACGTTGCCGTGGAAAAACAATACCTGGAAGAGAAGATGAGAGATGAGATTATTGGAGCTCAGGAGGAAGCTCACCGTCTGCACGAGCTGAGACAGGGAGCCGTCAGCGAGCTCAGCCGCCTGCGGTACGCAGAGGAAGAACTGGAACAGGTAGATATTTTACAGCGGGAGGGGTTGGGGGTAGCGAGGCAACTTCATCAGTGCTCTTCGAGAGATTAACATCTGTTACATGAAGTGGTGGCTGCACATAGGATTCCCCCCCCCCCCCCCCCCCCATTTCAGGTTGCTGCTGATCACCGGCAGGTTAAGCAGGCCCAGCTGGTTTCACTCAGCCTCTTGGTTAGCAGAGTCTAAGGCTAGCTGGGAAACTGATTTTAGGGCCTCTTGGCCAATTGGGCAGCATGTGTGCTGCAGCTTTGTGTTGCTGTGATAGAGGATTTGTTGTTTGCTAGAAACCCTGTTTTTTTTTATGTTACTCTCCCCTTTCTTTTCATTTAGGTTCTCATTTTCACCTTTAAGATTTTCTTTAGATTAGTAACTTTAGAGGGTAAAGTTATAAAACTAACTTTACCCTCCTGGTTTTGTCTCTTCATTTTCCCTGGTTAATTTATTGTTACAGCCCCGCCTGCAATACTTCTAGACTGCCTTGAGGATGTAACAACATCACAATTTTAAAATCTAATGGAAAAAACACTTTAATGTAAATGACTACTGATTTAAAGACTCAGGCACACCTATACAGATCACTTCAATAATCACCAAGGTTGTCAGTCAACAGCGGGTTCAATTCAGGTGAATGTTCTAACAAGCATATACGATAATAATAATAATCAGGAAGCTGTAAATTACCATAAACATGTCTCATTTTCTATAGCTACAATACTGTTAACTACGGTAAGAATCTCATCAGCTGAATAGCTGAAATAATTTACATCTGCTTGTCAGTTCTCATTTGTTCATTTGTTGATAGCTGTATTTGTTTTTATTTTCCCCCTCAAACTGCTACCAGTGGTAAACTAGAGTGAGGTCTTATTTAGCAGGAGTACATTTTGTTTTCACCACCAGCACACTGAATCCACCACTGAAAAAACTTGTGCTATCTTTGTTCCAACTTTTTGCCTGGTCATAGTAAACATGCTTTCGTCTCTTGTGGTTTCCCATGTTGACCAACAACCGATTAAAATGTTCTCAGTTTGAAAATTTGCTTAAATTAGAACAAGAACAATAAAAACAGCTGCTACATAAACAGTAAGTTTGATTTTTACTGAGATAACAGTCTCCCATTTCCCACAGTTTTATATTAATATCCCTTTATTGCTACACACTGCTGTTTTCACACAGGCCATTTCCAGCTGTACTGATAAACATCATGTTGATAAACTGGTGTTTAGAAACTGATTTTGAAATGGCATAAATAGAGGTTAGCAATGTAAAGATTGACCACAAGCATTAGATGTTGTAAAAATATAATTTAAATACATTTATTTGCAGACACATACTGGACTCAGTTTAAATTGTCACTGAGTTTTTTGCATATTTGTAGACGTAGTGAAAAAATAAAGAGCAGTTCAGATATTTACTGGAATAGACATTTTAATTGGTGCAATGAGGTGTTTTGCTGTCTGTGGATAACCCAAAAAATTCTTTTACCCGGTCTTTTTAGTACATTTGGAGAACCATCTGTATGCCCAACGCATGTTCAGCAGTGGAACTGCTTTGGTGGAAAAACCTTTTATGAGCTGCAACATGTTTTAGTGCTATCACTCCCTCAAGCTTAGAATGCTACCGGCTTCTATTACTTTCAATCGGTTAAAAATAACACGGCTTGGCAGGCATTGAGCTAACGTCTTCCTTTAGTGTTGTGAATATCTATGCGGTGGGGTGGATTGAGGGGTGAGGGGGATCATTTTTTTGGTCATTCTCTTTTTTGTTGTTCAACAAATGCATGTGACAACCATGTCATGGACTGTAGTTATAAAAGCTGTTTTTTTTTTGTTTGAGTCCAAAGTTTGATAACATTGTCTTGTGGTCCAACAACTAATAACTTCTTAATTTTTTTATCTCTCTGAAAAAGAAACTTAAATGGATATAAACAAAATCATCCACTAATGTGTATACGGATACAATATTGAAGAAATAATTTAGAAGTTACCACTGTAGTGTGTTTAAAGGAAAGGATTTGTGACTGAAATCTGATTTCTAACACTTCTTTAGGTTCGTGGAGCGCTGAAGCAGGCGGAGAAGGAGATGATAGCCAGCTGGACAGTCTCAGGTGCCCTTCAGCAGTGGCTCCAGCTTACACATGAGGTGGAGGTTCAGTACTACAATGTCAAAAAGCACAGCGCAGAACTGCAACTTGCTGCTGCCAAGGAAGAGGTAATGAATGAAAAACTGCATGCATGTAAAAACAATAAATTACTTCTGAACTAATACTTTGGGACTAGGATACTCAGTTCTTGTTCATATCACAGTTCTGTTCACGGCTCAGTAGAAGATCTTTTAGATAATAAAACATTAAACAAACAGGAACACATTTATGAATTGCTGCAAATTATACCTGCACTGTCTGTCACATCTCTCTTTGATCTTTTCTGCAGGCAGAGAGGATCAAAAAGAAGAGAAGTTCTGTTCTGGGAACGCTTCACATGGCCCACAGCTCCTCCCTAGACCAAGTTGATCATAAGATCATGGAAGCAAAGTGAGGCACAGAGTTACACAAGCAGCTTTGGTTTTTCGTCTGTCTAAAAATAATATCAATTTTGATCACCGAATACTTTACTTACCCCACAGGCATGCATTGTCCGAAGTAACAGCTTGTCTGCGAGAACGTCTTTATCGCTGGCAGCAGATTGAATTCTTCTGTGGTTTTCCCATTATGAGGAATCCTGGGCTAGCTAACCTCTCCGCTCAACTCTACTCAGACACAACTGCCTTGGGGTTCCCCCGAGTATCCCAGTCTTCCTGTTCATATCACAGTTCTGTTCACGGCTCAGTAGAAGATCTTTTAGATGAACAAGCTGCACCTATTATACCACAGATGCCTGGTGAGTTACAACACTGAAATATGTAAAACAAAATAATAATAATAATAATAATAATATCACTAATTCCTTGAACAATTGGATGATGTACATTGAAATCTTGTAATTTGCCATCTGACCTCCTAGTCCCAAAAAGATTTTCGTTGGCCTGTTTATTAGGCACCGTTAACCCCAGCATCCAGCAACATAACGCTTTTAGGATCTAGATGCTGAAATTTGAATCAGAAAGGGAAGAAAGTGGATTTAAGTGACTTTAAATGTGACATGGTGTAAGTATATTTTAAACTAGATAAAGATATGTGTGTTTTGCTACTTTAAAGGGCATAAAAGAAGATAAGATAGTTAACTATTGCCTGTTATATGGAAAAAGGTCATATTTGGTCCGTTTCCCGCAGTTCCCATTCCGTCTCTTAAGCGCTCTCCTCGTCTTCGGGGATCCACCATCTCAAGGTCACATCGTCCTGGAGTCCTCTCTCAGCCACAACCTGCCACCATCTCCCAAGACCCCGACCTTCTGATCCCCATTAGAGCGCCTTACTCTTGCTATGATGAAGGGGAAGAACTCCTCCGAAAATCTCTTAAAAAACAGTAAGTTCCTTACCCCACAAGTTTACATACATTTTTAAAGAACACAGTTACAATTTACAATTTTCATTGTGAATTTTATTAAGACATCTTCTCAGGATTATTGTCTGTTTTCTCCTTTTGTTTTGTTCCCCTTTAATAGAGATTCCCAAGAGAAACACTTAGACTCTGAGTTTATAATGTCACCTACCCTCAGCAAAATGTTCCCTAGTCCTCTCCTGGACAGTTCGTCTAGAAGGTTGTATCACGATGAGGCTGAGCTCCCTGCAGACAGTCCAATTACAAAGCCTTTGAGTGGACAAGTAGAACTTCCTGCTAATCCTCCAGTTCACAACGTGTCTGAGGAAGAGCATGAAACTCCTGTCGATTTAGGTGTTTCTTGCAAGAAAATGGTAAAAGAAAAAATCTTGGATCCTTCTTTGGAAACCATTTCTTTTAAGATTTCAAATGAAGAATCCTGTGGAAATGCTGCACCAAAGAAGATATCTAGACGTAGAAGTGAAGTTTCTTTGGATGGTGTATTAAGAAAGGGAATTTCTCATGATTTAGATATGGAGGTCTCAGCCATAAAAACAGAGAAACAGACCACCGAGGATTTAATGGACGTTCCCTCAAGGAATTTTTACAAAGACAGATACGACATAGAGCCATTAGAGATTAAAAAGATTTTTCGACCGGAATTGGAATCATCAGCAGAATCACAGAGGATAACATCAAGGGATATTATGGAGACTTCAATAAATGTCGCCTCAAGAAAGAAAGGGAGAGATGATGCTGAACGTTTAATTGAATCAAGAGTTACAAGGAATTCAATGGGAATGTCCCAAGACACAGCTTCTAGGAAGCTTCCATTGAATAGGGGAGACTTTCAGCTCGAATCCTCTCTAATGGCTGTACCAAAGGATAAAATAGTTGAGATTGCTGCAATACCACAAAGAAAGATATCTAGAGAAGAGCTGGAATATTGTTCAGATCCTGCCTCTGTCAAGATGCCCCTCAGAGAACCAATGGATGCTTTTAGGGATGCTCCAATCTTTAAAGATACACCAGAGTTTGGTCCGGAGTCAGCACAAAGCAGACGGATACTGAGAAATGAAGTTGAGATGTTGGCTGGTTCCCTTAGAAGGAGAATACCTGGACTTTCACGAAGCAACACCAGTTCGACAGATAGTTTCTCTGAGAATATCTCGTGGGATAGAATGAATGCTTCAGTTGACATGTCTAAGCATCTACCACTGAGGGACGACTTTGGAGGATTTGAATCAAGTTCTCTGCCATGTCATATTGGACAGCCAGATCTTATGCTAACATCCCAAGTGCCATGGCAGTCGTCCTCAGACTTCTGTATTGCTGGGCCTCTGAGCCAACTCGTGTATGATGGAATCCTTGAAAAATCATGCAGCTCTATGTCCTCAATGCATACGCCTCTATCAGCTTCTACACCAAACCTTCCTCAGAGCAGACTGCTGGCTGAGCTGGAGTCACCACTGCCACCTCCACAGGCTGTAGGCCCAACAGTTGCATCACCCTCTGAGAGTGGAGATGAGAAGAACAAAGAGAAGGAAAAAAGTAAGAAAACATTAAAGCTCAAAAACCTTTTTAAAAAGAAAAATGAGTCTACTCCAGAAAAGTCTCACAGCGGTCTACAGAAGCTCTGACAGCTCGCAAGTGTTTTCCCTCTTCTGAGTGGCATTGATTCAGAAATTCTAGCTTCAGGACATATTTGAGTTGGCTGACTGGCCAAGTGAGGCTACATAATCCTGGAAAAAAGGATTTAGCTTCTGCTGGTGCTTAGTGGCACTGGATGAACAGTGATTGGTTTGGCTCAGGGACTACATAATGAGCTGCCGAGGAGCAAACCAAGGAATTTTATGTAAAGCATCAGTACTGACCTCAAATCCAACAAAGTGTTTAAAGCACAACCTCTGATGGAGATCAGGGTCAATAGGAAGCCAGGAATCCTGACTGGTAACCTGTATTTAATGCTCTGAATACATGCAAAACACAAAACTGTTAATAAGAAATCATCCAGTTCTGTGTTGATTAGAAAACCTAACAGAAACTGTACAGTGAAGATATGTTCCTCTGTAGCAACACAGAGGAAATTGAAAAAACACAGCTTCACCCTGAAATGACAAATTTCTTTACATGATAATGTCAGTGCTCAGGAATTTATTGTTTATGAGGCTGTGTTGTTCATATGTGCACATATGATGCAACAGGAAGCTGTTTCAGAAAACATCTAAACAGAAAATTAAGGCAACACAACTGTGTGTCTATTTTTATGTTAATTACAAGCAGAGAATTTAAGACTATAATTTTCTGTGTGAATTATTTTGTATTTGATTGTACTTGCTTAAGAAGTCTTACAGGCACATGGCTAACCAATGTGTCTTAGATGTGTGATTTTTGTTTATGCTTTGCCTAAGGCCAAAGTTCTAAATAATGTTGATTATATTACCGTTTCTCTGTATAACAGAGTAAATGCTTGAATTTATAATGAACTTCAAATTAAGACATTTTTTGGAGTGAATAGAAATTGCAGTCATGCATTTTATATTTAGTTCCTTTTGTTTGTTTGTTTTGGTTTCCAGTTTGATTACAATCAAACTGGAAACAATCGTCCAAGTCTATTTGGAAGTTTGGATTTTTAGGAAAAAGTTAGGACATCATATCCTCCTTTTCTTTGTCTTACCCTCAAGTTCTAAGTTGGAAACAACAACTGACTTCTGACTTGAAAAACCTCTATGTAAGCAATAACTGATCCTTCTGTGAAATCCTAGGCACACAAACCAAGCCTTAAGTACAAATGTTCACATACTGCAAATCTCTTGTTGATATGTTGTGTGGCTCCTGTCTTTTCCACTAGAGGGCAGTGCTGTTTCAAAGAAAATATAACCCAGGAAATGAAAAAGAACTGTTTTATTTTATGCTAGTCATTCATGTAATTACATTGAATTTATGCACAAAGAGTAACAATACATCCCAATTAATCTCAACTTTACTATGTTTTTTTTTCTTTACTTTGAACAAAGTCTTAACTAAAATGAATGTGAAAGAAAATATATACATCCTGATGGTTATTGGTATGAATCTTCTCATGCATGTATTTTTGTGTTTTAATCACAATTACCTGCAAATTAACATGTTCAACAACTTACAGCAAGCATAAAAGGCAGTATTCAGTCTAAAAAATCACTGCAGTAAATAATATCAAGACCTAAGATGTGGCTTGAACCAGAACTGATGAACTGACCAGTTCCTACTGCAGCATGCCTAAAACATGACACTTACACCGCTGTGTTCTTTTACTGATAGGCTTTATTTTCCAAATAAGTCCTTCGTTCTGACTTTGAAATATCTAAGTTTTAGATTTATATGTCAAAAATCATTACTCCAGAAGTCCAGTCTTTGGCTGTTTTCAGTCTTCTTTATGAACACCTCAGACAGCGGTTTGGATCTCACTTGGTCAGGAGCAGACAAAGTAAATGTCTGTGGTTTAAAGCCGCCTTCAAAATGCTAACTAACAGTGCTCTCTTCATGTGCTGCTGGTATGATATGCCTCTGGGACTTTAGCAGCTTTTTCCTCTCCAATATTGCAATTTTAACAAAGATTTAACAGAAAATATTAAAACGCCTGTTTCTCTGGTTTATCTGTATTACTTGAATTTCTTAGTATTGTTAAATTGATATTACATGTCCATAGACTGAAATATGTTATAAACACACACAAACGTCTGTATGGTGTCCTAATTTTTTCACATGCCTAATGTTGCATGGATTTGTCTTCCCAATTTACCTAATGATGGAGCATGGGAAGTCAGCCTTAATTTATTTTTGTGTTTCCTTTTATTTGGAATTCTTGGTTGAAATTTTTGATTGATTACTCTGATCATTTGAAAACTATAATTTGAAATCTGTTGTTTTATTTTATCAATGTTCTCTGGACATGAGAGATTAAACAATTCCTTTGCATTATTTGGTTTTACTGTATCATTTATTTACCCTGCTGAGAGACTTAAGATTGATCAAAGCTATGAAAAGCTAGGTAGCTTATTCTGCTTTAAGTGTGTTTTTTATGTAGTATTGTAAAAAGTTTATGAACAATTAAAAGAAAATGTGGATACAGTTTCAAGTTCACTTGCTATACATAACAGACTGAAGGAGGAGTTAAATTTATGATGTTCACTGTTGTAATTTTGAGAACGATTGACATAAATTTAGCAGCTATTTGAATGCATTCAGATTAAACACATTTATTACTTACATTAAAACCATGAAGAGGCATTACGTATTTTAAAAAATAAAATTTTTAGTATAATAAAATAAATACACACATATAATAAGAAACTAGTACAAATACATTAAATCAGGTAAATAGTCAATAGTGTCAGTTCTGATTCAAATTACTTTGCCCCCTACTTCTGCTACATATCCTAGTTTTTACTCACCGTGTATGTTTTTCACCATACATTTTACCTTACTATGAAATGTCAGTTAAAGGTTTTGTATGCTTAAAAAACTGTCAGATTGCAATGTGACAACTCAGTCAAATATTACATTCTCAAACATTATTATGTAAAGGGAATGATGTTCCATTTGTGCTGCAAAGTCAGAATTTCTGAATTTTAAGTAGAAAAAGAGGATCAAAGAAACAAGTTAAGGCAGGCCCTTGCTCGGACTGCCGGAGCTTGGTTTTGACTCGTATGCATCATTGAGCTTTAGTAACCCATCACTCTGTTGCCAGTGTTTCATCTGTGGACCACTTTTTCCACTCTTGTCCAAGAATACCCTTCTTGAGCTGGGGTACTAAGAATTTTGTGGCTTTAGCATGGCGAACCATACTCTGTCCTACGCTTTCAGTGTCCTTTAACCTGCAACATTAATCAGTTTATGTTTCTCTTTGTGGGTTTCCTGTGAACCTGATCACAAGAGTTACGACATGCTCACTTCGGTGTCAGTTTGTGTTGTGTTGCAATGGCCTGGAAAAGATTTCATAACTCATAAAACTCTTCAAGCACATTTGTTGCTGGTGTGGTTTCACTAGTGGGTTGAACTTATTGAATTTGGACCTTGTTTCTTGTCAGTCAGTTAAAAATAATAAAGCAATTTAAAATGGCCAACACTCAAAACTCATGTTTTGTTTCTGAACCGAGTTTGCTCTGCCTACACAGTGTCTGGCAACGGTTTTTCGAACAGAGAAGGAGCTGATTTTGAAAAGGTTTTTCATCTTTAACAAATACACATTCCTATTGCAGCAAATGTTTAGTTAGTTTGTTAAATGTTTCCCTCTGGAATATATAGTGTGTTGCTGAAGTATTCATACCCTATGAACTTTTTCATATTTTTCCACATTGCAGCCAGAAACTCCAATGATGTTTATTGACACTTTATGTGACATACCAACAAAGAGTAATTGTGGCATGCAAATGATTCACAGATAAAACTCCAAAAGGTGCTGTGAGGTGGAAATTGAGCTGAGGTCGGCAGCTCCAAGGAGGAGCTTTGTGGAAACAGGCGGAGCTTTGTGAAAGCAATAACTGCCTCTGGAGATTCAAGAATTTCTCAGATATGTATGAATATTTTTGATGAGGGAATAATATTTCAACATGATATAAAGCTAAAACATTTACTGTATGAAACATAATACCCCAGTTATTGGCAATGATTAGCAATGTCAGAGGCTAATCACCACTCTGAGATGTTGCAGTAATCCATGCAAAAAGAGGCATAGAAATTAACATGCATTTTTATGGATTTTATATAATCGCATTTTCAGAGACAATACATTTTGTGTTTTCATCATCTTTCAACCATACTAATCAAAATTGCCCAAAATAAAGGCTTTAAATATATAGGTCTATGGGTTATGAATTTACATAATACATAAATTTTTGTTTCTTAAATTAATAACAAATTCTTGAACTTTTTCACAATATAAAATATTTTTAGTTGCACCCCAGCCAGAGGTAAATGATCTTGCATGCGCTGTGTTTGAGTCAACCTCACAGAAGACTGCAGCTCAGTGGTGTCATGTCGTAAAGGTTAACTTTGAAGTTGGAGCCTTGTTATCTTGTGACATCTCTGAAATTTCACTGTGTGGGCAGTACTGGGTGAGCTGAAGATAAAATCTAAAGTGCCCTTGTTTATGGAAAGAGAAGGGTGGGAGATGCAAGATTAAAGGAAACCACTGTGCTCATGGTCATGTGACAAGCAATTAGCAGAATTTTCATTCACGTTTTGTGCTGGCTATAAAGTTCAATTTCTAACTTAGAACATGTATTATGTGCACCAGCTGGCATTCATCATCAAGTATTGTCATTCATAACATCTTTATCCCTCATCACATAGTTTTTTGTTTTTGTTTTTAAAACATACCTAAATTATACATTGTTATCCAGAAAGGCTATCTGATTGGCTGCTGTGCAGTTAAACTGAATATTTGGGTCATGCAAGATACTAGATTTATATAGCCACAAACCACAAGCTCTGTCTGAGCATTATGTGTCCTCACATCCTCCTTTAAAAGGATTGCTTCTCTTAATTGAGTAAAATGTCTGCATAGTCTAGCACTGAATGAAGAACTGACATAATTTAATATAAAATGCAAACAGTGTATTTTCTATTAAAAGCAACCCTTAATCACTTTAACACTAAAAACAAACTATTACATTTTATGATAGCATATTAAATACAACTTAACATATATTAAAATGATACATTTTATGGCTATGCAAACAAGTTTACAAGTTCACTGCAAGATACTGAAAGAAGTCTCCTGAAACGCTAAGCTCAACACATAATTCATAGCAGGCTCTTGCTGCTGTGGACAGAAAAACAAAGAGACTGCTAAAACGTAGCCTTCTTTAGAAACTCTTCAACATAAAAGACAGACCATGTTTTGGACAGGTTAGTCCAAAGTGAAATTGTTTGTATATAGGACACATATGACATAAACTAAATGCAAAAAAAAAACAACAACAAAAAAAACCACCAAGAGTATGGAGCAAGAGGTGTCATGATTTTGAGAATGCTTTAATTAGTCATGAATTTTATGTGGTTCGAAGAAAATGTAAGAATATCTGTGAGAATTGTTTTTTTTTTATAAAAGCTGAAATGGAACCAAATCTTTTGACATTAAAATACCCACAAAATATGAGTAAAATCATTGAAGGCTCTTGGAAAATTAAGCACTGAAAGGTCCTGGCATGAGTTGAGCTTGTGATTTTGATCTTATTGAGATGCTGTGAGTTGAACTGAAACCTCACATGGTTGTAGATGCAAAGAACTTGTCAAACATCGAAGCTGTAAATGAGGATTGGGGCAAACTTGTTTTTAAACTGCCAGACTGTTCCAGGAAGTTTCTAACTGAAGTTATTTCAAGCGAGTATAAGGTTTCCTTAAATGCTTGTCAGCTAGAAAACTTTTTTTTTTTTTTGCTATAATAAAACATAGTTTTATTTTTGGCTTAATTAAATAATTTTCTTTTACAGAAACAAAAGAAATAATGACATCAAACATGAACGTAATAAAAACATAAGTATTTAACAGGGCAACCTAATTTTTCCTCAGTCATATGTTAAAATGTACACAAAACATTTATGAAAAGGATGAAAAACTTTTGTCAAACTTTAGGTTTGAAGGACAATACAAAAAAAGAGAATACGTTGATATTTGTCGGATTACATGCAAGGAGAATGTGAATCTTCATTGGCGGGATACTTGACTTTCACTTTCTTCTTATTTGGTTTCTTTGATGGCTGATGGACTTCCAAGGCAGCATAACAAATGTTTTCATCCTAATATTTGAAATTCATAATTACTAAAACATATTATGACAACCTTTGTATAGTGGTAGGACAATGAAAAACAAAAAAAGCATAACAGACTTGCGGGTTTTCATTGAAAAATGTAACTACAACATGTGGGCAGATTGTGACACAAAGAATACCTGTGCTTTACTAACTGGCAAAAAAGGTCTAAAGTGTTACCTGCATCTCTTCCATGTGTCTTTCTTGTTCAGATTCATTTTTGTTGTCTTGATCTTCTTTACCTTAAAGAAGGAAAATAACCACTTAGTAATCTTTCATCACAATAGCTTAACTTTAAATAAGCGAAAGAGTGGATTATTGTAATACCTGTCTTCTGACAAAGCAAGTAAATTAAAAGTGAGGAGAAAACAACTGAGAGAAGAAAAATAGTCGGGCACAGAGAGAAGAGCAGCTTCCAGCAGGCATCACAGTCCTCCACTGTCTTCTTAAAGTCAGAACTGCTTCCACAGGTGTCTTGATCAAACACAAAGGCTTTTTAAATTAAATGTACATAATATTTCTATTCAGAACTTATATTTTGCTATGAAATACTCAATCTAACATTTGTGTTTTAGTTAATATATTGAAAAAGCACAATACAATAAAGAGTTGTGAGAATGAACTTAATAATGCAGTATAATTTCCTTCTTTTTTCCAGCAAGAATATCTATTCTTGATCTAGAACTATTTAGCAAAGTCCATAAAAAGCTTGGTATTTTTTCATTGTAACTTGAAGGAAATTTATCAAGCTTAGTAGTTATTTTTATCTGTCAACAGTGTCTTACCCTTTTTTCTTAGTTTGAGCCCATTTCTCCTTTTTAAAGTTAATATACCCTAAAATTACAAATTGTGTGCCAAAGCCAGTGCACAATACAATATTACATTTAGAATATTGTAATTTTTCTCCTCTCTACCTATGTTTTTGTTCAAGAAAGCATTTGATCTTTGTTATCACTTCTTTTCTAAATGTAGCTTTTCTTAGGAAACACAGTCACAACACAATACAGAAAATTCAAAACTGCTTACCGAGGATGAGATTTGTAGAGATATTCCCATACGTAAAAATGTCTTTACGGAAGATGTTCTTCTCATTGTTTGTCTCCACTTTTGTCTCTTCGGTTCCACAGTAATAGAAGCCCACATCTGAATTAGTGGCATTTATAACCAGTAGATCATAAGACTCTGAAGATTCATTTTTTTTAAATTTCAAATGTGGAAATTTTCTTTCAGGCTTTAACTGCTCCATAGCCTTTAAAACATAATGAGACTGATCTTTAAGGGAGCAGTTCCTGAAGAACCAGACCACAAATACTCCAGTTGACACTTTGCAGTCACAGTATAGAGTGATGTTTTCTCCAGGTCTGAAGGTCACCTCCTGCACTGATTCAGAAATGCAACGATGACTGCAGAATACTAGTCCTGAAAGAAAAATTAATTATAATGTTGTGATCATCATAGTATGACATCAAGATTGTTTATATTTTTGGAAAATAAATGTTACTCAAATGTAAATGTAAAAGATTACCTAAGAAAAAAAACAAAATCGTCTGCAGTCCATCCATGGTGGAAGTTTAGGTGGAGCTCAAAGAAAAGCTTAAAGGTCGATAATATGACATAGATCTTTCCATTGAAGAAGAAGCAGCTGTTGATTGGCTGGTTGAATGGAACATTTCATTTTGTGGTTTTACAGACGACAGTGTTCAAAATACATTTAGGCTCTTTGAATTGTTGCAACGTGGTGCGATTTGGTAAAGAGTCTAAATAAAACCAACCGCACCACAAGTTTTAAGTTTGATGCTTCAGAGCGAGGCAAGTTTTTGTTTGTCAGTTTCAATACAAACTTATATATTCAGTTTGTAAGTATGTACAAGTGAGTACATATTGTCATGTCCAAAATTATGTCTTACCAAATAAGATACAAGATTTACAGAATTAAAATCCATTTTATCTTATTACTTGTACATTACTTTTACATCGCATACTGTATTTACTCAAAATATGATTAATCAAAATTTTGTTTGCAATACAAGTTTTGCATTATTGGTAACCTTAACAAGTACCCTGAAATAATTAGAAAACATGAGGCCAAAGTTTAGTCACAACCATTAAAAATGAAATTAATATTGGATTAAGTTCTTAGAGAGTTTACACTGATTTCATATTGTAACAACAATGGTCTGAAACAACAACAGCAACACAAAACAAAAAAATACAATACAATAAAAAACAAAAACGTATAAAACAAATGCAAAAAAGAACAGCTTTTACTACACAAACTTGATTTCTATAAGCCATAATAGTACATTGTATAACTTTGTCATTACAGTCCAATCGTATAAAGCTTCCTAAAGAGTCACCAGAAGTTTATAATTTTTGGCTTTTTCAGTTGTTTCACGTGTATGCCTTACAGTCTCTGAAAATAACCGATTGTAAATATTCTGAATTCACTTTTACATGCTAGTAAATTCACATGTATTTACAACAACTGTTGCTGTAGGGCTCTATCTTCACACAGATCCTTTCTGATGATTTGACCTTTGTATGTTCCTTTGCTCATCCTGTTTAATATTTGATCTCAACTTAATCTCAAAACAATAAAATCTTTATCTATTTTTTTTTTTATCTCATCCTCCTCAGTTGTGGAAATTATCACAACATATTTCTAGGTTTCAACATCACACTAACTGCTTAACTTTTACAAGCTAAGGCAGTACAATAGGGAAATAATAACCAGGTAATCACCATAGAGTTAAGCCTTTCAATTAAATCCTTACTTTTTACATGGTTTACTGGTATTTTAACTAGTAACTACTGGTAACTACTGGTAGTTATAATTGGGGATTATTTACTAATATTATTATTATTTATATTAATTATTTACTAAACTCAGAATATTGGCTATGCCTTGGAACCTTTTGGGAAAGCCCAAATGATGATAGCACAACACTATAAGCTTCTGGGCTTCTTTTGGTATATTTTTACTTATCTAGTTATGGGAACAGTTCCTGAAAAAGTACATCACATTTACTCTGGTTCAAATATGCAGTCACTATTCAGATCGATGGTTTCTCCTGACCTTACATTCATTCGTAGCACAGATGCTGCACTGAGCAAATAATTATACAAAATAAGTTCTGGACTAGAATTTAGGGAATCAAGTCTTCAATCAAGATTAAGAGATTTTAAATGGTAAATAAGCAACATGTACAAAAGTGCTAAAAATTGTACTCAAATTGATTTTGGGAAATGTTATGCTGAGTTGAACTGCATAACATTACATATAAAGTAAAATAAATATTATCAGAACTTGAATCTTCTGCTATCCATAAAGTTTGACTATGATGCGAAGCTGAGAGATGGTTAAAGTTGTGAACCACACTTTAAGTAACCAATCTATAGAATTTGTTGATTGACTGCTTAAGATTAAACTAAATTCACTTTAATGAGACTATTTGATCCAAAGAGAAACATAAATGTTGTAACTGTTTAACAGCTTCTTTAGATATTATAGATGATATTGACTATTGACAGGAAGATTCATCTGTACCTGCCTGTAACACAAAAAATGCCAACATGCCTCTGACTGAAGAAACTTTGTTGTGTGACTTCTTCAGGATTATCAATTGTTCTCTTATTTTATGAAGTGTTTATCATTGAACACTCATTTCATATTGGCTCTGATACTTTGCATCTTGGTGCAAACATGACTTGAGCTTCCTTAAGAAGTACAGAATATTCTACTCCGTTTCTTCTTGTTGACAGCTTTACTGTTGCGTCTCCAGTCTGGTCTGTGGTTTAGGTGAACGCCTTGATATTTACTCTTCCCCGCTCTACTTCTTCAACCACAATAGAAATAGCATTTTGCATATTCCCATTTCACATGACATCTATATTGATCCCCCTCTTTCATTCAAAATTATAGGATTATTTCCACACCATCCCACAAAGAAATCCAACACATCTTGGTACACACTTCTGCATAAAATCATCATTGAACGAATATTCATGCAGACACCTTTTCAGTAAGTCAGTTGTGTTTGACTTCCTGTAAAATTCTGGCAAGCCAATAATTTGCACAACCAAACCCATTTACAAGGCACTGATAGCATCAACTGGCTGTGTCAGTGTATGATTACAGAAGTTTGAGTTGCAGTAGTACAGTAACTGGGAGTCAAAACAGATAGATAGATAGATAGATAGATAGATAGATAGATAGATAGATAGATAGATAGATAGATAGATAGATAGATAGATAGATAGATAGATAGATAGATAGATAGATAGATAGATAGATAGATAGATAGATAGATAGATAGATAGATAGATAGATAGATAGATAGATAGATAGATAGATAGATAGATAGATAGATAGATAGATAGATTTCAATGAAATATGGAATACTATGCTTATTGCAGGTGTGAAGTCTCAGTAATTTTGTCACATGTAAAGTTCTCTCAAGGTGACACAAAAATAGACTTGACACTTATAAGGCCTGAGTTTCGACAGCATGACTGTTTCATTCTGTTTCTCGTAGCTGCAGAGAGTAAAATTGGACTAATCTGCAGGCTTAATCTGTCTGCACGTCATTCTCTGCAGATTAACAGGGGGCTGTTTGTCAGTGTGGGTTTCCGGTGTATTTTACACAACAAAAAGAGGTTGTGGACGGTGGTTAGTTTTACTGGCAGCTTTGTTTTCTTTAATGTTTCAATGGAAACTATATAAAAAGAAACTAGAACCTAATTAGAAAGTCAATATATTTGCTTTATGTAAAGCTGCAGATGTAAAAACGGTAAAAGAAAATAGTTTGACCCAAAATCATAATTCAATGCAGTTTACTTCATGCCTTCATTTCTGAGTTTCCTTTGTATAAAAACAAAACTATATTTTAAATGCAGAAGTGCTGAACCAATAGGTCATACAGTGACAGAAGATTGGTGATTATTAAAAACAACGTGTAATTTTGGAGTAAAAATAAATGGAGACACTTTGACACACAATGGAAAGGCAGCTATGTAAAATAATGGACTGTGAAACTGAATTTATCTGCAGGTCCAATCTATTTGCATGTATACCTGTGCAAAAGTTTGAAGGGGCTTTTTGCCTCCTTTTCCTGTAACATTCACCACACCCAAAAAGAGGTTGGGGGTTTGGATTGGTCATACTGTCATGCTCAGTTTTTTAGTTACAGCTTCTTTAGATAAGCAACTAATTTTCTTCTTCAGATAAATGTCAGCACTTTATAGCTGACTGTAAAGAAATTAAAAATAAAATAAAACGAAACAAAACAAAACAATAAAAGTCCCAGCCATTATAAATTTGATCATTTTAAAATTTATTATACAAATGTAAGAAAATAAAAAAATGTATTTAATCTGTTAGAATGTTTTGATTGGTTTAGAAACCCTCCTTTCGAGTTGACTCCTTACTGTAAGTCAATAATAAACACTGCGGCTTCAAAGTTTCTCTCAAGAAATCTAGGAAGGCTTGAATTGTTCCTGGTGAGTCATTGATGGTGTTTGAAGCCTGTCTGGTTCATCATGAGATTTGAATATTGAGTAATTTCAACATATTCAGACTGCAGTGATTCAGTACAGATCCTAAATGCTGATGATTTGTTTGTTTGTGTGTGATATAAAGGTGCAAAATTTTGAGTTGGTGAGAAAACAAACAACTCATGTGGGAACATTTTGATCCAATAGAGCACTTGTGTCAAACTAAAGGCCCAGGGGCCAAATCTGGTCTTCCATGGCTTTTTGTGTGGTCCTCAGGGTTCCAGACACCAAATCACATCAAACAGTCCACCCAGTTTTCTCTTATTGTGGAAATTTACGTAAAATCAACAGATTCCCACATTTTTTCCCCGCTAATGCATAACTGGACAAGTTTATTGGAAATTTTCCACAAAAATTGTCAAAAACATTGGGTTTAACTGACCACTAACTCCCACCTGTGGATGGCAGTATTTTGTGTTTTTACTACACTACTACACTACCTTATTTAACGTCAAGTTATTCTTCCATCATTGATATGAAAATTGACAAATTCACAACTAATGTCATACATAAAAGCAAATATTGCAAAATTACTTGAAAATATTTCTAAGTTAGTTCCGCAAAACTAGTGATTTTTTGTGGAATTGCAAAAAAATTATAAAAAATATTCTAAATGACAAAATATAACAATTAGGTTGTACTGGAAAAGAGGCACAGAAAAATTACTTTGTTTTGTCAAAGACTGTTGTGCTACATAGAAGAAAGCTAAACAAAAAAGTAAAAAAAAAAAAAAAATTAAAAAACAATCGATTTTGCACAAATATGCCTCTAGACATGTTTTGAACCTAGGTCTGGGATGATGTACAATAGTTTTATTGTTAACAACATATTTTTTATTTTTATTAAATCTGCCATTAAATTCTTATGGAATGGGAGAAAGAACACAATTGGTATTTATTGTTCAGGACTAAAACTTCAAAGTTCAGCGTCAAGCTCCTACACCACAGACGTTTTGAGGTCAGAATATGTGCTGAAGTCTGAAGCCTGGGTTTTCTTCTTCCTCTTTGGTCTCTGTGATCGTCGATGGATTTCCAGAGCCGCATAGCAAACATTTTCATCCTACAATTCAAGATGGGTTTTTAAAAAATATTAACAAATGTTGGGGCCTGATATTTTGGATAGACTATCTAGCATAAACCTGTCCTAGTAATGTGTCAGTTAAAAATGACACATAATCAGATTACATGTAAGTAGTGTTTTACCTGTGTTTCCCTGGTTTGTCTTCTCGTTTCAAGTCTCCTATTGTTTTCTTGAGCTCTTTTAGCTTTAGGAATGAGTGCAAAACATTAAGATTAATTCTCAGGATCAAAGAGTCATTGTGACAGCGATAAATAAAAAAGGACAAAATTCACAAATACCTGCTTTCTGGTAAAAGAGATAAACCATAACTGAGGAAATGAGGGCAAAAACAACAGAAAGAGCTGGACAGAGGGAGAAGAGCATCTTCCAGCATGCAGCACAGTCCTCTGTAGTCTGGGTAATATTGGAATGACAAACAGTTTCATCTGTATTGAGAACAAACAATTTTCCAAGTATCAGTTAATGTGTAATCTTTTCATTTCAACAACATATAAGGCAGTAATAATTTTGTTTTGGAGTGGACCAGTCAGGACAGAAACTTGAATATTTTAGATTCAAGGCAGAAACTTGAATCTCCACAGAGTTGAAAATTAAAGCTAAAAATTAACAAGGTGGAAAGGTGACCTTCTTTAGAATCTTCCTAAAAAAGTTAATTTCCTCATCTCAATTCTATACAAAATAAAGCACATTATAAAGATTACTTTTCCCAGACTGATGCTTACAAACATTATTTCTGTTAATTCTAATACATTTTTTTGTCATTAAAAACCACATTTATACCACATTTGTTTATTTATCAGGCCAATGAAAAAACCTCTGTAATTGTGAAATATAGCCTGAATGAAATGTACATTTAATACATACTGAAAGGTTGATGCTTTCAAAGGGTACCTCTGATCCGACAAAAGAGCCTCGCTGGAATGCATATTCTGGCTTAATGAATATGACTGGATATAAAACCTGAGCTGGTGTATGATTTCATAAGCAAAATGTCTTTATTTGCTTTTTCTATAATTTGTTTGAGTAATCATCTGCTACTAAGAATGACGCTGCTTCTTGGAGACATTAAATTAGAGAGGTTGCGAGTAAATTTTAATAATTCCAAAAATAATATTTTATTTTAATGTGAACTATGAATGAAGTTACACTACTTTGGGGATATTCATCAATGTAATTGTTCCCCGGGGTCTCTATTATCTCAGTGTCAAAACTCTTACGATGAAATGAACATACATAAAAATTGTAGAAAGACAATCACACAAAACTTTTAAATTTTGTTTCAGCATTTACACAATAAATAACATGATGTTTCACATTGTCGAGCTTTTTGATAAAATATCAAAGCATTTAAAGAATAATTAAGTAAAATTGTTTTTCATCAACAAGATAGTCATATTTTGCTAAAACATCTAAGTGTGATTCTTGTCTTTTTGCCGTTTGTAAATTTGTTTAGACTCAATACTTTTGCTTTTCCTCCTCTATATTTATGTCCGTATTTTGTCAGGTAATTAGATTTCCATGATCATTTTACACTTTTCATGAAATTAGAAAAAATTACTTACCAAGTGTGATCTTTGTGAAGATGTTGCCATATTGGTGACCTGTCTTCGACGCAATGGTTTTATTTTTGTCTTTCTCCACCTTCATCTCTTCAGTTCCACAGTAATAGAGCCCTTCATCAGCATTGCTGGCGTGCACGATCAGCAGGTCATAGGAATTAAATGTAAAGTTCTTCAGAAATATGAAACGAGGAAATTTCGTTTCTGTTCCAAAATCAGTCTTTACATTTAGAACAAGAGTTGGTGTGTCTTCATGTGAGGAATTTTTGTACCAAACAATATACACTCCAACAGACTGCTTGCAGTCACAGTAAAGAAGGATGTTTTCTCCAGGTCTGGCAGTCATCTGCACCACAGATGTAGAAATGGAAAAATGACTCCATAAAGCAACTCCTGGAACAGAAATACAGTAATAAGATTTTCTTAAGTTAAATTTCAGCAGAACAACAGTCAAACATTCTGTATAAATTAAAAATATATGAAATACTTTTTAAACATTTCCCAAAAACTGATATTCAGTCAATTTGAAATTACCGAAGCAAACCACCAGAGCGACATGTAGCTGGTTCATGGTTGATGTTGACCTGGAGCTAGAGGGCAGTTTCACAGCCTTTATTTGCAGATATAGTGATGTAGTGAAACTTTTTCCATTAAAGTTGTTGTTGCTGATTGGCTAGTTGAAAGGAACATTGTGTGGTCTGTATCTTGGTAATGGTGTATATAGTGAAGTGTTACTAGTTTTCAGTTTCTGCTTTGTGAGACTATCATAAAAAAGTAAAACGATCAAAAAAGAAAACAAAGAATTGAGAGGTTTGATTTTAGTTGGTCTACTGAAATCCAAACATACATACTGCTTTATGGCTAAAATTGTACAGATTATGTGTAGTTGTGCAGATCATCTTAAAATACTTTTATAATAATAAATTTTATTTGTAAAGCACTTCTCAAAGCACTCCGACATTCTACAGGAAGCAAGTTAATGTACAAACAGAACACTAAGTACATCAAACACTTAATACATAGAACGTTAAAAAAAACCCTATAAAAAACAGGACCATGGTAATCCATTAAAAGTTGAGATGCAAAGGTGTGTTTTTAGATGTGACTTGAACGTGGATGGATCTGTACAGTCATGGGTCTGTTTGGGAACAGAGAAATATTCTTTGTGTTGTAATATTTCACAGTCTGCATTTATTGTGTTTTTCAAGATAAAATTGTGTCCTTAACAATAAAACCCGACTCGGACCGGTGTTGGCTATTCAGCACTTTTTAATTTGTATCTAGATTAAAATAGTTTCTTTATATGTAAAGATCAGTTTTTTCATATGTATTGAATCCCAAATTCTCGAGGGTCTGTGTCTTGCAACTCCTTCTCCAACACATCTAGATGATGTGTTCAGGGTTTTTGTACTGCTGGGGTGTCCAACTTCCCCAGGTCTAAATTCTTTTTGCAACCGCATACAGGATCCGCTCATAAACTCCAACAGCTTTTCTGTTCCTGATTAAGAAAATCATTCTCACAGAATAATGTTGCCACCACCATCTATCATGGTCAGGATCTTGTTTTCAATCTGGTTTATTGAAATTTCTTTGTAATTCATAGCTTTTTCTAGGTAGGCCAGTTCATATTTTGTTACATGTAGATAGAGGAGCTTGTTCTACATGGTTTTAATGTCCTATCAACAGATTCACCAATCTAAAAGGTTAGTTGAACAGCAATGTCTTGATATGTTTGTGGATGAGTCTCTCCATTTTGGGATGATGAATTTAATAGGGTGGAGAGACATTCAAAACGTGGGACATTGTTTCATAAGCTATCTCATATTTAAACTTCTCCTTCCTCTGGTTTCTCAGGATTTAATTTATGAGAACTAAAATAAGGGAGTGTAAACAAATGCTTGCCATATTTTTCAGATTTGGACTTGTTGTTTTAACCTTGAAAACTTTGTAATTTTTACTTCACAAAATGTTAAAAACATCTCCTGATGTTCTCAGGAGAAAACATCAAAGAAATTAAAATTCTGAGATAAATATTTTAATGAATGTGAAAAGAAAATAGTGGCTTATTTAAATAGTTCTTTTATCAGTCAGAATACAAAGTAAAATAAAATTATATATATTGGACACACATAAGACAAAAATTCCAAAATAAAAATAGTAAGATTATTCACTTGACAATGCCAGACTTAATTCTAAAATATTGTCTGACTAAACAGATATGTTCTCTATCTAAGTTATAAAGGAGCAGTCAACACAGCTAACCAAAAATGTTTAAGCAGATGGTTCCTCAGCTTTAGAGCCATGACCCATTCAGTTTCATTTCCTCTATGGTGCAAAGAAGGACTATTGCTAGTCCTTCTTTGCACCTACAGAACAAGTTAACTATTTCCTGGTATATAAGAGTGCTAATATTTTAAACATATCTTCTCTGTGATGTATATAGAAGTTAATCAAAAAACTTTATTTTTTCAGTGAAAAAGAATAGATATTTTTCCACTTGCATAAAGAATATTTTGCCCTCCTGCACAGAGCTACACGTCTCCCCTCACAATCAAAAATACACTGTAAAAGCACAAACTACTTAGAGAACACAATTACAATTATTGCAAACTGTGCAACTACTCTAACCTGCAGGTTTATCTTGTCAATGTGATGAAATCTGCAGAACAAAGAACAAATGCTCATCAGTGTGATTATCCTTGGATTTTATCAACCAAAGTTATAAAGAATAAAGACTATCTTTTACAGCCTTTATGTTTGTTTTTTATAAATTTCTTAAGTGTGCATACCAGTGGGACTCTACAGACAACAGGTCGGGAGGAACAGAGAGGAGGAGCCCATGAAACTTTGCAGGAACGGAGAAGATCATGCCACTAGATGGCAACATCCCATATAGCTGCAAGTTTTTAAAAATAAAGCTGACAGTGAAGCATGACCGGAGGTTTCATGTGGCATCTATGTCAGCGCTACTGTAGTATGCTTCGGAAATATCTCTATGCCATACTTTCAAATATACCATACTATATAATATCTTTCAAATCCTCCACCCTAAAGGAGCAGACAACAGATCTACAAACATCTGACTGCCACTTCCCCCTCTCTGCATCCCACAAAGAATTTTCATTGCATCATTGTTTGCAACTTCCATCTTATTCATGCCATGCTGCTTGTAAGATAAGCAAGCAGCGTGCTCTATGTGCTTATTGCACATATAGCAGTGTGCAATAAGCTTTAGGTTAAGAAAATAAATATTAAAAGATTGTGATCTTTGAATATCAGAGTTTTTAAATATTTTAATTGGCAATTAAACTGTTTGCACAAAGCTATTGATAAAAAATGTGTTGAGTTGTTTGTTTTTTTCTCCGAACGATTTGTATCTACTTTCATAGCATAATGCATGAGTTCAGTAGTGACTGGAGATTTGGTAATGGTGAAATGAAGAGATTTGATAATGGTGAAATGAAGAGGGTTAGCATGCCCAATAGATTCACACCATAAAACTCACCACCGCTATTCGTATAAAGTCAAATGACTGTTAGCTGCCGGCTCCCAAAACATAAACTGTTACTAAGATCTCTGTGAGTATCAAACTGTGGTCATCATTATTAGTCATCATTAACTTAAACAAGTGTAGAGAGATCAGAAAGATCTCTCACCATGGGTAAGATACATGGTTCATATCAGCTACAAAAACCTCATTTACTTTGTGAAATGAGGTTTGCCATACTTTTTGGATTTCGACTTGTTTATTTAAATCAAAATCAAATTAAATTTTATTTGTATAGCACATTTCAGCAGCAAGGCATTTCAAAGTGCTTTACATCATAACAAACACAAAAACACAAAGTCATGCAACATAGAATAAACAATCAAAATATTAATTTAGATGGCCGTCAAAGTTATCATTTGTTATCCATTTATCTAAATGTTTTACTTTGTGCGGATCCTGATCTTTGACATACTTCCAGCCGTTTGATTTTAGACTGTCTATTGGCTTATTTTTACTTATCCCTTTCCCTATTTATTTATTTATTTTTTTTAAATTTGGGCCACTTTGTTGACGCCTATAGAGTCCTAAAAACTGGGGATCTGATTCAGTAGGCCAAACCTGTTGTGATAACTCCCGCTTCAACTCTTTCAAGTGGGGGGTTCTTGCCTGTGCATCCACATTTTAGTCTTGAAAACTTATTAAGAATAAAAGTAAGATTAAACTTATTTTTAATCTTATTGTTACAAGAGTCACATCCATTGCTGAAGCTATGATCCTGTAATCCCAGAGATATGAGTTGAGTCCTGACTTGAGTGGTTAACCAGTCATCACTGTTAACGAGCCTTTTATAGTGAAAAGTTTTTCTCAAAATGCAAGTAAACAACTGTAGAATAACCAGTGTTAGTTGAAAACAAAGCAAGAGCAAAGGCGTTAAGCTCAGCACCATCTGAATTGATGGTCCACTGAGAAGAAAGAGCTTGCAATGGTGCTACTGATGGCATTTTCTTGTCTTGATCATTGACATCATTGTTTGTCATACATGTTGAGCCTTTTCCTTGCCAGACAGACAAACGTCCAATTTACTGGTCTAGTATAACCACTTAACCTGGTGACTGGTGAAGGTCTTCTCTAGCTTAATCATTTAATGCATTTTGGGAGGCTTTTCTGTGATGCATCAACATAAAGTATATCATGCATAAAAGCATTTTCAGGGTTTGAATGGTAAATGCTCACCTCCAGACCTCCAGACTTGGAGGTGAATACAAATGCACTTCCTACTTCTCAGATTTTATTTCATTTATATTTTTTCAAAAGTACTAAGAAAACATAGTGACATATAAAACAATTTAATCCACACGAATACATCTGTATGAATACATACATCACAACAGTCTATATATTAGTACACTGTGACATTTCAGCTAAAATATATATTTTATGGTTGAGAAATGACAAAAACTGGAACCAAAATAAAGAGGTATTCTTTTGAAATTCATAATACCTAGATTTACCTTAGTCTTATATTTCCAAAACCTTTTCTTTTAGAAAATATCTGTTTCTAGATATAATTGTTCTGTTTTCTGATCTAATACATTTCTTAACAGTCATAACTATTAATACTACTACTACTAGTACTACTACTTTTCAGAAGCTGTTTCTGGAACATTTTGTGTACATATGTCATTTGTAGAAATTCAAACTAAAAATCAAGCTAACTTCTTATTGAATTTGTTTAATGATGTGTTAACTTAATTGCTTATACAGATGTGTGGAAAAAGACAAAATTGACCTTCAAACACAGCCACTGTTCAGTAAAACAGGAAAACCGCAATGACAAAGAGCCCCTCACACTTCTGCAGAGGACAGACTGCACTTTCAGATTACAGCAGTTTCACTGTCCGAAGCGCTTGAAACATGTTAAGAGGAGAGAGCAAAACACAAAGACTTGAAGTACAGCAGAAATACATTTAGCATTATAAAGGAAAACCTTATATACAAAGATTTTTTGCCCTATTTATTTTGTTTGCTTCCATTTTTTAATCATTTTGTTTTGATGGCCAAACTTATGAACATGTTTTAATGTATGTGTGCATACAAACTGTATGTACACACTGATAAGGCATAACATGTGTTGGGCTTGTCTCCAGAATATCAGTGTTTACTGTACCACTGTTCTTCACTTGGGTGTTTAAAATGTTAAACATCCAGAGTTAAATCACCCAAATTATAAGTGACTGATAAATAACAGACATCACTTCAACTGCTCTCAAAATCTGTCGGACACACATCACACAAAAAACAGATGCAGCCGGCAGCAGTTATAACGGAGTATTTTTTTATTAGTTTTATTTGTGCCATTCATTCGTCCGTCCGTCCATTTTCTGTACACCCTTGTCCCGAGTGGGGCCGTGAGGGGTGCTGGTCTCCAGCTGCATTCCGGGTGAGAGGCGGGGTGCACCCTGGACAGGTCGTCATTCATTCATTCATTCATTCATTCATTCATTCATTCATTCATTCATTCATTCATAACCAAATTAACAAACACTGAGATCAGAACATTTTAATATTCGACTTTCATGTTGTATATGACATCAGTAAAGATGTATGATCTGTGGATCATTCTCTTCTTGGTTTTTTTCTGAAATGCCAGATGGACTTCCAGGGCAGCAAAGCGCACATCGTCCCCCTAAAATTAAACATTTTGTTTGACTAATTGTTGACTAATAGTATATGTGTAATAAAAATTGTGATCCATCACAGAAAACTCTAACTACACTTTACCAGTACCATGAAGTACAGTTGTTTGAATTATTGAAGTTATTTAATTACCTTTGTTTTTTCTGGTGGTCTCGTGGAGTCACATTTCTCTTCCTTGTCATGAGGCATTTCTGCAGAAGAAATGAAAAACAGGAGTATTTTGAGTTAAGAATCAAAATACTGCGTTCTAAATGTAAATTTGGAAGGATTCTTTTAGCAGTACCTGTTTTCCAGTGAAGGAGAAAACCAGAAATTGAAGTCAAGAAGGTGGAAAAAATAAAAACAGCAGGACACAGAGCAAAGAGCAGCTTCCAGCACAAACCGCATTCCTCCACTGTCATGGAAATATTTTGTTGTGGTAAATGAGTCTCTGTATCTAAAAAGGAATAATCATATAATTATCATAAGAATTGAAATAGTGCCTGTTATTATGTTTTATCAAAATGTAATAGATTATTGACTGTGTGCATTTTATGACTGGATTTTTGTATTTCTATGATGTAAAGCACTTTGAATTGCCTTGTTGAAATGTGCTATACAAATAAACACAATTAATTGAATTGCTTATCCATTTTTTCTTTAGAATGATTGAACATAGGGCTAATGCAAAGAGATAGTAATTTTTTAAATCTCCTGCAGGAACTTTTACAGCTTTAATAGCTGGTTCAGTAAATTCTGATAACTTGTTGTATTTCATTGATAATAATTAACAAGAATGATGAGTCATTTGCTAAAAAATGAAAAGCATTTGAGGAAACTTTTTCATTCTCATTTGCAATTCCGGAATCTAAACACCTGTGTGTGTATGAGTGCACTTGTATCTATAAATGTTCTGCATAAGAAAGTTCAATAGTGGGTATGGGCACATTCACTTTCTAATTTGGAATTTAAAAAATATTTTTTACAAAAAGATAAATAACACACATTCCACTCACTGTGCAATTTGGGATGGTATCTAAATAGGTGATGTTTAATTTTACACAGATAGAATTTCCTCCCTAAAAGACAACAAACAAATACAATTCAATATTAGCTATTTTATTTCCACAAATTGGCATTAACTTTCTTTTTTGTTATTATCATCATTATCATTCACTGCTGGTGTTGACCAGCAGGATGACACTCAGATTTATTGTATGAGTGTGAAAGTGAGGCCTAGGAGATTTACTTTTACTACACGAATATTACAATTTTCACTATGATGCTCCATTTAATATATATACAAAACTTTATGAGAAACCTTTTCTGGGTTTATTTTAATTGAAATGGACACAGAGATGAACAAGAAAGGAGAAAAGAGAGGAAAAAATATGGGGAAAATGTTGGAAAGGAAAGAAAAAGGAATAGAGGAGAAAAGAAACATAGAGAAAATACAAGTCAACATTCCAGTGGAAAGAGAAAAAAACTTAAAGAAACCACAACAACAAGCAGCATATGCAGGTATAATAATAACAGTTAGATTTATTTGAAGTATATTTTTTTCTGATGAAAGTGTGGATGTTCCAATACACATCATTCATTTCAAAGAAAAAAATGGCAGTAATTGTTGGTTTGCTTTTATATGCTTTTCTTGTGTGCACACAGTGGTTGTATTGTCTAGGTAAGTAGAACCATGGTGAAAGTAGTTTTTGATGTATAGAAAAAAATTATTATTTTTATTGGTGATCTGTGGTCATTCCTGTGGCCTGTTATTACTCAACATTTATACATTAGTCTTTTGTTAATGACATATTTATCTCAAAAGACAACATGAACAAAGAAGCTGCGGCTTTATTGGTAAAGCCATTTATCTCACTGTGATGAAACTATTCCACAAATACAGTTGGTGTATAGATGCAGTTTTCTCTTGCTAACATCACCTAACACTTACTCTATTAAAAATAATGGAGCGATTCCATGTTTGTCATAATTTGTGTATCTTAAAATAATTCCTCCCCTGACATGACTGATGAATTATGATCAGTAACATTGTACTTATCTGCAGATTCATTCTGTCTACAAATAAACTTCTGCAGAAGCTTGGGGTGGTTTCATTGTGGGTTTCCTGTTAGATTTGCTAAACCAAAAGTTTTACTCGACTGTTTTCCACTCCTGATCCTGAAAACAGTTTCCACTAATGTGGTGCAATTTTGATGCAAAGTCACAATTACTGCAGGTTTTCCTTTGGAAGATCTAAACACAAGTGAACAAGGATTTTTAGCACAACAGCTCTATTTAGTCAATCTATGTGGATAGAAATAGAGATTTCAGTTGTGGTGCTTTTCAGCTTTGTCTTTTCTTGTGATGTAAGCATACAGAAAGTATAGTTGGTCAGTCTATTTCTACCAGGCCACATTGATAGTGAAACTTTCCAGTCTACTGAGCATAGAGGAGTTAATAAATCTCTTTCGTTCAACTATCATGCACCAGATCAAAACAGTCCATAATAGGTATAAATTGTCATCCCAAAAGAGACAAAGTTGAAAAATTTCCAAAACTCTGCATTTGTAATAATTAACAATAGTAAATCTTTACTGCAAATGTTTGTGTTAATTTTGACATTAATCCACAGGCAGCACTTCTTGTGCCTGGATCAGTATTCAATAGTACAGAGTATGTCACTCTGCTGAAACTTTTTGTTTATTGAGTGGAATAGAAATTCCAGTTATTGGAACCAAAAGTAGAAAAAAAAGTCCAGAGCCGTACCTGCCTGACAATACTCTTACTGTAAGTATCAAGTTTGTTTTATGAAAACCCAGTGCTCCCAATTTCCCCATGTTTAAGTTTAACCTGCAAAACATCCATAGTTACTACTTTAGAACAAGATTTGCAAGATGTATTTTTTATTCCTAGCTTTTAGCTTCCTTCTACTAGTCCTTCGTACGTTGTTTGTCAAGGATGTGTTAGTTTTATTGTTGTCATGAATTCCTTAAATAACAAAGTTGGTAGGAAGGTTTGCCATTGACCCCCATCTCTTTGCTCAGTCAAACAGGAAACCCACAATAACAAAGAGACGCTGTCATTTCTGCAAAGGTTTAGAGACTGAACCTGCAGATTAGTTTCACTGTCCGAGGCAAATTATACATGCTGAGAACAAAGATCACGCACTGAGACACCAACTGCAACAAACATCCAGTTGACAAGTGATATGTTTAGCTGTTGGTATGAAGCTTGTTTTTAATTTTGTGGGTGAGATGTTGTTCTGTACAAGTGCAGGAAGTTAAATACCCAGAATTTTATATATAAAAAAATATATACAGTAACAAATATATTTGTTCATGCGTCAAAGAAATTGTTTCGTATCCGTTCTTGAGAAAAGTTTCTAATTAACAAATTGTGGAGCATACCAGAGCCAAGTAGGGTTCAGAAGCAAAAAGAAATTACATTTTTGACAATATGTATTTTATTTTTTAATGAATTTGTTAATACGGTGTGTATATACTGTATCTCTTTCTAATGAAATCTATTTATTTATCATTCTGGATCTGATCAGAATAAAAAGGAACAAGCCATGACGTACATATATAAACATTTTATTCTAGTTGCACAGTATACTGGAAAATGAGTTTCCCCCTTTAAAATGAGATCTCGGTCTCAACAGGTTTACCTGGTTAAATAAAGGAAGTACTTTTCTCAGATGATTTATACATACTGAAAGATCAAAATGCCACAACTCACTGTTTATAAAGACTGCAAGGCACTTTGTTTTTAACTGCCTTTCGGGTAGTCATATTTACCAAGTTTGTAAAAATCTTTTTATTGTTTTTCTGTAATGCAGTCTCTTGATATTAGGCTGTGGGATATTTTATGACATGGCTATTTAAAGAATACATTTCTGCTTAATTTTTACTTAATTTCTGCTTAATTTTTCTCTACCTATGATGCAGTTTTGATCCTCACAGTTTCACAATATTTCACACCTTTGAAACGGTTGCAACAAGTTCTCAGAGTTTGGAGAAAAAAACCCCATTGTTGTACGTAAAACCCACAGGAAGTGGGTAGGTCAGTGAAAGACATGTTCATGTCAGCAAATGCTAAAGTGTGACTTTCCCAAGTAAGCATGTACTTAGGTTTAAAGTTAAAAACCTAGATTTCAAACGTTAAATCTAGGTTGAAAATCAGTAGAACAAAGCATCTACTGTTATTTTCAACTTTAACCCTCAAGAAATGACTCAAGATCATTTTAGAAGTAAAAGTGTGTGACTAATAAATGGTTGTGCCCACTGACGTCTGCTGTTGCTAATGGCAAGACTTTATTTATAGAACTCAACATTCAACTGGTGGCTTCAGGTCTAGCAAAGTTTTGTAACAGAACCATTTTTCAGGGTGAAAGAAATAAATTGTAATTTTTTTAAAGAGATTATCTGGGAATTAAAGACATTCGTTATGAATGTTAATGGTTCTAAGCTTGAAAGCACAGTCGGTAGCACTATTGCTTTGGTGTAACAAGATTTTCAGCTTGGATTCTTTCTGCATGGAGTTTGCATGGTCTCCCCATTGTTGTGTTATCTCCAGGTTCTCTGGCTTCCTCCCAAGGTCCAAGAAAATGACTGCTATATTGATTGGTCTTTCTAAAACGCCATAAGGTTTGAGTGTATTTTTGTGTTGCTATGTAATGGCTTGTCCAGGATACATACCCCTCTCACTCAATGGCTGCTGGTGATTCCTGCTCGCCCGTGACACTGCATTGACAAGTGGTTATTGAGTATAACCACTTGTCAATAACAAGTGGTTATTGACTATAATATGATAGACTGATGATAAATAATGATAATGATAAATGAGTAGCTCATGCTTTCAATACGTTAAACAGGAATAACTTATTATTAAACTAATAGTCAAATACTCACAAATCTATTAATTACTAATCATACTAATCATACTAATCTGATATATTTTTCTTTTCAATGGCGATATATTTACTACCTGAAAAATATTTTATAAGCAGTACGAGCAAAGAATCGTCTGCTATTTATTCAGAAAGGAATCCCTGAAAAGCTGAGTTTTTGTCCAAACTGCAAAGAGTTATTTAAAGTCATCAGTGAACAATTTTTAAGCTTGCGAGCACGAGGTACGTGATTAAAACTGCTTTTTCTGTCAATCTCCTTCATTTTAATAGGTTTTGTGGCGCCCTCCATTGGATCATTGCAGAAGTGCAGACATGTCATGAGATAAACTGGTTAAAAACTAATTGTTAAACATGGTTCATGTAGTTGTGTGAAGGGTATGCAAAAAAGCAAAAAGAAATATCCTGGGTTTATATCATGCATAAAAAATAAATTATGAGTAAAGTCAAGTTGAACATTATCAAGTAAAAAGTTAGAAAGTCAGTGGGAAAACTCAACAACTTACATAGTAATGTAGTCTACAACAGTATGATATATATTTAACTATAAGCAGGTGTTGTTTATCTCTCTCTCTTATATATGTACACATATATATATTGCTCAAAAAAATAAAGGGAACACTTAAACAACACAATATAACTCCAAGTAAATCAAACTTCTGTGAAATCAAACTGTCCATCTAGGATGTGTTATTTGAGTGTTCCCTTAATTTTTTTGAGCAGTGTATATATATATATATATATATATATATATATATATATATACTATATATATATATATTATATATATATGATATTATATATTATATCTATGATTATCTATATCTATGATAAGATATATAAATATATATATATATTATATATATATATATATATTATTATAATATTATTTATTTATCTTTTGAGATCATTTTATTGATTAAACTTTAAGCAAGTTAATACTATGTGTTGCACACTTAATAGTTAATCAGTATGATTTTAGCAGGTTCTTTTATTGATAAAAACTGTTAACACAGATATGAGTGAGCGCCTCCGCCGATCAGCCGTTGACTCGCTTCATAGATAAATATTTACAATCTAGCTCAAACAGTTACTTTTTCATAACTTTTGCTCAACTATCTGGCTATTTTACCTTAGCTTATGTCGTTTATACAAGACAACTAATATAAATAGCTGCGCTAATTGATACTTACCTGTTAACACAGACCAGACCGACAGTGAGCGCCTGTCGGTCTGGTCTGTAATCTGAGCTGTTGACTCGCTCAGTCAGGAGTGCTCACTGTGTTCTACATACCCTCTGGTGGCGAACTGCTGTAGCTACAGTTTAATGCCTCAGTCCGAATAGAAGTGCAACTTAAAACTAATTTCTATAACCAAACCAAAGTCTTTAAATAAATTAAGAAAAGCGAGGGGGTGTAATTATTTCTAATGTACATTCTATCACACATGGAACTGTCTGAATATTTGATATTTGAGCTCTACAAATAAACAAGTCAAGTTTATTTGTACAGCTCATTTTAAGCCAAATGCTTTACATGGTGAAGCATGGTGAAAGTAAAAAGTAAATTGAAGTGGCATATTAAAAAAAAGTGAAGAAACGTTGAACTACAGACTCCAATTAATAATGTTAATAAATATAATAGTTACAAATAACTTAAAAAAAAAATGTTATAACATTGATTAAAAATGAACTCAGGGTACTTTGTTGTATCACCACTAGGCTACTGTGACTTGATCATGTATTAGTAGATCAAGACTAAAAAGTGCGGGTAACCCTGCTGTAAGGTTATGTGATGTTCCCTAACAGATCTACAAGACCAATAAATTAACAAAATTGCAGACATTAGTGAAATGTCAGACATTATAAGACTTAACTTAAGCATTATCTGTTTATATATTTCTGGGTTTCCAAGCATACAAAAAGGAGATAACATTTTATTTAAGGCATAACACACATTATCTTAGAAACGATTTTAGTAATGAGCCTGTACGCTTTCATAGCATTTTTTTTTGCAGCTTACACACCCCAGTTTCTCCATTTTTTGGTGATAAAGGATTTTCTATTCAATTCTATCCTGAATTAAATGATTAGACATATGGTTGACAGAGGACATTTGTATCTTGTTAAATGTAAAATACCTAAAACTGTACATTCATTTTGTTTCTCAATTTTCTTTTTAATTTTTTTTTATTTGCAAAATGTTCAGGTGGACAGGTCAAAGCAGGTTGTAAAATAACACGATCACAGAAAATCTGAGGTTAAAATGTTTCCAGTCATTAGAAATGCAATTCAGGTTAAAGTTAATGACATTGAAAGAGCCTAAAAATAAATTTTAATGTCGAAAATTCAAAAATGAAACGCATGTTTTTACTGTTCATGAAATCTAAAGTAAAATACAGTTATTAGAAGAGTATAATTTGTTGGAAACTTCCCTGATGTTTTTGTCAAAGCTGAGCACATTTTCTTTCAGACATGCAGCCATGTCTGGAATAGTCAGTGCATGGCTTCATTCAAGACAGATTTAAACACCATCAAATCAAGTTTTCTGAAAATGATTTACTTGTGATTGTGAAGGTTACTCATTTTTGTTTGATTTCAGTGTTAGAGGAAGAACATAAATCAAAGAAAGTAATTAGAAATTCTCTTTAAATTTTGTTTTAATTAACTATGATTCTCCTCCTGGAATGTCTTGATAGCAGAGTATGTGCTGAAATCTGAATTTGGGAGCGTCCTCTTTCTCTTAGTTCTTTGTGATGGCTGATGAATTTCCAGGGCAGCATAACACACATTCTCATCCTAGGATTTAAAATTCAGAATCATCACTATTTGGTAAAGCTTAATTACCATTAAAGACAATACATTTTTCTAAAGCACAAAAAATTAATGTTTGTTTAATTGTACCTGTGTTTCTTCTGTTTGTCTTAAAGAGTTTCCTCTCTTTTTCTCAGCTTGGGTGTTTGCTGCGGATGTTAGAAAATCTCCAATGTAATAAAATTGAAAGAAACAAACAATCTTGGTTTCAAAGCTTTAAATGAGAAAAACCATTAAAACTGTATTTACCTGACTTTTGGCATAGCAGGTAAACCAGAAATGCGGAGAGGAGAGCTGAGAGAGCAGAAAAAAATGGACACAGAGCAAAGAGCAGCTTCCAGCACAAACTGCATTCCTCCACTGTCATGGAAATATTTCGTTGAGTCTCTGTATCTAAAAAGGAATAAACCTATAATTATCATAAGAATGGAAATAGTGCCTGTTATCATGTTTTATCAAAATGTAATAGATTATTGACTGTGTGCATTTTATGACTGGACTTTTGTGTTTCTATGATGTAAAGCACTTTGAATTGCCTTGTCGAAATGTGCTATACAAATAAACACAATTAATTGAATTACTTATCCATTTTTTCTTTAGAATGATTGAACATAGGGCTAATGCAAAGAGATGGTATTTTTTTAAATCTCCTGCTGGAACTTTTACAGCTTTAATAGCTGATTCAGTAAATTCTGATAACCTGTTGTATTTCATTGATAATAATTTAACGGGAATGATGAGTCATTTGCTAAAAAATGAAAAGCATTTGAGGAAACTTTTTCATTCTCATTTGCAATTAGTTTTGCAAACGTACAAAGCACATAATTCTCTCTAACAAACCACTTGAAAGATTTTTCAACAATTTTCTTTTTGCATTTTCAAAATGTTACATTTAGAGATAAAATATGTTTCGGTGAAACATGAAATTGGTACGGTTTTAAACAGTTAACTTTCAGTTGCTCAAACTTGTCTAAAATAAATATGCAGCAGTGTTATTACTGTCCTATAATCAGAAAGCAGTACTTACAGAGTGTGATCTTTGTGGTGATGTTGCCATAGAGGTAAGATTCTTGAATGAAAATGTTTTTGTTTTCGTCTTTCTTTACCTTCGTCTCCAAAGTTCCACAGTAATAAAGTCCCTCATCTGAATTAGTGACGTTTATGATCATCAGGTCATAGGAGTTGGACGACTCATTCTTCACAAATTTAAAACGAGGGAATGTGATTTCACCCCTATAAACAGAGTTCTTCCAGTTTACAATAAGAGTAGGCTGGTATTCATGGGAACAGTTCCTGAACCAAACTACATATATTCCAATTGACACTTTGCAGTCACAGTTAATGGTGATGTTGTCTCCAGGCCGGACAATCGTCTCCAACATTGAATCAGAAATGGAGCAACGACTCCAGGAAAAAAGCCCTAAAAAAACGACATTTAGAAGAAAAAGCATGTGAATATTACTCCAGATTTAAACCCTAAATGTTGCATATATTTAAACTGTGAACATAGTTTAGGTTTTGCAAAGAAACATGAAACATGCTTATTGTTATTAATATATTGGCAAATCTTAAAATTACCACAAAGAACAATGAGAATCTTCAGCAGTTCATCCATGACTGATGCTGACCTGGATTTAAGTGACAGTTTTGTAGGTTTTCTTTGCAGACGTTATGACGCAGAGTTTTCCGTTAAAGGAGATGCAGCAGATGATTGGCTGCTTGAATGGAACATTTTATTCTGAGGTTTCTTTTGGCTGAGTTAGGGGCATGATGTGAATTTGGAGAGTGTTTCAGGTGTTACAGCTCTTTGAAATATCAGAGTGATATGGATGAACTGCTGAAGGAGTTTTGGATTAGACTATGTACTTTATTTGATGAGTTTTATTTTAAAAAAATTTTTAATCTTTATTCAATGTGTTAAAAGGCAGTGCAAGGTAAAAATACATAGTAATATGCAGTTCCTTAAAATATTTCCTAATTATGTAATATATTTTTGTCTGTTTGTTGTCGTTTAGAGGGGAAATTCTATCTGGGTAAAATTAAACATCACCTATTTAGATACCATCTCAAATTGCACAGTGAGTGGAATGTGTGTTATTTATCTTTGTATAAAAATTATTTTTAAAATTCCAAATTAGAAAGTGAATGTACCCATACCCACTATTGAACTTTCTTATGCAGAACATTTATAGATACAAGTGCACTCATACACACACAGGTGTTTAGATTCAGGTGTTTGTCAGATACTCTCTCATTTGCCACTAAATACATCTTATATTATCATGTACCGTATATTTTCCAGTGTTGTTATATGTAAGAAATTGCTTATTAATACTAATAATGTTTTTGTGTTACATGCTATATTCATGTCACATTGAATTTTTAAAATTTGCTCAGTTTTTAGCTGTTTATTTATGAATGATTAGGTTTTATTGTGTTTTTTCATTCTTTTAGTTATTCTTTTTCCTGTTAGATTTAAGTTTTACCAGCTCCCCAGTTAGTGTGTTCTCCTCCCCTGTGCCATGCCCCTGATCTCTTGTGTTGTAAATTTTATTTTCATTCATCACTTAGTAAAATTACCATCATGAGATCCACAATGTCCTGTTTGCATTTTGGTCCAAGTAAATGCAATTATACCCTAACGGTCTTTGTCAACATGTCATGTTGAAGTTTTGCTTTTATTTTGCAGGAAACTTGGTTTAGCAGTTCCCTATTCAGATCTAAAGGTGAAGACACATTAATTTGAAACTAGTAGAAAACAAGTACATTTGAGAAGCTCATACAACATCTTAAAATAAACATTTCTCCCATATTAAACAAAAAAAAAATCTTAACAACAGATCTGAAAATAATGTTTAGATTTTCACACAAATTAGCCATTCTATTTCCACAAATTGGCATTAACTTTCTTTTTTATTATTATCATCATTATTATTCACTGCTGGTGCTGTCAGCAGTGTGACACTCAGATTTATTTTGTGAGTGTGAAAGTGAGGCTCAATAGATTTACTTTCACAACATGAATATTACAATTTTCACCATGATGCCCAATTTAATATATATACAAAACTTTATGAGAAACCTTTTCTGGGTTTATTTTAATTGAAATGGACACAGAGATGAACAAGAAAGGGAGAAAAGAGAGGAAAAAATATGGGGAAAATGTTGGAAAGGAAAGAAAAAGGAATAGAGGAGAAAAGAAACATAGAGAAAACACAAGTCAACATTCCAGTGGAAAGAGAAAAAATCTTAAAGAAACCACAACAACAAGCAGCATATGCAGGTATAATAATAATAGTTAGATTTATTTGAAGTATATTTTTTTCTGATGAAAGTGTGGATGTTCCAATAGCCTACACATAATTGATTTCAAAGAAAAAAATGGCAGTAATTGTTGGTTTGCTTTTATATGCTTTTCTTGTGTGCACACAGTGGTTGTATTGTCTAGGTAAGTAGAACCATGGTGAAAGTAGTTATTAGATGTATAGAAAAAAATTATTATTTTTAGTGGTGATCTGTGGTCATTCCTGTTATTACTCAAAATGTATAAATTAGTCTTTTGCTAATTAAATATTTATCTCAAAAGACAACATGAACAAAAAAGCTGCAGTTTTATTGGTAAAGCCATTTATCTCACTGTGATAAAAATATTCCACAAATACAGTTGGTGTATAGATGCAGTTTTCTCTTGCTAACATCACCTAACCCTTACTATATTAAAAGTTACTGTGCTATTCCATGTTTGTCATAGTTTGTGTATCTTAAAATAATTCCTCTACTGACATGACTGATGAATTATGATCAGTAACATTGTACTTATCTGCAGATTCATTCTGTCTACAAATAAACTTCTGCAGAAGCTTGGGGTGGTTTCATTGTGGGTTTCCTGTTAGATTTGCTAAACCAAACGTTTTACTCAACTGTTTTCCACTCCTGATCCTGAAAACTGTTTCCACTAATGTGGTGCAATTTTGATGCAAAGTCACAATTACTGCAGGTTTTCCTTTGGAAGATCTAAACACAAGTGAACAAGGATTTTTAGCACAACAGCTCTATTTAGTCAATCTATGTGGATAGAAATAGAGATTTCAGTTGTGGTGCTTTTCAGCTTTGTCTTTTCTTGTGATGTAAGCATACAGAAAGTATAGTTGGTCAGTCTAATTCTACCAGGCCACATTGATAGTGAAACTTTCCAGTCTACTGAGCATAGAGGAGTTAATAAATCTCTTTCGTTCAACTATCATGCACCAGATCAAAACAGTCCATAATATGTATAAATTGTCATCCCAAAAGAGACAAAGTTGAACAATTTCCAAAACTCTTCATTACATTACATTAGTAAATTTTTATTTCATATGATTGTGTTAATTTTGACATTAATCCACAGGCTGCACTTCTTGTGCCTGGATCAGTATTCAATAATACAGAGTATGTCACTCTGCTGAAACTTTTTGTTTATTGAGTGGAATAGAAATTCCAGTTATTGGAACCAAAAGTAGAAAAAAAAAAAAAGACCAGAGCTGTACCTGCATGACAATACTTTTACAGTATCAAGCTTGTTTTATGAATAACCCTGTGCTCCCAATTTCCCTGTGTTTAAAATTAACCTGCAAAACATCCATAGCTACTACTTTAGAAGAAGACGTGATTTGTAAGATGTACTTTTTATTCATAGCTGTTAGCTGCCTAGTCTTTCATACAATGTTTATCAAGGATGTGTTAGTTTTATTGTTGTCATGAATTCCTTAAATAACAAAGTTGGTAGGAAGGTTTGCCATAGACCCCCATCTCTTTGCTCAGTCAAACAGGAAACCCACAATAACAAAGAGATGCTGTCATTTCTGCAGGGGTTGAGAGACTGAACCTGCAGATTAGTTTCACTGTCTGAAGCAAATTATACATGCTGAGAACAAAGATCACGCAATGAGACACAAACTGCAACAAACATCCAGTTGACAAGTGATATGTTTAGCTGTTGGTATGAAATTTTGTGGGTGAGATGTTGTTCTGTACAAATGCTGGACGTTAAATACCCAGAATTTTGTATCTAAAAAAAAATATATATAAACTAATATGTTCGTTAATGCTTCCAAGAAATTGTTTCATATCCGTTCTTGAGAAAAGTTTCTAAGCAACAAATTGTGAAGCATACCTGAGCCAAGTAGGGGTCAGAAGCAAAAAAGAAATTACATTTTCGACAATATGATTTTTTTTTTTTTTATGAATTTATTAGTATGGTGTGTATATACCTATTTTTAATAAAATCTATTTACTTATTATTCTGGATCTTACCAGAATGAAAAGGAACAGGACATAAACTTTTTAATTTACACAGTATACTGGAAAATGAGTTTCCCCCTTGAAAATGAGATTTAGATCTCAATAGGTTTAACTGGTTAAATAAAGGAAATACTTTACTCAGATGATTTATACATACTGAAAGATTATAATGCCACAACTCACTGTTTATAAAGACTGCATGATTGAATAAGGCATTTTGTTTTTAACTGTTTTTCGGGTAGTCATATTTACCAAGTTTGTAAAAATCTTTTTATTGTTTTTCTGTAATGCAGTCTCTTGATATTAGGCTATGGGGTATTTTATGACACGGCTATTTAAAAAATACATTTCTCCTTAATATTTACTGATGACTTGGTGGAATTTTGGCTCTCTCTACCTATGATGCAGTTTTGACCCTCACAGTTTCACAGTATTTCACACCTTGAAACGGTTTGCAACAAGTTCTCAGAGTTTGGAGAAAAAAAACCCATTGTTGTACGTAAAACCCACAGGAAGTGGGTAGGTCAGTGAAAGACATGTTCATGTCAGTAAATGTTAAAGTGTGACTTTCCCAAGTAAGCATTTACTTACGTTTAAAGTTAAAAACCTAGATTTTAAACGTTAAATCTAGGTTGAAAATTAGTAGAACAAAGCTCCTACTGTTATTTTCAACTTTAACCCTCAAGAAATGACTCAAGATCATTTTAGAAGTTAAAGTACTTATAAACAACTATTGTACCCACTGACGCAGGCTGTTGCTAATGGCAAGACTTTATTTATAGAACTGAAAGTTCAACGGGTGGCTTCAGGCCTAGCAAAGTTTTGTAACAGAACCATTTTTCAGGGTAAACTGTGAAATAAATAAAATGTAGTTTTTTAAAGAGATTATCTGGGAATTAAAGACATTCGTTATGAATGTTAATGGTTCTAGAGGGAGAGGCAAGCTGTTAAGGATAATATGACGGCATTACTTTGGAAAGCTGATCACGTACTAAAAAACCTTTTTTTTTTCCAGATCATAAATCTGTCCAGTCTTATGTGTTTTGACTGTTTGTTTATAAAAGTGCTAAGCAGAGCTGTACTGTTAATTTTGTTGTACGGCTTACTGTGCAGTGACAATAGATATAATCTGATGTTAAATTAATCTTCAAATGATAGAATCTAATGCTATGTGATATAATGTGGAGTAGAATATTCTGTAGTATTCTGGAGTAGAATAGATCAGAGGAAGGTGCTTTGATCCAATGTCTCCTTGAACAAAAATAATATTTTTATTCAAGGAGGGCCACCAATGCATTGCAATAGCTTGACTAATAATGGGAATGCAGGAAAACCCAGGAGTTGTTGAAGATGGAACATACTGTGGATATGGTGCCATGTTGTCAGGGTCCAGTTTAGCTTAGAATGCTTGATAAAATACATCCTTCATATCCCCAGATGAAGCCCAGTATCCTCCCATCTACCAAGATACTGGTAAATGGGAGAAACTCGTATATATTCATCTGCTACAATGTTTTCCTAATGCTAAATTTTTGCTCTGGGAACCTCAATTCCAGGCCTCAAGGGCCGGTGTCCTGTGACCATTAAATGTGTCTCTGCTTCAACAAACCTATGTCTAATAAACAGGTATCACTAGGACTCTAGAGAACCTGACTGCACACTAAGAAGGTACAGTATATGTTTCAACTTTTCTGCATAACCTTATACACACAATGATTTGTTTTATTTTTTAAATATAAAAGCTTGATTTATGTTGCTAGTACAGGCGTTTGGTTGTTTTTAGCAAACAGTGGGTCAAAAGTTGTGACTCAGTTTGTTGGGTTACAAAGAACAGGAGATTCATCTATCTTCAAAGATCATGTTGAACTATGCAAGAACCTGAATAGACTTCATTGGACCTCTTCTGCATTGTGTAAATTAGGCCCTGATCTAAGCTGATAACCCAACCCTGTTCAATCAATCAATCAATCAATCAATCAATCAATCAATCAATCAATCAATCAATCAATCAATCAATCAATCAATCAATCAATCAATCAATCAATCAATCAATCCAATTTTATTTGCAGAGCACATTTCAGCAGCAAGGCATTTCAAAGTGCTTTACATCATAACAAACACAAAGTCATAAAGTGGGGGGTTCTTGCCTTTGCATCCACAAAATGTTTACTTGTTACACTCCTTCTGTTAATCAACCCTGGATTGTCCAAATTTGATGCATGGCTGGGTCAGTAAAATACAAAGCTTAGAAAACAATAATTATTTCAATCCAATGCTATTTTTGGGCCATTTGAGAGATAAGATTTTACTGCTGCTGTCCTCCACTAGAGGTCAGAAGTGACTTAAAAGGCTCTGTGTACATGTCAGCGCTATAATCTGGTTCATATTTCTTATGACATTTTTTTTATTTCCCAGATAACACATGTCTCAAGGTAACTGATTACGTTTCTAATTAGTCTGCACTAAAAAGTTCATGTTTATGTGCAAATGTTAAATAAAACCATGAAGAATATTTGACTGGCAGCTGTGTTTGATTTCCACATTTAGGTGTAGGACTAATTTGTGTTTTATTCTCTTTATTTTTATTTCATATCCAATAAAGATAACTTTGACTTAGTAGTACAGTTTTAAACTATCTGTACTAAAACAATGAAAACTTCATCAAATTTAAAACAAATTGCTTGTTATATATTTTTTGGCAATTAATTTGAGCCTCTACTTCTTTATTTTTAACCATGTTGACTTCCATTGAATGTGTTACATGTTGGTGTCATATCCATCTAATGGTTTAATAATAATAATAATAATAACGATAAAATCCTAGAACGTTTCACTGTAGCAAAATGATGGTACTCAATAATATTTTTTTTGTAAAGTAATTGTTAATTGAAGTAACTGGGACTGATACATCTACGCAAAAATCTAATTTAAATTCCACTTGAGGTTACATGTAAAGGTGTTTGAAAAATTCTAAAACTGACTATAACAGACATGACAGAGTTTCATTTGTTCAGTTTGTTCATTGGTCAACCTTTTCTTTTTGTATTTGTGTTGTTTGTTAGTTAGTTGTTTGGTCATGTTTGTCCAACTTTGTCCAAGTTTTGTTTTAAATGGAAAAAATATACAAACTCCAAAATCACATTATCGTGTCATGTCATGTAATGAATTCAGATGTCGTGATCAACATAAGTGCCCCTAATTCCAATCCATCTGCTGACCAAACATTGATGCTCTGTGAAATTGGGACACACAGATGACACTATTGGCTGTCGTCCAGACACAAATGACTTTCATGAGACTGTTTAACCCAGTGGCAAACTAGAGGCTCTCATAAAATAAACATATTTGCAAATGCTTGTGCAAATGTTTTGATTTTTCATTTTACTTGCTATGTTTATTTACTCTTTTTTACTTAACTTTTTTTAACTTTTGTTTTCCTCATTTAATGACAGTCATTTGCAGCCCAATTTTATAAGACAGAAACATTTTCTAAAATTATCAAAATGAAATATCCTGTCTCAACACTCAGCAAAATCCCACCCTGATCACAGTGGCTTTTAAAGTCATGTGAAATCATATCTGAAGATGTGAATGCTTAGTGAGACTTTTCTGCAATCATGTGCACAGACTTCAAAAACCACAAGATATGAGATGCAAATCCAAGGAGTGTGGTAAACAGAAAAGGTACATGAGAGAGCTGGGCTTAGAGACTTAAGTGCAAAGCCTTCAGATTCAAAACTGTATTCGTATTTTCACTTTTTATGTTCAGTACAGCTGTATATTTATGCACTGCATTTACTTTTACCATACGGTTTGCAGGTGTCTGAGTGAAAATGTTACCCAGAAGATTTTGAGCATTGCAGCTTTTAGTTCAGGCCCACACACACCATCAAGCACATGCAGAGGTCTGCTGAAACAAGTGTTTTAAAAGTCAATTGCTTGGTCAACTTCTAAAGCCCTCCATTAGCCAGTGCATATACAGAGTGGACAAAAGCTGCAGTTCCATGCTGCAGAACAAGAAATCTTTTCATTAAAATCTCAAAGCATTGTCAACATGTTTCTGTTTAGGGACACACATGGTGCCAGTATGACAATAAAAATGTATATTAAGAAATACATATTATTCATACGAAAATATATTCACATATCAAACGCTGATTGTGTAATGCATAAATATTTTTAGTTAAACAACGTTTCACATTTGTATTTTAATATTTCTATGACGTTATTAATGAATATTTTCTGTTTGGATTTTTTTTTGTTGTCCACTTGAAGATTAAAGAGGTATGTACATGGCAGCTCTGAGGTAATTTGAAAACAAGTAAAAGCTGGAATTGCTTAGCACGTGATGTGTGGCTGCACAGATGTGGAAAAAGTAAAATACTGCATAAACAAATACACATAAAATATTTGTTTTTCATAAGTATCACTCTGTGCTTTCATTTGGATATCTTCATATAAAGAAACATTAATATTTTGTATGCAATCTTTCCACATTCTTGCTCACTTTCGCTTGCTTAGGTAAATTGTTTTCTTGTTTGTCTGTGATGTAGTGTAGTTTGTATGTGTGTCAAACTAAACCTTTTTTTTTTATTTTTTATTTTTTACTTTTTTGTTGACCTGTAGTCTGCCTGAACTACAGGTCAACACATCCCTGCACTGGAACTTAAGCTCGCAATCTTCTAAGATGTCTCTAGATGGCACTGTGGCTACTTATTGAGACCTGCAAAGTGGAACTGCCTGTTTAGCACATCAATTACACTGACTCACTGTGCTCATCTCCATTTAGCGCTGCGGTGTTATCTGCAGCCCTTTACTGACTGGTTCATATTAATTGTATCTGACGGGTGAAAATTACTTATGCGCATAAAGGAAAAATATTATTGAGCCATACGAGAGCGATATTCGCTGCATTATGACAAAAAAAAAGAGTCAGCTTTATTACAGCTCTTACTTTTTTCTAGTATTATAATTACACAGGCTCTCTCCAGGCTGTTTCTCTTGTGAATACACAGAGTTCAATTAGTAAGACTTTCACAAATTTCCTAATGCTAATTTTCATTTGGTAAGTTATTGTAGATTGGAAAACATGTCTTTAAAAATGTATTAGAAAATTTAGTTAAATGTGCTAATATACACAGATGTACACAGCTGCTGCATTGCAAGTGCAAGTGCTTATCAATATTGCCGCTTCCCTCTAGTTCTGTCTTGTAAAATTCTTCTTCTCTACATAATCCTGCTAACATACTTGCACCTTTTGTTATTATATGTGATGTACCGACACCAAGCTCTGCAGAAGTGCACTGGGTAAGTGTGAGGTGGAAGAAGGGGACATATCATCTATTACAAATAATGGAGAAATAAGACGAAAAGGGGTGGCATACATATTTATCATCCAGCCAAGTCAATCCTTTGTAGAATCACTATTTGTACAATTGGAGCTACTATGTCTCTATCAGCTTAGCACATATAAAGACTGAAATGTTGAGCAAGCATTTGTTGATACTACTTTCAAGTCTTTCCACAGATTTTCAACTGGAGGTACGTCTGGTCTTTTACTGGGCAATTGTCACCATTTTAACGCTGTAAGTTTAGGATCATTGTCCAGAATGAGGGTGAACCTCTGCCCTAGTCCAAGGCCTTTCTGGTTTTCTTCCAGAGCCACAGCATGATGGTGATATCAAAATGTTTTATGAGGTTGTGTATCCACAGTAGGATACTGTTCACTAATTAGGCGCCTCCTGAGGATAGTTATTTTTTTATATATCAAAAAACATTTACATCTAATACTTTTTTATTCTTAACAAAAGAATGTGTCCATCCCCTTTTTTCTATTTGACATTTTTGTGATTGTGATATCCTGTGATGAGAAATAAAAACCCACATGTAATATCTTGAACATTGTGGTTATAATGTTATTTGATAAAATTTAGATAAATACATTTTATAGCATGGTTATTGATTGTATGTTAATGTTATCATTTTACAATACAATTAAGTAATTTAGATACCATAAAAGTGACCTTTTATCATAAAGGTTGATAACTTGCTGTAACCTGTTAAAAACCGTTTGATTCTGATCAAACGTCTAAACAACATAGATTATACAAAACTGCCTCCCTTTTTATACTTGAACATAAATAATTTTGTCACAGCTTACTTTTCTGTCTCATTGTTTTTCTCCCTCTGAGATTCAACCTGAAACCTGCTCTGCAGTAACAATGTTTTTATAAGTAAGGTAACTATGGCTACAACATGTATTCAAGCACCTTTAAATCATGCAGAGCTGGCACTGGGTGAGAGGTCAGTGTACAATCCTGTTTTACATCAGCTAACAATGGAAAATAGGTAATTACTTTGTGGATTTTTGTACACCATTGTTTCCATTTGATATAAAACGAATCCTCTCGCGCCACATTTGAAAATTATAAATTCAATTTTCAAAGAATGAAAGACAACAATTCAGAGAATGTATCTACCGCTTTCATGTTTTTTTCTCCCCCTCTGACTAAATTGAAGCCAAACAAAAACCTGGGCCATAAGTGTCCAATTTTGATTTGATCTAATACTGAAACAACTTGATGGACAAATCTACGCTCATGTGCACAACACTGAAATATAAAAAAGTTGTCTTTTTTAAAAAAATTGACGATCAGTTATATTTTTGTTGTCAAGGTACTCATGCCAGTTGCTACTTTGAAAAATAACATTTTATTATTTGTAATTCAGAGAGGCTTCATTCAATGTCCTTGCAAGACCCATGCAATTTCAGTCGAGGGCTAAGGTAAGGGCTTCAAGGTGGAGGTTGCTCTGTAAATGGTTTTTCAGCTTTATTTCACTTCACCCTCAAAGAAATAAGCATCACAAAATTGTGAACATGCTTTGTGAAAGTCCTTGGCGCTTCATCTTAAACTATGCCAGTTTCGTTTTTATCAATTCATTACTTGTGTTGAAATGGCTTGCTTTTTCTTTTTACAATCCCTTAGTCTGTGTTTTCTTCAGTGGCCTGACTTCTTAGGCCCCTTTCCCGACATATATATTTTATGTGCATCATTGCATGTTTGTTTAATATTAGCAGAGTCACCAGCGCAAAGCAATACTGCCCTGATTTCCTTTCTGTGTCTAGAAACCCTTCATATGACTCATCTCATTGTATCCTCAGCGTAAAAATCTCTGTCACTTCCACCTCGTCACAGTGATGCTTTTTGGGGAGCATGCAGGGTTTTGAAAGGCTGTATTTTATGCCAAGCCATGATCTTCTTGTAAGCTAATCCCAGATGTTTCTGATGTGCTAGCCTTACCAAAAACATTCAAACAAGAGAGAAATATAGAACTAATTTTCAACTTATTGTGGATTTGAAATGCAGTGTCAGTGGCGAAAAGAAATCGGCTATAATATATTTACTCTTGTATTCACACAGCTCTTGTGTCGTCTGCATCAAAGTCATCACCTAACACAGTATTTTTTTTAGTTTTTGTCCTCTCCTGCTGTTTGGACTTGTGATCTGGCTCGTCTGTTGTGTGTTTGGGGCCACTTTTAAATGGAAATTGTTTTACAGGGTATGCATTGCTGAAGTGCCAAGTCATTAAAATCTTGGTTTTTCCACACACTGAGATACCTTACAGGTCCCCTTGTGGGTGTGCAAAATTGACAAAACTTAAGCTATTGATGAGCAAACTAGGCCAGATGAATTTGGTCTCAGTACTTTCACATAATAGTGTATGGAGTTACAGTTTTTTGGTATGTTTTAATGGGTAAATCATTGTGCCATATGGTCACTGTTCTTGTTTCATCCCCCCATTTAATTTGTTTGTTCTCATTTGTACACCTTGTTTCTTCTATCGCTCCTTCTGTCTCTCCATTCCAGGTGCTAACTTTGAAATAATTCAACATGCACTCCAAATGACTGTGAATCATTCATTCAGGATATATGCATATTTCTATACTTCCATGAATTTCTTGCCCCATTATTTCCCTTCAATCATTTTAATCTTTTTGCCTCAGTTATGTGTTTCTCATATATTTTGTTTGACCCCTTCTTTTTTTTTCCAAAGCAGAGGCAATGTCAGTAGTGTTGCAGTAGTTTTCACTTTATGTCAGGCTGTTGCCAGAGTAGTACCGGGTTGTTCATGATCATAACTGGTTTCCTTTCTACGATGAGTGTGACAGTTTTGGTAAGACGGCAGTAGGTTGAACACATTTAGGTGTTTCAAGCACAATGCTCCCAAACATACATCAAAACTATGTTAGAAATCTACAAAACTCAACTCTAAATTTGTGGACGGTGCTTAAAGGCTGACCTTACACATAGAAGCAATTTAAAAGGTTAAAAGAGAAAAACAATATATAAACATCTGGGTAGAATCATGTCATAAGCTTGTTGATGATTAGCTTCTTAAATTCACTCAATTTATATATATATATATATATATATATATATATATATATATATATATATATATACTAAATTAATTTATTTTATTAATTCATTTCGCAAGCTGAAAAACAGTGTATACGTTAATTACACACATATTCATGTTTTAAAATCTGTATTTCTTTTAAGTAGGATGATTTTCTGTTTACACAATGAAAACATGACATAATTACCCATATGGTTAGAATATCACATGAGACCAATGGAAAAAAAAAATCCACATATTTGAGCTTAATGAAATACATTTTAATTGCTGCTATTTCAGTTGTTACTTTAAAAGAAAACTTTTAACCTGACAAACAAGCCTCATCGGATCACTGTATAATTCATGGAATATGACTAAACTGGTCTATTCAGTTCTGGCCTTTTATGGATAAATAAAATCCTGAATAGATTTAATGTGCTCAGTTCTTTCTTTTTAAAAAACATAATTGAAGTTGTTTTCCTCTTTTTTCCAAATAAATAATTATAATCCCAGTTTTTAAATGATAGTTTTAAATGATATCCTCATTGAGGGTCTTATTGTACAGTTCCACTATTTGGAAATGTTATGCCTCATTTTTAATAAAGTGACATCTTGGTGAACCAGGGGAGTTGTTTGATATTCAATATTTGAAGGGACTCAGTGCGTAGGCAGCATTGTTTCTACCTGTAATTTAAGCAGCCAGTTGAACTTGACTGACATTGTTCTACCACAGGAATATAGATTACTTCAGGAAACAGATATACTGTGATCCAGTGTGAACCATGAAACACAGATCATTGAAAACCACAGTGACATCACTCTAATAAATCCAATCAAACTTCAAGAATAATGTGTATAACAGCACCAAATAATTCAAAAGGAATGATTTTAAAAAAGAGAAATTCCTCTCATCTTCCCATCAAGGTCAATTCATAGTGCTCTATCGTTTTTTTTCTCAAGTGCACCGAGTACATCATCTGGTAAAGACACAGTTTTACAAGGGGGAATCAGTCAGTCAGCGACACACATTCTGTCCCCCATGGCCCGCCCCCTGAAAGAAGACGGAGCAGCTCTGCAGCAACTACGTCACCGTGGACACGTGAGACAAACTGCCCAGAATCATTTTCCAGTTGACTCCTACTTAGCTCCTTCCACACTGAGCCAATTTTCAACAAACGCAGTCACACATACAAACGAGCACAGACCCGTGGAGTTATAATGCACCAGAGCATCCGTCCACCCCCACACACACACGCACGCACGCACGCACCCACACACGCACACACACAAAGGCACAGCTTACTCTCGCTGCATGCCAAAACAGGGGTCACAGCCACTCGTGGTGAGTGAATGCCAAGCAGACTGGAGCAGATGAAGAGACGAAGGGAATCACAACACATGCTCTGCCTCCCCTCTTTTCCATGCTCACTCAGTGTTGGCCTTTCCGTGTTCTCTCGATTCCCCCCCCCCGCGGCTGTTTGTCTGAGTGCTTCAGCCATAAGTGACACTGCTTTTCATCCATTAGCCTTATTAATCTTTTTTAATCGGCAGAGAGTTAACACTCGTTGGCAGCACTGTTATCCTGTGGGGTTAACATTCAGCAGTTTAGCAGCCAATAGGTGACTTGTTCTCAATTACTGACCGATAAAACATAATCACACTTGGTGACATTTCGGAAAAGAAGTCTGGGCTCGAGGGCACTTTAGACAATCACACAGATACACACTGATTTTTACATAACTGGAAGGCCAAATATAAAATTGTAGAGCTACAAAAGTATTTACATAAACTTTATGAAAAGATGCCATCAGAAAAAATATTTCCTGTATTGGATCGATTATGATCACTGAATTTATTTCATCTCAGAAAAATTTTATGGATTTTTTTTCACATAGATTTATTACATTCTTTGAATCAGGAACTAAGTTTCGGATTAATTCACCACATTTTAGTTGAAAATTATACAGCTTGTTTTCACCCAGATCAAAGATTAGCTCTAACAATGCTCGATACTAAAGCCTCGTCAATAAAAGTGGCTTCTAGATTACAGAGACTTGTTTTTCTTTCTGTCTAAAATATGAGAATCACCCATAATGTGAGAGAGTGTGAACATTTAGGTCCCCACATAATGAGTAATATCTGCACAATCACAATCACACGCACACACACCCACACACATTAAGTTAAGAAGTGGAGCAGGTTAAATGAAGCAAGGGAGACAAGAAGGGATGAGTTAAATGAAGGAGAGAAAAGGAGCTTTCCCCTCCACCTCATTCTAATCTGTTGCGATTGTAACCATAGTCAGGTCTGTCCATGGCCAGATGGTCAACAACACACACATGCAGATGCACGCGCATTTAAATTCATGCAGGAAGACATCCAGAGGCTTTAATTCTCAGAGGAAGCAATCTGATTTGCTAAAGCTCTACACTTAGTATTACTGATAAATAGTGAATTGGTAGAAAAAGAAAAAAAAAACAAAACACAATGCTGTGAAGGCTAAAAGATATTCTCTTTGAGTAGTAGAAATGAAAAGGAGTAAAAGCAGAGAAAGGCCAGGATAAAGACAGCGCGCAAGAAGAATTTGGAACAAAAAAAGACTTCTCCCTTTTTTAACTCCTCTTGTGTTGTTGCAGAGTGGGACTGCTTCGACCCGCCGGCGAAAGGGTTCGTGTTCAATCACACTTTCCAGCGAGACGGAAATTAGAGTGCTCTCTTCGAGCTCTGTGGCACACACAAACACATGTGCCTGCGCACATACACGTGGGCTCAGGCCTCACCCTCATGCACACAGAGAGACACACACTTCCCACAGATGGATCCACACAAATCTGTGTCTGCTGCATCACATCTGTTTTTTTTTTTTCTTTTCTTTTTCCCTGAATAACCAGAAGCCACTGCCTGCTTACTGTAGCTGGCCGACTGGACGCTTCAGGGCAAGTTTGACACGAATCCTGTCTGATGCCTGTTTTTGCACTCCGATAATTCAATTAGGGGGATGGCCCTTGCTCTGCTGCACACGCCGACCTGAAGCTGAGCCAGAACCCCAGGCCATTGGGTTATAGTGAGAGGGGGGATACATTACACGGTGTTACCTGCACTTGCTGACAAGAGAGACAAGGCATGACCTGTGGAGCATTTTAGCCAGCTCAGTGGCAACATGACCAGGCCAACTCCACAGGAAGGCTGCCCACACACACAAAACAGAGCAGCGCATATGCCAACCAAAACAGAAAGTGAGAAGAGGAGTTGAGTTCCAGTTTTTCCTGTTTTATGTCTAGATGTGTTTTGTTCCAGATTCCTAGAAAGAGGTGGACTCTGATGATACCAATGCATCATCAGAGCAAATGTTTTTCTCTTCATATTATTAGCCAGGAAGATGCAGTCTTGCCATAATGTTCTCTAACTGGTAGCACCATTAACAAAATGAATGAGTGTTTGGTACAGTAGTTCAGATAATTAATTTAAACAATAACAGAAAGAGGTACAGAAACCTTTTTGGATGTTTTTTTAAATTGCTATTAATTACAGACTCAAAACCCATGCTCTAGTTTCCACATATTGTTACGCAAAAGTGCTTTTAAGCCATTGAAATGTATTTTACTTATATTTTCCGTACATAATTCTAAAACAGAAGAAAAAGAACACATGGATATTAAATTATGTTAAATATCGAAAGATGAATGTACTTTAGTCTCAGTATTAGTTTAGTCATTCTGTCGCTCCCTCAGAGGTTTGTTAGAGCAAACAAATTCCAACCTGAAGAACAAAGAAAACAGCAGCTGGAGCAGGAATATATTTTTGGGTAGGTTATAAACTTATATCCCAAACTTTGAACATGAAGCCCTTTTAAATCCATCATCTGAAAATGGAGAGAGTATAACTGCAAATCTACCAAGACATGACTGTCCAGCTAAAATGACAGGATGAGGAATGAGAGCATAAATTAGGAAAGCAGCTAAAGGGCTCACGGTGACTCAGAGGGGCTGCAGAGATCTACAGCTCAGTTCTGTGGTTAACAAACTTTTTCCTATTAGAGCCAAAATTGTATAACTAAGAGAACCAAAGGGACACAATTAATTTTTTAATTAAAGCTGAAAAAAAATTCTGAAGACTTCTTTTAATCTCTTCAGTTATATACTAAATTGACAATACTTTATTAAAGCAGTTTTGTAGAATCATTGTTGAACCAAATATACACAGTTGCTGTATTAAATGACAGATATAGATTTTCCAGAACGTTTTGGGGTTCATTGTTTTCATGTTTATTTCATTTTTACACAGGCAGCGACTGCTGTTTTGAATAGTGTAATCAATGAAAACAAATGTGACTAAAAGAAACATACTTTGTCTCATACCTAAAAAAATGTTTAAGAAGATTTTATTTGTTTGTAAAAAATATGTCCCTGTATTTGCAAGGGACCAAACAAAATTCTCCACAGGGCCGCATATGGCCCCCAAGCCACACTTTGGACATCCCTGGCGTAGGTGAATTAATTTATTGACAGAACAAGAAATTAATAATCTGACATATGAAAGGACCAAAATAGAAGCTATAGTTGAAGAAAAGCCATAAGAAGTTTGCAGTTCAGCATTATCCATTAAAGTTACACAGTAAATATGAGGAAGAAGGAGATTTTTAACTACATCTACAATGCTGTAAATCAAATTTAAAAGTAAAGCCAGCTGCAATTAAACGACTTCAATCAAAGACTAGTAATGTTAGAATTACCCAAAAGCCAGATCTAAATCCAAATTCAGAATCTGTGGTTGGGCTTGAACATTTCTGCTGTAGATGTGCAAAACTGGCAGAAAGAGTCCGCAAAAGTCAAAAAGTGAAATAAATGTAGCAGGTGTTTTAATTTTGTAAGGCCAATATAAAAAATAGAAGTCTGCCTGCCCATCAGTTCCAACTCTGAGCCGGTGTAATATGTTCAAGTCACAGGGAGAGTCAGAACGAGATGTTGCTGCCAGACGGCAGACAATTTGAAAAGGATACAGATAAGTGAGTGCTATCTGGAATTCAAGCATTGATTTTGGAGGTTTTTGCTCCCTTTCCAACCGGCTAAAATACAGTTACTACATCACAATCCCACAACGCAAGAATGCAATTATTGAAGTAATTTGTTCGGTTGTAGGTGGAAGAAAATACTGTATTGATTTGCTTGAAAGAATTCTCTCATGCCATTTTGCAACTGTGGTATTCAGATTATGATTCACAGAATACAATTATTATATGGAAACTAAAGATGTCCTGAAAATACGAAGCTTCAAGGACAATGTAATTATCGCCGCTTTATAGATTTATATAAAGCCTGAAGTAGCTTGTAGTGCTGCCTTGTCTGTTTGCTCGTCTCTAGCAGCACATGAGAAAGGCCAAACATGCTGTTCTTTTAGCATAGAAGACTGTGGAAACGTTTTCCATAATAATAGTGAAATCAATTTAAGAGTAATTAGAATTTATGCATTTTTTGGGTCAAACGATTACATGATTCTATATTTTCTATAGATAAGATATTACACTACATAAAAGCTGATACAGTGCATGCAGATTGTTATCCTCATTAAAGTTCTGACAGCCATATGGCCTAACGTGTTCAATTTGTGTTTGCAAATGCTGTACTAATAGCTTACCTACATTTCAGCAATAAGAACACAGTATTAAAAAAATTTATAACTTGATAAATTCCAGATTAATTATGCCATAAAAATGAATAAGTAAATTGCAGGTAGTGTACTTCCTTTTTTAAAAATCTTGACTGTATGCAAAAAACAAACCAAAAAATCATTTAGATAAAAAGTGGTGATTAAAGAGTGAACTTTTAGCAGATTTTAATTTTTTAGTAACGTTTTCTTGATGTTTAATTTGTTTGTCACTGGCTATATTTAAACATGATTTCGGCCACTTCACACACGCCTGCTAGCTGTTCCAGTTTTGCAGGCGATTATGATCTAATTAAGCCAATAGGACCACATCATCTCTGGAAGGGACCAGATTTAAAGTTGAACATCTGCAGGATTATGCCATTATTTCAAATAAATTGCCATTTTTATTGTAGCAAGAAATATATGTAAACGAGGATGACAATTGGCTAGGACAATTATTTGTATGTTTTAGATGTTTAGTACAATATCATCAGCAAAAGGATTGAGCACAATTGAAAATTTAATAAGTGTACTGTCAGTTCAGAGATGAAAGCTCATCACCCTCTCTGTCACACACATGCGCACACGCACACGTACAATAAAATACAAGAACACACCCACAAGCAGATCACATATGCTCAGCTTTACACGAAGAAAGAAACAGAGAAAACTCACTCATCCATAACCCCCCCACACCGCTTTGCCCCCCATCCCCCAACCCCTCTGAGTGTCACACAAACGCCTTGTATTACTTCTACTCCACTTCTTCACTAATGCCATTCTCCCATTCTTGAGAGGACAGTTGTGTATGTTTGGTCCCTACCCCCGACACCCCATCAGACAAGTTGGGGAGCACTGAACACCTCTAAACTAGGACAAGCAGAAGGCCAGTGCAAATATATTTGCTCTCTGAAATGTTCATGTATCTGCACTAGTTTGTTCTGTGTGGTGGGTATAAAAGGGAGTGCTATTGTTGGAGCGGAGATTGTACCTCTGAAAGTGAAATTCACTCAGGAAGCAGTGGTTCCGGGAGGAGATTAGTAGTTTTTTTTTTTTTTGTTTTGCTTTACAAAGACACACAAACGTGGATACACAAGTACATACAGAAATGCACAAGCTAATGGCCCACACGCACAAACACACGCAGACTCGCACAGATATGCGTGCACGCACACACGCAAACACAGTTTCATACATACATCTCTTGTGAGGCAAAGAGAGGGTGAATGAGTTGATGGAGGCTTGCAGGTAGCGGATAGTATTAAGGGGATATTTTTAGTGGTTTGAGGGACATAGAATGCTTACAATAAACTTTTTTCTCTGATAAAAAAAAGAGAAAAACCAAACTGCACAAGCAACATGAAAAATAGATATCTAAAAAGCTCTTTTTCTGGACTCATGAAGAGACTGCGATAGCAAAGAAGAAGAAAGAAAACACATTCCAGAAATTACTAAAGATAGAGGATATTTATTTATTGTCTGAGAGGTTTCATTGTGAAAGTTGAGAAGTTCAGCCCTTTGACATGCAAACACATCATTCAGTCCTTTACAAAAACATTCACACCCTTTAAGATTGTTCATTATTAATCACAATGACAAAAAATTCAATGTATTTGGGTGGAAGGGGAAAGACCGAAGTTTTTAATGTCTCTGAATCAAAAAAGAAAATCTGAAGCTAGCTCCCTTCACTATGATAACCCCAAATAAACACAGTACAAAAAAAAATTAAATTTATAATTCATGTGCTAAGTAAAAAGAACTCAACTGACCAGAATTTAATTTCTAGTAAAAATAATCTACTAACAGATAGTTGGCATTAAGACCAAGGAATACACAGACATTTCTCAGGTTGTGTAGCAAAAGTTGTGAAAGTTTCAGTATGTGTATAAACAATGATCCAGCAGATGTATATCCTCCTTTTACAGAGATAATATCTAGTAGAAGTTACAGATCTGTGACATACTACAAAGATATTACAAATTCAGTTTACAGTTTGCAACAAAGCATTACAATATAACAGTAGAGGAGAAACATGCAATGTGAAAAGATCTTGGCAGTATAATGGGATGTAAATAGCAGCAGAGAATCAGAGTCAAATGAAATCAGAAACTAATACGCAGACAGTAGAAACAATCTGCCTACTAAAAAGACACAGTTTTATGCATAGCAAAATGTAACTCTATAAAGCATTAGTTGGCTTGAAAACAGATACATACATTTCAGGTGTTTACAAAATTAGCTATGTATTATGTTAGTAGTAGTATATAACAATGATTCCAGCAGAGAATTCCTGTGTGATTAGCAAGGAGCCAAGATAGTGAAGGTATCAGACTGTGCACATCTTACAAAGAAAACAAATAAGCAGGAAAATAGCTCAAATAAAAGTGAGAGGGAGGAAACGTGCGTAAGGAAGAACAAAATAGTTAGGGAGGAATAGGCAGCATTGAATATGGTCCAAACATAACAGTCAGAAACTAATTCAAAGCTTGAACAACTCCCAACAGAATCATTTTCTGAGTTTTCTTGTACCAAAAGCTTTGAACTTTGAGAGGAAAATTTGTTTTTTTAAATCAGAAATCTTTCTGCAGGCTGTTTCTTAGTCAGGGCAAGAAGCAAGATACTTCTCTAGCCCATATTTGTTGACAAAGCATTTGGGACAGTCAGCAGAAGTGTATCATGGGAAGCTCTGCTTTAGCCAACTCTTTAGTTTTCGGTTATTTAAATGCATAAATAAATGATGAACAGACAGAAATGGATTCATGCATAAATATGAAGTAGATCTGTGCCTAGGCATTAACATGGACAAAAAAGGTGTATTGACTTCTGGGGTTTGGTGTTTACTTTTGTGCAGCTCATAACAAATCTCAGTGCACTTGCATGAACAACATCTGACAAGCAAAAACACACATCAAATTCATTTTTACCAGAATGACCAATCTTCCTCTTCAAAAGCACCACCCCCGCATACAAGCTATGTTAACATTTAGCCAATTGCAAATGGGGAAGAAATACCCTTCTTCTAAATAGAAATCTGATGAAATATATTTTGAAGACTTTACCACCAGCAGCCTGCACTATTGACGCAAGGCAGAATTTTTCCAAGGTTTATGTTGCTTAGGTCAAAGCATAACCCAAAAGTTTGGATTTCCATGCTGAAATCCAGACTTTTTAATAAAGTCAACATTTTTGAAAACTGTCATTGCCCAATTTTGGCGAGGCTGTATAATGTCAGCCGTATTTTTCTGTTCTTAGCTGATCGCACGAGCACCCATTATTGTCTTCTGCTGCTGTAGTTCATCTGCTCTGTGGTTGTGCATTCAGAGAAACTACTCTGCCTTCCTTTCTGTAAGTGGTTATTCAAAAATATTTTTGCTTTTCTATCATCCTCCACCAGCTGTCTATTCTCCTCTGACACCAGTAAAGCATTTTATCCTCATAGTTGCCACAAAGGTAAGTCATCTTCAACTGCCTGAATGTGTTGAGTTCTTGCCATGACACACTGATTGGTTCTTGTGTTAAAATATTTTTTATTGCACAGTTGGCTCATTTGGATTATATTATAACTCTGCTACATCCATGATTAACCCAATTTGATATAAAACATTTTGCATGCAACTAAATGTAAGACAATATTCTTTCAGCCTTTAAATCTTAATTTATTATAATTTTGATGATTATGGCTCACAAGTAATTAAAACTGAAAATGCAGTGTCTCAGGGAAGGATATAAGAAAGATATTGTATATAAAAAAAGGATGGTGTTAAAGAAAAATGTCAAACATCTGAAAAATATATTCACTTCTATGGATTCAGTATGCAGACAGGCCTCCTTTGGCTTGAGCTACTGCATCAAGGCAACATGACATTGAGATGATAAGCCTCTGGTTCAATGGCTGTCTTCTGCACATCTGTTCAGTCAGCAGTTTCTCCATGGTTTTGTAGCCTACTGACCCAGACTGAGACCTTGTAGAGGCTTAGAGAACCTTTGCAAATGTGTGAGTGCTGAATGGTGTGTGACATCACAAGTTTCCGATATTTAACTTATTTACACAATTAATTTTCTTGAACACTGATTGTTGGGTTTTTATTTTCTTTTTTCCATAGTAATAAAACAGAAGAAATGGTTGAAATATTTCATGTATCTGTGATGAATCTGTCTAATTTGAATTTCACTTTCGGAAATGACTGACAAAAATTATCGAACTTCTTCCTGCTATTGTAATTTTTTTAGATGCACCTGTACAAAAACCCTTTTTAAGTATGGACAATATGTACTTCCAATGAAAGTATACCTTTAAGTTGCTCTGCTTTGTTCACATGCTTGATAACTTTTACTTCAATAAAGAAAATATTTAGCCTTTGCTTTGTAAAGATAATCAGAGTCATACAGTTGGATTTTTAGAATTTGCCTCTTCCTCAGAGTAAATAAATTCTGAAATAGAAAATGTTAAAATGCTTCAAACTCTGAGTTAGACTCCAGTTTCTTTTCCACAGTACTTTGAAAGCAGAGAAATAGGTACTTGAAAAGAAGGATTTGTGACACAAAAGTAATTTAACAGTTTAGGTGCACAATTGAAATAAGCAAAGCGAGACTAAGATCGCTGACCTGAGCTCTCATTTATGAAACTTTGCATAAGAAAAGCTGTAAATCCATGCAGTAAAACCAACGGTGCACACAAAATAATTAGTTTTTATTTCATGAGGATATACACAGCTGGTGTTTGTCAGCCGTCATAAATCCCAAACAACAATGAAGCAGTACTTAAAAACAGCAATTTGCATTCATGTAGGAATGAGTAACTGTATGGTAAATGACAAACTACCACCCTTTAAAAGGTCTTAACTAGATACCTGTTGCTTCCAACATGGGAAAAAGAAGGTAAAAAGACTCCCAACTGAAAAAATGTTAATAGATATCAAAAGAATCTTTAAATTTTCATCTCTGTGTTCATTGATGTTGTAATCCATTTGATATCCTTTGCATTTTCTAAGTTGTCACACCCTTTGTTTCTGCAGCCCCAGCTGCATTTTTGAAAAGTATATATCCTGATCTGTATGCTCAAAAACCAATAAACCCATTTATGATGGGAGGAAGGATTATGGTTTTTGGCAGTAAACAACCATCTGTAGTGTAACCTGTCTGACATTTCCAGCTATGATAAACTTGCACAAGTTGAATAATTATGACATTCTTTCTGTCACCATGTTAACGTAACATTGAAACCTCCAGTAGTTCACAGATTCTCCTTTAACATCTTCGTAGACTCATGCATCAATTTTTAAGATTTATTGGGCTTAGTGGCCTTTATTTGACAATAATTTAACATGAAAGATGATCAAAAGAAAAGGGGAGGACATGCAGCAAATGACCAAAGATCATGGATTAAACACAGGACATTCACATCCACTGTTTTATTTGTGATGGAATAACAGAAAGATTTTGCTGACAGATATTTTTCAAACATCCAGCAGGTAAGTAGATAGGATCCAGTAGTTGTAAAGAAGACTTAGTGAGTCCAAGATATCACTCTTCTTTGCAGTTCTCTACAGTAAATTTGGCAAATTTGATTTACTTTGCTGCTCAGCATTTGTGATAGCAAGAGAAATATAGGTCTTTGTCAGGTCTAGAGGCCAGTGGCTAAAAGAGAAAGGTTTATGTGTCACTTTGTATGGCTACTCCAGGCGAAACAGAGAGTCAAGAATGACTTACGTTCCTCAAAACATAAATCAACTAAAAAAAAGAAAACACACACACACACACACACACACACCTACACACCTCTATATATGTATGGATGTGTTTTTGGATATATTTGTGTTTTTTTAGACAAAAACACAATTATGTCCAACAAGCATTAAATAAATTTAATGACATAGATTGCTGACATCAACGTAATACTGTTTTTCTGTTATTCATATTTAGCTACATATGTACATCACAAATTTCCTCGTTCATGTATTTGGTGCCTCAAAAAGATGGCACCAAATACATTCTGTCCATTCAGCACCTCATACATGTGCTCAACTGCTTCCACTCTCAAACCTTTCATTCTGAAATCTTGAGAAACAACAATCAACATTTGTCCCAATTAACAAGCAGAGGTTGTTGATGTATATGTGTCATCTGGCCTGTGTTGGCACATTAATCTGATCTGATTACTTGTGATCTTTGCTTGTGGGGCCTGTGTGACTTGTAGCATGAAAAAACACTCTGTTGTCATCATGTTTTAAATCTCTGTCTTCTGCTCTGCTAATTGGTAAGAGCCACAGGCCCAACTACAAGACAAATGCAACACAATCAGGCCCATCGGGAATCCTCTGTGAATCTGTGTGATGCAGAGTGGGTGGGCTCCTAAGGTACTTAGGAGCAAGCATAAGATGTGTGGGCGTTTCCCCCCCCGTTGAGAATGATGTTGGCTTCTAATGTGAAATGGTATGCACAAGTAATTTTGTGCGTGTGGACAAGCCCTGTCATGTCTGTGGTTCTGGGACATAATTTGTTAAATTCTGTAATGGAGTTTATCTTTTATTTCTGTTCATGTGTATAAGTGAGCAAGGTCTCAGATATGGATCTAATGTTGGTGCCTGGTTACTGCCAGTGACTTTCTGTGTTTGGCCCCTAGTCAAACTTATCTGACCAACAACTCCTGACAGCCTACTCGAACTGGACAAGGTCAAATCTCCCCAGCGAGTCCAAACAACATTTTATGCTTCATTCGATCCTTTAACTCCTGCATGGTTTTCCTGGCAGCCATCTTGTGCCTCCAGCTGCCAGTGGCTCTCTGACAGGTTCAATGGCTGCCTGACTGTGGGTCATGCCTAAACACATCGAGCTGTATCTTGTCAGGAGCCTGATGGCTCTACGCTGGGGTGGCTTATCTCACAGACAGCTGCACCGACTGTATAGCACCAGGTGAAAGAGAAGCAGTAAAGGGAGGGGAGAATCAGGACAGAGGATAAAGTCAACTGAAAATGAGCGGTGTTGTGATTAAAGTTTGACAAGGATAGCAAAACTCGGGATAGAGAAGAGTGGGGAGGAATGGTGGCTGAATGAAGACTAACATTTAAAAGAGAATAGATAGAAACAGACAGTAGGAGGGAAACATTTGAGGAGCAATAAAATGGAGAAAAAAGATGGTAGAGTACAAAGGCAAGAAGGCTAATAAATGAGAATGTGGGACTTCTTTGAAACAAATTAGAAAAGGGCAACATGAAACTGGTGGAGGAATGCTGATGACTCAAAACATGAAGGAAAAGATGAGAGATCTTTCCAGAAGGCAGGGAGGGAGAACAGATAAGAAGCAAGAGAAAAGAGATGCTTATAAATGTCCTTTGGGTGATCTGATTGAAAGGACTGGTAAAAGATGGGGAGCGGAAAGCACAGGAAAAAAATAAAAGCTAAACAGAGGTGAAGACAGGTTAGCCACGTATACATCCATGTATCAGAGATACAAGCTGATAGAGATGAGAGATACAAATAGGTCAGAGGCAGCTGTTACCTCTGAGACAGATGCTCATTTTCCTTTGTTCCTTTCTGTGTAGAGAGAAATTTGTGCTTTTTGCAGTGTTCTGCAAAAGGCCTCCTTTTTTCATGTTTTTTTCATATCTGAACTAAAAACTTATAGGTATTTCTTTGGGATTTTATGTAACAGTCCAACACAAAATCCCACCTCGGGGTGCCAGAAAAGTGTTAAAGCTTTTTTGTTAAATTGAACACAGAATTCTGAAACATGTGTTGTCCATTTATACACAACCTTTCTCACTCAATATTTAGTCTGAGTCAGTGAGTCAGTCAATAACTTTGCATGTAGTGTGGTAATTTTCCACCCAAAGTAGAGCGCTGCATGTTAGCCAATCATCACATTCACCATAATCCATTGCAGACCTACATATTATATGACCCACAATTGGCACTTTAGTTTTTCTTGACTGGACAGCTTGAATTTTTTATTTTAAATATGTTTGCAATACATATTATGTAAATGTAAATAAGCTAATTTTGTTTAGAAAAACTGGTGGACACTTGAAATACATGGTATGTCAGTCAAAGCTTGGGATATAGTTTAAAAAGATGTTTAAAATTCCCATCTTTATTGTATCCCTGACTTGTTTTCTGTGTTACCTGGTCTTTTTCCATTGTTTTCCACCAAAAATGTTCTAAATAACAAATTATAACTTTGATGGCCATCTAAATTAATGTTTTGATTGTTTATTCTATGTTGCATGACTTTGTGTTTTTGTGTTTGTTATGATGTAAAGGACTTTGAAATGCCTTGCTGCTGAAATGTGCTATACAAATAAAATTTTATTGATTGATTAAATCATGTATTGTGTTCTGATTCCAGTTCAATAATTTGGTACATTGTGTCTGTCTATCACATAAAGCTGCCGATAAAATACATTAAGGTCCAAGGCTATAATGTAACAAATGTGATAAAGATTCAAGAGGTGTGAAGACTTTTACAAGCCACTGTAAGTGCTAGATTTCCAGCACATTACAAATTCAAAGGATTTGTCACCATATATGAACACTTGATGGCACAAAGCATTAAAAGAAACAAAAAAAATCTTTGGCCTTGGCTCATATTCACATCTGTGTGTACCGGTTAAAGACTAATACAGCTGCATAGATATCATAGGTGACCTTTAAAAGCTGTATGGCTTGACTTTAATATCTCTCCTCCATGCCTTCTCCCCTCTCACCGTTTCTTGTCTTTTCTCGACTCTGCTATAATAGACACAATTACTGCTCATCTTCTCCTCTTATCTAGAGCCTCCTCCCCCTATTCTGAATTTTTTTTATATATTTCTGAACAGATTTTTTTTCTTCAGCCCCACCCTGCAACTGTCAAAAGCCTCTTTTGTCTAAAAAAAAAAAAGAAGAAGATGAAGTCAATTTCCTCAAAAGCAGATGGAGAAGGTTTTGATGGTGATTTGGCAGCATGTCATTGCCAGTAATGGCGTTTGGAGTTCCTAGTTTCATTGGACTACATTATAAAGTGTTTGATCTATATTCCCTCCTCTTAGCAATATTCTCTCTCTTTTCTTTCCCTCCTCCATTGAGATCCCTGACAGCCATAGAAATGAGAAGGAAGACTCTGAGACTTTTCAATCTCTTCTGAAAAGAAACTGGAGCATGGGGGTGGCTGGGCTGGTGGGAAAGGGACGAAATATCATATATTTCAGGAGTTCTGATGATAAGATGCATTTTTAATATTTCAGATCCTTCAGCTAGGTCTTAAAGGTCTGGACTGCAGCAGAACTTTCCTTTTTGAGAAAGATATTCCCCTCCAAAGCAGTAAATGCATTCACCAACTCACACTGAACTAGGCTTGAGTTTTTCTCAGCGAAAAAAACACACCATACCAGTATATTTAATAATTTTGTCTCTAGTCATTGGGGAGAAAAAAGAAACATGTCCGATAAAGGGTGGCATAGGTTTTGTACAGTTCCTGAATTCTTTGACAAAAAAAGCTGCATTTAGAGGAATAGATGGAAAGAAGCGTCACTATCAGATGTGTTAAGCTATCGTGTCATAATGAATGCATGCCATCTGTCTCTGCACCTCTATTAAAAACTCCTTCACTAAAACCACAATTACACTACATTCATTCACTCTCCTGGCACCTCTAATTGCTGCGTGGGCAGCCACCTTTGACATCCTCAATCAAAGGACCTTTTACTCTCGTGCACACGAGACGCACACACCCAAGCGCCCATAAACACACGTGGATGCACACGGCATAGATTTTAACTACTAAAATGAGAATATGATTATTTTGATAGATATGAAATTCTTCTCTTTTTAAGGTTGTGCGAAAGTCTGCTCGCACAAAGCTTGTGAAAAAGCAATCATCCACAGTGAGCTTGTGGAGATGTACGTGTTGGCTACAGCTAATGAAGTTAAGAAAAAAGAATTGAGAAAGTGTGGGCGGATGTCTTGCTAGCAAACTTAATAAACATCACATGCACTTTTAATTAACTACATTCTCCTGTGACGACAAGGTACTAACAAGACCGTCGACACTCAATCATGCCTGCAGAAGGGTGTTCAAATGTGCGTGTGTGTGTGTGTGTGTGTGAAAACACAGAGGTGTGTGCGTGCGTGGGCGTGTGTGTGAATGTGCCCCTGCGCTGACGCACTCCACCTCCTCCTCTCCATGCTTTGTGCCAGTGTGTCAAGAATTAGCGGAGACTCATAATTGCATGAAAACTAATTTCATCTCTAAAAACCTCATTTAATGGTAGCAGTTTTATTGCCTTATCCTCTGTGGCTATAAATTATGAGAATTACTGTTCTTTTTTTGCTCCTAACTAGATAAAAAAATTATGCCTCTCTGTGGATGATAGATACTATTTGAACAATTGTGTCTTGTAATGCATAATATTCCATCTCCAGTTTTAAAATAGTCTGCAAAGCAACTTTCAACAACAGTTTAAAGACTGAAGTGGAGCCTTGTTCAGGCTGATTCAGCTCCGCTGTTGACTTAAAAGCGTGACTCACACAGCACTGTAAATTTCAACGCTTCTTTACCTTGAACAGAGGTTATGTCTATTTGTGTAGAGTTTCTGATAGCTCACATATAGTACTTCCAACACATCTGTCTCTGTTAGGTCTTATGGTTCAGTCAAATTACATTACGTTTTCATAAAGTTCAAGCACTTACTTGACTCTTCATTTTGTAACAGAAATGTAATAGTTGTTCAAAACCACCTGCGACCTGTAGGAGATTCACCGATTAACCCTGTTTCAGATCTTTCAGTGTGCTATAGCTGCTTTTAAATTCTGGATTGATTCTTTAGAGGGAAAATATAACACTTTCTTTTAAAATTGTCCTTTTGTTTCATACAAACTGTGAATAAATTCTCTTGTTTTATTAGGTTTAAACAATTCTTACTATATCTTTCATTTAATCTCAGAAAATAATTTGCACACAAATTTAAAGATCATAATTTTCATTTTTCTTTTTCAATTGTGTTTAGACGTGTAGGTCATATTAGAAGTAGTGATAGCAAAGCGTACATCTTAAATTTGAATTCAAATAGTGAAAATTTACATGTCATTTTTTTCAAGTTGGATGAAAAACACAGAAAAACCTATCTGTGACCAATAGCAAAGACTTAAAACCACTATAGATTGAAAAACCTTCAGTAAATAGCCCAGTTGAACACAACCTGAATACAATAATTAAGAAATGTTTCAAGCCACATTCAGACATTAAAGTTCTCTTTGTTGCTCCAGTTCTGACCAGCATTGTCATTTTGATGTGTGTGCATTAGAAAATTACCTAAAACAAAACATTTCATCAAATGTGACAACTTCTTAGTTGTCACATTTGCTCTTTTCCCTTTTTGGAGGGAAAAGAGCTTTTCCCTCCAAGCTCTTGCCCTTGAGGGAAAATGTTGCGGCTTCTTTGTTCATAAAGTACCAAAGGTTTTCGATCTTTAAAAATAAATAGGCCACAAATTTTGTTGACTCATAAAGAGCAGTGTTGAATAAGCTGCACTTGCTTTTTTATTCAAGTCAATGTTCTCAAAAAAGTGAGTGCCACTCATTGCACAATACTCTCTCCACTGGACATTTTTTAAAACACAGATTAACATTTGGTTTCATGAAACATTTATTCTATTTGTGAAAACACAGATAAGATACACATATAATTGTTTTTGGCAAGAGGACCACCTTACAAATAGATAAACAGAAGAATACATAGTACATGTACTAGCCAATTCTTAATTGGAATATGGATGCAGACTGCATTTTAAAAAAAATGCAGTTTATCAAAGTGAAAACAGCAAGAGAGGTTAAGAATTAGATTTTTCCAGAAAATATGAATAAAATCACATATCTTATCTTTGAGAATATACTGTATCATGTGTGTATAGTTACACTCCTACATACAAGCTAATTGGCAAGTGCTTCATCAATGCAAAGACATAAAAATACTAACATAAGGCCCAAAACAAATATAATAAATCCTCTTGCTCTGAAACCTTTATCATTTGTTGAAGCATATCTGGTCAATATCTAGAGTGCTGCACTGTTAATTGTACAACAGAAGGATTCAAGTAAAGTTACAGGAAAGATGCTGTGGACAAAGCATTGTTTATTTTACAACACATGCACCCATGATCTACACATCAACCACATCGTTAGCTGCAAATTCAACCACAACAGCTGAAGGTTGAACAGCTGTATCTTTGTTCACATTCAGTAACTGCATGCTTCTGGACATCAGCCTTCTGTAGGGATTAATAAAAGGTAAGCGTAACCGTGCAATATTTTAAATTAGCGCAGCCAGCTGTCAATCTGCCAAAACATGGACTCTTTATTTGGATGCATGTGCCTTCTTAACCCACTTAGAATCAAATTAAAACATTAGCAAGATACATTTAACCTAACAATCACATTTTTGCTTAACAATTTTTTAGGTAATCTTGTTCCACTTGTTTTGAGTAAATACTGTCAATGCTTCTTGGGTTAAAACAAATTAGGAATAAAGTTAGAAGTTTGATAACGTCATTAGGTACATAATCACCTCTTGAACAGCCAATGCATTTTAACAATGTGATCTAAAACACTGAGGCACAACAGACTGTTAGAGACAAGCTGTTCCCAAACAATTTGTTTGACTTGCAGCACTATCAAACTCCATTATGAAGATAATGTAGCTAAGGCACGACACAAGCAGCTGAATAAAACTCCCACAAAGAAAGCTGCACAAATAAACCCACAATCTTTCAAATGAGAGAAAAGACAATGAGGAACAGTGACTGTGGGAGATTATGAAAACAACAGGCTATAGGCTAACAAGCAAATCTGATATATTTTTCAGCCATGAGAAGAAATGCAAAGTTACAGGAAGTCAATAACACCATAATAAAGCATTATCTCTTCTCAAGTGAAGAGTAATTTTCTATGGTCAATCAAGACTACATCTCTAACTAATTTAGACATTTTGACAAGTGGTGTTAATGATGAAAGGCAAATTATGACAGCACATGGCCGTTTCTGTGGCAACACCTCTAATAACCACATTTTTCAGGGTATTGAAATATCACTACATTATGAGCTTCATTGTAAAATAGTTATGTATTTTTTTTTTTTTGCAAAGGAACTGCTCTGAAATTACCTTTGATCTGTTATCTGGTACTGAAATACTAGATGTTGCTGCAAAGAATATTTGCATGCAAGCGTGGCTTCCCACGCAACCCAAGTCTTTGAATTTGTCACAACATTTTCCAACTCAGAGAGAATATTATCATGGGAAAACGTTGTATCACAGCACAGAACAAACGACAAACAGAAGGCAATGGTGAAAAGGTGCTGGCTCAGAAAAATTAATCCCTAAATGTTTCAAACCAGGTGACATATGCATGTATTTAGGGTTGTGAATAGACTTAAAACAGTGGAAATGATTCTTCTTTTTTGGATCTGAATAATAAAGTTGCTTCCCCCTGCACACATTTTCTTTCTTTGCACTTTGAATATAATAGGTAATTGGGCAACTTACTATAGGTTGTCTATTGATGTATGCTGCTCTGCCAGCTCCAACTGCTATTTTCTATTTCTACAACTTGAAACTGCTGCTATCTTGGGAAAATGTGAGATCATAACTAAAACCTGCCACCATTGATTCTAGTGATGGGCCTTTAAAGCCTCAGTGCATATTTTTTGTGACAGATTTGTTATGGGGATTCTCACATGGCAGTTACACAAAAGCTGCTGTCAGACTGTTTCCTATTTTGCCATGTATGCTGGCATATTGAAAAACACATGTAAAAGGTTAGGAAATTAGTTAATTTTTGTGGAACATCAAATCCTTCCAGATCTTTGAAGGAGGTGCACTTCTGTTAAGATGCTCTAACTCTGAACAGTGCATGTGTATTGGGAAGACAGATATTCAGTATTGAAATGGGCTTGGACAACAGTGCTGCTGTGATGTCAATCTTATTTAATCATTTTTTCATACTAAGGGATCAACTTAATGCAATTTCAATGCTTCAGTGTTTAAGTGGTCAGATATTTTCTCATCAAATTAATCAGCATGTAAGACAAAGTAAGCTTATTATTGGGTCATTTTTGCACATTTTGAGTAGTAATTGTGTTCATGCTGTTGCAGTGGCACTCATGCAGTTGAGTACATTTTGCATACAGTAAAATTTGAATCAGCCTGGCTTAGCTGATGATCATATTGAATATGTATGTATGTGCTGGAGCATTATTTGCCACTGAAATGCAAGGCGGCTGTGCAATAATGTGACAGGAGTGTAATAAAGGAACAGTAAACAATTGCAATTTGGTAAAAATTGTTTTCTTGACTATAAATATTTAAATATTGTTACTGCTATGGAACGGGTAAAATACACTGAACAGAAGAATCTTAAAAAGTTAGTAAAAATAAATGAACATAAAATCCTGGAGGAGTTGATTGTATGATAACAAGGCACAATATTTCTTGTGAAAGTTAAGTTTGTCTTTTTAGGTCTAAGCTATTTGTTGTCAGCATGGGATTTGTCTGCCTAGCTAAGCCAAAGATACTATTATGATCTCTGAATGTAAAAGTGAGTCATTTAAACCTGGTAACCTGTATCCAGAGTTGATGCTTTTATTTTGAAATGAAAGGTAGAAGTCTCAAACACTTGTAATTTTTTTTTTTTTTTTATCTGGAAGGTCTTTGGTTTCTCAGTGTAAATAAGAAACTGATCTGTTTAGTGGATATTTGAATATGTAAAGAATTTATAAAAGCCTTGACTTTTCTTCCTCCAAGCAAAAGAACAAAAGGTGAACTGCAAAAAACATGTCCTGTTTTAGTTCTCTCAAATTCATTATGTTGGATCTCCTTGCCTGAACTTGATGCTTTATTTCAGTCCATGCAAAATATATTAATTAATTTTTATCGTTTTCTTTTCACCCTGTTAAGTTGAGTTTATTCGCACAAGTTAAAGGTCTAAGCTAATATGCAAAGTACAGTAATAAAAATTCTAATGTCCAAAAGTAGACTAAAAGCTAAATGAATTCTTCAAAGGGGGTTTTACCTTCCTACTGGGTTTAAGGTCCTCAGTTCGTCCCCTTCAAATTCAAATTTAAACTTTCTATTTTTTTTTTTGTTTGTTTGTTGACAAAAAGATTCACTATGGAATACATGGAAATAATGCCAACATTATAGGTATTGTCACTGTGCATGGTGGGCTGGCATTTTAAGATTAGAATATATATGCAACCATTTATGACGCAGATCTCTATTAAAGACAAGTTTAGGTTATTTAGTTTAGGTTACTTAAGTTTAGGTCACATTAAGTTTAGGTTACTTAATGTGATTATTAAGTCACATTAATAATTAATAATTAAGTCACATTAATTAATAATTAAGTCACATTATACATTATGTATAATTATACATTATGTATAAGTCACATAATGTATAATGTGACTTAATGATAGATTAATCTACCATGCAAGCCTCATAGTAGCCCTACAGAAATAACGGTTGGAAATCAAAAGCCTGTCAACACCTAAAAAAAACCCATTGCTGCTTTCATAAGATTATAAAGGAAAGCAACAGCCTGGTACTGCTAAGTAAATGTACTTGACCAACTGGTCATCAGTATATTTACCCACTTTCATGAGTGTCTGGTGAACACAATGCCTGGTAGAAAAGACAACAACACAAACTCCAGATAGGCAACTATTAATACCCATCGAGCTGTGATGGCCATTTCCAAATCCATTATTCAACATGAGCATCCTGATAAATTCACCTCAAGGTTAGACTATGTCACAGAAATGGAAAAAAAAAAGTAATAGCTCTAACTAAAGGCTTCAAGTCTCAGTAACCGTGTTAACCTTTAAAGTCCATGACTGAACAGTTTTGGATTGTCAGGAAACAACTGTGAAAGGCAGTCCAACCTACGTTTCAAATCTAACATCTGAATAAACCACAAGACCTCTGGAGCAATCTTCTTTGTAAAAATGAAACCAAACTAAAGATCTTTGGCAATAATAAACAGCCTTGCAACAGTTGAAGACCCAACTAAACTAACCCCTACACACCTCAGACCTCGTACTGTTTCATTCGTGTGGGTGCTTTCTGCTAGAAGGAGTCAGTTTGAGGCCTAAAAGTTTGATGTGAAAATTGCGATTGAGTTTTCAGAACTCCATTACTTCTTAGATATAAGATGCTAACTTAATTTGTGTTATTAGTGAGCAGACTTTATGTGCCACGCTTGCCAGATTGTTGGCCGACAGTGAAGCCAGGGGTATCTTTACCTTGGCTTGCACACATCCTTTCCACCACTTGTCAGCTTGACTCTTATGCTGAGCTCTCTTAAATGGAAACTCATTGCAGTGTCAACACGCAGTCAAATTGCCTCATCAATTTGATCGCTGTACTTGCTTTTTGGGGAAATGTTTGCAAATGCTTATAAGAGACATCTGGGTCCCAGAGGTGTTCTCAATGTAAAAAATTCAATGTTAACAAAAAAGTGTGTGAACACTATAAAACCAACTCAAACACAGCTGCAAGTGGCGCTGAATAAAAATGTTTATCCTGTTACAAAGCCAATCGACTGGGATTTCAACAAGCCAATGGTACCTCTGTTTAGCTTCATTGTGTGCACCTCCATTTGTGTCTGTTTTGTTTGTTGTGTGATGGCCTGCAGTTACAAAATGCCATTTTGCACCAATTGAAAGTTCCCTCGACAGATGGCAACAATACAAGCAGATTTGCAAACACCCGTGTGCAAAAACCTTCTAACAGCAGTAACACAATTGTCTGACTTTTGACAGGTTTGACTGAAGGGAAAGAAGACACCCTTCCTTCCTGCTTACTCAGACAATTGTGTTCCTTTAAACTCCATGGCAAAGATTATCTCAGCAATCACCTTGAGATGGACCCTGCAGATAAGTTTAGATCAGATGGGTACAGAGATGTGCGAAAGATAAAAGTCTTTAACAGACAGTGAAGGACATAATTAGCTCAATAAAGATTTTTACCTTTGGGCTGAGTCAGCTCGCGTCATCAACATTTTCTGTTGATCAGGATAAAGCACTGTCAGGGATAAAATCTCATTTTGTTTAAAAAAGGAGCTATGAAAGGTGTAAAATGTGGCTACATGAGTTTACATGTTTGACATTAGAACATGTGAGAATAGAAATGAACATACTTTGGGGCATACACTCATATAAACCTTTTCAGTCTATCTAGTGGGGCAGTTCCTGAGAATGCAGATAACTGACAGGAGGCAGAGGATGGGTGTTAAATGTGGGGGAAAGTAAGAGGGTCCAATAAAAGAACAATGACACAGCAAATATATTGAAGCCAATTAAGACTTTTTTCTTTTAATGTGGTGAATTACCAAGCACAAGCAATTTGCTAGTGTCTAGAAGTTGTTTTTCTAATAAAGCAAAAATAAATGCCATTAATTTTTTTTCCCTACCTTTCCCTGGCACAAGCATGAAAAGGGAAAAACCTTACATCTTTACTACACACCAACAGAAATAGGTGGAAAGAAAATGAGCCGCACAGTAATTGACAGAAGCTCACAAAAACATGCTTTTGAGCTTGGGTTAAAAGTCTGGAAATTAGCATATTCAGAAAGGGTCTTCAAAAGTTCACTTTGCTCTGCTCTTACACCTGGTATTTTTTATGAAACAGAGCTGTGTGCATATTTTATGACAAAGTTGTGTATGAGGCAATTTTCTTACACTTAAATGAAAAGGAATGTGAATCACAAGCACAAAAAGAAGAGTAGTTATCTTGAAAACCAGCTGGGTTCTTGCAGGAGCACACAAGCTGTAACAGTCCAATCAAAAGCAAATGTATCATGTCAGTTATCGAGCTTTGCACTCCTGGTTGATACATAGAACGTTTTGATCATTTGACGCTTTATCAGAACTAATAAAAAGCAAGTTTTATGTGTGACTGCAACTATTGAGAAGCAGAAAGCCATTTCAAGTTTAACTAGACCTCGTTATAATGACTCATTAACTACAGAGTACTTTTAAGGGAAGTTCAAACAATGAACTTGAAAAGTTTCATCCCTTTTTCTACCTTTTCCATTTGCTCTCTGTTGACATGATTGGTTTATGTTCACCAATGGCAATAAAAGAAAGATAATTCAGTCTGTCATAGTAAAATTATTTTTATCTTTTCTAAAAGCTACATAGAACATCTTTAATGAAATTCCTGGTGATTGTACACTTCCAATCATAATTACTCAAACTACCATGTATGCCAAACTTCAGATAGAGGCCACTTTATTAGACATGCAGTACATGCTCCACTGACTGTTAACACTAACAGCAAATCGGCTAATTGCAACTCAGTGCATTTTGGCCTTATGTCATGGTGAAAACAGCTTGTTGAAGTTCAAACCAGGATCAGAGTGGAGAAGAAGATTAATTAAATTCACTTTTAAATTAATATGGTTTTTACTGCCAGAAAACTGGACTGAATATTTCAGAATACTACTATTCTACTAGGATCTTTTCACACAACAACCTCTTGGCTTTTTACAGCTCAACAGTTGAGTCGATCAAAATGCCTTGTTGACATGACAGGTCAGTGTTTAGCAGACCAATTCAAGTTAATAAAAAGTACAAACCATAATTCAATATCTACTCCTCATAAAGAAAGGTCTGTCGAATAAAAATTTTTTGAGTACACAACTAAGAACTTACATATTTAATGTAAATTAGAGAATCTGCCTCAGGGTTATTCACAATATATAAAACCCTGTATGACCACAGTGTGCCCCCAAATGGAAGATTTGTTAAATGGACATGCATTAACAAAAATCTGCAGTGATGTACTCAGGTTAATATGGATCATAATATCAAAGAAATTTTTACACAACTTGAATCTGTGCCATTAAGAATGAAGTCAGTTGTGATGCCAAAGGTGGGTTCACAAGTTAACAAAATGTACCTGATATATTCACTGGCAAGTTTTTGCCTTAAATCTGAGAGAACAGAGGTCTATTAGGACTAATCATAAGTAGAATAAGTAGAATAGAACAAAAATAAGGATCTCTAATAAATCATTGCAATCAGTAAACTACTTGATTAAAAAGTAATCTTAATTATCAGCACATAAAACTCAGAGAAAATTATTAGAGCTCATATAGTAACCCAGGTTATTTCCTATGACTCTTTACTGCAGTATCCTATCTGTATTTAACAGAGCCAGTTTATATTTTATTAACTAAATGCTCAAGCAAAAAACAAAAACATATGATTTATTAGAAAACTGACAGGTTTATAAAAATATATTTTAAAATAATAAACTAACTCAAACAAATTAACTTTAAAGATATTATTAAAAGACATGTTACAAACAAAATTAAATCAAAAAAAGGTACCTTACATTTAGTAGCAGACAGACCATGTCAGTAACAGCTGTCAACACGGTAGAAAGATGGCAGTGGCACAGAGGATGATTCTGCCATTTATTGCATTTTTTTGTTCATCAGAGTACTGGTACAAGCTTGGCAAACTGAGAAAATTATTAGAAGAATCATGATACTTTGTATTGTGTCTAGAACCTATTTAAATTTTTAATTTTTATATAATTTGAGTAACACACCAAATGGCCAGGCTTAAAGCCAGGATGAAGTTTTAAAGTGTTATCTTGTCAGATGAAATAAGAAAAAAGAAATCTGGTTCATATCTTCTGTTTTTGTGACAGAAAACTTTTTTGCATTTTAAAATGCTGACTGCAAGGTCAGAATGAACACAGTCGCACACAGTGAGCGTACTTTTTTTTCTTTGAGTTTCATACACACTTATAATTGGTCTCTGTGATAAAATGTTCACATGGCAGTTCTATTTTTTGTGTTTTGTGGAATATCACACATTTAATTTACTCTCCCAATATTTTCTGTTCACACCAACTGCAATTTTCTCTGGCCTCAATATCTTAGGCATGTACATTCTTAAATAAGAATAAAACTTAATTCGTCCCAGAATTTGCCTCAGCAATTCTGGGACCGTTTGTGAGCATTAATATACATGCTTAAACTCCAGTTGACTCTAATTTGAATCCATAAAATGAGGCATCGCTTAGAGCTACACAACTTATAACTGAATCACCAATTACCTTGAGATAAATGCCTTTTTAGTGTCATGAAAATTACACCTTACACTTAAATCATAATATTTTAAAAATATAATGTATTATGGTAATAAGAACTATGTGAACATATTTTATGTAGGTTAGTGGGAGGAAATGAAAGAAAAACAGATAAAATGGAACAACTCAAGTAATTTATTGAGATTAAATCTGAATTACCAATAGCTCTGGGTTTCCTCTGGCCAAACACAGTTTCAGCATCAAAACAAAGCAAACGTGTCTACTCCAGACATAACTTTTCCCCTGGTGACAATACCAAGATGAGTCTTGGTGATGTCATCAAAATGGAATCCACAATGTCCAAGGAGAGTAAGAGGCGGCAGTAAATTTCCATATGGTTGGACAGACCTGGCCAGTAAAAGTTTTGGAGTGGCATAATAAAAAATAAATAAAAAATAGATACACATTGTCATTTTTATGTAGTTTTTTATTTACTGTGAATTACATTCATGTCTTGATTGAAGAGCATGACTTTGTGTGAATAGGACATAAACTCAATGTAGAAGCTCAGGAGATTGCACAAAATACAGCATTAGGCAGCGATATTAGTGCCATTTTCTTCAGGCTGTAAGAATTTATTTATTTATTTTAAAAAAGCTTTGCTGATGTTATTACAGACAACCCACCTCTTCCCATCTCTTCTTGGATAATCTTTTTTTTTTTTTTTTTGCAGAATGCACGCACCCAGGATCAGACAGTTAATCTTATTTTCATATTTGTGGTACAGTTACTGGATATACAAATACCATACTGTGTTATATTCTGGATTAAATGTTTCTTCGAAGTCATATCAAGATGTTCATGTCTTTCATCCCCAATCCAGACAGTGGTGAAGAGGAAGAACAACTACTCTGCTCAGACGTTTGTAGCTATATGACGGATTCTCGATGTGAAACTGCTTTGCAGTGTTCCTTAGCACTTTATGTTCTTTTTGAAGTTTATTTGGGTTTTTGTCTATGGTCATTTTAAAATGGATGCTGTAAGTCTACTAGAGTAAAAAGGGAAGATAATAACTGTATTAAATATAGCCTAAGCCCTACTAAATACTACTCTGTGTTGCACCAGACAGAGTGCTGCGTCTTGTAACCCAAAATAGCCATGCCTTATCTTCACACCATTCCACAATTTCTCCACAATTTTCTCCAATAACTGCCACTGCAGAGTGAATGAGAATGTGAAGGGTATTGGGCACAGCTGGTGGAGCGTCGCTGGTGGGGGGTTCCGAGCATTTAACCTCTTGTGGGGTCATTAGCACGCTGAAAGCCACTGAGGTCTTCATTGCACCTTGCTGTTCTGTTGGTAATGACTTCTTAGACGGAATGGGAGGTCAAAGTTGACGCCCCTCAGAGGAGGGAATGCAGTTTGTAACAGAGTTTAACTCCTGAGACAGATAAGAACAGGCTGTTCTAAACTCTCAAGCAGTTGCCAGTACACTAATTTCTTAGCATGTAAGTGTGTTATTTAAAAACTCAAATTAGAATAGTGCCTTGTTTAACAATTATTTCTCATCAGTGGGGAAGCACTGGTCATCAGTATCAGGCTACACCGCAGTTTAAAAAAAAAACTTTCTAAATCACAAAACAAAATCTTGTCATATCATTTAATTACACATCTCCTCTCTGAGCAGCTCCTCTTTTATTCCTTTCTAAGCAGCCAGGGTCATCTCTCTGTTCTGCCCATTCTCCACTGATGTTTGCTGATTAGTCAGTTTTTTTCTGCATTATTTCTGGATTGGTCAGTCCTTGCTGCATTGCCTGGCATCCCTCCCTTCAGATGTGAAAACGTGTTGGGTTTGAAAACTTTCTTGGGGAAGGGAAGCTGCAGGCTTTCTGCTCTGTATGTAGATATGATCCTGCCTGCTTTCCAGTGCCTTTCCTCCACTCTGCTCCTTACTTATCTGAATTCTGATACAGAGTTGACCTTCATAATTCTCATGAGTATACTTATATAAGAGCCATTTCTATCCTTACTTCTGTAGCATAGACAAGAATCATTGCATTTTAAGTTTCAATCACAGTTTAAATTGATGCAAATATATTGCTGTGAAAGAAAACAAGAATCATGATCATTTTAACTCTTTGTTAACCACGTTATAGTTTAACCTGCCTGTAGTAGAGGACAGACAAGGTTAATTTTTGCCATTCTTTTACATGTTTGATAGATATGAAAGGCACCTGGCCTTTCATATCAGTTACAGGAATATTTAATATCAGAACAGGAACAGGAATGCTTTTTTGCTGTTTTTTAACTCAATTTCTGGGTGAAAGGAGCAACTGTTTGTCTATTAGACTTTGGCATCATGGTCTTTAAAATGTGTATATTTTATTTGCAGTTCAGTAGTACTGTTGAGTCTTAATCTGAAAAGGAGCCCTTTCATTGCATTTAGGATTCAAACAATACTGGAGGACAATAATATACTTCAAATTTCTTTATTTTCCTGCGGACTAAGTTGTTTTACACAGGCTGTACTGTGTATAGTATACTTACTTGAGCTTTATATCATGTTATTCCCTTATTTAAAAAAACATACCTGGAATGTTGCTTTGATTCTTTCATGCATTGTCACGGCTGCTGCTGAGCAGTGACCACTCGCACCTGAACATCATCATCCTGATCCTCAGCTGCGGCCATATAAGGACGGAACTTCCCCCTGCACGGCGTCAGATTGTTGTCAAACCCTCAGCGGTAACACCTTCAGACCTGCTTTAAGAACTTGATCTAACCACCCTGTAACTAACCTGTCTGTCTCTGCCTAGTTACCTGCCCTGTTCCCGGTTCCCGACTCTCCCCGCTGGAAAGGACCTCCTGGCTTCGACCCCCTGTCTGCCTGACTCTGAGATCGGACACCCGTTTGACCTGGATTTTGGACCCGCTGACTCTGATCCCCTGTCTGGCTGATCCGGCTATCAGGAACCGCCTGACCCCTATTTGGATTCCCTGGTTTTGACCCTGGCCTGTCTGACTAAGAACAAGTTATTTCCTAATAAATACCTGTTTTTGGATATTCTGTTCAGTCCCTGCATCCACCAGTGCCTGACCGTGTCATGCATTGTTTAAGAAATCTTTGAATCTCCCATGGCAACCATTTGTGGTTGCATAAACACTTGCTCTCACTGAGCACCATCTTGCATTCATCTCCTCCCTGGAGCTGCCTTCCCTGTTCAGGTTCTCCAGACAAGCAGCAGCAGCAATTAGTCAACACCTGGTGAAACTGCACCTTTGCTGAGCTCATCCTACCAACTACTTGTCAGTGCAACGCTGGCAAAATCATTGTTAGAGGCTTGATGGAGAAAGGTTGATGTGATGATGCGCTCTGCATTTCTTAAAAAAAAACAGAGGCCCAGTTTCAAGGTTTTAAATTGCGAAGTCAAATTTCTTTTAAGTTATGTTTGGTATATGCAGCACTTTTATAGCATCTGCTATAAAATTACACTATATGCCTTAAAAATACATAATACTACACCTCTAAAGAAAATATTTAATATGTGTTTGTTTATTTTTATTTCTGTCTTCTTACAAAGGATAGTCATTTACCTTATTAAGGTAAGTTTTAGTATATGATCCAGCAACTGGCATTGTAAAATTTGTCCAAAACAGCCATTAAGTTGTTAGTTGTTTCTAGTATTTTCTGATCTTGTTAAAAAGAACAAGCTTTATTCTTTGTGAACTCTAACTGGGATTTGGATTTAAACAACGATGTTATCTCTGTAACTGCATCAGTGCTTATCCCTCTTTGTGGAAGCTAATTGCTATGCTTTCTACTTCTTTGTAGAGATTGGCTGTAGTGGCTGCCAATGAAAAAACCATGACACAGCAAAGTTTTTGTAAGCGGAATCCTGCACAGCAGTTAAAAATAGATTTGACTGGCTAGACATTCAATTCGAACTCCCTCCAACCTTTTGTATTGTGGATAAGATGTCTTCATAAGCTAAAACAAAGTTCTGTCTCTTACATTTAAGAAGGTAAAATTTACAGTCAATCGTGTCTGGCTCTTTATGAGTTACAATCAGAAGTGGGGAGTAACTAATTACACAGGCTGTACTGTGTATAGTATACTTACTTGAGCTTTATATCATGTTATTCCCTTATTTAAAAAAAACATACCTGGACACCCACATTCGCCCAGAACAGTTCTCTCTCTATCCAAAATTTAATCAGACCTTTTGTTATTTTGCATACAGTAAGTAATCTTGGGGGAAAATCCACCCAATCTTTACACTAACATTTACTTTCTGAATGAAAAAAGAAATCATTGAACAGCTCAGTTGTGAACATCAAGTACCTTCTACTCAGGTACTTGAGTAACCTTTAAAAAAAAAAAAAAAAAAAAACTTTTATAAGTAGTTGTACGACTTATTTTTTTTTATGTAGATAACATTACTATGAAGTATCACAGCTCTTACATTAGTAAAATTTCTGACTAGTCCACTTGATGTGACTTACATCACTAAATGAAGGAAAAACAAGTTTTAACCAAAAATGCACCACATACAGAGATAGAATCTATGTTAAATGTAATTAACACCCAATTCAACCTTTTTCCTGATAAATTGCATAAATAAATTTAGGGTTACATTTTTATATTTCTGCATGAGTTTGGAGATTTTTGTGGAAATTCGCTTAGTTCTGCTATATTATGCCTAACACTGTCATCGTGCCGGCCTCGAACAGCGTCTAAACATACATCTACACTTAAGTTGCGAGTACAGAGACAGAACCAAGTGTGTGCAAAATGCAAGTGGAACAAGACTTAGTCAAAACTGAGGCAGAATGCTATTGAGCAAGTTTATGAGGTTAAAATACACACACTACAAATAATACTGGTTGTCCACATAGACATATGTAGGCTCACATCAGTCTCGCTATATGTTCAGTTCAGTGTGAAAGTATATATTGCAGTTTCTGAGCAAAACTTCAGAAAAAGTGAATGTGTTTGACCATCTTACAAGGAAAAGCGTGGGTATTATAAAACACCCACATTCGCCCAGAACAGTTCTCTCTCTATCCAAAATTTAATCAGGCCTTTTGTTATTTTGCATACATTAAGTAATCTTGGGGGAAAATCCACCCAATCTTTACACTAACATTTACTTTCTGAATGAAAAAAGAAATCATTGAACAGCTCAGTTGTGAACAGCTGCTTGGGCAGATCCGAATTCAATGCATATTTCTTCTGATATACAACGTGTAGCAGTGTATTGATCACAGCTCTGTGATTTCATTACAGCATTTTAATCCAATATTAATAAGGGTGGTTATTAACCTTTACCAGCCTTGTTCCTTATTAGAGTTTTATTGCACTGATGTTTAGAGAAGCTTAATGAGGCTCAGGGATTCATCTTGCTGAAGCAGGATATAAGTGAGCTCAAACTGTGTGTGCATTTGCAGAGTGAGCACATGTACCTATACAAACGTCACGTTAAGGCCATGAGAAAAAGGATGTGCAGGTTTTAATAAGGGGGTAGGTGTTGCTCACTGCCAGCCTGTCATTACCGTCATTGTGGACTGCAACAGTGCTTCTTTGTTCACAGCTGGCAATCATACAGAACAAGACCTTAGAGTACAATACAGCACAGCCCACTGCTTATTTTAACATCAAATCCCATCTCCACCATGTCTCTTTTTTTTTTTTCTTCCAAGTCTGTCATCACTTTGTCTTTGTTTCCTTTTGTTTCTCAACATACAATTACATGTAAAGAGCCTTACAAAATTTTAGGAAGAAGCTTTTCTGTTTTTGATGCAATTTAAGTGTTGCATCAGTTCTTTGATTAAAACAAAAATAAAATATCCTCCCATGCACATAATTAAGACGAATGAGAGCTGACTCAAAATATGCGTGTAGCTCATGTGGATAAAAAAAAACAACTTAATATGTGTCGTGTTCATTCTGTTCATTGTGAGAAATCATAAAAATACACTTCTTCTATATTTCTTGATTGCCATAGTGACAAAACATAGTTATTAGAAAAATGCTGATAAAAAATATTACATCTAAAATTAATATCAAAAACAATGGAAGAAGTTTTGGAAACACTTCTGAAAATACTTTCTAGAATGCTTTTCTGTCGTGTTCTTGGATTTAATCAATAGGGACCACTAATGATCGTTAAGTTTGCAACTGCTTGATAGCTTTTTAACAGAACTTAACAAAAGGACTTTTCATGTTTTCAGTAGTCTGTGCTATGTTAGATCATCTCTAGCACAAAGTCCACGATACTTAGACTGGTAACGTCTGAACTTTATTTTTATGTGAAAACAGTTTGAGATCTATGAAACATTAATTTTAAATGGGGATACGTATGGCATTTGGCATTTAAATTAAAACAAGTATGAACATAATAAATCCCTAAGCAGTTTTATGGTTTTGTGAACTTTATACTCCTGTTCTAGTACCTGTGCGCTTTAAAATAAATTTTTGGTGTGTATGGTTTTGGGTTTGATGGGACAATTCCCCCCGTTTCTCTGCAGTCTGACTGTGGCTGACATTTGCCACACTCTTCCTGGGTGTTACTTTAAGACTGTGGGAGGGTTAAATGTACTGTGTTCAAGTTCATCTTTCTTATCCACCTTCCTTCCAGTCTGATTTGTATCATTGCTTTTTTTTTTTCTTCAAATATTAGGTCTTAGGATTTATTTTTATGAATTTATTGCAAGCCATTTGATTACTTTGTAGAAAAATGCATTTGATAAAAAAAGAAACATTTACTTGCTAAACAGTACAACTCAACCTACCGCAAAAGACTAAAATTGGCACCAAAATAAGAAAATTTGTGCTTTTGACTGGTTTCAATGTTATTTCTTGTCAGTAAATCTGTTTGTTTGAATTTAAATCACATCAAATTTGCATGGAAAAGGTCTTTGTGAGATAAACAGCACAGTTGAGAATGTAGGCTAAGCCCATGAGTAAGTTGCCAAATTCTTTCAGCTAATGCAAATCATCTTTGTTTCTGACTCTTGTTTGTTGTCATGTACTTGACTTGAATATTGAAGTTTGAAAAAAACAAGACAGTTTAAAAATGTACTAGTTTCACAAAAAGGGCTCTCTGTAGTGCGCAGAAGAACTGCACACAACAACAGCCTGGCATCTCTTCCTCACATTGATTATGCGTTTGGTCACATTCCGATGTTGGACAGTGTCCCATTCTGCAATCAGCATCTGTTGCAAGTCAGCAAGTGTGGTTCTGTTGGTTACTCTGGCACAAATAGCACACCCAAATCGAACCCACAAGTGTTCAATGGAGTTAAGGTCAGGGCTTCTGGCAGGTTGTTATATCTTTTCCACTACATGTGGCACAATTTATAGCTAAATAAACATACTCTCCAACAGTATAAGGTTTATTGCCTGGAAAAGAGGTTGAAAAAAAAGAAATACTGTCCCAAATACAGATATTACTACTTTTTTGTGCTAAATATGAGATTGCTGTTATTTATTAGTCAAATTTACAGGTATTGTCATTACAATAAAGCTCAAGCCCGACATGCCAAAATCTTTCCCGACTTGTTAAATCAGTCTGCCAGTCGCCTTTTTAACCTTTCCAAGGTTTCCTTCACATAAATCTAGAATTATATTTTAGCAATATTGTCTCTACTATCTGTGTGCTGGTTGCACAAACTCCCAAGAGATCAGTTTTATCACTACAGTTTTATTGTCTTCAACATTTTGAGCAATATTCAACAAGGATAAGAAACTATCGATTGTTGCTTCAGAGGCACAGATGGAAAAACTGACCTCCTTAGGGATACTGTTGGATTAGATTTTCATTTCAAGGCTCATACTTGTTTTATTGTGTAATTTGAACAAAATCACTAACATTTCTTCTTAGCAGTTTAAAGTGTTGAAACACTCTCTCGACCTGTTTAAAATACAATAAATCATCTTAAAATTTCTTCAGCATTGAAGCAAATAGTCTTTACACCAGTCACCATTATTTTCAATATATGTTTTTAAATAATTGAAGAGAGAAAACCAGGAGCTCAAAGCAAAGTTCATATTTAGATTCGGAGATAAACTGGAAAAGATGCTGAAAGAGAGAGAGGAGGAGCGGATTCAAATTATGTCTTCTAAAAATGTATGTTGACTAGTCATGCAGGATGGCTCTTAAATATTCTATGATTTATTTATTTTTTTTCTATTTAGCTTTTGTGGAACTAAACAAACACCCACATATACACATGTAGCTTTTAATAAGCTTCAGTAATTCCAGTTCAGTAGTTCAGTCAGAGGTAATTCATGTGAACTTGTTTTCTTAAATGTTAATGTTCCTCATTATTTCATGACTCCACCTCTACTAGACATCAATCAAGAATCTTTAAACTTACAACAGACATTCGATACTTCCACCTGACAAAATATTTCAATTATATTTTTCAGAGATATTTAATTTGGTTCTACCATCTTTTAGACATTTGTGCAGACATTGTTGTGCTTTATTTTTGTTCTTCTTATTGTAGCTTTCCTCTGGGATCTCTAATTGGAATTCCTGTCTTTTGACCATGTGCATTTGTAACATTTTGATTTAAAAGTTACGCTTATTCGTTTAATTGTTTTTTCTTGCCTCTTGTCTTTGTTAATTGCTAATTTGGTTTACAAATTCCTCTATTTTATGTCTAAAATACAACTAACACTTTGGAGTACTGCAGCAGCTCTGCAATATCGAAAGGAGTCATTTAAGGTTATTGGGACATATGAGGATCATTCCTCCTAAGTGCCTCTCTTTGGAGGTTTTCTGGGCACATCCAACTGGAGGAAACCCAAAACTCACCAGAGGCACTGAATGTATCGTCTAGCCGGGGAATGCTCCATGATCCCCCAGGATGAGGTGTGTAGTATTGATAGAGGGATGTTTTGGTTTCCTGACAGGCCTTTTCATATCCACAACCAAATCCTCAGTAAGTTGAAAAACAATGAGTTTGTGTTAATCTTTCTTTTTCTTCTGATATCAACATTTAATGAAAATGTTTAGTCTTGTATTTTCTATTTTGAGGATAAGGATATTATTATTGTTTTCACAAATTATTGATTTTTGTACTTCAAATAACCATCTGTTTAATTTGGTTAACTTATATCTGAAATAGTTTCTGTATTCTTAGTATTATTCTCTTATTTCTCACAGAATAACTTTGTCAAATTTGCTGTGTAAATCTGCTAATTTTTAAAAGTCCAACTTCAGGTATCTTTTAACATAATGTTTGGATAATGTCTCTACTGAACATAACATATTCATTATGTTTAAATTCTTTTCAAGTCTCAGCTGTTCTGGTATTCTTCCTATTTTTTTCCCTTTAATCTCCCTCATTCACCTTTGTATCTCAGCAGGGCAACTTAATTAGTCCAAATCTTAAATCTTTCACTCACATTTTGTTCAAAGCTCATCATCTCTCTTTGGCTCCCCTGGTGGGGATCGCTGGCCTGTCTCTAGCCTCCTTCAGTGCAGACCAAAATTACAGCCCATCCTGGATAAGGTCATGTTTTTGTCACTGTGACGGCAATGCCTGGTATGGACTAATTATGTTGGAAGCAATCCTTGTCTCCACATTGGGGCTGAAGGTGCCAAAATTCATGGGGTTATGAACAAATTGGTTCCGGTGGGAGATGGAGGACAGGAAGTGGGCTTTGATGAATGTACCAATGAGATACAGCTGCTTGTGAAATAGATTTGAATGTGCCGTCTGTGTTAGTCTGCCTTTTTAGCTGACTGGTATACCGAATTGGATATTCTTGTTTGAGTACATGTCATTTAAAATAAATGGAGTAATATGTTATGGGCAGTTTATTTCTCTGATATGAATGTGGTTATGATTTTCCAGAGATCTATCCATCTCTGATTCAAAATTGCAGGTGAAGAGATAAATTTGAATCGAGTGTGTTCAGATGAAAGAGTCCTCTAGCTGGCAAAGCTTCAATCACACCATTCATGCAGGATGATCTTAAGTGTTTTCTGTATCTTTTTCTTTTGTTTTTCATTTTTACATGTCAGAGGACTGCATCTGCAAAGATGCCTTGGATCCAAAGTAAACATTCTGTCTGCCATTTGCTCAAGTGGTCACTGTTAAGCCTTCTATTTTAACTCCTGTAGAAAGAATCTCAAAATTATTCGTTCTACAGGAACGAACACTGTCTCTGATCACATCAACATTTAGATGGAGGGCCCTCCTCCATCTACTTCCCCCTGAATGCCCTGAAAAAAAGACGCCCAAATACAAATAGAATGCTTCCCAACTACTAGACCAAAATCAGCCAGTGCATCAACTTTTCCAGTGTTTATACAACTGGCAAAAGTGGTACATTTGCCAGTGAACACCTTTCACAAGAGCAGTTCAACAAGTAAGGGGTTATGTCTGGGCAGAGGACGTTAGTTAAGAAAAAAGACACAAAGTCATCTTCTATCACTTGAACATTTCCAGGATTAAAGGATTGATGTCCCAACAAGATCTTGAGAAACCACTCGTCCAACCATTCAACACTCCTAAGAATGGTTGTAAATGGCATAATAAAGAAGCATTTTTGTGATGATGTGCTGAAGAAAGAGTGTTGGAAAGAATGGGATCTTCTTAAAGAGACAGAGGCCCAATTTCACTTTTCACTTTTATTCAGTGGAGTTAAGGTCAGGGCTTAAGGTCAGGGTCAGATTTGTGTGAATGTGACATAGTTAATTGATTGTACTATAAAATGGCACTATGTTCCTGGAAAATACACACAACACTTTAATGTTTTTCATAGCTTCTTTTTTTACATAGCAATATTAGTCACTAGAGGAGGCACAGTGTTAAACTTGAGCCACTTTCAAAGAATAGGAATAAACATCATCTGATTATGATGCATGAAGTCAGTTTTTGACCAATTATGATTCATATCAGTCTGATATTTACACTTCACTGTGTTAATAAGGCAAAAGTGAAGTAGATCAGGTGAAAGTATCACATATGTATCACATATATATTTTTTGTTAGTAAGTCAAAGGCATCTCTGACTGGCTGGTGGCCAGATTTTAATTGCTAGTAATTAGCGCAGATGGTATCTGCAGAATAAAACTCTTATTGTTGACCTTACCTTGAGACAGTATCTTTTTCAACAAGCCTTCCAATCTCAACATCTCGATAGATTCCCTTAAGGGAATACATTATGTTTTTAAAAGTGACTTTCTGTGCTGAGACTCTGTCAATGTCTTACCTGCAAAATCCAAGCAACAAAGATTACTTTTCCATGGAATTTCAACCTTTGGTCGAGTCAGAGACAAAGACCAAAGTGTGTTCAGTCAAGTTAAAATCACTACATTCTAGAAGTTGTAATGTTTGTGAAAATATAATTTATTCGATATTTAAACAGTCTCAAGTTTAAGTTAGGCAGTTACACTATCTCCAAGAAAATCTATATACGCCTTATATGGCATTAATGGGCATCCCATAACAAAAGCCTTCCATGCAAAATACATATTACAAAAGGAATTGAGATGTTTCAGCCCAGAGATACCATCTTACAAAAATGTAAACTGTCCTTGAACAATTTTTGGGGGGATTTTACAGTACAAAAGCATAGGATTGCTGTAACGTTAAAGCGAAATCAGCCAGAACCGAAAACGCAGCCAACACAAGAGTAAGGTTCACCAAATGTTTTATTTACAAAAGATAATGGTGTAGAAGGGGCTGTGGGGTGTGGTCAGACTGGTAGATAGGGGGGGGGGGGATCCACAGGGGCCAGGGTTCCAGCCGGGGGGAGAGTAGGGTGAATGGACAAAGGAAGTCTCGAGGGCATAGGGGACAAACAGATGACAGGGACAAAATCCACCAACCAGAGGCTGAGTCGTGAAACAATCTGGGGTCATGCATGGGAGGGCACAGGGAAAGAAAATCCAGAAATCAGCCAGTAGGAGACAGGGTCAGAGACAGCAGGGTTCATCAACAGAAGGTCAGAAATCTTCCAGCAGCCGAAGGACAAGGCAAAATCTGTGGTCAAAAAACAGGCAGGATCAGAAAACCAGAAAACTCTTTGAAACATGAAACAAGGCTTGAAAACTGTGACTGGGGCAACAGGCGATCTCACACTGAGCTGATGACGAGCAGCTGTTTAAATAGGGAACAGCACAGTGCAGGTGATTGTATTGAGTAATCAGAACAGCCAAGGTGGAGCTGAAAGGCTGAAATCATGACAATTGCTGGCTGAAGAAAGTCCAGTCCTTATACCAAATACATGCTGTTTATTGAGGTATGGATTCAAGTTTTCACAGATACAACACGCTGTCTTGGACTGTGGTTTTCTCTAAATATACCTTGCACTAATTACTGCTGTGTGCCTTTCAGTGACATTGTTATTGTTGTCATACATGCATATGTAGTTTGCTGCTGTGGTTTATCAGTTTCTTGTTTTTTCTCTCTTTCCACAGTTGTGCAAACAGAGTCCAAATGTGTTTTCTTGTAATCTCTCCACCCATCCTCCCCTCTTCTATTCCAATTTTTCTTTCAACTGTTGAAAGAGAAGCTCAAAAGTTGAATCTCGTTCTCTTGTTTGGCTTGTCAGTAAGATAGACTTCCCTCTGGCACTCAGACAGTTCTGATTGCTTCACTGCAAGACAGGCCATATTACAAAAAATATATACATATGTTTTCACAAATAAAAGCCATATATTAATGATACCACTTCCTCTTCATGGCTTCCTCAACCCAAGGAGCAACTTTATGCTATTCCAACACATCACTTCCAAGTTTGTCTTAATCTGTTAAACTAAGTTCCAATGAATTGAATGGAGTTTCTCAAAAATGTACAGCATTTGTTGTATGTATAGTTTATACAGTTCTATAGCTATGTTCAAGAAACCTTTGTGAAAACTACATAAGCAGTTTTCACAAGCCCAAGGTTGCATGTTCTTTCACCATGATGAGTTTTAGTAACTAAAAACGGAAAGCTGTTTTGTTTTGTTATTGACTGTGTCTTACAGTTGTATAGAGACTGAGAACAATGTAGTGCTCTCCACTACATTGGAACAACCGTTAAGAAAGATTTTAGTAAATAGAGTCTAGGAAAACTGTAAACTCATCACCTGTTCAGCGTCCTCCTCCTAAACCCCACAAATAAAACATAAGATACAAAATACCCACTGAGGCTCAAACGAGATTCTGACTTCAAATGCGTTCTGTGTTATAACTGAGCAATAGATTTTTTTTGTCACTTTAGTGTGAGAGCATTAGAAATTTATTTTTGTATTATAGCTATTTTGATTCCAAAACTAGCTATAATAGCTGAGGTAAGCTTTATTTAGTCCAGAAAAAAAAAAATTAACTACCTTTTGTGATCCATAGGTTGTCAATATTAAGACAACCTATGTCTTATAATAGGTTTGTAAGAGTAAACAAAACATTTCAGTCCAAGTTTAATCAATACTTGGACTTAAATGATCAATACTTTTCCAACACATCTAAACATCAATAGACATCAAGTTGATTTTGCCTAATCTTTTATTTTTCAACCATATTTTTTACATTGTGTAGAAGTCAAACGAACTACTAAATAAACCAAACCATCATTGGCATTCCAAAATCAGTGGGTGAAATATTTCAATTGCAATAAAGAAAATGTTTGCATCTAATATTAAGTATATTTTAATGTAATTCATTCAGGCTCTGAATGTTGATAACATATTTGGCCATTTTGATGAAGTCTAATTGTTTTTAGTTTCCTGGCCTGATTATAGTTTCAGTGACTGCTAACGTTCTCAGGGAGTGGTTACAATGGTAAAGAAACAAAAACGTCAGAAAAATGTGGACCAATTACAATCAATGCAGCCTTTAACAATAGTGTTACTTTCTGTTTAGTAGTTTTATATCTTACAAAGTTGTCTTTTCAGTTCAGATTTGGGAGTTTATCACACATGCACTGTCCGTTTTTCTTTGATAAACCAAAGACCAGGGTTTACTTTCATTATAAAAACCTACTTAGTTTCTTCTATGTTTCTGTTACACAGATACCAGGAGCCGAGGCAAGGCAGTTAATGAGACCTTAAAATATTGTTTTGGTCATTAAGCATAGGCATTTGCAGCTCTATTTACTCTGTGTTCTCTGGTTAAAGAAAGACAAACATTTTTATGTCAGACCTCATAACATTTCCGAAGCCATTGTAACCACATGAAGAAATCAAAGCAACACACTGATTAGCCAGTACATTAATGGAGCAGAGTACATGGTTGAAAGGTGCTCTTTGCAGTGATTTACTCTTCTTATCAACAAATTCAACAGTTTTTGGGCTCTGCAGTTGTATGATGGGGCACTTTTTTCAGAGCTCCAACTAACTGCTGGTGGGAGTTACAAAAACTAACTCTACAACTTTCCAATTTTTAAATTAGAAAGGATTTAAAAGGGATAAATGATCCCACGGGGACCTTCACAATGACTGACAATGATTTAACATTGTAAGAGACAGAAATGTTTGTACTGTACGAATAACTGCTATCTTAATAAGCAGTTAATTGCTAGTGCTCCAAACACCCTATAGGTTTTTATCTGATGAGAAGGTTTAAGAGAATTAAAAGTTTTTTTTTTTTTCTTTCTGCGTTTGGCTTCCCTCCCTGCACTTCCTGCCTCTACTGAAGCAGTGACCTATTCGCACTGACTTTCCAAGGCTTATGGGTAAGCAAATTCAGCAGATCTTAACACCTTCTCCGCATTGCACCTGATTGAGGACGTAGGGAAAAAAAATCCCCCTCACATGCACTTTTGCGGTCCTCGTGCAGCTCGTCTAATCCGCCCTTCCCCCTCCTCTGCTTTCATCTATGCATCCTTCCCCTTAACTCTTTTCTGTCTTTCTTCTCTCCCTTTTCTTTTTCCTTCCCTCTCAGGAGGCTGCAGCAAGATTCATTTAGCGCAATCAGCGCGAGACATGAATACAGAGCAGACCTGTGTCACACACATGCTCAAATGAAGACTCACAGAAACATGCGCCAATACAGAATGTCTCTTCAACCTCTAAAAGCAATGATGAGCCAGCTGAGAGAGTTTGACACACAGATGCACACAGTCACAGGCACCCACAAAGTGATGGACACTATCTTTAACCTTTGAAAGTGATGATGAGAAGGCTGAGTATAGAGAGCCTTATGACTCTCTGTGCTGCTCGGGCAAACTAATTTTAATTTATTCTTTATACGTTTGTGCCAGGTGTACAAACCTGCCTTTGCTCAGACAGCAAAAATGTGTGTGGTGCTGACAAATAGCCACCTTCTCTTAAACTTCTGCCCTTAGGGCCTCTGAAAATACCATATAAAATTTGTTTGTCTTGCCTCTATTAACCTTTGTAGTCATCGTACATTTAATTAACTTAACTTATATATTTGCAAATATAATCAATGGGTCAAAGTGAGGCTGTAGGAAGATGTTTGAAAGGCTCAGAGCTTTAAAGGTTAAGGCTTTGATTGCTTTGCAGTGCTTTTGAGTCCAGAATATAGATTTCCTCTCTGGTAGATGTCCCCACAGTTTATGAAGTAATAGATTTTATGAGCATGTGTTTTAAGACAGTAAATGAATTCCTGATCCCAACTTGAGTTAAGCCTTAAAGTCAAGGTCAGTTTGGATGGCCTTGGTAACAATGTGAGCCTGGGGATATTCAGTAAAGGACACTTCTCTGCTTGGTCAGTCCAGCTCCTTGCTTCAGGCTAAAGGTGCTTCAAAACTGTAAATCCTGCATCTGAATAAGACATTTGTCTTATAGAATTTTAACTACATACATAAATACAGCAAAGAGACGATATTTTAGCCCTAATGAAAAATTCACAGAAAGTATGAAAGTATTTATCAAGTGCTGTAAAAAGAGCAAAAAAAAAAGATACAGGCTTTTCCACCAACCACGTTTTGCATGACATTATTAAATTTTTCACTCAGAAACATTTGTGTTTATTAATAACAACAACAACAATAACAACAAAAATTTAATTACAATAGGCCTTCTCAGCACTTCCTCCGCTTGGGCCTAAATACTAGGGTCAAAATTATTACACCCCTTCAGAGCTAATCTTTTAATAGAGAAGTAGCACAAACGTCTAGAATCAGTACAATCAGAAGTTTTAGGTTTATTATTATCAAGAATGTAAGGGTTTATTTTACACACACACACACGTGCACACACACGTGCACACACACACCCCCACACACACCCCCACACACAAAAACAATGCAACTCACAAAATTCTGACCAATAATACAATGATTTTACAAGCAAAACGTTTGCCACAGGAGTTGTGACAAGAAGGGGCAAACAATATGAGGTGGAGAACAAAGTGAGGCAATTTATGTCATGCAACTGTGCCTGTGTGATCCAATTTCTGCAGTTCAGCCCCACCATGCAGAGCCCTTAGCAGTGTCAGCTCTTGAGGAAAGCTTTCCACAAGGTTTAGCTCTGTTTATTGGAATTTTTGACCATTCTTTCTAAGACTAATTTTTGAAACCAGACAGTAATGTTGGAAGGGAAGGTCCAACATACTGTAATTTATCCCAAAGGTGTTCTATAAGATCTCTGTGCAGATCAGACACAAACATAGTTTTTATGGATCTTGGGTTGTGCTATATTGAGCAATCATGTTAGATCTGGCAGGGGAAGCCCCCAAACCTCTCCTTGGAAATTGTTCAAAATTTCTTTGTATGATGAAGCACAAAAGATTCCTTTTCTCTGAAACTAATGGGCAAGTGTCCAAAGAAATTCAAGTGAAAATAAGACAAGGATATTTACATCTATCAATACTTTAAGGGTTTCTAAGTAATTTCTAAAGCTCTGAGACTCCAGTAAATAAAACTGAGAGCCTTAAGCTGCAAGTACAGAGTACTTAAGCAAAGTTAAACAATTCCAGGAGTGGTGAGCTTAGCAAATTACTCCAATTTCATATCATAAGTCACCCAGGAGGTCTCAAACAAACCAGAACATCTAAAGCACTGCAGGCCTCAGTTAAGGTCAGTGTTCCTAATTTTTTTCTGAAGAAAATTAGATTATAATTGGAAATCTTAATTTTGTATTTACTCAGGCAGTCTCTACCTGATGTACTTGAGATTAAAATGTGTTTGATTTGAAACATTTTAAATGTGGAAAAAAGGAAACAGTAGTAGCCTTCTGTGAATAGGCACGTACATGTTAAATTGTAAAACATCTTATTTCTCAATGATTTCAAAAAACCCCGCAAAAAAAAGTGTAGTCTGGGTAAGGGATGCTAATGGGTCCTCACTGCCTAAGACACACCAATGTCATTCCTCAGCTAAGTTGTGATCCTAGCTCCTCATGCAGGGAACCAATGTCTTTATTCAGTATAAAAAAATATCAGCGCAAGACTTTGTGGTATAGGACCATTTGTCCTGTATCAGTAAATGTGTGTAAAAATAGTAAAAAAAAAAATTGTTAGGTACCTACAGAAATACAAAATGTTCATATTTTGACATACTAAAGTATCCACCGCAAAGCAGATGGCTTCCTATTTATTTGATGGCTAAATTTGAAGAATAATTATTTCTTTCATTTTCACAAAAACATAACAACTGACAGATATACAATTGCCGTTAAATTTCTTAACCATCGCGTTAGTTTTATTTTCACTAATACATTTTTTTTAATAGTTTGACTTCTGTAAAATTCATAAACTTTTAAATAAACAGCTCATTGATCATGTTTATGATTTCTTTGTCATATTAACTTGCAAATGGGCATCTGTTGTTCTGTCACACAGTGGTTTAATGAGGCACTTTGCCGTGAATCTCCCTGCAGGTGTTACAATGACCAAGACAAGGGACGTACAGCATGCTGTCACATTTTGTCATCATTGACTGCATTTATGACTCATGAGCATTAGTTATCTGGATTTGTGTGTGGGAGAAGATGATAAACTCACAGAATCACACACACACATGCTGAAACAAGGAGCAGCCGTCGACACAGTACTTCATGTCCTATCAGAGATCAATATTTCATTTGCTCTCCTCCTCTGCTTAGATGCTGACTGGCATCCCTTCCTGAGGGGACAGCTCATGGACATGTACACACACACTTATTCAGCCAGCAGACACACACCCACACGCATGCACACGCACACACACAGTGAAGCACTCAGAGCCGTGGTTTGCCTTGACTGACGTTTCAGCCGTGCTGTGCTGACATCTCGTTGACACTCTATCCCTTTCAGACGCACATCACTGTTTACCAACTACTCTGAGCAAAATGCTGCATGTTTCAGGGTGTACGCGCCTTTGTACAAGTGTGTCCTCGATGCTTCCGGTCTGTCATCATTACACACAAACATTGTATTACTTTTAGATCACTGTTTACACATTTAATAAAAGCCAAGGTGTGTGTGTTTCCCTTTGTGTTTGCAAGCATGCACGTACACAACTCAGTAAAAAAGACAAAAAAAAAAAAAAACTCTTTCTTTCTTTGCGGATGGTTGTGCTCAGACTAGATCAGGGGAGCTTTGGTGTCAATGTAACCAAGTGAATAGGCACAGTGTTTAAATGCAAATTTATAGCACTGCAGTGACAGGGGCAGGGAATAGAGAATCGGCAACTCAGAGAGAGTCCGACACAGGTAGAGGTGACAGTGAGAGAACGGGGGCTACGGAAGGAGGGGCTGATGGTAGGAGGATAGATTGAGGAAGAAGAAAAAAGACTGAAAGTATTTAAAGATGTGAGACAACAAAAGAAGAATTTTTTTTCTGTACTGTGTCACTACGGTACCTGGCAAAACTCTTCCTACCTATTAAATGTTTTGTCCCATTATTAAATTCTTCAGTCATAAGGCCTAGAATAGAAATTCCTTTTAACTTCATATATTTTCTTAGGCTGTTATCAAATAAACAGTACATAGAGCACCATTGTAAAGGTGAAGGAAAACAAGAGTGCTGTGAAAAGCTATTTGCCCTTTGTTAGATTTATTCTGCTATTTTTCACAGGTGGGTTTCAGATTACCAAAGTAATTGGAACATCCAGGATAATCTGAGTGAATACAAAAGCTGGATTTCAAATGTCAAGATCAAAGAGTGAAACATTTGTCACACCACTGCCTGAATACCACCAGCGCAATTGAGTCAAAAAATCACTTCAATTAATCAATCAATCAATCAAGTTTATTTGCATGGCACATTTCAGCAATATGGTGGTTTGCAGTGCTTTACATTGTGGAAACATACAACAGTGTTGGTAACATTTCTTTAACATTTATGTTAAAGCATATTTCCTAGACAGCATTAGGAAATCCAAGCATTAGCTTTTCCACAAAAAATCTTAGTGTTGTTTATTTATTTATTAATACATTTAATACAGCTGGCTCTGGCCTTACAATATACCCAAAAATAGTGGCCGTCCTCTTTAATGAGTGTGCTTTCTTTAAAGCTGTTGTCAGCTTTTGCACTCAAACAGCACTTTCTTTTAAATTACAGATGATTAAAATGTAATTACTTTATCATCTACATGTGGCTTTATATTTACTTTTTGCACACATTTTATGTGCCATTCAAAGGTCATAGATGATGTGTGAGACCTCTGCTGCCGCCGTGACTGTGCCATCACCCTACAGCTATGACAAATGGCACTCTGTTACCAACGCCTCTTTGCATAGACAAGTACACACATTTTCCACCTACACACCCTGTGATGTTATTGTCATTCATCCCTCGAGCGGAGCTGTGACTTCTATCAAGCCTGCTATTGTCAGCCTTTCTTAGGGATAGAAAAAAGATGCTCTTTTTCTAATGCATGACCCATCTATACAGACACTTGACTGTATCCGTTCATATCAAAAATCCTCGGAAATAGATTTGCTATGCATCACGTCCCGTATTATATATATTTATCTAATGAAGAACGATATCACTGTATGAGTGAATCTAAGTGTCGCTGTCAGCACACTGGGAAATGAGACACTCATTTCCTAGTCCACACACACAATGTAGTGATGTTATAGTCATTGCAGTCCATGCAGGGCAGATTTATAAGCTTTGCTTTCATGCATACAGAAAACGTAGCCTTCCTATCTATCAGCTCTCTACCCTCTGTATACATATTAGCTTATTTGTAGTTGAAGTAAAGCTTCTTTGACATGAGTGTGAGTGAGTGCTGTTGTGCTATCACATGAAGTAGTTTGACTTATTTCTTGTCCTTGGTTTATTTTTTGCTTGGGTTGGAGTAGTAAAATGTTTTCTGTCTGAGCTGCTTCTGTATGCTGGTTTTGATGAACCTATGAAATGTATTTAGGGTAGGATTTTTTTCAGGAATAAACAATGTCCATAGTTTAAAGCATAAGCATTTTTGTTCATTATTCTTGTAAAGTTTATGAGTACCATTGTCTTGCTAATTGGCTACCAAGTTTATTTTTGTTTTTTCTCTGAAATATACATATCAAAACATACCTTAAAGGGGGTTATTATGTAATTCCAAAGCACATAGTGACATTACAATGTTGTACATATTAAAAACAAATTAGAAGAGATTTAATTTTGCGTCACAGCCATATGACTAATTAAAATTTCTCAAGAATTCATGTGTTAAAGCAATGCCGCAGATCTGTTTGATGAAGAAAAGTTATAACATGATGTAACACTTGAAAAGATCAAATTTGTATAATATTTCCTCTTTAAAATAAGTTACAAAAAACTCATGTTACTTTATTTCACATTAGCAACCTGGATGTGAATACTTTATCCAACCCCCTTTGCCACTGAGAAGACACTTATTCTTCTATAACATTTCAAAGATTTGAGTACACAGAGAAATGAGGTTTAACCCATTTCTTTTTGTTTCTCTATAATCCAGAGAAAGAACCCAGAAATCTGGAAGATCTAGGTCCATACAAATTCCTCGGTACTCTCTTCTGTTCTTTTACAAGATCTTTTGGACCTAGTGAGAGATTGTTTCTAGTGATATGGCAGAGGCCACAAGGTTTTTTTTTCAAAGGGTTAAGATACACATTTCCACATAGTCCTCCTTTGTTTTACACCAAAGAAGTCTCCAAGTGTTTGTTGTGAAGCAGTTCAGTCCTAAGCTGCTGTCACAATGTTTTCAATCTTGCCAATTATGCTGGTGGTTTAAAAATCCCCTATTATCCGTCCATCTATTATCTTCCACTTATCCGGGATCAGACTGTGGGGGCGGCTCAGCTGCAAACTGCTCCAGTGAAAGTTGTAGATCACGATCTGATGAAGCCAATAGGACCACATCATCTGCTAAAAGGCAGAGACGTGATCCTGAGGCTACCAAAAGGGATGCTCTCAACACCTTGTTTGTGGGAAGATATTCTTTCCATACAAGTTGTGCATTGGTAAGCAAGCACACAATGTGGCGTCTCCTGTTCTGGAGTGGCTGTACGGCTTGGTCAGGGACATGTTCCCTGTTAGAGGTTGGTGTTGACAACCGCTTCATTCAGAATCTCTTCCTCCCCTCAGGTCTTAAAAGCAAATGCCACAGTTAGCATCATCTTTGCATTACTAGGCAGACCAGCCAAGGATTTGCATTCAGCCTCCCCAAAGTCACCCTCATGGGTGGCTGGCCACAATAGTCAGTTTTGTCTTTTCCCTGAGAAGTTAAAGGTCTTATAACTTCACTCTTCCTCTTCCTCCTTCTGCTGCCGGAAGCAGATTATATGTTGAATCAAAAGTTATCATTCCATCTTGAAGTTCTTTTCAGTTCTTCATGGCTGGAGGTCTTTTTCACCCATATCACAAATCTTATAGCTTTCTTGGTTTCTAGGCCAGGGATTCATCCAGAAGTTTTTGGTGACTGAATTTTCATCCCTGACCATAAGCAGACATTCAAAAGCATTCATAGTAGAACAAACAATTAGCTCATTAACATAGTTACATTATCATTTAATTATTTTCCTTTTTTGAAAGTATTCCCTATGGTTGCTGTGACCAAACAAAATCTTTTGTACAAGAACACAATCTGCAGTCTTTCATTCAAGCCAATAATCATCCATTTTTCGTGTCACTCCAAATTTTACCTCCATCAAGATTATTTTATTTGTGATTAATGCCATGAAGGCATTTGTTGTTTTAAAGGTGCAGCATATCTCTATTTTCTAACTATCTGTGTGGATTTGGATTGATTGTTATGCTAAGGTTGTTATAACCTTTTTCAGCTATTACAAATTTGTAGTGTTGGTTTGTTGGCATTGTCAAAATACCTACCTATTGAAAACGATCTGGTCCAATAACCATATTATTGCAGCTATTAAGAGATGCTAAACATTTTACATATCTGAGTGTTGTACTACTGTGTTGAAGGTTTTTTAATTTCCTGCTGCCTTTTTTTTTCTACATTTCTAAGGTATTTGCTTCATGTTGATATATTGGCAAAAGGCATATAATGTCAATTGATTGATAACATTCATTAGAGAGCATATATCAATGTTTTTCAGTTGTGTTAAGGTATTCTAATCCATGATAGATGTATTCAGGTATATGCCCAAACTCATAAATATGTGAAAAACAAAAAAATAACAACTATAGGTGAATAAAAGACAAATGCCAGCTTAAATTTGAGTTCATAATCTAAATTATGATTTAGAACAGGGAACAGCTGGATTGTTAATTTGACATTGATTAACAGAGTAAAAACAACCATCCCGTGCCCTGTATTATGGTGTTTATAGTGTGAGCTAATCTTCCCTGCCAAACAGTTCGGTGTGCCTTAGCGCCTTCTCATACAATGCTCTACCATGTTGAAAAAGTAATCCAAGTACTGATCACTGAGTAAATTTCACTTATTTACTTTACCAATTACTTGATTTCAAAAGTAGCCAAGTTATAGTATGAGTTACTTTTGCACTTATGCCCACTCAGCTGCCGACAGCAGATATATACAGCATTTTCATAATTGAACATAACATAGTTACTTAATTGTGGCTTAAAATGGCACAATGTGCCTGAAAAATACATTATGCTCTCTCTTCAACAAAACAGCCTGTTCTCTGATCACCATATGAGACTTACAGACTGTGACCTAACAGACGGTTTGTCTTTATACTGACTTTCTGTCTCAATGGGCATTATCAAAAGGTTCTTTTTGTTTCAAAAAAGTGTGTTTTAAAATGACACATATTCTATAGAAAAATAAAAATAATTAAAAAAAATAAATAAATAAAAACAATCACAAGACAGGTTGTGATTATTTAAGGTTAACTACATTCAGGAGTATCAATTTTCTGACATTTCCATGACATAAAACCATTAATATGTGAACAGGCCTAGCTCTTTTTATACACTCTCACATTACAGACATTTATAAAATTTCCTGGATTAATATAATTCACTTTTTCTGTGTTCATATACATCAATTGCTATCTTACAATTGTCAAAATATTTTGTATTTGCTCCAGATATCCTATGTATTTTTCTGAGTTTATGATTGTACAGTAGTGTTTAATTACTTCAGTCTGCACTTCTTTATATTATTTTATTTCCTTGGAGAGCAGTGCAAAGGCAAGCAAAACATCTATTTTCAGTGCAGTCAGAAAGCTATATGGCAGTGTGGCTGTATTTAATAAAAGTTATTCGAACTCCACACCAGTCTCCAGAGCTGTCCTGGTTTAACTGGCCATGTCTGTTCCAATTTAACGTGAAGTGGCATGTAGAAGATGTGTAATTCTTTTTCCCCACTCTGTCCTGGTGATATAGCAACAAGGAAGGAGAAAGAAGAGGGGCAGATCACAGTTCATGAGAAGTGAATAATATACGCTCAAAAATATATCAACTGCATTGAGTATTCTTATTAATCTTCATTATTCATTTTTTATATATGAAACTGGACTTCTTTTACTTACTTCTTTAAAAAAAAAAGTCAGACTATATCTCTTTTTTCTCTCTTCTGATCACTAGCTGTTTTTTGGCTTTGAACTGAAAGCGCCAGGTTAATCACTAAAAAAAAAGAGCTCTGCATTATATTTATTTGTGATGTATTACACAACTTTTCAAATAAAACAATACAACAAAAATTTAAGAATGTGGCATACATTTGTGTATTCCATCCACTTTACTCAAATACTCCTAAATAAAAGCCAATGCAGCCACTTGCCTTCAGAAGTAATCAAATTACTAAATAAAGTCCATTGGTGTTTATTTGAGTCTTAGTTTAATTACAGCTAATCAGGCCCCACAGAAACTTCCAAGCCACAGTTGTCCAGCTGAACTGAGAGTCCGGGCAGAGAAAAACATATTCAGAGAATCAACTAACTAAGAGAGCCATGGTTTCTCTGGAGGAGCTGCTGAAGTCTGCAGCTCAGCTCAGAGAATCTGTTGAGAGAACAAGAAGTTGTACACTCCCAAAAATCTAATCAGTATAGAAAAGTGTCACAAAGAAAACACAACAAGCATGTGAAACAAATCAGATGTAAAATAAGATGGAATCAATCAAACCTACATCCAACTCTATGTGTAGATGAAAAGTAACACTGCAATGATCTTAAATAAACACTTTTGCATGGTGATAGTGGCATTATGCTGGCACTTTCTTCAGCGAAGACAGGGAAGCTGGTCATAGTTAATGGGGAAAATAATGCAGTTAAATACAGGGAAGTTATGGAACAAAACCTGTTAGATCCTGCAAATGACTTGAGAGTGGAGCACAATGACTCTAAACATACAGTAGAAGCTGAAATAGAAAGATTCAGACGAAATCACTATCATGCGTTAGTTCACTCAGTGAAAGTGTAGAAATTAATACAATTTAGAATCTGTCGCAAAACTTGATAGTTGCTGATCTTAGATTATCTCCATCCAATCTGAATAACTTTTAGCTCTGTGTGTGGATCACATTCGAGCAGGATAATCCCAAACATACAGCCACAACTATAATGCGACAGTTTAGACCAAAGCATACTGATGTGTTAAAATGCCCCAGTAAAAGAGCCATAAATTAATCATTTTTGTCAGTACTTGAAGCTTGCAGTTATCAGGTGATCTATTTTTGATTTATTTTTTTGCAATCTTTGCAAAAAATTGGTTGTTATTATTATTGTCTGTATAAGTGTGTGAATAATTTTGTAAGGCCATTTTGAAAGAAAAGTGGCAGCTTCAGACAGTCTTTTTTTTTCTTTTAAAAAGAAATTTAGTTGAAAATATGTGAAAATAAAAAATATCTTTCTACCAAATTAAATAAAATCAAATGCACGTATAAATCTCTTGTAAATAATAAGACAAAATGTTGTATCTCTTATATGTTTACAGTGCGAATGTAACCTGAACAGAGCAGCTTTGCACTGCCTACCTACAGCTGTGCAGCCTGGTCCAATGCAGCTGTGTAGCATAAAAAATCCATGAGTAAGGTTGGGCATACAGATGCCTCAGTACCTGCTGAGCCCCTTAACGGGGGGGACGTGTACATGTGTGACTCTGTTGTAGATGAGATGAGACAGACTGAGAGAGGAAGAGGAGGGTGTTGGGTGAAGGGGAAAGTACACCTGTCAACCTGAACCCCTGCAGAGCTGCATGGCAGTTTGTTTGGATGTGTGCGCCACTCCTGTGTCCATGCTTGTGACTGTGTGTGCAAAAATGTATTTGTGTATGTCATTAAGGTTGTACTCAGGTATCACAGCTACAGTATGGGGAGCGGGGGGGATCAACACAGCAGCGTAGAAAGATGCTGGGACAGGTGGCAAGAGCAAGCAGTGCATCTGTCACACTAATGCTTTTGATGCACGTGTTGGTGTTTGCACAGTGAAATGTCAGGTGAAGATCATAGTAAAAAGAAATCGAGGACAGCAGAAGGATGAATGAGGAGAGGGAAGGAGGAGCAAGAAAAGAAAACTGGCAGAGCAAGGAGGTGTACAGGAAGGGTAGAGAGAGTAGCAGGGGGAGTGCAGCAAGCCAGAGAGCTTCTTTGCAGGAAATGGAGGGAAAAAGGAGAGAGTCAGGACTCAAGAGGAAGGAGTGCAGGAGGAAAGGTTAGAGGGGAGAGCAGCAGGTACAGTGTGCATCTGTCACCTTCTGCTCCTTTGGGCCAAGATTGCCCAAGAAGAAGCGGAGTGGAGGAAAAAGGAGAAAATGGAAGGAGAAAAGTCTTTAACCTGACCTTTTTTATTTAATTTGAGGCTCTCTCTTATAAAGTAGTGTTTATAATAAAGATCAACAATGCTTGGAAAGTTGGCATGTTGGTAGACTGAAATTCATTTCATGTGGTGCAGAAGAGATGTATTTGTAGTCTGTGTATTTGACTGTATAAAATGTTTATTTTATTCTTTTTAAAATTGATAAAAAATTAAATAAATAATAAATAAATGAATGAATAAATAAACAGGCTTTTGAAGCAAATAAGAACCTGAAGAGAGAAGGTGACACTACAGAAGAGAATAGATGTAGCACAGGGAAATACATTGGAACTATGTCCCCAACTCTACTGAGGTTAACATTGTCCCAGAAACATATGAATAAAACTCCAGTGTGTCAGCTGATCTCTAAGTGTGTGTGTGCATGTGCAATGAAGCATTAAGAAATAAGGGACCTGACCACTGCTTGTCGTGCAGTGCCTTCTTTCTATAACGTCCACTGAGATTACGTGCGAAACTGAAATGACCCAGAAAGACAGAACAACCAACTGTACTGACATCAGAATATTAAGGGAGATACTTGGTTAATTTCAAACTCTGTCAAGATTAACGCTGTTTGGAGTTTATTTTAAATAACCATTACAGTCAAAGCTTTAATAAATGCAAAGAAAGCATTTAACAGACAATTGATTTATGTTTGCCATAGTAACAATACATTTGAATGAAGGACACAAGTCCTGAAGAACTGCGTTTTAAGACCATTGATTTAAACTGTTCTGTCCTTGTCCAGTTGTATGTTTAACATTGTTTTCCTGTAAGCCTAAACAGGTTTTGGTGATTTTGCAGCTGGACCATACAACTTTTATTTTTGGATGATGGATTGAAAAGCATCCTATGAGATGTTCAGGGTATGGCATATTGTTTTACAACCTGTTGTTGAGGTCTCATTGGGATTGATAAATTGTTCCTGAGGACAATGACAAAGAAGAAAATAGATTTCCCAAGTACCACTTCCTTATATATCACACCATCCTGGCACTTGAAGATGTCTTTCACTCACTGGCTTTAATGACTAACAATGTGTCATGGGACCTAACATACTATTTAGGTCCCATGATGTCAGCACCTCACTTCTAGCTGATTATCCTGAATTACAGCCTGCCAGCTATAGCATGTTTCCTTAAACCGCTAAGGCAATGCTACACTTGCTCCAAAAGATGGTCTCTATTTTGAAGCGTTGAGTTACTTTTTATTTGATCTGTGTCGCACAATGCCTTTGCACTCGACAGGAAGTATTAATACAAAAATAATTAGCATTGATTCAACATATTTCCACTCATTTACTGTTAAAGTGTCCCCCCCCGCCCCCCCCCAGCATTTTAATTGTGATGTGTGTTTCATAAAGTGAAATCCGGTTGAAGTCTGTTATGTAATCTTACTAAGGGGGAGATGCCAATACCATCTGTGTTCAAACCTGCAGAATCTGATGCCATGACAGTTTTAGAGAATTATTTGTTTTGGATATGTGAAGTATGCGGGAATTATTAAATGATGTAGGGATGCAAATTTCAGTAAAGAAGCTAAAGTGAAAGGAAGCAAAAGTGATCTAACTGATGTACATCCACAACACTCTATCAGCATCGTTAGCACACTGATGGCTGCATTCCCATGTGGATTTATTTTGAGCAGAGAAAAACAGGAAAAGCATAAATGAAACATATATATATAGAACTGTCCGTGTCATCATCAACATTTCATCATACTTTTGCAGTTTTGTGCAGTTCTTTGTTGACTTCACAGAAATTTGTGGAATAATTTCTTGAGCAATACTTTTGTTTAATTGGGGATTCCACATGATGCAAGGAAGTGCAATGTAAAATATAGTTGAACCAATCAATATGTCAATTTGTTAATTGATGACCAAGGCACAGTCTTATCCTGCAGTTTTAATAGCCACCCTTGTCAAGAGTTTTGAACCACCATTCAGCTGTGATGTAAGTTAACTAATTTACTGAATCAGGGAAATACATTTACCAAGGTACCTTTGGCATCTGTACATCTCACTGACATGAGCATTGATTTGGATATGGGATATGGAGGTCAGCACTAATTTCTAATGCTGTTACTGCCTGGTCTTTGCACCACTTGCTTTGCAGTGCAATCTTGTCCACCAAAATGCTTACAACCGCCCAATACCCACTGACACAGGCCTGAAAAAAAGACACAAAAAATCTATATGATGGTTAATTGGAAGTGTGGTTGTGCACATGAGAGAAAATGAAATTCTTCACAGGATGAATATGATTCACTGACGGTTTTAGCTCGCTTGTGACAAATGTTTTGTAATGAGAGCCCATGTCAAAATTCAAGTAAGAGGTAATTTGTGATCTACTGTGAATCACTAAATGGGCCACGTTAGTTTGTGTGTCACTGGTTGTATGTGAATGTATGCAGTGCTGCATAGTAAGCTAAAAATATGGTTGTGTGTAAAAAAAATAAAATTTGCCTCACTTTAAAGTGAAGCAGTTTTCAAATAATTAGTATGGAAATCTGTATTTGCATGCTTGTCACAGTCGCACCTAAAATTGTTCAACCCCTAGTATAAGTGAAGTTTAATGGCAAAATCAGCTAATTAGCACCTGTTTGCAATAAAAACAAGAAAAGAATTATAATTGAAATGAATCACTATTTGTTAATAAATTAATGTTTCGAATAGTTTCTACACAGTAAAAGTGCCACTTCTATTGACTACAATAAGGGCTGAAAATATGCAATTCCCCTGCTGTCCTATAACTTTTAGATGTGTCACTGATCCAACACAACTCATCAAATGGCTGAATTACCTCGTCAGTGTGCAGTCAGCTTCTCTAGACTCCCTCTAATAACCTGTTTACTTAATCCAGATATGATAATACAGAGACGCGTCTAAAAGTTACAAGACATTAAACCCTTAAGCCTGGAACTGAGGTAGATTTAGACCTACCATTTTGCTGCTGCAGTCTGCTATGAACATAATTATTTGTCTGATATTATGGGCAAAGGCCTCCCGTCTACCAATATTCTTGCAATTACAAGCTGCAGCCACCTATACACATCCCACCAGAGATTTTCAAAGACGCTGAAGTCAGGCGACCATGATATCCAGGACATCTTTTGAAACTAAGCCTTGCTAAACTTTGAGAAATACTTGAGATCATTATCATATTAGACAGTTAAATAATGCCCAACCATCAGTTTTCTCACAAAGGGATGGCATTTTCTCCCAAGATTTTCTGCTTTCTGATTAAATCCAATTTCCCTTCAAATGATGCAGGGGCTCTGTGCCAGATGAAGCAAAGCAGCCCCTGAGCCCAATTCCTTGCTCTTGCTACTTCAATCACACCACTGACACATAACTCAATGAGTCTGCAGCAAATAAGTTGGAAATATAATTATTTATTGGAAGTGGATTTAATACAGTTCATCTACTTAGTAATGATGACATTCGTTAATTGATTGATTGATACCCTTAAAGAAATTTGGGGCTACAGACTGGGATGCACTATGCCAGTTGCATGGAAAGGACATCGATTCCATGACTGAGAGTGAATGTGATTGACCACAGAAACTTCTGAGTGGATCCCAGAGCAGTGAGCAGCTTCATCAGAAACAAACACTGGATCCCTAGTGACCTAAACAAGAAAAAAATAGCTTTCAGGAAAGGAGACAGTAAATATTGAGGAGTACATAGAAGCAATGTAAAGGTTAGAGACAATAAGGAGGCATATGGGAAGGAGCTGAAGAACAAGCTCCGGTAGAACAATAATAAAAAGTTGTATAACATTGTATTTTTATGGTATTTTGCAACCCTACTCCAGAACACAGATAATAAAAGAAAACCGTGTGGCAGTCGTTGTCATACACGTTTGACAACCAGTGCTTTGCATAATCTGTTTGATAAAGTGTTTCTCTAAATTACAGTTCCTGTAGACAAGGGCACTAAATGTACACTCGGTACTGTATAAAGGTCTATTCATTCATTGCAGGTATAGGGAATTAACTTTTGTCTAATAAATTAGAGCCACTGCATTCATAAAAATAAAAAAATTGCATCATTGTTAGAACTTTTTTTAATTGCTCAATTTGTATAGAATGTACCCAGAATCCACTTGGTGCAGCCCGGGTTGTTATGACTGTAAGGAAACTGCCCCTTCCTGGAGCATAACTAACATGTACCAAGGAATCTTTTGATTTGGTGTCAACATCAGGAAAGGCAACTTACTTCAGCTGCAATTTAAGGATTGAAATGCAAGTGCTTTAAACGTCTAGCTAAGCATGCAGCTTTTCCGAAGTCTTTAATTATCTAAGAACAAACAATTAAAAATTAAGTGTTCTTACAAGTTACATAAGGGGAACTTGCAAGAAAAGTTGCAAGTTGTCCTTGCAGATACCCTTTTTTGTTCCTTCTTTATAGGGTGATGTTGCTAAAGTTTTGCTTCAGCAGATGTCTCTTCCTATACATTTGCAAGTACTTTATCATTGTTTCCTGCTGTCTGCTATTACATATTACATCAGCAACCCATTTTTCTCCTCCACCATGTTCAGAGAAGATTAAAATTTTTTTTTTTTTTTCCCATGCCATACCATTGATCTCTAGCACTGACTGCTGATGTGAGGTTGAGGTGATGTTGTACCTCAAAATTATGTTAGAATCTTTGCTAATTTGCTGAATGTATAATGCAACAGTTTAACTTTGGATTTATCTAATTTGCCAAGAAAGTTTTTAGAGATTTATAATGAAAAGATTTTTCAGTAAACATTGAAACAGTGAGAAAACTCCTGCTGTGCAGCCAAGGTAATGTGTAGCTAACTACCTACTGCCTGCAGCAATCACCTCTCTCCTGCTGTTTTCTGTCCTTGTCTCCAGCAACATGAATGTGTGTGTATGTTTGCGTGGGCGTGCGTGTGGGTCTGTGTTCGCATATCTACATTTCATGAATCAGCGTCACCTTTTCCACTGCTACAAGGGAGGAGGTGGAAAAAGAAGGCAGAGAAGTAGGGAAAGTAGTATAACAGGCTGGGGTTAAAATCTGCTGAATCTTAAAATGGGATAAAGAGTGATAACCAGCTCTTAAGCATTTTTGTTGTGTGCCTGTGAGGAAAGAAACTGGATATTACAGAGATTTGATAATCACAATGAGTAATTCAGGACCTTTCCACTGTTTAAACATTGTGACCCAACTGTTCTGGGAAGTCATTTTCAAATCCTGCAATCAATTTTTGGATTTATTAGACTTGAGCTGAAACTAAAATCCAACCATATCAATCGGGGCAGTAATAATTGCTCAGTCTAATGTAATAATGCACAAAGCCATTATCATCAGGCCCATAACAACATATGACTAAAGTCATTTTAATAGAAATTGTTAAAAAAAAAAAAAAAAAAAAGTTAAATAATGACTTTACGCAAACAGCAAGGACAGCTCTTAAATAATTTTCTCTTTTCAAATGCATAATTAAGGATCACCTTTTCACTTTCAGTTGAGTTTCATTATTTTATTTTCACTGCAGAGATAAAAAATATATATAGCTTCAGGTCTACATGAAATCCCCACATCCCCAATGTTTGGACCAACAGTATCCATTCACTTCCCATCAAATGCATTTCTATCACAAGTCATTACACAGTGGCTCTTAACATAGATACATGCATGACAGCAAAATTCCCAATGGTGGCTTGGTTCTTGGATTTCAGCAGTTATGTAACCCCCTTTTTGCACTTTTTATCAATGCTGCATTGGAGTTTTAACCTGTAGCGGTGCCAGTTCTTAACCATGAAAAGAAATGTTCTAAAAATACCTTATAGCATGACGGGTGGGCAAAGATGGTAGAAAAAGAAGACAAGTGGACAGATGAAGACAGAGTGGTGGGCAGGTTGTGTTTGGTGATTGATGAGATTGGGGGAGGGGGGATTGGACTTCTGAGTGGGTGCGATTCCACTGATTTATATTTAAGGGAGTTCTCCATCAGTCTCAGAGGGGAAAGAAAGCAGGAGATGGAGAAATGAGGTGAAAGTGAGGACATTAGATCACCCTGGCTGACCCATCTGTCAATCAGACCGGCTGTTCTTTAGTGACCAGGCTTGCATGCTGTGTTTTTGTCTACTTCAGACTCTTGCTTTTCCTTATATATGTTTGTTTGAGACAATGTGATGAGGAATATGATATTCACCCTAAAATCTAGATTAAAAATGATAAAACAATCCAAATGCTTTTATATGAAATAAAGCATTAACTATTCATTGTGGCATTATTATTTCTACAATAATAATGATATAATTTATAGCACTTATCTTGCAGAAATCAATACACATTCTTAAGAATGAAAGAAAATACATTTATAAATTATTACAGCAATTTCCATTGTATTGTGCTTATTGTGCAGAATATTAACACTTTTTCATATTTTAATTATTCGAGCTGTTTGCTCAGCTACAAGTAAGTTGCCTAGCTTGCAAACTGTATAGGTTTGAAACGGTGTATTATCAGAGATGGAAAAAATGTCCTTAATCCCAAATTTGTGGTCTTTCTGGACACCAAAAACATTTGGGAGCCTTTTTTTTCAGCCAACTGGGTCATAGGGTCATAGTATGCTCCTTACATCCAGAATCTCAAATAAAACCAATAAAACAAACAAAACCTCAAAGGTTATGTGTATTTCAAGGTGTGGATTTTGTATTTTTATTACTATTTTCTGGCTATTTTTAAGTGAAAGTCTTAAACCAAATGCAGTTTTCATTTTTTTTAAAAGTCTGCTCTGTTTTTGCCTTGTGCATGTTGAATCTCATCTTACTGCTTGAAAATGATCCCTCAGCACAAATTGGAATTACTTAGTTACTACCAGGCATAAGACTTATTTTTTCAGGAGTGTCCTTTTTATGCATTTTATGGTCAGTCAAAGCAGTTTGAAATAAACTAGATCAAATACAGTTCAGATTCATTAAAAAGCAGTGAAATTCATCTGCGTTAGCACAGATGTAATGCTTTGAAGTAAATGCAAACTGCATCATCTTTATCCACTTGACACATTTTTACAGTTCTTACAAACAGTTATGTCTGTTTCCATCTCCATTTTCCACTCTTCAATGTATTTGTAACTGAGTTGTCAAGGTTTTCTCTTAACATAATGGGGCAAACCAACAGCTACAGTCTTGCTTACATCAAATTAAGTGTCTAAAACATGAGTAAAGGGTGTCAAGCGTAAACTGCATTTTTTTTATCATAGCACAAACTGATGGATTTTGCAAAAACACAATGCAGTTGCACAAGAAATATTGTAAGATTTTATTTTATGTTCTTTATTTTCCTGTTTTTTTCTGTATGTGGGTGTATTGCTGTTAGTGTATGCAAAGGTCATGTGGACTTAAGAAAATGTTGATCTATCTGTGTGTTAATCCAGGTGCAGTAAATTAAGAAATTAATTTGAAATGGAGCTTTTTATAGACATTTGTAGAGCAGTGGTGCAAATACACACAGACGCGCACACAGGTGCCTCGAAAGTCTCTTATGGCCAAAAAGCACATACACTAAAGCCTTCAAGCAATTAAAGCACTTCAGCAATATCTCCATATCAAATCATAAGATTTAAGATTATAGCTGTGACCAATGAGGATAAAACGCTTTGAACCTCTATATCTGTCACATATTCACACACTCATGTTTCTCTAACTGGGCATTAAAATCATAAATCTCCATAGCCAATTGCCAAGCTTTCAGGTAAATACAAATTAACAAATTCACAGAGACTAGCACAGACCCGAGGATTAGCTCATGTTTGAATCGATAATTCATTCATCGTCAAAACTGTTAAAATAACTGTGTGAATTAAATGCAGTCGGAAAAGGGAAATTGTAAACCTGAATACAAAAAGAAGCTCCACACAACATTCCTTTCACCAAAGCAATAGATGCAATTAGTTAACAGCTACTGTCATCAATATTAATTATCGTTGGCTGAGAAGTTCCAAATTCCCAGTCTCTTTAGGCATTTTGCTTGGAATAATTTAGCACACATTTTGATCTCATTATGGTGTCTTTGTTTGCCATTTTTTGACATCAAATCTAAGCCATACTTGTTTTTCAACAATGACTTTTACTGAACAGTTCATGTGCCATCAGTCTTATATTCTGCAAAGAAAAATACATATAAATACAGATACTATAGCTCAATACACATTCTAGACCAACATCAAACAACAAGAGACAGACAAAAGCATAGACACATGAAGTGTTGCACATGGGACCCAGTCTGTGATCCCAACCAGGGTAATAGCAAACCCTGTGAGGGGAGTTGCCTCAGGCCTCACTTAACATGTATGATAAGATCAGACAGAATTTATGCATGCTGTTTACTAAAACAACAACAACAACTTGAAAGGGAGGGCATGCAACTCAAAGCCTGCACATACAAACCATGCATTTGTGAGGGCAAAGTACATATATGCAGATGTAATGCTTCTAAGAGTGCCTGTATGAATGCATTGTTTTTGTCTAGTAAGATTGTAAGTGCTTTCTCTGCTGTACGGACAATGCAGGTCAATTAATAATGTAGCACTTTTAGGGGTTAAGTAAGCGTGTGTGTCTGTTAGAGGGTGGAGACAGTGGGACACAAAGAGAATGAGAAGATGAGAAATTGCGTGTGTATGGGTGTGTGTTCGTGGTGGTGACCAATGGAGCAAACAGGTAGGACATGTTAAGGGATGAGAAGAGGGTATTTTTGTAATCCTAAGATATTTGTCCAGTCATACAGTTTCACGATACTAGCTGCAAATTTAATTTCCATGTTTCTCACAACTTATTCTCCCCTAATACATACATTTTGCAAAAACAACATTTTCTGCTCAGGTTGCATCTCAAGCCCACATAATTTGAAGAATTGTGTTAGGAAGGATTAATATTTGTTTAAACTTTCAGTTTTCAAAGTGGACATGAAATAAAAATAGAGTGTTTGATGTATTAATACACAGAAAACTGAGAGTTTGTTTCCTATTCATTTCTATTTTGACATCTTAGGACCAGCAGGATTTGTTCTGACTGGTTTTGCAAGAGTCAGAAAGGGTACTTGTGGAAATAGCAACAAATCCAAAAGAAAGAATAGGTTATGAAGTTGTTTCGGAAAAAAAACAAGCTGTCAAAATGCCCTTTTCTTTTATATATTCCTGAATTTTTCTTACAACTATGCATGTTCAATCAGAAGTAGATATTTTATTTTCAGAACAAGGGAAAAACATTAGTTTTAAAAATATTTAGGTCAGTGCAGTGCAGGCCATAAACTTCAAAGTCTGTTCAAAGTCTATCTAATTGTTGCTTAGTAAAAGAATGTGTGCCCTATGTAGCTTTGAAAGAAAAAAAAAAAGACCAGCTGAAAGTGTCGAAGACAGATAATGTTATATGTGTAACGCTAAAAGGGCATCAAGGCATAGCACTATGTAAAGGCAGGACATAAGTAATAATAGAAAAGTCGATACTTTATTACCGCACATCTTTGTGGTCATAATGGGAAGATTTATGACAATGTATCCAGCGATGAGAGGGAAGTTATTAAAATTGTCTGAGTTGAAGGTTTAAAACCTCACAAACCAGCAATCGATGCAGGAATTTAAAAGCGCTGTGTGGTAAAATCAGTCTGCCTATAATTCACCACGTAGTGGATAACTACTTGTTAGAAAAGCTTCAATTTGAAAAATCAAAATGAATTTAATTAAAAAAACCTATTTTTTATTAAGAATGTCTGAAATAATTCTCAATATGCCATTTTTTAATCAAACATTAATTTTTTTTATTTTTTTATTCCATTTTCTCATCTATAATCAGAAACAAATATCTTTACTGAATACAAATACAATTAAATCTTCTTCTGCCAGATGTACAAGTAATTTTAATTTTATCTTTTCATTTGAGATGTTTTGATCCAATCCTAGGTATAAGCTGATAAATTTGATTACAGCAATTTGAAAAATCATGAGCACTCATCACTTACAATCTGTTGTAGAAGCCTTCAGCATCTAGACATTGATTTTTAAGAAATTTGTTTTACTGCTAAGTATAATTGAAATCTGTACCAATAAAAATAAGTGTTAGATTTATAATTGTGTCTATTTTCTGCTGTGTCTACATGTTTACAGGAACTCCTCTAACTATTCTTTCCATCACCTGAATTATAAAGATAACTCATGCATTGTCAATGTGATTAGAATATTTGTTCAAAAACAAAGTTGGAAAGTTTGCCAGAAAGAAAGTCATGTCACTTTTAGAACTCTCTTTGTACAAAAAGCAAGAAAATTAGTGGGTTTATTGATGAAAGAGAAGTGACAGCAAGAAGTTTAGAGAATTGTTCTCAGCCTTAGGCTTCACAATGATTGAGAAAAAATTGTTGATAAAAAACTAAATTATCACTATGAATAGGCTGGTGCATTTGCCAAAGTATTGCCACCGTTTCTCTCCCTTTTAAATCTGTAGATGAACGTATGTTATTTAGACTGAACTGTGCTTAGGCTGATGAGGTTTGGTTGAGCTGGAAATGAAACAGTCATGGGTATAGACTGGATGAATTAGATTAAGAGGTCATGAGGGAGACAAAAAGCAAAGCAGAGGTGGGGGTGTAGTGTTTCTTTGAGGGGGTACAAGGAAGGATGGGGGGAGTGGTCATGGAGTAAAACAGTGGAAAGAAGCATGGAAGTAGAAAAAAGTCTTCTGGGAGATAAGAATGAAGCAATGGAGGAGCTACATCAACACTTGGCTGCATCGCTACAGATGAAATGTGAGTAGTGGCCCCAGAAAAAGCATGGACTGTGTGTGTGTGAGCACATAAAGTGGATACCTGAATGTTAGAGGAGGTGTGTGTATCGAGGTGCGAAAGCAGAATGATGAGGATGAATGTGAGTGTGTGCACGCATGACAAGGGGTGGTGATGCAGAGTGAGAATAACAAGGTGTGTCCTTCTCTGCAGACAATGGGGTCAAGGGTGGGTGGGGATGGTCCACAAGGAGAGGTGGGGGTAGGGGACTGAGACTGGGGTGCAGCGGTTCTAAGCGGCTTTACGAGACAGCTAGATTTCACGGTGGAAACAGATGCAGTAGAAAAGAGCCAAGGATGATAATAGAAGGAGAAGAAGGGAGAGGGATATCTGGAGATGGGGGTTTATGAAGCAGCGAAAGATAGAGGAGCAGGGTACAGAAGATTTGGGTGTGTGAGACAAACAAGGATCGAGTCAGAAAAGTGTCACAAAGTGAATTGCTGCAGTGGAGCTTGTCATCCACAAAGACACCCCATGTAGTGTCAGCTACCGATCCAGAACCGCTACATCTGTGCCTGTAAAAAAAGTTTATCTGTGTAAGTGCACATTTTTATACCAACTTATAGTGTCTGTATGTGTGTTTCCCTTTATAGCTGTTGTTTATGGTGCCATGCAGAAGAAAAAAAAATTAGGCCTTTGGAAATTTTTCATATTTTGTCATATTAGAAACACAAACTACTTTATAATATACTCTATGCTAGTACTGCATTATACCCACTTCTGCCTCAAAGCGACTTTATTTCTTTGTGGTATAAATTAAGCAAAGTGCTCAGAAACATTCAGGAAATCGCAGATTTTGGCATTTCCGAGCCAACAAACATATCGACCTGATGCCATCATGCATTACTGCTGGCTGGTGAGATGCACATGCACATTGTATATCTTCTGTTCACCCAAAGCTTTTGTGAATTTAGTGGAGGTTGTATAGACTGTATAATTTTACATTTTCATGTTGTTTACGTTTACAGACAAATGTAGTTAATAGTGTATAGCAAGACTAAAATTTCAATATTCCCAGATGCTCTAGTTCCAATCTCACTGAGTTTTAACTGTTTTGAAAAGTATTCGCAAACAAATTCTCTAAATGTGCAAATGTGGCAGAGACAATTTTAATTTTGAGAAATGTTGAGAATCTTGATCATGCACAAGATTCTGAACTGGGTGTGAGGTAGGAAGAATGAGCAAGAGGGAAAGAAGCATTGGATTGAAAGGGTCAAAGAGAGAAATAGGTGACAAAAAGATTGAGAAAAACTCAGATTATACAAAGAAGAGATGAGGTCAAAAGGAGGAGGGAAACAGTGAAATATGGACATGGGAGTAGGCGGGTGGGAGGGTGGAAAGTGACTAAAGCAAGTCATGATGGAGACAAAGAGTTATAAAGGGTGAGAGGAGTGCACAGAAAGAGAGGGAGCAGCACTGAGTTAGAAAATGTAAAGTGAAAGAAGGAAATGGAGAGCGTGTGAGGAGGAAAAGGAATAGGAGAGTTGGATTAACGAAATAAATGCAGAGGAGGACTCTGGAGGAAAAAGGAGGCGATAGGAGTGGAGATGAGGCAGGAGGAGAAAGAGGGCACAGATAGAAAGAGGCGGCTGGGAGGGGAGGAGAGCGGGCAGAGGAAGAGATTAATAGTTTTGTAGATCTGCTCCTGTGTTGCCACCTCAAGAGTAATGCGTTCTCTCCACAATCCTTTTTTCCATCCTCGCAGATTCTCTTTTAAAAAGGGCTTTCTGTAACAGACGGAGTCACACACTCTTGCGTCCGCCTGTGCGCGTGTGTGTGACAACACATTTGCACAGATGTACACACAATGAATATCTGCTGTGATTCATGTAAGCTGTCTCCATTCCAGTGAGCATTTGCCAGCTCACTAATAGGAGAAATTCTTTAATACTGCGCCACTATGGATTTCAAAGCCACTTACTGGAGTCCACATGTCTGTGAACACATTCAAAGGCCCAGGGCTTCAATCTGCTGCCATAAATATCCCACAATACAGAGCAGGTTGCTTTGTCCACAAGGGATATTTCTGAGACTGTGTTCAAATGCCCGTGTGCACACAGGTAGAGATGTGTGCATGCTTGCATGGTGAGAACTGCATGGTCATGCATGCAAAAACACTAAGTAGTCCCAGCAGCAAGAGTTTCTAGAGAGGAACTTTGATCTTGGTGCTTATGATTAATTACCTCAGCAGCGTATCTGTCAGTGGCACTGAGGCTCCCGGGCCATTTAGCTCAATATTCACCATGTACAACATCAGCGTGTTCAAAGCTTATACCGGAACCTATTGTCTGGGGTTTCCCTCCTCATGTGAAAAAAAGAACAGATATAAAATGCTCCATCTTATAAAGATTATCAATGAAGCTTCCCTTATTTGCCCTGCCAAGATAATCCCTTAATCACGACTAGAGATGTTGGGGACAAATTCTGAACGACTTTGAAAAGCTGTGATCTGCCGATACAGAATTTAGCCAACACCAACTTATCTTATGCTGTAAGGTTTTCATACATATGTGTCTCACTTTTCTGTGTAGATGGAAAATTTACCTGTCTGTACAACCTAATGTTTCATAAAATTAAACACCAATGCCAAAAACACATTAGAGGTGTGTAAAAACTGATGTAATGACTGGTTAAAAGTGTGCCATGTCAGAAGACATAAAAATAAATATATGTGTCTAACGCAACATTTGTGAGAAAAAAAATGGATTGGCTATTAGGTTTTATTATTTAATCATTCATTGTGAATATAAAACAGCCATGGTGCTTAGATATAATTTGGAGGGTGATTTAAGCCGTGTTGTAACATCAGGTGATTTGAGAGCGAGTGAGTGAAAAAGAACACGGTCAATCTTAAGCTAAAATCCTTCATCAAATTATGCAAATGATAAATTAAAACATTTATGGGCAGTACTGCTTTGTTCAGAATATTTCTGCATGTTTTTTTCTTTAGCTGTGTCTGAAAGTATCAGTCTGCAGCAGCGGTGATCCTGAGGCGGAAGTGGAGCTCTGTCGTCATTAATATTTAGCTCTCGAATTGCTAATGATCTCTCTGAATCATATCATCACACCACAACCTCCAATTAACCTCTCCAGAACGTAATCATATCGCCACCCTTCTCTTACATCCCCTCAACACACCGTCTCTCTTTCTCCCCAGCATATCTCATTCTTTAATGCTTCATCTCTCTCTGGTACTCTCTGCCTTCGCCTTCTTCACCTCTAACTCTCGTCGGCACATTTTGCCTCTCAAAGACTGTATGTTGATATGATTTCTGTTTCCCTTTTGTGTTTTTGTCGCTTGCATGTGTGCATGAGAGCCTTGGATCTGTGTTGTCCTAAGCTCAAAAGAAAGACAGCTTCTGGCTTTCGGAGTTCACATGGTCTCTGGAGAAATCCAACACCCATCCTCTATTTGTCCTTGGTACATTTTTAATAAAACTAATCTGAAACTGGTGGATGAACCTCATCACCTGCCTGTCACTCTTTTACCTTTCATTCTCTCTACAAAACTGTTAAGAAGCTAAAGGAGAACTCTCAATAGGAAAGGTGGTTCAATAAAGATGGGTTTTTTGTAGTTATGAGATCCGTGGTATGTCCTCATAAAGGTTAGTGCAGGTACCTTGTCTAGTGTGCATAGATATGAATGCACTTACATTTGCTATATCAATCTGAGAAAGTCATTCTTGTGTTTTGCAAGAAACAGCTGGGTTATTACCAGTAAAAGGCCAAGAGATGACATTAACATTTTTATAAAGCCAGACGCTCTTTCACATTATTAATATTTCCACTTGACATGGTCCTATCTTTTCAAAAGAAAACTTTCCACACCATATCCTTATGCGGATTATAGCACAGTTACAAAAGTCACCTTGAGAGTCGTGACGCTGTGGGGCTTTTCTTCTGGCGTAATCTGCAGGACAGAATTACTGCAGATCTCTGTTGTTTGGTAAAAGTAAAGAAAAACCTTGAACCTCCATTACTGTATCTGTAGCACAGACCCTTATCTGGAAGATTTATGTAACCTCTCAAGCTAACAAGGAGCAACTCTTGCTGTTGGAAAGATAAATAAAGAAAAAAAGGAAATATAAAAAGTGTTTATAACTCTTTTTTGCTAATGAATAGCTACTTTTCTATTCATATAGTGCATTGACCAAACACTAAATATAAATTAAGTAAAGCAGCCACAATGTCCTTCCAACTTTGGGTTAATTAGGGTAAGCAAAGAAACTCTAATGTTCTGAACATATATTACATGAAATTGCATAGCTTTAATACTTGTTTCGCTTTATATGGAGATACAGTCTGAATAAACTCATGTCTTTCTCATACTGACAATGTTTCTAGGCATAGCAGTTTGCTGAGGTGCTAGGCTAAAATTAACATGCTTTTTGTTTTCTTACGACTTGTTCATATTTCACATTATTCTTTTTTTTTTCTAGGAGGTATTATGTGTATTGAAAACACTCAAAAAAACTTCATTTGTTTTAAACAGCATGAAATTAAGGGCTGGTGTATTACCTGTTACCTCTGGTCAGCGATGGTGACTGGAAATTGAGACTACGACTCAAAGGCAAATGAAGTTGCCAAAATAGGAGCATTTTGTAAGCTGTATGTAAATAATTTTATTTTCCAGCAGGACTGAGCACCTTCCCACACTGCCAAAGGTATCAAAAGTTGGTTAAATGACCATGGTGTTCTTAAATGGCCAACAAACTCGGATGACTTGTACTCCATAAAAATCTATGAGCTGCTGTCAAGAGGAAGACGAGAGACACCAGAGCCAACAAAGCATACGACCCAAAGGCAGCTATCAAAGGACTCTGGGCTTCCATTAGTGCCACTGTGTGATTGCATCCAAGCAGTAGTGCATTGATGCAGTAATTCATGCAAGAAGAGCCCAATTGAATGCATAAAATGTACATACTTTTCAGACGTCTGACAGTTATTCTTAAAATGTCTGATTTTAATTGATCTAATTTGATGTCCTAATTTTCTGAGACACTGAGTCTTTACATCTATAATCCACGATAATTAAAATTGCAAAAAATAGAACCTTGAAATATTTTGCTTTATGTGTAATGAAAGTAATGTGAATGAACAGACTTTGTTTTCACCCCCAGGTAGCTCATCAGTTAAAGAAATGAACAAAATCAGATGGAAAGCAACAAAGCATTTTCCAAAATCTGAGCAGTTTTATGTAGTAACTTTGGCAGATTTGCTACAGGCTTTGGGAGAATATAAAGACTTACTAACATTTTCAGAGAGCCAACTTATCAAAGCAGGTGTCACCAAATAAATCTAATATCTCAGCTGTAGTGACTCATGTGTCTTCAGGATGATTGATGGTGAAATAAACAATTTTAAGAAAATTAAGATAAAAAAAAAATTGGAGTCTTAAAATGTAACCTGATTTTTTTCAGGCTGACCAATTTTATGTTTATTGTCTCTTTCATAACTCCAAAACAAGTTTGTAAGCGGCAACATGACATTTGATTCCTGGGAAAACTATTGAATCGAGTTGAAGGGTAAACAGAACAGCATAATGGCTACTGCCTCTTGTTCCTGGCTCAGTGTTATCCAGCTCAGTTAATATAGGGAGGTCTTAAAATGTTTTCCTCTGAACTTCTCTTTTAAAACCTTCTGGATAAAGAAAACTAGTCTAAAATGCTAATCTTAAAATATATCAAAAATATAGTGTGTTAAACCGATTAACTCTATAAACATGCTATGCTAAAATGACATGTTTGTAAGTATTACTCTTTAGTTGCAAAATGTATTCCTTTTATTGCTTATTTTAAAAAAATAGAATTGTGATTAATACCAACAAACCTTAAAAACAGATGTAATTAAATATAATTTTACATGTAAAGTGTCCACATTTTGAGGAATTTTAATTTTCACTGTTGACCTGAGTGAAGCAGTTGCTGCTCCAGTCAATTTTATAACCTCTGCCGTAAGAACAAGCTGTTTTCATTCAGCATTTCTGCAAACTATGAAAATGAATTCTCTTAAGCTTTTTAAACATGCACTGGCTCTTGTGCCATGCATACGCATATCTCAGTTTCTTTTATCTCCATCTCTTTCTTTTGTAGCAGTGATTTTGATGAATTGAGTCATCTTAAGTGTTTCCTCTGTGTGTGTATCCCAAGAGGATATCATTCCCCCCGTTTTTTCTCACTGCTTCCCTTTTTTCTGCTTCCCCGTCTTCTTATCCTGTACCTTGCTGCGGTTGTTCAATGTCTTCCAGTAATATTTTCAGCTTCCATTCCTTCATTTTATTCTGAATTTATAATCATAATAATGCTCTCAGGTCCCTTCACTTCCTCATTTTGCAGTAAACAAATAATTTACAGAATAGAGGCTGAGAAGGATATTAATAGTAGTAAGCTCTGAATACTACTGAAGATCAAACAAAAACCATCACAGTCTGTAGAAATGCCTTTCAAGCATGTACAAAAAAAAGCAAGTCATGCCCAAGATGGCCCACATTCACACACCCAATCACTAGAACATTTGCCCTTGCCTTTGCATCATAACAATAACAGCAACACTTTGAGTCATAGAGGCCAAGTGGTAATCGACACCCATGGTCTCTCAAAACTCATACTGATGTTTGGTCAAGAGCCCTTGGCTTCCCATTTTTAATAAACTGTTAACCGTTTATCCTCTTTTTTTGTACAGCAGACTGACTATAGCTGGATGTTGTCTCCTTTGTGCCAGCCTTTCATGCATTTTCTGGCACCACATTATGCAATTTATGCAGCCTCATAAGGCCTCCTGTTGGCCTCACGGTTGCAATTTAAAGCTATTTCATTCCCTTCTGCTGCTGAATATGAACTTTGAAAATATTTAATGTGCATTATAACTGCTTTAAATAAATCAGGCAGTAATAACTTGTATTCCTATCCCTCAAATGGAACATTAAACTTGACCTCTTCTCCCTGACTCTTCTCATGCCGTTGCTTCTGTAGAGTAAATTAGCAAAGGAGTAACTTTAACACATTTGAATTAATTTAAAGGCATGATATTATATATTTTCCAAGTACATAGGGCCATTTTATAGCACAATCAACTATCTATGTTATCTTTAGCAGTATGTATCATAAATGACTTAAAATAAATTTGTAATTCCACATTTCGGCATGTGCCTCTTAGGAAGCTTCTTCTCTTTCCAACACTCCACCTTAATTTTAAGTTATTTTCAGCAGGTAATGTTACATAGCGATGAAACTAATTCATGCAATCTCATTTTGAAGAACAATAATACTCAGTGGGGAGTAAAGCTTATTGGCAGTCAGAGTTGAGCTAGTTCCAAAGCACATTACTGATATTTCTGACCAACTCTAAAGTCTGAAGTGTTCATTCAGACTTTAGGCATTCAGACAGATTCAACATTTTTCACATTTTTCAAACAAATATGAAATGCGTTTATTGAGATTTTATGTAATTGACAACACATATTACAACATATTTGCAAATTGAGAAATAAAATATTGCATGTTTTTCCCAGTATTTACAAATAAAAATCTAAAACTGTAACATAATTTATTCATAGGGATCTGCAAGAGAAATTAAGAGAGGCAGTGATTTTCGTTAGAATAGAGAACAATGGATCAGTTACAGCAGAGAGCATTTCCTCAGTTCTAAAGGCCTTACACTGGCTCTCTGTAGCTCAGAGGAAAATATTTCACTGAACAGATCTTTTATTAAGTCAACAAATCAGACCACTCCGCTCTTCTCTTTCGAGTTTTCTCTGTCTCCAGAAATAAACATGAAGCAGTATTCAGTTTTTAGAATCCAATAAACTGGAATGAACTTAAAAATAATAATAATTAACTCTGAAACCCTAAGTTTCCCCTTTAAATTCTTTTTAAATTAACTGAAACATAATTGCTGTCTGTAGTTTATTTCGTCTCTTGTCAAAATTAAGTAATTTTCTTTTTTTCCATTAAAAACATTGGGAAAGAGCCTCAATTAAATTCAGTGAAATAATTTTCAGTTGTGATTTTTTTTAAAGTTTTTTTTTTTTTGTCCAGAGATATAAATGTTTTACACTCTCATGTTAGAATCCAGGAAAGTCTTACCAGATAAAAAGCTAAATAGATTGCTTAAGATAAGGGTAATACCCGACCAGTTAAGAAATCTCAACACCTGTGGGATGGTGAGATTAGGGGTTAACCTTTCAGCATAGGGAGAAATTTCGGGGAGGAGCTTAGAACTTTATAAAATAATGCCCTTTAGTGTGGCTACTCTTATGTTTTCACCATAAAAGGTGAAAATATAAGGCCTTATATGGTACATTGGGCTTAATGCCTGTTCTGCTGTACTTGGTATGGTCCCAGTTGTTCTGCAATAAAGATACTGTCGCATTTTGTACTCTGCTTACATGCAGCAGGATATGGTTACATTGGAAATCAAACAAATCACCAAGTTTGTTCAAGTTGCTTGAAAACCTCATGTTATATCTTAGTCCGAAAAAGACAAATTTACACGAAGGAGACCCAGAGTTTGTTTCCATCTATCTCAGAGTATGGGCTGTTTACACCATAGGCCTCTGACAGTCTTGACAGAAGTCTATGGTTCTGACTGAATAATGAATGAATAAAACAAATCATTGGGATATTCTTAGTAAAACTTACTGAAATGAGGGTGGATTTTCATTTTAAGAAAGTCAAAATTTTATGTAAATTATGTGACAAAGTTTTTTTTTTTTGACAATCCTTGTGGATCAATCCCATCAAAAGAGTCTCATTACGCTGTCAGAAAATGTGTATTTGAAATGTTTTGGGAAAACTGGCAGTTGTGAAGGAATGAAAATTTACACATCAAGGTAACTACATTTAAAAAGTGCATTTTGGGGGGTTTTGGAGAGGAGAAATCAGTCACACCATTATTTTGCAATGTTTTTTTACATCCTTGCCTTTATCTTTAAGAGAAGAGGATGTCTGCTTGGAACACATTTGCTGAACAACACTTGGCTCCAGATGCTTTTGATTTGCCAATCAAGATGGTGACTTTTGAACAACTGCCACTGTATGGCAAAGACAGACAGTCTTAAGCATGTCAATGTTCAAAGCCGAGGACCTTCTTCATCTCATCATCCAAAATGCCCACCCTTTTAGAAATAGCTTAAAGCTGCTTAGTTATTTACATCAGTCCACAAATAAACTTGATCATACACGCTATGGGCATCAGAGCAGATGAAACACATTTCTATTCATAGATACATAATGCAGTCCAACCAGATCTCATTCACAGAAAAACATAAAACACATGCCACAACACAGCTGAAGGTGTTGGCAGGTGACACTGTTTAACACCATCTCATCTGCTCTTTGCCTCACCAGCACTGTCACTGGAGAAAGCTGAAGGAAAGAAGGAGGAAGAGCTGAAGAAAAAGAGGACAATAAGTAGTGCCTCACGCAGTCACACCAGCGCTGAGAGGGGAACGTGTCGGTGTTACTGGCAGTTAGCTACAAAAACACCAGAGGAGGAGTGAAAGGTAAAAAAAAAAAAAAAAAAACAGGCACTAACTAACTAAAGTGAGAAGAAATGTGAGAAAAAAAGTAAAGAAAGTCTTGGATCAAGTGACATACAAAGTCAAAAAGTAGAAGGAGAACTTGTGGTGCCGCTTTCATAGGCAAGTGTTGATGACTGTGAAATGCTTGCAACTGTTCAAAAGAAGTGGCTTCATCATTAGAGCTGTTTTAAATAAGCTAATAAAGAACATGAGGAAGATGCACAACAGAGGAAGGGTGTATACAGTACAGTGAATCAAACTCATAGGACAAGACATGGTAATGATTTGAAAGCTTTTAGAGGACTCTTGTAAAAATCATGAGTCCTCCTTTTTCATTTCCCCAACTGCAGGTGAACTGCAAATTGTATTCTAGAGAATCTTTTACAGATGGAGAATCTTTTAGTCTGTTTAATTTCTGAATATGTTGAATTTATATTCATCAAATTCTCTGGTGGTTTTAATGTCAAAAAGCAAAAATCGATTCTTGACATACTATTTTCTGCGCCTCTAGTCAACATATTCACAGACAATTCTGTGTATCGATTTTTTTCCTTAACATAGAAAAAAGTCAGTGAATGCAAATGCACAAAAGCACTAATGAAAGTCAGAAAAGCTTCTTTACAAGTCACACCATTATTTTTTTTAAGTCCTAAAGTTATGACCTCAAAGTGGAAAGTCAGAAAAGGAGGTCAACAATGGAAAAAAACCAAAAAAGACAAACCACTTAAGAAAAGGTAAAACCAACTTTCCTGGTGAGAACATCACCAATAGGATTTGTAGTCATGGAGATTCCATTTTGTATTTGTTGCAGAAAATATTTTTAGAACTATGAAGCTTTTACAAAAAATTTTAAACACCACATAATAATGGATTTTTACTAAATTAATTAATTCACTCAGACTAGATCAGTGGATTTTAGCTGGATTTGAGCAGCTCACATTTTGTCTTGATTAATGCTGTAATGCTTGCATGCATTGTTTCACAATTAAAAATAAATAAATAAATAAAACTGCTATTAACGGACAATACCAGCAGCACTATTAAGCTCTCCATGTACCTTCAGGACAGCCTGCCTGAAGTTCAGAGAGCAGCTAGTAGCAAATCTGTTTGGCTCTACACCATTTCCTCTAACAAAGATGAGCTCTAGAAAATAAAATATAGTGAGACTTATTTTCATTGAGTTACATTTCATTGTAACTCAATGGAATGTATTGAGTTACATTTCATCTAATATATTTTATTTACTTTACCGTTCATTTCATTTTTGTACAGTCTGTTTTTGTTTGGTTTTATCTTTAATACTTGTCTTACAAGTAAAACATGATTTAGTGATTTTCAGAATTCGAATGTTTTTTTTTCTGTGTTTGGTACTTCCTAAAATATGGTTGCAATGAAAAATGAAGGTGTTCACAGTTATGGTTATGTTATTTACTTAGTTTTTTTTATTTAATAGTGTGTTTGTTGACTGAATATAAATAACTTTATAAAAGAAATCATTGGTTGATCAACGATGTACAGTGTTACAATGTTTTCCTTACTCATAGAAACACAGCAAAATCTTGAAGGAAAAGAAGATATTCCTAAACGTAACTTTTGACAAAAAGTTTGAGTCTAATCAATCTTATACATCACATACAAAACTAATCTCTGCAGGTTGGAACTCAAGCAGAAATATTCTACACACATCTTGCAATAATGCAATAAACATTTTAAGGACAAAATCAGAGTAGAAACACATCCACACTGAGTATTCTTGACATAACATAATCAAATGTACAAATGTGACAAATGTACTTCGATATTCTGATATTTGAACTCTGATATATCTGCACAGACTGGAAAATAAGTTCAGGAACCACTTAGTCAGAGACAAATTCCAATAATAGTTTGAGTGAGCAAAGTGATTTGTGATTCATCCTTCTTGTGTGCATCTTTTTTCTTGCCCAAAAGCTGGCAGGGCTAGTTCACAACTGAAATGTCAGTCTGTAAGTCAGTCCACTTTTACCCAGACCAAGCTATCTCAAAAGCAATCCAGTGGAAGCACAGACATTACCTTTTGCCTGACAGCTGGATTCTATGAGATAACAATCATAAGAAAATGAATTGTCAGGTTTTGAGCTAGGTGCTGTGCCTTAGACATAGGGTGTTTTGGGTCCACATCACAGCAGTAACAGATAGGTGACAACACTGACAGCTCCTGGAGACATTCACTTTGGAGGCTGCTATAAAAGTTGAATAAGAAGTGAAAAGCATTGCTCATTAAAATAGAGCAAAAAAATAAAAGTCTTAATAGGCTTTTATTAATTCTATTAACATTGTATTGCATACAATATTGCATATTGCATACAAATGCAATGTATTGCATATTGGGTTAATGCCATACATTAACCCGATATTAGAAGCCTGCAATGGAGAGGACTGATCCAACCTTCCTACTCAGATTTTCTGATTCAAGTCAGTTTAGACCCTCAGATTCAGAACCAAATGTGGAGAAGCAGCATTCAGTTCTTATGCACCACAAATCTGGAGCAAACCTTCAGAAAACATAAAACAGATGAAACACAGCTGGTTACAAGGCTACAAACACAACCGTTTAGAGTTCCCTTTGATTATCAATAACAAGAACATTGATTAATATAGTTGATGCATATTTGATGATAATGATTCTTGTTGTTTTTGAAGATTGCATTTGACAAAATGTAATGTTTGCTGCTTGTTTCACAATTGGTTAATGTGTTGTTTTTATCATGTAAAGCAATTTGAACTGCCCCGTTGCTAAAATGTGCAGTACAAATAAGCTGCATTTGAATTGAGCAGTAAGGGGGATATTTTGCAAATATTGATAGATGCCACCAAAAAACTAAAATATGCTTCACACCCGTATTGTATATAAAGGCCTTTTTGCTCAAGTGTGTCTATTTCAACCTGGACACTTGTGGAGTTCTGGACATCTACAAGAATGTTCAGAGCAAGAACATTTTTCAGCTGAAAGGCGGTATAGCTGATTGACTATTTGATTCAATTCTCGCCTGCACATTGACATATTTGTACAGTAAATCTTTAATTTCTCACTCACTTGTAATTTTTCATGCTTTAAACCTGAAGTAATTCAACTAGCAAAACCAACTCTCACAGATTCAGCAAAGTGCCTCCAGTGTGTCCTTGGGCAAACAAGTCCATTCTGTTTTGATTGCTTGTTATGGGTAACTCCATCCATCCATCCAGCACCTCTTTTAAATTCCCTTGCTTCAAGGCCAGGCAAGTGCATGGCAGTTTAAGAGGGAAGCAGCTGAATACCTCTGTGAATGGATAGCTGACACCCAGCCTCTGCGACACACACACACACGCAGTAATCTGTCCTCGTGGACTGACACTTGGAGCTGACATTTCAAACTGTCAGAGAGAACTCTGCCAAACTGTCCATTGTACTTGGACATGACTGTTTATTTCATTTAGGTGTGTGCAAGTGCAGAATGTTGCGTACGTGTTTGGTTGGAGTGTGTTGAATGTACATAATGCTCGTCTTGGATTGCCAGTGGCAAATTTTTATCACAATGTTGATGCTTGTTTTTTTCACATTTTTCCATCTATATAAATCTCCCACACATACACGCAATTTTACCACGTACTGTACATGCCAAAGCACATGTGCAAAAATTCATTCTACACACACACCTTCACACTAACCAAATTAAATAAAGTTGCCATTTTGTAGCCTGCTAGTTGCTGAAAAATAAAACCCCATGCCATTTAGCCTTGATGGGATGAGGTCTCAATAAATAGTTATTTCCTACTTGGCTTTAATTAAGTACTGCTACTGTCAGCTGTCAGAGAAGACAATTACCAAGCAGACACATTTAGCAAACTAACCCTTTCCCTGTGTCTCTTTCAGTGTTTCCCTCTGTGGCTCTGTCATGGTGCTCCATGTGGTGTGTGCTTTAAAGCTAAACATCCCATCCGTCCCTGTTATTCCCATTTCACTCTTTGCCTGTGTCTTTCTCTAAGCCAATGCTTCTCAATTCCATTCCTCAGGCCCCCCTGCTCTAAATGTTTTAGATGCATCTCTATTCCAGGGCAGCTGATTCAAATGATTGCATGACCTCTTCTGCAGCCATCAAGTTCTGCAGAAGCCTGTTAATCACCCACAGATTCAATCCAGGTGTGTGGCAGAAGGGAAACACCTAAACCATGCAGCGCAGGAGGGTGTGAGGACTGGAATTGAGAAACAGTGCTCTAAGCTAATGTTGATGCCCCTGAGAGTGTTTACCTTGTTTTATTCTTTCTTATTTCTTTCTCTCATGGAAGCACCATGTTTTATTATTTTCTAAAAGATTTTCACTTTCCTGCATTTTGAACTGGAATCCTACATGTACTGCAGCTTTTTACCAGTTTCTCTGCTTCTTTTTCTATGTCCACATGTAGCCCACCAAAACTTGTGCTACTATTTCTGTGTGAGCATACAAATTCTGTTTTGTGTGTACACGTGCATGACCGTCATCGCTGTGTTTACTTGAAGAGCTCTGTTGCAGTTGCGATTGCAGCTGCATTTTCTGTCTCAATCTGAAAGCTCTGAAGCATGTTATTCCCCCAGTGCAGAAAGTTAGAGCCAAAGAGGGAGCAAGGAGAGAAAAGGCAGGAGGGGGAGTTTGGGTGCATGTGTGTGTGTAAGGCCAGGAGATGGAGACAGTAAGAGTGGAGAGAGAAGGACACTGCAAGGACAGTGCAGTGGAAAGAGTGGGGAGTAGGAGGAGAGAAATGCACTCAGGGATACGAAAAACGGAAGAAACACACCAGTACCCACGCACACACACACCAAAATCAGTGTACAGATTTCCGGGTGCCCTAAACTGAATATCCACTCGACTGAATAGTAGTGTTATCCCAGGTATTTTGATGGACAAACAGTTTCTATCATAAACCTTTCCTGGAACATCATCAGTCTTCAATTTTATAGGCACTTACACAGATTTTATCTCTCACAAATTTACAGAAAATAATAGAAGAACATTGTTGACATTTTGTACTGTTCCAACAACCAGAGGGTTAATCAGGTCAGATGTACCAGGCACAAGGTGAAGAGAGGTCTGCAACTAAAGGCCCTCCAACTATCAAATTAGGGTCAAAATATTTGTTTTGTATAACAGGTCTGTTGGTGAATAAAAATATTAATCTCACCCCATCCCAAAGAGAAAATTATTTGCCCAGTGACAAAACTTCTAACTTAACGTTCATTAAGTTGGTCTAGAAGAGAAAAATATGCAGCTTTAATCTGACATTCAGCTCTGGGTCAAGCAGCCTTCATTAATAGATAAAAACAGTTCTTGAACTTTCCCCTGAGGAACAAGCCTGAAGTCCCAGGTACAGCCTCTACAGCTGGACGTCTCTCATCTCTGTGTCCTTGGATCAAATGACGCTACAAACTCAGAAGTTTCTGTCACATACCTATTGTTTACCATAACTTGCTTTAGATATACATTATTACTACGCGTACCCTCACTACTGCACCTACGAATGCACCTACAAACAGGACCAGCAGTTGTGGATTAAATGACCAGCAGTCATTTAATTCACAGCAGTGAATGGAGAACCTCAACTGTAAAAGGAATGTTTGGCCCGTGGCATTTCTAGCTCAAATCTGAACATATCACACGAGCAGAAGCCTAAAATGCGAGCAATCTGGACCACACCAGGTATGGAAAGCCACAAGTGCCAGAATGAATTCAACATTTAAAAAGTCCCCACATTGGTATTTATGCATGGAAAAATGTGTACAAAGTTGCAGAGGCATATATCACATTATTTAGCATATTTTTATCCTAAATAAATAAAATATTCGTTTTTTTATCTTTCAGGTTGATTTACATCTTTAAATTATACTGTGTATTGTACTTTTTCTTTCTTGGTGGTCACATTGCCACATAAATGACAGATTTGTGCAGTGCACAACCAAAAGTTATGTTAACTGATCAGAATCATTTTGTCTGCTTATCTAATTAACAGTCTTCTTTCCATACCCTTTCCAAATTAAATACAATGTGAGATATTGTTTTACAACCTCACCCTGAGTTAAATTTCTCCACAACTTTATTTCTGACTTGTCTACTGTTTCCCTTGATTTTCATGATGCTCTTTGTTCACTAATGTTCTAACTAATCTCTGACAGGTTCACAAAGGAATAACAACTATTTTCTGTGAAAGTGCACTGGAGGACCAGCAACAAAAGTTTCCTTCAGCAAAAGGACATCAGATAAACACAACTGTGCACTCAGGCCTGCAGAAGCACTTACAAAGTTATGCCACATCTTATAACTTAAGATGATGTGCCCACGTGCACGCAGACATGAGTACCCACACACACAGTCCCTTAAAAAATCTCTGTCATGCACACACACACTGACATGAGAAAGTCCAATTATCAGCTGGCATTCCTCTCTGAGGGTAATTTAATGCATTGGGTGAGAGCTTCTCATTTATGTTTGGTAATTACACTCTCTCTGCTTTACACTCCCTTTAATAAGCTCTAACTTTGCTGCATAAACCATTAGACTGCATTCATGGGCATCCACTTTCAGATTCACAGACCCACCAACGCGCAGAGATAAACATTTAAAAGAAATTTTGCTTAGCTTTTTTTTTTTTTTTTTATGTATTAAAGCAAAACTGTTTGGGTGAATGCAAACATACTCACACATGCATGCAAAAGTTTGCTTACCCCTTGAGCATTGCTACCCCTCAAAATGCTGACCTCCCCTCATTTTCCCTCACATTATTGTTCATTACAATATTGTGCTTGTTTTGGTGCTTGGTTGCCTCCCTCCTCCCCCCCTTCAATTCATTTCTGTGTTAGAATTTTCGTTGGGGATTTTGTTTGGTGTGAAAATGTCTGTGATTACTATTCATAATGCTGTTTCATGACTCTACATCGTTTAAATGTACATGTGTGCGTGTGTCTGCATGTGTTTGTGCATGTGTGAGGGAGTGATGCGCCTGCATGCATGTGGAAGCTGTTTAATTCAGAAGGCCTAAGTAGATGCAGAAAATATTGTGCATGTGTGAGGGTATGTGTAAGTGCATGTGCACATTTTGGTGCTCTTGCATATTTCTTCAACTTGAGTCGTGACTTTCCATCAGTGACAGAGAGGCAGAGAGTGTGCTGAGACTGTCGATGGAGCATCTGAGAGACGAAATTATAGCTGTGTCATCTGCTTCACTTCCCATTTCAGAAACCTACTGCATAATAGTCCAACTCTCTCCAGTTTCTGACGGAAAAATATACACAATATTGGTCTTGAGTGACTTGGTTTCCAAAAAAATAAAGATGAAAATAAAAGCAAGTAATGACAAAGCACTTAATCTATTAGCATTCACTGACCTCAGTGAGCTCTTAAAAATGCACCATATGCATAAATTATATTGGTTTTTGTGTAGAATTTCAATTACTACGGTAGAGTCAGATACATTTGTAAAAACAAATGTAGCAACTAACATCTTCATAGCACATGATGGAACAAACTTTTGTCAACAAAAATGATATGCTGATATTTCTTATGCGTAACATTTTGAGTAGTTTGAGATTACCATATCAATCAAAAGATTCTATGGATATTTGCTTAGATTTTGACCTGACAGAGGTTTTGAGGGACAGTCTGAATGTGGTGCCACTACTGCCAACTCCTCATTAAAGAAAGCAAATACAGGTACTGGTTGGCTGGAAAATACATAATACCACCCCTTTAGCAAAAAGAGGTAAATCATCATAAATTATCCCACACATCTACTGTGCATACACACACACGTGCTTACCAAAAACACCACACTTCAAACACCCACAAACAAGTGCATATCCAGAAGGTCAAAGGTCATACCAATGCATGTTCTTATATTACTACACAACTTGTCTATTTAGATGCCATGAAACTCTGATTTAATAAATTAATCATGCAATGGGTTACCATCCCCACATATTATACATATAGAGGAAGAAAAACTGCTTTTTCGTATGCTGAGATTGTCATGGTAGGACAAAAGAAAAAAGTAACACCCTTTAATTTTTTTCTACTTTCTGTTTTACCCCCAATTTCCTGTAATTTATTTAATGGTTAATGTAATTACTGCATATTTTCTCATTTTTAATAATTTTTGTTTTAGGTTTTATTTTTAGTGATTTTAGTACATTTTTGATTGTACTAAACTATGAATTGGATGTTATATATTTTTTGAGTGTTTTTGGACATCCTCAGACTTCTGTCATTATTGTTTTTTTTTAGAATGTTTTAAGAAGGTGTGTGGATGTCAAAGGAGTCTTTTGGAGCTTGCTACATCTCCAGTGAGTTTTTTTTTTTTCTAAAATGTTTTGTTGCTCAGTTTAAATAGTGTTGATGTGTAAATGTAAAATATTTAGGATCATCCATTTCAGTTATGAGAAAAGCTCCTACTGCTATTCAGTGTCTCTGACAGGGATATCCAAAAAATTCAAGTCATTGGGGGATATGCTTCAAAGCTTTGCCTTTGAAATCAAAATTTACCACACGCAGTTAAGTATGTTTATAACATATATCTCCTGTCCTTACTTCTCTTTCAAGGCTTACACTGGGTAAGTCGATTTGTATGGGTGAGTCAGAGTTCACCAGTCGTCATTCACAATCTCCTGTTTGGACAGGATTTGGACACTAATCAGTCATGGAGCCAAATTCCTACTGCAGGATTCCCAGCAACGGTGCCCTTGTAAGAATCAAATAGGTTGTATTTAATTAAAAGGAACTGGAGATATATATAGATAATGCAAACAACCTCAAAGTTCATAAAGTACATTGCCTTTATGAGTCAGTCAATGTACTTTGACTGGTCCATAAAGGACTATAAAGGTCCATAAGGAGAGCAAAGAAAAAAAAAAAACTTTTGTAGAAAAAACATCCCTTTTAAATTCTAAGCTGTTATCAATTGGTGTAAATGAGACTTCAATCATTTCAGAACTTGGCATATACAAAATATGACCAGATCTAAACTCTAGAATTTAAAGAGACATATTTTCTACCATTGTTGTATGTACATTGCTTTATGTATCTTAACTTCTGCTGGAAGTGGAGACAATGTGAGAGAGTCAGAAAGACTTTCCTTTGTTTGTTTGGTGTTTAAAAAGGCTCATAATCAGACAGGCTCAAAGTGTAATTGACTATAAGTAATGGAGTGAAAAATTGCACAAATTAAAAGAAGATATAGGCCCATGTGGAAAAATGCAATTTCAAGCCCTAATAGATTCTTTGTATTACGGTTTAGTGTTCATTCATTAGCAATTATTATTTCAGACAATAAACAGAGTTTTCCACATTTCAAAGTCATTTAGTTTTTCTTAGCTCTTAATACTGAAAAGTTAACGCAAGAAGTCTTATGAAACATAAAGTTCCTATTTGCCAACATTGCTAGTGATACATAAATAAAGTGTGCTGGAGTTCCAAACATGTACTGTGATCTGAATGTCACAGCCTAATCTTTTATGGCTTATAAATTAAATAAATTATGTCCTTGATGAAGAATATTTTTTCAGCAAAGTGTATGACTAAAAATTCTGTTTCATGTTTAACAACTAAGAAGTTGATTCATGTTTTAAGGTAGAATTCTATAATATATGCCATCATATTATTTAACATACATGAACACTTAGCTGAATACTTCATACTTGGAAAGCATCTTTTCAGTTAGGAGAATTCAGAGATTATTAAAAATAGGAAACTTTATAAACCAGTAGAAAACATTGCAGTAGCTATAACAGTAACACCAATAATATTTTTTTTAATATTAGACACACTGCTTGCTTGGCTCACTCAATGCAAACTTTAAGAAGTGTGTCTATAAATCAGCCTTCACAGTCATCCTACAGCAATCCCGCCTACAGTCAGAGCAGAGAGGAGATTCATTCTACTATGTGTCCACATTGGGAATGTATTTTGCATGTGGACAGCTAAAAAAAAAAAAAAAAAAAAAAAAAAGCTATCGATCAATGCTCCCAATGTTCATTGTTCCAACTCTTGACTCCACCACAGGGGCATGTGTCTGAGTGAGATAGTTTCATACTCAAATTCAGGGCTGTGAAATAGACTTCAACAAAGCTGCAACAGTTGTAGCCAATAGGAAAATTCAACTGCAGTAGCCAACCTTCAACCCAAAGAGGGCAGCAATAAGACAGTTTTAAGCCAAATATTGCAGATTTACAGTTTATGTGAAAATGTCACAATTTGCACAGTAACAAAAGGCTCAAGTAATACAATTTATCAGTGAAAAATAGTTGATTTGGAGATTAGTCTCTTATTAAAGGAATATTTGTCATGGACATGGCTACTTTTTTGACCCACATGCAAAATATCCCTCTGAGACAATTCTTGTTTATTATATTCTGCTTCAGCAAGGTCAGCACAACTCAGGGAAGCAGAGAAATAAATGTTGGTGGGGGGCAGGCAGGAGAAAGTGCAGGTGAAGTTGAGAAGAGGAGTAATCGCAGAAGGGCGGCAAACCTATTGGCTCCGGGCTGACAGTGGCTTGTGAACCAGAGGAGAATGCAATTGTGCCAGAGTTTATTGACAGGTGGTGTGTTGGAGAGTGGGTGGGCAGGAACTACAAAAAATTGAGATATTTTGATGAACAAGCACTCATGGATGCAGGAGACTGATTAAGTAGGTTATCCTCCAGGAAGACAAGGAACTCGCAAGACTACTCGAAGGTAAATGCTTAAATGTTTAGCTTGGCTTGCACTAGTTTGGTTTAAAGGCAAACAGTGGTCGTCAAGCAGCTCCTTATAAACTCAGGAGGTGGGAGAACATTTTAGTATTTTAGCATAGTGTCTTTAGTCTTGCTTGGACGATCAACAACCCTCCAGTCACTAGGTGGCAGCTGTGCTCAACTAATCTGCAGGCAAATCAGTAGAAAGAGTAGCCTACAAAGGCACACTGAAGTACAGAGCTGAAAGAGGAGGAGAAATGCTGAAGTTTTTAGTACTGAAAAGAAAAACAGCAGAGGCAGTAGAGGCAGACAAAGCAAGAGACCGTAGCCAGTAGAGAAAGAGCAGGAAATACGACGAAGCCTACATAGTGCTTGGTTTTATTGTGAAAGCAATATGTTTCATCTCATCTGATAAGATAAGATCTGGGCTGAATTCTTCCAAATGCTGCCCTTTTTTATTAGTTTTATGGCATTTTTGAAAAGGAATAGGACGATGAAGATGACAAGTAACCAATGCTTACAGTTTATAAAAGTTTGGAATGTTACTTTAAGTCTAAAAATACACATGCAAGTGAATCATTTGTACTTTTTCTCTTTTGAGAATCACAAAAACTGAGCAGTCGTTATAAAATGTAATAAATTGAGTTAATAAACTGAACTTGGAAATCTGTATGCATTCTACATACAGGCAATTGCATGCAGAATGCTGGCCCCAGTTTATAGGGACGAATAAGTATCAGATTCTTAATTGTATTTCAATTTGAAAAAATTTAAATACTAGAAAAATGTTTTCTAGAGAGGACACACCTGAAATAGTTGAAAAAACTTTGCTGTGACTGATCAAAAACTATCCCATCACACATGCATTTTTCTTAACTCTCCATCCTTGGTTTTAACAGCTTGCATTGTCCTTCTGTTACAACTAATAATAGAGTTTAAAAACTGGAGGGAACTGACAGTCTATTTTGGATTTTTTAGAAGTTGCCAGCATTCTTACTCACACTGGCCACTTTTGGCACTCTGTGACGCAGTAGAGCAGGGAATCACCTCAATGGGTTTTAATGGCAACAATATTTTATCTCCTGCCACAGTAACTTTGGCTTTACGCCCTTTTGCACACACTTTCTCACTGCTTCAGTTTCTCTCATCTGTTATCACTCTTATCATCTTTCATATTTAAAATAGAGGTTTTTTTAAATATCATATATTCTTTTTGCAGAAACACACAAAACCTGTTTCAGCTTGTTTAGTTTTTGAGTGTTTATAAGACTTTAATGCCTATATCAGGACCACAGGTGGCTAATTAGAAGTTATAGTATAATATTTATGATGATACAATGACAGACTCATACAGACATATATAATGTAGGGTCCCCTTTGCACTCATTCATGCACTCATGTGTCCTGTGTCTAAACGTGTACTCCTGTGGGAAAAGGTGGCTAATTCTGTCTAATAGCACGGCCACCCTTCATCTTCCCATTGGGATCTTGGTATTCAATTACCACCAGTTTATACCTCTCCTGCTACATATTGCCAAGAGCACTGACAGACTAATGGAGCATCTTATTACAGTCGTTCTAGCTGGAATAGCATACATTTTTTAACTGAATAAGAAAAACTGTAGAATTTGTTTTTCTTGATATTTTAAGCAGTACTTTTTTATTGCTGCTCATTTTTTTGTAGTGAAATAATTATTTGAACTAATTGGGACAAAATCTTAGGCTGTAAAAGGGGAGGACTTTTAGGTAAAAAGAGCTGTGCTCATGTTAAAAATAGTTAATCTGGGCACTGTTCAGCTGAAAAATAGATTGAGACAAGTAGCATGTAGAGCTGGAGCTTAATAGTTGCAACATTGGGCTTTGCTTTTTCATTTCTTCAGTCTGACTTTAGGTTCCATTCCCTATCTCTCTCCCTCACTTTCTCTCTCTTGGGAATCTTTTCTTGATGAATATCAAACACAGAGACTGACGCACATGCACACTGCAATCCTCAAACAATAAAAGCAAACTCTTTTATTTTTTTCTTGACTCTTCTGAATTGACTGTATGAGGGGTTCAAGTGGACTTTCAAGTGTCTCTGAGGACATGTAAGGGTCCATAAGAGATCAGTGTTAAGTGTTTATATTTTACATGGGGAAAAAAAAACAACTTTAAAAACTGTTTGGTTGTCAGTGTGCTTTTCTTCACAGAGAAATAAAGAGTGAACTTTGATAATTCAGAAGATGAAATAGGCTTCATACCAACTCATTGTTCTGTTGATGCATTTATGAAATACTCAAGAAATAGTTTAAGATTTTGGAAGCTGGAATTAAATTTTTATTACAGTTAATATCTTACATTTAATAGATAACTTACATAGCATGTTTGTTTAGAATAAATCTAGATTAGTTGGGACCAGAGACACAAGTCTGTAGTTGCTAGATTGTGGGGATCAAAACCCAAAGAAACCTTCTATCATTAACTCAAAAAAAAGTGTTTGCACAAACAGCTGTGATGTTTTTGTCATTTGACTTGTTTTAAAACCACCAACATTCATCTGCATTACACTAAATAATGCAGATGAATTATCTACTACATTATTATTATTATCTACTACAGGTAAAAAGCAAAATGTTTTATACATTTACGCAAAATGTCTTGCTATTTTTATTTTATTTTTTTTCTATTTATACATTCTTTTCCTAATCATATGACACCTGTTATAAGTGTAACATCTAGTCCAAAATGTATTGTTTACAAATAAGGACCTTTTGTTCCTTATTCATTTTGCAATAACAAAAAATATTCAAAGCTTATGAGGCAGATCTAATTTAGTTTTAAAAAGACAAACAGCAGCAGAAACATACAAAAACCTCAAAATTGCTGTATTTTCTGGGCTATACTATACACCCTATACTCCTCCAAAGTTTAAACTGCACAGAGCAGATTGCACTTCTTGGGTAAGCTTAGATTCTTCAAGACTTGCAGCTATATGCTTCTATATGTCTGTTGTTGAGAGTGTCATTTCTTGCTGTCATCTGTTGGGACAGCAGCATCAGAGCCAGAGACCTAAAAAGGCTCAACAACCTGACAGAGAAGGCTGGTTCTGTTCCGGGGATGACGGTGGAATCCCTGGAGACGATTATGTTAAGACAGATTCTTCATAAAATCAAGACAATTATGGAAAATCCTGACCATCCTCTTCATGAGAAAAAAAGAGTGTCTTCAGTCAGAGGTCTTTTCAAATTCAAAGCTGCTTCCATGCAAACTGCTACAAGAGATTTTTCCTGTCAAACGCCCTCACTTTCTACATTAACGCTTTTAAGAATTTGAATTAATATGAGTTAAAACAACATTTCATTTGTTTTAAATTAAACAACAAATTTGGGCTCAATAAAGTGTTTGAATATGAAAATCAAAATTTTCAATTGGGTTTTTTGAAATAGCACACTATACAATAGTTTACCAAACACAAGGTGATCAAACTTCTTTACAAAAACATTGGGGAAACAACAACAGAAAAATAAACTGTTTGACCTGCTCTGCTGTCCTTGTTTGGGCAGTATCAAATGAATAAATGCACTTGGGGACAGCATAAATACTGCAGATCTAATCAGGCACACAATCTAAAGCACATTTTAACTCTCCTGGCACAAAAGCTATTCAATCTTTACTTCCGAAATTAGAAAGGTTTTAGCTCAGAGTTCATTCAGAGTGTATTCCACTGCAGGGCACCCAGGTGCTACGTTCTACTTCCTGCAGTGTCATAATTACTAACACCGAGACAATTAAGTGCACGCAGTGAGGTGTGTTTGAGCCCACGAGTGTATTCCAGCTTCATGCTATGGTTTGATTTCTTAGTTTTTTTGTTTGTTTGTTTGTTTGTTGTTGGGTTTTTTTTGTTTGTTTGTTTTTTGTCATTTTCTTTAATCTTTTCATGCATGTTTTTATAGATAACAAATCCATGAGTTAGCCTGTGATGGAAGATAAATCTAATTTTTTTTTTAATGACAAGTGGCTTGGATGTTAATTTTTCATCTAAGAAATGCACAGGTTTTCATAAAATGCTTCAAAAATAACCACATTTCAAAAGTGGATCAATATCTTTCAAAATATATGTAAAAATAAGTAAAACTTTCTAAAAATAGAGTAATTTTAAGATCAGAACCACACACTCTGTAGATAAGGACATAAAAATAGTTTCTAGTGAAAGGATTACATGAAGGCCATTATAATTAAATGAATGCATGATGTATTTATTTTAATTTTTGTCTTGGAAAAGTTAACAAACAACTAGGAAATTAATTGATTTTTAAAAGCAACTGTGTGCACATGTTTGAATTTATTATTTACTTTATTTAATCTTAAAAAGCCTCATATATAGCCTCAGTTATTTTTAGTATTCTCTATTAATATTTGGATAAACACTGCTCAGTAAATTGGAGAGAAACACAGTTTATGTAACTGCACAAGTTTCACCAATCTGCCTATTTGTTTTATTTATTTTGGCTCTGATTCTTGTTTAAACCATTTAAACCACAAAAAGACTGAAATGCTTCTTTATGGTGGACTTTATTTATTAAATTGTAGAATGTAAAAAAATACCTCAAATTGTCACTTGTCAAAGTATGTCCAACATGTTCCATCTGCAGATCCAAATTTACCCACGGACAGTCAGAAACAACCCAGATAACATTTTCTTTTTGTTCTAAAAGGAAAATAGGCTATAAATTTACCAAACGTGTGAAAAGCCAGAAGGAAGGAAATGGCCACTACCCACAAAGATATCAGTGAACTCTAATACTCTAATAGAACTTTATCATCTTGATATCACTTTATCACAAAAGTGCATTGTCTGTAAACGGGTTAAAAAATGTGTTTTGCCCTTCAGCATTTAGCTTAGCTTTTGATTCTCTTCTTCCTTCTGTTATTTTGTTTTTTTCATCAACCAGGTTTTGGCTCTACTTTTAAATCCCTTTCACTGTTGTATGAAATTTGCGAGCATCAAGATTTGATGCCGATGGTGGTAAGAGTTCATTCTGCAATCAGTGTGTTGCCAGTTACATACAGAGCAGAACAGAGCAGTTGAATTCCTGCTCTGTTCATCTCCTGCTGCCCCATGTAGATCTGCATCTGTTATTAGCCGTTTTGAGCCTTTTACTACTTTCATAAACAGACATTTGACTTTCAAGCTCTCTGAATACAGCAAGAATGAAACTGAGTCCGAAGTCATGCAAAAAAAACAATAGACACTATATAGTGTGAGACAAACTTCACCTTGCTTAAAAAATACGGACAATATATAATTGTTAGATGATACTAAATCCCCAGTTATTTGCATAAAATTAAGACATAAAATACGTTAACTGCTCACAACCTTTTAATTGTACCCCACTTAAAAATACAAGACCATCCCTTTTAGAAATAATGAAGTGCCAACTATAAAAGAGATTTAATTTCCAAGCTATCTAAAATCAGTAATAGTGAAATTGTTCAGAGTCAATATTTCTTTAAATAGGTGGTTTATCTCTGTCCCTGCAGTTGAGTGTGCATGCTCAGGCACTTGAGCGGTGAGTGTGTAGATGAGGGCAGCGTGAAGGAAATGGAAGCGGGCAGTATAAAGGGAAATAACAGGTCAATCCTTTCAATGGTAAGTACACCTATGGTGGTGTGCCAAGATAATAAAGTGTTTAAACTTTATTCTCTAGATTTCCACTGAAACTCTACTGACCAAATCTCAAGAGTCCTCACTAGTTTCTCTCATGCAGTTTCCAGCCATCATAATAAGTAACATATGCTGTACTGCAGGTTGGGAGACTGCTTACTGAAAGGAAAGCAGGTCATTAAAATGTGTCCCCCTCGACGAAAAACTCTGTATGGAAGATTCATATTAACAAAGTGTTCCTTATTAGGAGAATGACTCTGCAGCTGAAGCAGCGTTGCACACGCTGGGCCATGGCTTGGAATTTAAAGTCAAGTCTTAAGCCAGGCATGACACAACAAATAAGTGCCGTTACCTCAGCAGCTTGCTGCTTTGAACCTTTTCTAAACCCACAAGTATACGTAAGTGCATTTAAAATGGGGAGGAAATGTACAGAATAAAGTTTTAAGTGCAACTGTAATAGATTTTTAAATCGTAGCTATTTTACTATGCAAGTAACCTCTTTGTAAAATTGTCCAAAAACACTTTTAAGAAGAGTCTTTTTTTTTTTACTTGACTAACACACATTTCTGCTGAGTGAGATCGGAAGATAATCCACTTTACGCCCAGTTTCATACCAGCAGTATTTGCTAATTCATAGAGCTGTGTGTGCATGTGTGTTATGTGTAACTGTGGCCGTGTTTAAGAGTTAAAAATGAGCTGTGCTTTGAGGAATGTCTCTAAGGGGGAGTTGAGCAAGTGGGCAGATGCAAACTCCCAAGATAATTTAACTTTCTATGGCAGGAAACGTGTCATAACAAATTACCGTCATCGGAAGGAAATACTCCTGGACTCAAATTCAATTCAATCCCAAATCTGTAAAGGAATATGTAAATGTACCAAAAACAACAAAAAGAAACCCCCTACAATGTCATACTGAATTATACATTTCAGCGTCTCTTGAGTAAAGCTTTATGGGGAGAAATTAAAGTATTTGCATTCATTTGCAGAAAGTGTATGCTCTTGACTTATGGCAATAAAACGCCCCTATAACTTCCAACACTTTGAACTGTAATCTATTAGTATTGTAGTGTTTTGAAGTAGTCAAATTGTGATCTCAAACCAATCAAGTGGTTTCATTTAGTTATTTGATAAGGACAAATATAAACAATTAACATGTTATGTACATTTGCATTTTTAGCCATGGCTAATTTGCAATGAAGGGCCTTTTAAAGTTATAATGATATATTTATTAACTATTGCTATAATTAGGAATAATTAGGGAAATGAACAGAATCCAAAATGTTTTCTACAATGATGTTTGGACAGTGGCTCAATAGTAAACATCTAAAGATTCGATTATCTTGACATTATATTTTAATTAAGCCTTTTTTGCTTTTGCTGTTAGACCGCTAGTAGAGTATCCCATTTTTCGCTTTTGTCATCTAGGATTCGTGTGACGGATTGATAGGAGCAGAGTGGAGCTGCATGCTCATTTATTGTACAGCTCACTGTGCTTGTTACATTCAAATGAACATCTGCACTTTACTTCTTTTCTTCCTCAACCAGCTACCTACTTCTCTATTTAGACTATAATAAGTAAATTAACACAACTTCATTGTGCATTCTCTTTTTGCTTTCTCTATGTGTGTAGGCTATTGTAGGCTTATTAAACGAGCCACAGAGGACTGACCTAAATATCACAAATAATTTTGGCTTGACCAAGCCTGACTTTTGGGTATGGATGGGGCTATATATATTAACTCTAGCGAAAAGTCAATCTTTCAATGAGTAATTTGATGAAGCATCTAAAGATTAAACTTGTTATTGCCATGTTCTATTTATGAACATGACAAGAATTTATGATTTGTTAAAATAGTCAGAAAGACTGTAGGCTTAAAAAGAAGAAGAGCCACCCTGTTTTAAATAAAACAAAATTGTTCTGAAAAGTTATTGTGTAAAGTCTAAGTACCAATTTGTTTAATACTAAGTATCGGCAACTATGTAAAGTGGTATTGGGACATCCGTATTATGTACTGCTGTAACTGCAAATATAAATGTTCTTTGACTTCATAGTTTTATGCTTCTGTGTGTTGGTCCTTCCTATAAAACACGAATTAAGTACTTTGAAGTTTGAGGTTAAAACACGACATGTGAAAGAAGAATGAATACTTTTGCAATGCAAAGTACTTGCGTCCATTTTTTTTAATCCACTGAATAAATTTTGAGCTTCCCACTCCGAGCACAGACTGTTCCTACAATTTTGTTTATGCCTTTTGACCCTCTTTTCAATTAAATGTCTAAATCCTAAGGTAATAAAATAGCTTTCTAATAAAAGAAACAAAAAGTTTCATGGTAAATCTGTTAATTGATCTGGAGAACACCACAGTCAGTGTAACACTCCTGAGATTATTGGAAGACTGTCAGACCCCCCGCCCCCAAGTTACCAGACAGGATGTAATGCCTTCTTCTAATTTTGTCGTGGCTGCACAGTTTTGACTTGTGAATGCATTAAACACAAATGCGGTGAAGTCCTAAATCACTGGCATATCATGTTTTCTAATGAACGCTGTCCTCCCTCCCATCTCCATTAATGGGGCAGGCGTGTTCAGATAAAACGTGACAAGCGTTTACAATGCTAGAATGATAAATTTCCACAAAGGTGGAGAAATGCTGTGATGCTGCACACCCAGTACAACTGATTAAGCTTGCACTCTGTCAGCATCTTTTGCGTACACATTCAATAGAAATGCACACATGGGACAGTGACTGATACTAGTGTGAAACAAAAAAGCAACAAGAAGCAACATAATCTAATTTAGACGCATCCTTGTATCAGGCATAGTGTCTGCCCACATGTTTTATCTTTCACTTAAGTCAAATTGTCAAAAGAATAATTTGTTGTTAGTTAATAGTCAATACTTTTGAATCCCTGGATAATTCTTTGTATGTTGTAAAATATCTTTTTGCAAAACTGTAGCCATGCTGTGGCAAATGGCATAACACTTGCTGGAAAGTAACAAATGAAATTAGCTGTTTTCCAGTAGGTGAAAAGTATTGTACTCATTTGTGAATCTACCAATTTGCATAAGGGATATTTGGAGGATTTGTAATGACTTTGCATAAAACCAGAAAAATGATCATAACCAGTGCCAAATGTTGATGCTCTTGGGCTAGAATAATACTGCCACTTCTAATTCTAATTTGCAAATATGAATGGAAAAAAAACCTCAACTTTCATTGATTTTTTTTCTACGTCAAGCTTTTTCACTACACCTATTCAATTTACAACATTCTTGAAAATTAATATTCATGAACAAAAATAAGTACAATACATAGTACTTCATTATGTGATGCTTGTGAGCTAAGGCAGTCATCCCAAACTTTGCAGCTGCTTCATGTGTGATCTTCAGAAAATATTAAGCATATCTGGTCTATTTAAACTGCGAAGCATCCTGCTGCTTTCTGCACATCATTCACTGCTGCTGCTGTTGTCTGCCTGCTGCCAGCCCGCTGCAACTTTCTGCTTGGCTCCTTTCAGCCTCTTCATGACACCTACACTCCATTAGGGCACGGAGGGGAGCTATCTCCTCCTCTATTTCTAACTTGGAGAAGACGTGATTAGAAACAGAAATGCGCATATCACTCATCATATAAAATGCTAAGTTATATGATCATAAAAATCAAATCCTGTGAACACCAGATGCAAACTTGTAATGTAATGTTACGTCTAAAATATTCGTTGAAAGAACATTTTTTTGTGTCTAATTACAAAAAAAATTGCTTGGATAGCATGGTTAGATACATTTTTGAGCCTTAACTGCTAAAGCTATTTATGGATAGGTCAAAGGTCAATACCGGCATTTAAGAAAATTGTAAACATGGAGTTAAGTCCTTAACACAGAGTTAAGGACCAAAAGTAATACCGACTGTTAAAACTGACAGTATCTGTTGACTTGTGGTTTAGCGCTAGCGATTAGTTAACTTTGCCTGGCTATTGCCTTCCTGTGCTATTCCATGCCAGATTGTGCAGTCTGAGCTTTCTCCTATTTACTTCGAGTCCCTCCAGTAGAATTTCTACTGGACCAGTCAGCAAACTGAAGGAGAACTTGTTATTAATAATATCAGTTTTCTGAGCTGTTTTAGAATTGTAGTCTGCCTGTAGTTTTAGCAGTGGCAGCGGACAAAGTGAACAAATCCATTCAGTCTATGTTGGCCACACTTCCAACTATTAAATTAACATTAACAGATGACTTTGTTCAGCTCGGCACTTCTATCTTTGCAATGGAGAATACCGATTTGCAGTGCAGACAATTTCCAGTAAGAGTCATAGCATTAGCGAACTACATATGTCATAGACAAATATTAACGACTGGGTAAAATTTAAAACATCAACAGAGTTCACACTTCCAGGAAGCAATCGTTTCTCAACAGCCAAGAGTACAGAATCTCTGTACAAAGCAAAGTGTAGCACAAAGTGCTGGTTTCTACCAGGCTATATTTAACTGCAAAAAAAGAAACTTTATGCAATCGCTCTTATAATTGACACAGACAGAAAAAAACACTAAAAGAAAAAAAAAAATTTGATTACTCAAAGCAAGACTGCTGACAAATTCAGAAAATGTTCTAACTACTATGTTAAAATTAAAATAAGTGGTACGGAGAAGAATAAGAATGATAAAACAAAGGTATTGAGCTGTTAAAAAGAACTAACGGAGAAAAGAACCGGACACATATAATTGGCAAGAACAAAGCGAATGCACAGTCTTGGCTAAAAAGACTGTATTAATTTAAAAGCTAGACATCTAATTAAATAGAAAATGAAATTAAATAAGTTGTATTTTATCTGCTAATATATTCAGGAAAATGTAGTGTATTTTTATGACACATCTTAATAGTATTGCGACATATTTTATTTACATAAAGAGGAAGATGGTTCACTGTACATTTTTAGAAGCAATAAACAGAGTCGGTAATCACCCTGTGCAGTAAAGACAAACTGCCTTGAAAAGAAAAAATCCCAAGCAATATAATAACTGTGCTTTTATGACTGACAGGTGACTGGCACTGGCATTGCGGAAAAAATAGCAATGACTACTATCCCATCAAACACTCTGCAGCTTGAAGACAGTTTGTCGTGGCTCAAAGTATTTCATCTTAAAGGAAGGAGACAACTGTGGTTTGTAACCAGTGGGACTTTAATATTAACTGACCACAAAAAAATGTGAGCTAAATTAGCCTTTTATTAGATAAGGTTAAATCTACCTTTTGTGTCCCTTGTAAAGCTGTTCATCATGCAAATTCCTGCACATTATGTTAATTTGCATATACAAACTTTGATCTTATTGAGATTTTATGTGACAGGCTAACGCAAAGTAGTGCTAAGAGGATGACAAGGTGTATTATTTTCCAAATTAAAACCACAAGTGTACAACCAATTGCCTTCACAAGGACTTTATTAAAAATGTAAATAAAATGTTTTGGCCTACAGGCAAAGGAAAACACATGGAAAAAAATTAACACTGCACTTTACAGTAGGAAGAAAGCATGAAAGAAAACCGGATGCACGTCCTGTTGGACTAGGACCTTTCTGCAGGTGTATATATATATATATATATATATATATATATATATATATATATATATATATATATATATATATCAGGAATTTATTTCTAAAATAATTTAAGTTAACAGGTTATTATACCATTTTACAATTATGTGTTCGTCTCACCTAGTCTACAATTGTCACTATTGCTTAAAACCATTGTTTGAACACATCCATTTGTTTAAAATGTTTGTGTTTAATGTTGCAAACTGTGAAAAAAGTTCAAGATGCATATTAACATGTACAGTCAGTAAATGAAACATGTAAAATAAACTCTGATCAATGTTTGAATCTGAAATAAGCCTCATATTCTATTCTCAAAATAGAATATGACTGCATTAAGCATTGGTCTGTGATCTGCATAGTATGGCCATTCAAACATAAATGATACAAAGCAGATGTTAGCTGGAAAGTAGGAATATTCCTGCTCTAAACAGAATCCAATTCTGTTTAGTGCTGTATAGAATCATGGACCAGATCTGTAAGCCTGACTAATCATTCAACCACCTGTCTGTGTGACAGTGCATTTAAAGTGAATGACTGAAACTCCCCTTGAAATGCATTTATTAGTGTGACGATAAAGGAGCAGTTTATCAGTGTATAATTACGTGAGATGAGAAGCACAAAAAAGCAACTTTAAAATCCAACAATTGAGCCAACAGTGTTGCTATGAAACACTCACATCCTGATATGAATTTATTTTACAAAATCTGTTACTAATTGGACAGATACAGACACAAAGAGTGCCATCTCTGCACACTCCACAGGAGACAATGAGGCTGTTAAATCGCACGAGAAAGGATCCCACTGATGAAGCAGTGAAGACTCTGTGGTGGCAGATTTGCGTTAAGTAGCTGACACCAAAACACACGCACACAACTGCATACTCGCATGCACACGCATTCTCGCATTTGCTCTTCTCCCTACACTCGTAACCCTCATCTGACACTCAGACGGAGCCAACTGACAGCAAAGGCACGATGCTCTGACAAATCAAACCTGATTTACAATGCAATGTGGGCTTTGTGTGTGAGGGCGTGCGTTTTGGCACATTGGTCTGCGTATCAATCTTGGGTGGGCAGAGACAAGCAGAGGGAGTAGGGGGCCAGACTTGTACATTTTAAAGTGTCACATGTCATGTCATTTATCTGTCCACTGCCCCCTCCTTACACACACACACACACGCACGCATGCTTACTCAGCATTAACTTTCATCCCTCACACGCAGTCATTCCAGCCTCCAGAATAATCAATCTGCTCAGTCTGTCTAATTTTGAATGTTATTTCAGTTCTTTTCATTTGTAGATTGCATGACTGACATATTCTCAATGCTATTTTTTCACTTGCTTGGCTGAGAGAAACGCCGTTTTTTTTTGAGTATTTATGTACATTTTAAATAATAATATGAAGACTGTTTAAAAAGCAACTTCCATTTCAGCTTCAGATGTTTGAGGCGGGTTTTTTCATGTACAACCTGTTTCAACTTACCCCAAATCTGGGCTTTGACAGCCCTAGACTTTCAATATTTTAATTCTCTGCCACTCATTGGTGGATTTACTAGGATGTGTAGGGTCATATTTCAACATGATGCAGCTTCACGTCATGGATTAGTAACACATGAACACATAATTATATATCACTTATATTACTTTATTGTTTATTTCTTTGTTAATTTATTTATTTTCTGTTGTGGTGGACTTTTTGATATGGTATGACAATAAAAAAAAAACATTGAATCCTTGAATAAACAATAAAATTCATTGAGGATTCCAATAATTCCTGCAAGTCGTCCTGCTGCTCCAAAATGATTTCTTCCTTTCATGTCTCCCATTAGAGGTAAACTTATCCAGCCAATTTCTGATTTTAGAGACATGTTCTTTTATATCAACAGTAGTAAAAGGCTGCTTCTATTATCGTGATGACCTCTCAGGGTCATCACAACCACTGCAGCAGTGGGCTGTCAAGACCTGCGAAGCCTTCTCTGCTGGAGTAATATTTGTTATAATGTTTGTTCCAATAGAATTTATTAATTTACTTCCAATAGTGTCTTGTCATTTTTCATAATGTTTGTCTTGTTTGTACTGCTTCCTATACTGTGTGGATTATTGGTGTTTCATCCAATCGGATTCCAGTCTCTGTGCGGCCACAGGCAGTCTGGTCTGGCCAGGGCCTTCATAATCAGTAGAGCAGGTCTACGTTCGGTACACAAACTGTTCTGGGACCGTTCTTTTAACCAATTAGTTTTTAAATTAGCCTCACAGAGCCTGCTGGAAGGCCCACGATGATAGAAGTTTTCTGCCCTTTGTTAGACGGTCAAAGCAAATCTTTCACGCCAAAGTTTTGCCAGCAAAACATGTCATTAATATATGTGTATTATTTTCATCTTACATACAATGACTGATGGAAAAGGAAAAATTCATTTGGTCTTGGGAATAATCAAAATATCTATTTTCAAGACAAACATTTTTCAAGGATCAGGACATTGTAAAAAGGCAGAACGGTCTCAGATGGTGTTTGTCCGCCATTTTCAAACTCATAACTATGTGGGTGGATGGAAAGAGTGGTACCACTGACTTACCACATCTGAAGACCACTGCGAATTAAATTGCTGTGAATGCCGGCAATTTGCGAGTAATCATCTCTATGTAGAAAGACCTACAGCCAGGTCCTTCTTGATACAAGGCTATAGTGCTTTTTTTCAGAAATCAAGCTGGCTTTACAGATCCGTGGAGAGGTTCATACAGAGCAAAATGTATAACGCTGTTTCATAGGACAAAAGCTGATGTAATATGTAATGCCTTATAATTTTAAGTCTAATTTAAAGTATTGTACCTCTGAATATAGATCTGTTCTGTGCCCAGGCTCACAACACCTATAGCAAAACACAGCAGTGCAATGGTTCCTGCTGTGTTTTTGCCCTAAGTCTGTCATCACTAGAACAAGATTTGTACCTAAACCGTGCATAAATCAAAACACCCATTGTCCCGACTCCTTTCAGAAAATACAGAGATGGTGAGACAATTTTCCAATTCATTGATTGAAAAACAGAGCATAAAAACTAGTGCTAATTTGCAAGCATTTTATGTAAAAATTTTAAGGCTAGAAATGAGCTGTCAAACTATTCTAATCAATCATCTAATGTTTTTGACCATAAATGAAACAGCACAAAAAAAGAAAAAGGAAATAGTTTGCATTTGTATAGTGTTTTATCAGGTCCAAAGTCTCTAAAGCACATTTCAATGAAATCGTTATCCATTAGCCATTCATACACACATTTACATGTTGATGGTGGTAAACTACATTCTAACCACAGCTGCCCTGGGGATAAATAGTGAGGCTGCTATACAATCGTGGGACCGGGCCCTTTGACCATGACCAGCAGGCAAGACAGGTAAAGTTTCTTGCCCAAGAACACAATGACACAACTGAGACTAATTAAAATTAGCAACCTGCATGTTACAGGTCAAACCCCAAAGCCACTTTCAGCCCATTAAATGAAATGTGTTGTTTTTCTACACTCTTCCGTCTTTTCTGTCAAATGACTCAAAAACAATATATTTTTAAATCAAGCCAGCAGTCACACAGGAAATGACTCTCGCATCAGCATTTATTTTACCATAACCAGCTGGCTGTAAGTTTATACCCACCCTGCAGTTTGTAGAAAGAACTGTCCCACTTGGTTTGGCTAAGGGTACAATTGCTCTGGGGCCTGCACATGGAAACCTTTACTTCACACCAAATGCAAAATATGCTATGACATTTATACGTGTATTTTCACTGAGGTAGAGCGGTGTGAAAGTAAGATTTACTGAGGTCATTTCCTTAGAACAAATATTTGTTCTCCCTAGACACTGCTGATTGCCCTGTCGGCCCTTCCATCATGTTTCATTGCCATGTTACCACTGTGGCTCAGAGGGTACTAAATAAACATTTGCCTTAAAGCAGGTCTTTCAGATTTGGCCAATTTTGGTTTTCTTTTTCTTTCAGCATGTATTCAATGTCTCTGTCCGGTTTTCAACCCTGCTCCTTCCAGTAATTCAAAACAGATGGCTACCCTCCATAATTCTGCTGGTGGTCTCTTCTAGTACAAAAGGTGGTCTTCTTTCCAGTGTCATCCACTGCCAACTGCATGCTAAAATGGGAGTTGAATGAAAATAAAAATGTCATGCTTTCCGTTTTCTTTCTTAGCTAGACTCCATTTTCTAAGTCATACTTTGCATTATTGTTGTCTTTGTATTTTGTACAAGCTGTTATTGCAACAGTTTTAGACTGAATAGATAGCTTGAAAATGCTATGATTATAACTAATCATAAGGACGTCAGACAGTTAGATTATCAAAAGCTGTTACCGTGGCAGATATCTTTCTAACCAAATAGCTCTTTTGATTAGGTGCCCCATGTTGGAGCAGGGCATCATGGGTATTGTGTGGCATCTCTGGATGAAACAAACATGAGACACTGTTAAGAAAAATAAAACAAATCCATCTTCTGTAAAATAATTTCCTAGTGCGTTAAGTGGGACACAATTATTAGGCTCAACATGTAACATTGGTGAAATTTACATCACCATTAGCCCCATATTCTGGAAGTTTTAGTGTTTTTCATTATTGTGGAGGAATCCTAGCTCACTTTTGTTCTCGCAGAATTGTTTTATTGTACTATGTACTGTTGTCAGGGTACAGCATTTCAATTGGATCGAGGTCCAGATTTGCCTACACCAATCCAGGACCCCTTTTTGTTTATAACACCAGCTTTAATGGTGTGTTTTGCATTACTGTCCTGCTGCATCATCCAACTGAGCTGAACTTAAAGCTACAGATGTAACCTTTACAAAAAATATGTTTTACATATTTGTTAAAACTGTCACCATATTGTGACAGTGTAATATGAGACAGATAATCAGTGAAAAGATCAAGCTCCTCCACCTCCTTCCTGAATTAATATTGCCCTCTGAAGAAATGCACCACTCCAAATTAAAAGCAACCAACCAACCTTGTGATTAACACCCTCTCCCTGTCTCTGATTGGCTGTTTTTAATGGAGCTGTGAATTTATTCAGATTATAGCAGGTTCATAAGAAAAAGGCAAAGGAGCTAGTTTTTTTTTTTTTTTTTACAGATTATCTGTGTCATACCATACTGGCATGGCACAGTGATATTTTTGTAAAAAAAACATAATTCTTATAAAAGTTACAAATTTGCATGTAGAATGTCATTCTATATGACATTCAACTCATGTAGAATGTCTGGACAACCAGACATTCTACATGAGTTCATATCAATTCTGCAGTCTATTTGCACTTGCAAAGAGCAGAATTGGTGGTTCTATCAAATACAGCATATCTGCCAGGTTCTGAAACAACAAAGCACCCAGAGACCATCACCCTACCACCATGATCTTTGATTGTTGTTTTGAAGTTTTTTTCGACAATGCTGTGATAATTTTACACCAAATGTAACGGAAGAAAAAAAAGAAATCTTCATTTTGTTTTTTTTCCAGGGGCTTCGGGGCTTTCTACTGCCAAATCCAAAATCCTATTAATTACTTGGATTCATATATACAACATAATGTTAATGACACATCTATACACTGGGCTTAAATTTAGATCTTCTTTCTGTTTCTAAACTTTGATTGCAGAGTGCAGTCTTTTATGTGTTGTTATTTAGAGATTGTGTCACGAGATGTTACTGTATCAATAAAACTATACTTTAGGCCAACTTACCCTTCCAGTCAAACAGCCTGGATTTCTACACTAAAATAAAAGCTGGAAGCCGAGTCCAGTTTTTCAGTCTATATCCGCTTATCCATGCAGGGCCGCAGATATAGCAAGTTATATTGCTTCTGCCTTCTTGTTTTTTTAAACTGAAACCCACAGTCTTTGGCTGATTTAAGTTGCAGTCCACTTAACTGTAATGTTTCATGTTCACTCCTTCCGTCTGTCTGTCATCACCTCCACACAGTAAATATTAGCAACCGAGCGAGAAACCAGGAAGCCTGCTTATGAAGAACATAATAAACATGGTAATTAATTTCTTGTCCACATTAAAACAGAAAAACAATCTTGAGCTCTTTACTGTTTGCACAAATAATGGAGTTGTCCTTCATCATATTTGTCAATAATTGACAATGTGGCAAAGTAAGAATGCAACCATCCATCTTTAGTAGGATGTTCATCTGAACAATAAACTGGACTGGACTCACAACACTGATGTTCTTTGCTGGAAGGATCAGAGCAAACTCTACCTGCTGAGAAGGCTGAAGTATTTTGGTATTCAAAGAACACGCCTAAAGACCTTGTCTTCAGCCATCATTTATGGTATTGCCTGTTGGAGTTGAAGCTTATCTACAGCCAAGAGGATGTGTTTAGTTAAGCTCACCAGGAAGGTCAGCTCTGTTCTAGGATGCTAGGAGGTGTAAATAGCTTTATCGAAGGACAATGTTTCCCACCCCATGCATGAAGCTGTTGCCAACCTGGAAAACTCCAGTGACAGACTGCTGCACAGAAAGGGGTTTTTAAGAGATCCCTCCTTCTAGCAGCTGTTGGACTCTTTAACCATCACTGCTCACAACAAACTGAATAGGTTTTTATGTTCCTGTTGGTATTTGCTCATTTCTGTTGTTTGCAGTTTTATTTCATCCATCCATCCATTTTCTGTCACCTTTGTCCCTATTGGGGTCGGGAGTTGCTGGTGCCGATCTCCAGCTGCGTTCTGGGCGAGAGGCGGGGTACACCCTGGACAGGTCGCCAGTCTGTCGCAGGGCAACACAGAAACAAACAGGACAAACAACCATGCACACACACACTCACACCTAGGGACCAATTAACCTGACAGTCATGTTTTTGGACTGTGGGAGGAAGCCAGAGAACCCGGAGAGAACCCACGCATGCACAGGGAGAACATGCAAACTCCATGCAGAAAGACCCCGGGCCGGGAATCAAACCCATGACCTTCTTGCTGCAAGGCAACAGTGCTACCAACTGCGCCACTGTGCAGGCCCAGTTTTATAAATTGTAAATAGTCTGCAGTTTTTTAATGTACGAATTATATATATCCTGTTCACTTGTATGGTACTTTTGACAGCTGCACAGTACTTTATGTTGTATTTTCTGTTGTTCTAAATTTCATGCTTTTATTTTTGTGTGAACCAACATGCCTCATTGTCCTAACACATTGCTGCTGCTACACCTGAACCTGTGAGACAATGAAATGTATTTCTATTATATCCTTCTATTCTAAGTCTTTGGTCCTCTGGTGTCATAGGATAGTTTTTAGGTACTCTGTAGCTTCTTTTTCCATCTTTCTACTATAGGTTACCAATAAAACCTTTAGTACCACATGTCTCTAGATCAATCTGTAACGCCAATTAAAGCTGTGATACTGGCAATTGTTTCAACACAGTGTCATCACCAACACAGAAGGCAATGTCCATATTAAGTAAAGTTTGTGGTTTAAATTGACATAGGACTTTTATCAAATAGTATTAATTTGATGTGGTGAAGTTGATCCTCTCGAAATAGATGAAAAGCAAAACAATGTAAGTGGGAGTGTAGCAAAGCACTAGATCTGCCTATGTTAAAATTTCACAATATTTGATGTCAAAATGTAACCGGACTTGTCCCATCTCTCTGGTCACTTTCCACATACTGTCAAAATGTCACTTCTTTGTGCAAGATTGCAAGTGCAAGATTGCTAAAACTTGAGTTTTCTTATTCTACAATAAATTCACATTCTTTAAAGCACTTCTTACGACTTAGGAAAGCTGTGCTCTGTGAAAAGCATTGTTAAAATCTCAAATTGTTCCTATCTACCCACTGTCATGTATCATATCATGAGCTAAATTAATCGTTTTTACCCTAGATGTACAAACATTTAGGGTAAATGAATATATAAATATATAGTATTTACCCTTAACGTAGAAACATTTCGGGTAAATGCTATATATTTGTACTAAGAATTTGCTTTGGGAGTTTAGAATACCTGCTTTCGTGCCATTGATGTTTTTCTGATGGTCAAACTTATATTGATGTTTGTATTCTTGAAAAAAAAATAAAAAAAGAAAAAGAAAAAAACAGTTATATTTCATGTTAAACAGTCTGCCCAGGGCAAGTAACAGTTAATGTAGCAGTTTAAATTATTTACATGCTGTGAATGGGTCAACCGTCACAAAGGTCAGCTGTCAAATATTATGAAATTTGACATCTGTTTGTCATATGTTTCATCTTAATTTGGGTTTTTGGAATATTATTAGGGTGTGGGTCACAAATGTGGTTTGCGACGCACTCTGTGATTCAAGATTCAGGACTCTGTTTGTTTATATGTCTACATTAGATTTAAGCACTATGATGTGAGCATTTGTGGTATGATGGGTATGTGTGTGTATGCGTGTGTGTGCGTGCGTATGCGCGCGCATCTTTGTATATGTGTGTAAAGTGGCCTCAGGGCTTCAGTGAGGGGTACTGCCAAGGGAATTTTCATAAAAGCAAAAATCCTCAGCCAAAAGGGAAACAAGCACAACCTCAGCCTCTCATCTTTGCTTTCTGTGCCAAAGACACACAAACACAAACATGCTCCACTCAGGCTAATGCAGTCAACAAATGTACAATCATAAATTTTATTCAAACTTTCTCTACCATCTATGCTTCACAAAAACTGAAGACTAATGCATTGTTAGTAGTGTTCTGGCAGGCAATAGACACAGAAAAGCAAAGTGGGTATTTGTAAATTCACTACAGCAGATCCGCACATATTTACTTTTTCATTTTTAACATATTTGAACAAAAAATAATTGATCTTCTTTCACCCATTTCAAATAGAAATTGGAAGTGGTTTTTTATTTGGATATAACCAACAGGCTTTTATTGTCTGATAATGGTGAGAAGAGACAGACCCATTTAATGTGGAGTGCAGTTATGCCCCACTGAAAACTGAACAATAGAATTACTGTTTTGATATACTTATTTGAAGATGGGCATGTGTGCATATCCTTTCTCACTAATCAATGTCAAAATATTGATTAGCCATTTAAACCACATGTCCTCAACATTCTCCAAGCCACTGAGGTTGGGAAGCTTCCTTGCCACCAAAATGATCTTGCCACAGATTCTCAGTGAATGGGAATTGAATGTTTCTAGACCCCTTGGAAATGCTTCGACTGTTTCCTGTTTACAAATTCTTAACCACCGTGGTTGAGTGCAGGTTCCCGATCTTACAAAGAGACCTTTTTTTTTTCCTGCAGGGTAAATTTTTCTTCCCTGGCATATGAACATAGACCTCTTCTTCTGATGCTGTTTACTTTAGAAAATGGATCATCTGGCCATGGAAATCATAACCAAAAGCTTTTTCTTTGTTCAGTTGAGACCTTAAAAGGAACAAGCAATCATTTTTATGCCTTTTTTTAAAGCATGGAAGCCCTTCTTGGCCAGTATCCATGGAGACCAGCCATGTGAAAATATCGTCTTGTAAATATTTCCTGAACTGGAATACGGAATACGGCCTTACACCTTTTTAAAACCCAAATAAAAAAATCCAGTAATGGATTTATATCACCCATAATTAATAAAAACAGTCATCAAAAGCGGGTGTATTATGCAAAATCAACATTTTTGAGCCTTAAATAACATTTTAATGTCATTCCTTCGGCAAACTTATATCCGAAGTGTTACTGAAATCTCTACTTTGGTAGCCAAGCTGCTAGCCCAAAGAGAACTCCTTCCCCACACAGCTCCAACATACTAGCTGTAGCAGCAGGCGGCAGGCATGAAGAAGCATTGTTGTGGTGATGTGCTAAAGGTGGGGTGACAGAAAAGGTAGGAGGAGGAGGATGCAAAATGCATATTATCACCTTCTAAAGTTTGCAAGACCTTTAAAATGGCATGTCAAAAGACAAAACAATTCAATTTACTTACTTTTACTAAAGCACACACTGTATCATGCATGTATCCATTATCAAGCCATTCATGAGTGGGTGCTTTTTATCTGGCTAAAGTGGATTAAAAGTGGCTATCATCATTAAGAAATGGTATTTTTGAGTGGACAGCAGCTGTAAACAGTGATATTTAGGACAAAACACAGCAAGTGGTGAAGTGAGTCACCAACATTTTAATCAAGTTTTACACAGTGTGAGCGCTCTGCACATATCTACTCCTGTTATTGATAGATCACATGCCTTTACTCGTCCCTGCAAACATAATTGTAAAGGCTGAAGGTTCCCACTTCTGCAATCAAACCAGGAAGCTTATGCAAAATTGTGTCACTATAATTAGTTCTCTATGCACCTTGATGGAGGGCGTTCCATCCAAAGAGATCATCAGGATGTCCAGACATAAACATAAGAGACAAAGAAATTGTCTTGCCAAGGTACTTTAAATTCCACCTGATAAAATCAAGAGCATAGCCTTTAATTTATATGGATTGGGGTTTTTGTTTAATAGTCATGTGCTATAAAAATAACACTGGAGTTTAGTTGGGGGTTTTTTCTAACAAAATATGACAATAAGTGGAGTTCTATTGGTAATTATGTGAGATCACAGATTATGGGAAGGACAAAGGGCATTCCATTTACAATTTTGTTTTTAACTTTTAAATATTTAACTAGTAAATTGAGTTCTATGAAAAAACTTTAAATTAGGTCTTCTGGAGGTGAAGTTTAAAGAACAGTCACTGTAGAATAAATAAGCATTAACTCACTTCAGAGAAAGTAAGAGAACTGTCTCCCATTCACGCAGTTTACTCTGTATACCTTTATTTTATAGGAGTAAAATCAGCTTGTACAAAATGATGTAATCTCCTGATTATTGGGCTGCCAAGAGTACATATGCAAACTGTCAATCAGTAGCCATTTTTAACTTCAATACTTCTGGCAAAGATGCAGATTTCTGTTCACATAATTACTTATTTAAAGTAAGCTATGTTGAAATATGTATTCACAACTAACTCCAAAGAAGAAGGAAAGATAGCAAATTGTATAAAATATAGTGCTGAGATCAGAGCCAAAAAAGGCTGCAAAGGAATACTGCTCAGGTCAGAGTTTTAATTAAGATGAGAGAGCCTGCAAAAGCACATCGTTGAAATGCACAAAGTCCATCCCTTGACAATACTTCTGTCTGTTCCTAGAAATTCAGTGCATTCAGAAGTAAGGCCTTCAACTTGAGTTGCACAACAAGAACAAATTTCATTATTTAGGTACTATCTTTCACAACTCACACTGTGCAGAAGAACTGGCATCAAGACTCTGAAGGTCATTGCTCCTCAGCTTCAAGTTTAATAATATAAAGAATGTGAAACTGAAATAAATATAACAATTACAATTACATAATACCATTTTGTGATCTTTAAAATCAACTGAACCTACAACGTAACATAACTTAAAAACATATTCCATTTTAAAAGCAAAAATAGGTATGAATATACAGTAGATGTGGTTTAAAAACTTATAAGAACAGAATAAACTTATCTGATATTATAAAAGACAATCTAGAAAACAGAAAAAAAGCAATACACATGCAAATAAGACAAAGAACTGATGCATGTGGATTTTCTCATTAAAACAAATTAACCATCCTGTTATACAAGATGCAAAACTCATTAAAAACATACAAGTTTTATATCTTATTATAACAAGAAAGTTTTCTTGTTTAAACAAGAAAATGTTCCCAAATTTATTTTCAAGCTCTGGCGGTTAAACAAGTAAAACATCTGGAAAACTTAATATACAAATACACATCTGAATATTGTGAGCAAATGTAATGTTTATGTCAATCAGTCCAGAAAGTGAAACTCATACAATATGTAGATTCATTATGCATGAAATGAAATATGTAAAGATTTTATTTATTGGAATTTTGATGATTTTGAAATAATAAATCCTCAAAATTATGTTCCATAAAATTAAAATATTACATAAGATTAATAAAAATGTATACTTTAGAGAAAAATCTCAGGCTTCTGAAGAGGATGTTGGTCTTTTGTCAAGTGACAAAAAATTAAAGCATGATTATTGCTTTTTCTGTTTTTATTGTTAATGTAGGATATGTATTATATATGTTACAATAAATTGAGAGGAACATTTAACAAGCGACAATAAATTGGATGCAGTTGTTCAGGTATTTTTCCTGTCAGTTGCCTTCTGAAGGTATTATTATCAGAGAAACAACATTTTTAAAATGATCTTATTGTATAACAGCAACGACTAGGAGGAGAATTATCAAATTAATGTATTTATTAGTGAATTATTTTTGGTATTAGTCACAATTCAGCTGAAAGAAAATGTTAATGCTTTTTTATCGTCTAATCTTTACTTAAGAATCTGGTAGAAGGCATATTTAGAAGGTAAACAAGCTTGATTTCTTCACAGATTATCTGTCTCACATTTTACTGGCATACTGAGATTTTAACAAATATGTAAAAAAATTAAAATAAACATTTTGTTACAGCTGTAACTAATAACACTAACATAAACCATGAAGCATGACTTGTCATCTTTAAAGAAAATCTGTGCAGCTATAAACATGGATAATTCTCTTAATATTTCTTATTGAAAGTTATCCATTTACAAATCAGTACAAGTGTCAAGGAAACAACCTCGAGCTGTGGAGAACATAAATCACATCTGAGCAAAAACTTTGACTTGTGATTTATCAACACATGAATTTTCTGACAGGCTGAATTGCAACATTAAAGAGTTTTAGATGCGGTTGAAAAAACTTGGATGGAAATTGAAACCTTGGTGGACTGACAGTGAGTTAGTCATTAGAGATTCTCTGAGCTTATGTAATTATTTTTCTTCACATACCATTTAGACTCACAGTTAAGAAGGAAAACTAGAAAATCAAAGGAAAAATCCATTGTAGATTTTTAAACGTGAAGGCCATAAACTAATCTACAACCTTTGCGCTCAATAATGTGCAGACACTAAAACATGCACAGAAATCAATATTACTGACTAGAGCACTGGGGAATTATGCGAACACACCTGTTTTTGTGGGGATGGGAGGCGGAGGAGGGAATATGTTTGTTTTTTTTATCAACATGCTTGACAATCAATTCTAACTTTGCAAGTTTTTATAGTTTCGTGGAAACTAGATTCAAACGTTTGAAGATCCAGAACAAAAACACAAGTAAGGTTTATCTAAAACTCTGTGTGTTCATCCATCAGGTAACACACAGACTATCTCAATTTTGCAACTCCAAGCTGCAAGAATGAAGATTCATTTCCAAGCTGCATGCATTTGTTAATTGGATTTAAACATATCATGTGATGTTTATTGATGTAATAAGGGAGCATGTGGCCCAAGCAAATCAGCACCCCATATTAAGGTGTGCATAAATATCAGGAAGCTTCTTTTCCTTATTCAGAATGGACCAGTTTATTTTATTATGGCCTGGAGAGGTGCGGGATCGTGACAGGTACAACCCCAAATTTAAACTCTCAAATGTAAAGCCTAGTGAAGTCAAATCTACCATTTATATCAAAACATATCTAATGTTGGAATGTTAGTAAATGCAGCACAGAGAGGCAAAGGTACCGCATCCTTTGCTTAGTGTCTTTGGCTAGTGGTGATGCTCATCAATGTTGAGAGAACAGCATTTAATAATTGTGTATATCAATGAATCGTCCTGGATAACATGTATACTCTGTGAAACTGCATCTTGAGAGTAAACTTCACAGGTATTTCTGTAAAGCCTCAGCATTCTAAATTTAAGCCAAAAATTCTTTGTAGTGACTTGAGACAACCTAATAAGGCAAGAAGACAAACATTCATTGTTGCCTTACTTGGATTCGTGTTCTAGTTCTGCAGGTTTTCAGTATTTTTCTACTCTAATTCTCCCTTTTGATTATACATGCTTCACTCAGACTGGGTGGAAGAGCATGTTATGAAAAGCACCTTTCATGTACAGAACGTGAAGTCACATTTGCACCAAAATCCAGAAACTCTAAAGTGTGCGTTAAGTAAAAGGCTTTTATGCAAAGCTCTGTTTCATAAAATGTACCCATAATTTCTTCAACAAACTGAAGAGAAAGTTTGTCTTCCCAGGAACTGCCTATAGAGATAGTGGAATGAAATAAAGAAATGAAAAAACTTAAAGGTTTTAAAATCTTAACGGTTTATTTTGTGATATGAAGGTTCGATTAATGGCAGGACCAAGTATTGTCAGATAGAGGAGGTGACAGGATCAGCATCATAAACATAAATAGTTATGCAGCACATGTACATGTGAGAACGTAAGGCTAACAGAGAGAGCGGGAGGGTGAATATTTCTTAATGAACGACATGGTAGAAACTCTGTTTTGTAAAGTGAAGATATTTTCAACATTTTTCCCAATTCAGTTGCATCATTCAGTATATGGTGTATAAAAAGTTATATTTTGAATATAATTGCATCTTGGTCTGTATAGTTGGCTGAAAGATAGCCAGAAGTAGCTGTGCATAATTATGATGGAAACCGTAAATCTATTCTTTCATATTTGTTCAATTGATTCAGTCAACCAAAATTTATCTGAATTAAATTACTTTGCTGAATTTGTCATTCGTTATTTGATAACATTGTTTAATTGAAATGAAGGAATTACAAAGTCTTTAATTGACGTAAAAAAAAAAATTCCACCATTAATTAATTTGTTACTTTGATTATTATTCAAATTTTAATGGATGAAAAGAAAACAAGAAGAATAGGATATTGGGTTGGATAATATTTCTACAAACAAAACGTTTCCTAATAATTGTGCTAACATAGATTTTCTCCAAATACAATCAGAATGTTACATTTACATTTTTAAATATTAGAATCAGGGTTTACTAAGATGAGAGTACTGTGATTGTTTAACAATAAAACCGATACTCAAAACTAGAGCTTGCTCAAATTTCAGTTATGGGATCCAAAAACCTAATTATAAACATAGAGAAAAAAATTGTTGAATTTATATGCAACTGTTTAGGAAAATTAGTATTTCATACTAAATTTACAAGATAAACTTCAGAATTGGCTATTCAGAGCTGGGACTTTTAGGGGTTGTCAAACGTCTGAATTTATACAGTGTCTGACCAATGCCTGACTTGAATTTCCCTTAACACCAGCCACAGGGACTCTTCATTAGCTGACATTAAACACAGCAGGATTTTTACCTCAATTTAAATGGACAGACTAAGAACAATTATAACCTGGAGAAATCACAAAGCTGATACAATCCAGAGTATTACAACTTGGTCCTTGGTTCCTTAAAGCACGTTTTCCTCCCTTCTCTCTGCCCTCTTCCTGTCAAATCACTCTGAAATAAAGACCAGAAGTGCTGGAAAAAGTTATCTGTAAAACAAAGACTACTTGAATAATGTGTGGCAGTCAGGCTCAAACTGATCTGCATCACTCTGCATGCTGAAGCTTCAAATCTGAAAGCTTTATGCTCTTATGAAAACAGCCTGCCAACATTTGGAGACAAGCTCAAGCTTCACTCTGAGGATCTGACAAAGTTTATTCCTGCCACAAAGTCAGAGCCCCGCTGCTGGGAGTCAGCAGCGCCTCCTGCTGCGCATTAGGACAGAGAAGCAGCAGGTGGGCGCACTGCAATTAACTCTAATCAAACAGGATCCGTTCATAATAAGTTTTGGTTATGATGTTCCAACACGCACAATTGTGGTCGTCAGTATTGGCCAGTATTCTGAGAAAGTCAGACTCGACTTGGTCAAAGGTATCTGACCACAGTGACAGAAGATCACCTCTCTGCTCAGCTGCTACTAAAGAAGTTCAGGATAATTTTATGTTTTTTGTTGTTTTAATTCTTCATGATAGACTTTGGTCTAAATGGTCTTTTGTCAATATTCACTGTGACCATAACTAATTAAGCATGAGTGAAACTTCAGGCTGGGTCAGTCTTATATCACAGGATTTGGACATTATCGATGTAAATTAACATTGTCCAACAGAAAACTTTAAATCGTTGACATATTGACTGACGTGCTTCATTTCTAATCTTGCAAATACATTGCCATTTTAAAAAAAGAAACAATGACTGAGAGCCTCAAGGCCATAAAGTGTGATAAATATGCCGCATTTGTGATGAAAAAAAAAACAAAAAAACAATCCACCTCAGCCCGGTCTGCCGCTGGTTTCTCCCCCAAGCCTCTCTCTCTCCCTTCATGTCACCAGCCTGGACAGATCCACACCATCCGGCACACGTCCATAGCACCATTTAAGTAGTTGGCTCAGACACAGGTGGGCCTTCCTGTGGTGATGGGCGTGTTTGCGATCTTGCCAGAAAACACACAAATCATTGCTGATCATTACTGTGCCCCTCACTTTTCTGCGAGGCTGCCATTCAGCACGTCCCTAGTCTTCTTAGTTTGTCCTCAATGCCACTGTAGCTGATTGAAAACACTTGTGTAATCAGGCATGGGGAATCTAAAAGTCAGGCAGTGCAGTGGGAAATGGCCTCCACAAGATTCCCAATATGGTAGCAATCATGACATGATAGTAAAAAGTGAAGCAATTGTTTTAGAAGAGCACATACTCTACCAAAAAAGAACAAATTCATTTAAAAAAGAAAAAGTTTAATTCTGCGCAACCAGAAAAGGTAAATACTCCCATGAGTGCAGAATAAACAACAGAGTAAGAGTTTACTATTCATGGAGTAACAACAAAAGTCTAAACTGCTCTTATATAATCTGACTTCATTCAGGCTCGGGGATTATTTATTTAGCTCAAGGTTCACGTGGTCAATAAAACCATGCCTGTCTACAACTTGATTTTACTAAATGAACATTTTTCCCCAACCATGGAATTTGTCCATGGCCTGATGGTATGAGCATATTTTTCCATCTGATCATGCCAAGATTTATTGGAGTCAGACTGTGAAAGCATGACTGAGGGAGCATGAGACATGTTTTTCACATATGGAGTGGCCATCATCATGGAATAGAGATCTTAACACTGCACAGAATTTGTGGGATGTGTTGAAGAGTTTATCCAGGTTTTCAACTCTTTTATTGTTGGGATATAAACTTAGTAAAAATGAAATAAAATGAAATTGTGCTGTGACCAAATACACTGCTCAAAAAAATAAAGGGAACACTCAAATAACACATCCTAGATGGACAGTTTGATTTCACAGAAGTTTGATTTACTTGGAGTTATATTGTGTTGTTTAAGTGTTCCCTTCATTTTTTTTGAGCAGTATAGTTTTGGTAAGCTGTGCCAAGTCCAGCTGAAAATTTAAATCAACATAAAATGAAGCTTGTGATCAGATGAAATCATGAACTATTCTATAATTGTTCTGATTGATAGCTGTGTTGACCGTGAACCTCAGAAAACAGTGGACCGACACTGACCGTGGAAACTTCACACTTGACTTTAAGCAACAGGGATTATGTGACTCTCCATTTCAAAGAGGTCCTTGGTCGCCTAAGCAACAGTCCAATTTGTTTTTCCTTAGTCTGCTCTAAGATGTCTCTGGCATTGTTTCTGGTTTAGCATAGGATTTGTCTCTGTGTAATGGCTCTCGGTGCACAGACTCCAATGTCAGCCTTATATACCTCAGATGGATTCTTTAGTGGATTTTACTTGACAGTCCTCTTAAGGCAGCAGTTGTTAGTGGAATTTTTCCTACCACACCTTTTCCTTCAATTCAACTTTCTATGAGTATTCTTGGATACCGCATTCTTTGAACAGCCAGCTTCTTTAGCAACGACCTTTTGTGGCTTACCCTTCTTGTGTAGGATCATAACATCTGCTAAGTCAGCAGTTTTCTCCATGATTCTGTGGTCTGCTGACCCTGACTGAGAGACTATTTTAGAGGCTCAGGAAACCATTCCAGGTGTTTTGAGTTATTCAGCTAGGGTGTGACACCATGACTTTCCAGTATTTGACCAGTTTAACAATATTCTAATTTTGGAAGTACAGAATTTTGGGTTTTCATAATTTGTAAGTTATAATCACCAAAATAAAAACTTGTAAGTGTTTCTCTCTATGTGTTCTACATAATATATGACCTTCACTTTGTGAAATAAGTGACATGAAATATCAAACCCTTTCATGTTTTGAAGATCTATGGGCTGTACCTGTAAAATGTGGGGGGAAAAAAATGGGGAAGAAAATTGAGCTTCTATGTAGCTAGTCATCAGTCACAGACAATCAAGCTGAAAATTGACAAATTCCTGCCATCAGTCAATTATTTATGTAAACGTATGCATAACCGCTGTAATATCGTGCCATCTTTTGCTGTTTGGAATTTTAATTTAAATCTTGGCATAGGGCTGCACAGTAGCGCAGTTGGTAACACTGTTGCCTTGCAGCAAGAAGGTCCTGGGTTTGATTCCTGGTCCTCCCTGTGCATGCATGGGTTCTCTCTGGGTTCCTCCCACAGTCCAAAAACATGACTTTTAGGTTAATTGGTCTTTCCAAATTCTCCCTAGGTGTGAGTGTGTGTGTGCATGGTTGTTTGTCCTGTTTGTTTCTGTTGCGACAGACTGGCAACCTGTCCATGGTGAACCCTGCCTCTCACCCGTAACACAGCTGGAGATAGGCGCCAGCAACTCCCGACCCCATTAGGGATGAGGGTGAACAGAAAATGGATGGATGGATGGATCTTGGCATAGTTCAAGAAATTTTACTTGCCAAGCAAATATGTAATTACACAATACCATAAATACTGAAAAATCCAGAGAAGTTTAATCAGCTTTGTTTCTGATCCTCTGAACTATACATTGAGGCCATCACTATGATATGTTGGCGAATGCACTGATTTATAAAAAAGAATGAACAAAATCAGTCACTGTCCCAAATACTTAGCTTCACTGGGTTCAATTAATGCAAAATGTATTTTCTATTGGGGAAAAAAACTAATTTAAGGTAAGTCAGAACTCTGTACATAATAATTAAGTCAGCACCATTACTTACTAATTACTTGCGTGAATGGAAGATGGGAAACAAATGCAGAACAACACAGACTGCAAATTGTGTTGACACAGAACAGAGAGAGAAGTACTTGGTAGTGTTTATCATGATTGTTAGAATATTCATCAGCATCCTCTGTACAGAAAAATAGCCCCCATCCGTGTTACTCATCCAGCCAAAGAGTTCAAAGTGACTTGTTTTTGGAACAAGGGAATTGTTCACTGCATTTTGTAAATATGTTTATTGTCACTTCAGGATGTTAGACGTATTTGTGTGTTTTCTTTCATACTAACCTAAAGAATTGTATTCAATTGGAAGAGCAGGGTTATTTTATACGCCCTTTTGAAGTGTTTTTGAGTTATACATCAGTATGTGTGTTTGGTCAGGTTGACAGATCACCCCATATTTATATCTTTGTAGATCCCACGAACCCTGAACAAAGATTGCTGGTAGCAGATATAAACAAGCATCAATTTCTTTAGCCTGACATTTGAGGTCTTTGCATGTATATCTCTGCTTGTATCTGTTCCAGTTTGTGATCACGTCTTTGTGGGTATGTTTATGTACGCACGTGGTTGTGCAAGGATGTCCGTGAATTTTGTGCTGTCATGCCTGCTTGCCTGACCAGACACGTTCTTCTCAGAATACATATTCAGCAGTTTTTGCTCTCTTTTTGCTTCACTTTCCATCCTCCCCATTTTAGTGTAGTATTAGACAGGATATGTTTTGCTGCTGGCAGTTCTATCAAATTTCAACATCCAAAGGCATGTGAGTTTTGGAAACCATTGTGTGTGTGTGTGAGAGAGAGAGAAAGAGAGAGAGAGACAGTGTATGTATTAAAGAGAGTAAGAGAGAGTAAGGGCAAATACTATTGAGTGCTCTCTGTAAGGGGAGTAAAGTTTTAAGCTTGCATGTGCGCTATTGCTGTATCTATCTCTCAGTCTCTCTTTATTGTTCTCTCTGGGACCATGTATTTGTCTGTGTCTCAGACCTAGCTGCTGTAAAAAACTAAAGTTTTTCTTTACATAAGGAGCAGTGGGTCTTCACAATGTGTTTGTTGGAAAATGGGCCTTACAGAGTGATAAATGCTAAAATACACACACAAATGCAGGGAGTGCTTAAAATCAGCCCCAGACACACATATGGAAGAGCCCAGAGGCTCCATCTATTAAAAGATCCATCCATCATCAGCTATAATTTTAATATCGAAGAAATAAAAAAGGTGCTGACATTTTTCAAAAACCTACATGGTGGGACTCGAAGCCCTCCAAAAAACATGTAAAAGTACTAAATAAATGCAATCAAAAGCACTCTAAACAAAGAGCTCTACAAATTCATACATACATGTACAAAGACATAAGAGTTGTATATAAAATCATATTCAAGAAATTTTAACTTTACTTTGAAGTCCATTTATGTCAATAACTCAATTCACTCAGTGAATCAAAATGTACAGATCATTCACACACAATGATATTGTCAATACTTTATTTCTAAAGTTCTAATAATTATGAGGATGAGGAATGTAGGCTTAATGATAAGTGTGATAAAAGAACCTTTTAAAAGACTGGGTCAAGTCATAGTATAATTCACAAAAGATCTGAAATACTTCTACGTGGGAATGTGCACAAATAGGGATTAAATTAAGGGTCAATCATTAATTTGTCTTGCAACCCCTGGTTGTCCAACAACCAGAAAATTGTGGGTTTGAGTCATCTGTTAAAGTTGGGCAAAACACTGAATCCTTAGTTGCCCAACAATCTGCATACAGATGTGTGTGTGGTGTGTGCTCTTTTGTGGGAAGAGGTAAATTAGACTTTTAACAGCACTTTGAGTGATCACTATGACCTGATATTGGTGTAATATACTAATATTTATAAGAGCAAACTTATAAAATTGAGTATTAAATGCCAGTCTTCCCACTCAACAGTTGTAAAACTGGGACTTTACTTTTATTGCTAGTGCTGCTTGCAACCTTCATTTTGCAAATGCCCAACATAAAGTCTTAAATTACAAGGAAGTGTAACTTCACCACGCTGACTGGCTCATACGTCAAAAACTGATCCAATAATAATATTAGTTTATCTTATGCAACACTTTGAAGATGCAACATTTGATAAACAGTCAGTTACCTCACCATACAGACTGTTTAATAATGAAAATGATGCTTAAGGCTAGATCTACTTTCTACTTCCAAACAAAGAGGGAGCAGTTTATCTTTTCAGGTTAATTTATTAGTTATGATTAATACGGCTTAGATAAGCAGCTATGCAGCAAAAAAATAGGCAAATTAAGTTCCCTCAAAAGAACAGGGCCAAAAAATATATAAACAGATTACATGTATGTGTATCTGTGTGGTAATGTTTACACATAATCAGAGCAGTGTGTGGTAGGATTACATGGGAGCTTTTAAGATTTTGTACAGGCTCCCTTGGGGGATGTACTATGATATATAGCTGATCTTACATTTATGCTCTCTGATTTGGTTTTCTTGATTTCCTCATTGGGTTCTCTGCAGAACTTGAATCCCTTTGGAGCATAAACTGTTCAAACAGAGTTAATGTTTTGCAGCAAAAGGGATATGATAGAGCCACAAAGGGTTATGACTTATTTATGGTGTTTAGTTTGAATCAGCTCAGGTTAGGATTTCCAAAACATAACATTGAATTAATAAATTAACCAAAAGGGTAAACCTAATGAAGCATTAACTTAAATGATACTTTTTCTTTTCACATGAAAAAATCTGTTAGTTTAATTTGAAGTACTGTACTTTAGTTTCAGGAGTGTAAGGGTCTTATTTCTATGGAAATAAACTTAGATCATTTGTAGCTTGTACTTAAACTTTTATTTTATTGTTTTGTTTGTTTTTTTTTTTTTTTGGGGGGGGGGGGGGGTGACAGGGACAAATACAAGAAACATAGGTCAAGGTCAAGACAACCTGATGCCTGCATTAGTTTTTCATAGCCATGTCTAATTTGCAACAGCCATTCCTAGAAGGCCCTTTAACAGCTATTTTATGTGAATTGTTAAAAGGAAATATAAAACAATGTATTTAAAACTACTGAATCAAAACAATTTCAATGAGTATATTTCTGGTTCATTTGACTTTTAGATGTCAAATATATTTTAAGTGCACATTTTTTTTATTAGTGTGGAAAATAGTGCTAGACTGTGCCTTGTAGACTTCGCTGGACTGTGATTGGCTGGTCTGCCTGTCAATCATGGTCGACGACAACCTATCAGAGCCTTAATGTGCTGGAACTTTCTAGTGTGACGGAACATGTTTTTTCGGTAATAGTTTTTTTGCTGCAGTAGTTCAACAGCTTACCGACTGGAGTTATAAGTGTGATGTTTTCTGTTCATTTAGTTTTGTTGCATCAAGAATTGTAAGCTGAGCAATAATAAAAGGACGCCACATCTTTGACTGGATGCCTGCAGTTTTTTCAGATACAAATCACCACGCACTTTAGTTCAATTAGAATACGTTATTATTCATTATTATTATGTTATACTGCTACTATATTGCTCCAGAACAAACACTGCATTGGCCTTATCGAGAATTTAAAAATATTACAAATGTAGAATACACTCCCTTGCCAAAAGCAGCTTCTACACTAGACACTGTTTTGCCAGTGGTGCACTCATAAAGATTTATAAGTTGCTCCAGGTAGACTTTACTCAGCCTCTTTATGAAGCACAGTCACTCCTCTTCAGTTTTAGCCCTGGAAGCAATGCTGAATGTAGCATCATCAGCACACAGGACTTTTCATGAGGACACACTGAAGGTTCATTACAGGGACCTAATTTTCAGCTTATCCACTATTTTTCCAAGAAAAGACGGTTTAAGTCAGACATGAACATCAAATTTTACTCTTGGCAGTAAAATTTAATATGTTTTTCTAAATACATTAAGAAATATTAAAAATGATTGACTTATGAGGGAATTTGCCTCTTCGAGGTGACAGTGTTTAAGCATTGTATTTCACTTAAAACATTAGTTTAGCCTAACTTAGCAATTAAAGCTGAAGTCGGGATGAGCACAAAGTGCATTGTGAAACACAGTAATACAGATCTGTTATAAGCCGTATTGATCCATATCCAAAGACGGACAGCTCAACGCGATATGTCGTGTTCCAGCTCTGCAGACTGTAAATGGAATTTCCCAGGAGAACTTAAATGTAGTTAAGCCAGCAAAACTGTTTTGGTCAGCTTTAGGTTGTTACTGATGATAAAATAGATGTCTCTGTAGTATGAGCCTGTGTTGTACAGCTATGCTTTCCCGTGAGTTTGTTTAATGAGGTAAGTTAAACAAGGTTATGATATTTATCACAGCACAAGGAAGCTGGAGTGGTTCCAGGAAATATAACTATTGTCCCATATATGTGCAGCCATAAAAGTAGCATGTACAGCAACATTTTTTTATGATTTAAAAACAATCAGCATGAAAAAGAAGAAATGCTGGATAAGTTGCTAACATTCTGAGGCAGTGAAGTGCGAATCATAGATACATGCTGTGGCATGACCTCAAATAGGCCTGCTCACATTCATCCTTGAACATCTCCAATACAGCAGAATTCAAAACAATTCTGCAGTTCCCCACACCAACCACCTATAATTAAACGGTCCTACTTTGGTTCTGGTCTACTGTTTCTGAGTGCCTGATATGGAGGTGACTCATAACCCTATAATACTTAAGATTTTGTGATTAGTATAATTTGGAAATGACTTCAAATACAGTCAGTCCCGGACTTTCCCTGGAAATGTTTTATTATTATTATTTACTTCACAGCATGATGAGCAGGATTTGAAGTCATTTTTCTAAATGGAATTGCCCAGATTGTACTGCTACTCCTGTGTGTGGCACTATCTCCCTAACACTTTGGCTCTAATGCTCTTTACTTTAACCATAACCTTTTACTTTATGATCACACCTCCCTTCTCTATTCTGCACACCACTGATAGGACACACTTTCAGTATCTCTGGCCGCTCCTTATCGATTTTACATTTGTTTACTAAAGAGTGTGCTTGAACAAAAAAAAAAAAAAGAAACCTCCTTTACCCCTCTGTACCCCCCGCCCCCATCTTCTTCGAAGGATTTATTTATCCCATTAGGGCTCTTTAAACCCCCCCGGCAGGGAAGGGGTGATGCTCTGTGTGCATGCACAAAAGCAGGTGAAAGAAAGAAAGCAGAGAAATCATGACAGTAGACTGCCATAATCTCTCTCTTTCCCTCCCTCTGTCTATCTGTCTTAGAGTTGCTGAGTGGGAATTCTATAATGAGAGAATGGTGACGTTGACAGGGAGAAAAAGAGAAATGTAAGCAGAGTGGCTTGGATGGGGCTGGTGTGTGTCTGTGTGTGTGTTGCATGCGGGATGAGAGGGTGGCGGGGGGGGGGCATACATGTGGAGAGATATAAGGGAGGGGGGCTGGGAAAGTAGAAAAGAAGGGAAGAGGAGGAGCGGAGTCAGGAAATCAGGATGTTGAGAGGAAATTCTCGGTCAAGGTCCTTCCTAATGAACAAATTATCATGCATTGCTCTCTGTCTACATCCTTCCCCCCAAGCCCTCCCTTCTCTTGTTCCTTGCCATCTTCTCTTGTCACTTTTCTTCCCATCCATCCTTTCTTTCTCTCTTTCCTTCCTCACCTGTCTCTCTCTGCTTCACTGACTTTGACCTTGGTTCCCACCTCTCTCAAATCCCTTGCTTGTTGCCTCCCTCCCCGTTTCACTCTAACCTTGTTTATTTTCCACTGCATTCCTGTTTTCTTTATCTCGGTTGCTTCTCCTCCTTTGCTATGTTTGCACCCCACTCACTCCCACCCCCAGCCCTTCTTCTAGGCCTTAGGCAGTAGTCTGCTGCTCTAAAACCTCTCTATCAGCACATCCCCGCAATAGTCGGCTCTGACAGTCACTTTCGCTGCTGAGCCGCTTGATTTGTCGTGCACAGACAAACTTACTTACGCCCTATTGTGTCTCGAGCTAACATAGTGTTACCATCTGCAAGTGTTTGTGACTATGTGGGAGTATCTTTTGTATCACTGATAATAACATTAGATCCTCATGCATGAATTGATTTTTGGATGTGAACATCCGCAGACACAACTGTTTGTGTCAGAGTCTGGCAGTTCAATCTGCCCCAATTTCTTCCCTCCACCACTTTCTGCTCACTTTTCAATTTGGTTATTAGCCCACAAGCGTCGTAAAGGTCACACACTGCAGCAACATTTGACTGCAGCTCTCTAAAATAATAGCATTGCTATTTACTGTTCTTGAGCTCGGCCTGACGTCTGTGTGTGTGGCCCAGGGGCAACATCAGCTTCATAGCATTGCTCCAGATGGATCCCTGCATTGGGTCAGTGGGCAGAGACATGGCCTGGTACATGTTTTAAACTTGTTCAGCTCCCCTAGGTACATAGTGTTTTAAGAAAACAAGGAGAGAGTGACTCAAGCACAAGAAAAAAAAGAGAGGAGTCGGTTAGAATTGGGGAAGGAAGAAAACAAAGACAGAGAGCAAAATCACACTTGGGTCAGGAAAGTCATTTTTGACATGAAGTTGAGGAAAAAGAAAAAAATAAAAAGGTTTGCATCTTTTGAATATTAATCAGTTTAATTGCTGACTGTGGAGAATTGCACTGATGTTTTTGTTAATGTTAGCAGACGGCCAAGGCTGAGTTGTGACCCTGATCATTCCCATGATTCCCCCTTTTCTTCCTTTTCGTCTTGTAAACAATGTAAATGCCTTTCAAATGATTGTTTACCTAGTTCCTTCTTGTGTACTAGGTGCAACAGAAAACAGAAGGAAGAGGAGTGATGTACTATTTGTTATAGGCAATCCTAACCTTAAAAAAGGATACCCAATAATTAGATAGAATTCATTTGTTTTCCTTTGTGTGCATGCATTTCACAAAAATAAATGCTATGGAGGAGGCTCTGAGATGGTTGAGTGTTGCTCTCAAAAAAGAAAAACAGAAGAGAGCTGAAAAGAAAATGTCACATTTCTTGTGAAAAGAAAATCTTTGTTTTGGTGTAACAACGTATTACTTTGAGAGAAGAAAAGGAAATGAAAACAACAAACGAAAAAAATGTAATGCAAGACAGATATTGAATAAATTAGAGATGCCAGAAAAAATAAAAATGCTGCATTTTCCTTTCTGATCAGTGTAAAGAGTCACCTCACATCTCATCATGATACATTGTGTGATTCTTGATCATTGACGGCTAATAAGTCATTTTGAATGAATGAAAAAGTTTTAACATTCACACCCCCTGTTGTAAGGGAGGTAATACTCTCTTCAACTATGCTTATTTTCAATCTAACACTTCTGAAACTGAAACTAGAGTGATCATTTTGTATTTTATTACAAGTTTTACACCCCTTAGGACTGCATCTGATGCAATTTGCTCTTAGAAATTATTAAATCTGGATTAAAAATCTGCAAGGTGTGATAAAGTGAAATTTCCGACTAGCAGACCATCGCACTAAAGAATTTAATACCACTGCATTGAATGTAAATTAAGCACATTTTTAATTAGACTATAGTTTCATTGATGGTAACTTGTAGTGGTATTAATACATTTTCTAATTTTGCTATCTTATGACCCCATAAAAATTGAGATTAAAATTCTAACACACTAAGTAGTTTATTATGATCAGTGTAAAATGACAAAACAAGCCATCTTTGCTGTAGCCTTTCAGGTATCTGTTAGAGATGGGTTGGAGTCCAATTTCACTTTTGCTAATGTTAGTGATGTCTTACAGCAGACAGCTCATTTATGAAATAGCAAAACTAAGTTTAAAATGGTGATGCAGTGAAATGACCAGCGCCTGCTCTCTTTTGCAGACAGAATAAACAGATCCCCTTCTGTAGAAATTTTTTTTTTTTTCTGGAAGCTTCTAAAGGGCCCAGCATGGCTGCATCGAAGTCCACTGCTCCTCAAAATCTGCTCTCTGACTGAAAAACAGGTGTTCAATTGTGCTGCCAGACTATCTGTCCTACCTTCACTAGGTAGTCGGAACAGCGGCTAATGGAAGTTGAGGAGCACTACTTTCATATACATAAACACATCCATCAATCATACAATAGTTTAGCATTTAGAATTGCCACTTGCCAATATATACATTTTATTTAACTGCTGTACTTTGAATCTCATTGTTTATTTGCTGGGTTAAGGACTTCAGTTTTCAAACATCATAAGATTTTTTTTTTGTTTTGATTTTTTGATTTTTTAAGGAAAACAAGGAAAATATTAGGTTGCTTTGAGCTTAGTTTGTCTAGTCATTTTCCACTTGAATATGAGTAATATTTTCACCTTTTCTGCAGATACATTTTTGTGAAATTACTCACACAGTCCATAGACAGGGGGAAGTACCACTGGCTTCTGACAACAACAAGCTCACAGGCAGAATGCTCACAGGGCCAGCTCACATTACATTTTGTAAGATGTTTGTTGTGTTTCCTGCTGTTACAAGCTTCTACACTTTTTTGTGAGTCTAACAAAACAAAATTTAAAAACAAACAAAAGAAATCTAAAGGGACCAATAAGTCCATAAGTCCAGGACATGTTATTAATCCCTCATTACTTACATCATGGATGATCAAACTATGACAACTATTTGTTGTCATGTTTAAGCAACAAATATGAGTGCCAGGTTAGTATCAATCTTATCACATTCCATAAGATTGATGCTTTATAACTTCCTATTTGCCCTGCAGTTTTTCCTAGCATTTGACATATAATTAAAAATATATATCTTAATTGTGATTAGTATAAATATTTATTTTTCAGTTATTTCAGAACCATGAAATTATGCATTTAACCACAACCTGCATTAAAGTGAAATTAATTTAGCATAGTATAACTCACTTTAATAATTACTTCATTAGTTCCTCAAAGTGAGATAAACGGATGGCCAATGAAAATTTGTCATTCTCATTTCTGCCAAAATTCTTAAAGTTCTTTGAACTTGTTTTTTCAAGTTTCTAAGGTTTTAAAGGGTTTGCAGAAAGCTTACACATGCTTTCAATGTACTTACAGTATATAAATGTACTGCACAATTATGCACAGGGATCATGTTTTAAGAATCAGCATAACCTAAGACAGTGAGGTTATCTACTGGAAGGTAAGGTACTGACAAGTGAATAGCCAAGTGCTCACTATTTACAAAGAAAATGCACTTTGTTTATATTTTTCATCAGTGAATATATACTGCTCAAAAAAATAAAGGGAACACTTAAACAACACAATATAACTCCAAGTAAATCAAACTTCTGTGAAATCAAACTGTCCATCTAGGATGTGTTATTTGAGTGTTCCCTTTATTTTTTGGAGCAGTGTACATTAAGAATATACTTCTTATCAAACTTTTGAGAAAGAGGATGCATGTCTTCATATTTTGTGCTGATGGAGCATAACCTCGTTGCAAGTTGAGCTTCAAAATGTGAAACATTAAAACAGGAGGAAGAAGCAGATTTTACAATCGAATTGAAACGACATTTAAACTCTAACAGGTTGTCCATTAATCAATGGCCCCAAAACCTAAAACACAACTAAAAGTGTAATAAAAGGATTTGGTGAGGTCTATGCAGCCTCATTGCATAAGCAGCAGTAATTTTTGTAGTATTTTCTTCTTGACCTTTTTCTCCCATAAAACTGGGAGAAAAAAGTGTTATGAATGATTTAATATTTTTCAAGAACTTCCTTAGAACAACCTAATTAAAGAGGCCTTTTTATGGAGCTCAAATATCCTACCATTTAAACTTTTAATAAGCTGATAAACAACCTGTTTAAATGTAATTTTCAGTAATTTGCTTAAGTTCTTTTTTAGTCTGTTGCTTGCATTTTTAAGTTACATTTGACCTGCTTCTAATCCACTATCACTAAATATATTTATAAATATATGTGTCTTCCAGGTTACAATTTGATCTGCTATGTATTAATAGGTTTTAGAGTTTTGAAATCAAACCAGACAAAAAAAAAAAGCATTTCTGGAAAAATATCAAAAACTATATACAAGTGAAACATTTTGAGCTGCAAATATATGCATTTGCAAATGTTTGCCTCAACATCACAAGTACGTTGTGTCACAGCAGGAGTACAACTATTTAAATTCCCTTTCCTGACAATAGTGTCTCCACATTTACCAGCAACTAAGGTAAACATGTTTTAACAGCCTAAAAATAAGTTCATCATATTTCAGCAGTATAACTTCACAGTGAAAATATTAGAATGCTTAAACCTTTAATTAGACTGTAATTACTCAGTGGGGAAAATAAATCAGGTGAAGTTGGTGATCGGGTTACAGTAAACTGTTGCAATGAATGATTAATTAACTTAAGACTTTCTGCAGATCTTTTCCATGTGTCCTAACAAATGTGGAGGTAAGCATTCACGTCAAAAAGTACCTCCAATGTGATGAATTCTGGCAAAAGGTTTGCTGGGATGAAGAGTAACACATTGTAACAACAACCTAATAATTTTCTTGTTAAAATCAGGTGTTTTACCTCAGTTTCAGGGAGTACTAGTGAGGCCCCTGCTCCAGCATGTGTTGTCCGCTATGTATGTTTTCTTAAGTGCATTTTCCCCCCAGGGGCTTACAAAAAGGATGACTGAAAAAACTGAGCCCATTACCCCTTCCAGCCTGAGAGGAAAGGTAAATAAATCAAGGTAAGTGCACCGCATGTATGAGCAAGAGAGATCATCTGGGACAGTGTTTGCATTTTCAACATCTTGATGTTGGCGTGCTGTACACACTGTCAGGGTCAGAGCATGTGAAGTTGCACTATAACCTGTCTGCAGGCATAAAAAAAGTGTCTGTCCGTACCTTCTGTTACTTGGCACGGATAACGGTGGTTAATTGGTCCTTATCTGGTGGCTTGTCAATTCTCATCATTGTGATTAAGGGAGGAGGGGGCTGCAGAAGTGATTTATACTGCCTACATTAACTATCCTCCTCAACCTCCCTTTAATGTCCATTATGAATGATTTATGCTGCCTTGTCGTGCGTTTGTATTTGTATGCATGTCACTATAAGAAAAGATTAGGGTTTCCCTGCTGGCAGAGTGAGTCACCAGTGAACAGACATGTGTTTGCAGGGGACCATACACCTGCTAACCTTTCACTGTCCTTGGTTTATACTTTAGTAGACAGTCATTGATTTCAAACTTTGGTATGCGAGTGTTACAGTAAAACCTTTGGGACTTGCTGGGAGCAGGAATATGTTATGTTTGCTAAAAAAACAAACAAACAAGGAAAGTGAAGACTGAGATGAAAGTTTGTGGCAAAAGAAAAAAGTGAAAGAATGTATAAAACTCAGGTGAGTCTGCTGTGCATATGCATCAAGATGCCCCTTCGCTGACTCAATTCATTCAGTATTCATACAATGGATACCGAATGGATACATACACCGAAATTAAGTGATATATTAATTAAGTGATATATAAAGGGGCAGTATTATGAAAATTTGAATTTTTTTTTAGCTCTACATCATGTTATAACACTTTTTGCTCATCAAAAACATACGTGGAGTGTTGCTTTGGTTCTAATCCATTTTGGAGAAATCGTTTAATTTCCTGTGCCAGCCATTCAGCTGTGCAAAACACCTGGAGAAGCTGAGCGTCACCTTTGATGACGAAGCTCCTCCTTGCCGTTTCCATGTTTCTGAACTTCAATCATACAGAGCACCCCTCCCCATGACTCCCTCACTCAGTTCCTTCAAACTCACCAGCAGCAATTAGCAAACACTGGTGGACCTGCACATCTTCTGAGGTCATTATTATTATTATGCGAGCTACTTCTCAGTGCAACACTGATAAAAATATTGTCAAGAGGATTAACCGCTTACCAATATTTTTTCCAGTTTTAAAACCATTTTAAAAGTTTTAAAACCAAAACAAATAATGAAAGAGGACTTGTCCTTACCTAATGGAGATTTTCTTTTTTTAAATCAGGTAGATGCACAGGTTCATGTATGTTTCCTACCTGGGGAAGATGTGTCACCAGGATAGGCTGTGCAGGGTTCTCAGACTTTCCAGGCCAACCAACCTATGAGAGGAAGAGAATCTTCCAGGCCTTCTTGTCCTAACAAGACATGGCAAAAAATATGTGTACTGTTTAATTTAGTTGAGATACAAATAAAAAAGTTAATAAAAAAAATAATTTACACACACACATATATATATATATGGAATAATAATTATTTAGGGATGAACTTAGCTAAAGCAATAAAAGCAAAGTAGATCACTTCATTACTGTTTCTTTTCTTTCTTTTTTATTTTAAAGAGAAAGCATTCTATAAATTTATGCATGACAATCCTCCCAAAATTATAAAAATGCTTAATGACTGCAGCTCCTTTCAGTTGGATAATGTGCTCTAACCCCAAAGATAAAACTGATCAGAAATATTTTGAGGGGCAGTTTGAGGTGCTGTCTTAGCCTCCAATTTCCCCAGATTTTCAATCGTCCATTTGAGGAATGTGTTGAACAAGCAAGTCCAGTTTATGGAAGCTTACCTAACAGATTTTAGGATTTAAAATATTTGTTTACTCAATCTTGGAAACAAATAGGTCTAGTCTTTGATAGGTTAGACTAGACCTATCAAAAGACTAGAACAGATTGCAAATAAACATCATTGTAGGCAAGTGGTCATAATGTAATGCCTCATTGATGCACTGAGTGTGTGCATTTAGCATTTTTGTGTGCAAGCATTGTATGTCCTGGTCCATTGTTTTCTTTGAACAAGATTTTCATCCTTGGCTCAGCAATAGTTGTAATTGGTCTCTGATGGGAATGACCCACTGGGTACTGACTGAGGGAAACAAGCTTTGGATGGCTTCCTTAAATATTTCAGCCCAGCCAAACGTGAGGTCTCGCTGCTCTCGCCTTGGGCTGAGCCAGCACCACCACTTAGCTGGCTGCCCCACGCTCCCTGAGAGGGGGATAAAGAGGCAGCGCTTGATAGACATAAAACACTGTGTCCACACAAGATCTGAGGAGTGAGAATGACAGCATCAGTGACACATATCTACAGAACGGAGCATATTCATGAAACGTTATTAAACTTCTGTCCTCGAGAAAGTGGTAACCACGACTGGACTGCATCTTCATTTCGCAGCAAATTGAGTTGCCTGTTTGATGCATTGAACTCCTACCTCATTATGACATCCTCTGTCTGCACCTTATTAAGTGGACATCTTATTCCACACACGAGGGCTGCAGCTCTCTCCAATACACCAAATATTTGTCTTGGTTCAATGCTTTACCAGCGGCCCTTCTCCCCCTACAGCTCATTCAACTGCCTTCTCTCTACTGCACCTTATTTTCTCTTTTTAACTCGCTCCTGTCTTGCTGTCACTCTCCCTCTTCCTGTCATACAAACTCTCTCTTCTCCCCATCACTTTTTTCTCTTCATTCTCTCCATCCTATTCATGCGACTGATCTGAGACGAGCTGGAAAAAAAAAAGATAATTCCCTGGTTCTTTGTGGAGAGAGAGGGAGTAAAAATAGAGAAGGTTACCTTTCATGTTCAATTTTAAAGGCAAGTTTGAGATTTCCCTGGGATGATTAAATAGGAAACATTCCTGACAAGGTCACACAGACTTACATACACAGACAAAGAGATACACGACATGCATGGAGACACACAGAGCTTGGTCACAGCACCTTTGGGAAGAACCACCATCTCTTCCACCCACAATGGATATGAAAAGTCTACACACCCCTGTAAAAATGTTGTGTTTTTCTGACAACCATGATGAACCATTTCCATACTTGTTTTGCCTTTGATATGACATCATGTGACATTATGTGACATTATGTGTTGTGGAAAATAAATTTGTCCTCAAACAGATTACATGTCAACTAAATATTTAGATCATCAAACTAAAATAACCAGAATAAATACAAAATTCAGATTTGATATGAGCATTTAATTTATTAATGGAATAAGATATAGAAGTCAATCTGTATCAACTTGAAAAAGTATTTGTCTCTTAAACCTAATAAGTGGCTGTACAATATTTGAGAAATGTCTTAGTGAGTGGAGAAGTATTTTATTACCTAATATTTGGTACACTCTTCTGTATTTGGTACACCAAGCGTATTTGTTTTTTATTGAGTCACAAAGGTGGGTTTGCAAGCTTGTTTAGATCCATACAACAACACTTTTGTCTGATTTAAGGGTGAACTTTAACTAGAGACACTTTTTTAACTAGAGACACTTTTTTATCCATCCATTTTGAAACTTTATCCTCAACTGCTCAACACAGACTATTGGCCTTCTCAGAAACCTTCTCAGAATGTTATGCTTTCAACAAGTTATCATCACACTACCTCCAACAAGTTAGACTCAGTAGGATAGTTTTTCTCAAGATGCTATTAGTCTTATGGTATAAGTACCTTATACATCTTCAAAAAAGTACTGTTCTAGTTAATCAGATCTTTACATACTTTTTGGTTAGAAGTGATTTTAGCCTTGTTTAATTGCATCTGAGATGTTAATGAACTTTAGAGTTTGTTCTTGTCGATTTTCTTCTAGCTTAGAAAGTCACGCTTGCTTTTACTCTCTTGGAGCCAGTGACTTTTGGGAAGATTTACTCATATTCTATGATACAAGCACACGTACATACACTTACACAAATATACGCCCATTTGATATAACTTACTTTTTGGTTTCAGCACAAACTGCTGCACTGCATCATGGGTGGTACGCATTGTTCCTGCCTCTGTTGTCATATCCAGCCAGTCACATGTGGTCAGGGGAGACAAATAAAAATAAAGCCATGACAAGTAAAATAGATGTAAAGAAGGATGAAAGAAAATCAATTTGGCCATTTTAATTTTTTATTAATTGTTTTTCTTATTGGTAATTTAAACATTTTTATGGCCAAAATCACTGAATTTATGTATAGCCCGTCAAAATACATGCGATAGGTGAGGTAGAAAATACTTTGTGTCACTGATAGGGGACAGAGCTGAGTCCCACAGATAACAAGCAACTTCTTCTACACATTGAAAAGAATGAAAACAGCCCTGAGAAAAAATATAGATGGAACAAATTCATAAAGGACATTGAGAAACAAGGACTTTTTTTTTGTTTGTTTTTTTTAGAAGAGAATGATATTTGTGAAGATGGATGGGGCATGGGCATCATATTAAATACACAATTTTCAATTTTAATCAGAAAAGAGAGGTCAGCCAAACAAAACATGCAAATAATACAAAATGTGACCATATGAGCTCTTTGCACCTATGGCGATTACGCCACATCCGCATGAGCGAAATGTGGTTTTCTTGCTTCCATTACCATGACAGCTAGGAAAGACAAAGTCGTGTTTCAGAAGCAAATACAGCAATACTATGAACACTGTTGTCTTCCAAATATAATGGGCTTTTAAATTGTATAAATGTCTATCAAGTCTATATATATATATATATATATATATATATATATATATATATATATAAATGTCATATATCAAGTCATTTATATGACTTGATAGACTATATATATATATATATATATAAATGTCATATATCAAGTCATTTATATGACTTGATAGACATATGATATGACATATGTCATATATGACATATGTCATATATGTCATATATATGACATATATGACATATATGACATATCATATATATCATATATGACATATATGATATATGACATATATATATATATATATATATATATATATATATATATATATATATATATATATATATATATATATATATATATTTTTTTTTTTTACCTATTTGCTAAAACTGTCATTATGTACGGTATGAGAAATGATCTGTGGAAAATCTATTTTCTCTGCTTTCTCAAAGTGCTAGGAATAACCAGTCACAACTTTTGCCAGTAATAGTAGCTCAGGGAACAAGTGGAGGAGATTGACTACACAGCAACTACACAGCAGTTTTTGAGAAGCTTCATGTATATTTTGCATGTCATCTATGACTGTTGCTCGTGGAGAGAGACAGTCATAATCTAAAACTAATAGAAAAATTTCAGCAACCTTCTTGCAAACTGTGTGTGAACTATTGCATGTAAAATTCATGAGCAGTAAATATTGTGTTAGTATCAGTATTGGACCAAAGAAAGCAAGGCAGTTGCAAGCCTTTAAAAGTTTGATGCTTTTGATGGGTCAGATAGACTCAAGAAATTGTAACAGCAGCTGCACAGGGTGGGCCCAAATACATTTTTTGACAGGGGGCCCAAGATTCCTGGCAGCGCCCCTGCTTCAATTAGAAGTTTAGAAGTAATTATTTAGTTTTGTTTCTTCTTTTTGGTTGTGTCTCCTATAGTCCACGGCTATAATATACCAACTCCCTACAGCGGAGGGAGTCGGTCTGAGTTTATACTCCAAAAAGGTCACACTGAAGGTGATGGACTTTTGAGATGTTGTGAAGGCACCACTGTCTGGTTTATTATTATTATTGTTGTTATTATTATTATTTATTTCATCTGAAGATGAGCACAATAAAGCACCATGTAAAGCTCTGGCATTGGCCAATCTTTATTTGACCAAGTTAAAACAGAGCCCCGTCACAAACCTATTTTGGATTCTTTTTTTCTCCTGACTAATACATTTATAAAAATATACAATTTTGATTCTCTCTGAATACTAAGGCTTTCACTAAGAATGCAAATTAGCAACTGTCAAGAAAAATCTTGCTATGATATTTGAACTTTATTAACAGTAATCAGATTTTCTGAAACTGATGAGAAATGTGTACACAGCAAAACTGGGTGCTGGAATTGCCTATTAGATTGTTCATCAAAGTAAAGGTGAATGCAGCATTTTTAGTTTTTCCTCCTAATTTGTTTTTCAGTTGTTCACATTAAGTTTAGTATATATTTTTTAGTTATTGAAGTGTGTAATAAACATTTAGCATGTAGAAATGAGCATTGAACCTTTTTATTTCCGTGGGATAAATTTTATTGCGACAAATAAGTGGAGAAAGTAAAAAAAAGGGACTTGCTGGAAAGTCATATGATTTCCAGGACATTGTGGTTGTTTTTACTCTGCTTTCTGCCGGAGAGGCTAAAAAAGCCAAGGCAGCAAAATTGATTGACTTGTTTTTTATTACTCTGACATGTATCACCTTTCATTAAATGTGAGAACACAAACTTCAATTATTTATATCTCTGTCTTGTGTGTATGTGCGCCTTTATCTGCTGTTCTTCACTCCTGCATGCTTCTGTAACAGTTATTTTAATGTTTGTGTGTGTATTTACAGCCTTATTAAGGTTTAACTTTTAGCTTTAAGCAGCACTGTTTCCCTGGAGACCAATTATCTGACAGGGTTAAGGAAACTCTCTTGTGCCAGAGAATGGAGAATGTGCATTTCTGACAACACTGCAGCATGTTTCCTTAGGCATTCTGATTGTGTTTGCGTGTGTCCTGCGCATGCATGCCTACGCGCATGTGTATTATTCATCATCAGAAAGCCCGTCGGCTTAGATGTTAAGAGCGAGCATAGCTTTTCCAGAGTGTGTCTCTGATCATGTTTATTGCAAAAACCTTAACAGAAATGGATAACTTATCCATTGTGTGTCATTCAGGGGTGTGTGTGCATGTGTTAGGATGTGTATTCCGTGGGTGGGTTTCAGATGCAGCAAATTGCTGTCAGTCATGGCATTAAGGTATTCTGGATGTGTCCCATCCACTTGGTAACTGTAGCAGAGACTGACAGAGGTGTTGTGGGACAAAGTGGAGTTGGTGTTTTTGAATGAGTTATCCCGAATTCAGACTGCGTCCGTCTCCAGAGGCATGGATGAATGCCCCGATTCTCTCTTTACCTCCCTCCATGACTTTCCAGCCTCCTCTCCCTCCCTTTCAAACTTTCTCATCCTCCTCTTCCCCAAAATCCTTATATTGTGTCTGTTTTTTTTATCTCTCTCTCTCTTCCTTCCGCCCGCCTCTTTAGCTTTCCCTTTCTCCTGTCTTCTCTGCCCCTTCCTCTTTCTTTTTTTCCTTTTTCTCTGCCCTTGCACACAACTCTCCATTTTCCAGTTCTCCTCTCCACTCTTTAAAGTTGGGGGCTGCAACAATGGGCTGCACTCCAGCTCTGTTTCCATAGTGAGAGGAGGTCCTCTTTTGCTCTTTGCTATCCAAGCTTCCACAAGTGACAGTTTTCTTCAACAATGTTGCTCTCATCTTTTCAGGTTCTTCATTTCTTCATCATAGTTTCTTTCACAACAAAACATGTTCTGATTAGATATACTAATAATTCAGTTTAGTTCCAAAGTAACAACATATCCAGCGTTTATTGGGATCACGACAAAAGAGCCAGGATTTTAGCGACATCTTAAAGAAAACTGTACATTGATTTGTTCTTCTCACATTCTGAGAATGTGAGAAGAACATAAAGGCTTTACAAATCGAAAATAATTTCAATGATCTTTTGTCAGTGTACATAGAGATATTGCCATTTTCTCACGTCAAGTCTTAGGTCTCTGACTGTTATTAATGTTCTTCTGTTGCATGGAGAACGTCTAATTTGCCAAAACACATGAATGCATTATCCCTCTTCCTAATTTAAGACACCAGTAGTTTTGTCTTTTTCAGAGTATTTATTTCAGCAAATAATAATAATTGTTGCTGTCTTGAGTTAGGAATGCACAATTTACTTGACTAGAAATATAAACATGCATTTCTATTTAAATACAAAAAGAAGTTTACACCAATTATACGTTTTTAAATGCTGAGTACAAAGAACCAAAGGTACCTTTTTAATGATGTAAACTTAAGAATCGGATAATAAGATGGCTGAAAGGGAAGTTTATATCAAATAATAAAAAAATGTTTACTATTTTTTTCTGGAAAACCCAAACATTTTAATAGCTTAGCTTAAGAGATGGGACAGCAAACACTTCCACAAAAGGTTAATAAGAACAATAAGTACATTTAGGATTTCAGCACTATATTTCAACTTCAGCACTAAATTTCAACTTTGTGAACTAAATACAGGATTGTTGCCAAGTTGTTTAAAATGAGTAATGAAATAGATCTGCAGCAAAAATATCTCCAAGCAACAGATGTCGTCTTTTCTACCCTCTGGTCAAATTACTCTTCTAGTTTGCATTTCAAGATAAAGGACTCAAATACAGGCATTTCAGAATCCAATGACTTGATAGCACTTCATCAATGTTTTCTTTTTTTATTATTATTTATTTATTTTATTTTTTCGCAAGAAGCTAGATTTAGCGTTGTTCTGGGACCTCCTTGTGTTTGCATACTTTGGAAGAGCCAGAGGCAAAAAATGCACACCTCCCTTTCTTTAAAAGTGTATACATGAAAAACCTAAGGCAAGAAAAGCAACAGCAAAGTAACCAGCATGAATAGAACAGAGCAATCCTCAGTGACAGACATGACAATGATTAAGTCATACATGGGATGAAAAGAAGGCACTGTGGCGCAGGTTGCTTGTGATGTTGCTCACTGAATAGACAGCTAGGGTATGTGGGCTGTTTGAAATTTGCCAAGATCATTCTTGGAGAAGAATTTGCAGAACAATCAGTTAATGGGGAGCAATACAGAGCTAAGCTGAATTCTGGGATAATAAACTGAACTTGACTTTGTAGCTTGCCTTACCTAGATGTTTAATCAGAACACAGTTCTAACTGTGAGATTTGATTTCAGAAGGGTGGAGGTGTTCCAGTTACAGAGGAAAGTAAAATTGTCAAAGAAAATGAGTACTGAAGCTGACTAAATGCTTGACATAGATGAGTTAGATGGATACCGATGTTTGAGACACCTTGCGAAGTAGTCAGATGGTCATAACCAGACCAGCTGGATACTCGTTAAACTTTAGGACTGTCAGAGAAAAACTTTAAAACTGACAAAAAAAAAATCTTAACTTGACAAGAAGGACAATGCCAGTGTTCAGTGGAAATCAGTTTATTCAGCATCATATTAAAGTAATTCAGCTGATGGGCCTTTTCAGGATCAGGAAAAGGCCGGATACGAGATTCAAATGGCTGTTCTATTGCATAATCAGAGAACTAAAACTACACAAGTAGTTCAGAGGAAGTCTCTAAGGGAACTGGAGGGTCCGTGAAGGTGTAGCATCTTGGATATGTAGGACAAGGCTAAGCAACGAAGAGCTTTAAAAGCAATTAAAATTGTTTCAAAATGAATCCTGAAATGTGCAGCCAGTGCAGTGAGGCTAAAGTAGGGAGATGTGGTCAAACTTTCATGTGCTGGTTCGATGATATCCAGCATTCTGTACCATGCGAGAAGTACAGGAATGGCATTTCCATGGCTTCAAGACCAAAAAATAGAAACTCTTGACCAACGTACAAGAGACCGATATATCAACAAAATCACTGCTTTTGGAATCGAGCCGTATGAGAAAGAATGTGGCTTGTTTAACATTGCCTTAGCAACTTCATAGCGGGAGGGCCTCCAAGATTCTGGACAGTAGTTTGCCAAATGTGTCAGCAGATGACAAGGTCCTAAGCTATAGGATTATAAAAATTTTATAAAGGCACTTGAGAATAAAGCACTGGACAGCAGTCAAGACAAACAAGAGGGCAGACATAAGAAAAAAAGATTTAAACAGTTGAACAGGACCATGTTTGTGCAAGTTATTTTTCTGGCAGAGATGAGTGATGCAAAACAACTGATTTAAATAAAGTCTCTAGGTATTCCAGAAAAACATTAAACCAACAGCATTGTGGAAATAGTAGATTCTTCTTTGCATTTTTTGAATGTAGACAGAGAGGTCAGATAGCTGTGTAATATGATGCCTTTGTTTTGTTTTAGCAGAGAGTGAGTTGAATTAGTATTTGCATGAGTCCAGCTTTACTCTGCTCGCTGGTTTCTGTATTTATGTGTCTGATTGTTTTCTAATCTTTTTTTTTGACGCAAGCATGGTACAGTTTGAAACTAGAGAGATGAAAGCTTTGGGGAAACGAGTTGAAAGATACACTAGAGTGGTGTGGGATAGTAGGGTGTTATTTCAATGACGGTAGAGAAAGTGAGCAGAAAAAACCCCCAACAATAAACAGAAAGACACACAACAGGGCAGTTTATACAACTTCTTAAAAATGTCTAAAAGCAAAAATGTCAGAGTTTTTTCTTTCAAATGTTTAACTGGTGACCTTGTAAAATAGCAATGTCACAAGATGATACACAATAGTAATTACTAATACCAGCTGCAGGATACGCACTTCGGTCCTAATGAAAGAGAAATTTGTTTTTGTGAAACTGCCATATGCTTATGAAAAAGCTTCACATAGTTTTTGCACCCTTACAGATTTCTATTGTATTTAGTTTTTTAAGCACACCCAAATGTTTTAGCTCATGACATTGATTTTTAGGGAACAAGTCATATTTGACATTGAAAATTAAGTTCCAGAAAGCAGGTCACTTGTAAAGGCAGTTTTCAAATGATCATTTTATTGATAAAGGTAAAAAGGCTAAATCACTCACAGAAAATGTTGATCATAAATCATCAATGCAGAAAAAATCCAGTGAAACTAAATTAGTCCATTCAGATTATATTTATATGTTCTATAGATATTTATTTTTCTTTTTTATCATTAGCAACCATTTTAAGGGTATTTCATCACTAGAAATTCACTCTTGCGGTTAGTGCTGTTAATGCAGAAATTTATTTTATGTTCCATTCATCATTGGATGAATGGCACACAAACTGATCTTATTTAATATTATTGTATGAAATAACATAAAATAGGGAAACATTTTTTCAATCAGGTTAGTCTAAGGCTTGATGAAGAATCTGTCAAGAAAACTGCGGTAGATTTGCTCTGGACTCTGTTCGAACTGCCAGGTAGTCTTTTGCTGTTTAATGAGATGGAGAAAATGATTTTTAAAAGGACCACCAGCATGCTAATCAGAAGGAGGGAATCCAGCTAACAAGACTATAATGACTCTTGGGAAAAATCTATCTTGTTAGCATTGTCATGAAAGGCCTTCACATTTTTTTAGTCTAACAATTTAAGACCTTAGCTGTTGATAATTGTCTTGTACTTGAAGGCACTTTACTAAATCAGATTCAGTCATATAAAAATTGTAATTGATTTTTTTTAAGTAAGGTAAATTAATGAAATCTTTTGGTGCAAGATAACAAAAAAGAAAAAAAAAAACACAATGAAAACAATAGATTTGTTTTGGAATTTCTATTGTTTCCATTGTCATTTCACAGTGCTACATTGAAACCTATTTTCTCTTCTGCTTTGAAACCCTACAGAACCCAACCAAATGCTTGAGCATAAAAATACATATCATGTACAGCCATTTTATTCTGCCATTTGAACAAGGTGAGATGCTAAAACACTACTTCAACATGTTAGCATGTAGATGCTCAAGCTCAGAGTGGAAACCTCATTGATAATTTATATCCCCATATGAGTAGATGACTCGGTGAGGTTTGTTGTGTGTCAGTGCATATGTCTTAGTGTGTTTCCTTTTTTTTTTTTTTTTTTTTTTTTTTGAGACTTACTATTCAGAAAGTAGGGACTCATGGACTGTGTCTTGCATAAGTATTCATACCCTTTGAAATAATTAATGTTTTGTCACACTACAACCACAAACTAACACAAAATATTACTACTACCTCATTTCAAGTCCTTAGAAGACTTGAACAAGTTGTCATTGAATCTCGTTCTTTAATTAGCTGTATCCATCTTTTGTTAACCACCCCGCCTGTGCTGAAGAAAGGCACAGGCAGAAGCATGAGCTTGCCACCACCATGTTTTATTATGTGGATGATGGGTGATGTGCAACTAGTAAAACATAGCATTTTGAATGTAGGCCAGACAATGAGATTTTGGTCTCATCAGACAGGAGCACCTTTTTCCACTTCCAATAATTTGAAAGTGGTAGGTTTCTTAGATAAAAGAACTCCCTCATTGAAGTTTTTCAAAGGCTACGTCGACTCTAGTGGCTTTTATTTGACAGTTGTAAGAAACAAAAGAGGGTTGTGAGAGAGGGGGGAAGACGTGCGGCCGGGACTCAAACCAGTGATGGCCAAGTCAAGCACTAAGGCATGTTTCACTCTTTACCCTTCCACCTTCACCATTCCTAACTCATCACACTTTTACAAGAAAATTCTACTGTTGTAAAGATAAAATTTATTCATGTTTAATTTATTTATGCATGTTAGCTGACACAATTAGAATTATATAAATTAAACACATATGCCCTTTCAGTTACTTAGTTACCCATGAATACTGGGATGCTAAATGATGTCATAACGAGGAAGGTTGTTCCCACATTCCTCACTTAAAAACACAGTACCGTTCAGTTCAAAACTTTCAAAAATAATGAGCTTCCCTCATGAATGTGTTCACTGACTGTTATGACAAAAACCTGGTTTAGTTATATCCCTGAACTGCCTGCTGTGTCCGTTGGCCTTGATAATGCAAACCTTTCAGATCTTCACACAACTGCTGGATTTATACTGAGAATAAAGTACACACAACTGGATAACATAAAAGTGAAGCCAATTTTATACAAATGTATACCAGATTTTCATATTTACAGTTGTGAAAGATTTTAATACAATATTTATATATTTATATTTATTTCACTATCATTACTTACTTAATGTAGGTCTATCAGGCTTCACCTAGGACCAATCTTTTGTAGATATATGTTTTGTATTTAAAAATGTTTTACGTTTTGAGTGAAATTTTGCTTTTGACAGCCACTCAAAACACTTCTTAGCAAGGCCATAATGAAAATGAAATCTCACAAGATCATTATTAGCTAACCCAATGTCTGAAGTCCCAGAAATGCAAAATACACAAGCAAAAGCACTCAAAATTATGTTCTGAGACGTTTACCTGAAATGGGGAGTGTAGGCATTTTCAAGGTGGTTTAAGAGGACCTATTGTGCAAAATTAGTTTTTGTGCTTCCATTTGGGTCTCTCTTCTCCTTCTAGAAACAGTCCAAGCGCACATACATTTTATGACAAAAAGTTAAAGGGGCAGCTTTCTTTATGTAAAATCAACTTTTAAAACAAAGCTTTATAAAGTTATTCCCTTATCAAAAACATATCTGGGTTGCTGCCTTGATTGTTTTATGCATGTTTGACATGTTTGATAAATCACAACCATTCAGTTGTGCAAAACTCCTGGGCTGACCGAGTGCCGCCTTCGAGGCACAGTTCCTCCTCAGAACTGCAGTTCTGAAGCATTCGCCTGAAATGTATACCAGATTTGTGTGATCAGTTCCTTCACAGCTGAACTGATTACATGAGCTATTTCTTAGCACAACGCTGGTAAGCCCCTCACGTAGCAACCCAGGTGTGGTTAGTCAGATGGTTTTACCACTGTGTGCACTCTACAATGGCTGATAGAAAAGACAAGCATTTTGCAATTTGACTGACTTACTGAGAAACCATTTGTTACATTCTTGATGTTTGTGCAGGAGGCTCCACTCATTTTGCTTCTGGATCTGATTTGAGTTCGGAGATGTCGTGTTATACAATTTTGCATCTGTTTGCAGTCATTGTCACATGTATAAAGTACCAGTGCACACATTGAGTTGCGGGGTGCAGCCAGCTGCTAATTTGGATTTAAAGTGACAAAATATTTCATTTTAAAAAGAGTTTAAATAAGGCTTAGAATCCTGAAGTGAAATCAAATTATCTAAAAATGATTTTGTGAAAAAAAATATATAATAACCAGGTTTTGTAGCACCCATACCTTGTTCAAGAAAGCATAATAGGTAGCCTTTAAAGAAAGTGAGAATCTTGAGATGAATCTAAGAATCTTGTCTTTTTTCTAGACAGTGACAGTGATACAATGAATTGTTTCTTTCGGGTTTTTGTGGTTATTTTGTCAACTTGAGTTACATTTAGGAAATTTTCACATAAGTCACAGAGGAAATTCTGCATTAATGCCATGTATTGAAATGCTGTGTCATCTGAAGTAAATATTTCAACTGTTCTTTGAAAGTATTTACACAATGATTCATTTTACCAATAGCCATTGGAAGATAGAGTTTTTCCAATTGCTATGTAACTGAAGTCACCATGGTCACTGTGTCTGTTAAATATTTGGCAAAACACTGACATAAAGTGATATTTGTTGATGTCTTGCATATTCTTCTTGACAGGTATTTCTGGCAAACTGAGAATCCTGGCGATTGTCTTTGTTACTGTTTAGTGACATGAGGATTGTGGACAGAATAGTCTTGCTTTCAACAAGTAGGCTGTTATGTTTGCTCTTGCGAAAATGCCTTTTATTCCTGCCAACAGCCTGGATTAAAGTCTCTTCCACAATTATGTAGTTCTTGGGTAAGCAGACACAAATCACCCCTGACACCGCCTCACTTTTGTTTCTTCAGGCAAAGTAAGATAGACATAATGAAAGAAGGCCAGTCAACATTTTGTGTTTGTTCTTGCAAGTGTTTATCAGCTTGACAATGTGCACATTAGCTTGGAATTGTGCACACATTTCTCTTTTTAAGTAGAGGCTGCAAAGGGAGAAAAAGCTGGAGACTGGAACTCCTTTGATGTATAAAAAGTGGAAAAAAGCTATTGATTATCAATAGAGTACTTACATGTCCAGAGGGTCTCCAAAACAAAAAGAACCTCAGTAAAATTGTGCTTCACATGCAGAGATAAACAAGCACACACTGTGAAAAAAGAGTTTTTAATCATTAAAGGAATCATATAGATACAATATTGAGTTCATGGTGAGATGAAAAAAAAACAACAACAAAAAACGCAGTATGCTAAAGTAGTGCGTTTTTAGAATACTTTACCTATAAAACTAAATCTAGATCTTAATTTTTCAGGCATAAATTCAACAAGTAATTCCTGAGATGTTTACTCATATTCACATGATAATATTAGACAGTTACTGCAGATGTGTTGCCGTCCCATTCTTGGTGCAAATCTCCTGTTCCAGCATTTTCATTGGATTTAGTTCTAATGAGACTGATGGACTTTGTGGAATGCATTGACTATTTCAGATCATGTAAGCTTTGCGACATGGTTCTGTCATGGTTACAGGTTTAATGTTGAACCAAAGATGCAGGCAAAGTCAGAAGCAGCAGTACGATTTAGACGTTTGAATAGAGATTAAAATAAACACAGGTGGGCACAGAGGTACACAGGACAAGGAACTGGCTGGGTACCACAAGCAAAGAACCAGGAGGTAACATGAAGCAATGAGAGTAAATGAGATGATGCAGCTGTGAGTGACAGAGAATGAGGAGCTTACTGGGGAACTTGATTACTTGACAAGTGACTGGTGGGTGATTGGAAACAGGGTGCATTTGGTAGAGGAAACCAGGGAGATAGGGCAAGGGAAGAATGATGAACAAGAGAAGAACTGAGAAGAATATAAACCACAGCCAATCTGAAATACTTATCTAAAAATACTGAATACAAAGAACTAGGGTTTAATTTAAATAAAGAAATCAAAACACAAACACTGAATAAACCGGAAACAAACCAAACAACATGATGCAAAGTTCATCACCTGCGAGAAGGTGAAGATGGTCCCAGTGTCTGTGGCTTGCCGTCACCCCCTGACATCTAACTCTTTGGTTGTTCTGATTTTTCATCACCGACATTAAGTCGTTATTGGCATATTAGCATCAGTCATTGAAGGATCTTCTTGTATCTGTCACTAAGCTTGCCTAGTCTAATCAAAAATGAATGTAGGAACAAGTGCCCTCCTCTCCTGGTCAATGTTCCTGCACACCTGTTCTTTGATGGGCATCTGTCCAGTTGGAGAAACCACAGCAGGAACTAGTGCAGGTGTTGGGTAAAACATGAGCAACAGTTGTTATTTTCTTATCTCACATTCATTTCCCTTACAAATAACATGTTCACTTATTTATGTTGATATGACAGATTTTACTGTCTTCCCACATTAGACTCAGATTACTTTGGTATTTTTTTCCTCAAAATACATATGTGTAAAACATTTTTTGAGTTCAGACTCACTGGACTAGGTAAATGTATTTACAATTAAATGTTGATGAGTTTATTCAGATGATGGCAGTGGCACGGGGTGTTGCCAGTCTGCTTTGAAGTTGGCTGGATAATGGATTAGGTGGTAGGGTTACTGCCATAAAGTTAGGTAATTAGCTCTTGTCTGAAAAAGCAACTGTCAAGTGCACTAAAAAACATGGCAAGTAAGTGTAGGTTATATGAGTCCTCTAGAAAATTGAAAAGATAGGGCAGAAGAAAATGTTTAACCTGCTCAAATGAGGCGATTTGAATAAAAAGATCTTTAAAATGCACACTTCCCCTACAACAAACATAGAATGTTTAACTTTTGTCCATGCTTTTGTAGCTTGAATTCACCCAAAGAACCTATTTTTCTTCGTTATCGACATTGTTACCAGCCCCTTAGACCTTATGGCGAAAGCTCACATACACACATAGTCACAAAAGGGAAAAAAAACAAACACTTAAACACCGGCAGGAACTCATGATGCATTACCACCACTCCACCTATACACTCAAGACACACATTTGTCCACAAACAATAGTGTACACTTACTCAGCAACAACTATCCAAACTGATCTTGCACACTTTTGCGCTCTCCCACACACCGAGTCAATGCTCTGCCACCCACGCTTAGGCAGCTCAGGCCAGGAGATTCTGTCATAACTCAAAGGCTGACCTTTCATAAGCCACTGCTCCAGACTGATGAATAGCCCTATAGCACTGTGTCTATGTGCTGTTGTGTAAATGTGTGCCATTCTGTAGTGTAAATGCCGGCGTGTGTATGCGTGTGTGTGTTTGTGTATATGAGAGAGGAGTGCTGGCAGACCTGTAATGACTGTATGGTGCTGTCATAAGACTACGAAAGGTGGAGCTGGAGCAATGAGCACCATGCTGAAGACTGGGCCTAAGAAACCACTTTAAGTCAGTGTGAATGATACAAAAAGGAGAAAGTGGAGGGCTGTTGAAGATACTGAACAGCAGAGATTGACAGAGGTCAGCAAGGTGAGCAAATGCCAACAAAGTCCCAGCAGCAAGAATAAATTGGCACAAGGAACCAAGTGGCTAAATGAGAAATTGTGAATTATGTAGAGTGTGTCATTACATATATGCTAATCTCTGTGAGTGTTAATGCAAAATTGTGTACATGCACATATGCGTGTGTGTGTGTGTGTGGAGATGTTTGTGTGTATAACTTGGCAGCAGCAGAGGGGCAGATGCTGCTTGCGCTCTAGGCCTACTGCTTTACGGCCTTCAGCGGAAATGTTGCTGTGCCAACCTTAGCTCTCATCCGCAGCCAATCACACGCCTGGGACTGCGGTGGAGCAGATTTAATTCATGCACATGGACACACAAGTGTACATACAGCACATCAACATGAACACACACACGCACTCAAGGTTTCTTTTTTTTTTTTTTTTCATGCACTGATGTTAACCCCTAATGAGAGACAAGAGTATCAAATGGAAGGTGTGTGCATCACAGCCAGTTATGTTCATTTAGGAGCAGAGAACAGTGTGCACCTATAATCAGCAGGAGGGCTTTGGAATACTCTCTGTCTCACACACCCTTAAAAACACGCTGCCTCTTGAATGTCTGCCTAAAGAGATATTTAGTGCTGCTTTATGTCAGCCACAGCAAAACTATTCTGACATTAAAGACTTTGTGGTTTGAGCAGCGGCAGAACTTTACATATTAAATTGATCAACACTCTCTGTATGGCCCCATTCTCAGACAGTTCCCTAAAAGCCTGTCTTCTCTTGTTTGTCAAGAAAAGTTAAGTGAGTCCTATATCTTAATAGATTGAAATGTGAATTGGATCTGGTTGTTACCAGCAAATTGTTAAAAAAATTGGATGTTAAATCAGATTTTCTGCTTGTTCCTTTAGATATAAGGGTTTGAAGAAAATATACACACCTCTGCAATGTTTTGCTTTTTTTTTTACATCTTGTCATTTTACAAACCCAAACCTTTATATGGTGTAGAAAAAAACAACAAGATTTTCATATGTGCGGTTACAAATAAAATTTGTTCAAGTAAAACAAAGTCAGAAATAAACAAAATGACCCACCACATTATGGGTGGGGCCCTTGTGTGTTTAATTCAAGCTTCCCTTGGTAAGTCCACAACCGACGTTGTCTACTGATGTATATAGTGTGTGGATATGTTTCGATTTGAGAATGAAACTGGGTGAGTGTGGCACCAGTATAGAGCAGTTTGCAACATTTGTATGTTATTATGTTTCAATGGACATATATTTGTACTATTTTTCCATTTGTAAAATTTCTTAAGGTACAAACTTAATATTGATATATGTCAGAAAAATGCTTAATCTCACAGAAAGTGGTGGGGAAATGTGATAATAAAAAATAAGAAAACAAGACAGGAAACTATTATGAATTCAGTGATCAGTTGTATTTACCAACAGCGATACCCCAATCATTTGATTTTCTAATATGATGTGGTCAGAATGACTACAAAAGATGTGGAAGAGTATTTTGACAGAACCATTAGTTGTGCAATCCACAAATATGGTTTTTATAGCAGAGTGGCAAGAAGAAAACTATTGTGAAGATAAATCCACAAGAAATCTAATATTACTTAGCAACCACGAAGTAGATCTCAGTCCCAAAAGGATTGGTGACTCCAGCCCTGAAGTATGCACCCAGGTGTAAAATAAAATGGTTTATATAACATCATAGTCATGAGCCACTTTATGGTGGTATTTCAAAGAAAACCTCAAATAAAAGTTTGTTGTTGTAATGAGACAAAGTGTGAAAAACTTTTGCAAGCCTGTCTTTCTGTAATATCTATGACTTGGATTCACTTTGTTTTGCACTGTAAAGAGAGCATACAACATTTTTTTAGACAACACTATTATTTTCTGTTTTCTTTTAAGCAAACTCTGCTCTGCAAGAACCAAATGATTTCTGAAAACAGCTTATTTAAAGAAGGAACAGCTTAAATCTAAAACCAAACCAAATTCTAAGTAAGGATGGAGCATAAAAAAGGGTTTTGTAAAAGCACAGAGGGACTGATCAAGAGGGCATTGAGGGGGGAGAGTGGAGGCAGGATGCAGCTCAAGAGAAAAAGAAAATCCAGTAAAGCAGAGAGGAGGGAAGAATACAGAGAGCAACAGAGGGGCTGCGGAACCAGACAGGCTGCAGATGAAAAACTCTGGAAAGGAAGAAAGAGAGTGAAACAGAAGGAGAGGTTGAAGGTTGAGAGGTAGACAGAGAGATCACAACCAGGCTGAGACTGGCCGACAGCTGTGAGAGCAGAATTTGATACTGCGGCACAAACACACAAATACAGACACGCACGGCTCGCCTGCACATATGCCGACGCAAGCACACGGCACTGGCTCGCGGGGCCACACACACCCACACACATGCTCGCACTATCCAAAAGAGCCACATTACACATGAAATATTAATGATGAAGAGCAATCAGCAAAAATGGAGATGGGGTGAGGGGAAAAGAAGAGGGAAGAGAGGGGAAGTAAAAAAAGAGAGACAGATGAGAGCTATATAAAAGCTTGCATGCATGTGTGCGGGCGTGGGTGTGTGTGTGTCTTTATTGCCAGTCCTGCTGTGACATGAAAATCAGCAAAACGATACATGTTTTGAATCATCACTTTTTCACCCCCAGCATGATTGGCCGTTCAGAAAATGACTTATTTTTCTGCTCTTGTTGGTGCTTCTGTTTCTACAAAGCAAGGTCATCTTGAGAGGCTGAAATGCCATCATGCTGATCCAAGCTGGGAACAACAAATATGCAAAAATTATGTATACAGGTGTATATGTGTGTGTGTGTGTGCCTGTTTATCTGAATGCAGTGTGAGAAATGCAAAGCTTAATTCAGCTTCTCAAGCCTGGGTAGCTTCTGAGGGTCTCAATAAATCATTAATGAATAATTTTCACAGGTGAGAGAGCGTTTGGCAGAAAGAGCTGATAGCAAATTTTGGTGGGAACACACTAGCTGTTTTTTCTTTACTGTTAATAAGCTACAGTAGCTTTCATAAGTGTTCGCCCTCTTGAACTTTCTTTACAACTTTTTTACAACCACAAACTTTACTTTGTAGAACCACATTTTGCTGCCATAATAGTCAGATACAGACTTTTGTTCCAAAATACTACTTGGCAGCAATGTTTTGCTTTGTAACTATTAACATTTATAAAAAACAGTTCATTAATACCAAAATTATTGATAAAGGTAGAATATTTTATTTTTAGCAACACAAATCAGGGCACCACTTGATCATTTGGAACCATTAGCCAAACAACGTTCAGACAACGCACACATACACTGAATGAGCACAAAGAGCCATCATAAGCACAATAATTTAACAACATACGTTTAAAACATAAGCCTGTGCTCACTAGAATTTCAGCTCCCTTCCGTGTCTGCTTCCCCACCAAATTATTGAAAACCTTGTGAGTAGTACTCCAGCATTCCTTCCTTGTCCTTGATTGTCGCCCTATGCCTAACCTTGTTCATGTCTTTGGATTATTCCTGCCTTTCCTAGCCCATGACGGATTACTACTGCCGTTTCTATGTTTGTCAGCCCTGGTCCTCAAGGCACACTGCCTTTAATGTTTTAGGTGTTCCCCTATTTCAGTTCACATGACGTCAAATGATGGCTGATAAGCAAGCTTTTATTGAACTACAGTGATCTGAACCACGAGTATTAGAGAAGGGACACATCTAAAACAAGCAATGTGGTGTGCTTTGTTGGGAAACTCTCCTCTTCAACCCATGCTGCACACTCTAACCTGTGTCTCAGGCCCCCTTCTTCACCTTGTGAATGACTATTGCCTGCTTTTGGACCACATTGCTGAGTTTTGGATTGTTGGATTCTTTCTCCATCCCATGACTTCATCATCACTCTTGTTTCCCTCAGAGTTTGTCACCAAACTCTTTCCTCTTTCTACAGAACTATGAGTGACAACCTACGCTGTTAATCTTGTTTCAGAAAATCTTTCAATAAATTAATTAAAAGCTTCCCCCTGAATTTCTGGGTCCCTCCAATAGTTCATTACACAAGCCCCTAGCTGAAAGATGTAGCGTTTTTCGAGTACATATTCTGGTACTTGGGCTAAGTGACAGGATTCCTGGCACTGTTATGAATGTTCTTTTGGCATCTGGGTCCAACACTTACCAATGTATTTTGGTAAGTGTTTGCAAATCTACACATTGAAAAGTTTGCCCATTATTTTCTGCAAAGTACATTTCATACAAAAACCACTTCTAAGGCCACATATGAACAATGTCCAGCACCTTTTTACTCAGACTGTTTCTACAAACATTTGTGGAAGATTGGGGAACTCTTAGGAACTCGGCGAATTGTGTGATCCATAAAATTTCATCAAAATAAACGCTGGTGTAATTTTTCTGTCATACTAAACAGCTTCTCTTGTTTCTTGAAAACATTTTGCATCTCATTCTAAACATCACACTCAATATAACATCTAACTGTTAACATCAGATTGTCATTTTGGTCAATTTAAAAAACTTATCAAGGTTTCGTTTTTGTTCATATTGCACTCCCCCTAATCAATCTTAAAATTTGGCGAAAGGGGATTATGGTGTGTTGCTTTTTGTCAGGACTTTGGCTCAGCTCTTTAGTTCTGTTGGAACTAAATTCTTTTCAGCACATTAAAACATTTTTTGCCAAGTACGATACCTGATTATTATGGGGAACATTTTGGGAATTGCCTCTTCCGCCTCCAACATGAATGCAAAATGTACCAGTTCCTGGTCACCAATAAAGTAGATGTGAAATATGTTAATAAAATGATTTTGTTCAGTAGGACTGTGTAGACTAAAAAAATAGTGGTGTCCATTTACTTACTACCGCTCAGCCAGTAAGACAGATTTGCACAACTTTGGAATGGTAGTCAAATTGCCCAAAATCATTCCAAGGGCCACAACAGGCTCCTGCCCCACACTTGGAACACTTCTGCTTTATCACAAAGCAGAAGTGTCTGAAGATCATTATCGCAAATAACCCCAATAAAAATGCTAAAACCACAAAAAGCATGAATGTAAAAAAGGCAAACGTGTCTAAATAATTCAGAATATGAGTTTAGGTGTTGGATGTGTGTGTTCTGTATGTGTAGCATGTGTGAATATTAATTTGTGATGATAAAGCACAAACAGTCAGATGTGTTTGTACTTTTAAGCACCTCTCTGCCCCTTAAAAGCTTCAGGTAATAACGCCATCCATCAACCCAGTTTGTGTACATTCGAGAACCAGGAATGTGTGAGTACTGATTGGACAGGTCAAAAAGAGGGAGGGGGACAAAAAGGTGAAGATGTGGGCTGGTATCATTTAACCATAGAAGTTTATTCTGTGGTGACAAAAAAAACACAAACATACCAGTACGGACTCACACAACCACAGACACAGAGAGACCCAAACACTCAGTACATGTGCATCTGCTGGGAACATGCATTAGTGCACAGCAGTAGCACCCTTCCTAATGAAGGAAGGAAACATTGGGGTGCGGCATTATCTAGGCAGGTGTATGGAGCAATAAACAACTCTACCACGTTTACCTGACATTCATTAAATGTCTTAATCTGTACCCTCAGTGCTTAATTTGCCTTTAAGCACTGAGACTTTTGTTTCCAACCTCATCGGACAAGATGATCTTTTTCGAGGACTTTGCCTTCCTTTCTACGGATTTTAAAGCTTATACTTGCTGTTGCATCATCAGCGTCTGTGTCACATGTCACCCCAGCTCTCTTTTCTTTGTGCCAACCTCGAACTGGAAGCACGATCAGACACTTAAGTGAGAAACGGAACTAAAATCTGACACTAAATCCTCTCCTCGTCAGAGCAGCTGTCCTTTACGCTGATTGACAAGTGTAAAAAAAAATTTTCATCAAGTAATGTCAAAGTGAAAAAAAAAATCCAAAGCATGCTCAACCAATTCAAGGCCAAGTTGGCAGTGCTGCAAGAAATTAAGAGCAAGAATTTCCATCACAATCTACATTCTTTGGCAGCTCTGCTATTCACTCTATTAGCTGCTTTTAAAATCTCAGTGATTTATGTACTCTGCTTAATAAATCCACCCCTTTATGCAGAATCATTGATATCCCTGGTGAAGGTGTGTAAAAAGTCTTAAAATAAATGTATTATCTCACCACAGAAGCCCCAGGATGGCCACAAGACATTGGAATTGCAAGTCAGAAAGATGAAGTTTTCTCATTAAACATCAACATTTCCATTAAGTAGCCTACCTCTGAAGACTGTCAAAATTGTACTTGTACTACAATTTCAGCACCATGGATCTAGGTCAGCGTCTCCCTATTTCTTTATTTATTTCACTTTAAAAACCTCATTGAGATTAAAAACCCCTTTTTCAAGGGAGTCCTGGCCAAGAGGCACCAACAAATACAACACACACAAAAATACGCAATTAAAAGAAAATGTCAAGCTAGAAAACACAGGTACATGTCACTTAATCAACCTCAATTATTTATTTTTTTTTAGTTTTGATGTAAAAGCACAAAACAAGATGAATTCAGTCAATCTAAAAGTTTCCTTTAGCAAGTTCCAAGAAAAGGGAACTGAAAGTGTTGTGACTGAATTATCCAATTCAGTCAGAGCAAAAGAGACAGAAAGAAGCAGTAAATTGAGTGAGCGAAACGTACGAATCAAGATTTCTCAGTGTAGTTGCAGTACAAATATAGGCCGGCAGGAGTCCATGCAGTTTCCTCAGGGACTACTGCCCTGCATATTTTAGACTATGTTCCAAAACACCTGACCTCCTCTGCAAGCCATCAAATGCTGCAGAAGGCTTGTTAATCACCCACTTCAAGTCAGATGTGTGGCAGAAGGCAAACACCTAAAACATGCAGGGCAGTGGTCCTGTGGAATGGAACTGAGAAACACTTCTAATGGTAATTGAATCCTTCGTTCTTCCTTACCCTGACATTCTTTTTGGCAAAATTGTCACCCCACAGTTCAAGCTAAAGTCCAAGTTTAGCAAATCTTACACAATGTTTGTTAAGGTAAAACAGAAAAGGCTTTCAAAAAACAATTTGAAAAATTACTTTTTTTTTTTCCTATTGTGCAATTGTAATTTAAAAATGTAGTTAATTAGGGAGTTTTACAAATCTTCAGCAGGGGTGCTATATTAGTCAGTTCTGTACTTTTTCTACTTGATGCTTCACAGCAGCTGGAAATTAAACGACGTGGAGCTACAAACTAGGTGTCCAATAATTGTGTTAAATTGATTGCAGCATGTCATATTTGCAGTTAAGCATACCCAGATTCTTGCTTCCTCGGGAGACTGCAGCAGCAATAAACCGTGATTTTCTGTTGCAAAGTTTCTCTGCACCCCAAGATTTAGACCCTACTGAATCTTTAATGGAGTTCACCAGATCTTCTCTGGTTTACTTTAATGGTCACTCTGCAGCCATCCAGAATGCTTTGACTCAACAACATTCCTACAAGATTCTGAACAATGCAAATCGCTCTGTGACACCCGTAAAACAGACAACCTGCTCTGACAAATAAAGACGAGGTGTGAAGAGGAATAAAAATGTGCTTCGGTCCTACATTTCATGTGTAGACAGTCTGTAAGTTTCTGACAGCTAGCGCTTTAGCAGTGAATTTCCAGTGGGGGTAAAGTCTGTGCTGTCGCTGGCAGCTTGCTTGTTATTCTGATGACGCATGAAGCAAAAAAGGAGGAAAAGCTTCCTGATCTTCATTAAGAATGACTCAGCTGCTTTTTCTGTCTGTCAGCATTTTCAAAGTTGATGACGTTCCAGGGGCACTGCTGGGGGAATAATTCAGCACAGGGATTGAATGCTTAGGACTAAGGCTGTTATTGCTTGAATTAAACTATTAAAGGGAAACAGGAAATATATGGTATCTTGAGCTCGCAAACCCCAGAATATGGAGGACAAAAGACCTTCAGGAAGGTCAGAAAATAAGCATTTGTAGGAATTGCTTTCATATCTTTAGAGATAGAGTAGAAAGAAGAATCATAAAAGTTTTTAAAAATCCAGATATGCATTTTAAAGAATCTGTAAACAGCACAGAATGATTTCACCCTGGTTTATCTAGTCCACATATTGCAATTTCTCTTTTATGAAATGTTCCTACTGCTACTGGAAATGCTCCCTTTGAGTGTTTTCACAAACAGAATGAAGGTTTGATTCATTTCTAAATTAGTTTTTAAGAATTTCTGATTAATTTGGAATTATCCATTTCAAGTTTGATCAGTTTGAGCATTTTGAAATCTGAACTGGTGAAGACAAAATACAGTCCATATTTAAAAAGAAACAGCTCTCTTGCTTAGCAATGATAAAAAGTTGCAATGCTCAATTTAGCATTTGTTAACAGTCAATTATGTTTCCATGTAAGTATTGTAGATATAGGGTGGAATAAAATAAAGCCTGAGGAGAGTTTTATGAAATGGAGGTTTAAGGTAAGTTCATGCACAATTGAGGGATACAGATTGATGTGTACCACAGATTAGTACATGACTGTGACAAGGTGTGAGACAGTCAGACTTATTCTTGTAGACAAAATCTTTAAATAGCATGGTGACACTTGTGCGGAATTGGCGATCTTTCAAATGAGAGAATAAGGAAGGAAATACAAACTATTCAGGCCAGATGCACTCTACAGCCTCAGGCCCTCGTTCCCAAGCCCCAGACCGCAGACGAGGCTCCCTTTAAGTCTGCTCACACCCACACACGCTCAGCTGTGGAGGGTGAAATCAGCCTCCTATAATGCAGGTAGTTGTATGTTCTTTTTATTTGTAACTTTGTTACTGTGTCTCCCAAATACATATGTTTAACAAAAACACAATTTTATTTATTTTAATTTCGATAAAACCTCACTGAAGGAAACTATTTTCTCTAATATAATTTATTTTACAGGTAAGGCAAAAATGGTTCACTCTGCTAGCTAATGTAGGTTCTAAATATTTTTATTCAATCACAAAGTTTGTTTCAGATAAGAATCATTTTGACATGTTTTAACATTTATTGCATAAATTAAATGTTGAAAATGCTGTATACCCTTCTCAATACTGAGTTGAAACATGCTTGACAAAACAGTCACCCATGTGACCTTGTAGTTCAGTTGTTTCCATGCCTCCTCTGATGTTTTGACAATATATCTTTGGCGATGAGCTCCAAGATTTTGACATTGGAAGATTCTATTCTTCAGCTTCTTCCGTATCTACCAGACTCAAGCTTGTTCTGTATCTGATCTACTTACTTTTAGTCAGAATATATATGCTAGTTACATTTAAAGATTACAATGAACCTAAATTTGCTCAAGCTATGAATAATCTTGAGCTTAAATCTTTAACCCATATTTATTGAAATACAGAGAATGGTGGCCTACTAACAACAGGCAGCTGAAAAGAAGTAATTCCTTGTACGAGTCATATTGCTTTGGAAGTTCCGTATAGCTATTGGAAAACTGCCACCACACTGCTATAACTAACCTATTTGTTTCCACCTAAACATACTAATGTGTTCTGCTAGCTTTGGCCAAAGATCCACTGCCACAGGAGTATAATAAAACTGAATAGATAATAGCATGGAGTAATATGCTGTATGGTGTTCACCTACAGTTATACTTTCAGGGTTTAATCCAACTTTGTGATAATTGGTTTTATTCAGAGACCATAAGTATTAGACTACAAGTGACTCTTGTAGTCTAATAAAGCAGTATTAGACTACTCTTGTGAGTAGTCTAATAGCGTTCGACATTCTGCAATAATTCTGAAGTAAAAGAAATCAGAGTTTTTCTGAACAAACCAATAGCAATTTCTGTGCCCATTTATTTGCTCAGAACATTTTATAAGTAATTACACTCTTTTAAATTTAGAACGTATGCATTAAATCGGCTAAACACGTTGGAAAAATAACCCTGAAACTTTTCTAAGGAGTTGTATGAAACCTAAATTATTTCCCATTTTAAGTTTCAAGAAGCAGTTCTTCTGTGCTTACTTTGACAGTAGTTAATCTCTTGAGTATTCTGAGCTTGTTCTTGCTTCCTTTTGCTGCCTTGCTGTAACTTCTATTCTTTACACTTCACCTTTGTTCAATCACATGTCATAACTTTCATCATATCTCCGTTTTCTGTTTGCCGTTGGCCAGAACTTCAACTTTACCTCCTGTTATCAACTTGTTTTGTTCATCTATATTTCATGCCCAGTTTCCGCTTCTCACAATTCTTTGAATTTTTCTCCCAGTTATCCGAGGTTCTTTTTCCTTCACCAAGGTAAGTTTAATTGCACTTACTGGATTTTTTGCCAATGCACCTCTTGAGTCAGTATTTGGGTTCTCGCCAAACTCAATTAGTGAAGGAGAAATTTGTGTGCGCATTTGCATGTGCATCTCACTGCTAGCACGTCAGGCATGAGTGATGAAGGGAGACTGCTTGAGGAAATATTGATATGGCTGCACGTTATATGTTATATAAAATATTGCAATTTGGTCTGAATTGAGTGTGTGTGTCTCTGCACACACCTGTGCTTCCACATGTCTGACAGAGGGAAGACGGCAATTATCTCTTTTTTATTAATGATAGCACTAAATTGTATTTTTTGCAATATGACTGTCACAAATCCATTAAGTTGCATCACAATTCCAATATACCTGCTTTGCAGAGAAGAAGCAATATGTTTTGGAATTACTTAATGACCGGGCCTTATGGAATTAAAGGCAAGTTAATCAAAATCCAAGTTATACATCCTTATTGTGATTTTAGGACTATGGAGCAAATTTTTTTCCATTTGATGATTAAATTGCTCTGTCCCTGAGCAATAAAAACAAATACAATTTTCCTTCATATTAGGTTAACTTATTTCTTTCTGTCTAAATAAATATGGAAGTATGACATGTAAGGGAGATAATAAAAGAAGTGAATTGTCTTTTGTAGGTCCTTTGTATAAAGAAACTATAATAAAAGGGTGAATTCCACAACCCAAAATGAAGGAGTGGGGTGGGGGAGTCAGGAGGATAAAATGAAATAGTTTACCAAAAGTTAAAGTCCAAGGGTGAATACAAAACACTATAGCATAAGGGAAACATACTGGTAATATAATAGGAAGATTTGACAAAATTTGACTAAGAGATATTTATGCTTGAGAATTGATTGCTGAACAAGGAGCAGGTGGTTGATTAGAAACTGGGTAGAGCTGCAAGGGAAGGCAAGTAATTGAAGTTTAACTGAGTACTTGATTAATTTTAGGGTAACATTTCAATTGTAAAACATGAATACTGTAGAGCTGATGAGACAATGGAGCCTATTACACCGGAAGAAAGACAACAATTTATTCAAAACTTAGAAAATGAGTGAAACTAGATTTAGTTAATTTACTTCAAAATAACTCAAGAAGTAAAAGTTATCAGGTAATATTTAGTTAGCTCAATTTAACAAATTTGTATAACAGAAAATAATGCCTAAGTGACATTCTGGCCCAAACTCCATACCAATTGTTGGTGCTAGTGCACTAATTCATTGTTTGCCAAACACCAGTAAGCATGAGGAAGAGGAAGTTGAAAGAAAAATGGGAGATGCTGATAGAATACAAAGTTGATGTGGGAAACAGGGAAACAGAAAAGTAAACAAATAAAAGACGCAACCCAAAAAGAGAAATGGTCAAGACCCATCTTTACCCATTTTCTATAAAAAGATATTGTAGATTTTAAAAAGATTTTAATCTGTTAAAAATGTCATTATTAAGATTCAAATCAAAAGGTTTGAAGGGAACACAGAAGTAACAGCGAAATAATTAAATGGAATTTAGATTGTTTTCTGTATGTCTGTCTGATTAGAGAATACCACAAAAAAAATTAATAAACCCGAATAAAGATACATTTTAGAGATCAACCAAAATAGTGAGTAGTATGCTGAACATAAATAATAAAATAATCAAAATACAAACACATTTGAAAATCACTTTCTAATTTGCCCTGAGTTATAGATGTGTGGTTGTCTGTCCTATGCCTCTCTGTCAGACTGTCCCATAATGGACTGGCAACCTGTCCATGGTCTACCCCATAATTCGCCCAATAGAGAAAAGCACCACTACCTCCCATTAACTGAGCAAAGAGAGTTGAATAATATGTGGTGACTTTATTTGTTGTAATAGAGCAGGAGCAGTGAGAAAATAGGACAAATATTAATGAGTAACAGTGAATGCAAACACAGACTATGTTGCCCTGCATTTACATTTTCAATATCTACAACCCACTGAGTAGATTTCCTGGGCATGAGGTGTGCTTGCAGATTATATAATATTTAAATATCCTCACCTATTATTGTGCTGCCAAGCATTTAGTAGCCACTCAAAACACAATAGACCCTCTCCAAAGCCGAGGTCTGGTCTTTGTTTGAAGAGATTCTGACTGTAATGATCTGGATGTATCTCAGCAACCCCTGTAATAAGAGCTGGTCTGATTTTTTAACTGCAAATCAAGTTAAAAATTTGTGCTGCCTTCATTATCTTGCTTAGCATGGGAAGAGTTGGCCCCCGCTCTCATGAAAGTTAAAGAGATGAGTAAATCCCCAATATGTTTGCAACACTCAAAGTAACTCTTGGTTATTTCTATGCTACAATGCAGAATGCAATTTGTGTCGATCAGTTTAGGTGCACAGCTTGGGATGACATTACTAATGTTCTTCACATTGTTAGGGCTGCATTTGGTATTTAGATGAACACTACTGCCTCAGGTTAACATCAGCTTGGTTGTGCTTTGGCATTTTAGTTTATTTTTGTAAAATACATAGAAGTAGAGCTGTAATGTGCGGACTACGTGAAAATGATCTTACTCATTGAATTTACACATGCAGTATAAATAAGAACTGAAAAAAAGCCTGCTTATATTTTGCCACAACAATATCATAAACTTTGTGTTCATTGAATGTTTTCAGCACATTTGGTAATGATTTGAAAAGATGTTGACAGAAAAATATGACTGATCACAGATACTTGAAAGTTCTTTCTAACTTCAAGACAAATAAGTCTCTAGGTCCAATGATATTCACATTTTAAGGATTTGAAAGATTAAACAAATCAGCTGAACATCCTCAAAAGAGGAATTGTACACAAATATATATATGTAAATTACTGTCCAGCCTGCTGCTACTCATCCACCTTCTCTTCACTGACTCCCAGATTTGTTGCTGTCCTGCCGACTTGCAGTTGGATTCTGTTCTATTCGTTGGCTGTCTATCAGCTCAGCTCATGGGTAGTTCTCCTATGTGGTTGTATTCACTTGTTCTCTATCAGCCTCAGCCTGAAACAGTTGTTTGACTCTCCTCCAAGTTCTCTGGGTGATCTTTCTGACCGACAATCCTCTTGGCAGACCTCCAGAGCTGGGCAGCTTGTTTGCCTTACCACTGAATGTTTCTACAATAGCTGTCCATTGTCCACTGTTTTCTTTGTGCTGGCCTATCTACCTCAGGTTGTACCCTGTCTCACATGCAATAGTTCCCCAGTCGCTTAGGATTGCTGACTCTACCACTGACAAAGTTTCTTGCTTGCCCTTTGCTTATTCTGACTGTCGTGTTTTTAACACATTATTTTAACATAAAATGTAATAACTTAGGACCTTATTAGTGGGTCTGGTGTTTTTCATGTATACCTAATATCCTGAATTTTTTTTTGTTTTGTCTTAAGAAAACAAATTTTTGCATGTTTAAAACCTGTTCTGAATGAGAAAGAGAAATTCTCTTCAGGTTCAGGTGGCAAAATGAATGAAAATGAGTAGTAGCAACTCGATTACTCTCTTTGAGGTTGATATGATGACTTTACAGAGTAATGAAACACTCAGTTTTGACAAAGCAATTTGCAAAATGATAACTCTGCTAATTTAAATGTCAGCAATACCTATAAGATCACAGAGACTCAATAAGTAATTAAGCTCCCACCTTCTTAGCCCTTAATAATTAATGCCAAAAATACCTAATATCCAGTCACACTGCTTTTATTGAGTTTCTATAAGTCCAGTCTGTTACTAAATGTTAAATGAATACTTATTGAACAAAGTGGAACAACTACATAAACCCTTGGATAACTGACACACAGATTTTTACAATCACCTATGCTGTGATAAAGCATCTGCCTCATTACAGATTTTTTCTGGTTTTTATTCAAAGTTAAATGCTTGATGTGTTTCCAAGAATTGTGCTGTTTTCAAACAATGTTTTACAGTATTAATTTGATATCTTTGATATCTATGATATCTATGCGTTTAGAAATGGTTGCAAATCCATTTCTATAGCCGAGGTATTGGCCAATCAGTTCCTCAAATCACAATGAGATTCATTGTCTGCAGTTAGAGAACACATGCAACAGCAATTATTTCCAGGAGTAACCAAACAACAACTCCCAGAGAACATCAATGGCTAAACCAGAAGGTCACAAAAAATCCAGAACAAAATCTACAGCACTGCTGGCCTCACAGTTAAAGTTATTGTTTGTGATCTATCACAGAGAAAAAGACTGTGCCTTATTGGGCTTGACAAGAGTGGACATTTTTAGAGGGTATTATGATACATCTAGTATGAAACTAATACAGCATTTTAGAAATAGGAAAATATAGTGGCTGTGGTTTGATAACCTGTGGCTGCTTTCTGTGTGTATGTGCATGGATGGGTAAGCCTGGATATATGTGAGTGAGTTTTTGTGGCAAGAAAGTTGAAAAGCCTGCAACCCAAGAGCAACAAAGGACATAAAGACTTGGCTCTGGAAGGCCCCGGGCAGACAGGCACAAGACATCACCCCATATATTCTGTACAGAAGTTTAAAAAGCACAGGATGAGACATGGGGTGCTAAACCCCCCAACCCAGCCACACTGGTATCTCCTGCACTGCAGGTCAAACTCAGGACCCAGCCTCCCAGCAGCCCATGATCTCCACTACTGGGGAGCTGTCCCCCGTAGGAAAAAATAAGAAGGTTAAAAGAGAGGCACATATTCTGTCCCAGGGAGACTCTGTTACATGATGGTAAATAGGCTGTTTGCACCTTAAGCCATCTGATATGGCTGACTTTAACCAGTTCTGCAAAGAACAATGAACCAGCAATACTCATTAGTGATACTGATGGCTTCATGTTAGCTTTTCCAAATGCTTATTGGCAAATATGGCTGCCAAGAGTAGCATAGCCAGTTTTTAGAATTTGGGGGACATTATGTTGTCACATAGGGCCAAGACTGTCTGAAAATCTGAAACATAAAGTGTGATTAGAAAAAAAGTAAAAACAGAATAAATTTATAGGGAGGAAAAAGCCTTATTCATATCACTATAAATACCAATTCTTTGGTAAAATCCAATGCAATTCAATGAGGGGATGTTGGTGCATGGTAAAGACAATTCCTGAGTATATTATAAAAGGGTTAATAATAGCAAGTGTATCATTTGTGAAACGATTCCTCGAGTGATTTGAGTACCTTGTTTATTAAAATTCCTCGAGGACATTTTATTTGCCTTGAAGCTTCGTTAAGTTATGTTTTATTATTCAATGCACCGTTTTCCGGCCGGGTTATTACTTGCGTTGCGCAGCGTTCTCACTTCCGCCTGAGTTGTTGACAAAAGCTAAGTGTTTGCAGCATAAGGCCAAATTTTCAAATTTGGCCTGGGAGGATTTTATTGATTCATGATAATGTCTGGGTTTTTGTCATTTTTTGGGGGACCAATAAGCATCCTTAAAATGACGGGAGCAATGCTTGGAGTACGGTAGCTTTTCTCCTCCCGGAGTTGCAGGTTCAGAGCAAACAGCTGGACGAGCACAACGGGATTATTTATACAGGTGAGTTGATAGACTGAACAATGCTGTGCTTTAGATGCGTAATTTTACGGACGAACCAGAAAATAAATTTCATATCATCACAGTCGCCACTAATGGATGGTGTTACATACTGTACCTGGTAGATGTTTCTGTGTGTGACAAATGAAGGTCCCAAATTATGTTGCTATTATTGCTGAACACAAAGCTAGGTGAGAGTTCATCTATTAAACTCACTGAAGATGAATACATAAACCAAAAGCTGGAGTATATACATTTTTTAAAAGTGTATTTGTGAGCCTGCCTCTTTATTATTGAATTAAATATAATTTCAGATTTTTGTATAAATTTTCTTCAGGTTAACTTAAAAACTTATTCTTACAAGTTTTTTCTATCGATAAATTACTTGATTACCAAAATCGGGATTTTACTTACAGATTTTCTGGATATTGTGAAGAACCTGTTTTAATTTTAAGTACTTGCAAGTTCTTTGACAGGATAACTAACAGGTAAAAATTCAGCTCACAATGTGGTCTTGATTTTGGATGATGAAAATATGAGAAGCAGCTTTGGTGGCCAGATTATTAAACCAGTTACTCAAACATGTGGGTCTCTACAGCTCAGAGTCTCTTGCTGCTTACAGAGGCGAGTTACTTTGGCAACCGGTCGAAGAAGTGCACAGGGAAATGTCAAGAAAGGTGAAGGCGCTCACTAAGTGTTAGCACTACAGCTGGTGTCATCAAACTCCACATAGGAGGCAATTTAGCTTTAGCAGGGTGGCTGTGAAACCCAACACAAAACTCACAGTGGAACTGAAGCGCAAACATGCTACTAACACTGATTATAGTGGCAGCTTCTGCTAACTTCAGTCCCAATTTCTAAACCTTGTTATCTGGGCCTGTTAAAAGCTTTCCTTTGTTGTGGCAAAGCAGACAAGACACAAGCCTGTACTTCTCGACACATTGCTTCAAATCTTTGTTCTTTCACTGCCCAAGCCAATTCAGGGCTTGCCATTGGCTTTTAAGTGACTAATCGGGGTCGCAGTGTCATTAAAACACAACAGTAGAATGCCAAACTCTATTACAGACTTTATAACAAGGAAGAAATTGGAAGACTAGTTTCGCTACATAAACAGTGCAAGTCAGAATTTTACACACACTTACCAACATGAACAATATTAATTGTGGGTTTTCACTTATGAACAGATAAGCGCAAAATTATATATACCTCTGGCACATTATATTTCTAATTATTTTCTTTCAACTAAAAAGTTGCTTTTGTCAGGATGTGAGTCAGGCGTCTTTCAAAGGTAACTAAAAATAAAACACAAGGATTCATTTTTAATAAATTTAGTTGGTGCTTATTTGCATTTATTTAAAAATGGCAAGTCAAAATTTGTCTATACCCTTTTCAATATTCAATTAAAATGATTTACTGGTCTTGCAGCAACAAATACCTTCTAACTAGTTGCTAACTGGTTTTTCACATGATTCCACTAATATTTTGAAAATGTATCTGGAGCTCTATGTTTTTTATGGCTGGAATGTCTCTTTGTCATTACCTTAATTTGTAGCTCCTTCCACAGAGGCTCTGTTCAAGTCTCTAATGGGAAAACTCTAAAGTTCCCATTAGAGACTCAACTTGAAACATTCACCCTTGTCCACTCTTGTTTTGTCATCATTCAGATAGATGCCAGCAGATTTTTTTTCAAAAATATCTCTGCTAAAGTTAATGTTTCTTAATGAAGAAGAAAGGAGACGTCCTATTGTGGCTACCCCATTTAAAATAACTACTAAAGGTTTTACATACTTGGGCACTAAGTATGCCATCCCTCAATGAAAATAAACACAGCAAATTATAATACCCTTGTGGAAAAAGTCACAGAAATGCTAAATCGATAGTCAAACTTGCCTATATCCTTGATAGGCTGAATAAATGTATTAAAAATGGCAATCTTGCCCAAATTTTTGTGTTATTTTCAAACACTTCCATTGCCACTGTCAGATTCATTTTATGATGGTCTGGACAAACTATTTAATCAATTTATTTGGAGTAATAGAAAAGCAAAACTCCATTTAAACCTACTCTATTACCCTATGAAAGAGGTGGACTTCAAGTCCCTAATCTCAGATGGTATAATATGTCTGCCCAACTAACATCAGCTACTCATTACTTTTGTCTGAGAGCACCTCCGGCTTGGGTCGACATTGAACAGCAATCTGTTCCAGATTTCCTCTTAAATACCTTTCTATATTCTTCAGATATAAAGACACTAAAAAAATCACAAGGAACCCTTTCTTAAAAAATACAATTCTAAGTTGGTATGCAGCACTTAAACATGTAGGTGACCGTCGAGAGCTATCATAATTTAGCCCTATTTGGGGTAATTAAAGGTTCACCCCAGGGAAAAATGATGGAGGATTTAAACTATGGAAAACCAAAGGCATTCAGAAAATTAAAGACCTATATGCTGATGGCATGTTACTTACTTTCGATCAGTTATGTAAGAAGTATTTAATACCCCCAAAACATTTTTTTAAATACTTGCAATTGAAAAACTACATGTCATCAAAACTGAAACAAATAGCTGACATTCCACCCTTAACAAAAATAGAAGAGGTGTGTGTTGGAGACTTAAAAGGGAAAGGTTTTCTTTCTGTCTTCTACAAGTTGTTGATGCTTTCCTCTAAGGATTCAGCAATAGATAAGTTAAACGCTTGGAGAAGAGATACTTTTGAAGATATAGATCAGGAATCAGGCCTGTTTAAAAGAATATAAACAAACGATAAACACACGATTTAAACTTCTGCAATATAAATGGCTTATGAGAACCTTTGTAACACCAGTTAGGCTTCATTACATGTCCCGTGATATTCCAGATACTTGCACTAAATGCTTATTTGAAAAAGGAACTCTTCTCCATTGTTTGTGGGAATGTCTTACAATTCAGAAGTTTTGGAAGGATGTTATTGGGTGTCTATCTGAATTGTTTATGGTGAAAGTCTCATTAGAGGTTAAAATCTGTGTTCTAGGAATATGCCCAAAGGAATTTAAACAATCACAGATGAAAACTAAATTGAAGGTAGAACTTATTAATGGGTGTCTTGAATTGATGTCTTGACTACAGTTTCTATTCATATATTGCCTTGTTATTTTCCTTTGTCTTAATCTAAAATGTTTTGTATATTTTTGGAACTAAATAAATGCAGGTTTGAATGGTGAGGGCATGAGTGAATGTAAATGTATATAAGTACTTGTTACAATGTTAAGTTTGTAGTTTGTAAATTTGTTGTGTCAAAAAAGAGAAAATTCAATAAAACACATTGAAAAATAAAAATCTTTTCATTTTTCCTTTATCTTCCCTTCAGTTATATGAAGTTTGCCACTATACCATGGTGTTCCCACCTCCAAACATTGGTCAGTATGGTGTTTGTGGGTGATGGGTAGTAAATTTTGTCCTCTAAACGTGTGTGTTATGGCATCCAAGCTTTTTTAGATTCTGATTTTGTGTTCAGTCATCAGCCATGTTAGCAATAGTGTGACAAGTTTCAAAACTGGAATTCAAATATAAATACACATAATGTGTGAAGTTTACTATATTGTAGTATAATCAGTTGAGAGGCATTGTCGGATATTGATTAAAAAACTGCTTGTTTAAGATACAGTACAAAACCAGTTTTTCATATGAACTACAGAGATCAATGCGATAAGTCAGAAAATGCTTAGCGCTGCTTTAGCACTGAGTCCTGCATCACTGCTTAAGGTTTTGGTTTATCGGTTCTATCACTGCACCAGAGAGGATGAAGGTCATGCAGAATTGATTCAGTCCTTGTACTCATACCACTCTCATGAGTAGCCATTGAATAACTCCAAAGATTATGGACTTAGTGCTCAGTGTTGTGAGAGGTTGCCGTCTTGACTGGCTTATGGCCCATTTAGTTTTACCAATCTGCTGCCTCTCATGGCCATCGTAAAATGAATGCGTTGGTTACTGAATACCCCATATTAGGGTATTGTACGCAGTGAAGGACATGGCTCCATACTTCTCTCTGACTGCAGAGCATTACAAGCTTACAAATAGGTGAAGTTAAATGTTTGTCAAAGTGTTTGACTGTGAAGCCATTTGGCTGAAATGTCTCAGCTAAAAAACTTTTTTTTTCTAATGGCAATAGGTCTCCCGTTGAAAAGCATAAAATCAAACTATTTTTAAATATTTTCATTTGACTTATGGCAATTAATTTTTAAGTTGCATCTCTGTCCACTACTTTTCCCTCTACAAAATGCCATAATTTACTATTTTCTTACATGTATGCCTTATTATTGAAATAAATGAATGTCACTCTTGTTGGGTAAATGTGATGGATTAATTTAAGGTAGAAGACGTTTTATAGTATATATATTTTTTTTTTAATGTGAAAATACAATTTTACAATCTCCAAAATAAAATAAGTATTTCTAAAGTATAAACAAAATATTCATGTCAATATTTTTCACAAAATTAGGTGGAAAACACTGGCTCATTTCTAATGCGGAAATATCAATTAAATGGCATTTTTACAGCAACTTTTGGGAATCAGACTTCTTTTTCATATTTCGATTGTTTTTTTTTTGTTTGTTTGGTTTTTTTTTTGTTGTTGTTTCAAAATGACACTGGAGAGAAAGACATTCATTTTTATGTAAAAAACAATGTGAAGTCTAGTAAACATGTTAACATTTGAAAAGTTAAGCCCCCAGAACATAATTAATTTTTGACAGGAGTATTTAAAAAATGGAGCAGCAGCTCAATAGACATATTGGTGAAGTGTCTGCAGGGATGCCAGTACTGCACCAGTCTGTTGTGCTGAAAAGTTGAGCTCCTGGTTTGCAATCTATGTTCCTCCTCTCATCTATGGTCCCAATCTCAGGGTAGTGAGACTGGGACCACAGATGGATCTCACGGATCCATCAATGGATGGATGGATGGATGGATAAGTGTTTTCAGGATGGAATAGCTTTAAAAGACCTACAAAAAAGAAAAAAAATGCACATACACGTGTGTGTTAGTAATTAGAAAGCCAACATTTTTTCTCCTAAGCAAGAAATGATGTAGAATTTGAAATGCCCTCTTAAGAGCTAATTAAGTATAATACATTGAGAATTAATTTTGTTAAATAAATTTAATTGTCAGCAAAAGTTTAATTAGACATTATGAGGTTGCTTGTAGCAGCAAATCCTGACTGAGGCCTTTCTGTCTCTCAGGAGTTTGCATGATTATTTTGAGTTTGCATGTTTGTTTGCATATTTGGTTTCTCTCCTTTAGCTTTTTATTTACTCATAGATTGATGTCTTAAAACATTTTATTTCTGTTAATTATTTCTGACTTAAAGTTAATAAAACACATTATTTAAGTTTAGAATGTTACATCAGACCAATAAACATTTTATTTCTATTGCACAAATATTGGCTCAATGAAAAGAGTGTTAAATATCTGCTTGAACGTTCTTTTAGTCTAACAAAAAAAGCCTAATCAGAATACATGTTCTGATCTATTAGATATGACTGTAAATCTCAGTATCTCTTGAGAACTTGGGAGTGCTTGAAAAAATCAAATTAATTTTCTTATGGGTCACTGTTTTCCACAATGTTTTAAGAGGATTTCCCCAATAAAGATAAAATAAAGTGTATATTCAAAACAACCAGTATTTGATATCTCTGTGTTATGTATTACTTCTTATTTTGCAATTCATACATTACCGTGACAAAATGGCATGTCTTTATGTTTAGCTTTTCATTTGGTTGGAAGCATGTAGTCGGCAGAATTACAGTTGCAAAAGCAGCAAAGGCCAGTTTTGATTTTTTTTCTGTGACCAAAAGGCTAAACAGTAATGCCGGGCAAACCTCTGAACACCAAATGTCATTAGGAAAGCCAATAGCACTCACATCAAATAACATACCCTGCAGGTAATGCCTATCACCACCACAGAGATGGGTTGATCATCTATCAGTCCATCCATTGTTTAAATGTGCTTGTTTGTTCAGGGTCACTGGTGGGCTGGGACCTGTCTCCTGCAGTCACTGGACAAAAGATAGACTTTTGTCAGGTTGATAGTCTATGACAGGCAACACAGAGACAGACAGGACAAACAGACCCCTTTGCCCCCTCTCAGAGGGACAGGTGATTTAGAGAGAACAATTAACCTAATGTGCATGGGTTTGGACTATGGGCGGTAGGAAAAGTCCCATGCATGAATAACCCCCAGTCCAGGATTTGAGGTCAAGACTGTTTTGCTGCTGGGATATTGCTGCAGTTATTTGCATGGTGGTGCAAACAACTGCACCACCATGAAGAATTTACCACCAAAAGATCACCCATTTGCAATCCTTTTAGTCCAGCCATTGTCCCTTGGAAATTAGTTTCTTCTCTTAACAATTTCCTTTCCAGTGCGGTGTTTTCATCTTAGTTCAGAGTTAGCTGGTTCATTCTTTGACCACGATACCTTTATTTCTGCCTTGAAAATAGTATTTTTGTTTTTTTGGCCGTAACACTTCTGTCTCATGTCTTGACTTAATCTGTCCAAATTAATCCTTCCAACTAGGTCTGACTTTGCAAGAAGCGATTTATGTTTATGTGGCTCATCTGGTAATGCATCCACTGCACAGAGGTTAAAAACTCCACTACAGCAATGCCTACTCAGTCCAGCTACTTTCTGCAACCCTCTATTTTGCTATATTTGTTCAATGTTCGCCACAGTGTTCTCATTTTCATTTTCTCTTATGAAAGAGCTGGATTTTATTTTCTTTGGCAAAATCCCAATGTGTTTTTTTATTTTTATGGTTCAACTGTACATTGTGAACCTGCGTCTTTTATATACCCAAAGCATTTATTCCTTTGGTATTTTTTTCTCTTTTTTTCCATTTGATCAAAAAACACATTCTTCACCTGGGCTGTGTTCAAAAGAGTATTCCTGAACTTTCTATTTCAGCTGTGCTTGGCAGTAAAAAAGGTCACCACCACCCAACACATCAAAGCCTGGTAAGCAATAAAAAAATTGTGCAAAGCTTGTGTTACACACAAACTTCATTCCCCCATTTCAGCGAAGCTACAACCGTGTGGTATTCGAATTTACGTCTTCATACAACTTCCTATAACATACGAGATGATGCTTATAACATGCAAAGTTCAAAGTAAAGAATGTTTTAAAGGATTCTTCTGAGTTAAAGGGTAACTAACCCTAGATCAACTTTTTTTGCTGATAAACTGTCTAAATAGGTTATTTAGGGTTCTATCTTTATGTTTCAGTGTGAATACTGACGTGTACATCACAGCCCTGCGTTGGAGTATAATACTATCTCACTCAGACACACGCAATAAGTCAGGAGTTGAAATTGAAATCACCGGCGTGGATGTGGCGAACATTGATCAATAGCGCTGCTCAGCTCGGCAAATGTGTGATTTATTTCCATTGTGGACACTGAATAAAATAGGTCTCCTGCTTTGACTACTGGCACTGGTGTAATGTAGGACGGACGACTGTGTCAGACTGGGTGCAGTGCTTAGGAAGTGGGTGAGGTTAAGGTCAGCACTCACTGCTTGCTCAAAACAGAGAAGGTTTGCAGTGGGGCTGCTGGGCAGTATTGTCATAAAAATCTCCAAAAACAACTTTGTCACCAGGTGTTTTTGTTTTGTTTTGTTTTCAACAAAAGTCACTAGAAGGGTCTTAAAAGTTGTAAAATATAGGAAGAGAGTGGACAATTTTGAAACAGTGATTTTTTTTTATCCCGATCACTGCCCGTCTGCTCTCATTCGTACATTTGTCTGAACGTCTACTTTGCCCACTTTGGCAGAATTTTTCAAATTTTGTCTGTGGTGGGGTTATGCTTTCACAGCAGGGTGGGATACTCTTTAAAGTAATTTGTTCAAACATGAAAGAATAGTAAAAATATCTCAAAATGTCAGAAGTAAAGGACTGTGCTGTAGAATTATTTGATCTGTTCATCCAATCAAAACGTTTTGGCCTTTTTTTTTGGAAGGTGGATAGCAAACAAACCTGACGCAGCCAAAAACCTGATTAATCATTGCCCAACCAAAATGGATCAATCAAGAATCTGCATAGCAGGGGAACTGTACCTATACTGTACCTAACTATCAAAATGAGTCAACTAAACACTCATTATAGCACTTATAGTGTCATTCTACCAGTTAAAAGTCCCCTGAAAGTTGATATTTGTTCCTTATCTAGATCTTTGTTGTTGTTATTGTTGTTGTTTTGTTGACCAACAAAACATTTTTGTTTTTAAGCATGGATTCATCCTGTGTTTGGTGGGGTTACTGTTTCGAACCCTGATTCAAATTGCTGGTGGTGGTGGCGATTGAAGCACTCTGTCCCAAAGCAGCCATGGCTACAATGTAGCTTACCACCATGTGCGTATGAATGGGTGAATGGCTGGTTGTATTGTAAGGTGCTTCGGAGTTCTTGGACTTGATAAAACACTATACAAGTGCAGGGCATTTACCATTCAAATTGTTTGGAATATATTTGCTCCTTTTTCCTCATTAAATGAATGGAAAACCAACAATATGCTAATCTAGCTTTCCATATATCTTGAGCCACCAGCAGATTACCCTGCAGGGTAGTCAGTGTCGTCTGCCAGCTTACTACCCAGATTAACCCCACTCTGTTTACTCTGTCTGCACCAGCTGCCCCACTGCTAATCTATCAACATTCTGATACTGCTGTTGCAGTCACTGTTTGCCTTTTCTCATGACTTACCCTGCATATTCATGCCATTCATTTCTCTTGAGCCATGTAAACTATATCTAAAGATTCAACCTCACATGGATTGGTTTATCTTACATTCTATGTAGAACATGCCATCTGTCTGACTTTGCCTCTTCAAAATAGAAATCTGCGCCTTGGGGGATTTTTGTAATACCTCTTGAGTAACTACACAGTTCATGGACAGATTACATGGTAGAATTTGATATTTGTATGAGGAGGCTTTGACATTCTAATAGAGACACTTGAAGAATTATTTGTGTTTTATTATTTTATTTGGGTTTTTATATGACCAACACAGCTTGGTGCCTAATTGATAAATGAAGGAAAAGCTAGACATAATTTTCAAATTTGTCAACAAAAAAAGTCTTAAATGTGTGAAGTCAATTTGTATGCTGCCCCATTTGCTTTGAACTAAATAAAATCAAGAGCAACAATTTATTTCTATATTACTTTGGTCAAACATATTAGATATTTTTCCACAATCTCGTCGCAATATTGTGAGATTTTTTTTATTCATTCATGCTGATGGATAAAAAAAAGCACTACTTTGCTTCCACACACATCTTTCACCCTTGTTCACAGGTCAGTTGCAGAATTTAGATCAGGGCTTTCTGATAGGTTCTCCAAAACATTGAGTTTGTTGTCCTGAAGCCTCTTGGTAGCTAATTTGGTGGTTTTGTTAAGACATTGTCCTTTTGAAAGATAAGTTCTTGTCCAAACTGTAATTTCCTGTCTGTCTTTAGGTGTTGCTATAATTTTGTTCACATAGGTTTTTTTCTCTGCCGTCTACTTTGAAAAATGGACCAGTTTCAACGGCAGAAAGACACATACACCATCTGATATTGCCACAATAATATTTCTGTGTCATGTTCATACACTTGAAAACTTACTTAAAAAATCCTTTTTATTAAGTGCATCTGCACAGTTATTTTCTTTTTATATTTTGTTTGAGTCATGTCTTCTTGCTCTCTAGGTGGACAATATGTTTTAGTACCAGATATATTTTATGGTGGATAATGACATTCTCATGGCAGTTTCAGCCAGCAACCTCAAAAGGTCTTTTGATGTTGTTCAGTCAGTGACCTAAACCTTTTGCACCAAAACATGATGAAACACAGGACCTTCCTGTTCTCTTCTTCGTCTTGAATGGTTATATGTGTAGCTTATATTTAAGATACATAACTTGTGAAGTTGCGCATTTCTCCTGCTAATGACTTAACTTGATTTATTTAGAATTTTTTATAATGTCACTCAATGTAGCAGAGGATGTGTGGCGTTTCCTTAAAATAAATCAATAGGCTTAATCCAGTCTGACTGAGCTGGGGCTTTTTTTGCAACAAAGAATGGAGAACAACCTTCAGTCTCTGGATGTGCCTAGGCTGAAACATACGACAGCTGCAATTTTGACAAATCTGGTTGTACAGATAATTAAATTTACAAAGTATAGAGTAGACAGACTTATTTATTCAACACTTTTCAGATTTAATTGTTTTGTAAAATAAATAAATAGAACCCATGCGCCATGTGTTTTTCATTTTACAATTATGCAGTACTTTGTTTCAGTATACCAAATATAATCCCCATAAAACAAAATGGGGACTCTGGCGTTGTAGCAGGACAAAATATGAGTAAAATTAGATATATAAATAGTTTTGCACTGCATTGTATTTCTGTTTACTGCTCAGACATTCAAATGTGTCACAAGTGCTCTGCAATCAGTCGTGTCTTTTTTGACATGCAAAAGACTCTGAGACCATAAGATCGACCCAACCCAAACAGATGGCAATCAAATTTTATCTTTGCACTGCCCAATTTGTTTTCAAAGGAGAAAAGAATAAAATTCATTTTGAAAGAATAGTACACATTTGCATTACGATGGTTTGTACAATAATTGGGGATGACCGTGATTTGTTGTGGTATCATTACTATAATGTTCTCAAAACTATAGGTTGATTGGTTAGTCGCTTTTTATTAAACCAGCCTTTTCATCTGTTTTTCAACAGGACAGCTATGTTTGTTCAGCATTTTTTCAAGTTTCTTTGTTTGCCTGTGCACATCATACCACATAAAAAGTTTGTGATCGGCTATTGTGGTGGTACAAATAGAAGATTATGCCTGTAGGCTGAATAAGAGGTCAGCACAGGCTGTCTATCTCCAAAGAACATCCTGTCTTCAACTAGAGCTCTCACGAGCATGCCGTGCACGCACAAACACAGCACACTTCATTTTTAATTCAATATGCAAATTGAAACTGCAGTTCATTTGCTGATGAAAGGGGATTCATGCTCAATTATATCTTAATGGGTTGGATATAACAGCTTGCTCAGGCCAACAGATTTTCATTAGATGATGTTTTTATTAGGTCAAATGTGTCTTAAATAACCTGAATTTACTAAAGTAAAAGTGAAATTATCTAACCTAGACCAAAGGGCTGCCTTCTACCTCATTTCACAACTGCATGCATGAATCAGCTATGTTGTAAGCTGGAAATTTCACAATTGCTGCATATTTTTATATTGCCCAAAAATTCTGTAAGTGCAATGTTACAATGTGTACCGTTTCCTTTTTTGAGACTTATTTATGTTAGAAAAAATAACTATTTTAGGTAGATAATCTGATTTCACACAAAGAGCAGTTTTCAAGTGATGAGTTCATTTATTAAGGGAAAAAAGATACCCACACCTGTAAAACTTAAATGCCCCAAACCTAAAGGTCAGGGTCGTCATGGCAACAATTGTTATGTGTGTGTTTGTGAAATTATGAACAATGAGCTTTTAAAATTGCTGTGGAGGAATTTTTATCCACTTTTTGCGCAGTGTTTTTTTTTAGCATGAATGTCTGGTTTTAAGCAATGCTACAGCTTCTCCATCAGATTTTAAGCCAAGACTCAAAGACTAAAATCTCTTGTTTTTATTTGAGCATTTTGGTAGTGGACTTTCTGTTGTGCTTTGGATCATTGTCCTGCTGCTTAATCCCTAGTCAAACTTAAGATAAATGGCTGGACATTGTTATTCAGGATTTTCTGGCAGAGAGCAGAATTCATGTCTCCATCAACCACAGTGACTCATCTAAGTACTGAAGTGGCAAAGCAGCCTAAACCTTCACACTACATCATGTTTCTAAACTACTGTGTGAGTTTCCCATATTTTCCCCAAAATCTTAGCACACATAAAATGCCAATGGCATACACTGACATTTGGTATTGCACCATAACAAAATGATTAAAAGATCAAGTGGTATGACTATCTTTGCAAGTCACAAAAATACATTAATTCAGGAAAATCTAGATAACTTAAGTTTTCAGCAACACCATAATGATGGTGATACTCTATGTAGTTGGACAGGTTTTTTTTAAATAATAATTTTATTCCTAAAAAAAAAAAAATCCACTAAGCTAAAATACATATATGATGAAAAAGCTAAATTTGTTTCTTCTCATTGCTTAGAATGATTGACACAACCTTTTAAATGTAAAGCATGCTAACCTTTTGGATATTTAAAGAAAATGGGAGAGGGAAACACAAGAATGTGTTACTTCCTTCAGTCCTTGTTTATTCTCCGCCAGCCACAAACTGCTCACTGATGACTGGGCGCACACTGCACTCTCTGTCAATACCATTATGTTGGAGGGGAACCCCCTGCTTTCAAGCTGGGCGGCTTGGTTGGCTCTTCTCACTATATGGCCTGAACAGCTTGAAAATTAGATATGCAGGAGGGTAGGTGTGGGGGAGGGGGGCCTAGCAGCACCAGCGTGAAACACAGGTAGTGTTCAATAGCAACAGACCAATGCTGCATTGCGCTCCTCCTGAGCAGGTCGGTCCGCCGAGGGACAACATCCACTCAGCAGTGTGTAGGAGGAGGTGGTGGATACTGCTGCTCACAAAGAAACAACAGAACAGAACGGTGTCTGAATACAAATCATTTCTGCTACAAAAACACATTGAAATTGTAGAAGGGTAATCTGAACCTCATAAAATACCACAAAAATCAATCTTTTTGGTAATTTTTGTCAGCCTTGAGCTGTTTTGTTGTTCATACATATATTGTGTAAACAGTTCTTCTTATACATCTTTCTGTTAACATAAGCTGGGTATCAACACGAAGATGAATACAAGCACATTAAAAAGTTGAATGGAAGGAAAAAGAGTGTTAGAAAAAGTTACATGATCAAAGGGTATTGATGTCAGTCTTGAAATGGTTGGGAAGCACAGTTCATTCAAGAAAAAAAACCAAAAAAAAAACTAACAAGTTGTGGACTCCAGCTAGATTCTGGAGTTCAAGATTTCTGACTCCAGCAGGCTCCATACTCCAGTGAAACATTCCTCACTGTTGCATGATTTTCGATTTGTGGATATTGGCTCTCATTGTGGCTCACTGGTGTACCAAAGTCTTAGAAATGTAATCATTTGCAGACAGACCTTAGTATACCTTTTTTTTTAAATTATTAATCTATTTGTGAGTCTCCATAGATGAGGTGCAGTTACATTTATTTTACCCTTCATGTGAATAAGGTTCTATTTTTATATGTTTTTTATTCCTAAAGTTTGTAGCAGCAGAACTAGAGTATGGCTATTGAAGCTAAGCATAAAAATCAAATGTGTTTTATTTCTGTCTACATAGAAAAGACACAATAAAAGAGTTTTCTTCATCTGAAACATTTCAACATTAGAAAAAAGGGATGCCAGAGGGGATTTATAAAGGAGCAAGCACACACAACTGTGTTTCCCTTGATCTCCACGTTTCTGATCAGGAAAATTAAAAAAAAAAGTATAACTATGTAAACAATAAAACCTATAGAACATGGTGATGCATTTAAAAACACCAGTAGGGTATGTTGTGGTCATGTGCTGCATTTGAGATCTTTTAATCTACTTCATGTTGCAAGACAGATTCTGTTTAAGTGATATTTTGATTGCATGCATATAGTACTAATCAGACCTGGGAATATTTAGTGATGTTCAACTCCAAAAGTCTTTAAGTCATAATTTAAGTCGGTAGGTCAGGGAAGGAATTAATTTGCACAACTTTTATTTTAAAAATGTAAAAGAAGAGACAAACTACATTTTTCAGTCTGTTGTAAAAAAAATTTAAAAAAACATTATTATTGTAATCATTATTATTATTATTATAATTAGATTGGATTATTATTAATTCTACGTATATAAATCACTGATTGCTACTCTCCTAAAACTTTATTCTGGCTTTTGATTCGGCACCCACAAGAGTTTCAGTGAGACCCGTTTGGCGAGCCCTTCATAAACTTTCTAGAAGCGCCCCTGTTTATAAGAAGGACCGGAGCTTTTCTGCACTTGCCCCGGCGAAAAAGAGCTGCACCAGCAGAAATCCTGCCTGAATCCTGCATGCACTGACTCGTCTTAGAGCCAGATCGCTCCTTTTCTCCCCCGTCGCTCTTTGTCCCCCTGTATGAATATGTGAATAAAGATATTTCCCCACCAGGAGCTGTCAACGGCCGGGACAGCAAGCCATTTAATCTTCCTATGACAGGAGATAGGGGCTGAGGTCTGTCCATGGTAACCGACACACACACACCCACGCACGCACGCGCGCGCGAACCCATACACAGAGAGAGAGAAAGGGAGAGAGAGAGCGACCCAACACCGCCTCTCCTGTTACAGCTCGGCGATCGAGTTACGGCGAAAATGTTGCAGTAGCGCAGAAGAGAGATAGAGTGTGTGTGTGTGTGTGTGTGTGTGTGTGTAAGAGAGAAAGACTGCAGCATCACCGGAGACCGGAGGCAGCAGCAGTCCCGAGCAGTGCAGGTGAGAGGGAGGGGAAAAAAGAGCTGGAGGAGGAGGAGTGAGCGAGTGAGAGAATGCGGGACTCTTGGAAGAAATACGCATCTGCTCTCGGTCCACCACCGCTGCACGTTTGCTTCCATCTACCCATCCATCCCTAGGACGGAATACTCTAATCTATGCCGAGTAACGGGGCAATCCCACCAAAATAGGGGGACACAACAGTTTTATTTTTTCTTTTATTCTGGTGGGGAGAAACGATTTGAAGAAACTCGCTCTCGTCCTCTTCTTCTAACTTGCGTAAAGGAATCTGAGTGCTTGGCACGTTGCTCCACTGCGGGAAACGCGGAGGGTTCAGAAGGTAAGAAAAAAAAGACTCAGCAGAAGCCTCTTTTTTTCGCAAGCAAAGCTTTGTGATCATTTTTGAGCGTCTGTTTTTACCCCGAACTGATTGGTGTGTCTTTTCTAAAAAAAATCATTTCTTCTTTTTCTCGCTTCTTTTGTGTAGTGGTGCTGCATTGCAGTTTCTTTCTGAAAAGCCTCTGTCCCGAGTGTGACTGGAATCAAAAAAACTTCCAAATGGGCATTATAAATTGATAAGAGCCTCTTCAGGATATCCCTTATGGCTTAAAGAAGAATGTAAAGAGTGAAGTGGATTTAATCACAGGTTGATTAATAGAAAGCATGATGGACTTTTTTTTTTTTTTTTTTACATCCTTATGGCTTAAAGAAGCAAGTAAGAATGCAGAAATATTTTTATAGAAGTTGAAAACCCACCACCGAGTGTAGGAGGAGAGAATAAAAAAAGACAAGAAAGAAAGGATCTGCTGAAGTGAACTACACTGAAGCTTTTTCCCGGACCCCAGGCGGCAGTCCGCAGAGAGCGATAGAGAAGGTAAGAAAGGATAAATCAGACACCCACGCTGTGAAGCTGCACCAGACCACAAAACACCAGTAAACTAAGAGAGGAGCCCACAGCTGGGGAGTGAGGAGGAAGGAAGCAAAAAGGAGCCATGCCGAGCCTTGGTGCAGTGCACTCTGTAGTGTTGCTGCTGCAGCTGCTGACTCAGCTACCGGCTGCCGACTCAGCTCTCCGGTACCGGGTGGCGGAGGAGGGCCCGCCGGATGTGAGGATAGGCAGCGTGGCCGCCGATCTGGGTCTAACGGCGGGCACTGGCAGTGGAGACGTCACCTTTGCCCTGGAGAGCGGTTCAGAGTACTTCAAGATCGACAACGTGACAGGTGAGCTGACCACAGGCCCAAGACGCATAGACAGAGAGAAACTCCCACAGTGCCAGATGATCTTCGATGAGAATGAGTGTTTCTTGGACTTTGAGGTGTCAGTTATAGGACCACTGCAGAGCTGGGTAGACCTCTTCGAAGGTCGAGTTGTCATCACAGACATCAATGACAACACGCCTTCCTTCCCCTCACCTGTCCTGCAGCTCTCAGTTGAGGAGAACCGCCCCATTGGCACTCTGTACCTGCTTCCCACAGCCACAGACAGGGACTTTGGGCGGAATGGCATTGACCGCTATGAACTTATCCAAGATAATGGAGCTGGGTCAAGTTCAACGAGGCGCACAGCAGGAGGAAACCCCATTACTAGAGTGGATGGACTAGACCGCAGGGGCAGAAGTGGTGATAGTGGAGGAGGAGCGAGGAGTAGTGTGTTTGAGCTGCAAGTAGCAGACATACCAGATGGTGAGAAGCAGCCTCAGCTCATTGTGAAGGGCACATTAGATCGAGAGCAGAAGGACTCATATGAGCTTGTCCTCAAAGTTCGAGATGGAGGGAACCCACCACGTTCCTCCCAAGCTCTGCTCCGGGTTTCTATAACTGATGTGAATGATAACAGTCCACAATTTGAGAGGTCCACGTATGAAGCTGAGATGACTGAAAATGCTCCTCCAGGCACACCTGTTCTCCAGGTCAGAGCCTCTGACCGGGACATTGGAGTAAATGGGCAGGTGGAGTACGTCTTCGGAGCTGCTACGGAAAATGTCAGGCGACTCCTGCGGCTGGATGAGGCAACTGGTTGGTTGAGCGTTCTTCACAGGATTGACAGGGAAGAGGTGGCCCAGCTGAAGTTCACAGTGATGGCCAGGGACCGGGGTCAGCCTCCAAAGACCGATCGCACCACAGTAGTCTTGGCCGTTCGGGATGAAAATGACAATGTTCCAGTTGTGGAGATCAGAAAGATTGGACGAATCCTTGTACGGGATGGGGCTGCGCTGGTGCCAGAGAACGTTCTGGTGGACACGCCTGTTGCTCTGGTTCAGGTGTCAGATCGAGACCAAGGAGAGAACGGGGCGGTGACCTGCACTGTGGTAGGAGATGTCCCATTCACTCTGAAACCAGCAGGCGAGACACTACTCCCACCTCCACCTGCAGATGAAGCCTTTGACAGGTAAGCTAAACTAAAGGTAACCCTTCAAAGTAACACTTTGGATCAGTCAAGCATAACATTATGTCCAAGAAATTGTACAATGCATAGCAAGTTGCTGATGCATTTTTCTAGTGATCACAATTTCGCTCTAGTCAAGCTTGCAAAAATCCTTACATTTGTTCATTTTTCCTGCTACCATGCATCTACTTTGAGAATACAAAGCTCACCCGTGGTCTAAGCTATCCCAACCACTTACAGGTGTCACAATAATGCTTTAACTTCTTGCAGAGGCTATGGTTGATCTGTGTATGTTGAATTGTTGCAAACAGATTTATAAAACCCACACTGGGTTTCTGTTATTAATTCCTTCACTCAATAATCAATAAGTCTGCAACTCATATTAAATCTTCTAGGAAGATGCTCAGATACCTCAAAGTACATGTGTCTGAAAATGTATTCCTTCTGAAAGATATGAAGCTTCAACAAAGTTAAAAGTGACTGGTTTAAAATTAAGGATGTAGAAACTTTAATGAAAAATGAGAGCTTACACTTATTGTAATTGTAGAAGTATCATTGAGTACCATATTGGAATTGCCAGCAAATGTTTTAAACAGGGTGTTATAATATTTTTACACCCTTTTGCACCCTGCCCTCTGCTCTTTAAAGTGAGGTGCCTCAAGAACTCTATGGGAATTACAGCAATGTCACTCATCTGCTAATGCTGCAGAGTGGTTAAGCTGTCATCCAGTCTGTAAACTTTGGTTAGAAATATCTATGGAGGTGAAGGGATTTACATTTTTTAATGTCACTTTTGCTTCACAGACTCCAAATGTCAAAGCTCAGTCATTTGTGAGAACATTGCCTAAAGGCGTGAGGGTGAGAAGTCATGGCCCCTTTTGGGTTATTAACTGCCCTCAAACACTATAAGACCTGCACAATGAGACTTGTGATTTTCAACCCTAGGGTTTTCCTTCACTGAAGAAAATCACTAAAGCTTAAATCATGTGAGTGTTCTATCAAAATCAATAGGGTAATTTGATTAAAATGTCACAGTCACAGATTTTTTTTTTTTTTTACTAAGAATGTCTCAGAAGATTGCAGCAATCATTCACAGTCTTTGAAATGATTGTATGATAAAGCAAAACAAATTATTAAATAATTTGCTCAAATCAATATTTTTTCATTAAGTGAAATAATTAACTATAGTTTCTTAATTTATTAACATTTGTAGATAATTAGCAAGCAAAAACTCCATTCAAAACATTATTATAAAATTCTAGCAGGTAGAAATCTACTTTATCACAAGCATATCAGAAGGCGTTTTTTAAATTAGTTGGACATATCTGAATACATTATGACCTCAAGTTTAATGAAATCAAACTTATCAAGTATTTGACTATTTTATGTTGTATCATACACTGTAAATAACACTAAACATCAAAAGAACAACCAAATGATGAAAGACATAGCAATGACCTTGTTTGACCACATTAGGGAACAAAACAGATATTGTTTCCTTTTAAGGCAGCTTCTGTACTGATGATATCTTTTCTTTCATCTGTCTCCACAGAAACAAGAAAAAATATTTCTTGCATACTTCAGCCTTGCTGGACTACGAGGCCACAAAAGAATACAGTGTAACCATTGTGGCAGTAGATTCTGGCAGCCCCAGTCTATCCAGTAACAGTTCCTTGATGGTGCGGGTGGTAGACATCAATGATCATGCTCCAATCTTTGCCCAGAGCAATGTGGAGGTCCACTTTGCCGAGAACAATGGACCTGGTGAAAGGGTCGTCACTGTAGTAGCCACAGATGCAGACAGTGGCAAAAATGCTGAAATTGCATATTCCTTGGATCCTGCCTCTAACGGACCTTTTTACATAGATGCAGATAATGGAGATATCCGAGCTACAGGGATTCTTGACCGTGAGCAAAGAGAGAGGTATGAGTTGCGAGTAATTGCAAAGGATAAAGGAACGCCCTCTCTGCAAGGCTCTGCAACAGTTGTTGTACAAGTGACTGACCGTAATGACAACGCACCAAAGTTTGTTCAAGAAATCTTCACGTTCTATGTAAAGGAGAACCTGCTCGCCAACAGTCCAGTCGGCATGGTTACAGTGACCGATGCAGACGAAGGTGAGAACGCGGAGCTCAGCCTGTTCATAGAGGTAGACGGGGCAGATGGAAAGACGACGGGGGACAAGGTGGAGGGAGAAGATAGCAGGAATGAGCGAGAAGAGTTATTCTCCATTGAGAACAACACCGGAACAATCTTTTCTGCTGCATCCTTTGATCGTGAAAAGCTTTCCACATACACCTTCCGTGTTCGGGCTGTGGATGGAGGGGAACCCCGGAAAACTGCCACTGCCACAGTCTCGCTTTTTGTGACAGATGAAAATGACAATGCACCTTCGATTACATCTCCCGCCAATGAGTCCTACACCCTCCTACCACCTGCCAGCAGTGCTCGCACCATTGTCAGGACTGTAACGGCCATAGACTCAGACACTGGACCAAACGCTGACCTTCGCTATGCATTAGTGGGGGGAAATCCATTCAGACTATTTGAGATTGGCCACACCAATGGAGTTATCACTCTAGCAGAGCCTCTGGAGCGGCGCCACAGAGGTCTTCATCGCCTGGTTGTACGAGTCAACGACAGTGGCATCCCTTCGCTTTGTGCCACCGCACTGGTTCACGTCTTCATCAACGAGAGCTTGGCGAATGCCACCCTAGTGGATGCACAGGTAACTTTTATGCTTCAATATATGTTATTTCAAACAGATTTCTCAATACTTACACATACATACAAGCTTTAAACAACTTGTAATAGTCAGAAATAATTGGAGGTTTCTGTGTCATATCTATTTGTATACTGCTGAAGGGTGGTGATGATAGTACCTGTGCAAATTATTTATTTGGTAACATTATTTACATGGTAATGTTACATCTTGTAGCCTTCACAATGTTGTGGTTTCAAACAAAAAACTGGACACATATACATAATTCTGTGTATATTTGCTCAAGATTGAAAACACTTTCTTCTGGCAGTCTGCTTTGTAGTTTAGACTGTTCCTAGAGCTTGTTCTTTGTCCGGTATGTATTATTGTAATGGCTGTGTGGTTCAAATAACTGTTATGACTGAAGTGGTTCTTTTTTATGGTACATTGAGCTCAGAGCTGAGCGCTTTAGGTGTGGTTGTGTGTATATGCATGTGTCAGAGCAAGAGAGAGTGTGAGAGAGCATTAGGGTTAAGTCTTTAGGAGAAGCAAGAGGGAGGAGGATGAGTCTGTCCCAGTTTTGGACTTGTTATAGAGCATGCTGAAGTATCTTTCATCATTTGAATAGAATTTCAAGCTAAAGAAGTTTCTCTTCACTATATTCCTAATTATTGATTAGTTTTTGAGGTCAGTAGCTTGTTAGATTCAGTTCTGAGTGCAGCAGGGTCAGTATTTGTTTAGCAAAACTAATTTTTGCTAAAATGGAAAAGGGATCTGTAAAAGTATTTGCCATCATTATTGCATAAGTCTATGTGGTCTCCTTGAACAGAAGACTTTAACATAAAATTATAACTGAATTGAAAGAGCCACCCCATCTGCAGAGGTAATTGACAAGACTCAGAGACATTACTGAAATACTAGAAATAACTAGAACATTATGTATTCCAATTCAGCCTATGCCTTGCTGGTTTAAATCTTTCCTTCTGCTCCGCTCTCGCATTAATTGAATCTGCCTCCAATTATGGTTTAAAAATGTTCAATTAAGCTATAAATGCTGGCAGGTTATAATTACTGAAGCTTAATCTCTGGTGTGGAAAACAGGTAATTTGTATTGACTTATAATTAAATTGTCTCAATGGCCTTGTAGTTCCTTTGTTTGTTCTGAAACAAAAAACTTGTGGTTTTGAGTCACATTTAAGACTTGGTTTTTGACACATTTTGCTTGTATTTCCTACAAGCATACAAGGTCTTTATTTGTCAGGTCTGTGCATGCAAAGACCTACGACTTTAACTTTGTCGTAGCTTGGAGACATTTATGAGGAAGGTGCATTTAATGTAATTTATGGGGGGCAAGGAGGATTTAATAATAAAATAATACTTAGTTAGGCTTAGACCACAAAAGAGTACAATCACAAAACACAGCAGACTGGGATAAACTTGTGGAGGTTTAATGCAAGGTTTGGATATTAAGCAGTATTCCAATCTTTGATTATTTTTGTAGCATATCATTCAATCTATCAGCTTAATATAGAAAAGGTATTGCACGGGTGCAACCCTCCCAAAACATGGCTTTCCACCGCAACTGGAGGAGAGCAATTTTCCGAGAGATAGCCAAGGCGCCTTTGGTTACTGAAGGACTTGTGCCAGAGCAGTTATTAGTTCTGCACTCAACAAATCTGACCTTAATAGAAGAGGGACAACAATAACACAGTTGCTGAAAGAAAGGCATCAAAGTCCCGTAGGTAGTTTGCCACAAGACAAAGACACTAGACAAAGCCCTCATTAGTTTTGGCAACCCGGTCATAGAATCATTTTATTTAAAGAGGCAGTATTATGTAAAATCCTCTTGTTGAGCCTCATGATATGTTGCAATATTATTCCCATCAAAAACAATACGTAGTGTTGATTTTTTTTTTTCATGCATATTTGAGAAATCCTTTGATCTTCTGTGGCACCCATTAAGCTACGCAAAACACTTAGTGGAAGCGAGCAACACCTTTGACAAAGCTCCTCCTGACAAAGCTCCTCCTGAGCTTTGTCAAAGGTGTTCAAGGCAGTTTCCTATCTTCTAAGCCTCTGCCTCACAGTGCACCCTTCTCCTGCATCTTCATCACTCAGTTCCTTCAGACTAACCAGCAACAACTTGCAAATACCTGGTGGATCTGAACATCTGCTGAGTTCATTCTGAGCTTCTCCTTCTTGGTAAAAACATTGTTAAAGTGTTGATAGAGGAACGATGCTGTGATGACTTCTTGAAGGCAGTGTGTCAGATAGAGGAGGAGTTTCTTAAAAAGACAATTTCAAGGCGTTGAATTACAAAGTCAAATTTCTTGTAATATTTTATATTACAGTATTTTTTTTAATAAAAATGAAAGGTAACATGTTATTTGATTGTGATATAAAATGGGACTATGTGCCTGAAAATACATCATACTCCCCCTTTATGAGCTCACAAGAAATAGAGGTTTATTTCCCTTTGTCTGGCCCACACAAATGACCATTACTGTACAGTTCAAAAGCATTTTTGTCAAAGTCAATTAAAATGTTTGTAGCATAGAATGTGAACACATGTTTGAAGTTGATGTTTGTCTTATTTTATGCCCTGAGGTTCTCCTAAAGGCAGCCAGGATTGCAATCTCCAGGAACTCACTCATTCAGTAAAAATCTGTTTGCTTCTTATACCTTGTAGAGTTTGTCGACTATCACAAAGCAAAACAGCTAAAACTGGTGTCTCGGATTTATGAGAAACCATGATCCTATTTTGAATGAGGCTACGTTTCACTTAAGAGTCTTTCAGTGAAAGCCTTTCAGATTTTTTCGAAGAAAGAGAAGCAAGTTAGTACCGATAGCACTTGTAACATTTCATCACTTATTAGGAAGAGCACCTCATGCGTGTGACACTGAAAAGTAGAAAAAGAAAAATCAAGGATGTGAGGATTAGAAGAGAATACTTAGTAAGAGGTAGAATTATCTGCAGCGTGCTTAAATGGCTGCGGCTATTAAATCAAACAATAGGGTGTAATATGGCTAAGCTGGTCTGAAAGCCGCCATTGAGTACAACATGCACAGTTTAGTTTGATTGTAGGAAGGAACTTTGTGGCGTAATTGAGTAGAAGTCATTTAAGACAGAATACCTCCATCTCATAATGAAGTCAAACTGGGTGGTGGACGGATGCCAGATGCAATTAGGGAACGAAAACGGCTGCTACCGCTGCACCACGGCAGCAGAAAATTACTCTGCTCTTTTCTATCTAACCGTACTGGGCAAATCACATGTTTGGTAATTATCTGTAATATTATGCTGCAGGCTTTGAGCTCGAGAAAGTGGAAATTGACATTCTGGACCTTGTGTGTCATTGTTGTCATTTGAATACCTTTGAGGAAGTCTGCATATCAGAGCCGGGCTGCATGGATAAGGTGATTGATGCTTTTCTACTTGTATTCAGGGATCCTCTGCAATTTGGAAAATTTGAAATTTCATTTACAAGTTTACATGTCTGGATAAGCATGGTAGAGAAAATAGAGTAGGGAACGTATCTGTATCTCCACTTTTTGTTTCCTGCTTCATTTTCTAAATCCATTCATTGGATTTTTCACTTATCTATCTATCTATATGTTTGTCTACCTACCTATCTATCCCTCAAAACCATGCCCTCTTTGAGGAAATATGAGGTATATTCATTGTGAACTTTTGTATTTATCCTTCATACAAATATTGGCAAAAATGAACTAGAAACTCTGGAATTTGGAGTCTTCGAACATATAGAATTTTGACATAGAAATGTGTAGAAAATCTGCGTATTTGTTCTTGGATTAGAATCTCTGTCTTCAGCTTTTTTTTCTATGTGTTGATTAACTCCTCCTATGTTACTTTCATACAACAAAGAGCAGTTGTTTGAAAGAGACAGCAGTACTGCATCAGTCATATTTCCATCATCTGTGGTAACATATCAATAACTTAGTCCTTGGAGAGTGGAGCAGAGAGCCAGTCATGCTAAGTCCAGTGACAAGAAAGCACACACAGCAGAATCAAAGAATCCACTGGGATTTCAGAATGCATCAGAAGCCCCGGAAACATATGGTTCCAAGACTTTACCTATAGACAGAAATTGTCTGAACTTGGCAGTTGATGTTGGACTATATTTTTTGCACACTATCACACATGCAGGAGTTTACTCACACACGTACCCTCCAACACTGTTTATGCTTTCTGTATGTCTGCACACTCAACTTGTTCTGAACTGTCACATAGTGTGTGTGCGGAAAAAGAGTGAAGCATACCCAGCAGAATGAGAATGGATAGGAATACTGCAGGCACCAAGAGGAGCAGAGGGGTTGTGATGGGAGGAGCAGAGCTTGGCAGAGAAGCACCTCTGCAGTGGAAGCAGAACAATGGACTAAAACAAACACAACTCACTAACAATTTAACTTAACTCAGAGATGGATGGGGTTGACACAATGAACGTATCACAGTGTCACTCTGAGCTCGGGGATGGGGGGAACAAAAGGAAGAGAGGGCAATAATGTAGCTCCTCTATGTTTGTCTCAGATAATCTAATAAGCCAGTTCCACAGCGCAGTCATATAAGCAAATTCTCTGCTGTATTACTAATACTGCAGCTTGTGCAGAAGTTATTTTACTTGGCCACTTCAAAGCACTGTGCCTCAGTCACTCTCCTGTACATTCATAAAAGCCTTATTACCACCAGTCTTATTTGCAGCAGGGATTATAAGAGTCTGTCATTCCTCACCTATCCGGGCCAAAGACTTTGTCGTTTGAGCTCCCAGACAAGGTGCAGGCTGGGAATGAGTTGTCACACTAACGGACAGCTTACACTTGGTGTGAATTTATATAGACCATGCACAGGCATCACTGTTTGAGTTAGTGTTTGGGTATACATAATGACTTTGACGAACAAAGTTTTCTCAGGTTATCTTCTGAAATAAAACTCTACAGCCTTGATTGATACAGTCTGTATTAGGTTAAGCCAAAAGATATGGTTTGTTATTTTCTGCAGGAGTGGGGTTTTGTTATGTTCTGGATTCAAAAATAGTGTTGCTCAAATGAATGAACTTCAATATTAAAGTCTGTGTTTTTGTGTTTCTATCTGCATAATGATTTCCACAACATTTTTAATATTCCAAATATTTGTTTTATCAAGAACTCATAATACTATGTAATGAGTGCATTTTTGTTTTAGTATAACCCACAAACTTTGGAGCAATTAAAATTTCTTATGACAACCTTTTTTTAATTGACTTTTAGCACACATTGTCCCTTAGGATCTTATTTGTATTTGTATGTCCTTTTACCCCACTAGCAGTCTTTGTTATTTTAGTAGCCTTTTACGTTCTTTTCTCTGTCCTATGTTTGGTTTTTGATTTTTTATTTTTTATTTTGTCTTTTATGCCTTTTAAGTTGATCCTTCTTTAAAGCATTTTATATAGCTTATAGAATTGGAAATAAAAAAACAAAAATAAAAAGATATTCACCTTGAATTTCCTCTAATGAACCCAAGGACCATTAGGTCTGTTCTGGCTCAAATGTAGTTTTAGGGGTGTGGGCTATTTGTTAATACTGGTGTGTGATCTGAGTTGAGGCTTAGAAAAGGAGCAGTTACTTTGCTTGACAATGTATTAGCCTCCTTTCATCTTTCTTCTGTTTTTCTCTTTTTTGTTACTTTTAAAGCAGGGGTGCCCAAGTCCAGTTTGGGAGCCCACAAAAGCTCCTATCCTGCAACTCACAGGTGCATTCTTTTTCCAACACAGTGAAATCAAATGAATAGCTTGTTACCAGGCCTCTGCAGAAATGAATGACATGGTGGTGAGGAAATCAAGCCATTTGATTCTGACGTGTTGGAGCAGAGATGCATCTAAATGTTGGAAGATAGGAGCTCTCGAGGCCTGGACTAAAATGTCAAAACATCATAGTAAGTTTGATCTCAAAAAGATAATGGTAGCAAAAACAAAAGGACCATTCAAATTACTTACATTTATTAAGAGAAAAATGCTATATAAACCAATTTGGTGGTCTGTCAAAAAGTAAAAGACCCATAAATATTATAACTAATCATGCCACCGATGGTGATGTCATCTGTCATAAAGCTTTTGTGAAAACTTTCAATGAGTTGCTTACATTGCCTGTGCAGATACGTTGACCCACTCGTCTTAGTAGAACTGTATTTGCTTTGGCTACACTGGAGAGTTTAGAATCATGAATTACTTGTTTAAGATTATCACAATTTTATTTATTTGCATAGTAATTTAATTATTATTTTTATGAATACTTTTATTTTATCTTTTCATTAATTGACATGTTTGTGTATTTTATGGCATAGCCCAAATATGCTAGAGCTTATGGTCACAAGCAGATGTTGACATGTTTTTTTGGGATTTTCTGGTTGGGTGCAGAATTAAGATGGGTGAATTGAACCAGGTTAGTTTTGGTTAACTTTCTTTTTTTCCTATGAGAAATGAAATAAATGTTTAAAAACTAATTTTTGTGTTTACCTAGCTTATCTTTACTTGATTTTTAAAAAAAAATTATGATAATTTTAGTTTGAGAAAAAAGCAAAAACAGGAGAAAAGACTGAATATATTCTGATAATGGTTAATAAGTCAGACAAGTCAAACACATTTACGTTACTGAAATGAATGGAATCACTACAATGTCCCAATCAGAAGTGTGAGTGTGTGTGTGTCTGTGTGTATACTATCTCAAACAAATATGAATATGTTATTGAAATGGATTTACAACAAAAAAGCTGTTAGCTTACAAAACAAGCTGAAGACCCTGAGAAGGCCCAAAGAAAAAAAGAGCTTAAAAATCATTAAATAGAACATTACATGTTTTAAACATCCTCCTTTTATTCCATCCTTTGAATTCTCGATGCAAAAATTGTGAAAACAAATCCTTAACCAATCCACGCCTACACTATCGCTTACAAAAGGGATATTGTTTATTGATGAGACAGTAGATGTGTTTGTGCCTCAGGATGAAGTCATAGTCTGCTTCTTGTCTTCATTTTCACATTTATTGACTGTTTTTTCTTATTTAGCTTCTCTAGCTGCTCCTGACCTCAGGATCTAAAGTTTCCTCAAATTTTTTGCAAATATGATTTCATGCAGTCTAATCCAATACATTCCTCATACTTGCTGCAGATGTGATACGATAAATTTGCAGAATTACAGGAGCAACCTGAAATGCTGCAATTCGAAGGCAAGAGCAATTACATATTTAGTGACACTCTATGTTTCTGGGAATAACTGAGAAGCTCCCACACTAAACAGAATGATAAGTTTAATTACGATGAAAATGCTGTTTGATGTATCTCTGTGGCTCACACCAACTGTGCCATCTCTTCAGAATGATATTCTGGGATTTTCTTTTCTTTTGCTTTTATTAATATGCAGTTTGTTTAATCTTGTTTATCTTTCTTTCCGTTCCAAGGTTGCCCGTAGCCTGATGGCCCCACTGTCTTTAGACATCGCCGGGGACCCAGACAGTGAACGTGCGTTGGGAAAGCAGCGCCTCAGCGTTGCCATTGGCGTCCTCGCGGGAGCAGCAGCAGTTATCTTGGTGATTCTTCTTGTGGTCACAGCCAGGCAGTGTGGTGCGCAGGGCAAGAATGGCTACGAGGCCGGAAAGAAGGAGCCAGAGGAAGACTTCTTCAGTCCGACGGGGGCTCAACCACAAGCCAGCCGAGGCAGTGGATCTGACCGTGGTCGCAAACCGCGGCGAGATAAACGTGGCGGAGGCGGTGGAGGCACAGTTGGAGGTGGAGGGAAATCGGACAGATCTCTATACAGTGGCATCGTCACAGTCAACGGCCTGCGTCGTCACGTCAACGATGATGATGAGGAGGAACTGAGCAGTGCTAGTGAGCGCCTAGCAGCCCGCTACTGTGCTGTGGATGGTGATCCTGGCAGCCCACGAATGGGCGGTGGGAGAAGACACCAGTCAAGCCCCGATCTGGCTCGGCACTACAAATCCAGCTCGCCTCTCCCTGCAGTGAATCTCCAGCCTCACTCGCCCCCGGCAGAGGGAAAGAAGCACCAGGCGGTCCAGGAGCTGCCTCCCTCCAATACCTTCGTGGGCAGCGGTGGGTGTGTGGGGAGTGCCGGCTCCAGTAGCAGCAGTACTGGAGGAAGTGGCAACGCAGATGCCATGTCCCTGGGATCAGACCAGTGTTCAGATTACAGCTGCCAGGCTGCAAACAAGTACAGCAAACAGGTAGGACCTCTGGAGTGGGATGATGTGGATTCCCAATAGCACTTTGAGACTCTTTCCTCAATTTGCATTGCCCTGAAAAATATTATTTTACAGTTGAGTACATTACAACCACATATTGTAATGTTTATCATTGAAATTTATTCTATACATTCACACAAAGTAGTTCATAACTGTGGACTGGAACAATTATTCTCTATATTTTCTTACATATAAAGTTATAAAAAGTGTGGTGTACTTTTATATTCAGCTTTATATCCAGCAGGAACAGGGAAGCTAAGTTTAGATGTAATTTATTATTATTATTTTAGGTCAATAGCCATGTCTTGTTCTGGCCCTAGTAACACAAAGAGTCCCCATAGCATGTTCCTGCCACCACCATGTTTTATTGTGTGTTTTTGAATTATAGATTGAACAGATATCTGTAAGAAGTTCTCGTGAGGTGCTCTGGGTGATGGTGGCAACATAATTGTCCTGTACCTCAGACACTTACCATTTATCCTACTGTGCTGCTGAAAAACTGCTCTACAACTTTATCCCTGATACTTCTGCTGTGTTTTCTGGAAGTCGTGAGACTGTTCAATAAAACCTTCCAGCAAACATCTGAGGCCTTTACAGAACATCTGGATTTCAAATGAAATTAAGTCACACTCACAGCTGGGCACTAGATTTTATTTGATAGAGGTATCAGATTAAAAGATAACATAAAGAAAGTACTCAAACTTTGTTTTTTTTAGAAGTTTTTATCATTTTACAATTATGTACTACTCCGTGTTGTTCTGTCAAAAGATAACCAAAATCTATTGAAATTTGGTATTTGCACAAAAAGTGAAAAAGTTCAGGGGGCATAAATTATTTTTCAAGGTAATGTCATCTCTCCTAAAAATCTCAGAAGGCTCTCTTTCTGACTTTTTACCCACTCTGCAGCTTCCATCATGGCTTCATCTACTCTCACTCCCACGTCTGCTGACACTCGTCCTGCACACCCCATCACTAATGTCTACAAACCATTTTATCTTCACAAAATAGCTGTCAGAAAGAGTGTGTGCCCGCATGTGTTGGTGTCACCATCCTAGGCTTTTGAGCGATACGCTGCTGTCAGAGTTTGTGTGTGTTCTGTGTCAAACATTAGCCCCGTTTTTTGTAAGATCCACTGCAGGGCACATGAGTCAATGTAGCCCGGGGATATGTGAATATGGACTTCTGCATTCATGCACAGTTCTGTGCATTCATATGTGAGACTGTTAAAATAAACCCCTGATGAGCTAAGTTAGAGCAAAGACATGCAAAGGAGGAGGAGATCACCTTATCCCAACAGAGTAATTGGCCATTCTGTGATTCTGTGTCCCTTTTCAAGGTGTTGCTCCATAAAGAATATCAGTTGCATAGATAATGGATGCAGTGACTTTGGTGGAAGCCACAGGAGACTGCAGTTAAAAGCTGACAAATAAACGGTGCACAGAGACGGTCAGTCAGCCCACACACAATATTACACAGACACAGGAACCATCTATCACTGAAGACATACCGACACAGCGGGGGTTTGTCTTGTCCATGGGGAGTCTTCACAAGAGTGATATTTGAGCGACAGCTAACCCTGCTTAAAGGGGCGGCGTCTCATTTCCTTGACAGACAGCTCTACGTTTATCCAGCTTGTGCTTTGGCGGGCCTGGGGAGGGGGGAAATGCTGATGTGGTCATTAAAAGGGAAGGAGAAGAGCTTCTTAGGCTAATCAATTCATACAGGGGGTACTCTGATCCTCCTCAAACATACCGCGCACACATACGGGGCCGGCCGCTTGTGCACGCACATATGCATACGCACACAAAACTCCGGAGGTTAATCCATTACGGAGTCAATCCTCTTAATCTGCCATTCCCTGGGAAAGAAACTGCTTACTGGGGGAGTTTTGGCACTCATGCTTTACGTGCTCTCAAAACATGCCAGCACACATAGAGAGGCACGCAGACACACAAACTGACAGTGTAATGAATTATTGATCACATGGGGTAATTAACTACCCTCGGTAAAGTGAGGGTGCCCCCCCGTTCCTCCCCTTCTACCACTCGAATCGTCACAAGCCAGGGGTTTCAGCCACAGCTCAATGCATGTGTGTTAAAGAGCTTGTGCACTGAAGCGTGACCTTGCTCACCTACATTTCAGAATTGGTTAATTCGTACACTTTAGAGACACTCGCAGGTTTCTGGGTTCCTATCTCAGAGCTTGAGGGATTGCTTATTTTAAAAACTCATATGCATTTATACATAAATGAATGTGGGTAACAGAAAGACCTAGGGAGTAATAGGTGGCATACATATGTGCCAAACGAAAGAATTGGGATGCCAACAGAAATTGGGATGGTGTCAGATGAGGAGTGGGAGAGATTTATAGACGTTTTGGAGGGGGTGAGAGGAGTGTGGATCGGGAAAAACAAGAGTCAGAGGAAGTTTCAAAGCTACTTTACTGGGTCATTGGAAGCATTAAAATGTCTTCATCTGAAGTCAGCACATCAGGAGATGAACTAGGTTACTTGAAATGGTAAAGGAAAAAGAAGAAAAACGGGAAAAAGGCAAGTCATGAGAACACAGCATCATGGGAAAAATGCAAGATTGCTTCAGAGAGGCAGTGAGATGACAAGATCTCTTGCTTAATGGCATTGGTTATGTTTTCAAATCTTAGTTGTTCACTGAAGTTAGAGAGCAGGAGGGAGTAGGGAGATTCATATCAATGGGAATAAATAAATCTGAAAATGAACCAGGGAAGTGGGTGGAATGGTAGACTGAGATTCCTACTGTTTAATAAATGTGGTTCATTCAATGTCAACTCAACCACTTCACACCTTCAGCTCTTCTCATTTTGATTTTTTATTCTAGTGAAAATACATATGATACCTCTACATATACATATATAAATAACTTTGTGTTATTTTATGCAAATCAGTTCACATTTCATTAAAATATCCTTTATTTGAAATTATTAACCTAAAAAAACATAACTTTTTTCAAAAAAGGAAGATTTATTAGTATCAACTTTGGTGATTTCTAGCACTAGAAAGTTAATGATTATGCCCTACTTAAAAATGTATCTTTTGTGTTACACATTTTTATTTTCTTTTTTCTTTTTTTTCAAACTACTACTCCAAACATCACTAATGCTATAAGCACAAATGTAAAAATGTAACTACATATCTAAAAAAAAAAAAAAAAAAAAAAAAAAAAGTGGAATATGCATTTGTATTCAGCGCTCTTTAAATAAAATTTACTACAACCAATTGCTTTCAGAAGTCACATAAATTCTAAAAACATGTTTCAGAAGCTTAATATTACACATCACTACACCATAAAACAGTCAGGGCACGATCATGTTGTGGCAATGCTTTTCTTCAGAAACTAAATGGGAGCTGGCAATGGTGGGATGATGAATGGAGCTAAATTAGGGGCAATCCTTGAAGAAAACCTGTTCGAAGCTGCAACAGACTGGGCCAAAGTTCACTACCCAATTCAACATCTATCCTAAGTACACAGCCAGATTAAGAATGAATGTTTTAGATTAAAAGTTTTTGAGGAACATTTTGGTCTTTAGATTAGAAAAGCTGGTTGAGACATACTCCTACTGAAAATAATATAAAACCATGTAAAACCTTCTAATCCTAATTGTGCACTCTTTTCTAATTGTCTCATAAAATCACAATAAAATGACTATACATTTGGTGGCTGAAAACTGAAAAACAGGGATCAGGTTCAAGGATCATAAAACTTTTACAAGGCACTGTAAGACGGTTTTTGAAGTATACTTATGTGGAAATGTGCCTTACATTAACCTGAAACTTGCAGGCTAAGGAAAAATGTTCCTACATAAGCAAAAATGTTATGTATGCAGCTTTTCTAAGTAGGTCCAAACTCCTAAATTGGCTCAATAATTTAAAAAACCTGTAAGTCAGAGCCAACCTTTTCTAAAAGTACCTCATAGTTGATAATTAATGCCCCCATTGCTGCCGTGTGGATAGTTTTTCACCTTAAAAAAGATTCACATTTTTCTGTAAATTGACATCAAAACTACATCTATTCCCAGCTTTTAGTCTAAAAAGATTCCAGTGTCATTAACAGAATAGGCTGGTTGCTCTTAATGTTGAAAGCGTATAGAGGAAGCTTAGAGCACTTGCATCCAAGTGGGGAGAGGAAGAGAAACAGCATAAGATAGAGAAAGAGGAAGTGAGAGAGGTCTGTATTTGGGCAGGAGCCAGACAGTGAGAGTGGACTGCTGAGATGTGGGTCATCAGGATACCCGTTGGCATCAGGGCACGTTAATGATCATGGCAGTCACATGGCACTGCAGTCAATATAGGGAAAATGGCCTGCTTCTCCGTTCGGTGTATTACTGCACATACGTAATGCACGCACAACTTCAATATTCGCCTGATGGCTCCCACATCAGTCAACTACAGCAAAAGCTGTTGAATGTTTAAGTAAAGATTTGTGTTTTAGTTGACAGTATCATATTCATACTGAGCTCTTTGCCCTTTCCATGACTTTCCATGTTTCTTTGACCCTGACCTTTCGGTCCTCTCTGTCAGTCTCCCGCTTTCTTTACCATATGTCTGATCATATATCCAGACCCCCTTGCCACTCCTCACATTGCATCTTCCCTGCGCCACATTGACCTCTGAATGTATCAACTCAGCGATTTCACTAGTGCCACTTCTTTTACTGTAGTGTGCACTTTCCCTCCCCTCTCTCTCTGGGCCCAGCGGGTGTGTGAGGGGGTGGGTTAGATCGCGGTGCCACAAAGGCTGAATCGAACTAGACACACACCCACTTCCACACGCACACTCAAACTAATTGAGTCCAAGTCTAATCAATGCCCCCGCTCTCCCTAACAAGTCCAAGACTGCAGTGAAAACAGGTGAGTTGACAGAGCAGCTTTTTTGGTGCATTGCATGCTTCTGCAACATTTCGTGAAGGTCGGCGTTGGACGCAGTTGGCTTGGGGAATGAGATTTGCGGTGAATAGGACTCATCCGGACAGACGTGTTAGACTAATTGGACTGTACGGGGGGAACGTGGCTGCAGAGATTAGGTCTACGGGATTATAAAATTGAAAAGCAGCTTTTCATTTCCACAAAATCCCCTCAGGATTAAATATGATGAGCGTCTGTCACCGGCTGACACTCAGCCCATCGACACACTCATGCATCCACACAAACAACTCTTTAGATAATGCATGCCCTGCGTTTGGCTTGCAGGAGTTAAGGCCATCGTTACCTTGAAACAAACAAGCTGACAGGGGCCGATTGTGCCGTTACCGACCCGTAACCCCGGTCATGATGATACCAGCTCTCCAAGTTCAGGCCGTGCAGCCCGCCATATGCTTAAGGGGTAAGTGTGTGGTGAGGTGAAAAGGTGCAGGGTAAACAGGAGGTGAGAAGGACGAGGTAACCAAAGTGGGGATCAGCCGCTTAGCCAGACTGAAAACTGATCCAGTGACCCTGCGACAGGGAGGAGACACGGGCACAGTGAACCAGTGGACATCAGAGAGGGAACCCGAGCCACAGAAAATGAAGTCAGAAGGACTTTGAGACAAGACGATGTGAGCTGAAGAAAGGCTCAGACAATACACAGAGAAAGAGACAGATGTGTGTTTCTGCTAGACGCCCGGCGCTGGAGGTGGAACACATGCTTACCCTGTAAACATTGATTTTCCACTTGAGCAGGATCATATGGATTTGGATGCACGGCATCAGAAGGTGCTTTCTTTTCTCCTGAAGAGAAAGCCTCAGAATGAAAGAGTAAAGACTGTTTTTGCTTTTGCAGATCTGCATCTTCATTCCAAATTCATCTGAAAACGCTGGATTCCAAAAACTGATGGCTACATTTGTAATTTTGTTCCTTCAGCATTGCCATATGGACCTGCAATAGAAGTATCAAACATTGATTCGATTCCTTCAACACAAGTCTAGCTACATTTTGATTTGTTTCCTTCCACTTCGCTTATTTTAGTGTGCACTGTTCAGATGCTGCATTTAACCATGTATACTGTTTAGTTTGTGCAACTCAGATATAGAAGGTAATAAATTCTGGGCCTTAGTGTGCCCTGTTGTCGCTGCCACTGTGTTCCTGTGGGTTTTGAGGTGGAGACACCATGAATCTGGCTTGCTCCAGCACATCTTTAGAATGCCTCATTAAGCTCAGTCCTTGGAGCTTAGAGGCAGGGTCAATACATTGGACTCTTTCTTCTTTAAGTTTCCAAAGCGGTTTTTATGGCCTGGGGCTAGGGATAGGGCTATAATTTGACCATAATGTTTTGGGGGACTTTTTGCAAAATTGACAAATGTGGGAATAAAACATATTTTTTTAAAAATCATCACACTTGTTGGCATTAAACCTATAATTTTATGCAGTCAGAGCACCACAAACCACAGTTGCAGAATGAAAAGACATACTCATTAATTTAAAGCTACTTTACCACAGCAGTGACATTAAAGGGACAGTACTGATTATTAGCTTTAATAGTTTTCTTACTTCATGTCATATCACATTAATTTGTAGAAAAAGGGAACAAATTCTCAGAGGCGGAAGGCTAACAGACAAATGCCCTTGTTTCAACTAATCTTTAAACAAGAAGCGGAAAATGTTTCTATTCATAGGATACAATAATATATTAGCAAATATTAAGTGTCAGTACTTTCTAGGAGGCTTAAGGGTTTCAGTGTTTTCTCACAACATCACTGTTGCGATGCGAAAGTTATGCTGATTGAGGTGGCCAGCTGTATTAATCAGCCAATCCACTATGACCCTCATTTTGGAGTAATATTTTACATGTATTCAACAACATCATTGCTACATGCTTGTCTAGGTTTCATACTTGTTTGGACAACTACAAAAATAGTAATAAATGTCAGCTTTTGCCAAAATAATTTGGACGTTGTTTTGCTGAGCAGACTGTGACAAACCTGTCTGTGGTATCTTACGAAAATACAAAAAGTTTATAACTACTATCTTAGCCTCATATCACATAAAATGTGTAGATGGATCCTGGCAGCAATCATTTGTAATACGCAACCTTCATTTATAATACAGACTTTATTCACAAACAAAACAAAACAATGTCGAGAGATAACTGAAGATCACATGTACATCATACTATTTACCAAATGGTTTTTATTTTCAGAACAGTGAAAGATGAATGTTCAGAATAATTCAGTTTTGAGAACTTTCCATGAATGATGAGAAATGTCTTCAAATACACAATGATGAAGTTGGAAAGGTGTTGAAAAAGAGACAGTAGGCTAGAAAATTTCCTAATTTCCTTTCCCACCAAAAACCTGGAGAGCTGGAATTAGATTGGAAGTTCCTTTTCTGTGTCTTCTGTGTCTTCTGTTTACGTGAGTTACTGGAAGACTGTTCATCTGATAATGTTACCATCTTAACAAGTCCTCCCTTCAGCTTTTGTTTCAACTTCTCAGTAAATGGTAAGAATGTGGGAATGTCATTCCCACACATGTACGCACTCCCAGGCAAGCTGAGGCAGACGCTGTCAGCCCTGTGATTCTAACACACTCAGACGTGCCCACTGAAACGCGTTCTTGTGAGTCTGTAATAGCACATGATTATAATTACTCACCCTCCCAGATCTTTATGTGTATACATATTTCACTGAAGGCGAACGGAGGCTGATAAGAATATGATGGCTCATGAGCTGATAGGAAAGTTTTCCGTCTCTTACATCACTTTTTCTTCTTCCCCCTGGATCGAGTCATGTTCACAAGCCCGGGTGCGCTCCTTCTCCTGGAATCACACTCACATCCGTGGAGGCTTTTACAAATACACTCTTTTTAACTCAGGCAGACGCAGTCTTGGGTGCATACAAAGGCCTACATAGCAAGCCCCTCACCGAAATGCTTCCTTTTATTTGCTTCTTGAAAACTCTGCTCTGTATTGTACAGTTCTGCATACGACTCATCTGCCTTCAAGCATTACCTTAATAGCTGTCTGAGGGTTGAGCAATTTCACCCGATATTGCAAAACAAAAGTGCTCTTCCTCAGACAAGGCACATATTTCAGACAGCTTAGAAGCCCTGTGACTGGTTTCACCCACCGACACAAAAGACTCTTTTTGTGGTTTTGAGTTATTCTGAAGTAAATTGACTGGAATGAAATTGGAACTGAGTTTAGATCAACCTAGCTAAATTGAATAATTCAGACTGTATGAAATCCAGCTGTATCATTTCAGCTAAGACTAAATCAAATCGACCTGATTTGTTGGCCATGCAAACAGATGTTGTGGGTGACAATTCAGGGAAAAGTAATTTTTCTATACGAAGCCTACATTGTAACTGAACTATTTGATTCAAATATAGTTTGAGAGTTACCTTATTTAGCTATCTGTCTATAAATTTTGCTCAGCTGTTTATCGATTTAATTTTTTTAAAGAGTTGGCTTTTAAACCTCAAAACGTGTTTTTTTACTGGTACCTTAAGTGGGCAGCAAATTGTGGCATTGGGAGGATAACTGGTAAATATGATGTTAAACCCTGTTTATTCTTGAGTACAACAATCATTAATTGGACCTACAGATTTCAAAATCCAGAAATTAGATTTTCATGTTTTTGTTTCTATGTTCAGAAAGTTTCAAGTGAAAATCCTGAAGGATTTAGAATTTTGCTAACCAGTTTGTTAGCAAAATGGTGGTGACCAGCATAATTATTTCCCCACAAAAAAGAAAATGGACAACGTATAAACATTACTGCATATCTAAAATATTATTTAGATGAAGACATGTTTACTTTTTTCATAGCTTTCAGAGAAAGATGTTCATAGACAGTAAGCTTAGAAACCAATAAAAGATTAGTTTGATTTGTCTGACGTGTAGCACAAAAATATCTTTTTTGAATTTAAAAAAACGGTTAGAAGTGAAAAGTTGTGGCTATTCTGACATACACTATCCATCGTTGCTGACTTTAGCAATTTCAATAAATTTTTATATTAGTCAGCTAAAACACTATGCTAACAAAAATTAACAATCTCACAACAAATTGTAATTTTTTGTGATGTTAAGTTCAACTGAACAATATTCATATTTCTATGTGAATTAGGTAACTGTTACCTTCAGTTATAAAAATTCTACACTTATCAAAAATTACTTAAGAAAAATTTGACTTCACATCATAGCTATATCTGATGCCTTGAAATTAGCTTCTGTCTCTTTAAGAAGCTCCTACTCTTTCTGACACTTCCCCTTTCGCACTTCTTCACAACAGTGCTTCTTTATGTTGCCATTTCCAACCATTCTTAGGAACATTGGACTGAGAAATAGTTTGTACAATAAGCTTAGCAGACTTGCAGTTTCACCAGGCGTTTGCTAATTGCCGCTGCTAGTCTGGGATGCGGTGAAGGTAAATAGGCGGCACACTGTATAAGTAAGCAGTTCAGCACCTTCAAATGTTTGCTACAGGAGATTCATTCATGAAATAATCAAAGCAACATTCCAGGTATCTGTTTGATGAGGGGATAAGCTTGATTGTTGTTTTGCGTAGCGCTTCTCCCCTCCCACTCTTTTTCTTCCAAGATGGTGATGCAGCAGAACTTCTGTCTTCTTCTCAAAAGGGTGTTAGGTACTATCTCATCCAGTTGGATAGGGAAGCCAGAGAAATTTGGTGGTCAAAAACACGGCCTTTGCTTTCATGCCAGGTGTACTTGCAGCTGTTCATGTCAGTCTTATAAACAGGCGAAAAGAAAAAAGCAGTAAAAAGGCAGTAGTGGTGTAATAGTTTTATAGTTTGTATTTCTTTTGTGATTGGCTTCTCCCTCACGGTTTCAATTGCTGGGCAGTTGGCTTCAGGGTCTGTGTCCCCAGTGCAACATCATAGGCTTTCAGGATCCTTTGGATCATGTTCAAGGGCACTTACCTTTCAACAGCTGCTACAGTAATATTCTAACATATTACCATTGTCTTTAGTTTGGACACCCAATATTTTAACTTTTTCTACTAATTTTTCTTGTTATTAAGTGCTACAAGAAAATTACAGCTTCACAATGAGCTGCAATTATCTTGAGAACTCTTTCTTGTCTACAGTTTGATTTTTAGTCTGTTGTCGCTCTGTACAGGAGTTTTTAGCACTGTTTACTTGAAGGGTTTTATCGAAGCCAAGGCCTTGGGGCATAGAGTTTGGATGTTCTTACTGTGAATCCATGAGTTCTCTGTAGGTACTTTGGCTTCCTCCTACACTCCAAAATCAGGCATGTTATTGTCTCTGCATGTTGCCTTTATTCTCAGTGCATGATTGCTTGTCCTGCATGTCTCGCTGCGTTGCCCTGAGGTAATCTATCCAGGGTGCACCCTGCTGGTGAATGTCCTCAGAACCTCTCCGCCACCACATATCCATTCGTTTTTGCTTTGTGCATGTGTTATCTTATATTCCAGGTGTGTTTATAACATGCGGCAATTAATTACATTTTCTTTATCAGTTTTATTTTTCTTGGTTTTGTTTAGAGATGGAATGACTTCATTGCTGAATTTGAGGAGTCCGTTATAAAACATCATCACGTTAGATCAGTTTTCCGTGTTTGCAAGGTGGTTATTGGCGTTCGCAATTATTGAGACAGGTGTTTGTGTGCCACTCAGAAGGGTGGAACCACAAAAGAAATTATATCTAATTACAGCCTACATGATAGAATACAAGTATTATCTGTGGACAATATTCAAAATGTTTCTGGGCGGCATAAGTAGCGAAAGACAAAAATTGACCTAATGAGATATATCAGTTATTTTAGATTGTTCTTTGAAAGAGAATGACTGATCTTGATGTGAATTTAGATGCTACTTACGAAAATCATCCATTCACAAGAAGCTACATGGGGCAATTAAGAAAGAAGTGAAATAAAACCTTCAAAGGAAATTATCATTAATTAGTATTATTACAACTAGCTGTCTGTTATTGGGGTCAGTGGTGTGCAAATCACCCAGTAAAAAGCATCACTTTACAACCCTGTGTTCCCATTGTCTGAAGGCCGCTTCCCCCCGACACACTCACACACTCACACATACACGCCGAAACATGCACACACATAATAATGTCCTCCTCCTCCGTCTGTCTTCCTGCTGATTGATCTCACTGTTCCTGTTAAGTGGTTTCATCTCCTTTCATCACACTCCATCTGGATCTATCTTTTCAAATCGTGCTTTTAATGCTTCCCAACTTTTTTTTTTTTGCACCACACTTAATAGTTTCTTTAAACTTTCCAAATGGCTCATAACACCCCCTTCCATTCTCCCATCCTTATCTCCCTCTGTTTTCAGATGGCTTTAATCTTTGTTCCCCACCCGCCCCCACTACCCCGCACACTTCTTGGTAGTAATTAAGCATGCAACCGAAGAACAACCGGAAGGTGTGAATATCTTCTCCACGCAGAATGGTTTATGCATTTTTGCTTGTGGCAAATCGGGGCAGATTTCTCGCCGGGTATCTGCTCATTATATCTTGTGTGAATGCAAAACAGTGGCCCCAGTAGTGCTGCAGTCCAAAGCCAATGTTTTTGCCGGAGGCTAAATGTAACCATCTGTTTTGGAATTGTTGATAAAGGACAGATATATCAGAAGATCAAGATTAAGATAGAGGAGAGAAAAAGAAGCAGGGAAAGAGGGTAAAAATGCGTGGAGAAAAGAGTAAAGAAATTCCTGGTTGGCAGCCACGGCTTAGAGTCAGGGGGAGGAGAGAGCTGGGGGGACAGCTGGGAGATTTAGTTAGGTAGATGAAGAGGTGACCAGGATGACAGGGAATGCTTCAGTGAGTATTGAGTGAAGATGTGAAGCTACAAAATGAGAATGCATTCTCAGGTGTTGCCCGAGGGTGGCAAGCCGATGGAGGGGAGTACATGGAAGGATGAGATGAAATGAAAAAGACATAACTGAGGTATGTACGTCTGGGGTTAGAAGAAGGAGCTTCTCTTCTAGAGTTAAACCAGCTCACTCTCTTCAGGCTATCCTGGTACAGGTGTGTGTGTTTGTGCGTGCGTGTGTATATGTGTGTCTGAGTGACAGAGAGCGAGAAAGAAAGCGAGGGAGAAAGAGAGAGAGAGAGAAATAAGAGCTTTCTACCTGCCCAGTTAAAGAAGTTACATAAATCTGAGTGGGCAGGCCACTGCCTGCAGCAATGCTCCAGATTACACCACTGACCCAAGCCTCTTCCAATATATGTGTAAGTGTTTACATGTGGATATGAGCATTTGCTCAATCTTTGTTGGGTCCCAATTGCCCAGTGATATCAGAAATAGACCTGGTAAGAGATGCCCACCTAAATGTGAACAGACGTTCAAATGTGAACAAGCATGCAGAGTGAGAGATGTATCAGAGATGAGATCAAGCCGACCCCCTCTAGCAGAGGCATTAAAATAGTTGAACTATCTGACCCTCACACATACTATGTGTCTATGTAATCACACGTTTTATTCTCATGGCCATCACTCACGCACCGCCTGCATGTATAGTGCTTTGGGAAATATTCACACCACTGGAGTTTACTCACATTTTTTTGACATTGCCACCACAAACTATGTATTTTGTTGGGTTTTTATGACGAACCACACAAAGCAGTTGTGACACATGGTTTTTCAAATTTTACAAATGAGAGTTTGAAAAGTGTGGTTTGCATTTATATTTGGAGTTTATTCCTTGAAATGTCAACATTTTGGTGACTTTACTCTCAGTATAAATATGGCTGATGGCCTTTGAGGCTTTGTTAGAGAACATTGTAACTCTGCAGGAGCCCAGATGAGAGAATATGTTGACAGAATCACTATTAGTCAAGCATTCTTTTTTGGAAGTGTTGCACAAGAAAAAGCCATAAGGAGTTGTTTTTAAAGTTTGCTACAAGCCAAGTAGGGTAAACTGGAAACAAGTGGAAAGGAGTGCTCTGGTCAGATGAGTCCAAATAGCAACTTTTTGGCTGACATTACAAAATGCTGTATGTGGACAAAACTAAAACAGCACATGATGCTGAGCATAACATCCCCATAGTTAGACATGGTGGTGCCGGCATCATGCTGTGGGAGAACCTTTATGTTAAAGAGATAGGGAAGAGTTTATGAAAATATGGATTGATAATTCTGGAAGAAAAACTGTTGAGTGAATGCTACACATAAATCTTACTGGACGGCAAAATTAACACATGACCAGAGTCTTTTGAGTAGCCCAGTCAAGTCTAGATCTGAAACAAATTGACAGTCTGTAGCAAAAACTGAAACATGTTTTTCACAGATTCACTCCATCCAGTCTTATGAGCTCAAGCTGATTTCCAAAGAACATGTAGAAAATTATCTCAGGATTTGCAAAATTCATGAATACATACTGTATCCCCTAAAAAGACTCTCACCTGTAATCAAAGCCAAAAGTGTTTCTGCAAAGTATTGTCTCAGTCTTCTGATGTTTTCTTTTCTAAAAACTACCGAAAACCATGTGTAATTCCACTTCAAGGTCATGATTTGCCTTGTGCCAGTAAACCCCCTTAAAGATGTGGCTGTAATGTGAAAAGATGTGAAAGTATGCCAGTTGTTTAAATCCTTTTGTAAGACACTGTAAGCCAGGAGAATTTTAATATTTTTACTCATTCATATAGAAAGCCAAACAAACTTTGCTTTAATGATTCAAGCTACACTCAAAATCAATGGCTTGTTCCTAATATATCACAGTAATTGCACTGCATTACCATAAAGCTGGTTCTTAATATCCCAACAGTGCAGTGGCACAAATCAGACATACATTATTTAAGAGTCTCTCTTCTTTTTGAACAATACAGTAGTATTAATGGTAGAATGGCTACCAACAGCACTCAAGGAAGAAAGGAAAACAACAAAAAAACCCTCTTTTGTTGAACATCACCCACACTCTGAAACTTGAAAATAAGCACACAGCCCCCCAAAAATGAAAAAAAAAACTGTAATCAAAGTAATGCAAATCTGCCTGCCAATTAAGGCCCCAAACAGCTTTCCATGAGGATGAAACGGCAACCTCTAATTGGCTGGATAAGTGAATGCTTACATCTGAGCCGAGAACCTGAGACGGCTTGGAAAAATATGCGCATCTCATGTGCCTTGCATGGATCCGTGCACACAAACACACAGCTGTTACGAGCATAGTGTTGAGATCACAGACAATTCATGCACGGTCAAGGGGAGTCACACAAAGTATCGCCGGTAAGATGAGACGCAAAGGCTGAGTGTGTCGACATAGATATGGCGTATTGTCTGGTGGGGGTACACACACATACACACAACACATGCTCATTGACCGGTCAGTCCCTTTTAAAAGTGTGAATAAAGCTTTGGTCGCAGTGTCGTGTTAACATGAAAGCTTTCACGGTTGTTAAAAAGAGCAGGCTTTGATTAGAATGTGATGTGTGAAAGTGTTTCTTAATGCCGGCCTGTGCTGACAGCGGCGCTTTTAAATCCAGCAGAGCCGATGCAGGGAGCCTTCCGTCAAAAATATGTTGAATCGACGGTTTCACCTCAACAAACCCCCCTGGGTTCTTTTACTTTTCAGGGGTTTTTTTTTCTGAATTTGTTAAAAGACAGGAGTCAAGCGTGTTCACCAAGCGCATCCACATTTAAGTAGATCTGAACCACAAAGCTGCCGCAGCAGTGGGGTTTCAAGGATGATCAAACACTGAATTTGAAATTGTTGACTAAAATACTAACTGGATGTAAAAAAAAAAAAAAAAAAAAAACACTGGTTTTATTTTCATTTGAGTTATCAGACACTGTTGCAAAAAAGGATCTTTGTAACTTTTACTAAAGCAGTGCTGCTAAAAAACGGATTGATTATTGTGAGCAGCTCAATAATTAATTCGTTACCCATATGAGGATTTATGTTGAATGTATTTAAATACATTTAAGGGCTGAATCTCTACATCTATGTAGGTGTCAAAGTTTACATTTGTCTGTACAAAGTTTCAAAGTTTGTCACAAATGACCAATATTAAGGCAGAATATTTTCCTAAAACTTTAGATAATATGTTTTTATTCATATTTTTGGCTCACACCAAAGATACTTTTAGGTCAGATAACATGAAGGTCTACCTCAGATGTTATTTCAGGGAGAAGCAGTAGCAGCTTCACAACAAAGTCCAACCATCTATAAGGCCACCCCATTAAGGAAGCTCATTTCAGCTGCTGGTATTTTGTTCTTTGGTCATGAACTTTATTTGATACCCAAATGTAAGGATTAGGACATAGGCTAGTAAATTGACAGCTTCGTCTTCTGACTCAGTTCCTCCATTATTATGACAGAGCAGCCCTGAGCCATTAATTTCTTTCCTGCTCTGTCTTGCTATTTCTCATGAGCAAGACACCAAGGTATGTGAACCTTTTAGTTGTGAATCACTTGCCTCTGACTTGGACTTTTGAAGACTATGATTGTAACATGTATTTCTTTAAGCAGTTGTTTTTTTTGTTGTAATTACACCACAGCACAAAATTACTTGAAGAGCTACCAAGTTGTGAAAAAGTATTCTCCCCTCCAGTTTTTGCTTCCTGGTTAATCTTAAGTGTTTCTAGTCACCATGCAACAGTTCTACTATCGGAGAATGAAGACCAGAGTTAATACAAAATTTTCAAATCAGAGATTCATTGTAATATCTTTTCTCTTTTTGTCAATTTTACCTTTTATGCAGACAAATATCTTTGAGACACAAGGTCTCATTTTCAAGAGTGAGCAAATTAATTTGGCCCTATGTCAAAAAAATAATCATTATGGGGGATAAACAAATATTTAGAATCAAATATTTATGTTCTTATCTTGTTCCGATAACACGAAATAGGCTGATAGATCTCAAAAAGACCAGATAATATTTGGATATAAAGAAATTCAAAACAGAAAGAGAGAATGTTTTTGATATCCGTCTGTCTGGAAATAACTTCAAAGTCATTTATAAGGTTTTGCGACTCTAGATAACATTAAAAGCTGTCATTTGGAGATAAGGAAATTATGGAACATTGGTGAACAACATTAAAGCATTAAACCCTCACTTGCTTCTGTAAAGGTTAATATTCAAGCAATGCTTCTGCTTGTTTTTCCTTTGTGTGACTTGCTGCCTTCACCACACAGCCGCACAAAAAACAACTCAATAATAACTTTTCGCAGGTTTTGGCTAAAGTTCCCTCATTTTTATCCTTCACCCTGCTGTTTAATAACAGCATTGAATACTAGTGCTATTGTAAATAATCTTGTGTAAGGTTTTACACAAGATGCTCAACCACTATCTCATACAACTTTAGTTAATTGGACTGTTTAAAAAATCATTGACATTTCACCAGAACATTATATAGTGAATGTTCCATCAAAACATTTGGATATGGAATTGCATATTTCATAATTATTACTGCCAGACATTCCCTTGAAATAGGGCAGACTCTTGAGCAAATGTTCAGCTCCGAAAGACTCAACTGAAAATAACTTCTCAGTGGCCCTTTTCAAACCCTGATACTTAAAAATAATTTTCAAAGTGGATTGCAAGAAGGATCCAATGTACACATAAATTCTTGAAGTGTTGTGCAAGGTTATCGATGGGAAAGATTTGGATTCTACCCCCGCTTTCCTCATTAACTCTGCTCCTTCCGCTCAATGGCCCAACTTTGCACTCTGTCTCTAGTGTATCAAGCTCATACACACACTGAATGCGCTCACATATATTCACACACTCACAAGCAAGAAGCCTGTTTGCATACCAAAAGCATACTTCATAGCTTGGAGAAAATGAAAGCCATATTAATTATACCGTCCACATTTGTGCACGCACATTCACACAGCAGACTTACAGAAAAAGACAGAGCAAAGGAGAGGTTATTTTATGTTTTTCCTCTGCGTCAAAAAAGACAGAGTGTGAATGATTGAGTCTCTCTGCGTCAGGGAAAGAGGGAATGAGAAATAGCGCAGAAGGAGAGAAAGAGTGCACTGTCTTCCTGCTTTAATGTGTGCATGTGCGTGCCTCTGCGTTGGTGTGTGTGTGTTTGCGTGCATGTTGTCTACCCAGCATAACGCCCCCTCTGTGTCCTCGAGCCACTCTCTGTCACTCACACACACTGAGCCTATTGTCAAGACATTGGGCGAGGTGCCCCAAGACATTTCGGTGGCACTGTGTCTGTCACAGGGGCGATAGGGCTGAGATAGGTTCACACAAATGCACATACATGCACGCTTGAAGTCACGCTTTCGTCACTCCACGACATTCCACGATCAAATGCCCTTGATGCATCAATGTGCACAGTCAGGCCCTGAATCAATTAAAGGTCACGAAGGTGTTAGATGGAATTAGAAAGAATATCATATTCAACATGTCATTTATTATTTGAGCACATAAAAATTAAGTACGTTAATAAAGTACTAGATTTTAGAGTTTTGAGTTGACCTATGTGCTACATTGAGAGTGTATAGCAGCAATTTTTTGATGTCTAAAAGTTGTACCTGAATCAAATGGTTTAATTACCCCCTCAGTATGCAGTGAAGTTCTTTAGTTCTTTAGAATCAATGACTTGATTATTTGATTCATGTGTGTCGAAGCAGAGGCACATCTATAAGTTATAAGTCAAGGATTCAGACTGAAGACTCTGATGCATGGTTTAAACAATAACATAAAAGCAAATCAAACTTTTACCCCCTTAACTGTTATGAGGACACTGGCTTCCTCGTGAACCCACTGACTTGCATGTAAGGGATTTGTGGGTGACAGTTAAGGGGTTTTAGCAGTGTAACAACTAATCAAATCCAAAGGTGTGCATGTAGCATGAACAAGAGGCCTTATTAAATGTCCGTCATCCTAATTTATGCTGATCAGTCCATCTTTTTCGTGAATAGAAATACCTCATGACAGATTAATTTGTCAAGAAGCATTTCTTGTATGCTACTAGCTGACAGTCAGCTACAAAAGCGGATATGCAGCAGTTTCTCTGCTGGAAAATTGTGGTGATTTTGAAGCTTAATTTTTAAAACCTCTGTATACGTTGATAGCAAGGGTATCCCACCCCCTTTGTTAATAACAGCAACAAAGACAAAACCACAAATACAGAAACTACTGGCTGTGTTGTAGTTTTAGCACTTAAATTTAATTTTTTTATATATATTTTTTTTAATCTTGTTACACACTGCTTGGTTGGAGCAAAGCATTGCCTCAATTATATTTGCTAGGAATGAATTTCTTACTAGGTGTTGTTACTTTGCAGCAACTTTAGAACTTGAATAGTTTCTGCTAGCTCCTTGTTCAGACTGCAGTTAAATTAGATTTTATTCTCAGAACAGACTCTGTCACAGCGTATTTACAAGTGATCAGACCAAATGTGTGTTTAGACATCATAATGCTACCGGCTCAGGTTGGAAGCAGCCAGGACTCCATAGAATGCAGCTTTCCAACATTTGGATCCTTCCAGATTTGCTTGTACAGGAACAGCTCCCGCCAAAGTGGCAGTAGCCAATTTATTTCGACGTCTGTCCATTGGCTATTGTTCTTTGTGGCTTTTCTTCAAACTGTAACAGTCTGCTGGCAACAGGATTGATTCATGCTCAGCTCTGTCTGGCACAGTTGCACACAGAACAGGAAATTGAACTGAGTGGCCAGAGTACAATAGGCCAAGATATATCTCTAAATCTCTATTTCCTTAATGAAGTTTAAATATGTGTTTAAGAAAGACAATTTGATATTCTGTGTTTTATTCTGTACAGTTCCTAGATTTAGGCATTTATACTGCATAGAATGTAGGTAAATGGATTTGAACTGGATCTCTTAACAGTTGTTTCAAGCCGGCTCACGTTGACATGGATACGTTACAGAAGAGATTTTTTGTCGTGTTTGTGTGTTTTGTTCAAACTCTTAACATTTTGGTGTGATTCTTAAAAACCTTTGCAAGCCTGGAGATATTTTTTTAAACTCTATTTTTGACGGGATATTCAAAGATTATTACAATTGATAACTTTTAACATTCACTTCTTGTGATAGAAACCATAACAATGTGGAGTTGCATTTTCTGGGTTATACTTTGCTTTGCCTGAGTCAGTTGTGATCAAATTTCAAATGTAAACTTAAGATGACGGAAAGGAGACATTATGCAAAGAACACGCAATTTATAATGGTTTCGAGGTGTTCAACCTGCAACTTATTTAACCAAGTTCACATTTTAACCTCCAACATTTTTACAGTTCTGCCAACTTAGAAAAGTAGCAATTTGTCTTATCCTCATTTGAATGATAAATCTATCAGAGTCTACAAAAACGTAAAAAAAAAAATTGGATTATATATTTTTTTAAAAATTAGCTAGTCTTCTTCTGAATACACAACGTATACGTCATCTGATAAATAAATTGTACAAAAACAGTCACCTATGTGCTCTCAGGCAAGCTCATGGGCCTTCCTTCATGGACACGGAGAGGTTCTGCATGTCGAAGCCTTTAGGCTACGGGGAATATTGATCCTAAGCATATTGCTGTAGTGCAAAAGGATTTACAAATATGCTGTATTACAATTTGTTGGTCATGCCAAAATGCAGATTTAATGCCGCTTTTTCCTGCAGTGCAACACGTGTGTACTTATGTGTGACTGTGTTGGTGTTTTTGTTTGTCTGGGTCATTGTGGAGTTCATGTTTGTTTGTGTCTGACAGCACATTAAGCAAAGCTATCTTTAACCTTGCACAAAGGAGTGACACTGATTCTAAACTGACAGGATGGATTTCAGTTTGACACAACAGAGTGCCATGGCAGCCCCTGTCAGCTTAGTCCATACGCCCATTTTTACAAAAGACAGGAGCGCCACAAAGGGTATCTGTGCAAGACTGAGAAAGTCAAGAAAAAAAAATTGAGAAAACATAAGGAGAGCTGAAAAGAATATGATAAAGAGGATAGTTTGGAAAAGGGCTTAAGTGGAGTCTGAAGCTACATGGTGAGGAAAGAGGTCAAATGCTGAAAAAGAAAAGCCATGAGGGATGGTGGGTTCGTAGAGAGGGAGGGGACTGAGACCTTGCTCTTGTATCCGGATGTCTCCGAAGTCCCTTATTGACTCTGTCTATTGTTCACTGCAGCAGTCCTAATCACTCTCAACAGGGAGTTTGTTTTTGCTGTTTGTGCCTGCTCATCTGTCATCCCTGTGTCTGTGAGATCACGTATCTATAGTCACGTCGTTGCTTTTACTTTTCCATATTCTTACCCCCACAGAGAACTTATTGTCTGCTCCTCATCTGGTCATCCTAATGCACAATAGAAGTGGGTGGTGAAAAGACTATTGCTCACATTGCTCTAATGGTCCAAACAAACGCACACACATTTACACACAGAATGGTCCATAAATCCTGTCTAAATAGCACACATGCATATGCATGGTGTTCTCTCACTCACGCATGCACACAGAAGGCCAGTTGTACGCCACCATCATGTTTGCATCTTTCTTCACAATGACTCCTGTCAGTCATATTCAAGGAGATGACTGTTTTAAGGACAAGCAGTGGAAAGTGATGAGTATCACCATCACTCACACAAGCAGGCACAGCAACAAAGAAGCTAATCAGAATCACGGGTATTTGTCCGGAAAAGCCTTGCTCTATATTTCACTCTATTAGCTTTTGTTTTGTTTTGTTTTTTTTCCTCTAGCGCACAGACAGCCACAGCTACACAAAGGGATAAACATTCAAAGGGGCCGATACCATGAATAGAGACAGTGATTTCCAGCGTGTATCTGCAGGCTGGAGAGCCCAGATGGAGACAGGGAGAAGGGAGAGAGCGCATGGTGCCAGAGTGGACAGCTTGATGGTAACAAAGCCGATGCAGTAGATCCACACTCCCTCTATCTGTCTCTGCAGAAGAAAATACACGACACCTGCAAGCAAACAAAAAAAAAAAAAAAAAAAAAAAAAAAACTGAAACTCTTTAGGGCATCATAATGGACATTAGCTGCAAGGTTTTAATAAGTGAGAATTGTTAGTCTCCCCTCAAGAATATGTTTTAAGGGACAAGTGTGCCGGCTGTTGGGAGTGGCAGTCCCAGCGTTGGCCACAGGGTGGCCTGCAGAAGACTGCAGCAGTCTGAGGAGGAGCGCAAGGAGAGAAAGAGAGGGTCCGCATAGTGTCGATCAGATGACCTCGCTGCTGCAGTTAATGTTCTCTGGCGCTCAGACACAAGGCTGAAGCTCTGCCGTATACTGCAGGGCTGCTGTTCGACAAGCTGCCGTGACGGAGGGGATGGTGGTTGTTAAGAGTGTGCTCGAATGTGTGTACAAGGGAGCAGAGAGATTAGCAAGGTGGAAAAGTAAAAGAGGGAAAGCGAGAGCATGACACCAAGAAGGTGTGTGTTACCAAAGCAATTCTCCGTTTCTGTTAGCAACTCTTTTTCCTTGCATCGTTCTTTGTCTACTTCATCCTCTTTTTCTCTTTGTCCCATTCTGTTGCCCTCATCACAATCCCCCTCTCCTGCTGCCGCACTTGCCCCCCTTTTCCAGTACCTCATGCCCCTTTCCCTCCCTCTTTTCCTCCCTCTCTTCTTTCTCTCTCTGCAGTGCAGCACAGTGATTATCATTCCTCTCACAGAGTCAGGCCTGATAGTCAGATACTGCTGAGCGCCCTTCTACATCACCTGCTTTTGGAGGGAGAGACTGAGACAGAGGAGAGGATGGAACGGGTGGGAAAGGGAGGAGAAGACTTCTAAGATAGAAGAAAAGAAAGCAGGGAGTGGGAAAATAAGAAGAAAGTGTGCAAGAGGTGGAGCAGTTGCAGAGATTTGTGGCAAGAGGGAAAGTATTGTGGGGGGCAGAAGCGAGGGAAGGAATGATCGTACTGCAGAGGTGGTCCCACTGCAACACTCTGCTGCATAGTTATAAATGTGTGCGAGTGTGTATATGCACACCTGCACGTGTGAGAAGAAGCAAGCAGGTGTGCCTAAATCTGTGCGTTTATGGTATTTGCATGGAGAATGTTTGCGTGTGTTGTGGTAATAAGGCGCTTTCAACATCTGGGAGTTAGACTCGCGCAGGAAATGCTGCTCATATTGCTTCATCCTTCCCCGAGCGTGGTTCCAACCTGCTGTGAAACGATTTTCCGCATTCTGAAAATACCACAACAGACCACTGTTAAACACAACTTTTTGTCTCTTACTTTGTAAAAGCAGAATGTGGTCTTATTTTACTTTGTTCCTGTGTCTCTATTTTATTTGTTTCCATTCAGAGCTTAATAGGTATCGGTTTTCCTCTTTGGGATTTTTTTTTTGCCTGCAGTTTACTTGAGTGACATGCAGCTTTAAAATTTTCACGGTCCAAATTATTCCTCCATCACTGAAAAAGCTGAAGTTGAAAGTGATATTTTTTAAAGCCTATTTCTTGTGTGGTTTTTATTCTGATTTAAAACTTTTCCTTGGTCTGGTCATGTCAAAATGCACATGTCTTCTTCTGGTTTGGAGTTCATTTAGAGACTTGTTGCTCATTTTCAGTCAATTCCACTATATTTATTTATAATGCACATTTATTTTTTTTAGATTTACTTTGTAACTAGTGGCCATTTAAAGGTGCATTGTGAAAATTAACCAAACTTAGTGAAGACCTGAGCTTTTTTGTAAAGCTCTGTTCAACTGAATCTTGTCCCGTGGACAATACTGGTGTGACAGGACCTTAAGTTACCACAGACTGTTGTGCAACAGATGTAAATAAGCAATAATTTGTGTTATACACCAAGAAAAAAAAATTGTCAATAGTTTTGGCAATCAGTTCAGTTTAATTTATGTGACCATGATACCTTTTTGAACAATTTAGGTTTAAAAACGAGGAAAGATGGTTCTTTTTTTAATGATTTTTTTTTTTTTTTTTTTTTTCTGGTAGACTTAATAGCGCCTAGCTGGCCCGTTACACACATGACAGCTAAGCATCAGTGTCTGGGTAAAATTTAAAATTAAACACAGTCCACACCTCGAGTGATTAATGGGGTCTCAGTAGCCGGGGGTCCAGACAGTCTGTACGAAGCAAAGCGCTACACAAGGGACTGGTTTTTAGCTGGGCTAATTTACAATAGAGTAAAGAATAAATAAACTCTAAAAAGTTGTGTCCCTCTGACAAGATGCTTGTATTATTGTACCCAAAGATCCAAGAAAAAAACATTTTAAAAGACCTTCAGAAAAGCTTAAAGAACAATTAAAAAAGACCATTTTAAAATGACACAACAAAATTGATCTCTTTGAGAATAAAAGATAAAGAAATTTTTTCACTTAACTGAAGTCATTGCTGCACTTTAGGGACTTTGGATTTTCCTTTCGAGCCATACTTAAGTTACTTTTAGCAGACAGGGACAATTTGTGTTGACTCAAATGTCTTTGAGTTGGTCCTCTATTTTGTATACATGTCTATTCAGCCTAGTTAGTTCATGGTGAAACCGGGGTGATATAATATGTAGAAACTGCATTTTAACATCTGTAAATTCAACCCAGCTTTAAAACTTATATATATATATATATATATATATATGTATATATATATATATATATATATAAATTATATATAATTATCACAAACACAAACATTTCTTCAGGATACTAACTCATCAGCAGCAGTTTTATTTTTGATTTCACAGCTTTTTTTCCGCCTGCTGCCTTTGATGCACAGCTTAACAGTTGACAAGGAAAATGTTTTAAAAGACTTTCTCACATAGATCAGTAAATGCAGAGCAGCTGAGAAGTCTGACCCGTTAACTCAATCAGTGACTCAAAGGTTATTTTAGTTTTATTAATTTTCTTACTTGCCTTGCTGGTAAGATGAAAAAAACCACAGCAATAAAGAGAAGTGTTGATAATTGTAGAACTGTATTTGCATAGTTGGGAATGAAACACCCTAGATAATCAGGAAAATTTCTCACCATTACACCTCACACTTAAGGCGCTGGTGTGAAAATCCCTAAGCAGACAAACAAGACACCTGGAATGGTTGAAAGAATTTATGTGGTGAATAAAATTGTAAGAAAAAACAGTGAGAAATGGTATAAAAAATGAAAGTGAAGTCAAGTAAAATGCAGCGTGAATTATCACATACTGTGTAATATGAATTGTATGGACAGCATATCGCAATGTTCACTTCAATTCAGCTTTGTTCTATAGCACCAACTCATATCATCTCATGGTACCGTACAAGATGGGCAAAATCCAGTCAGGTCCAAATTCAATTCAAAATTATCCAACTCAGTCTAACATGATCTGATCGAATGGTAAGATTCAGATTAAATTACATATTACAGTTGAACCCTAATCATAACAGCACACAGTAAAATTTGGTTTATTCTCCAGAACCAATTAGGGGGAAAAAACCCTAATCCTAAGAAAAGTCCAGTTCAATATGTCGAGCCATTGACATTTTAATAAATCCCTCATCAAAAGCAAGAATGTGGCAACTGTGGAAAGAAATGGCTCCCTTTTAACAGAAAGAGACCTGCAGCACAGCCAGGCTCAGTGGGAGCAACCATCTGTGCAACTGAAGGGGATTGAGAGGACAAAGGAAGGCAACAGAGCAAAAAATTAGCACACACACACATAGGAGTTGTTTATGGGAAGCAAAAAATTAGTTGTATAGAATATAAAGCAGAATTTATTATCAGAATAATTCTGTTTGTCCAGAAATGAAACAAGCCTAAATCAAGAATTTCTGAACAATAAATACTTTTAATGGGAAAGAGTAGCAAGGACAGTACAAACAGCTCGTGGCAGCAATAACTCCATCAGTGGATTTCTCCAAAGAGACAGAGGTTAAAATATAACTAATAAGTCAGAAAATACTGCAGTCAATGCCAGTGATAGCAAAGCACACTGAAGAATCGTAGCATTGGGACCATTAAAAAGTCTTTGTACAGAAAGCATTCATTGTACCTCTTTCAAAATGACATCATACCTTCATAAATGTGTCAATTAAACATGTCATCCTGTAAATATATGTAGATTCATGTGTCCTTTACTTTTTACGTGTGACTTACTTTTTAGAACTCACGATGTGGGTGGACAGTTTCTGTACTCATATTTGCCATCAGCGTTAATAGAACATGATCTCTGGGTGGAGGCTAAACAAGAGAGTGGAAGTAAAGGTCATTTAGGCTGATCAGCATTCCAGGTATGAACTCTGGACTGTGTCCATGTGGTGTCAACACAAACAGATTAGTTTTCATTGTTTGCTGTGGGAGCAAGGGGCTGTATCACCTTACATATTTTCGGAAATCCAAAGCTGCAAAGTCTTTATGACTGACACTTTAGCAATGCTATTATTTAGGGTTGTAAATAAGTGTGAATGGGTGTTATGAAGACAGGGTATTGGGCTTTTACACTAATCTGTCTCTGAAAGTATCTGGTTGTTGGGAATCACATTATAAACACATTTTCACTCATTTCATTAGGTTTTCTGCAAAGTGGATCTTTGTTTTGGTTTTTTGGAGGGGGTTTTTTACATTAGATTTGACTGTTGGTGTTATTGGATTCTTCTGTCCACTAGAACTGATGAAACTCTCACATATTTCCTTCAGTCTGGCCTTATCATTATTTAATGAGGGTCACAAAATCCAATTTCTGGCTTAAAGCAAAATCATATTTTAAAAGTAATGCTGATGCTTGGCATCAACATTATGATGTCCTCCCAAGCCCGAACCATTAGGGACAATTGGCAAAGAAATCACAACGCTAAGCTGCTCATTCAACATGAGGAAAATCTGAGATGTCTGCAGGGAGAGATTACCAAAAGGATCTTAGATATCTGCTTGATTTGTGTGGCTCATTGAATTGTGAGATTCAACATACACACGCAAAACATTGCTGTGATAAAATACCTTCATTAATTCTGAATTGTTTTGTGTTTTTTGGACACAAACACATGCAGCTACTACTTGATTAAAGAAAGATTGATATTAGAGATTGACAGATCAGACATTTCCTTAAATTGTGATTTAGTAAGGCCTTAATCTCCTGGTACTGATTTTAGACTATTCTTTATTCTTTTTAAAAACTGTATTCAGCAACATGCAGAACTATTTTTTTCTAAATTATCTACCATGAAAGTCACCAATTAATCTGACCCAGCAGAGGCTTTCACCAAATGTGTGTGTGAGAGCAGATATTTTTACTGTTCTAAACCTAAATAAATGATGTTTCACAAATCAGTTTATTTATCTCATGTTTAGATTTGTATAATACCTTTCTCTAAGTACTTCCACATATGGCAACATAAGAAACAGTGTAACATCTGGTTAAATATGGTAAAAGCCCTGGATCTGGTTGTCTATTATGCAATATTTGCATAAAAGAGGAAGCTACTGTTTCATATAACACCAACGTTGCATTGTACCCCACCTCTAAGATACATTCTGGTCGACACTAACTAGCTTAACAAAAATATAAACAAGTCAAACGGTTGTTTGTCCCAGAAGCAGAATTTTGAAGCAAATTCTGCATGACCTTCCTCGACCTCTGACATTTTGCTTTGGAGACCAGCCATAATATGAGCCTAAATTAACTCGACCAGTCAAAATTCTATGAGATTCATTTCAAAACCTCAAAATTTATTAGTTTATGTGCTCTTGGAATTTGGAGTTTGGACCAAAAAAGTGCCTGGATATGGTAAAGGTCAGAGACCTTAGTTAGATATGAATTATACATCATATTCTCAGTATTTTTTCTGCTTGTGCTAGAGGTAAGTTAATAACTTGGAACTTTAGTTTTCATGTTTGTATTCTGACCTGCAATCTGACCTCAGTTGACATTGTTACAAGCAAGAAACATGGGAAGAATGAAATGAGAGTTACAGTGTACTATATATTTATAACCAACTAATAACAAATAAGATCAGTCACTATAGAGCAACTCTGTCCTGATATTTAGATGATGTGAGGCAGGAAAACGAGCCAAGATCCAAAGGGGGGAAATGTGGCTCTTGTCCTACAACCATGTTTGTAGTTCTGGTTTATGCATAAGTTGCATCCTGTCAATTCATTATGCAGACCAGAATGAAGCAGGGCACAGTCAAGCAAACAGGCACTCAAGACCAAATACACTAACACATGCACAAAACCCAAGATGCACAGATTCACACACACACACACACAAATGCATTCAATATGCAGACACATGTAAGGAGAAGAGAGGGAGACTGTTAATTAACTAGAGCTCGTTAATTCTCTTTGAACCGACAGCGTGGAGGTTTACACACTAATTACCTTGATGGCTGAGCCAACCTGTGCATGCACACGCATATGCCGGTCTTCACACTACAAACACAAGCGCTCTCGCAGGCTGACATAACACATCTTGCAGGCTTTCAGACTTTCACACTCATACGCGGCCATAAAACACAAACATAAAGGTGTGAAGTCTCACTCATACACATGAACATATGCACACACTCATGTGTACTGCTGAAAGAAAAAAACTCTTGCCCTGAAATGAATTCTATATTAAGAACAATTTTTTCCTCCTCTTTTTGCTTCAGAGCACGATTCGGATGGTTGGGTTTATTCTTAGCTCAGATCGTGCGTCTTTTTGATTCACACTGATTTAGCAGAGTTAGCTTCAAACTAGCTCCCATAGTACAATGGTCCGCTAAAATGTTTGCACAATACTTGCACACGTAATCATTTCAACATATTCACCATGTCAGAGAGCTGAGGCTGTCATGTCAGCACCGAACTGTAATTGACCGTGTCAAATTAAGAGGAAGTATTTTTATGTCCGTCATCAAACTCAATTAATATTCCATCAGGGATAGATTCTATCTATTTATACTGGACATCAGCCAGTTTATATGTGTGTTCATGTGTATTTATGTGCGTGTGTGTTATCTCATAGCTGCAACATTTATGGACTTAGATTTGGCAGATAGATGGAACTTTTAGTTTCCAGCCTTGCACATTTGTTTTGTCAAAAATAGGATGCACTCACTAAAATAGTTAATATCCTTTGTAAGTGGAGCTGCAACTACGAATCCAATTTAAGAATTACAACATCCTTCAGATGTTGTGATTCATTAAACAATATTCTGAAGAACATTGTTTAAATTTTTTTACAGGCTTTTCTGTTGGCATTCCTCATTATTACATTGAAATAGCTTACTTTAAGAAAGGTCATTATGAAACTTGAGATTTCATATTGACTTTTCCATTTGAAACAACACCTTACTGTTTGAAAAAAGCACAGAAATATAAAGAGATTTGCATTTTAAGCTGTAGTTAGCCTTGTTAACATTCCAAATCATCAGTGTCTGTGTATTTTTAAAAGCAAATCTAGCCTCCTTAATTGTTATATTTCTTAAATATTTCACACATTTCCAAATGCATCGTGTTCCAGGTGGTAAAAATTCAAAAGGCTAAAACTATAGATTTGGTGCTTTGCATTCAGCCTTCCTGCTGTCTGCTTTGTCTTGCTGTCCCTCCTTTGCAACCTGAATGACTCACAGACATGCATCTAAAAATGCAAAACAGTTTCTAAAATTTGAAGTTTTAACTGGAGTTTTCACTTCATTTTAAATGCCTTACAAATGCTGAAAATAACCAACATACAGTTTTCACTGTCTATAAACGTCCACAACAGAAATTATTGATGCAACCACAACTTGATAGCGCTTGGTATGTTGAGTTTTGAGTTCTGCCCCTTATTCTTTGACAAAAGCTGAGAAATGAATATTCTAAAGATATTATCCTAAAAGACAGAGCTCTAAAGAGACTCTAAAAACATTTGGACAGAAAAACTTATGAATTGCATTAATGGAGTCAAATATGTGTCGACGAGTTAAGCAGCAATGAGAACAAGCCAAAAAGACCGGGGCAGAAGGTCTACAGTGTGCAGCTGCTCAAATGTAATTAAACTAAAAGTAGCCAAAATATGACATTTGGCAAAAGAAGAGAAGGTTGTCAAAGAGTTCAAGACTTTGAGATTGGAAGGAGAGCGTGAGAGAAAAAAAGAGGGGAAATGGGGTTTCTGACGGTGGAGGAGTTATGGGTCAATAAACCCTGCTGTGGGGGAAGCGGAGAGGGACCTATAACGAGGTCAAGGACTTATCATCGATCTGCACATCATAAAGCTGACTGGCAAGGAGAGAAAGGAGCGGAAGACGAGTAGAGGAAGTGAGCCAAAGGAACAGGGAATATGTGGATAGTTGTGAAAAACAGAAGTTCAGCTTTAGGGGGGAAAGTCACGGGGAGAATAAATTGAACATAACATTATTATGATGAAGGAAGCAGAGGGGGCAGCTATGGCCAGTATGGAGGAAATTGAATTAGATGGATTTGCGGCAGAAGAGCTGAAATCTGTAACAGAATGCTCACTGAGAGCAACCACATCCAGACTGCCAATACCAGTAAGTCACCCTCGGTCGATCGAGGCCCGCCTTGTGTTGCAGGTTGGATCTCACTGCAGTTTTTTTCTCCGATGCAACATCACACACAAGTTATCAGCATTGAAGTTTCAGAATTTCGTAGTGGCTGTTACCGCTCAAGCTTAACGAATTACACTTAGTGAACAAACTTTATAACTGCAGAAAAGTATATATATATATTTTTTTAAAAGGTTAATAAGAGTAATGGACTTTAAAAAAACACATTGTCACTACTTGATGGACCCCAATTATAATCATAAGGAGTGTCACAATATTTCACACTTCAACATGTCAGACGATTTTTTTTTTTTCGTTGTCAAAATTAGTTTGATGTTGCTTTTCAGTTGTTTTCACAATGTCACTTCGTCTGGTGTAGTAAGTCTAACCTGCTACAATGAGCCAAGGATATAAGAGATTTCCACTCTGTTTCTGTTTGCAACTCTCATTCTGCAGAAGGGAAGGAAGTGGTTCTTGAATTACCCTGTTTTGTTGACGGAGTCAGAAAGACCCGTTTGCAGAGTTCATTACAAGAGCATTGAATAGGACCGTATCAAATTCTACCATTTCATTGCAGTTTAATGCTTGTCTATTTGAACGTTCAATGCAAACAGACAAGGAACTAAAGATTGGACTATGAACTACTTTAAATTGATGACAAATTCTTTAAAAGCACTGTTTGGAAAAAACCTAATTTGTTTGAGAAAAATTTTGTTTCAATCTTTTCCTAAATATTTGTCAGTAACCCGTTCTTCCTTTTTAGCTCATATCATGCAAATGAAAATTTTCTGTAATTGATGCAATGCTAATTGGTAGATTAGCAATTGTTACAACATATTCACTAAACGTTAGTAAACTTTGCACACAGCTGCTGCTGACTTTCAACATTTTAGTTACATCAAAGCAAGTTTTGCTAAAATGTAGTAAAACTATATTTTAGTTTTGCAAAAACACCAGCTGACCCTGTTGTTCCTGAGCCTTTATGCATCTTTGTGGACTAGAATCATTAACCTTGACTGTGAAAATTCAGTTTGCTACACAAAAGTATATTTCTTGCTGTGGATGATTCAGAAAGAAAAATTTCCTATGTCCTTGCTCCTTTTTTATACAGATAAAATGAATTTGTGTTTTGCAAAATGTGCAAGGTGAAATGCTAATTTATTTTTATATTGAAGGGAGCGTGGAGTATATTTTGTTTTGAATGGAGTATATTTTTATATTCAGTTAAAGGTTTTTTTATTATTATTATCTTTACAAGAGCCCCCGTAGTTGACGATAGCGGAGCACATTTGAAGAATTTCTATCAGGTGCTTTGAAAATCCAATGCCAAAGTCCTATTTTAATCATTTAATAATGTGTGAGAAACACAAAAATGGGTTTATCATCTTTGATTAAACACATTACTCTTATTTAGAAATATAATTTTACGTTCTTACAAAGCTATGCTACGCAATGCTGTCACACCAAGGAAATAAGTTTGACAGCCTTTTAAGTCAAGCAACAGTGAAAATATTTGTGTTGACATTTCTTGTGTAAGAAATTCAACTGATTATGATGAGATCTCAGATTCACTTTCACTCAGAGTCAAATTCTTTCATACACTTTACATTTCACTCTTGAGTCACATTCTTTCATGCATTTTCTGTTTATTTACCAGAGGCTCTCCTCTGAAGAGGTTGCACTATCCTTGATCAAAGCCGGGGCACTAAAATGAAAGTTTTCTTTGTTGAAAGTCAAGATGAATCCATTGAGACGCTTTTTCACCAGACTTTAATATTATGCTCTTTATTACTGTCATTGGAGTCACTTTTATCATCTAAATATTGTTAGCAAGTCACAGACGATATTAGTTCACCATTATTCCCATCTTTCTGTCTTAATTCTGCTGTGTACCATCTTGTCTTTTTTTTTTTAGTATAAGCATTTCAAATGTTTAATTTTCTTCTGTGCTTGGAGGAAGAAAAAAAAAATTGGCACAGGTTTAGCTTTTTATACGAGCCGTCCATCAGCTTCCCAGCAGATTATCCAGGGGTGACATTCAAGGCTAAAGTTATTCCACGGTAATCTTTTCCTTGTCTCTGTAGCCTTCACTTCTTCACCATACACTGCATGTTTCAAAGCAGATCTAGATTTAAAAGCTTGTAATTTTGTAAGCAGATAAGTGAGTCTGAGAGGAGATAGGATGGGTGTCATATAGAGACGGGCTTCCTGGTGCAGAGCGATCCCTTCAGGCCAGACCGAGTCATTTAGCTCTCTGATATTTTCTCAGCGTGAACTTACAGTCTTATTTTGCATCCAACCTCAAAGCCGCTGTGCTAACAAGACTGGGTTGATTTGTGTTTGAACATCACAGTGGTTGTGCTGCTCACTTTGTGTGGATGATATACGGAAAATATTCTCTGAAACCACCTCGGCTGTATACTGCCTAGTTTGTAGATGCAGTATAACATTTCACATATACCAAAACACTCTTCAAAACAAAAAAAATAAAAACAATGTTACAAATCATCAAGAAATCCAAACTAAAACACAAAGTGAAAACAATGGAAATAGAACTATTGTTTTTTATGTTTTTCTGTGAATGATTCAAAACAAAGAAAAATCATTTTAATGTATAATGTATATATATAAATATATAATGTAACCCATATACTGTGGAACCATGTCGATATCTCTCATATCAAAATTTCCAGATTCTCCTAATAGATCTGTGGAGTTTCTCCAGGTACTTTGGGCTTTTTAGTTACTTTTTAATCATGAAAAACTTCACTGCCTCAAATGTCACACAGACCTGTAAACTGCAGAGTTAACTTAACTCTAAAGTGTCAGTAACTTAAGACACGCATGACGTAATTACGGGAGAAAGTTAGAATCCACCTCTCGCTCCCTCACCCTTAATATGATTTAAGCTTTTATAGATTGATTTATGGATCTCTGAACACCTGAGTTTCAGAAACACAAGCAAGGCTTTTTATTAACATCAGCACATTATGCTGCATTAGCTGACCAAAGGGAACTTAAATAGCATCAAAACGCTCATCCTTTATCTGTCTTTACTTACTTCAGTAGAAAATAAGTGCTTTTGAGAGTGGACTCCATGTTACGCAGCTGTCACGATTAGACACCAATCCAGATCAGATGTAAGAATCTTTTGGGCAGTCCAGTGGTTTGTAAACACCAGACATGTCCAGCAGTATTAATCTAAACTGGGATTAAAAGGCATCAGAAAACTTTGATAGACCCCTGTGATTGGTTGATGACTATTACACTGCATTGTAGCTGCTAAACCCATAATCAAGGAGAACATGATCAGATAATCTCAATATGTCTTTGCAGATCCTGCCCAACAGTCTAATCCTCAGATTTAGAATCTCAGATTAGGAATCCTAGATGATTAATCCCATATTGTGTTTGTACGTTGCCTGCAGGGGACCCTTCGCCGGGTGACCTTCTCGGTCGTGAGCCAACCTCAGGACGGTGGTTGCTATGACAGTGGCCTGGAAGACTCAGAGACACCAAGCAGCAAGAGTTCGTCAGGACCACGGCTGGGAGCTCTGCCGCTTCCTGAAGAAGGCTACGAGCGCACAACGCCGGAGGGCAGCGTGGGGGAGGAGGAGCACATGGAGAACGGTATACTGGCATTCCGAACATAATTAACCATTCTGCCAAAATAATTCATTGAGCTTAAGATGCTGCCAAACACATTCACTGAAATATTTCCCCTCTCAAGGCTATGTACTTTATGCCAAGAAAGGCTTAGAGATATTTTGATTATATACTCTCTTTCTATCACACACACAGAAACAACCCAGAGAAAGACTTTCATTGGAACCTTGACTTGCTGTCAAGGTCCCAGGAGTCTTTATTCTTTCTCTCTTGATGGAAATGTGTTTTACACTATAAAGCAGTTGTCCTTTGTGTGTCTGCAAGCACCACACATCAGGATTTCTGTGTGAGCAAGGCCTCTGTGTATTATGTGAGGAGATTTTTAGAAAAGCTAATGTGCTGCGGTGTCTTGTGCCAGAGTCTCATCCGTGGCCTTAAGCCTCTCTGTCAATGACAAAAAATTCCCTTTGTTCCTTTTTCCACTGCAAGTCTTAAAAAAGCCAGAGCTGTGGCAGCACAGCAAGGTCACCATGCCAATGGTAGCTGACTAATTGTTGAAGGGAGGGGGGTCAGTGTTATTCCACTAAAATCATGTTTTTTTGTGTTTTTTAATCAAAATTAGAATTTCTTTTGGACTTTTTTTTTCATGGTCAGAAGAAGACAGGATTCATAAGGCAGAATATGTTGAGTATTTAAAATGCCTTTCAGAAGAAGTTTTTACAATTTGTCAGTCTACAACCTCAAACTCCAATTTTTTTCTAGGGATTGGGGATTTTAGGAGAGTTCAACACAAAACATATTTTTTCTGCTAATGAAAACCTGAAAAATGTCCATGCATTGAATTGAGCCCCTCACCACCCATTCACCCTCCCTCCACTCTGAGTAAACACTCCTTTGATCTAAACTGGCCTTTTCTTTCAAATACAGCAGCAAATCTTTTAGGGGTAACTCTCTGCTAGGAAATCCAGAGGCTAAATGTTTTCCCCATGAATAGCTCAAAGTCAGTCAGATTGCATATGGTCTGCAAAACATCAATTTTCAAGCTTTGCTAAAAATTATTAGGTCAAGACTTTGGCTGGATCATTCTAACTCATGAAAGTGCTTTGATCAGAGTCATTCGATTGTGGCTCTGGCTTTATTTTAATGGTTGCTGTAGTGATGGAAGGTGAACCCAGTCTCAAACCTTTTGTAGCCTCTGATATTTTTGATTTTCCGAGGACAGTCTTGAAATTAATTCCCATCTGTCTGACCGGCTTGTTTGTCCTTGCTTAAAATAACATGATGTTGCCACCCTCATGTTTGGTGGAAGGGACTACAGGCTGATGTCCAGTGTTTCCAGACATAGTACTTAATAGACCACAAAGTTTTGTTTTGGTTTTCACCAGAAGATCTTTTGCTACATATTTGTTCTGCTCACTGCATGGCTTATGTTCAATCCTAAGCAATGTTCTGTTCTTTTAGCAATATCCAGCAATGTTTAAAGGTGGATTTTTTTATTAGGTAACAGAATAAAGAGGACTTAATATAATGCTGACAACACTTTTCAGATTTTTAATATAAAACCCTTGAAAACCATAAAAAGAAATTTATAACCCACTTCACAATTATGCACATGTTCGTGTTGGCCAAGCCGAAGTTCAAAGGGAGTGAATACTTTTGCAAGACACCATGTGCATTTGTTGAAAATTGTCAGTTATATTTAATGCGGGTGTCTCAGTCAGAGTGCAAAAACTTAATTTAAATATTGTATCAAACAAAACATGTTTCTTGGCTGGCCTGGAAATGCCTTGGGAGTCTCCTGGAGGAGCAAGCCAAGATGCCTCAGGCTGCTCAGGCTGCAGCCCCTACAACCTGACCCCTGATAAGCAGTAATGGGTCATTGAATGGTTACATGAATTTAATTGTTTTTAAATGTTTTCCTTGCAGTCTCCATAAAGAATAAATCCCAAGCTATGCAAATGCAATTTATAGTTTGAAAACACATCACAATATGTGTGCATCATTAAAGCTGCTGCCTGGAGAAAAACTAAAAACAGAATTTTATAGCATTTATATCAATTTCTATAGTGATGAGAGTTCTACACATTTTCAGCCAATCCATATAAAACAGCTATTACTTTAACACAAAATGACAGCTAGTGTCCGCATTGTGTGGTGCAATTTAGTAAACCGCTAAAATCACCCATAAGTGTTTTTGTTTAACTGTTTCTTTCTGTCAGGGACAAACAGACGCTCAGATTAACCAGCACTTCCCTTTTACTGTGAAATGAAGTATTGTCCAGCACGTTCTTGCCACTGGAGCCCTTTTATCTGCAGCATTTAACCTCTCTGCTGTTTTACCCAATAAAGTGACTCACAAAAATGAAGTACCAGTTTGCTGCAAGAAGAGAAGAGATTGCGTTATTGCATTACGTAACGATAATATAGCAGCATTCCAAATATAGGTGCAGCTGAATCTACACAGTTAAAGTTGCAATGACTGCACTCTCCCTAGTGAGCGCAGCAGCTCAATAGCATATAGAGGAAGGGAGGAAGATAGGAGACCTTTTGTTGCTTACATAATGATGAACCATTCCAATATAACTGAGAATATATAGAAATACAACTATAGTGCCACATAATTAGCAAGCATATTCACGCCGCAGTCTTAAAAACCTATGTAATATTCAGAATTTAATTATTTAAAAAAATAATATTTCTGTAATCTTTTAATTTTAATTAATAATACTCCTGTTATTTTAAAAAATACCTTTGCTGGAAGATCTTTTTTATTGCCGCTAAAACCCTATACTTTAATTCCCGAACATCCTCCTGAAAGGCCCATTCTGCCTTATTTAGCTGGCTAAAAGAATGCCCACTCTCTCATGTTTAGTTTCAAGTGTGTTTTATTTAATTTTGCAACAAATAAACAACAAAAAACCCCTTCAAATCAACAATCAGCTGTGAATACCGAATGAGGAAGTTTTGTGTCCATGTTACTCCTGGTGTAAAAGATGAAACCTTTTCCACCTTCAGTGTGACTCATCCTGTGAAACCAACTTGCTTCTTAAGAAAAAAAAGTCAAATAAAATAACCTGGTTGCAGCAATTTTCCAAATCAGTGGGATTGTGAGGTCCTCGCTTGTCCACAGACCTCTTAAGGTGACTTCACAGTTTTCTTGTCATATTCTGAAGTAATTTTTTGTTGATTTGGATGTTTGCTTTCACTTGGTGTGATGATGAAAAATAAAATCCCTCTTTATCTTCTGCTTTCGAGCACACCTGAAGGTTTGGGGTTAAACCTGTCTGATATTTGGAACTGCTCATGATTTTATCCACCTTAATAAAAAACTTCAAAAAAGTAAGCCCAGATCATGATGCTGTCCCCACTTTACTTCAGAGTCAGTACGGTGTTTCTCCACCAAAAATGCCCTTCAAAATTGTAGGTCAAACATTTCAATATGTTTTTCTTGAGATGCTAGCGCAGTCTTTGACCGTAGTCAGACCTAGATATTTCATTTTGGAGAAATGTTTTCCAGCCCTTCTTCCAGATAAATGAAGAAGAAAGTCAAAGTTGGATCAGTTGCATAAAACTAAGAATTAGTTTAAGGGTTTATACCTTTTTTTTCAATTTTCATCTTTTACCCTATTACTCAGTGGGATAATACTGGATGTCACATTAAAAGGTGAAATGATCTCTCATGAGCTATTTTTTTTACACCATAAAAGCTTAATTTTGACATGGGTGTGAAGGGCCTCTGTAAAAATATCTGATTTAAAAATCCACAGCCTTTTATTCCTTTGAAAAAATCTGTGTCCAGTCACCAGTGTCCTTGTTGATCTTTTATATAGGATGTGGGTTCACATGGGTTTGAAATATGTAACCTTCACATTACATGTATAGAAGTGTAGATTTTACCATTCAGAAAGCTGATAATTACATTCCCCAAGCCTCTGATGGTGGCTTTGTCTGACCTGAACTTTCACCTTTTATGTAGTGCTGATCGCAGCTGCTTTCTCCCTTTTTTAACATTCCTCAGAAGTCAGCTATTTGCATTCTGCTTAGACAGCATATTTTTTCCTTTCAGGCTCCCCTCCCTAATAGCCTCAGTCTAATCTTTTTCTTTGTTTTTATCAGTTGTTTTCCTTTATTTGTTTTTCAGTTGTAAACTCATTTTCTGCAGCAGTTTCCATTTGGTTGTCAACTTGCTTTGTTAATTTGGGTTAGCAAAGTGAAATATTTTATGTTTCTTTTTTTTTTTTTACCCATTGTTATCCACTTCCTGTTTCCAGATGCTAGACAGCTTCCAGACGTAGCACTAACTGGGAAGTGCACCAGGGAGTGCGATGAGTTCGGCCACTCTGACACATGCTGGATGCCTGTCCGCCCTTCGCCACGGCAAAGGCAGCGGCACGGCAGCGACCCTCCACGCCTCTCTACCTTTGCACCAGGTGATGACAACAACAATCTCCGTGGCAACGACCGTGAAAGCGACAGCGAGAGTGCCGGCAGCGCCGGGAGCTCAGAACCTGGAGTCGTGGTCGGAGGAGAAGGTCAAAGGTTACCCCTAGCCAACGGGGACCCTCTCGGCACCCTGGGCCGTGGAGACCGCAACAGAAACATGGGCGACCACAACCGGAATCTTCTTAACCGCAAAATGACTTCTGCATCCTACGACACGTTCAGCGGTGCGGGCCTTGGGAGGCGCCAGCCTGAGGAGGAGGCGGGTGAGGGCCAAAACCCACCTGAGGTCATACCACTGGCGCGGACTGGAGGGGACTACAAGACAACCTCATGCCTAACGTTGTCACGCCGGGAAGTCTATCTGTAACAGCCTGCAGGTGGTACAATCCTCATGAAACTCCCACATTTGTGTGTTGAGAAAAATAAAAGAGGTTCCAAGCTGCACTGACAAGTCATCGGTGTGGTTGGTCTTTTCAGCCTTTGAAGATGTGAAAAATGACAAATGGATGCTTTCAAAAAGCTAAAATCAAACTGTAACTTCAAGACTCGTACTAACAATTATCAGCACTTAAACTTAAGCAAGTGATTGATCAGGTCTCGGACTGGGAACTCTTTCCAAAAACACTTTTTTTTAATAACTGCTGAAAGCTACCTAACAGGCGATGACTGTGTGTGTCTACGCGGAGAAAAACAATCTTTTCTTCTGTTTTTTTTTTCTTTCTTTTTTTTTTTTTTTTACTGAATCCAATGCATGCCTGACCCTTCGACCGTATATGTATTTATGTGAAGAAGCCTATGTGAACTCTGATACTCTAAAGGTCTGGTGCATCTACACAAATTAAGGCTTCATCAGGCCAGAAATGGACTCATCTGGTCTGACCCAGCAAAGAGACAACTGAAGTTTCCTCCTCTGGAAAAAAAAAATAGATGAGAAGAAAATATGTTTTCGCAATGACTTGGTCTAATTCAAAGTAATCAAACTTTCCTACACTTTACAGTGCCTTGCAAAAATGTTCATACTCCTTGATCTTTACTCCATTCGGTTACAACTCCATCCTTATATGCATTTCATTGGATTTTTTGTGAAAATCCATTATAAAGTCGCAGGTAAATTTAACATATAAGAATTGATATACAATTTCAAAAATATAAATTTGATCAGACATTTTGGTCTACTTTAAAACACTCCATGTTCCTGAACACACCATTATGGAAAAATCATGCTGTGGGATGCATTTCTTCAGCAGAAACAGAGAATCTGGCCACAGCTGATAAAAATGGATTGAGCTGATAGAGGGAAATCCAGGAAGAAAACCTGCTCTAGATTGCAAGACACTTGAGTTTGGTGCTGAGGTTCACTTTCAAGTATAAAACCACAAATCTTAACAGACAGCCGGAGTTACAATTGAATAGTTTTGACCAAACCATATCCCTATGTAGTCTGGGAAAAACTGGAGTTTTATTATTGTTGCCACATCTGAGTAAAATGATGATTAAGTTCAGCTAGTTAAGGTTTCTCCAGATGAACAAGAATGAATTTGCCCTTTTCCTTACTTCTAAGGAAGAAATGAGGTCAGTCGATGTCTAGACATAAATCCAATAGAGAATCTACAAAAATGACTTTTCACATCAATACCAGAACACTCTGTGAAGAGTGAAAAACACACAGATGGACTAATAAGGTGACATTTGAAGACAATTGTTTGCACTAGATTTTATTTTTGGGCATTAGAATAATGGTTTCTACAAATGCGACAGTTTTAGATTTTTATATGTAAAACATTTTGAAAACCACATATTATTATTCTCCTTCTGATTCACATCTATGCATTACTTTTAGTTGGTCTTTAACATAAGATCTTAAAAGAACCTATTGAGGTTTGAGGTTGTAACGTGATAAAATGTGGAAAGATCCAGTGAGTATGAATAGGTTTGTAATGCACTGTACTTAAATGTATCATAACAGAGGTGTGGGATATTAACCAGCCGCCTGAGATTCTTATAGTGTGAACAGAAAAATCAGAGCAAGACAAGACTTTTTTTATACAGCGATCAAATGTAACTACTCACAGTACATTGCGTGGTTCTCATTGCGTGTTTCTAGTGCCAGAGTATTCTGCCACGTGTGAAGACGTATGTTTATGATTTTCCCTTCACTCCCACTCTGTATGTATATATTGTATGTGTGCATTTGATCAAGCAGCAGTGTTCTCTTTCTGCTGCTCTCCGTAGTTTCAGAGTAGACATAGGTGCCAACTTCATTTTGCATCTACACATACACAACCATATTTATATATGAATATATATCTACACATGCAAGCATGCAGTTGCAAACACATAGTGTACACACATTAGCATGTACCCTCGAGCTCATGCAGAGCCTTTGTAGAGCTCACATAGGGTGAAAAGTTTTAAGGTAAAGTCTATAATAACCTGCATTCACTTCCATGCAGTAAAATCATGTAAGAGACACAAACGTACACAACTCAAGTTCAGTCGAAAGAAACAAACTGAGATTTTATGAAACGCTCAGTTCATGTGTGTTTGTGCTTTCCGCCACGTCTTTTTCTTTTTCTTATGCTTTGCCTCATGAATCTAGCTGTAGCGTTTTGCCTGCTCCTCTCCAGCCAGTATTTAAACATGAAACATATTTAAATAATTACCCATCTCTCTCTTTCTCTGACTGACGCGCAAGCCAAGATTAAAGAGAATTCCAATGGCATCTACTCTTAAAGTAACGATAGAAACCGTTGGAGTTAGAGATATTCCGCATAGTGTAAGTAGGACTCATGTAAAAGAACCATGTCTCTGTAATTCCTGTAAGGTATATTAAGGAAAGCAAAAGAAACTGCATGACAGAAAAAGTAGGTTTTTTTCTCTTTTTTTTTTTTTTTTTTTTAAGAAAAAGCTTGTGCTTATTATTTTTTGGCAGCACGACTGTTTGGATTCATCTGTACTAAATGACTGTGCTTACAAAGGGGGTAGTGGAGATAATGATGGCGGACGGACAAACTGAGCTGCAGTTGGTAAATTTGTTTGGGCCTTTTCTCTCAGAGTTTTTCAGAGTTGCGAGGAAGGGTGTGCCAGAGGGTGGAATGAGCATGTTCTGACCTGAACACGCCCATGCTGCTGTGCCGGTAACAGACTCCTTCATGTCCCGGCCTACCCGTCATCTACTGCGTCAACCTCTCCGACACACTCGGCTGCGTAGTACAGAGGAGTGGGTGTGGATCGAGGCCAATGCTTCTTAATTCCCATCATCGGCGCGTGTGTGTACGTGCCCATGTGTGTGTGTGTGGCTTGCATGGCGTGATAGGGATAATAGGGTTAGGTCGTCCCTGTGGTCTTAATGAGTTTCCTTTCTCCTCTCCTCTCCTCCCTTGATCTACACTGATCTCATTAATGTCTGAATGGGCGAATGTAACTCTGGTGGAAACTGCCAGTAAGTCTGTCTCCTATGTTTTTTTTATCTGGTTGTTTTGGATCAGACTAGACAAAGAGACGAGATTAAAAAATGAACAGCAGCAAACTCAGGTGTGCAAAGACATCTTACCTTTTTAAGGGGGATTTTAGATGTTCTACTTAAACTCCTTGTAAAATTGTACATACTTCAGACTTTACTACTCTGTGCACAATCTGGAGTTTCGAGCCCAATGACATACCTATTTAATCCCCAGCTTTCATTACCTCCAACACCCCCCCCCCCCCCCCCCCGCCTCCAGTATTGCTGATTTAAAGAGCTCTGTTCTTGATGGACTGCGCTAAAGAAGAACCAAAAAAAACATGTGAAAGCTTTGGAGACTTTGTTTGTAGAGACTTTACGTTGCAAAGTGGACTCCTGGAACGAGGTATACGAGGGTCCCCACTGCAAAGTAAAACACTCGGGATACCTTTTAAGAAAAAAAAAAACAAAACAGGAGTCATCTAAGAAGCGCTTTTGTCTTCAGACTACTGTTTTATGGCAGTTACGTGATGATACTTTTCAAACCCCATCTGATCTGGATATCACAGAACTTGCTGTATATGAAAACTGTGTGGGTGTGTCCATTTTCTTTTTATACTGCACGTTTAAACCTGAATATGTTTTAGACTACTGGAAAACAAAGAGGAAAAACAGAACTGTCATCCACAAACAAAGACTTTTATAAAAAACTCTTTTATCTTGTCTTCTGCTGTTTTATCCTCGCCTTGTACATAGAAAACCTACACTGTAGAAAGACTGTCTGGAAACCCCTAAGAGAAGATGGCATGCTTAAGGTTCAAATCTGCACTCGAGAAAAAGAAAAAAAATCAGATGAAAAACTGTTTTTCTTTTTCTTTTCATTGTTTTCTCATCTTAGGGAGCTGTCTCATTTTTTGCTTTTTTTGACTGCTCCCTTCCTGTAAGTACATAATGAACTAATTGCATTTGCTATGATGATTAAGAAGAAGAGGAGGAGGAGGAAGAGCAAATTAATGGTTTGGTAATGAAGATGAATCATGTACAAGTTTGACTTTCGCATTAAAAATTTCAAACACTCATTTGGCTTACAGCTCTGTTACTCTTTTTTTTACTCTTTTTTTCCTTAGATGCTGTCAGTCAATCAGTTTTGAATTTTAATGAATACAATGAGAGAGTTGCTTCAAGACAAGTCAGATCTTGAGTCATTGACTTAGACTGCAGTCTGAAATAAGATGCCAAAAAGAAAAGTCAGGCATATCTGCCTTTTGTTTCAGTGATGTTGGAAGACCGTTCCTAAAGGGCTTTAATATCACCTTATTATTCATCTCACATTATAGTGTACACAATTTGATCAACAGAAAAGGCATACTGCAATAGATCTTTCAGACATATTGGAAAATTTCATCTTATATATGCCACAGATTCAATGCAGGTGTAACCCAATAACATTACTAAATCTTGGTGTGCAAGAGCTTGCCTCACTTTAGTGTGTAAGATTCTAGAAACTGAAGGTAGAAGTCATCGGATGTCCTCGTTGTTTTTTTTATTAATTCAGCGAACAATTATCTAATCTTTTAGGGGCATTGGAAATTCCTTTGTGGATGATCGGTTGATTTTTAAGTCATTTCTGCCTAATTTTATTTACGTTTATTCAAAAGCATTTGTGTTTTTGCTCTCTCATAGGTTCTTAGCTGAGTTGAGAGTGTTCATTTGAATGTTCAAAGTACAAAATATGTAAATGTTAGCTCAATATCTAAATTAGCTAAACTGGGCTTATTTAGAGCCCTGTCCACTATAAGGCAAAGGTATTCCAACATGATTAGTTGATGAATATGTATCAACAGGCATTGGAGTTTAACATACACCACATTTGCTGAGGGGTGGTTTGAAGTGAATAAGCAGCATAAGTCTACCAGAGGCTAAAAATGATGGGGAAAAAACAACACACCCTCCAATGCTAACGCCACACAATTCTACCCTTCATCAAAACCATAGGTGGTATTCAAAACAGGAGTAAATCAACTTGACACAACTTGATGTTCCACGTAATCAACTTAATTATCTTGCTTGAACCCATATAGCATGTGTTTCTCAAAACAGCATACAGTCACAAAATAGGAAGCAGCAGCTTTAGATGTGCACTCCAGAAACTCATCGAGAGCTGAACATCTGGGGCTCAAGTTTTATATACAAACTTTACTTGGTGTAATTAACTGTGACAGTAAGCCGGTATTTGTAAATGATGTGAGTAAATGATTAATGTTTTCTCCTCTGAGTTATATATAATAGACTCTGTAAATGCTGGTTTTGTGGGCAAAGTCGTGCACAGTACGTTGGGATTCTCTTTGATGTTTTTCAAAAGCAAAATGGATTTAAGGCAAATTCTAAGTTCCTTAAGTTTCTGTGTTTTCTGTGCTACCTCTGAGCAAACATTTCAGATGAGTCAAAGCATGGCTTTGAGAGAGACCTGCATCTTTTCCACTCAAATGGTCAGTTTAATTTACAAACCAGAGCTATTGAAGAGCTTGGTAATTACAATATGCCTTTAGGCTGGTGATTGCAATATGCGTCTTTAACTGAATCTTTTAATAAATGACTTTCACTTCTAATAAAGAACCAACAGAAATACAGAGCTGATTCTTCATGATACAAAAACTGCCTGATAATTAATTCAAACATTGTGCATTAACAAGTGTGCACTCTTACTATTAGTTTTTCTGTAATACATAAGTATTTTTATTTTAATAGGATATTTTATTTATTAATTATTTATTAATAAATTACAAAAGAATTTTCCATTGTGCACGGCATCGTTAAATTAGGTTTTGAACTTATAACCTAAAGCATGTCTATGTTCTGACTAGACAGTAAGCATCTGATGTGAAAACACAAAGTTGTGTCATCAGAGACTTGAGGCTTGGACTTGGACTTGAAGAAAAGCACTTGTGAATATTGCTGCCTCAAGAAATATAATATTTACTTCAACCATCAGATGTAAGTGGGACCATCAGTGTGGTTGTGTACGTCAATCTAAACAGAAATTCATGTTACATGTAGCCAATTTGCATCTGCAGATGAAGGTCATTTGAAGTAACTAAGACTCAAGTCAGTCTCAGTCATCTTTTTCGGGGTCGTCAAAAGGCCAAGTAAAATTTCTGATCAGTTAAGAACTGATACATTCTGCAGCACGACTCTTTATTTTAATGTAGATCTGTGATGTAATTCTGCAGCACACTGACATATCTGGGATAGAGTACTGAGATGTGCCGCTGTTCATCATTTCTAATCTTTGAAAGGTGAATATTCCTAAACTTGATGCTGCTCTGTGAAAAGTTTTCAAATGTGGAAGCAATTTGGACTTAAGACTTATCTTACAAAACGATTCGCAGGTGTTAACAGCTGCAAAGATTACTGTGAAGGACTCTGAAATGTCAAAAAAAAAAATGGAAGAAAAAAAAAATCCCGCAAAGTGTATTCTGTTTTTGCAAATATGCAATACTGACCCCATGTGGTCTTAGCTGAGATATTTCTATTATATTCCTCGTTTTTGTTTCACCCTCCGTTAGTGGACAGAAATATTGCTATTACAATGAGACAAGTAAATTAGCTAAAATGATTTCTTAATCTGCAGTAGGAGAATTACATAGTTGTTTGTGCCACATTTTCGTGTTGAAACAATTCATTGCAAGTGTAAACACTATAGAGTCATGTTACTGTTCAGGATGGAGACTGATTTTGTGTCCAGGTTTTGGTGTGAAATGTGTGAATCAACTCCAGAACTAATGAGCTTGTAAAAAAAGCTGGTAGCAGAGTGTAATTATTCACAGTGAGAAATTAAAATAAAAAATATGATGTGTTTTTGTATACGGCATATGTAAATAACTTTAACTGGATTTACATGCTAATTGTCAAGCTTTAAAATTTGGCAACAAGATTCACATTTGTTCTTCAGAATCCTAAAAAGTCCATATCTTTGCTTATTTCTTAGATTTTGAGTTCTTTGGAAATCCTTCATGTTTAATGTAGATATTGAAAAGTTTAAGTAAAATGTGATTTTCTTTTGGCTGACCAATAAAGGTTGATCAGGAATTGACCTTAGGTCAGAATGAACAGCTCTTCTGCTGTCTTTGGCATTTTATTTTATTTCATTTTTTTATTATTAGTTTATTTTATTTTACAACATATGTTTGTTGGTTATTTCTGCATTTTAACACATGCAAATAAGCAAAAAAGAAAGAGGCAGAACAAATTGCCATACAGTAACATCAACATTGACATTAACAATGTCAATTATTGCAATGCCAAGTGAGGCACTGTAATCGGTCATGATCCCTGTCTCAGGCCCATAGGTGAGGGTTGGAATGTAGCCAGACAGGTTACATTGAGAGCTTTGCACTTGCACCACAAAGACATAAGGATTCCTTAGCACTGACAAAAAAAGATGTCAGCTTTTTTGTTTTAACCATGGGCTAAATTAAAGAGGTGTTCTCAGCAGATGGGCATTTTATTGATTTTATAAACCAGACGTGATGTTATCAAGGCTCCTGGTAAAATATATCCTGGGTGTTAATCTACACATCCACTGTCCACTATGTCAAATGGTCTCTTAAACTGTCAGAAGCAGCTCTCAAAATGTTTAGCAGGTTTATTTTTATGTGAGTGACAAAAATCTCAAGTGGATTGCCTTTGAAAAGAAAACCTTGGTCTGATGCCTCAGAAATAAAAAGATGTTCTCTTGTGTTGCATTGAAATTTTCTCCTTTAATTCTTTTTATGTTATCTGAATAGAGAAAATTACTGCAGCTCTCTGGTCAGTTAACATCTGCAATTTTGAAAGACCAAAAGACTGAATTGGAGGCACTGCAGCCAAGCATAAAGCCTGCTGAATAAAAGATTCTGTCAGTGCTGTGTTCCTCTGTTCAGGAAAGACTCGTAGCAGAGCTGTAAACACTCTCTCTCTCACGATCAAGCCATGACAGATGATATGAGAGTTGATCCTTCTTGTGTTCCTCCACAGCTCTTCATTTATGTCTTTTCATCTTTTTCTGGTTAAATCAGTTAGGGCTCATCAGAGCTGTGCTATCACCACGCATGATGCAGTAGCAGAAAATAAAACGTACACATGAAATTGCATAAATGTATATCCAGTGATTGCTTAATTGCTTTTTTTTTTTTTTTTTAAATCTCATAGTCTTCACTAAAGCTAATAAACATTTCCATTGAATATTGAATTTCCACTTTCTGGGACAATAACGGCTAATTCTATTCTATTCTATTCTATTCTACGTTATCTCATTAACTCTTACCAGCTCCTTTATCCACAGGACATCTTTAATTATTCATTCAACAGCATATTTTTGTTATCACTTTTCCATAAAGGCCAAATTGATTGTGGTTTTGAACAAAAACCAAATTCTTAAAATTACCATTCTTAATGAACTTAGCATTTTCCTGCAACATATGCTATATGGTGTCAACGTATGAAAATGACATTGACCTTGTTGGATTGGCTTTATTTATTTATTTACTATTTTATTTATATACTAGTTCACTGAAGCATTTTCACAGCCCTTGGGTGTCCTTCTTGTCAGAATTAACACTCAGGAACGGAACCCAGGGTTTGTTGCTGTCCTTTTGTTTGCTGAGATAATTTGGCATTTTAAGCTCACTAACTCAGTGGACGTGCCTGCATTGAACCTGAATGGATTCTGATTTCATTGAATTTGACAATAAGGATCTGGAGTAAATGGGAAGGCATTAGACGGAAGAGGATTTAATTTGACTAATAATGGTGTTTGAATTGGACCTGTTTACTTTCTCTGCACAATCCTTCAGGATGACTTTTGTGTTGAATTAATTAAAACAGAAAGCTAATGAAAACAGAGCAAATAAATAAAACATTAATTTGAAAAAAAAAATGATGTTTTCTTCTGCCAGAGTAGTTGTTCCAGTAAACAGTATAAAGTTGATCCAAATACTTTTCTGATAAAGCTCAATGGGGACACCAACTGGATGAGATAGGGTGTTCCAACTTGGGAGATCTGTAAAGTCTTTTACGTTTGCATTTTTTTGATTGGAAATACTCTTTGTCTTGAGTCAAAGAAGTTCAAAGTAATTGTAAAACTAAGTGAATTATAACAACACCTCAAGCTTTTTAAGACATATAACATAAAAATCTGTATTGGTGATATAAAACCACAGACAAAAAGCCAATCTGCACCATCCTTAGACACAAATCCACTGAGAGACATTAAATAAATGTTCTGACTGAGCAACAGACAGAAATATAATTTCAATCATTTTACTAGTTTTCGGATGGTTAATACTCATAGTTTGTTAAATTTAGAAGATAAATAATTTTATTTCTCGCATATAACTAGAAGCTGCTCAGATGTGCACAGATGCCCAAGTTAATGACATGACTGAGAAGAAAACAGCGCAACAAACTCTATGATTTACCGGTAGGCAGTCATCCACCTGTTCTTTTTTTTTTTTTAAGTAGCATTTTATCTGTGTTTCAAAGGATAAAAAGAGCTTTCTATTACTAATATGACATTCGCTCCCTCTTCTCTAGGAAACATTATTTCTCTGCACAATGTTGTGTCATGTTCTGCTGCCTAAGAAGACGCACATAATTTCACCTCAAAAGCTCCATATTGTTGTTGTTTTTTTATTTATTATTTGCTCTTGGAGCAGATGGCAGGATGCAAGTCTCTGCTACTGCCTGTGGAGGAAGTGCTGATGTCGTCAGTTCACCTGCACTAGAAACCAGGAAAGAGCTTTTTCCATACAGTACAAAGGGAAGTACATTTTATATCATATAATGGTCTCAATGGAAAAAGATACAAACCTGAGCATGCTTACCATATCTACAAATATTTCAGTCCATTGCACTAAAAGGTATAAATATACCTTTCTCACATAATCACCACCATCATTTTCTGTTCGAAATGCATATTTTCCTGTCAAGTCTATGAATTTAAACAGCCAGATCTAATAAATTACTACACTGTTTGCAGATATTTATGTGATTCCTTAAATTTTTCAGCATACAATGAATGAAACGTTTCATAAACCTTAAACTTTCTCACATTTTGTCATGTTAGAGTGGATGAATGTAAAGTAATACATACTAAGTGGAAGCAAAATAATTACTTTCAAGTAGGGTGAATGATTTAACAATTCTATTTCATTCTTTAGTTCCTTGTTACAAGCATCTGAAATGGGTAAGGAATATTTTAATAAAATCTGAACGGATTTGCTGAAGATGACACAGAAAGTTTAAATATAAGGAGAAATAAGTCCATTTTCACAGAAAACAAAGATCAAAGTAAAAAGCTGAATGTGAAAATGGCTGAGTCGACGTTGAATGAACTACATTCATTAGACACTATGAGTGCTCGGTCTACTATTCCACCCACTTCTCTTGTTCATTTCTGATTTATTCATTCCATTGAGATCAATCTCTCTCTGTCTCTTTCTCTCTCTCTCTTCAGTGAACAGTTTAGATTTGAAAACAGAACCAATGTCACTGACTGGGTTGTTATATAATCTTGTTGTCTCTGATGTCTCACTTGCATTTCATCCATGATGCTGTGTTTTAAAGACTTGCCTTCTTTCAGACCTTTCTTTTTCATTTTTAATGTCACATAAAAGCTTAATAAAAATACATTAAGGTTTGTGGTTATAGTGTGACAAAATGTAGAAATTTTAAATGCTTGTGAGTACTTTTATAATACTCAAATTTACCAAAAAAGTCATTTTTAGAAACGTAAAGCCTAAATGCTGTCTGAATATCTGTGAGCGGTGACATTATTGCCCTCAGCTAAAAGAAAGAGTAAATTGTGCACCCACACACAAACACACACACAAAAACTGAAATTACACTACTATTATAAGGACTTTTATCCACAATTGTGTTAGAGGTTATTTTATTAGCAGTTGTTCCTTCAAATTTTACTTTTTTCCACTGAGTAAAAGCAGAAGTTGGAATTTCCAAAGTTTTTCAGTGTATAGCTCCACTGCAATAAAATATGAATTTCTCTGACATTTCTTTCCCATCGTAGCCAATAAATATGAAGCGCAGTCTGTGCCAAGGCCGTGTGTCTTCCCAGAACCTTCAAAGCCTTGAAGGACTGAAAGATAATTTGGCAGTAACGCTTCAAGTCTGTTGTTGACGTCCATACAATGACCTCATAGATGGATGCAGAGCGCACACTAACCAAATGAGAGTTCTGGTAAAAGATGAAGGACACTGGCATTAGGGTCAGGGAAAAAAATACATGGGAAAAATGACAGAAATAAACCCTGATCAGGAATTAGATTATAGCTTTTACTATTATTATTATTATGTTTTCATATTTTGTTATTTCGGAGTACATCCAGTTTTCCCAATAGCCTTATTATAGCACAGATAAAACAGAAACGTATTTAAGAGCTTTTTTATTATTATTCAGTCTCCCTATTGCATCTCATTGCTGAGCTATGGAGCTCATAAACAGGATTTGTCAACTGGAACCTGATTTAATTATTTAAGTAACCAGGAGACATACTTATGTAGTTGAGACAATTTCATCTGAATGTTCAAGAGGATACAAAAACCTTTTATAGTGATGGAAGTTGTTGAAGAGTGCAGCAGGCCTCTCATGGGGAAATAAGTTGAAACTTCCAACAGATTTCTTAGATCTGGCAGCTCAGCCAACCTGAACAGGAGGATATAAGAGACTTTGGCAAGCCAATAATGGCCATCATAAATGAGGTCCAGCGGTACTTTGCTGAGATGGGAGCGCTCACACCCATCAGGCCTTTATGGTACAGTGGCCAGACAGAAGCCATTCAGCACTAAAAGGCACATGAAAATCTTTCAGTCTAGCGCTCTCTTTTACAGCTTAAATTCAGCAAGCGCTAAAATGAAGAAAATAACAAATGAAAGTGTGTTTTAACCCCCAGTAGAATAAAATAAGTCCTGTTTGATCCAAAAACATGTTTTGTTCTTCTGTTGTCTTAAACATGAACTAATCTGGAATTATGTTGAAAAGTTATATTTTCAAAACTATGGCGTACAGCAAAATAAAACCTCACAATTCAGTTTCTCAGAAAATTAGGCTACATAATAAAATAGAACAAGCATTTATAAAATATGACATTCTGAACTGCTACTCCTACAAAATCAAAAGGAATACTACAGTTGCTAATGTGAAACAGGAGGATAAACCAAGGAGGTGGTGAGGACATTTTTTTTTTTGCAAATACTGACATGAAAATAGTCTAATGATCAAAAGTTGAGTGGAAGAAAAATGTTGAAAAAGGTGAAAAGGCAACATGGGTCATCACAGCTGTGAAGTATTGTAAAGCAAATTCCAGTCTGGAGTTGCTGGAGTCACCGCAAACAGCTAGGGATTTATTCTTGACCCTGTCTGCTGGGAAGAAAAATAACCAAATAAGTTTGCTTTTCACTTAGAAAATCAAGTTCCTGTTGTCTGGAGGAAGAGTGAAGAGGCCCAGAGCACAATAGGTAGAATAAATGCAATGAAGTTTGCAAGAGAAAAGGCAGAATATCTACTATTTTGAACTGGAAGATGTATGTTCCTCTACTTACATGGAATATAAAATTAAATCACTGAGCACAAAGTTTCAACTGAGGCTTAAAATGCCTAGTGGGTTCCTTGACCTGAACAAAACCTCCATATCTGAAGACAAAATGTCAGGAAAATGTTCTCTCTCCAAGATATTGGAGAGATATTGGAGAGAGAACAGATATTGTACACATATTGTTCTGGTACACATGTTGCACCAGATCAATATGTATTTATATTTGATCAATTAACATAAATAATGAATGTTTAAGTTAGAGTCGCCATATTACATGAGCTTTTGTTTTTTGTTTTTGTTAATGATGCCATTTTTTTGGAATTGTTCACAAACTATTTCAGTCATTTTGTTAAATCCCATTTGGTAATATTTGTTCAGTCTTTGCTGTTATTTAATGTGTCAACAATCATAATTGGCTTCACAGAGAGAAGGGGATCCATTTAAAGTATTAATGTTTTGCTGCTGTTAATATTCACATACACATATTCATGCATCACTACGTGTTTGATATTCTTGTATTTCTATGTGACCATTTGTGGTTGAACTGAAGTCTGTCTCTGTCAGGATATTCTTGTAGTAAAGCTTCTAATATAAAAGGATTATATAAAATGGTTTTAAAATAGCTGTGCGCTGATGTTTCCCAGCAAGTCTGCTGGAGCTTAAATGTTTCTGGCAAGCAGAGTCTGAGAAACTTCCAAAGGAAAGGTGTGTCAAGCATGTAGAGGAATTTCAGCAAGACGTTATACCACCTGCTGCCAGAGGGGGAAAATATGAGGAGTCGGATCACTTACACAAAGGCAAATGTGAATGTGAGAATATTTGAATAGCCCAAGAATATCATGATTTTACGCCTGAAAACATGCATCTGTTTCAAAATGTACACTGAAAAAAAACTCTCAAAGCTCTAAATTGTATGCAGTTTATTAGGTTACTGCGAACAAAAATCCTTGGAGAACATAAAAATTTATTTCAAATTTAATCTCATAGGTTATTTGTTCAGACTGGAAGTTTCAACTGAGGCTTTGACTGAATGACTAACTGTTATCCTCCAGAAATAATGTATGGGTTAATGTTGTAAAGGTTGTTTGTTAAAACAAAATGTGTGAGTTATAGAAAGAGTGGGGGAGAAAACAGAGGAACAACAGGAAAAATAGAAGCCTCAGTCATGCTGAAGTTAATGCTAAGCTAGCAATTTCTTGCATATGCATATGATGCGTGAAAGGCTCCCAAACGTAATAAATGCAGAAACAGAAAATAGATGTTTTAATGTCTCTATGAGTTAGAATAACGCAGTGAAATCCCAGGAAGGAAATCCAGAGAGTATAAAACGCCAAACAGAGCCAAGGAGTGAAACAGAATATAATTTTCTATGGCACCAGAGTGGAAACTTAAGATCAAACAAGCACTCCAGCACAATTTATCAGCTGTGATGTGAAACAATATTTTCTTAAAGTTGCCCATGCCAACCCCAAGAGAATGCCATCCTAAACAGAGAGTCACTTTGCACAGATTAAAAACTTTCACTGGTTTAAAGTATAAGAGGGTTTCCCTGTGGAGAAGTACATCCATGAGCATGAGAAGTTGTGTAACCTTATTTTAAACCACCAAAACCTGTCATTTGATCAAATAGAATATTTGGTCACTATACACTTGTTTTTTGGGTTGCCATAATTGAATTCAAATGTTTGTTGTTTTATTATTATTATTATTTAATAAAATGTTTCCCACAATTGGTTTTGACAACAGTGCAGTCTTTATTTATAATAAGTGGTACCAACAGACACATTGGAGCACATCAAGGAAAATGGAGCCGATCCAAAACACTGAATGTAACAAAACAAAGAAAACACCTAGAATTAAGTATAAACAAATCACAAAAATTGATTGAAAGAGCAAGGAAGGTTTCTGAAGCCCTTTTTACAGCTTTGAGCTCAGGGTTTATTATAACAATGATCCATTCCTGGCAACAGTGATTGGCAGGAAACTCACAAACAACATCAAGTATTTGCTGAGGAGGCCTGTTATGTTGATACACGAGTCTAAAGCTGAACTCTACAGTTGTTTTCATTCAGCTACTGAGCTACTTTTACATTTTATTGGAGAACATTAATACATTTGCATAACGTATCTGATGGAGGACACACTTTGTTTTTATTGCAGTTGCAAGAACTTCCCAGTGAAGCCTATGTTTTGGATCTGGAAGCAGCCACAGTGAATGTGATTACATCATTAAAGCATCTACATTTCCCAGTATGCAAATATGTTTGTGCTGTTGAATACAAATGTGCTTCTAGTGCAGTTTCATGTGTAATGTGTTGCCACAATTAACAAGTAGTGCAACATTTAAAGATTTGTCCATGCAACAACCTATGTAAAACGGATGTTTTTTAGTTAGACTAAAATAATTTATCTAAATGTGTTCAAACTAAGAGCAGATAAAATACAAAATAAGTTAGATCTTCCACAGTCCACCTCATGGTGGAAAAGTAGCACCGTGTCAGAGCAGACTTACTAATTAAGTTGTGGACATAAAGGAAGTATAAAGAGAAAGTCGTGCTTAAAAGGAAAAACAAAACAATATCATGACTAGTCTTACTAGTGTTACGTTTCTCCTGAAAAAAGATTTTAAATATGTGTCTGATTGTGAATCATACACTCTTAAATTTAGTGCAAAGCTGTAAAAACAACAATGATCGAGAGAACAATAAGGTAATATTTTGTGGCAGTCATACTTTTACACTCACACACTCTCAAAAGGTGAAATCCCAAACCAGCAGTGGCATACATAGAGCCAAGCCTTTAGCCAAGGCTGGTGATATTGGAGCGACCACCTGGGGGTGCTACGATGCGATGGCCAGACCTACGAGGGATGTTGTCGTCAATCTGAGCACCTACGGAAAAAACAGGCAAATTTTAAAATATATATTAGCTACAAAAATCAAAAATGTAACAATTTAGACAATCTTTTTATTAAGTGGACTTTGGCCCAGTAATTATCAATAACCTATCCATTTACCCACAATTTAAGTATGCCATCATAGTGAGTTGTGAGGAAAGTTAGTGTGAACTAAATACAGCTCCATAGATAGACTGCTAAGACATATCAAATTGCAATGCTGTTGGACAAATAAAAAACAACTGCTCCATTTTATTATATTTTGTTCTTTCTTCTTAAAACCAACCCTATCAATCACCCTTCATATCGAAATGAGGTTTCTCTCATAAATATACATCCACAAGTTTCAATAACAGCATGTGACTTTGACCAGACAGCCATGTTTTTACATTTAGAGAAAAAACATGTTTTTTTTGTTTACCAAAAAGTTCAATCTTTGGATATACAAGTGTTTTTTTCTGACAGTGACAAAATGTTTGTTTTGTTGTGCTCTTGTCCTTACCAGGACTCAAATGCCAAAAAGATGCTGAATTTCATTAAGGTTGCACTGTTTAAGAAAATATACACATTTTTCTATTATAATCAAAATTCAAGCGATGCATGAATTAGTGGATTAGCGGATAATAAGTGTCTATGCAAGAAAAAGTTGATTTTGTCAGTCTACTCTTATTCAAACAATTGTCCGCTTCAGTTACTCTGACAAAGGGAATATCAATCTGCCTCATCACCTCTGGCTCATCTGACCACTTTGCTGGTACTGAAATATTTTTGGATTTTGCTTCAGAATTTCATTTGTGTAACTGCATTGAGGATGACCCCTTTTGATGCTACTTGTGTAGTCTTAAGTTCCTATTTTGTATAGAAACCGGCCCAACACAATTTAAAAAGTTTGATAGATAAAACTGATAGCCTCCATTATTTCTGTTGTTTCACTGAGAAAACATCTATAAATGGAGATAGTTAATATATTGTATCTCCCAGACATAAACATTTGAGTTGTTTTAAATAGTTAAAATCAACACAATCAGGAGTTCCATTTAATTAGCTGTTCGCTGCTTACATCTTCACTTACAAACCCACAGCAACATGGCATCATTATACTGCAGGTAAAGGAATTAGAATTACTGATAATAACTTAGAAAAAAATGTTTCCATATAAAAGATATTGACTTGTTATTTATTGAACCTGAAAGGCTGAAGTTGGATTGGTGAAGGTTGCGTATCGGTGGTGGTTGGTGAGAGGTGGGTGAAGTCTTGGCAGATGGAGCGGGGGTGATGTATTTGGGTGTAGGAGCAACATCGTACACAGGGCCATCATATATCCCTCGAGTGACACCCTGTTTGCTCCTTACCTATTGGAGAAATATCTTTAAAAATTAGGAAATCTAGGAAAGGGAAAACTGTTAATTACTCAAAATCACTCTACATGATACAGTTAATCAAAAGACTGTAGAGGTATATTTCTTTGCATTTCCTTTAGGTATTAATCTGAAGATCACTGAGTAAACCAAAGCATTTTCTGATTACCATAAATATGCTAGTCTAAAATAATGTAAGAAGTTACTACTTCAAATTGCACACGCTAATTTCAGCAGATTTCATTATCTTAATGTTAACATTAAGATAATGCTAGTAAAGCACACTACTAAAACATTTTGAATGGAGATGTAATGCTGTACTTACAATATTTAAGATACAATCAATGTATAATGAGTGCTATTCATTTTAAAACTGTATATTTTACCTGATTCCTACACTTGACCCGCTGGTAAGCATAGTCAGGGAAGGGCTTGCGTGGCAGAAACCGGCCAGTGCCCTGCTGGGCCTGTAGTTTGCCCCCTTCGTAAACTATCTGACCTTGACTCATCACCAGTGCTGGGCCACCACGGCACTCCAGACCCTCAAAGATGTTGTATTCTGCAGCCTGTATTGGAAAGAAAAGGAATGTCTTCCATTTTGCTTTACAGCATGCATTTTGACAAAGGGGTGAAAGCGATGGGGGTGAGGGGCTATTGCGTTAATGCAGGGAACGTTGAGGGGTGAATGGGGGATTATTTACCTCCATTCACCCCTCAGACTGGCTTCAGGACATGAGGTCTTTTTAAGATCCAACATGCAGTGAATACATTAAAAACAGCATTGTGTTGCTCTGCTCAAAGCAGATTTGCATGTTTAAAGGTGTTCTGGTGAAATATTTTAAGCAGCTTATCAAAAGTACATTTTCCACAGAATACTCTTGCTTCATAGTTGTAGTGCATTGTTTTCTTCAGGCTTTTATATAGTTTTCGATTAAATATTTATTGCACCCCAATTTAAGTAGGAATAAACTGAGCTTCCCTTATTAAAGCTGTCGCAACCACATTTTCTGATAAGTTCCTGTTCAGATGGTTTAAAATTGTATTTCCCTTTTTAAATAGTGAATAGGTAAGTCATTTTTAGAGGTCCTTTAATCAGTTCAATTTGTTTTTCCTTGATACTAATGGATCATGGATGTACTGATGAAATACTGATGTATTTTAAAGCATCAGTGGTGTTTAGACTAAAAATATTTTCAACCCCACAAAAACATCCAAACTCTGCCTCTTACTACTGGATCAGACTTTGTTCAGCTAGAGACATGTAGGTATGTATTTTTACATTGTTTGTTATTTATTCATATTCTTACTGATTGCTGCAGTTTGGCTGTGATGGTTTTCACACTGTCAGGGTCCCATATGACAATATCAGCATCAGAGCCTGCGGCTATGCGTCCCTTACGTGGGTACAGATTGAAGATTTTTGCCGCATTGGTTGACGTGACTGCAACAAACTGGTTTTCATCCATTTTTCCCATGGCCTTAGTGTGAAAATAGGTGAATTTAAAGAAGGTTACACACAAAATAAAAACCTTACAGTTGTGAAGAATATACTGAAACACAAAGGGTGTTATTGCTCACCACAGCCTTATCCCAGACAAAACCCATTCTCTCCTCGACTCCGTTGGTCCCCTCTGGGATCAGGGTGAAGTCTTCTTTGCCAATTGCTTTCTGGGAAGTGCTATACGCACAGTGAGCACTCCCCACCACCTGAAGGTCCCCACTGTAACAGGGAGGCAAAGAGATCAATGGACAAAATCAGAAATGTACTGTTCCGTAGAGTCACAATCTTCAATATATTTTAGCTGGTAGTTTTGTGAACGACTAGGTGTAAGTATGTCCTATGTTTACTTTTTATTTTGATGATGAATTGAATAGTAAAGGGATTAAAACTTAGGATATACTTTAGCTCTGTTTTAAATCACTCCACAACTGTTTGTTCAGCAATGTTCAATACCTGAATTTATCCTGAGATTAAATATCCCCAATAGTAGGTAGAGAGGAAGCTGGTCATAGTAGATTTTGTTTAGGTGTGTTAGAGTAAAGAGGACTGAATACAAATCAATGCCACATTGCGACATTTGTATTTATAAAAATGTTGAAAAACGTTGAAAAAAATGAATTTGTCATTTTCCTAGGATTTTTACAATTACACCACCACTTTGTTTTGATGTGTGGCATTAAATTCCAACAAAGTACACGTTTGTCTGTGTTTGTGATGGGACAAAATGTGAAAAACCTTAAGCAATTTGAATACTTCTGCTGTGCACTGAATACACAAATTCAAGTCGATTCATCACATAAATTGAAGATTTTTTTTGTATGTTGGCCACCAGGTGTCCTCATAGAGCCTGTGATTTAAGTGAATGTCAGGAAGAGGTTTGCAACCTAAAATCAGCCAGCTGAACAAGTCTGAATGGTGCAATGTAGCTGCAGTGCCAACAACAAGAGTATAATTTAATTCATAAATATATATTATATCAGAAGCAGTAGAACACAAACACTTACTTAATCTATTTTTTTGCACAAGACAGCAAACTCAGAGCATTTGGTTTAAAGTAAACTCTGATGACAGGCATATTACTTAACTCTTAATTACAGTGATTATTGTTTGATCAGCATACTAATGCCAAGAGAGTGCTTATTACAGCAATAATTGTCCTCATTGAGAAATGGCATAAAGTACTCTCGTCTCTGATGAAGAAGCTAAGAATATACTCTTTTCCCACTATCAGAGTGACAGCATGGAACTGCCTCAAGAAGCTGGAGATACACATGAAGGGCATAACAGCAGTGTGGAAGAAAGAAGAAGCGGGAAAACAGGGGGAGAAGGGAGGCACTTAGTATCCAAGGCAACAGATGATGAGAGCTTCTAGGCCCTGTGCTATTTATGGTATTGGGGACAGACAAAAGTGTGCAGCTGGAAGTTGCTGGTGGGTGTGTGGATGCCTGGGGTGAGAGCAGAAGTGGGTTTGGTCTCATGCACTTTTCCCCTTCCTAATGTGGGATTCTAACTTTCTATAATATTATATTCAGTATTGTATTTCAGTTTGACCTATTTCTAAGTGAAATTAATGTTTATAAGTAAATCTTACTAACCTTGGTTATCCCTGCCCTTTGCCTCATCACATGTTTTCACCTTTCCTGCTTCTGTTTCAGTTTTTCACTGCCATTAATTATAATTTGCATTATATTTAATGGATATTAAGTATAATACACATTATATTTAATATAATGTCAGAATAATTTGATATCCCTTTTCCTGTCACCATGTTAATGCACAATTGTCATTGTGGTAAAGTCTCATATTAAAAAAAAGAAAATGAAGCAAACCATTCCCATCCAGACAAATTAAATTGCTCTGCCCATTAAAATGCATCAGAACCGATTCCCTCTTACCAGGCCAGTAGTGTGTGAAGGTGGTCTGGAGTCGTGGGATCAGGACTCAGTGGCGGAGAGGTCACATAAGCAGCTGCCTTGGCCCAGTTCTTGCTCCAATAATGAGAGCCATCGGTTGCCAAGCTTGCTGTGATTGGCTCCCCAAAAACTACAGAACCTTAAGGAAGGATAAAACCAGACACTATTGAGAGCAACGAGTGCTATACTTTAAGACTACGGTGCCCTTAAAAAGTGTATGCATCTTTTGAACTTTTGTCATTAAATTTCAGTAAAACAGTTTCTTTTTTTTTTCACTGAGAATGTATGTGACAGAGCAGCACAAAACAGTGTGTAATTGTGAAGTGGATGGAAAATGACAAGTTTGAATTTGTTACTAGCAGAAATCTTTAAAAAAAAAATAGAACATTTTCTCGGTTGCCTGGTCTTTGGCTAGGCCATTGTAACATGCATTTATCTCCAGCTCCAGTGTATAGGTGTGTTTGAATCAGAGTTGGAGAAACCTGATCTAAACCATTAAATTTAAAAGCATTCCATAGCATGATGCTGTCAGTAATATGTTTTACATTTAGGGAGGATGTGTTCAGGGAGATATGCAGTATTCTTTTCCAAAATCGCATATCTTTCTACATTTTTATTTCATAATACCGTTTGTTCACTATTGTTCTTTAAGCATATCCTGATTCCTTCAAAGAACAGAAATTAACAGAAATTAAATTACACACCAGTATTAGTCTATTACATAAAATTCTCATGGAATATACAGACGTTTGTGGTTGTAATGAAAGAAGATGTGACAATCATTACTTCCTGACTGTAATAACGTAAAAACAAGAATAAATGACATAAAAGAAAAGTGTACCTTTCCTCCGGGCTTGAGTGATGGTCTCGGCTGCACTCTTGCTCATCACTTTGGTGATGTAGACAGGACAATTCACACGGTTTCCAAGAGTAATGGCACGAAAAACTGCTTCAGCTTCCAGCTTTATGAAAAAAGAAATACTTTTGAGTTTTTCAGTGAGAGACTGTTCACTGAACTAATACTAGTAAAAAATTACCTCTTCAGGTCGACTCAGAGGATGGCCTTCAGGGCCAGTAATTCCCATTTCCAAGATTTTTCTTTGTTCCTGAAGCACAACATTTTTAATTATTCACATTCTCTCCCGCCACTCACAACATCGTACAGTGAGTACAAAGTTCTTTTTAATGAATTAATCAATCAAGTTTATTTGTATAGTACATTTCAGCAAAGAGGCAGTTCAAGGTGCTTTAAATAACAAAATGCAAAATTATAAAGTTATAAAGAAAAGATCATGCAATCAACTATTGAACAAACATTAAATTTTGATCACTGTCATTACCAAAACGTACCAATAACAGTTTTAATTGTATTACTTCAGAAAGGCATTGAAGTTCAAGACAAAAACTTTGCTCCTGACACTACCTTCGCATAGTTTCTACTCCACATGCAACTTGTTTCATAAAACATCTCAGTATGGTGATTGAATTGAAAAACATGCAAATAATATTCATAATTGCTCTTTTATTAATTTAAAATACTGGTTTGTCCGGTTGTAAATCACACAGTGAGCTTCAACTCTTATCACTGCTGCATGCAGCATCAAAATCATCACCATTACTATCTTAATCACCATTACATCATCATCATTAGTATATTAAAAGTCAGCACTAATGCCAGCCAAAGATAAAACCTGCCATCCTCTACAGCTATAGTAGCAGAAATAATCCTCTGATTCTCCTTTTGAAAGATGGTGAGTTACATAACATGAATAGTTCTCAGCTGCAAGGGGAGAGGGAGTCTGCAACCTAGAATCTGCAGTAGTTACCTGTGCAATCAGGTCTCCGTTTTCAGCATGAACCAACACCACAGCGCCCAGCTGCTTTAGGAAGGAGAAAGCCTCATACAACTGAAGATAGAGAAAAAACAATACAAGGAGGTTATAAAATATTATAAACTCAGAGACCTACAAAATAAATACCTTTTATTCATTACGGAACTTGTGAGTATTTTATTTGGGTTATGTCATTAATTAGAAACTCTACCTGAGCATCTGTCATCTGGTACAAATCTTTATAAGCCATGTACAACTGGAAGGAATTGATGCCTGTCAAGAGAGGAGATGGTTTGATAGTGAGCGGGTGGTAACAACAGCAATAAACCAATAATATCAAGAATATCATCAAAAAGATAACTTAGTTCAGTAATTTACTTCAAAAAGTAAACTCCTACCCTTCTACTAACATATGAAAAGTGATATATTTAGATGGTTTGTTCCTGATTACAGTTTACAAACAGATGAAAAGTCAAAGTTTGTCAACATATTTGAATATTCTGTATTGATATTAAAGCAAACTGGGCTTCTTTAACACCTAAGCAGAGCCACAAGCCTTAGGTAATGCTCTATTAAGACAAATATGGTTTAAAAAATACACAACAGATAACATTATTATTACTGCAATGATTGGCAGGTCACATTATTTCATCATTTTATGCTATTTAACAAAAGTAGTTTAATTGTGTTATACAATGTCTGACATTTTTGTGCATTTTTTTTTTTTGTGAGTGTGCTTCTGTGATTACATATTATTTTTACTCAAAACTATTACGGTTAGAAACTATTGTTCTAGCTCATGCCTATTCCATTCTGATCAGATTTATGGCTTTTATGACTAACACATGGGCCTAATAATACAGCACAACTTCAATAAAAAGAAACACAACACAATACTTTGGATGATCTGCTTTACAGCTGTACGCAAAGTAAAATGTTTGTCTTTGCAGAGTAAAAAAGGATTACGAGAAAAGCTGCACAGTACCACTGAAGCAGCATTGTGATTGAAACCTTCAGATCTCCACTGTGTCTTGACTGTAAGAGGATTGAGCATTTGGCTGAATTGTTTCTAAATGGATCCCTAATGTTAATGAGAAATGTCTCCTAACCAAGAATTAGGTTAAAGAATTGCAGTAACAGATCATAAAGAAGTAACAAAATCAGCTGAATACCTTTGTCCTGCACCAGCAGTTCCAGCTCATCCTTAACATTCTCGTTCCACTGGGGGATGTCGACGTGCAGAGAGTAGTCACAGCAAGCCTTTTTATCTGCAGCCTCCTGCCAGCGCTCAAACGCCTCCAGCAGACTGTCACCGGGCTGAGGGGTCACGTGATCCACTGAAAAGGAGGGAAATGTTAACGGTTATGATGGGAATTAACCTGCTTGTGATATTCTGAGCTGAAAATGTCAACACTCACTGATCATGGTTGTGCCGCCAGCAAGTGCAGCTTTGGTGCCCTGAAGGAAATCATCAACAGGCTGTGTGCCAAGGTAGGACTTCATCAGGCATGTGTTGACATCTATTCCCCCTGGTATTATCATACGACCATTAGCTTCTATCACCTTGACGCCACCTGGAACAGCCAGGTTCTCCCCCACTTGCCTGCAAAGAGTGTATGAAGGGGGAAAAAAAGAAGAGAAAAGCAGACATATGAAGACAGTACATAAAAGTAATGGGCTTTAACGAGCCCATTACGGAAACCAATGAGCATTGCAAGTAGTCGTACTTCTTGATTTTTACTCAGGTTTTGGTTAGACAAAAGGAAACACAGTGACATATGATGGAGGCGGCATCATGCTGTGGAGTTGCAGGGATGTGGAAGCCGGTCAGAATTGGTGGGTAATCTCACAGAGCACTCTTCAATCCAGCTCTACATATTGGTAAGGCAGAACTGCAGATCCACCCGTATGAATCTCCACCCAGCATGACAGGGAGACCATTAATCAGAAAAGCACCAAAAGGTCAATGGTAACTGTGCATGCACTACAGAGATTCACAGCTCTTGATGGGAATATGGAGTTAAGATGGTGATTATATTGTGATGACATGAAAAAATCCAAGAGGCGTAAATATTTTTAGACTCTCCATTAGTCTGCACAGAAAATAAACATTGACAACTGAAGATATTGTTCATTCATACATACTTAATGATCCCATCCTCAACGTAAACGTCAGCGTAGAAAGACTGGTCATCATTAACAACCCTACCCCCTTTGATCAGTAAATTTTCACCCTGCAGGAAGAGCAGATCAGAGAGACAGAGAAGAGGAGAGGCGAGAGGTTCAAACAAGTGTTGGGATTTAGATATATTGTGTTGTGCAATCATTTATGTAACCTACAGCTATGTATATAGGAAAATTGATGCAGTGCAGCACAAGATCATCAAAAGCATGTGTTCTAAATTAGAGTTATACAAGGATAAAATGCTTGGTTTGAACTATTGGAAGTCTGATGTAATAGTTGTAGAATTTTTAAGCTTTTTATTGAATGCTCTGGGGAAAAAAAAAACTTTTCTTCACCAAATATCACATGTGCTTATGTCTTTTTTGGATAATAACTGGTACAATATTTATGTATGATTATGTATTTATCATTTATTCCCGAACCAAAAAATATATGTTCCAATGCATCTAAAACACAACACAATTTAACCGGCTTTACCATGGTGGGGCTAGAACCTTAGTTCTTTATGAAATAACTCATTATCAATATTTAAAATTTAAAATATGCAAGAGAAGCTTTTTTCCGGTCATACTAGTGTAAACACCCTGTTCCACAATGGAGAGTGCCTGGCAACAGAGTATGAAAAGATGCTGGGTCTCCATGGTAACCAGTGATTACCCGTGGTTCCACACGACGGCACCCTCCATGAATATCATCTTTTAACTTCACAAAAGGATCAATAAATCCTCTCTCTAAATAATAAAAGCCCATGTTTTGATCAAATGTGTGACATATACAGTTATAGGACAATGCCTCCACCAGAGTTGCTGTACTTTATTCCATGGTTTCGGCTCTCGATCTCTCCCGTCACGTCAGCTGCTTTAATCCCACAAGCGACAGGATTATGCAACACTATCCAAGCTAGAGAGAGACTATGAAGTGTACTTTATTAGACAGAGGGAGAAACTGTCAGCTATCTTCAATTCGCAACGAAGCAACATACACAAAAGGCCCTGGTGTTCTTTGCCATTCACTAAGAGTTTAATCCCCTCTCTGCCTTGCAGCGGGGATTTGTAGGTCTCTTACCGTCTGATGGGGGATGCAGTTATTCCCCTGATAGCAGCTCTCAGACATGCTCCCTCCGTCTCCTCTGCCCCCCCTCAAGCGGTCCAACTCAGAAGCGGATCGGGCTGAGTCCAGAAGCCCCGGATATGTCCTGGACGGATGCGCCTCCTTCGACTTTCTTTCACTATGACTTAGTTTAGGCTTAATTGTTTCGGTGGACGCAGAGACGGAGAGCCATGAAGCCACCGCCGTCCGGCTGCGTCGGCTTGCGTTACGCACGTGAGCGACAGATCGAGTGGCAAGATGGAGCTTGGCTTTGCGCGTGCGGGCAACGGAGCTGCACGCAACAACTCACCTGACAGCAGAGACTGACCAAGGCTGAAAGAGGCTCTGGGCAGCGTTTCATTTTGGGGGCTCACTGGTAGAGTCCACCACACTCTCTCAAGTTTCTTATAGTTATACTTGAGCGCTTTACATTCTGCATTTTACTGTCACCTAGTGAGCCAATGATATGTTATTGATTCCAAGACAAAATGTATTTTGCATGGCAAATAATTTGATAATCAGATTAATATCAACTGACTTACTTCTTGTTCCTCAAATCAATGGGATATTTAGGGAACTTAGCATCTGGTAATACTCTTTTCAACTGCCAACACTGCTTTAAAGAGTTTATTGTAACTATTGCAGTGAAGTTAGTAGCACATGATACTTTACTTATTTCCAGAATGTAAGGTCTATTTAGCCATGAAATATTTAATTCATAATCAGTGTATAATATTGTAATATTTGAAAACGTAATGACTTTGTAAAACCAAATTTAAGCATGAAAACCAAATGTGCTTACAATTTGTTTTTGTAGTAATTAAAGTTTAAGCATCCATATATATATATATATATATATATATATATATATATATATATATATATATATATATATATATATATATAAAGATTTTTCACACTAATTTAGTTATAAACAGTCAGGGTGAATCCCAGTGTGGAATTATTGTTAGAGACATCCTTCACGTTGCAGTTACTAGCTAGGCAGTGTTTAGTTTCAGTACTTTCTCTAGATGATAACTAGAGAAAATCTGCAAATTTCCAGACTGTTCCCACTTAAAATTACAGAAGATTTCATTTTAAATCTTATTGCTTTATTGCTCACACATGTTTGTGTGAGCAATAGTGGTCTATTGAGTCACTGAATCCAGCATTGCATTAACAGCTGCTACTGTTTGCAAATAAATGTGAAAAACAATACATAAACATGTCATATAAAATGCTACGTAATTCAGATTGTGCTGTTACCACTTGCTGGGATGTAATTTAGAAAATACAATTTTAAAAAATAGATCAGCAAAGTGTTACCCTTTATTTGTAGCGAAGGTTTTGAAGTTGGGACAAGAAATATTTACACAGCACTATATTTTTTTTCAGTTATTTTGACAACTTCATTTCACTGTCTTTTCTTGGGGCATTGACAAATTCCACGCATACCTCGAGTTGCCCAGCCTGGCAACACGGACCGAGTACCGTGAGGGGTAATGTACCATGTCGCTGTCCATTTCAGCACCACATATGTAGCACCTCTATCTGCAGCTCGCATCTTTTTAGGAGGAGGAGGGTTCATAAAGCCACGCAGGCGTACACTAAAATAAACTGCAATGCAGAAAATAGCTTATTATTTATGCAGATTGAATCATAGCCTCTAAAATGAGAAGGATATATATACTTTTTTTTTTTTAAATAAAAGTGATTGAAATTTCTTCTTGCTTGAAAAAAAATGTTTTTTTCTAAATAAGGTAAGATAGGTCACCAGGCATTTTAAGAGGCAGTAAATGCTTCCGGCCTATTTAACGTTGGTCTATTGTATTTGGTGAAAAGCAACAAAAATGATCGCCATACCTTTTCATTAAGGCTTTCCTTCTCTGATGTAAATCGTACTTCCACGCCGCTCTGAGCATCATCTGCTTCCCCGCCTGGGCTACTCCTCGATCCCTCTCGAGCCTCCCCGGGTGTCTTCCCCACAGGGTCACCGGTCTCCAGGACCCTCTCCCGGCTCCCGCTTCTCGGGGTGCGGCTCCCCTTCCTGCCCACCGCGTAGTTGTCGAAGTCAATGGTCTTGCTATCGAACGCCCCTTCCACGGAACTGAACATCCCGAAGGATTTGCGCTGGTTCGGCCCGGTGGTGATCGGACCCGCGAGGTAGACCGGCAGCTCATCCTCCCGGTTCCACTGCCTCCTGCAGTCAGACATGATGGTGGCTTCTTCTGTCTGAAGCGACGGAGGAGACAATTCTGCTTTTTTTTTTTTTTACGTCTATAAGCGGGTCACGGTCCCGCCTCTTCAGGCAGGCGCACTCATTCAGTGCAGTGATGTGTGAATTTGTTAACTAGAATATTGTATTTTTATTTTTTACACACACACACACGCGCGCGCACACACACCAGTGATAATGAAGCTCTCCAGTTTTAAAAAAAGAATTATTGGTTTCGGTACATTAATTGACCGAATAGAGAAGATAAAAAAAAGCACTGGAGGTCTCCTGTTGTCTTTGGTTGCGGATTAAAGAAGCATGTGTTTAACCCACATCTGCGGGCAAAATGGGGGATGAGAGTGATCCATGTGTTTTCTGGATGAGTACGCACTGTTCGGCTAGATTACTTTATGATCACTTTAAGTCATCATAAGGTCAAGTTCATTAAAGAATTAAAAATAGCTCTACTGCTTTGTTGAATCTAAATTATGTCGTTTTTAAGACCCTAAAGCCCATCAGAATTTAGAATGGATAAATAATGCCCTCCCTTCAAAAACAAATGCTTTAGTATTTTAAATGTTCCAAACACACTCCTCGGCCGTTTTATTAGATACACCTTGCTGGTACTGATAACCACACAGGTTCAGCAAATCCTTTTGGAAACACAGCAAATTCAAAAGTGTTAAATGTTTTTGGTGTTAGTAGACTTCATACAAAAGCAGAATTAATTTTACTCCAATAGAGTCTGATTCTGTTTATGTAACTCCGGGGTGTATATTATTAGTAGTTAAAATCCAGTGGAATCAGTCAGAGCAATCAATTAGAGGAATCAGTCAAATGGAATCAGTAACTCTTGACTCTTTAACTCTGAACCCCTGCAGGGCTGTAACACTAAAGGAGTTCATTCACTGACCCCGCCCCCAGAATCACAGGTTCCCACCGAATATAAGCGCAGAGAAAGGACAGAAGCCAAGTCATTTCAGAACTATTTACTTTCCACATGTCTGAGTTATTCACTGGGCTTGGTATTATTTAATACGTTGCTATTTTCTTTGCTGTTCGTTGGACCTTCTAATATTGGAGAGCCTATTTTAGGAGTGGGCGGGTCGTAAAGTTGTGGTGCTGTTTGTAGACTAGTCTGACAGCAGCCTGTGAGTGTCTTCTTACTGGGCTCCTTCTTGTACAGACGGAACATGGAATCAAACATATGAATCCAGGAGGGATAATCGTGAACATTTACGTGGTAAGTACTTTTTTTTTCTTCTTTTTTTTTGTGAGAGCAGTGTTGGTGCAGAAGTAGGTGGTTTACAGGCACTTTTATTAATTTGTGAAGTAGTGTACCAAATCTACTACACATCTGTTCAACAAATTAGGATATTATTGACAAATTATTATCAATACTCGATTCACTAAGTGAGACGTACTTTACAGCATAACTGCACACAGACTAAATTTCAGGCCTTTGTTTCCATTAATTATGACAAATGACATTTGACATTAGAATATTACACCAGACCACTAAAAATACATTCTTACACAGACACGTGAATGTAATTAAAGCACATAATTATTGAATATGACTCCATCTTTCTCAGGTCTGTTTATCTCCCAAAATTCTAAACAGACTGTTTTTGTACTCATTTTTATGTAGAATATGCACCTCTAATTCCTAACTGTGGCACTTGTTTATTCAATAAAATGATAAATATGTAGTCAAAAAACCCATGCTTGGGTAATATTTCTTACCAAAACAAAAAAATCAGTAATTAAAAAAAGAAGGTATTAGAGCTAAAAGGAAAATTTCATACACAAAAAATAATCTCAAAGACTCCACCTATTCCAGGGTTTTGTGGTGGTGCAGAGGTTAAGCACAACCCATATGTGAAGGCCTCAGTCTTCGATGTGGCTGTCGCAGGTTTGATTCCCGGCCTGGTGACTTTTGCTGCATGTTTTCCCCCTCTCTCATTGCCCACATTCCTGTCAAATAAAGGCCACTAGAGCCAAAAAAAAAAAAAAAACTCCGCCTATTTCATATTTTAGCTGTTTTATGATTTTCTTTTTTAAAACTAAAAACATTATTTCATTATCTCATAAAACCTTTTCCCACTCTGAATCTTCATGTACCTTCCTAACACATGCTTTTGAATCTTTCTGAATCTTTTAGGAAAAATGGAGAAGGATTCTGGATCTCCATCCTCCTCTGTCAGCACCACAGATTCGTGCCCTGTCCTGAAGGGACTCTCACCAGCTCCTAAACAGATTCCATCTTCCCATGCATCTGATAAACTTGCTGCACCTCCTAAACCTGACAAATCAACATCTCCATCAAGTCCCAAAAAATCATCTGATTTCTCTTTGTCATCCACACAAACTATTAATTTGGATAAATCAAAGCCAGTGTCTTTTGCTGAATCTGTGTCCTCAGAATGTTTGTCTGGTGAGATAACTGAAAAACCTCAACCAGGTTCTTCCAAAACAACAAGCATGTCATCTTCTGCAAACTTTGAATCTATCTGTCCTGGATCATCTTGCTCTGGCTCCAACACTTCCCCTTCTGGAGCTACTTCCACAAAACACAGCTTTGCCTCTGTGGCTAAGCGGGTGATAATGCAGGAGAGACTCAGGAAAGCAGAGGAAGAGGATGCAAATGATGAAGAAGATGGTGAGAATCCACTCAAATTAAGTTAGCTATGTGTTAACAAAGACAGATGATTATTACTTAAGTTTATAGAATAAAGAGGTGGATAAAGAATCTGTCACTGGGCGGTCATAAAGAATCCATTCTACCAAGTTTACTGTAGTTGTTCATTTAGATAAATGGGAAACTATTTGGGCTATACAATTTTATTTTAAAAAGAGCTCACATAAAAACTATCAATCTAAGTTAAAGTCATTTTTGTTATTCTTTATACATTATAATACTGTTACTGATCATGCCCCAATATTTGACCAACATTTGCAAACACTGATATCAACATCATAGCTTTTTCTAAAGAGAAAGAGAACTTGTGATTATGTTTCTGACTGAAGTTGAAAGATTGTTTACAATAGTCTTTGTCCATTTCCATGCATACAGACTTACCAGACTAAAAGGAGTACCTGGAGAGAACCATGCATGCTGAGTGAGAACACATAAACTGCACAAGAAGGCTCTGACCATGATTCCAAACCAGGATCAATTGTTTAAAATACAGTGATTCTTACAATATGTAGTAGTTGGAGACTTCTGGAGGTAAAGCCTAAAATGCAGACCTGAGATACAGCCCATGGGCTTTATACACACGAATCTCTGGCATCTGAGGAAAAGACACCTTTGTGATGAAGGACATTCTAGAGACCAGGACCAGTTTATATAATAAGCAAGTCCAGATGTAACATTTTAGCTGTCTGGTCATCAAGTTGCTCGAGCTCTTAACTTTAATCATATTATACATTCTCAGGCCAGACGAGTTTAAATTTTCACAGTTTCACGTATACTCCACCTTTCAGGTTTTTTTATATTGAGTTACAGGATACATATCTGGCACAATTTAACTGTCACTTAAATGTGAGTCCAGAATAATCCATGCTTAGTAACACTGATACAAAATCATACTACCTATCAGCTAGCTGATGAAGAAATAGTTTCATAGAATTTACTTCAATGTCTAATAACACTGTTTGTTGCCATTTAAGATGAAGAACTAGAAGAAGACCTGACTGTGGCGCAGATGGAGGAGAAGGCCAACACTGGTGATGCCAGAGCTCAGACCCGGGTCTGCATACACACACACACACACACGCACGCACACGCTCAGACACACGCAGACCAACACTTGGCATTGTTGTCAGTCTCGCTGGATGACTCAGTTGTGGGGTGTTTCTATTTCTGCCACCTGCAAGATGATCTCTGGATTCCAGTTTACAACACAACTCTCCCTGCTGATAAATCATTTTTAAAAAACTTGTTTGCAGAATCTTCTAAATTGTCACAAATTGTCAAATGCTTAAATTGTGAGTCACAAAAAAATTGAAAGGTTGCAGATTGCGTGTGTTTTTCTGTGGATAATTATCTTTCAGACACGTCTTTGCACACAGATTAAAATAGGACATAGTTCTATTGTCTCAAAGTCTCATATATTAAATAATCTGTCATACGCTATAAAACATGTGAATCATTGTTTATTGATACTTAGGTAAATGTGGTCTGGTTTTGTTCAGTTATCTTCAAGACTTGGTAACAATGTGTGAAATAATTGTTTTATCTGTTCCAGAACTCACTGAAAGGCAGAGGACAGATTTGATGACAACTGTGTGAGAAGAAAGTTATGTAAAGATGGTTAAGATTAGAAAACAGACACTTGATATGTCCTGGAGTGCTCAGCTGCTCCCATTACTTAGCCGAGACAGAAAGATACACAGCAATGGGACTGCAGGATTCTGGGTTTCAAAGTCATTTCTTTATGTGGCTCTGACATTGGCAACAATGGAACAAAACAATTAACCATAAAAGTTCTCCCTTTACAGAACCTTTCACACATATTAAGTATGCACAAACTTGTTTGTACATGTTAACAATTGAAATCCTGTGGTGAAGCAAGAAACTGTAAACCCTCTTCAACAAAAGTAACCCTCTCTCCTTACCTTCCAGTTGGGTCAGCACTTCTTGATGCTTGCTGAAGAAAAAGACTCAGATCTCAACAACCGCCTGGCAGTTAACTGGCTAATCAAAGCAGCTAAACAGGGAAGAATGTCTGCAGCGAGACTTCTTCAGCGCTGTTGGATCCAGAAAAAAGGAGTAACTCCAGAAAATGAGGCCGACATGCGCAAGTTGTCAAAAGAGGGCAAGTTTGAGCTGGCAGTACGCAAAGCAGCTATGATGATGTACTGGAGGCTCAACCCAGACAGGAAGAAAAAAGTGGCTGTCTCTGAGCTGCTCCAAAATGTTAGCCAGGTCAACGCAGTGCCAGGTAGGTGACAGAAACAGTTGCAGAATATATAGCAATGCAATATCAGTTGTGTATGCTGCTCTATACTCTTCTCCAAATAAAGTATCATTCTATTAGACATTTTAGTTATTTCAATGTTTGCAGCTGTCTTCAAGTATCCCACTGCATGCCCGCATCCATTCACTGGATTTGTGGGTATTTATCACCAGCAGGGGGCACAGCAAGCAGAATCCCTGTTCCTACTTCGGGCCAGACCCAGAAAGTATTAGAGAGCATGGTCAGCACTGACAGTAAGTATATAAATAAAAAAAATTCAAGAAGCTACAGAGTAGAATGTGTTCTTTTGTATATAATTGCCTATTATGGACTTCACAGCTAAACAGCTAGTGGACCTGGATGACTTTGTTGAAATGACAAAAAAGTATGCACAAGGCATTGTTCCTACTGTCCCTCAAAATGGAGGCCAGGCCTCATCAAAAATTGAAAGTCCTGACCTGCTGGATAGAAAAGGGAAGGTAAAGCTGCCTCTTTCCTCACAAATGCTTTTATATGTAGTATTTGTGTTATGATGACAGTGTGTTTGTGTGATTATGTGTCAAAGGACAAGTCAGGGGTAGTTCCTAAAGAACTTAAGAAGGTCCAGAAACATTCTTGGAGCTTTGGTTACAGTGGGATGCTGCCAATCGCCAAGCAGACAAATGCCATGAAGTCACACCTGATGGTAAAATGACTGGGAGAATGTAGAGACTTTATTTCTTTTCATGAATTTTCCTTTCAAACTCTTCTTGGTTTGTACATGACACTTTCCCTCTTCTTTTCTTCCTGTCTTCCTCAGATGCTGCAATACCCACTTCATGCAGTTATTGAGATGAAGGAGCACCTGTTTGACTGGGCATCAAGGGCAGGCGTCCAGTGGCTGAGCACGCTCATCCCTACGCAGCATGTCAATGCCCTTATTTTCTTCTTTATCATCAGCAACCTGACTGTTGACCTGTTTGCTTTCATTATACCCCTGGTTGTCTTTTACCTCTCCTTTATTGCCATGATTATATGCACTCTAAGGATCTTCCAGAGTAGCAAGGTAAACTAAGACTGTCCTCTTTCATGATGGTTTATGGAATTCAAATCAGTTTAATCAAATAAATGGACAAACATACTTCTTCTTTCCAGACATGGGAGAACTTCAAAGCCTTGACATCCCTGCTGACTCGTTTTGAACCAGGACTTGATGTGGAGCAGGCAGAGACCAACTTTGGTTGGAACAACCTCGAGCAATACCTTTATTTTATCTTTTCCGTCTTTTTTGTGATTTTCTCCTTCCCTGTCGCTGACAAGAAATGGATCCCTTGTTCTGAGCTTTCCACCGTGGCAATTTTCTTCACAGTTCTCAGCTATTACAGCCTCAGCCCAGCTGCAGCAGCATATGCACATCATGCAATCTTGATAGAGGTATCTGATAGAAGGATTTAAACCACACTTTTTAGATTAACTGCATGTTGTGCTTTTATTTTCATAACATTGTATTACTAAAATATGATTGGGTGTTCATCTTAGGTAGCCTCAAATTTGTGTTGCCTGACACAATTACTGCCAGAGGACATGACAGGACTTCGTTTTCTTGGTCACACATTTACCACAGTGCCACTTGGAGATTCTGTGGTACTGAAACTCAGCATCCCCTGCCTTTTGTATATTTACCTTTTCTACCTGTTTTTCAGGTGAGTGGAGTTTAACCTGACAAACCGATTATGTGTACTAAAAATTGCCCTGCGTAGTTTGCCGTTACTAATAATTTGCATGTTTCTTTCTTTCTTCTCACTGTAGCATGGCGAGAACCCGTGGATTTCGAGGGACCTATTGCTTCCTGATCCCATATCTTGTATGCTTCATGTGGTGTGAGTTTTCAGTGGTCCTTCTACAAAATTCCTCTGCTGTTGGATTAATCCGCACCTGCGTGGCATACTTCCTCTTCCTGTTTGCACTCCCTGTTCTGGTGTTTGGCCTTGCCATCATGCTCTTCATCCAGCTGTTTAAGTGGTTCATAGAGCTGGAGTTGACGAAGATGATTGTGACCCTGGTGATATGTGCAATTCCCGTCACTCTGCGGCTCTGGACACGGTTCAGTTTGTCTATTTTGGATGTTCTGCGCTCATTTACACACTGGGGTCCAGTTAAATTCATCTTACTCTGCATTTCCATGGTGATCCTGTTGTTCTCGGTATACGTGTACCATGCAGAGGGACAGAAGGTGTACAACTCCACTCTGACATGGAATCAGTACAGCCAGGCTTGTGGGCCTCCAGCCTGGGAAAGCAAAGGCATGGCACAGACTCAGATCTTCTGCAGTCACCTGCAAGGGCACAGAGTCACCTGGACTGGGTGCTTTAGACACGTCCGGGTTGCTGAGACAGAGAACGGTGCACAGTCTGTCATTAATATGCTGCCAGTGTTTATTGGGGACTGGATGCGCTGCTTGTATGGTGAGACATATCCCAAGTGTGATCCAAAGAATACATCACTGGCAAACTCAACAGCAGCAGAAATAGCAAACAGTTCTTTGTCAGGTCCAGTTTCTCTGGCCGCACTGCTTAAAATGCAAGAAGAAGAGGAGTTGTGTCAAATTAAGGCTTTAGCCAAGCACACCTGCCACGTCAAGCGTTTTGATAGTTATCGATTTGAAGTGACAGTGGGAATTATCCAAAATGGAAGCTCAGGAGCTCAGGATGCAGCCAGAGATATTATTCTCATGGCCAGCAATGAGTTTAGACAAGTCCTGCTCAATCTGAAACCTGGTAACATAGTAGAATTCAGTATTAAGCTGGACGGACGTTTAGGAGCAAAGGCTCTAGCCTTTGAGCTCAAAGCTATCCACTGCCTCGACTGTTCTTCTTTATGGCTGTCCGGAGGCAGGCAGGTGAAGATTGAGAGAGACTTCAGGCGTACAACAGTTAAAGCCTTCAAGTTTGCATTTGACTTTTTCTTTTCACCGTTTCTGTCAGCAGAAATCCGTACCTGAGATTAAACCGGTACGGATTCAGGTTTCAACAAGAAACCTGAATCTTTTCTTGTGAAAGGATTTTTAAATATAATTGAAAATCCTAATTGGTTTGTGATTAAGGCATAAGATGCTTTTGGAAAGAGTAACATTTTAAACATTAAGTCAAACCTTTCTAAGTTTTCCTAACAAGTTTGCATGCAAACTTGTTATGTGAGCAATCTTGTCATCAGCATTAGTGCTGTAGCTAGGCTAGTTAAAGCTGCTAATTAAATCCTTCCTCCTTCTACAGAGAAACATTTGCAACCACTGGGTCTTATGACAGCTGTTTACATTTATTAAGTAAATATAATAATTTAATTTACACTCCATATAAACATATCAACCTTATAATTACCAAAATGTAAAAAAAAAAAAAAAAAAGTAAATTCATAATTACATTTAAAATCTTATACTTGTGAATAAAATGATTACATTGTAAAGAATCTTTGACTTTCATAATAAAGAGCTAAATGAGTCTGATGTCATTTCATTTAATTATTTACTAAATCTGGAATCTGTAATGATGCTTGGGAACTTGTAATCAAATATGGAGGTGATTATATAAATAACAGGTGACAGATATATGAACCTGAATCTGTAGTTGTATCCTTGTGTTGGTTATAGAATATCGATAATGGAGTCACATGTGTACACCTGCATTTAAACTGCTGAATGTTTTGTTGAAATACCATTAAAAATAGTCCAAATGTTTACTTTCCTAACAATGAACACTATATTTAATCTTCTGGGCCAAGATTTAATTCTAATTTGTTCAACATTTACTAACAACAAAGAGCCAAATTTGGAGTCTTGTACTGTCTTAGAATAAAAATATGACCCATTTAAGATAAACAATCAGACAAAAATAGACATGTTTTCAGATAGTTTTATTAATGCACATTCCTTTCATCCATGAATAAGGTCTTTGTACATTTACATATTTTTTTTAGTATGATAGATATACACGTAAGAAGCACTGAGTAATGGTAACATGCTGCTGCTGATGGTGCTGCTGTGACCCTAAAACTTAATGTCTCTCCCAGCCGAATGGTGGTGGGTATGACAGATTTACAAGTCACTCAATGACAACTTAAGCCATTTTGTGTGTGGTTTCTCACATTTGTGTTTAGCTGCTATAAAAAAAAATAAAAAAGAAACATTTAATGCACATTTGTGTCCTTAGTCAGAAACAGAAACAGTAAATGTACTGACAGATGTGAGAAACTGTTGCCCATTCAAAGCTCAGGTTTCAAAAAGATCCAAAATTGTTCACCACTTCTGCAATAATTTTGTTTCTCCTCCATATATGGTCAACATGCAGACCGCTCAATAATCCTATCAGGACCAAGGTCACTTGAGAACAATGTACTGCACCCTAGGAAATAAAACCATTCCACATCTATATGTTGCGCACCTATAGCTTTCATTTGTCGCAACCCAGAGCAGCACTCGGCACTGTGAGGTATCAGCTATGACAACAATAATTCCTGTGATACACTATGATAAATTTACACTATAATAAGATTTTGGACAGTAAAGATCTTTCAATGATGCATACAATGAGCTATTGCACTGATGATGACCTCTGATCCTCGAGCACACTACAAATAAGAACAAAACCGTTTTCAGCTTGGATATAGCTGAGTCAAGGTTTTTTTTTTCTTTTATAAACAATGTGCAAGTTTTCCTTGATTGTGAGATCCCTTTTTAAAATGTGCTTCTATGAACAAGGCTCATTTTGATTTTCACACATTATAATAGTTACATTTTTGTCTTATTCACAGTAGTTTGCCAAAGTAGTCATAAACCTTGAACTTTTTCATCAATTTGTCATCTTACACCCTCACACTTCTATGCACGTGAAGAAACAACACAACATAGTGCATGAGTCAGAAATGAAAGGGATAAGAGGCATGGTTTTCAAAAATATATACAATTAAAAATAATTAAAGTCAGCTGTCCATTTATATCAAAACCATTTCCTTTTATACTCTTAAGTGAAACAAAGTGCAGTCAAATGACTTCAGAACTTCTCTAATCAATAAATACACTCCCTCTGTATGCATCACAATCTCAGGAAAAATCCAATTGCTCTGTGAAGGCCACAGAGGGTTAGAGAGAATAAACAAGATCAGAAAGACCAAGAAACAACTAAGAAACATACCAAAGATATCAGTGGTAAAGAAGTTTAAAGAAAGGTAATCCAAGCTTTGGACATCCTATTGAGACGTGAGGAGTATTATCTAAAACTTTAAACCTACACAAGATATCTGACCAAGCCGTAAGAAGTTCTGTTTGTACTTTGACACAAATAATGTAGGGGACACAACAAATGTGTGACTTTTGTCACATGAGACCAGAAATGAACTTTTTGGCCTTTGTGCAAAATGTTGGACGCAAAAACAGGTCAGAATTAGATACACAGCAATCCTGTAAGGAAACTTAACAGGCTGTAAAAGACTTCAAGCTGAGGTGGAGGCCCACCTTACAGCAGTAAAATTACCCTAAAAAAACAAACAGGGCCATCTTAGAGTGGTTTAGTTGAAAGTAAATTTCTGCTAAAACAGATCAGTCAAAAAATTAAGTTCATTTGAATATCTGTGAGAGGACTTAAATATCAAAGACCTGGGAACGCCTTGGGATTCCCCCGGAGGAGCTGGAAGAAGTGGCTGGGGAGAGGGAAGTATGGGCCTGCCTTCTTAAGCTGCTACCCCCGCGACCCGATCCCGGATAAGCGGCAGATGATGGATGGATGGATGGATGGATGGATGGATGGATGGATGGATGGATGGATGGATGGATGGATGGATGGATGGATGGATGGATGGATGGATGGATGGATGGATGCTTCTTCAAAGCATGGATTCAAAAGGGCTGAATTTTTTTTAAAAACCATGTATCCCACGCCTTTCACTTTATAGACATGCATTGCTTTGTGCTAACTTTTCACAAAACATTGGAGTTAGCGGTTGTGACATGACAAAATATAAAAATGTTAAGGTACCTGAACACTTTTGGAGGGCACAATTTGTTTGAATATTATCAGCCTTTATCTGGGAATAAGTAGGAAACACAACAAAATACTAAGAGTTGCATTATACTTGATCCACCGAGCCCTCTCCTCCATCCAAAACTTTGAATGTATTGCTACACAATAATAACCATGTTATAGATATCATGACTTTTCTGCATGAGATGCTCATTTACAGTGTACACAACAAAATCTGTTTGAAGCAAAGAGGTACTGTCTTTAAGAAATCAAAACAGATATATACAGCTAACAGTAAAAAGTGTATGTTACCTCTCTATGGAAAATTATCATGTTTTATAGTAGGAGTACCGCTGAACTGTTGTTGATGATATTATCTCAATGTGAACAGATCAAGTAGGAATTATGTGTAGAATCTCCAAGAGCACTGCTCAAAAGGAGAGTAACAACAGCTGTTGTTGTTCAGCAGAGAAAATAAAAATTTTGCAAAGAAACATTCACTTACACCATTCCTAACATTCCACATTTAAAAAAAAAAAAAACTTTGAATGCAATGTCTTGTAAAGTCATCCAGTTATGTCAGGAGCATCACACATTTCTTAACCGAAGCGCTTTCCGTTCTTTCCGTGAAAAGAGTAGATTAGTGAGCGGTGCAACACTGTGATTAACAGCACTGAGTCATTGCAGATGGAGAGGTGTCCCTGCACCTTCTTCACTGCTTCTGCAGAAGGAAATTACACAAACATCTTGGAAAAGTGGGAGTAGAGTGCAGCAAAAAAAATGAAGTCCCAATTGCCACTAGAGACACGAGCACATCTCAGGGCTGAAAAAACTATTAGACACCATTCCTCGGTTATTAACTTCTTTTAGATCAATCAGTCTGCTATTTACTCATTAAGAAGAAATCCCAATTTTCAGAGGCTGCATCTCTCACATGCACTCCTTAAACACTGAAATTGTTTCAAGTTTGCCTTTGCATTCCTGTTACTGTGTCTGCGCGTCGGGATTGACACGATCCTGAAAGATGTATAGGTTGTTGGTGGCTGCAATAGCAATTATATTCTCCTCAGGATGCCAGGCCATGTGCAGGATTTTCTTGGTAAAGTCCAGGCTGTCGACGCCTACGTCCCCACGGCGTCGCTTCCCGCCCGTATACACCCGGCGTGTCCGCAGCACAGCCCGAGGCTTGCTGTTCTCCCTCCATGCCTCCAGGGTCACGCCCCGGCCGGTCTCCCGATCGAACATCCGGAAAAAGCTGTTGTATGCTCCCGTCATGATTACACTGGGTTATAGGAGAGCAGGAAGAAAGATTTGTCATGGCCACAGAAGAGGGCAGCAATGAAACCAAACAGGGTGAGAAGATTGATCTGATGTCTCCAAAGACTGTCTTCAACATTGATTGAGATGTCAGATAATGTCAGAGCCAGGCGATTAGTAGAATCACAGTGATTAGCACTGACACATTCATCTAATTTGCTTTTAAATGTAATTATTCTACAAACTTGTCTCCACCAGTCAACACTTACCTGTCTGAGCTGTTCCAGACACACTCAAATTTATCAAAGATGCAATCATTTTCATAGAGGGAACACAGTTTACTCCTCAGGTATTCATGGACCTGGGAATGATAGAGTGTCAGTCAGCCACCGCATTCAGAAATCAGCATACACAGAGCTATGAAACAGCATCATTCCTACATCATAAACCAGATGCTGACCATCTGAAATCAAAGTAGTAGCATCTTACTTGGTAGGTCTCAACTGGGCCTTTGTCCATATTCAAGTCCCACACTTTAGCAGTCAAGTAATCTCTTGTTAGCAGGTAGCGCCCACTGTGGCTGAACTTAACATCCGACACAGAGGAAATAATCTCTGAGAAGAAAGAACGGCTTCCGGGATCTTCAGGCTCCTCAAACACTTCAGAAACACAGTGCAGATGTGTACACAACTAGTCAGCTACACATATACAGATTTTTTTTTTTTTTTTTGGTTTTCTGTCTGGAATTTTTTATCTATTCTTCCATTGTTTACCGCAATAAATTTTTTTATTGACAAAAACATGCTCACGTTTGGTATGTCTGTCACAGAGAGCCGAGGCCCTCATGTCACAGAGGCGCAGGGTCCCCTTGCTGCTGCTGTACACAAACAGATGGCAGTGGTGAGGGTGAAACTCTGCTGCTGTTATCACCTCTGTCAGGTCCTCCATGTTGGCAGGTTTGATGTCTACAATGTCTGAGAAGAAGTTCCATCAAGAAAAATAAAAGCAACAAAAATAACAATACATGCCATTTCTTTCTGTTCCACTTTTTTTTCCCCCATAATTGCAAACTGTAAACAACAACTAAATAACGCATCCCATTCAACTCTAACATGGCTGCCCAATCTGTTCCTCAGTTTGTTCTATTTGTGTTTTAGTGGCCCTATGAGGCTCAGCAGAGAGTGTACTGCTGAGTGAATAATTCAAACTAGTCTTCCATAGATGTGTCTGAGATTTTCTAGGTCAGCTTCCATTTGAATGGGAAAACACCAAAGGCAGCCTGTATAACATGCTGCAACCTGCAATGAAATCACAGTGTGTGTGGCACTCTTATCAAAACAAACACCCCATCGTACCGTATTATTAATAATATTACTGTATTATTAACTTATAAACACAACTCTATGATGGGTTATTCTGCCAAATGTGGCTATATTTTTAATAGATTGTGATTATATTCTATACTAGAATAGAATAGAATAGAATTCATTGTTCCACTGTGGGAGAATTCATGAGTCTGAGTAGCAAAGTGAATTACAAATGGAAATGTAATGCATATTAACTTAAGTGGAAATGTTACCTTTATTAGATTGATTAATACCCTCCCATTGTCTTAACAGACAGAGTACTGACCCCATGTGCACTTTTTACAAGGATTATTTTGTGTGTCGTTTCGTAAACTGACAGTCTGACAGGAAACCCCCTCGTCACTGTCGACCGTGACTTTGGCTGTGGTTTTCCTGAGCTTCGCACAGGAGGGTTGAGCAAAATTAATTGGTTACTGTGGTTTAAACACATCTGTTGCACTGATTTTGCTTGTGCAAATTGAAAAGAGATACATTGGTGAATTCTGAAGATTAATTTGAAATATTTATCTCTTCTTCAGTGAGAGATAAAGTGTCAAATAAAGATCTAAGATAACTTCCAAAGTAACCAATAGCAGTTTTTTGTAGTAACTTGGTAAATCAAATTACTACAATCATTTTATAGAAATTTGTGTAAATCATAAAACAAACCAGGAGTGTAAAGGATACTGAAACTACGATCAGTGATGTCCAGATGCCACATATTGATGCGGAGGTCATCAGCAGACAAGTAGGTCTCCCCATCGCTGTTGACGGAGATGGCGTTGATATGGTATGTATGTCCATTTGCAAACACCCGCCTGGGGCGAACTTCTACCATCAGATCTGTTGGTTTCAGCACTGGCACCTTAAGCAGAAAGTTAAAAAGTCAAGATGGAAAAAAATTAAGCAGATGAGAAAGGATGCACAATACATAAGAAAGGGCAGAACCAAAGAACACAATTCACAAAGCACAAAGCAAGCTGTTTGTGCATTGAATGTGAAGCTAATACAAAACTACCCATAACAGTAGGTTAGCATGTGTGTAGGTGTGTGTGCTTCAGTACCCTCAGAGAGGTAATGGTGGAAACATCCTTGATTCGTCCCTCCTCATCTTTCAGATTGTATCCTTCTGGTCTCTTGTCTCTCTCACTGACCTTCCACAGTTTGACGGTTTTATCTACAAAAGGAACATAGCACATTCTGAGCAGTTCTAGGGAGTTTGTCTAAACAAAGCTGGCAGACCTTCAGTGCCTTAAAAAGTATTCACATCGAAGATTAATTTGAAATATTTATCTCTTCTTCAGTTAGAGATGAAGTGTCAAACAGAGATCTGAGATAATTTCCAAAGTAACCAATAGCAGTTCAGTCATATATTTCAGTCACTACAGAAGATTAAAATAGTTTACGCGCTGTGGGAACATAGCTGTGAAGTTTGAAACCAATGCTGTGGTCTTTTCCTGTGACATTTAAAAAGCTTCCTGCAGAAAATCAATGAGACTCCTTGTCAGAGTTTGATCTGTTTCCTACCATTGGTGGAAAGCAGGAAATGTGCGGCATTCTGCTGTGGCAACCATCGGATCTTGTTGATCTTCTCCTCTATCTCCAGACTCTTCAGGTAATCAAAGTCAGGTTCGTGACTCTGAAACGTGCTGTAGACGTTGTACTCTCCCGAGTCCCCCACCTCACCTGCCTCCTCTGACACACCCTTGGACTACAAAGAGCAGAAGAGCAAGTCAGAAACCATTTTTTTGTATTAATGCATTACGAAGACAGTCCTGCATACAGAGAGTTAACATTACAACTAAGTGACCTGACCTCAGTTTCTCTTTGAAAGATGACCACTCGGCCACCTTTATCCCCTGTTGCCAGCAGGTCCCCTGTTTGGTTGAATTCCACTGTAGAGATGACATCGGCTGGAAGGGACACAATGAAAATGGCACCAGTTACTTTTAGCTGCAGGAGGGTTCAGATAAACACATAATGATTAAGAACGATACGAAGGCAACTAAATCATAAAGCGCAAACGGACGTACTCGGCATATTCTTATGGTATGATACTGTCAACTGAAAATACCAGGATATCATAAACATTATCATTTTTAAACAAAAATGTATGAAATTATTTAATAGTCACAATCACTTTATTTTCAACACAGTAACATTTGCACCAAAGATATTTCCAAACATTAGAATTTGACTATAATGTGAAGGAAAATTAGATGATGTTTCTTTCATTCAGCTGACTCACTTTTGTGAATCAGCCAACCAAAAAAAAAACTCTGGTCATTTTACCATATTCTCTGTCATCCCGTTTCCAGGAAATTAAATCATATGAAAGGTAAATACACTGCCACATATTTACATGATGATATCAAAATGTATAATATAACTTAACTAAGTAGCACTCAATTAGCTTCTATTCCATTAATGACTTAGTAATTTGTGAATTTACATATTTTCAGACAAGTTTGCTCCATACAGCTGGAGAAAAGTTTGGTCAGTCTTGTATGTCCTGGTAGGAAATACAGGGAGCTACATTAGAAAATTTGATATATGTTGAAACTGTAGCTTTTTTAAGATGTTTAGATGTCTTGATACTGTTCCATATCTAGTCCCAAAGGTCTGTGTTATTTGGAACTGGAAAAATGTCCCAAACTAGAATTTTGCTTTCCTTTGAGGAAGGACAGCACAGCAACAAGCCAAAAGTGGGAGGACAACAATATGTTACTCAACGCTCTTTAGTTTATACAGCTGGAGAATTCAGACAGTCTAGGACTTTTGTTGGCATTTAATTAAAAGAACTTTAAACCACAGGAAAAAAAGGCATATAATATAAGCAGTATTTCCAAAACATACCACTAAAAAACAATGAAATACCCTCACGCTGATAGCCCATGACTGGTTTTTACACAGTGATTTCAAACAATCAATTAGATTTTTGTTGCAGGCAACAGAAGATACACTTTACCCAGCTTACATGGAGCAACTTGTGAGGACCAGAGAATAACATTTATCTGTGAAGCATTTTCTGGTGGTGTCTCTTAAAAGCCTAACCTAATGTATAAAAACTGTAGACAGATTATTTTATGAGTTTTGGCATTCATTTTCTCAAACAATTTTATACCTTAATACTGAGCCCTGAATAGTAGCTGCAATTCAAATGAAAAGGAGAAAGACGGTAGGTTTCAAATGTAAAGAAACATGAAAATAACATGATCACTGTGAACTCTCCAAGTCATAAAAGAAAAATCTAATTTCTGCTAAACATCACATCATTAATATCCACAAGTAATTTGAGAATACGTTTCAAAAGTAATATTTGAAATCTAACCACAAAGTGGTGCCATCATGTTCTCCCAGACAGTCCTATCAACCCGTTCAATCTGTGGATCCCCACAGAGAGAGCACTGACCCACCTTCTGTGACGTAGTCTCTCAGGAAGGTGTGGTTGATTTTGGGGCTCTCAGCGTCCTCGCCCATCTGAAGAAGAGGGAGGGTGGCCCGCCAGTTCGCCCGTCCTGAGGGGAAGGGTCCAATCTGTAATCTCTCTTCCCGCCCAGGCTCCGCCCATGCTGCTGGGGCCTACTGAAGCATCCTGAACAGAGGCATCCTGGGAAACCGGACAGCAAGGCAGAGAAGAAGGATGAGGGGGAGAAAAGAGGATGGAAAAAAAGGGGTTTTAAGAGGAGGTCAAAGTAAATGGAGAGCCTGAAGAGAAAGATGTTTTTGGAAAGAAAAGAAGAAGAAGAGTCCACATGTCAAAAAGTGTCAGAAATTTACTTCTCACATTAGATAAGTATAAATGTGCTGCCAAGGCCTAACTGGTGCTGGAGTAAACCCATGCACTGAGCAGAGGAGCCATGATAACAAACAGCTCAAGCACAGACACAGAATACGAGTCATTGTGCTGGTTTCAGCATGCATGCAAAAATTAGCTCAGGGTGAAGACTGGGCAAATATAAAAGCATTCATCCACTCATTCACCCAGAAGCTATGTCAGGAGTAGGAAATAATCTCAGGGTGTGGTATTCCTTCCTCTCATATCCGAACACACACACACACACGCGCACACACTTTACAGTCAGATAGTCCTTGACGGAGATCAGAGGAGAATGCAATGTCTTGCCTGTGCTGCAGGAAGAGAGGTGGAGGATGGGGGGGCAAGGGGATCAGGCCCCAGCTCACCTACCAGTCTGCCCGCTGCTGCTGTTCCTGCTGGAGAGTGTGTGTACAAGGCCCTCTGCTGCAGTGTGCTCCTGTCGAGGGAAGGAGAAAAGGAATAGATGGAGCAAGGATGGTTGTATGAGGAGGAGAGGCAGAGGAGGACAAGAGAGAGAAAAGGCAGAGGGATGGCAAGGTGGATGGAGGAGCGCTTGCTGCCGATGCTGTGGATGTGATCCTGTGCAGCATCCACCGATGTCATGGCAGCCTCCTCTTGGAGCAGCCTATCAACGCACAGCTGTCACCGGTGGATCCGCCCACTGCAGGCGATAGGGGGCGCAGTTGGCCAGCAGGGGGAGCCATTCACTGGTGAGTGAGTGCTTTACATGTAGTGCTTTACATGCAGTGTGTTGAATAAGATGAGGATTATAAGAGGTTTTTTTTCATCATAGACTTGATTTACACAGTTGATTCATTATAATTTTAAAGAGAATAAGAATTTACATTTATTGGTTGGTTATTAGGTTCCGAATGAGTAAAGGTAGCTGAAAGCTGAAACAGATCACCCAGAAAGTTTGAAAAATGTATGTTAACCCTCCTGTTTCTGAAGGCACTTTTGTATATAATTTAGTTTATTTTGCACACCATACTCCTGATGTATTGAGATGTATTATGCTTTCATTATAGGAGCTGGTTTCTGACAAGGCATATCTTAATGTTTAATGAAACATTGTGCAGGGAACCTCCATTTTGAAAAAAAAAATTGTCTGTTATATTTATATATTGATTTCTTTTTTCATGTAATATGGCAAATGTGTTACAGTAGTGCAAACTAGAGCTTTCAGTATTTTCACTTTACCAATAGAACTGACCATAAAGCCAGTTATGAGTTGAGTAGGAAGATTATTTACATTCAATTGTTTGTCGATAGAGCTCTTCTTAGGGTATTATGCATTTGTTCAATGTGGTCATTTTTTTTACTCAGACTTTCACTTAGAATAAATATTGATGGTGCTGTTGTTACCACTGTTTTGCTTTTTAACAACAGCTTCTTTCCATAGTTCAAAAACATGCATGTTAGGTTACTTGGCCCCTCATATGTGTTACTTTTTTATTTCCGTGTTGCCATATGATGGACAAGCAATGTTTGCCCTACATTCACTTTCTGACTTTTTGAGACAGCAGACTCCTACAAAAAATAATTACATAAAAAATCTATACCTAGCTATACCTCAGCCTTATTTTAGTATCAGCAAGTTTGTGACTGTTGCTGGTGTTTTAGATGGAGTTTTGATAAGTGCTTTTTTTTTTTTTACAATCTACAAAGATCAAATAATTTTGTGTATGAGGACATGCTTAGCATGTGCAAATTGTTTTACATTTCTTTATGTTTTCTGTCTAATTTTTGTAGCTGTTGTTTTTATTATTTATCATGGTATACTGCAACAAATGTTATTGAGTTGCAAATATCAAAAATATATTTGCAATGAATACGTTCTTGGTAATTTGGTCACAACTTAAGGGAAGGGTTATTTAGCATTGCATTTATTAGCTTTCAAATTAGCTAGCAGAAGATTCATAGCCTGTTCAGCGATTTCTGGGTAAAATAGAAGCAAAGCCATCAGCTCTAAATCAATTAATGATATATGTGCTGAGGTTTAAATAGGTATCTAAACCTATGGGGCCAGACCGGTTAAATTAAGGTCAGGGGATTACCTTGAGACATCACCCTGCTTCCTGACACGTCATTAATCTTATCACTTAGCCGGTGTTTCCCATTTGTTTGTCTTTCATGTGGGAGAAACCCTGAAGCGAAGGACTCCATGGAGCCTGAGCGCGGGACTCCCGGTGCTTCTCAGCCGGCTGCGGAAGTTGCGGGTCCAGAAAGTTCTTTCCGCAGGACAGAAGTGACACAGGCTCTTTCGGTTCAAGGCGCAGGTTGGCTCTCCTCCCCCCTGTGGAGCCCCCGCTCCAAAGCTAGGAAAGCGAAATTAGAAGGTGAAAGGTCAAGCGACGGAGCGTGGCTGGACGACCACTCGGATTTTACTAGCGCGTACTTTGCACGCAGAGCATCAGTGTAAGTTTTTGCTACTTCTGGCGGCTGAGTGTAATTGTTAACTTTTAAAATATTAAATAAAATGTCCCTTAACATTCACACGCATATACAAAAATATGGATTTTACTTTATTGTTGAAAGCTGAACGCTTTCTCAAAAAATAAGGGTGCAAAATTCGATATTCTTAAAAAACATTGTGTTTCTCCCAGCCAGTGTCTGTTCTGTCTCAGCTGGTCTGGAGCTCCAAACGGCGCATGTTGACACCCATTCCGCCACAAATGACTATAGAAAAATGTTTGTATTTTATCAGAAACAACAAAAACAGGACATTTCTCTCCCTGTTGTACTTTTAAACTTGGTAAGGGGTCTGTTAGTATTAAAACATTATAATACTGTGTTGGAAAGATTCAATGAGAAACTTAGCATAGTTGGAATTGTGAAAAAAAAGGAATTAATTATGACTGCAACTGAAAACGTTTAATTGCAAGGCAGCTATTTTGGATTTTTGAGGTCAGAATTGATGTGAGGAGTCAAAAATATCCCTCTTGGAATGCAGACTTTAGGGGACCCTTGATTTAGTCTGTTTTTGTTTTTTCAACCTTGAACATTTCTTTTTTTTTCTCAATACAAATAGAACAACTATGAAACTGTCCTTCGACCAATAAAAAGCGCACATAGAAAAGAATAGAAAAGGAAAGCTTTTGTGTGTCTATGACTGAAAACACCAGAAAAATGACATGTTCTGTTGTAATACTATTTTTGAAATGTCTGTTCAAACGGTAATATTTGGAAAACCCTACTTGTTATAAAAAAGTAGGGTTCCCCCGACTTTTATAAGGGAAACCCTACTTTGTTAGGGTTAATCAATTAATGATCAATTAATCAAAGTATTTTTTGATGAATTGATTATCTTTTTCCCATTTCTTAAACTATGCTCAGCACAAGAGGCTACAGCCTTCTTTACGTTTGCAAGTTTGATGTCCATCACCTGTGCAGCTCCTGAATCAGCCACTGTTTACTAGCAGCTGTGCTTCTGTTGTTTATCATTACTTGGCTTCCTGTGTTTGATTTCAGGATCAGTGATCCTCAGGCAGATATGTCACAAAGGTTTCTGAAGAGCATGGGAAACCTGGACATCATCTCCCACAAAGACAGATGTGACTGCCAAGTTTCTCATGACCTCCATGACCCGCTAATGATGGCTCCTCACCACAGAACGTCTGTTCCTGTTACTCCAATCCTTAGTGCTCCTGATAAGACGGATAGCTCCTTATGGCCTTCAGTTTCTCCCTGTCCTCCGATTTGTCTTTGCTCCAACAAGTTGCCCTTTGCTCCTTATTCTCAGCCTTCAGTTGATCCAAATAGTGTGTCCTGTGGCCTCGGAGAAGGTTGCCCATGGATGATAGGGCTCCTGGGAGGAGGGCTGAGATGGATGGGATCTGTGGCAGAGCTCTGCCAGGGAGCTCTCAACCATGCTGGGGAGCTGCTGGCTGCTGAGGGCGGTGCCCTTTCCCTTGTGAGAAAGGTCTACAGGGGAAAAAGTGATTTAGAGGAAGTGATATCCTTGACAGCAAATGGGTGCAGCCAGGCACATCAGAAAATACTGCAGGGTGTCATGGAGCTGGTTTTGGCTACAGGATCACCAATAAACCTAAGGGATGCTCAAAAGGTATTTTATTTTGCACAATATCTTGCACAATACCAGATGTTTTCAGATTTGGTCATGTTAAACTATAAAAACATAACAGCTTAGTACAAGGAAAACACGTGGAAGAAGCCGGTTTTTCAGATGAGACCAAAAAATTTACTTTTTCAATTAGTGTGTGGTGGAAAACTATCTCTGACCGTAACCCTTAATACAACATCCCCTCTTTGAAACATGGTGGTGGCAGAATCATGCTTGGGATCTTTTTGTAGGCAGGGATTTGGAAGCTGATCATTGATAATGGAAAGATGGATGGAGCTAAATACAGGGCATTCGTAGAAAAATATCCTGTAGTGTCCACTAATCACTGTTCCAACAGGACAATGACCATAAGTATTCATCCTGAGCAACAATTGAATGGGATCAAAAATACTTTATTGATCCCATGAATGTTAAAAACCCAATCTTTGACTAAATCATGAATCAATTTAACTGTTCATAGACTGTGTTTAAACTTTTTTTATGTGTAACAATGATAAAAACATACAATATACATTTTGAAAGTGAAATTTCAGCAAAAGGTGGTTCTTTAACCACCTTTAACCTTTAACCGCTATAGATGGTTGAAGTTTGTGTTGTTATGTTTTCCATTGACATAAAGTGGAATATTCCAGTTAAGAGTGAAAGATTTAAAATCTGAATTCATCATATTTATGAAGATCCTAAGACTTAGCCTCATGTGTCCTCTGGTTTAGCGACATGTTTGACAACATGGTCATTTCATGGCTAGTGGGAAGCAAGTCACAAAATCCCAGATGGAGTAGCTGCTTTTAATCCTTTTAGACTTAGTCTACTGATAAAGTGGTTTGCTAAGCTGAAGTAATTAGCAATTATGCTGTGCTTTCAGCATGGCACCTTTTGGCTTTAACCAGGTTTATTCACCCAGACATTCACCAAAACATATTTACTGTTCCCAATAGATATGTTAACAAAATAGATGCTGTACTTTCCTTTTCTGTAAACCAAACACTATAATAAAAATACTGGCATACATTTGAAGTTCGGTGTAATAATTACACACAGGGTTTAGAACCAAACTGAGAGTCTTCCTTTCTCCCAAAAACCTGCAGTGATGCAGTAAAATGCATGATTTACTTGATGACATTTGCACAGGCACTGACCTGTACTGTTAGGAAAGGTGGCAGAGGCCACTAAAAGGCTTACAGACGATGCCCTCTCCAACCCTCGTCTTTATGGCCAATGTGATTAGGGATGGGAGTTATTTCCTGGTACAGTTAGAACACAGGTAATCCTTGGTCAGGGCGGATATGGAAAGGTATTCTAGCAATTCCAGCTATTCCAGTTATTGATCAGTCACAAGCATTCAGACTGTTGAAGTCTTTTCACATTTTGGTATTTTGCAACTACAAACTTTAATGTTTATATGATTGATGGTTTTCATATTTTTTGTTTTAGATAAAATAAGGGAAGTGGGATGTGCATTTGTAGGGTGTGCATTTGTATTAATTCCTATTGAGTCAATATTTGTTTGTGCTTATTTTTACCAAAATATCTCAATCTCAGCCAGATAGAGTATATGTGAACATCCATTTTTAAGCTTTGCCAAATATTTTCAATTATATTTAGATTTGTATGTTGACACTGTTCTATTCTAACTGAAGAATATGGTTTAATCTAAACCATTTTACCGTAGTTTCTGACTGTATGTTCAAAGCATACAGCCAGAAGGTCGTAACATCCTAAGTGTTCTGTTGCCTGTAGCAGGTTTACTTCAAGGTTTGCCCAGTATTTACCACTCCCCATCAACTATGTACAGCTTCTCTGTTTAGAGCTGTACAGAGAAGTTGGACAACTCACAAAAGCATGATTCTTTGTGTTTGTCTTCCAGATAAAATTCAAGTTAAATCCATCAAGGCTTCTGATTGTTAAGTGTTCAAAGTGAACAAATCTCTTTGCAAGGCTCAATGTGCCTGCATACTGTCGAAATTTTTCTGTATGGAGGTTGGTTAATAAGTAATACATTCTGTTGCCAAATTACACAAAAATCTAACACGTACAGTTTTTCTGTACCTGTCTTACATGCATATGTTTTTAGAATAATTGAGGCCCTCTGAAATAATATTGTAAGACTTGTTTTATTTGTTTACTTCTGCAGGATCCCAAGTTCAAAGTAGAGGGTAAACAGTGCCTAAAGATTAGGACAGTTTTGAGTGTTCCTATCAAGAACCACAGGCGAGAGGTAACATTCATCACAGTTCAATTTGTGTATTGATTTTGCACATGAAGTTCTATCAGTACTGCATAACAATGAGTTTTGTGATTTGTTTTTTAGGTGTTGGGTGTGGTGGTAATGATCAACAAAAGAAAAGGCTGTGATTCCCATCCTGCTTTTACCTCCATGGATGAAAAGGTGAAAAATGGAACCAGTGGCTGAGAGTCTTTGTTAGAATATGTATCAATTCCTGATCAGTAGCTCCAGATTCTGGGAGCTACTGACCAAATTCTGTTCAGTAACAGTAAATTTATTACATTTTATTACTCAGGTGCTATCCAATCATATGGATGTGTTGGGGATGGTTCTGGAAAACATCCAGCTGTATGAGAGTTCAAGACAAGAGGCCAAGCGCAGCCAGGTAGCAACATGTCATCTGTTGTGTGTCCACATAATAAATCCCTCAATGTTTGTGAATACTGTATATCTGTGTGTCTGTTAGGCTCTGATAGAAATGGCACAGGTGTTATCAAGGGAGCATCATTCTTTTGAGGTTCTGCTGAGCAAGATGGCCGCCACAATCATGCCTTTCACGCATGCTCAATACTGCACTATCTTCATCCCGAGTGACCAAACCTCAGTCACGAAGGATGATCAGGTTGACCTTCTAATTAACATCATATTTTGCATTTTACTAGTTGTTTGTTTTATTACATGTCAGGTTGTATTATGTCATGCAATATTGTATTTTCTGCTGCTTTCTGGCTTTTACCGCAGGTCATATTCTCATGTGTGATACACTTGGAGTGTGAAGAGCTTGGATCAACTTGCCAGATTTACAGAAGGTATGTCCTACAGACAATGAGACCTTTTGACAATTTAATGTCTTTCATTTTTACATTTTTGGTTAAAAAAAAAAATATTGTTTATATTATTTTTTAGGCAGCATGATATCAGTGATATAGATCTGTCACATGCTTGTAAAACAATGAGGGCTACAGAAACTGTTAACATGGCAAAGAGCGCCTTTGAATCAGACAGGAGTATCGTCTGCTGCCCTGTGAGAAATGAAAGGTCAGAAAACGTTATTGGTAAGTTTCTTGATTTTTTAAAATATTTATCACTTACTTTTATCTAAAATGATTGTTGAGTGATGATCAAACTTTAAAGTACAGTTTGATCAAAAAATGAACAAAAAACAGACATAAAAATGTATGTCTGTTTTTAAATGGTCTTTTAAAAAGACAACAAAAGTCACTAATTTGAAGTCCAAAAGAAGAGTTCCAGATTATGGGAGCCACTGATCAAATTACTCTCAAGAGTTACTCTGCTACTCTTCAGTAACAGAAGGCCCGCTGTTTTGATATTATGGACTTTAAGTTATCATGGACTTAAAGACTTCTACACCTTTACAGATTTATTCCCAAAAAATTGATATTCACTGAAAAAATTAGTTATTTTAACAATTCAAATTAAAAATTAAACTCATATTTGATGTGGATTCATTACAAAGAGAGTGACATATAATAGCAGCAGCATAATTTTCTGCTAAAGATGGAACATTTTTCAACATCCTGAGTTACTCAGTGTCTGTTTTTATGTCTTTTAGCTGTGTGCCAGCTCATGAACAAACGGACCAGAGACTCAGATGAACTGGAACCCTTTAATCGATATGATGAGCGACTCCTGGAGGATCTGGCTATGTACTGTGGCCTGGCCTTGCAGTATGCTCAAGCTGTCCAGATCACTGAAGTGAGAAGGGCCAGCATAGAGGTTACAGAAGAGGTAAGAGACTGCTGTATGTTGTCCTCTTAGTCACAGTTTTCAGGTTGCTCCTAGTGGCACCATTCTATCTATAAAATAAATTTAATCCTAAAAGTTGTTTTTCAGGTCTGGTTTATATCAGACTGAAAAATTAAGCGTGGAAATTGGTTTGAATATTTTTCAGATCTAATGGGTCTGTGAAAAGAAATTACAGTATGCCCTTCCTTGTTTCTGTCTTTAATTATTTTTGCCCTTCTTTTCCTCTTTCCTACCTCGTATTATTCTCTGCCCTTCCTGTCTCGTGTCCTATCTTCCTTCTTTTCAGGAAAGATGCACAGAAATATGATCTTTCCTTCTTATACCCTTCTCTCTTTCCTTCCTACCTATTGTTCTTCTTCCTATGTATCTATGTACCTTCCACCCCTTTCTTTTGTCATACCACTCTTCCTTCTGTCCTTCCTTGTTTTATTCCTTTTTGTTTTCCTGATGTTCTTCATTGTTTTCTCCCTTCCTTCCTTCTTTCATCTTTTGTTTCTCTGTATAGTTTTCTACATTAAGTCTGAGATATGCAAGAAAATAGTTTTTGTGTCTGGTCAGTGATTTCTGCGTATGTTTGGCTATACAGTCACAAATGCCTTTTAAGAATGTTCTGACAACTTTTAAAGTAACCCTAACCCTATAGTCCTAGAAAGTATAGTAAATGTGCTCAGATTAATACATAAATTTGCCACACAGAGGTGTAGTTTTTGATATTGTTGCCTCTCTTCATTATGTGAAATATGAGTTTCAGAATGTTTTTTAATTGGGGTTCTGAGTATTAGAAAAGCATGTTTCTTCATTTGTTTATACATTTTTAAATTTACTTATATGGATGTTAATATTACAGATTCTTGCCTACCACCTCACTGCAGCAGAAGAGGACATTAAGGCACTGCAGGTGATTTTTTTCTTTTTTTTCTTACTCTATCCCTTCTTTCTTTCAAAGTTGAATCTACATGTTGACTGATGTGATATTTACAAAAAACAAAAAACTACACCTGACAAATACACTTTCCTCTGGTTATTAAGCAATGCTATTTGATTACAAAACTAAAATGCATATTTGTTTCTTTATGTGTGGTGATGATGATGATGATGATGATGATGATGATGATGATGATGATGATGATGATGATGATGATGATGTTGGCTTTGCAGGAGACCACAATCCCATCAGCAGAATCATTGAATATTTTGGACTTCCATTTCTCTGATTTTGGCCTACCAGAAAACGTCACCACTCAAGCCACAGTTCGAATGTTTCTGGACCTGAATTTAGTGCAGGACTTCAACATTGATTACAAGGTATCTGATCTGCTTTGTTTCTATCAAAGCCAACTTAATTTATAAAGCAGATTTCCTTCTCTCTAAACCGTAATACCAATCTGTCAGTTATCTTTCTTTCCTGCATAGAGCCTTTGTCAATGGGTCCTCACTGTGAGACGTGGCTACAGGAGCCATGTTCCTTATCACAACTGGAGCCATGCACTGAGCACTGCTCAAAGTATGTTTGCTATGCTCGTGGCAACAGATCAGCTACAGGTGAGTGAATGCATGAGTCACAGACTAATATGGAGCATATTTTTATATGTACAATAGTGTGTGTACAAGCGAAGTTTAAAGATGATTTATTCCTTTGAATGACAGTCACTGTATCCACTTTTGATTAATTGTAAACTTTAACTGTCAGAGTTTACCATCAGGAGAATATTAGCCATTTTGAACATAAATCTGGGTGAATAACAGATACGGCTTTGTCTGATTTTTTTCTACTTTATTTCTATTGTTTGAAGAGCATCTAAATATTCAAATGTATTTTGGGGTAATTTCTTCAATAAACAAAGATTTAATACAGTTATTATTGATTTACAATAATAAGAAGCAGATTTAGACAGCTGTAAATGGCAGGGAGTTTCTGGGGAGGGAACTGATGTACATAAAACAACAGTATGTATGTTTCTGCTCATCATTTGATCAAAATGTATAATACAGACTATACAGAGAGATTGGCTCAAACGTGAAAAAGAAAATATTTTCCCATATATGGGACAAGAAAAATGAAGTTGATTATACTCATTTATTTTGGTCTTCAAACCTTCCTTTTAATGTCTTTGTGTCTCAGAAAAATTTTTCTCGGCTGGAGATCTTAGCATTGATGATAGCCACCCTGAACCATGACATTGACCACAGAGGAGTTAACAACTCCTACATAGAAAGGTGAACTTTTTTTTCATTCAACTCATAATTTATTTTTCAAATAAGCAAAGATATGTCATACATACTAATATTTCTTAAACACTTTCACTTTTTGTTTCACTATTTCTACAGAATTGAATGTATTTCACTGGAATTTGATGTGATGATGACCAATACAAAATAGAGCAAAATTGTGGAAGAGAAATGATTGCCAGTTTCCTATTAAAAAAGTCTACATATATCTATATATTCTAAATCATAAATGCAAATCTGAAAACAGTGGTGAGCATTTGCATTGAACACCATGTTCCCTGATAGCCGTAAATAAGATATTGTGCAGCCAATGAAGTTTGCTTGAGAACCTTAGTGAGAAGTATTATGGAGACCAAGGAACATAATCGACAACTCAGACAGAAAGTTGTTAGAAGCCTACAATCATTTTCCAAAGTTTAACCTTCTATAGACAACTGTTCAATCCATCATCTAAAGATAGATGGAAGATAGTCTCCAAACGGAGGACACACAAAACAACTGTCAGCATGCTCTGGTCTGGCTGATTAGGCCAGAGTTTATGCAGTTTGGTACGTGTTCACCTTGTATCACACTCCATGATTCTAAAATAAATCAAAGAGAAACGCCAAAATTTAGTCATGAGACCTAGTACAGTACACTAATACTTGCTGTTAATGATATGCAAGTGTATGAAATCCAGAGAATGTAGACAAAGACCAGTATTTGTGGAATTACGTTCTCTATCTTACATGACGCCACCATAGAAGTGCTGGTGTCATGATATGTGAATGCTCTGCTGCAGCAGGACTTGGTCAGCTCAACAAAATGGAATTCATCATGAATTCTACTACATATCAGATAGTGCTTAAGATAAATGTGGGAAGATCTGTAGTGAAATTAAAGGTGTGACTGAATTTGGTCATGCAACATGACAATGACAGAAAACATACCTGAAATTATAAAATAGAAATTTATGGTCTAAGATGAACTCCAGGTATTGACTTAATTGAGATGTTTGGAGATGTAAAATAGACTGTACATGCAAGAAATCTCTCAAACATCTCACAAAGTGAAAGTGAGGTGCTGAAAGTGAGGAATAGAATAAGCTGACCTCAGACCAATGTCAAACACTTGTTGACGCCTATAAGAAGCATCTCAGTTCAGTTTTTTTTTTCATTAAAGTGGTAAATCTAGCAATTAGGGAGATGGGCGTCCTAGTTGTTTTCTCAGCCTCAGATAAGAAATGCATTTTTGAGAAAACCTGTTGGACACTGTAAAAGATTTAAGAGTTGTCCAAAGGATCACCTTCCATCAATACTGAATTGCCAAAACCATGTGTAACATTTCTCTCCACTTCACCATTATGCACTACTTGTGTTGGCTCAGAATTGACAAAATGTGAAAATGTTTAAAGAATCTGGATACTTTTGCAAAGCATTTTACGCTGTGTTCTTTCTGTTTTTAAGGTCTCAGCAGCCTTTAGCTCAGTTGTACGGTCACTCCTCTTTAGAGAACCACCACTACAACCTGTGCATCTTCATTCTGAATAATACCGTAAGATCTGATCTCCTTGTTTGTTTTTTTCATTATATGTTCAACCTTTTTAGTTGTCTCTTTTTAAATTATTTGTCTTCCTCTCTTTGTCTCTTATTTTTTTCTAGGGGAGCCAGATCCTCAGCCACTTATCAAATGAGGACCACAGAGCTGTACTGCACATGATCAAAAGGGCAATCCTTGCTACTAATCTTAGCATCTACATGCAGTATGTTTGAAAAAAAAATGGTCAAAGTAGGAAAAGGTCTGCCCTTGCATGAAAATAATTCTAACCTCCCGTACATTTCTTTACTGTGCTATTTGTAGAAGAAGAGGAGAAATTTTTTCTCTTGCTGAGAAAAGCAGGGTGAACTGGAGGAGTGAGAAACAAAGAGATTTGCTGAGGTGAGAGTGAAGATAATTTGTTTGAGAGTAATTTATAACTGCGTGTATGGTAAAAGAGAGTGAAGAGTTGTCTTTTATGTTATTAATTTACCTGACAGATCAATGCTGATGACAGCTAGTGACCTATCTGCTATCACAAAGCCTTGGCCTGAGCAAAAAAGGGTAGGCCTCAGAAAATTCTGATTACATGAACAAACAGTCTTTTTGATTTACTGCTTGCTTTTACCTACATTTCTTCTCCTTTCAGATTGCCAACCTTGTTGCCATGGAGTTCTTTGCACAAGGGGACAAAGAGAGAGAGGAGTTTAAAACCAAACCTATTGTAAGTTGCACTTCATCAGGAGTTTTTGGTACAGTAATACTGTAATACAGATATTGCTAACAAAGCTTGACAATTTTTTTGCATTGTTTTGTGGTACAATTAGTTACACATTTATTTATGAGATAGTATAGTAAACTGACAACATGGTGACTGCACTTTGGACAAAACTGAGTTAAAATGATTTTTATTGTTGTATTTCGATTTTGTTTTTCTGATGGAATATGAATGTATTTTTAAACTACATCCATATTCTACTGGAATATGGATATATTCTAAACTAATACATCCATATTAGAAGCTGGTTTAATTTCTTCCTCATCAGGACGTAATGGACAGAGAAAACAGCACCCGTCTGCCATACATGCAGGTTGAATACATCGATGAGATCTGCTTCCCTCTGTACAAGGTTTGACATTGCAATTGATGTTTTAGGTGCAGTGCTTCGCTTATGTATGACCCAAACTAAAAAAATGTTTAGTTTGGATCATATTGTAACTACGAATTTCAATTGATTTTATTAGAAGTTGATGTAGTAGATCAAAACAAAGTAGCAAATTTTTTCTCCAAGAATATACTGTATCTAGCTCCATCCATCTTCCTATCAGCCTTCCTGCCTCTATGTGCAACAGCATCACCGCAGTGTGCTGCTGCCACAGTAATGTCTTAAAGTGGGGACTGAATGTTTAGGGGATGTGTAGCATTAGCTTCCCTTTACAAAACGCTTTGCATGCCAGTCACAAAGTTTGAGCTAATTGGTTTGTAAAACATTGTCGGTCTATCACAGAAAATTCCGATTAAGATTATGGTTGCATTATGACAAAATGTAGAATAGTTCAATAAGTATGACAACTTTTGTGTAAGTAACACCTACACTCTTGTCACTTCACTCTAATTGAATGTTTACTCACCCATCCATCCGCTCTCTCTCTCTGTGTTCAACTCAGGCTGTGTCAAAATTATTCGACAGCTGCTCTCCATTGGTGAACGCTTGTAAGAAGAACAGAAAAAACTGGTTGCATCTTGCTGAAGGCACACAGGAAGAAAAGCTTGAAGACAACTGCAGTTTATACTTTGAAACTGAAATAAGTGAAGAGAAAGAGGCAGAAAGAGGAGCAGAATTGGCAAAAGAACAAAACACATGATATTTTGAAGCATTTTTTTGGACACATCAGAACTGAAAATGAATCTGGAACCCATTGCCAGTAGGCTTATTTTTATTCCTCTACCTACACCTGAATTTTGAGCTACATTAATCTATAAACATATTTTTGTTTGCACTAGCTCTTTTTGTTTAGTCAGTTGGGATTACAAAAACTATCTATATGCCTAATGCCAGAATGAGGGGAAGATGTTTTTATTAACAAGTTTGTGTGTGCTTTGATACACTTTAAAATTGTGAAAGCCCAGATGACAAATACTTTGACAAAGTTAATTCACAACATTTGAAGTAATGGGGGAAATGCTTCGGGATGTATTTTAAGGCACAACTTGGCACACTCTGAGTCCTTCTGTGAAATTATGTAGAAATAAGAAGAAATCGGGCGAGATATCATGAACAGAATTGAAGACTTGTTCACACATTATTGTGGTCAAACAACTTTATGCAAGGACAAACACCATGCAAATTTGCAGCCACCATACTATTTTGGAGTGAAACAGTTTCTTTGTCCCAGACACAAATGCGTTTTGGTGTGAAATTATCAAATCAATCCCAGAATAAAAGCAGAAGACCTTGTAGAGATGCATACTGAAGCTGGTGAGAGAGTGTCATTAATCAGTTTGCAAAGAGTTATCTACAAACATGGTAAACTCTTCAAAACATAAGGATGTCGAGAAAAAGCCACAAATGTTTTGTCTCCTATTTTAGAAAGTGAAATTTATTGTAGAGATTCATTTCAATCCTCTATGTCTGGTCAATTTTCTAATTGGAATTTGAGTGTTACATTTCATCAATTTTAACAAAGCATTTTTAATGTATGTACATTAGGTATTGGTGATATTAAAAGACAGTCATTGATACCCTCCAGAAAGAGGGTAAATTATGAAAAGTCTTTGCTAAAGAAGTGTTTTTCAAAAAAAAAAATGTTCCCAAGTATATTGACAAAAAAATTTTACAGAAAGAAAATGTGTGATAGAACACGATTGCACTAGCAATGGGGATAGTTGCAGCCATGAGAAGATTATCATACAAAAACTAGTTAACAATTTGGAGGAGCTTCACAAAGGCGGCCCTGAGGCTTGCGTCAGTGCATCAAGCTGAAACACAAACAAATCCCGGACAAAAAAATATTGGACTTTTTAGAGATATCCTACATTTTATTGTTTTATTTTATTTTTGTCTCTGTACTTATTGATATAAATGTAAAACTACATATAAAATTATGAATATATAAAAAGTACATATAAAATTATAACATTTTCATGAATTCGCTCACAGCTGCTGCAGCATTATTGCGTTATCCCAGTGCAATATTTTATGAGGAAAAAGTACCTCCCCGAGCCAACCTGTGGGTGGCGCTGCATTTTCTTAACTTGGGTTGCTTCTGCTTCGGTAAACCTGCTGAAGAAGACGACGACAGAGAGACAAGAGGAAGAAAATGACAGGGCGCGCAAAAAGAAAAACCAAACCAAATCAGGTAATTTTAACCTCCTTAAACCACATTTGACTGCTATCTTAACTATCCATGTGGAAGATGGACTTCCGAGGTTAAGACACGTATTGGTTATGAATACAAAAACACTGAAACTGCATCTATTATTAAACGCAAATGGCAGAAGTCTGTGATGCGCTGAGTGAGCATTAGCGGTGGGAGCCAACATGGCAGCAGCTTCACCTCTCAGTGCTGCTGCAGCACTGCTCTCGTCATTTTAATGGTGCTTCACTCACTGTTTCACACTTGTTCGTGTTGATTATTACTACATAGTTTCCCTTTTTAACTAGCTAATCTCGTCAATTAGCTTGTTGGATTGAGGTAGGGGTTAATATTATTTATCAAAGACTATGAATGGCCTGTTACTAGCTAAAACTTTTAAATAATTGTATTAATACGTGTTCACAGGCTTCCCTCCACTCTTTCTAAGTTCATATACCGGGTATATCGGAGTTTACTACTCTGAGCGCGGAGTTAAACCTGTGCTGTCTGGTATTTTGTTAGATTTTTGTGTGAAAGACGAACCAAAGTGGAGGGAAATGATGAGTGGTTTTACAAATTGAACAGGTTCGTGTTGATGCTTATTAAAATCCGGTGCGTCCTGCTGTCTTTATAAGTCACCTCATTAGTAAGCAGAGTCCGCCTGTATGTAATTCAGGCTGATTGTTAGGCTGGCCTTTGAGGGCTGGAGGTAGAGAAATGATGAAGACCAACCAGGTGTTTACTCCCAACACTGTGCTGATGACAGGATAATCAAAAGAACCCATGTTCAGTAGGTTATGCGTAGGTTTGGAGAAGCTCATAATGATCTGGACCACCAGCCTTATATAGTCTGCTACACTCTATAAACATTTCCAAATGACAAAAAAACAATATCTAAACAATCTTAATTTATAAATATTTTCCAATATTGGAAAAATACTGATTTCAGATTCTTCAAATGCACACCTCCATTTGCTTTGTTTTGTAAAAGGTGAGAGTCGTCAAGCCTTTTTCATCGACTTTGCACGTTTGTCCTACTGTGAGTTAATCTGTTACCTAAAACCCTCCAAAGTTCATTGAATGTAGTGGTTGAGTGTGAAAACGTTTTCAAAAGTTCTGGATGCCATATAGCAACAAAACTCATCCAACTAATTTAACTGAACGTATGTCATTGTGGATTTATCTGCTTCTTCATTAGGAGTCGCGCTCAGCCAATGGACAGGTGAAGAAAACCCGAACTAATGAACCTAAAGCTATGCTTTCATCAAGAGTTGACACAGAGCAACGTGATGAGTTGGCTCAGCTGTATGGTTTTCACATGCCAGAGGATCTGTACCACTTCTGGGACTTCTGCAAGGAGCTCAGTCCTGACAACCCCTGTGGTATATACAGTGATTAAATGCAATAGTTTATACTTGTGCTAAACCATTATTTTGCTTCTTCATTGTCTCTGGATGTTGTCAGAGACCTTGTCATTCTCCACAGGGTTTTTGGAATGAATAGTATTGCTGTACTACCATAGCCATTATTATTTTATGATGACTTGGACCACTCAAAGGCCAAATCTGGCCCGCCAAAGCTTTTTACGTGGCCGTCTTGATACTAGACTAAACATTAAGTGTGCTTAAATATCATGTTATTAATCAAATCATTGCAGTTTTTATCTCTTTAATGCCAAATTACATCAATCATATCTTCCAGTTTCTTGAGAATTATTGTTGAAATTCACACAAAATCAACAATACCCCTTTAAGAGCATTTAAGATATTAATTTGGCCCAAAACTAAAATGGGTTTGACAACCCTGACTATGGAGAAGCAAAATGATTTTAAAGATCCCCGTTAGGTCATATTTTCAATCCATTAACTAGATCTGTTCTTTACTCTTTGCAAGCAGCTGAAAGGCTCAACAAACAATTGAAAGCATAACACAGATCTGAAAAGAGGCTAATTCCTGAGCATATATTTTGGGGGTGGGGAAGAAATCAGTATGCTGTTTTATGCAAGTCTAAATTTAAAAATCATAACTAGAAATTATGTTAGCTTCTCTGTGATCTTACGCTGATTGTCTCAATATACTTTCGACTAGGTGCCGTGAAAGACACGCTGGATCTGCAGCTGGTCGGCCCTTTCGACATTCTGGCAGGAGCTAATAGAAACGGCAAGAATCCTCAGCCCAACTTTCATTTGCATTGGAGGTATTTTTATGACCCACCAGAGTTTCAGACAATTCTCAAAGGGAGTGAGGATACCCAGCATCACATGGGATATTACAGGTATACAATTGCATTAATAAAGTCTCGTAGCTTTGCAGAAATTAATATGCGAAAGTGAGACCTATGGGCAGAATAAGTTTTAATTATTTTAATTGTTCAACTGTCAAAACATCAGAGATAGCCCAGACTCTCTGCCTTCGTTTGTTGGGGAAAATCATGCCAAGAAGGGCTGCAACATAACACAGATGGGAGATAACATCTTTGCAGCTGTTTAGTAAGTAAACCACATTGTTCTCCATATAATCAGCTGAGAAAAAAAATTTGTGATTTCATAATGTTTGGTTTTCATATCTATTTCTGTCTTTGAAATGCTTTTCTTTTATCTCTTCTCTAGCCTGTATTTGCTGAGGAAGAAGAAAGAGAGAAATGGTAAAAGAGCAGAAGAAGAGGCTTTGGAAAGCCTAGAGTCGAAGCTGAGAGACAAGGCTGAGACATTAGGCTTTTCTTTAGAGCAGAAGACCAAAGTCATGAAGCAGCGGGACAGAAAGGTGATTCTCAAACGAGGTTCTTTCATAGTCTAAACAGTATGGAAGATGATTTTTTTCCTAACTTTTTCCTTATATTGTCCAACTACTGTAGCCACCAACCTTTTCTTACACCATCTATCCATTCTTTCAGATCTTGTTAATTCCTTCCCTTTTCATCCCTTCTTTTTCTTTGCCTCATTACTCCAAACTTTCCAAACCCTACCTGTACTTCCTTTCACTTATTCATTTGGGTTTGTCATTTTCCTTCATTCATCTGTTTTCTTTCCTTCCTATTTTCTACTTTGTTTCAATTTCTTCTTTCCGATTTTCCCCCGTTCCTTCTTGATTCTCGTCCTTGCCTTATCTTCAGCTTTGTGTCCTTTCTTTATTGTTGACCACAACTTCCTGCTTTTTCTCTTCTTTCCTTTTTTGCAGCACCTTTTCTATTTTGTTCCCCTCATGCCTTGCTTTTTACCTAAGGATATTAAAATGCTCTCGTAGAAATAAGAGTGGAAAAAATATAAATATCAGTTAAAATTCTAACAATACTATTAATTTTTTGGTTTTGCAAACATAAAGTGGTTTCATTGTCACATTAAATCAGAATTCTTGCAAAGGAAATAAATATCACAATGATAAATGATAGTTAATCCCAGTCATTAAAAGCAATATGTGTACAACCTTTACATAGATTGCATTAAAATAGAGCTCAGATATTAATATCGTTCTTCTCTGTAACACTGCAGGTTGTTACCAAGACCTTCCATGGTGCTGGTATTGTTGTGCCTGTGGACAAGAATGATGTAGGATACAGAGAACTGCCAGAAACAGACGGTGATTGGTTTTTTGGGGGGGTGGGTTTTTTGTGATATATTTTTTTTATTTGAACTTTTAAATGTATTTCTTCACATCTTTCTACTAGCTGGTCTCAAGAAGATTTGTAAAGCTATTGCAGAAGCTCGGAATGATGAGGAACGTGTCAAAGCCTTTGGACCAATCCAGGAGATGATGACATTTGTTCAGTTTGCTAATGACGAATGCGACTATGGAATGGGCTACGAACTTGGAATTGACCTCTTTTGTTATGGATCGCATGTGAGTTGAATAACAGCAACCCCATTACAACCTTGGAGTAATAATTTACTTGCAGTTTAGATAATTGTTAACCTCATGCATCATTAAAAGTATTGAAAAAAAATGTCTCTGACATAAGATAATAGCTTGAATTTCACTAAGCCATTACACCTGGATTGCAAACAGTTGTTAATCTTCATCTTTCTTCCTCCAGTACTTTCATAAGGTGGTCAAGCAACTTCTACCAATGGCCTACAGCTTGCTGAAAAGGAATTTGTTTGGGGAAATTTTGGAGAGCCATCTCAGCAGTCGCAGTCATGACAACTTGGACCAACTCTCTGCACACTAAAATAAGATTCAGCAGTCCATTAGAAGTTCTCATTCTGGTTCTTATAAGCTTTCCTGCCATGTATATTTGATTACTGGTGTTTGTCATGGTTAATGCTTTTTAGTGATTCTGTTGCTGCTGTCGTTTATGGAATCATTTCAGTGATATATTGTTAAATGTGTAATAAAGCCTTTTTATATTTTTAGATGTTGTCTCTTGGTATCTTATATGCTCACTTAGTGAATACTACATCTAATTGATTTATGTTGGGTAAGGACATTTTAATACATTGTAATGGAAACGGGCAGTGTTGTGAGTGGCCACATCTGAAATGAGTGTCATATCTGCCATCAAAATAACTGACTGCAGATGTCAGTTATTTTCTGACATCTCTATTCTGCCTCTATTGAGGCAGTCTCAATAGATCTGCCTGTTCTTTACAGCGATCAGTATTATGTTAATGGGTTTGCTTTTTGCACAGACAATGTCAAAATTTTAAAATTTATTTCAAACAGTAGTAAACTTTAACCACAAAATAAATGTGCGGCTGATTTTACTGTAGTGATTTTGAATTCCCAATCTATGCATGAAAACATACCTTTTCCCACAAAAAGTGGCAGTTTAGTTTTCATGCATTTATTGGGCTAGAAAAAAATCTAATTTTCTACAATGCAACCAATCGCTGGTACATCAATAAATTTTTTAACCAAATATTTAAAAGTTGAAGTTCCGAGTGGGAAAATAAAGTGTTCATAATGTAGTCCAACTTCACAATCCACCATGATTGCCCAAAACTTGATGGCTGCAGTAAAGAAAATGTTTTAATAAAAACTAGACTGCAAGTTCATTATGTTTTGATGGAAAATGTCTGAAAACAATCTTATTACCAAGGATAATGTTTATAATTGTTCCGTCTTCAGTTTAATATTGTCAAAAACTTTATAAATTGAACAACCCATAAGTTATGACATTCTTACTAAAGTCTAGGTAACTTAAAAACTAAAAGATGAAGTTGTTACAACCATTTTCAACATGTATCTTTTCTCATCAGATATATCCATTAAGAACACACTAAAAGATGAAATAAAAATCTCACTTTATTAGATTTAATTTACCAACTCTAAAGTTTTTTTTTTACAGCAACATTGTATCATGATCGTTTTAAATGACTTCAGACCCCCTAGAAGGCACTTTTTGTTTTTCTATGCTTTCAAGATCTTGGTATTGATCTTGTCAACCTTCATTAAATATGTAGCTTAGTGAAGAATCCCATGCTCTGTTAGAGGTTGAAAAATACTAAGATTGCACAGGGTGAGCAAGTCCAACTCCAATTACAGTTTGAAAAGTGAACTTGTTAACATTTTGTAATTTTACAATCACAAACTTCACTGCACAGCAAGTGGCAGTCTAACACCTGAATAGAGAAAATACTAAAACACGCTAAAGCAAGGATGCCAGCTTGCTGAATTTAAGCAGCTGTTACTGATTTTTATATATATATTATAAATCCGATTGTTTTACGATATACAAAGCTCTGATTTGTGTACAAACCTTATTTTCAAACAAATGGGCCAAATAAGAGAAAGTCAACTACATAAAAATTCTAGGTGCGTTAACTAAATGTCCGATTGTCTTGGAAGGCAGCACGGATCCTGCGGAGTTTCGGGAAAGCGCATCAGAAGGAAGCGCGTTCACGTGCGCACACACGTACACGTACATGCGCAGGCTCCAGCTGCACACCGGGAGCATCCCTGCGCAGAGAAAGCGCTCTCCTTGCTCTCACAGTCTTCATTTGTTTTTGTTTTTTCTCTCACATTCTGTCATCACAGACTCTGACTGACGACGCAGAATGATGCGGGGCCCCGCCGAGCTCTGTGCATGCTGAGGCCCGCACACATCCTCCTTGCACCGGCATAAAGACCCTCACTGACCGCACCGATATTTTTTACTGGCAGTCAGCCCAAGACGGAATGTCAAGCAGCCCTGAAGGAAGTCGCTCCGGGGGCGGCGGCTGCGGCTCCGACCGAGACTTCAAACGGGCCTCCTCGAGCAACACGTCCCCGGAGGGTGGACCTCCACCGCCGCTGCACCAGAACCGCATACGGCAGGTGGGTGTCTGTCCGTAGTCTGCTCTCTCTGCACTGACCGGCCCAGTTAGCCGTGTAAACATCTCTGCTGATGCTATGCGCTGAGGCAGGGCTCGCCAAGGCGTTGCCGTGTGAGGAAACACCATGATCATCCTCGAACTCACTTTGCTACATGCAATTAGCTGCTAATAAAACGGCGGATTATTTATTTTTTTTTTGTAGAAAACGGAATTTCTTTTCACAGACTTAAATTGAGCTCCTTAAGTGCTGCTTAAGCAAATTAAAATGGGCTGTAGTTTAGAGCCGTCGAAATAAACATCTGCAAAAGTCTTTTTTTTCATTACTGTAGTTTAATAGTGTTCAAACCGTGGTTTTACTGTAAACATGTAGTTTTCTCATACTTGTCACTTATCCGGACAGTCAGAATTTGGATTATTTACTTTTCTGTCTTCATAAAGCATATTTTAGGATAATCCTGTCTGGGGACTGAACTGGAATAATTTTATACAATCGTTGTTTACGTGTTGCCCTCTGTCCTTGTTGGGATGCAGTCTGTTTCGGCATGGCACATTATTTGTGTGTGTGTGTTTGCCCAATGGTGGTTCTTGCTCGCTGCCAGAAGGGGCACCTTCTACGCCCCAGCCAGAATCCAAGTTGGTCCTAATGCAAAAAAAAAAAACGACTCTGAAATTGCAGATTGTTTTCGCAAATAAAATAAAAGTTTCATAAAACTCAAATTACATTTTTAATGCTTTCTGTGCAGTGTAAAACAATCAGTGTATTTCAGATTTAGTGCCATAGTTGATCTGATGCAACCCCAGTTGCTGTATAAGAAGTGTAATAGTGCTTTACAGAAGCATCAAATCAGAAGCTGCAAATTTGATAACTTTAGCCATTCATGGTGCACAGTCGTGTTTTCTTTCAATACTTACATTGTACAGAACACTGGTGGGCGACACTACTCCCCACCATCAGGACATGCAAATAAACAATAGATAACTTGTTTGGGTTTGGGACACAACTGAAAGATGACATTTTAACCAGAAAAAATGCCTTCATAAAAAGTCATCAGTTGAACCCAAGGCTTTCTTCCCTGGTCAATGAACCATGTTGCCAAAATCAAAACTACTGTATGGATAAACATGTTGGCTCATGAGCAGAACAGCTTTGCTTTTGCTGAACATTTAATGATCATTGTCAAGACCCATGTTATAGGTTAGTAAGTAATAGATCCATACATTAAGTTATAATACAGGTCAAATTTCAGTCAAAAAAGAACTTAAATGGAGGTCTTTCCATTATGTATCAATTATTATGGCACAAAGGGAGGCAAAGTGTGCCAAGAAAACCTTACCCATACTATTCACCCAAACCACCAGTCAGAAACATTGACCAAAGGATGATAAATCCATTTTTTCTTGGCCTTTACACCCGATTGTGATACTAACGTCTGAATGTTGCAGCTGAAACCAAGTGTAATCTGTCTAGTCAACATTTTTCCAATCTGTTATTATTCAGATTATATGAGCCCTTGCTCAGTTTGAACTTCGACAAGTTGTCTTCACCTCCTTCAGCTGAGTTGCTACATCAATCATTTGAACAGGCATACCTAATAAAGTGACTGGTAAGTGCACATTTTGGTTTGCACATTTGTAAGTCCAGTAACAATTTAATTCTCCCCAAGGGTTAGGGTACAGAAAGATTCTATTGGACCATGTCTTGTTCTCATCCACTCTTGATTGTGTAATCTGCATGTTTGGCTGGTGAATGTGAGCCAGGAGATGGTGAAGGTTTGCTTCCTCCCTCAATGCACTCTCTGAAGCTAATATGATTTCAGTAATGGACTCTAGTGCTACACACACAGACACACCATTTTGGCTCTCATTATAGGGCGGGGTTCTTAAGATCAGGCACATTGATGGATTGCAATATCAGAAAAGAAAAAGCATAGTCATCCCTACCCAGACAGGTGTTCTGGTGGAACAACTGTGGCATTTAGTTTTTGTTTCTTTCGTAGTAAAAGAAACTAACTCAACATGAAATTCTTCATCCAAAGTTGCTTTTTTATGTTAATGTCAAGTGGAAGAGCATATCTGGAGGTTGAATATATTAAAGGAGTCAAACAAAATAAAAATATCAAAACAGTAAAACGTCTTGGTTTGCAGCTTGGAATGTAGACACTTGGAATAAAGTAGGTCATAAGCTGAGACTGCCGTGTAACCATGTAACATATAGGAACATGTAGTGAAATATTTAGATAACTTTGTAGGAATCTAAGGTTATTCAAAAGCACTAAGATCAAATTTGTGTCATTTTTCTCTCTATCTTACATATAGACAAATTTGTTCTCTATTAACTTTTATTTGGGATTCCCTCCTTTGTACGATATAGTTTTTGTTGATACTAAATCAACAAAAACTGCAGAGCCTGCAGAGGTTTGCCTCTGCAGGCAAACCATATTACCTGGTTTGCCTGCAGATTTTATTTGGGACAGAAGAGTGTTAAGGAATTTGATTCTTTTCAAGTGAAAATCCAATTTTTGCATCTGCAATGTTTTATCACCGCATGAAAACTGGGCTTAATATGTGGGCAGATTACATGCATTAAAAGAGCTATATCCACTATATACACATGGCCTATTACATACGGCCATGTGACAATGACAAACTTTAATGCATTGTATGTGTTGATCTAACAGAAAATAGCATATTGCAATGTGGAAGGAAATCAGTCAGAAATATAAAGAGCATTACATACTGCACATCTGCCCAGGTATGACTGACCACCTAAGCTATCTGATCTGGTAACTCTGGAGGAGCAGCAGAGATTCACAACTCGTATGGGAGAGCCTACCTATAGAATACTTAATAGTTGTATGCTTCCCATTTGTAGTTTCCCACTAGCTATGTAGGTGATGCAGGTGTGGGCTATCCTGGTCCTCAAGGGCCGGTGACCTGCAACTCTTGGATGTCTCCCTGGTCCAACACACTTCGATGAAATAGCTGAATCACCTCCTAAGAGTCCTACAGAGTCCTGCTAATGACCTCATTATTCGACTCAGGTGTCTTGAATTAGAGATCCATCTAAAAGTTGCAGGATCTCAGCCCTCTGAGCCTAGAGTTGCTCACTCCTGTGCTAGAGACTTTAATCTGGGCTGGGAGTTTGCCTTCCTGACATTTACCCTCAATACACAGCCAGTGAAACGAAATTCAAAAATGTAATTCTCCAGAAATTCAAACCTGGTGGAGACAAAAACCTCCACATGTAATTACAGTAAATTGTATTGTTTCAGGGGAGCGCTACAATCAACTGTATTCTGCTCTTCCAATACAAAGGATCAGTGCAATTCCTTTGTATCGGTCATTGACATAAAATTACAAAATAATATGTTCATATTTTATGATTATAAAGAGACAAAATGTGAAAAACTTTCAGGAGTGTGAAAATATTTGCAAACCACTGCACCTGGGCTGAGAGGAGGCTCACCAAAACCATAAATTATTCAATTTACCCACTCTGCATTTTGACTCAATGACCTCCATCGTTGTAATTCAAAATCTTTTCTCATCTTCTTAAGAAAACATGCTCTCATCAGACATTGGTGACCATGCGAGAGATGTTCACATTTTCTTCAGAAAACTGTTCAGCAGCACCTTTAAATTCAGCTTGTCATGTCTTGAATTTGAACTGAGTATTTTTAAAAAGAAACTCCAATTAAGATATTCTTTATATTCTGGTTTTGAATGAGTTAGGTGAGACAGGATTAGATATGTTTTTGCAGTTCAGGCCAGCATGTGAAGTGTCTCTAAGTGTCTCTAAGGAAGGATACTAAAATAGAGATTTCATTAAAGCATAGTGTTGACAGGATGTCTGCTGCAGCTAAAACAGCCCTGGCATAGGTGAGACAAAAAGAGAAAACGACAAAGGAAAACGTGACACGAGGATCTTACTCGTAGATCTAAAAATACAGCCTGTCTCCAGTGTGGTATTGGAGAAAAATAGCCTCTTTCTATCTGAATATATCCACATCTCTGAATGGTTGTTTATTACTGGGACTTCAGTTTTTTTCAGTTATTCTGGTGAAAAACTATTTTACCTACTCTGCCCTACCGAAACAAATGTGTTATGATTCATCACTTCCTCTGACTGTGTGAATGTGACAACATGCTCATTGAGAACTAACTACCCCCGTGGTCGCAGCTCATCTTGCACTACATTCCCTCTACTATTTCTGGCCATTGTACCATTCATCTTTTCTCCACCAGAGCTGTAAATGTTCTCTCACTGCCCAAACACGTGACACTTTACCCCAGACTTCTTCTTGTCGTCTCAGCCATCACTCCTACTCATCTCCAGTTTCCCTGCAATGTATCGACCCCAACATAGAAGTCCCGGCGTGCCAGTGGGTCGACTTACGCTGCAACCTTTGACATTTTCATCCCCCTCTTTTTTCTGCCTCCCTGTCTGTAAAATTTTCTATTTTTCTGTATCTGCCTGCTTATCTGTCTGGCCATCTTTTTCCACTGAGAGTGGTAGGATGGTTCTGTGCAGGAAGGGAGTACTAATGGAGTCATGGCTTTCATTACATTACTTATGGACAACTACATCAATACACCCCCACATTGGACTGCATCTGTCTTCCTGCATAGTGGCTAATAGAAATGTTGGACTGTAGACTGCATCTTCAGGTGCAGTTTGAAATAGCTCATCTTTAACCATCGTCCAGCATCATACATTGTGTTACACATCAGTTTAATGCAGCTCTTAGAGCACTTTCCTGAACATAGATGCTTACATAGACACCTGCAAAGAACCGCAATAACCCAACCCTTCTCCATCCCCCACCTCTGCATCTGCAGATGTTTACCAAATGCATCATAATTGTTTCCTGTAAAATCTAGCTATGGTGCAGCAATGTCTGCATTCAGACATGATCCTGGTGTCCATTTAGTTTCGGTTTTAATTTCTACATATCTTCTCCATCTTAAAAGTTGTCACCTCCTTTTAATCAGTCATAGTCATGTACATTTCTTGAATGCAGAAAAGTCCCAGAGATTCACTAGTCTTGAGTTTTTACATCTGATTTTGGTCCATATTGACACATCACATGGTTGCTGTACATCCATTATGTGGAACTCCATCAGATCCCAAAGGTGTTCTGTTGGTTTGAGGTCTTGTTGTTATAGAAGCCTCAGGTGTACAGTAAAGTTGTCATGGTCAACAAATCAGTTTGTGTAGCCACCTTCTGACTATGTCAGGGTAGACTGTGGTCAGAAAGGGGTGAACTTAGAGTTGCACGGCATATGGAAAACTCTTGATATCTGATAATGTTGGTCTATTTTAACAATATGACTTAGCATAAATAAGCAAATACTAAATTCTATATTAAGTCTTTCTATGCTTATTACAAACAACCATGTGACATTTAAAGTTACCTCACTCCTGCCCGTCCCCACTCTGAAACAGTTGCAGTGGTGATTTTCACCACAGTTTTGCTCCTAAATGAAGTTGCTGCTATATGTTTGGTGGATTCACTGTGTTAATAAGCAATTAAAAAGGTGGATGTAATTACATGGTTATTGTAATTGCCAAAATGCCAAAAAACAGTGTGCTGCTGTATCATCATTAGTTTACCCAAGTTGTTGCTGCTATTATCATGTGCCTTTAGCTAATATATAGCTGCAGACAAAGCTAAAACAAAGCACTAATATAGTCTGTAAATAACCATATTTGGATCTGAAAGCATGCCCTCATGCAATCTTTATGCAACAGTCACATGGTGTTTTCTGGAGTTTCATATGTGTGTTTACATGCAATATAACACATGAGGTGTGTAATGGTGATAAGACTAAAAAAAGAGCACTAGCATTCGTGCCCCAATTACAGATCTACATATAGTGCATCAGCAGATCTATGTTTGGATACAAACAGTGTCTCCACTTCCTTTTGGTCACTGGTACTGCTTATCTGGCTGGTCTGTCCTACTTTTAAACCGGCAGTCTCTTCCTGGTTCATTTTAAGGATAGACGGAGCATCTTTTGAAGAGTCGTGAAGTACTGGGTGTCTTCGGTAAAGATGTGACTCTTAAAAAATCAGCTTTTATCTGAGCATCACAGTCTCATACTGAAAATCAAGAATGACCTTTTGGGTTCGGGTTCAATGGTACCATTGCTGGTGCTGTGCTATTTGTCAATAACACAACACTTAAGAAGTAGTGAGAGTAGATTGTTTATGCTTTTACCAATCAGGCAAAAATGTTTAGAAACCCTGATCAGAAACAGGGTCACACATTTAGGATGCGTTAATGCTCACCTCCTATAAGATGAAATATCTGATTTCAAATGACTAATGTTAGCTTGCTTAAGTAGTTGTCTTACCACACACTGAGATTACATGGCACATGTTTTTGTTCACATTTGGTTACCACCTTTTATATCTTTGCAAATTTCTTAGTTGTATTTGTCCTAAATCACAGTGAATGACAAAGATGCAGCCAAATTATAACACTTAAAAAGCTGATTTTCTTTTTGCTGTCCAGTCCAGCCTTGTCGATTTGGTATACACGTAAAAAAGTGTTTTTTATACTTGAACATAAGCAGAATGTCAATGTGAATAAAGACATTCTCAATGTAACATATGCTTTTAAAAAGTGACATCCATCCATCCATCCATGAAATTAGCTTTGATTTTATCTGTACCTTCTGTCATGCAAAGGACAGCTGTTGTTGCATGGGGGCAGTAAGAGGCATTTAGAGGTTAATTATTCATCATGCCCTGATGACGCTGCTTCCAGTTAGGGAGATGTAGAAAGGGGAGAGGGAGAACTAGGCGTGGCTGGTGATCAATGTATTTCTCAGAAGCTGAGCCCAAAAACCTTCCACGTAAAAATCTCTCATTTGCTCCTTTCCATGTTTTCCTTCTCTGCCTCTTTCCTTTGGCATCAGTTTTAAATTTGTGAAAGTTAAATTTCTTTTTCTAAGAAAATTTCTTTGTCTGTTTTTTTAAGAGCTTGAGGCATAAATGCAGATGAACACATGGCAGCCGAACATCAGCCTGCCTTTTTCAGATGAATATGACGTAACCGAGGACCTTGGCTGTTGGAGAATGGTTTTGCAGCGTACCTGCTCTAGATTATTTTTATCCTCATACTTTTGCTGTATATTTATAGATGCATAGATGGATCCCATTATATATGATGCACTAGCATCTGCTAATTATAAAAAAATGGCACATTCCTCTCCTTTTCTGAGGCAGTTATATTCAGTGCATCTCCTTGTTTTATTTTTTTTTTCTCAGCAGTACTGGTCTGAATGTGCTCTGCATCAAATTTCAGGTTACATGCTCCGTTCTTCATAATACATTCTACTTGGAGTGAAATCATTTTTGCTTCAGTGCCCTCTGTGATGTGATACTTTATGGAAGCAGCCATAAAATCGAAACAGATGGACCCAAAAATATAATTTATTGTGCTGTCTGTTGAAAATGTAGGTTTAAAAATAACTTGGCCACACATTTTACCAAAAACTCAGATTTTTATACACAGTAATAGATCTTATTTTATACTATACAGTTATGTATTGTGTAAAATAATCACTCAGCTACAAAAACACAACTTGATGAAGAGTGAATCTTTACTGCAGAATTTCACAAGAATTGCACTGATTGTTTTTGTGCATATTCATCTGTCCCAAAATGAGTAAATGCCAAAATAAAGACTAATAATATCAAAGGATCTGTGATCAGTTGCTTTAACCCTTATGTGATATCATAAGAGGGATGTGTGTAAAAGCTTGTTTTTGAGAGAATAAATTAGGTCTTTTTAAATAATAACTTAAAATAAAATGGCAAGAAAAAATTAAACTCATCATTCACTAGTTGTAAAACTATAACTCGTGAGCTTTTTTAGTTTACCAAAAATTAACACTGACAGTTTTAACAAATATGTGGAAAACATTTTTGTAGAACGTTACCTACTGCTGCTTCAAAACAGTTGCTGCATAATAGACTTATCAAGGACTTCAAGAATTAAATCAGTTCTTTTATATACGACTTGTCTTTTTTTCTTCTTGCTCCGGTTTCCAGCATATTGAGTCGTGATGTCATTAGTTTATGTAATGTTTGGCTTTCATGAGAATGGATTTTTCTGTTCAACCAGTCAACTGAAGGTCTCTTTCCCATCTAATTACTAGGAATGACAAGCTGACATCATCTGTTCCCCGCAGACATGCTGCTCTTCAAAGAGTACAAAATAGGAGTTGCCATGAATTTGAGCCTGAGTGGGAAATAATTCATGACTTCATCTAAGTATGTGCATTTTAAGATGCATTTAAGAGTATTTATTATGTATATTTCTTGCAATTAGTTAATGTAGCTGTTTTCTTCTGTGTCTATCAAGGTTGTTTATGGTTGCTGCAGTGAACAACAAACAGAGCTGGTTTTGTTGCTGTTAACTAAATCAGATTGTTTTTTTATCTGGTTATTTGACTTTAGACATTGCAATGTTTCAGTAGCAACGAGATATAGGGTCTTGAATTTCTCCTCCTCTAGACCACTTTCTCTGGGAATATTTTGTTACACTGTCAAGTTTACATATACTAACCCCCTCCCCAGCCACCTTACCTCTCTCTGTCCTAACTGGCTTTGTTTGGGTGTGGTCTGGTCTGGATTCTTGATTGCCTGCTCTTTGTGCTTGCTATTGAATTTGACTTTGCATGATTTTGTTTAGTGAGGAACCAGAAGGGGGAAGAGAAGACATGTGTGATCCGCTTTATAGCTCTGACCTTTCTAAAGCAGTAAAAATGCTAGAAGATGACTTGGCATTACTCTATCCATAACTCACCCTGTATTTTGTCCATTTGGTCCTCCAGCAACAATTAGTTTTGAAGCTACCAAATTTATTCAATGAGGCCATAACCTCAGAAGCTTCTGAAAGATTGATCAAAATTCACAAAAAAAAAAAACTGAAGCCTTGTCGAAAGATTTCCTAGAAGAGTTACAGCTGCAAACAGTTGTCTAGCATTATATTGAACTTTGAAGATATAACTTAGGATGTCATTTAGGTTTGTGTGTAAAGGCAGTTACCAGTCATGACACTTACTTAATTGGTTTTTCAGTGTGATTACTTTTTACATTAGCGGTTATACCAGGAATAACTTCAGCATAGATCTTCTCTCTCTTTTTCTTGTAAATTTTAGATTCTTTTCCTTTAATGCTTAACTCCAAAAAGGAGCATGGGTGCCTTTCTAGAAAAGCTGAAGTGTATGCAATGAGTTGATGTGTTAGTCACATATTTTCTGTGGGTTAGAATAACTGTCTTTTATCTGGACTTTTTGCCACTGGAGAGATTTCACATTCCCCAAAGAGAGTGAAAAAAATCAAAAGAAAAACAAACAAACAAAACATTGTGATGTCACTTTCTTAAAGGAAAAAGGCTGTGGTCTGTTTTTATGTTTTACCAACATAAGTAACAGCAGGTCTTACTCAGTTTAAACAATTACATTTAGAAATATTATATATATATATATCTAAAGAAGGAATAGTTTGCACATGACTTGAAGATATAGTGAAACAAAAATACTGAATCATTAAGGGAATTACTTGTTTCATAAAAAAAGATAATCAGTCAATTGAATGTTCAATCCATTGCATGTGGCTCAACACTGTTAGCAAGAAAAAGCTCTCGTCAGCACTGCAGCTCCATTAGCAGACAGACAATTAAACAGCTGCCTCCAAAACATTCTGAACACTTTGAAAACAAAGGCAAACAAAATCTTGTAGTAGCACATAGAGTTGTGCCTTTTATTACTCATTTATGGCTGGTTGGGGATCATTTTCATAGCACTGTTTTTGTGGAATTCTTTAGATTATGATAAATTAGTTCTTGTAACTGAGAGACAAACATAAACAGCAGCAAGGTGCTTGTTTATGCACAATCGATCAAACTGTGCAGAGACTTATTTAAATGCTACCAAAGCTAATAAAATAATGTTAAGAGACAACAACCAGAATTTTAAACCTGTAGCTTAGTATTTAAGATGTATAAATCTATATAAGAAGAACATGTTAGTTTCTTCCTTCCTTTTGGTAAATAGCCTGCATCTGTAGATGTGATAAAGCTCTTCGTTTCATAGATTTACAGTTTGAAACACTTGTAATGCACAGGCTTGGTTGAACAGGCTGGTTCTTGCGTTTCTCATCTGGCTATCAGTCAAGTCTAATGGACCAAATAAAAGCCTCTGGATCTATAAACTGGACAGCAGAGCATTAACTTACTTCCCTAAACCAAGAGAAACAGAAACTCATCTTAGCTTTTGCTTAGAATCTCCTGTCAGTGTAATCTGACTCCTAAATGGACAAAAACATATGCACATAAAAACACAGACACACCCTACTGTATTTGTATTATATAATATATTTTGTAATCAATGAAATGATCAATTTTTATTTAGTTAAATAGCTAAATGATAAAAGTCATTGACCCAAGCAAGGTGTTGCATTGAACATGAAGCAAAAGTTTATATTGCTCTATGTGTAACCTGCTAAAACACAGCACTAGTGGTTTATTTAGAGATGATTTTTCTGACCAATGAAGCCTTTTAGAAGAAGAGTGACAATATTCTTTTAAGTCAGTTTGACACAACAGTTGGAAACAGGATTAAACTGTATTATATTTTAGAATGTTTTGTAATTTTGCTCATGACTGCTCGATTAAATTTTAAATCAATATATTGCATTAACCCCTCTCGCCAGTAGAGGGTGCTACAGGAAAAGTGTGCATTAAAAAAGTTAAGCATGATTACGGTGCCACTCCTTATGAGCACACTAGAATGTGTAGCAGTGGTTTTACAGTGAGGTATGATTCAACATGCCTTTCTCATGCATTGATTGCCAGCTGCTGTACTTATTGTTCAAGTTGATGATAGAAAGCGTGAACAAAAATAGATTTGTGAGAAGGTGTCCCTGTCCTTTGTGCTGTAATTTCAGACTTCTACCATCAGCTGCATTAATGGAGAGAGAGGCTGCTAGTGGCTCATACACATACATGAACTGCATGAACTGTAATTGGTTTTATTACCTGCTAATATGAAATGTGCAAGGAGCTAATGTGCATCTTGGCGCAGTTGGAACTGCAGCAGTGAGCTGTTTTCATGCACATCTCCGTTGACTCTAGGTCACATATTCACTGACATTCACATTAAATGATCAAATGTTCATGCTTGATGTTCTCTCACACACGCACACACACGCAAACACCGGAGTGGATTTAGAGCTAAAGCTGTTCATACAGACTGAGATTTTCATGCACATCTGGTTAGGATCATTTCTCTGTGTGTGTATGCGTGTCTTTGTCAGAGTGTGTGTTGTAATATAAGACGGGCCTTTCTTTCATCATTCATCAGCCTTTCACAGTTCCTATGCTGTTGGTTGTTCTCTTTTGAATAGTTCATTTTCATTTGGTTGTTTCACTCTTTGGTTCTCAATGCCTGGACCTTCAGCTGGAGAATGCAATTTTTTTGTTTAGCAAAGTCTCATTTTGGATCTTGTATAAAGACAACTGAGAAAGGACAAAAAAGAACAAGAATTTGCATATAACCTTTTAAATCAAAAATATATTTTTTAAATTTTTGCAGTAATTTAATCCAGAGTTAATTTTTTTTTTCTAATCAGAGTGAGGCTTTTTATGGGGGAAAGCCCAATTTTAGCTGTAGGTTAATATTTGGGAATTTTAATAACACCTACAAAGAGAGACTTTAGCAAAATAACATTTCTTGTGGCAAAATCCTTTTTACTTGGGACGACAAAAAGTCATAAGGGAGAAGTTATGGCACATGCTGCTGCTCATCTGAAGAAAGCTCGTGAGCTTGAGCAACATCCAGAATATAGAGCTCTACAAAAAGCCAAGGAAAGGCGGAGAAGGAGGCGGGAAAAGGCTAAGCGTCAGGTAAAATCTTTGCAGTTGAATGTCTTTTTCATTGTTTAGTTCATGTTCAGTCTGGCTGAATATTTAACTTGGTCTTGTTGTACAGGTCAGTACATACAGTGCATGAGCTCCAGGTGTTTGAGTTCATGCACTGACCACAGGCTATTTCCTGTTTATTCAACAGAATATTGTAGCTAGACTTTGGCCAATATGGGATTTCAATGGTGTGATAACCTTGAATAGAAATACCATGGTTTATGTGGTATAATATTAACAGAAAGATTTAAAACTAAATTCAGTGTTATCAGATTTTTCCCATTGAAGACATAGGTAATAATCATTCTTTTGCTTATGTAATATATAAAACACACATTACGTCTAGCATGCAGCCCACTGGCCTTTTACGTAAGGCTTTTGTTTGTGTTGAAGAGTCAGGGGTAATATTGGACCCTGTACAAAGTACTTTGCCTTGTACCTTCTTTGAAGTAGAAGGCAAAGAAAGCCGCAGCACAGTCTGTGGCTGTGTACATAATGGAAATTACATTATATTATATATTATATTGCGTAATGGCAAAGAAAGAAAAGTACCAAGAAAATGTTGATTATTCTTTGCAATAACATTCAACATATTGCAATTTTTAGCACGAGTGTCACCATTTGATATTGTGCAGCCTAAATGCTGAGGATTTTGCCCAGCAACTTTGCTTGCATTTAAAGTACCAAATTAATTTAAATAGGGAAGGCTTTGTGTTGTTGTAACTTATCGAGTTCTTTACTGTTTTTAGTGCTGTGAAGGTGTTTACTATGTGTCAGGTGTACAAATTGTTTTCCTATCTATTTATTCCGAAGCCTGAAAACTAATGAGACATGCAATTTGCACATGTACCAGCATAGTTGAAGGTCCCTTTAGTTCACATTTGTGCAAACTTGTACATTGAAAACTAAATAATCAAAATTAAATACAAATAACCTTCTTTTGGTGACAAGCTCATGTCTCCCCCGCATAATTCTTGTGTGTAGGGAACACTACAGTCCTTGCAGTCCACATTCTGATTCAAACCCCAGCTGTCACACCATCCCCCAACCCGCCCAAACCCCCTCGCCCCCCATACCCAGTAGCTAACAGCAAGGGGCTGGAGACGTGGTAGAATTGACGATCTAAAATGATAAAAATAGCAAAAGCAAGAGCCACTGTGACGGTTAAATGTTTATGTGTTAACCTGCAAAGAGAGAGACGTAGAGGAAGACCAGGCAAGACGAGCCTTGGATGCATGCAGGACGCATATTAGGCAGAACCAAGTTGAGGAATATGACATTTACAATATGGAAAAGATTGAATGATGTCATTACTAAGAAGAAAGGATGATTTTGACTGATTTCAGCGTTTGGACCGACAATCTAAGTTGTTTCTGGCGGACTCATGCTGGGAAGCAAAACAAACATGATTCTACCAAAGGATGTAAAGTGAGCAACTTCAAAACTAGACTTCCATTGACTGTTTCAGCAGCGTGCTGTGTTGATGTTAGTGAGGGGGATTAATCAGAAGGTGAAATATTTGACCATAATGGGTAATTCGGCATCATGTAAAGCCTGTGGATCAGATAAAACTTTAAAAAGTGATGGGAGTGAAAGTGACTCAAACCAAGTATCTGAATACTACAAATATGCTGACTCTCTACCTGAAGAGGTTGATTTCCAGGTAAGAAAAGACAAATTTTGGCTTCTGCCACTGTAGATAATGTTTTTTTTTTGGTCTGTACTGACAAAAGTTCTGCCTATTTTTACCTGACTGCCGCTGGTGTGTTTGTGTGTTATGACCTTTGTGGTAAGAGGTTTGACTTCTGACCTTACACAAGGGCTTGGCCTCATCTCCCTAGTGCTCTGAGCTTACATCTTCCTAATTAGCATCCAGCAGAGCCTTAGTGGCACCACCATCCCCTAACAACTAAAACAAGTTGTAGTTTGCAAGGAGCAATGTTTGAGACACAGTAAAACATGGAGGGAGGTGGTCTGTTCAGATTTGTTCAAAATGTTTTGGCCTGGTGGACATTACCTAAATGCTTTATTCCCAGCATAAAATATTTGAGTCAGTGCTGTAAAGATGCTTTTCCTTGAGAGAAGGGCAGATGTTCAAGCAGGACGATGATTATAAATGTACAACCACATGTACAATGAAATAACATAGACTTAAAACATAGCTAAAAGTTTCAATTGTCCAGGTAAAGTCTGGACCAAAATCTAGTTGAGAATCTGAGGCAATATATAAAAATTAGTATTGACAGACGTTCTCCCTCCAGCCTGAACTATTTTGTGAAGAAGAATCTAAAAATGTATAATCTGATGAGCAACACTTAACAAAACATACATACATCAAATTTGCATATTTACAAAATTAAGATGCCCATCTTCCCTTTTGCTCCCACTTCACAAATGCTACTGTATATTGCTGTAATTTCGCATGAAATCTCAATGTAATGCATTGAAGTTTGTGGTTGTTGCCTGACAGAATATGAAAAAGCTCAGAAAGTATGACAGCTTTTTTAAAATGCTGCAAATAAAAATTGTATATGTCTAGGTTGTGTAAGTTCACACTTCTTTCTGATAATAGGAAGTTAACCGAATACTCCCAAGTCTTCAAGAATTTTGAACTTTTAATGTGAGAAGAAAATATGCATGTTTGGGGGTGATGGGGTTGTGTGTGTTGGTGTGTGTGTGTGTTGCTCTTTTGAGCAGATGTCTCATGGTTAAATTTAGAATGGCCTACTCCGACTTATCTTATGGATCTCTAACTTCTGCAAAACCGCACACCTCCTCATTTAAAGCAATTGTATAATGTAGGCACATATAAATGAAAATGATAGAAAAATAGAAATGTTTCATCAAATCAATACAAATGTAAATAAAACTACTACTGTTAAAGAACTGCCTGGATCTGTTATCTCATAGGCTATAACATTTAAAGTGCCATCCAATCATATGTTAGTGTTAGCAGCATATTTAGTCAGTTGTATGGACTCTCAACACCTTTGAGGATCACTACTGATATAATGATAATGACTGGGACGCTAAAACTCACAGGAGTGATTTAACATTGTATGAAAATAAGAAAGAACATGTGGACAATATTGGAGACACATTTTCCTAATATAATGCAGCCCTTAATAAAATATATCATACTTAAAATCAATATCATACTTATTGTAGCTCCTTGCAAGTGTTTTTTTTTTCTATTTTTTTTTTACACCATAAAATAACATGTAAAAGCAAAAGTAAAGATAATTGTTTGATCATTCATGTTAATTAAAACAATGTATTTGTCTCTACAGTCTGACAGTAACACCAGTTTTCTCCGGGCTGCCCGAGCCGGAAACACTGACAAAGTCCTTGAATTCCTCAAAAATGGAGTAGACATCTGCACCTGCAACCAGGTAAGAAAACTTGAAATGCCACAACTGTTTCACAACATTACATTGTGTTGCTTTGTTTGGTGTGCATAATTATACTTTTTCTTAATGTAGCCATAACTAAAACCTGTTGATGCATATTGCCCATATAGCATGTGGGAAGCACTTTGTTACCACCTATTGGCCTATTGGTGAGGTATTAAATTATGCCTCAAGTGTTGAACATCTCACAGAGCTCTGCTCAATCATACAAACACTAACACAACATGGTGCAACTACACATCTACCAATCAGAGAAAAAATTAAAAGGCTCATTGTAGCTCTGAAGGAACTGCGGAGAGCAGGTGGGAGAATATATCAACAGGGCAACTATTACTTATGCACAAGTCATGTAGGGGACCGCAGATACATGCACAGATATAAAATACTATATGCAATAGGAAACAGATATTGCACATGATCCAGAACTCACCATTTGAAAATAAAACAGAGGTGGACTGCTCCAACGTAAAACAAAAAAATACAGTTTGACGGCTACTGCATGTTCATAAAACTTGGAAAGCTGACTTTTTTGTTGCTGTTTCATAATTTCATCAGAGAAGCTACCTTTGTTAACACACACCCAAACAAACAGTGCCATTCTTCACAAACACATATCTAAAATTACATCCCTCAACACACCCATTCCCCCACCAATCCCAGCAGTAAGGTTCTGGCAGCTGCTCTCACCCCTACTGCCCACCCTTAATCAGATTCCACTGAGGAGGGGGAGCGCTCCAAGGGGGTCAAATAGCTCCGAATACAGCTCTGTAAACCCCTCTGTGTCATTTGCAGCAGTCACGAGGCATCTCACAGAGAGATGTTGCCTGAGCCTATGAGCATGTGTGTTGTGCATGGGAGTTACTGCCTTATGTTCCACCTTCATGTTGCTGTTGGCCTTTTATAATTATAATGTGAATTAACTCTAATTATTTTTAAACTGGATTGTAGTTAGCTGGTAGCAAGAAAGTACAGATGCCCATCCATTGTTTGTTGCCATGGGGTTACCGGCACATTAGGAGGGATGGTCGACTACAAACAACCCTGCAACACGAGACACATGCCTTTAAAATTATTTCCTTGGGTCTGATGACCAAGTGTTAGATGTTGTCAGGTGACTAAAAGTACGAGTGACATTATAAGATACACCACATCAATCGTCTATTTTGGTATGTTTTATGTTTTGACTAGTTTTATGTCTACTAATCTACATATTTATTTACTTTAAATGGCTAACTTTTGGATAACATTACCATTAAATTTAATATCAATACTTAACATTGGATTAGGGCTTTAACCCTGATTCTTAAAGTGGCATTAATAAGCCACCAGAGAAAAAGACAGTAAAAATATTTTTATTGTCCGACATAAAATTACATAACTTTTCATATTTTAAGTCATATAGCATTAGAAACCTTATTTGTATTTGCTAAATATCTTTGAATGCATTTCAACTGAAAGCTTACCTCCATTATTTTAAATAAAACATTTTAGAAATTTGTTTTAAACTTTTGTTACACCTTCTCACAGTAGTGAGCTTGAGTCTTTGCCCACTCCTCCTGACAACACTGGTGTAACTAAGTCAAGTTTGCTGCTTTGCTGACACCCATCTTTACAGTTTTATCTATTTGTGTTGCAAATAGAAATTAATTTAGTAATCCTAACTGATGTAAATATTTAAGCTTACTGAGAAAAAAAAAAACAAACTTACATATAAATACAGTGTATGTTAATATCTGGTTTCAGCCACATCTATGCATTATTATAATATTAAACACCAATGCGGTGCGTCATATTTTTAATTAAATTGATTTCTTTTTGTTTGCTTAGTTGTTTTTCTCATTTTGTCTGATCAAATTATTTTGTCTAATGATAAAGACAGTAATGAATTCCCAATCATGTAGTTCTCAAAAAATATTTTACTCGTTCTGTACAATTGGTAGATCCTCATAGAAGCTGGAACCTCAGCAATGAGTTCATTAACAACCGAAGTATCCAGTCCTAGAAAGCAGCATCCCTGCATGAACCTACAGTCTGTGCCAAACGTAGAGGACTTTCCAACTTGGTGAAAGAGAAGAGGTTTATTCCGAGCCTGCCAAAGCTACACTTACCCTAGGATGGCTGATTGGATGAATGAGGCAAACAAATACAACCATTTTTTGAGAGAAGTAAATGCATTCTCCTTTTCTTTTTTTTTTAAAAAATTTAACATTGCTAGAGTATTTGTGGGCAACTGAATCTATATGAATCAGCTTTATTTGCTTGAGCTCTTTTGTTCTACATCCTTACTATCAAATTGAACAGACCTTCCCTCTAATCCACTCCAGCGTTAATCCTCGGGGAGTGATATTGCTCTTTAATCTGCATTTCCTCTTTTTACAGCCATAATTTTATCCCCATGTGACACTCCAGAGCCTAAAGCAACCCCAATTAACTGTGACCACTTAAGTGTGATCATAACAAAGGTCAGCGGTCAGAAGACAGATAAATATTAATCTGTGCTGGATGGAGTTCGTCCAAACTGGCGATGCTGACTGTCCATTAGCTAAATGAAGATTTCACTTACAGCTCAGTGCAGTGAGGAAAGGGGGCTTTAGATCAGTGTGTGTGACAGAGGGTATACTATACATATGTGTGTTTGCTGGTGGACTTGCACTTTTCTCCTTGAATACATAATGGCTTAAATGTGATTGAAAGACTATAATGAGGTTGCAGTCTTTTTTTTTTTTTTAGCTGAGTCATGGTCCGCCATTTTACAACTGACAAATGATGATTAAACCTCTTTTGTCGTCTCCAATATTACCAAAGTGTATCTGAACTCAGAAGTGTTCACTCTCAAAAGGTATGATCTGGATAAACAGACAATGTAACATAAGGAAATCTTATGTGTGGACAACTGCATTTATGTTTTGCTTTAAGAAGAGTACAGCTCAAGCTTTAAAGCTTTTTTTTCTACTTAGTAAGGAAACCTTTTCCTCTAATGAATGCCCCACTTTTTTTGTTGAAATATTGGTATAATTTTAGTCACCTCTAAAAATTGCTACATTCTATGTTTGTGTGTGCCCCACATGTTCCCTGTGACTGTGCAGAAACTTGACTCTCCTGTTGGCTGTTTGGCATTTGGCATTTGGCAACTTGGGTAGCTAGAGTCAGACGTGTGTCTATTTTTTTTATTTGCCAGTGTGTATTTGCAAATACCAAAGTTGTGTAAGGCATACGCCCTTAGCAACATAACATCAGATCCACCAAGTACTGACTGGGAAGCACCTCCCCCTTCTGTGGTCTATTTGACATAACCTGCAGTGGTGAGGAGAGTGAGCCCAGAAAAACTTACAGGAAAATGAAACTCCATCGTATTTAAATCCATGTTGGAGTTCCAAATAATACAGAAGATAATACGATCAAAAGGGAATATTGAGCCTGAGAAGACTGATGATTTATTGAAGCACGGAATCTGAAGTGTGAACTGCTACTTTGCCGTTCTGCCTCAGATTGAAAGGAGCACCAAAGAAAATGGAGGAAAAGCAGGATGAGGTGCATTCTTCTCTTGGTTTACAAGTCTCAAAGAAGATATGTGTTTATGTGTGAGTCTTGTGCAGCGTGGGTAGATTAGCTTTAAATTCTTTTATGAAATAACCAATTTGTTTAGTTTAGTTGTCTTACTGTGCTGCTGCGACAGCACTGTTTGATTTATGTCTGTTTGTTATAGAAAGTAGGTCTATACCTTGACTAAGAAATTTTATCTAGTCATAACTTTCCAGAGAGTTAATCCTTAATAATCATGGCTTAGAATGTTTTTAGACAATTGAATGTTTTGGTTCTCTAGAGGATGAAAATAGAACAAATTCTTCTGCTGGTTTTATGTTGTCATTTATATATCTTGCATGTCTAAAATTGACTTGGAGGACTGTTCATAGTCACATAGCATAATGGAATTTATTACTGCCCTGTAGAGTACAAGTTAGTTTGCCTTATTTTGCAGAAATGCAACAAATAGCACCATCCTTTGCTAAAATGAAACTCCAATAATCCAATCCAGAATTTTATATCTGCAGCTGCATTCTGCAATTTCAGTATTGGTAAGTCAAAATTTCACAAAAAATAAAAGTCCAATATCATTCCCAAAATTCTGATCAAGATATCTGTGGATGCAACATTAAGAAATTTTACAATGATTCCAATCCTGATTTCTATTTCAGAAATATGATATAAAACATTTCAAAAACAAAACTGAAAACATGGTTTTCAGCCTTTTTACTTTTAGCGGCTATTACAAAGGAGACATCACACTGCATATAGCATGTTTTTACTGTAACACAATGTTTCTGTACTTATAACAGTATGAATGTTTCTTTTACTGCAGAATGGTCTCAATGCATTACACCTGGCAGCTAAGGAAGGACACAAAGATTTAGTAGAAGAACTGCTGCAAAGAGGAGCCTCCGTTGACTCATCTACCAAGGTACGCTCACAAGCTAAGATCTTATGTTATTCAGTGTTGATTCTACAAATATGTAGCACATGTTGACTGCTAATTAGTAATCACATATCTGAAATTTAAAAATGGAATGGGGGAAGGCATAGCTTTTCCTTTCTGCACTTACTTCAAGTCCTCAACTTCAGAAAGATCAAGTGAGCCTTTACTTGGATTGTAGTTTGTGTTTCACATTCAGTGAAACAGTGTAAGTTGGATAACTGTAGCTGTGTAGTATGCAAATTGGCAATCTGTTCACTATGAGCCACTGAGTAGCCAACATGAAATCTGTCACTATGCTGCTGGTGTCCTTGAACAGGCATTTATATCTGTGTGGAGTAAGGTTTGATTACTGAAAAGGATACATTTAAGAATCGTGTTTTCCATGTCCAAAGAATCTGACTTTTAACTTTTTAATATATAATTAATTTTTCTCTGTCTTTGATAGTTATGTTTGTAGAACTGTAGCCTTTATAAGTATTAACTCTCTCAGTCTTTTTTGTTTAGTTCCCCCAATTTACTACTCAATTACATCAACTGTGATTGGTATATACAGGGCTAGTCCATTTCTAATATTATTTGCTTTAGTTTAAGTAGCATAGGTATCTGTGAAATCAGAAAAAAATACCAGTAAAATCTGAATATTTAATTTTTATAGTGTTATATGATAATGTTCATTTCATATTAAATAATAGTTTAAAAAATTAACAATACAAATTGTTTTTTCATAGGGTTATTTACCAAGATAACCAAGATTATTCTGAAATGATGATTATTTCAAATGATTAATCACGGAGTTTGGTTTCTGGTTAACAGGGAATTGCCTTCTGTTTACTGGGCTGAAACTGTAATGACTAAAATTGTAAAAGTTACATAATAATAATTACTACCCCCTCACAAAAGATCATCAGTTCTTGCACATCACAAGTTTTTGTAAATTTTTTTTTATGACATCTGTGTCTTTTAATTCAAGTGTTCCCACACTAATGAACTGACTACTTTTGTGATTTCCTGGTCCTTTTATGTTTTGGTTATTTCATACCCGATATCTTCTAGGTATAAAGTCTACGGTGATAGATTAGGTACTGATAATATTTCCGTTCATACCAAAGTTGATGCTACTGTAGCTCTTTTGTCTCTTTCTGTCGTGCTGTGCTCATTTTTCAGAATGCAATTGCCCTAAGCACATGGGTTCAGTCTATAAAAGAGATGGAAGTGCTTAAACCTACCAAATATCCACTTAGCTCACTCACCAATGATATTGAAGTTCAACCTTATTTTAGAGCAAGAAATACTTTGTGCCTGCTGGAAGTGTTATGTACAGTTTTATTTTGGAAATGTGTGTATCAATAAATAAAGCTACACTTGTCTATAAACACATTTTTTTACTGACAACAGAGTTTTCATGTTATGCACATTCCAGAAGCTTTTGGCTAATGCTACCATATGTACAATCTATTTTGATTTGTTCATAAGGCCCCTGTAAAATTGTATTATATATTTATTCTTTTCTGGTATTCCCTCAAAAATATTTAATTCCTGTTAATTGGTTGTGGAAATAATACAAAAAACATAACAAATAGGAACTTTATAGTTTGGGTAAATAAGACTTATATTTTTAAGAATCCTGAATCATTGTATTAACAAAATAATATGCTATGCTGCCCAAATTCTTAGGCAGATTTTTCATAATTTAAGTACTGAAAGAAATTGAGATCATGTATTGTTTCTGCTTTGCAGAAAGGTAACACTGCCCTCCATATCGCCTCATTGGCGGGGCAAAAAGAAGTTGTGAGGCTGCTGGTGAACAGAGGGGCAGATATCAATGCTCAGTCACAGGTGAGAGTTACTAGAGGCTAAATATTATTAATGAACAAGTGGGTGTCGTCAAAGCGAATGTCTACTTGTATCATAGTTGTGTGCATATACTGATGTGATGTTTCTGTCTGAGCAGAATGGCTTCACTCCTCTCTACATGGCAGCCCAGGAAAATCATTTGGAGGTGGTGCGGTACTTGCTGGAAAATGAAGGAAACCAAAGCATTGCAACAGAAGTGTGTATATCCTGGAAATTTATTTATGTTTTACAGTTATTCACATCAAATGTTTAGTTGTAGTTAGTTAAGATTTTTTCTAAATTAGTTTCCCCAATATTTTGCTTTTGCAGGATGGCTTTACCCCTCTTGCAATCGCCCTCCAACAGGGTCACAACTCAGTGGTCTCGCTGCTTTTGGAGCATGACACCAAGGGTAAGGTCCGCCTACCCGCCCTGCACATAGCGGCCCGCAAAGATGACACCAAGTCTGCTGCCCTCCTGCTTCAGAATGACCACAACGCTGATGTGCAATCGAAGGTATGTTGCAGAAAACAGGTAGATTTTGGTCATGAAATGGTTTTTGATGATTGTAAGATGAGTATATTTACAAAACAAACTAACAGAAGCAGGCAGGCTGGAGTGAGCAGTGCTTTACAACAGGACTTTTCAAAGAGTGGGATGTAGCCACCTGCAGGAGTGTGCAACATGAGAAAAAAAAAAGTAACTCTGGACATTTGGCCAATTTCACAAAGCCTATGGCTGACAGATTTTTAGTGCCTAAGGATATGGTGAGTAAGGACAAAGTCTGGACCAAGCAAAATAAAAACAAGGAAGTTTGACCAAGATTATTTGAAGTTATAAGTTTGCTCTCTGAGGGAGGATAGCTATTCCACTCTTTAAAAGCCCCTGATCTAAAAAAACATATGCCAGCTTAATTCTTAAGACCCCTTGTCCTGCTCTATGCCTCCTTGTCTTTCAGTGTCTTGAGCTTGTGTTTTATATTACAGTCTGAAGTCCATTCCCTAACATTCCTACACCCTATTCCTCCTTTCTTTTTTGATGCCTCCTAACCAGATGATGGTCAATAGAACCACAGAGGTATACAGACTCGCCACCTCTTCATTTAATTTTGCTTTTGTCACCTATGGCCATCTCTTCCAGCTCTCTTATCCTGAAACTTCCCCAAATTTAATGGAGCTTTTGTGACTTTCAGAATTCCTGCACATCACATTTATGTACCGTTAATATGGATGCATGAAGGTCACACACTGCATGGCGAATAGAGAAACACTTGGTGTTTTACTTGATCCAAGAGAATGTTTGTTCATGAAACTCTACAGGAGCTTACATCACATTTTATTTTTTATCTTTAAAAAGGTTGAAAAATTTTTAAATGCCATTCTTTATTTTATAAATTTTTAATTGAACACTTAGCGGTAGCGGTATTTTTTTCACTGTTCATGCTTGTTTTTATCAGGAAAAATCTTATTGCATGTGTACTTTCAGCATGTTATTATTGCTTCTCTGAAATACTTGGTTTATCTTTAAGTTAACTGTGTTTCTTAATTAAATTGCACCATGTCTATCAGAATGGGAAGGTAAGGAGCCAAACATACTTTTAGTGTGTTTTGTAGATTTGTTGAAGCTTTTTAATACGATTCATTTGTCTGTCCCTGCAGAAATGCAAAATTACTTTTTGTTGATTTTTTTAAAGTTCAGAAATAACAGTTGTAATTGTTTAATCTTTTTAGCTAGCATGTTTTATGTCCAAGGGTTTAGCATGCAGAAAGCATTGCATGAGGTATTTTGACATATGCTCCTTTATTGCGCTTCTTTAAGGCCAGTTTGTATTTTGACAGCATGCATATTTGTCATTACACTGCTTCAGCTGTCAGGGTTCTTTTCTTTACCTACTTATGATAACTGCACTCATTCCGTTCTTCTCTGCATTCTACCTGTCTGTTGCAAACAGAGTGGTTTCACTCCCCTGCACATCGCTGCTCACTACGGTAACGTGAACGTCGCCACTCTGCTGCTGAACAGAGGAGCTGCCGTTGACTTCACAGCGCGGGTACAGTCTCAGCTTCTTTTCCTGAGCATGCTGTCTGTTAAGCTCTAGATCAGCATGTTTTGAGCAAAACATCAACTTTATTAGAAACCAATAAGTGTATTTCAGACAGGAAATGGGTTGAGAAATGGAGGATGTAGGGGAGATGCACGAAAGGTTCTGCGGTCAGAAATCAAGCCTTCGATGGCTGCAGTGAAGACTAATGGTCCATATGGACGACCCATTAATTGCTTCACCAAGCACCACACCATTTTAGATGGATTGTTTTTATTCCTATTTGAACTTTTGTCATGAGTAAATTTTAATGAAACACCTAGTGTTTCATTTAGGAGATATAACGTCATTTATCAAGTTATATCTTGATTTACATTCATCTCGTGCAAATTGCCATATTGTAAGTACTTGTCATTTAGTCGTCAGAATGTGAATATGTAAGCTCGATTTTATATTTTAACGATGTATTTAAAATATTGTGTTGATGGACCTGAACAATTGTACAGAAATGTGTGTTGTAATGCAGTTTCAAAGATCTGTCTGACAATTGTGATCAAAGAGTCAATAATACTCAAGGCCGAGAAATTTGTTAATGATTGGCATGCCCAGTAATGTTGCTAATTTGCAACATACCTAAATTATTATTAAAATTTATAAGTGTTGCATGTGATATATTCGACTCAACAATGCTTTACTCAATTTAGCTTTTGCTTGGAAGCAAAAACAAATAGTGATGTTTATTATATAATTGAAAGTAGATTAAGACAGCAATGGGTTAAAGGATCATTTTCATAAACTGTGGCATACATCGGTACCTATATCCTGCTTCTTGTAGAATGCATATATAAGAATGAGTTCTATTTTTGACTGTCTTATTATTTTTGGTAAAATATTATTTCTGTTTCCTCCTTTTTCGTGTTAGAATGAGATAACGCCTCTTCATGTGGCCTCCAAGAGAGGAAACACCAACATGGTGGCTTTGCTGTTGGATCGAGGGGCTCAAATAGATGCTAAAACAAGGGTAAGACGTTTATTAATTTTTTCGACAACAGATTTTGTTGAATAAAACCTTATATTTTGATTCTAGCTTATAAAAATCATTGTTTCCACAACATGATTCTCAAATTTTCATTTGCTGATTCATTATTCATGTGGGTTTTATGTGATTGTCCAACAGGATGGTCTGACGCCTCTACACTGTGCTGCCAGGAGTGGACATGACACAGCACTGGAGCTTCTGCTGGAAAGAGAAGCACCCATTTTAGCCAGAACCAAGGTAAAATACTGCTGTTCCTTTACTGTGTCCATATAGGCATTTTCTTTGCCTTCTTTTTATTTACTTTTTGCATTTATTCTTGCACCATACAGAACGGACTGTCCCCACTGCACATGTCAGCTCAAGGAGACCACATAGAGTGTGTGAAACTGTTGCTGCAACACAAGGCGCCTGTTGACGACGTTACACTCGATTACCTCACAGCACTGCATGTTGCTGCTCATTGTGGCCACTACAGAGTCACCAAGCTACTCCTGGACAAGAAAGCCAATCCAAACGCCAGAGCGCTGGTGAGAAATCAAATCAATATGGAGGAGCTGTCTTAGACTTTATGCAAGCAATAACTGCAGAGGAATAACAAAACAATTGTCTATTAATTCTCCCTCTGCCAGAATGGATTTACTCCTCTCCATATTGCTTGCAAGAAAAATCGAGTGAAAGTGATGGAGCTCCTTATTAAATATGGTGCTTCCATCCAGGCCATTACTGAGGTAAGTTTCTGCACAATTTTTTTTTTTTTTAAGTGCTTTTTCACAACTCTGGGCATTTTCACCTGATGCCAGTCTTTGCTCTTTTACCTCTCTGTCTTTCACATCCCAGTCTGGATTGACACCCATCCATGTAGCAGCTTTCATGGGTCACCTCAACATTGTTCTGCTCCTGCTGCAGAACGGAGCCTCTCCTGATGTCCGCAACATTGTGAGTTGTAGTTTTTACAAGTTAGTGGTCAGTTTTTCTTCGTCTTAGTGTTTTAATGTTACGAAATGTGATTTTGCACAACAGCGTGGTGAGACAGCGCTCCACATGGCAGCCCGAGCCGGTCAGATGGAAGTGGTTCGCTGCTTGTTGAGAAATGGAGCCCTAGTGGATGCGATGGCCAGGGTGAGTCATCTCCCAATTTCATCACTTTATTTCGCTCTAAAACTGTTATAGTGTTTCAGACTCTTACATTTCTTGACGTTCTCCATACTTTGATATTTTAAAGACAAGCCCTACTTTGTTTTATTTGTTTGGTTATGTCACAGACATGCACAATGTAGAGCTTCATTGTGGAGAGAATAAAAAAGTAAAACATTGTTTTAATTTTTCTTTTTATAGAAATCTAAAAGAACTGAGTGAGCATTTGCATTTCCCCACTGAAGAAAAACATCACCATAATATAATGCTGCCATGCATAGTATGGTAGTGGTGATGTGCAGCTTTAGTTTGTGGTCACAGATGGCATTTTACATGCATCTGACCAGAGTACCTCCCTCCATGTGTCCTACATGGCTTTTAGCAAACTGTTAATGGGACTCTCTATGGCTGTTTTTCTGTTCCATCTTTTTTCTTGCTGCTTTTCCCAAAAGACTAGATTAATATAAAAGTAGATAGCCTCTTGGTTGTTTGATTAATTAATTAGCAAGCATTTAATTCTTTTAAACACTTTACAATTACACGCTATTTTGTTCTGGTTTATCACATTTAATCCCAACAAAATGCAGTATCATTACGACCTTTAAATGAGAAAGAAAGTTTTGCTTCTAATATTCTGACTTTGCTAAAACACATTCTCTCTCTTTCTCCATCTACCAACAGGAGGACCAAACACCCCTCCACATTGCCTCTCGTTTGGGTGAAACCGATATTGTCCAACTGCTCCTGCAGCACATGGCCCACCCGGACGCTGCCACCACCAACGGCTACACCCCTCTCCACATTTCTGCCAGGGAGGGTCAGGTAGAGACAGCGGCTGTGCTGCTGGAGGCAGGAGCCTCCCATTCGCTGGCCACCAAGGTGGGTGGAAGGTGGAGGATGATGTCTGCATACTGAGACGGTACTCAGCATGATGAAGAAACAATTTGGAAATAAGAATTTTCTCCATTCAATTTCCACAGAAAGGATTCACTCCCTTACATGTAGCAGCCAAATATGGAAGCCTTGATGTAACTAACCTTCTCCTTCAACGGAAAGCACTTCCAGATGATGCTGGGAAGGTGAGCATTGAATTTATAGTGGCAATTCAATAATTAATTTGCATCTCTAAAATACAGTGGATTATTTTGCAAAATATTACTCATTATGAATAATCTAAATTTAGATAATAAATCTGCAAAGGTAAGTTATTCTGTTTTAAATATAATTTACTAGAATGACTTTTTTCACAGAACGGCCTCACTCCATTACATGTAGCAGCTCATTATGACAACCAGGAAGTGGCTCTGCTGCTGCTGGATAAAGGGGCATCACCGCATGCCACTGCAAAGGTCAGTAAAAGTCACATAGTTTTCAAATGTAAATGTTCTGCAGCAGTTTATTTCATCATGAATTGTCAATCTTCTATCTTGTCTAGAACGGCTACACTCCACTTCACATTGCAGCTAAAAAGAACCAGACCAACATTGCTTTAGCATTGCTGCAGTACGGAGCAGAGACCAACGTTCTGACCAAGCAGGGAGTCAGTCCCCTGCACCTGGCAGCCCAGGAAGGACATGCTGAGATGGTCAGCCTGCTGCTTCGCAAAGGAGCTCACGTCAATACAGCAACCAAGGTCCCATACATAATAAGCTGATTGTGTTTGTTTTATTTACTGTTTAACACATCCATTCTGATTGCTGATACTCACTGTGAGAATCTTGTGCTTTATATGTTGCAGAGCGGACTCACTCCTTTGCATCTCACAGCCCAGGAGGACAGAGTGAACGCAGCGGAGGTTTTGGCCAAACATGATGCGAACCTGGACCAGCAAACTAAAGTACAAACACTTTGATGCACTAAAAAAACGCAGTAGCAAACATACTAGGGGATGTTATCATATAGAATTACACATAAGCTGTTGTGTTATGTGTTGTTTACATGTTCTTTGTGTGTATTTCCACTACCTTGATTTAAATGTAGCCGATGTTCTTAATTATTCTTAATTTCCTAAATGGAAAAAGTTATGAACCTTATACCTAGCAACTGTCACAGATAAACTAGAAGACTTTTAAGGTTTAGTGGTCTTTATAAGGTCAAACAACAATATCTCAATTGCATCCATGTGTAATAAAACACACAACTTCCAAAATGTTCCACTTTGGTCTCTGTTGGTCCACAGAATAGCTTCCCAGAATTTTGAGATATAGGTATCAACATTTTTAAGATTTCTTCTTTTTACTTGGTTTAGCACCCCAGCAGAATAATCAACCATGTCTGGAAATTATTTCATCCTGTTCTCATTCTCCTTCCCTTTGCAGCTTGGATACACTCCTCTGATAGTAGCATGTCATTACGGAAATGTCAAAATGGTTAACTTCCTGCTACAGCAAGGTGCCAGCGTCAATGCCAAAACCAAGGTAGAAATTGTTTGGGGTTTTTATGTATGAAGAATAAAAATTTAGCTTAAAACAAAATACACTGACTTTATATTCATATTTGCTTCATTGTGACAGTAAAGCCTTTGAATGTAATTGTCCTTTGTGTTTTTGTTTGGGTTTACAGAATGGTTACACACCACTTCACCAGGCAGCTCAACAAGGGAACACACACATAATTAATGTTTTGCTGCAACATGGGGCCAAACCCAACACAACCACAGTAGTAAGACTGAAATTTATGCATTTCATTGACTATCATATTTGGTATTACATTGATAATCCCCCATACTACTGCTTACTGATAATATTAATCATGATTCTGTTTTTTAATATTCCTGTCCCTTGCTCTGGCAGAATGGGAACACTGCTCTGTCCATTGCCAAACGCCTGGGTTACATCTCTGTGGTTGACACGCTGAAAGTTGTTACAGAAGAGATCATCACCACCACAACTGTGAGTTTGTGTCATCATTGCACATCTATAGTAGTCTAACCTTTGTATGATGTACCATACCTTCTCTGTGTGTGCCATGGCAGACGGTGACAGAGAAACATAAACTCAACGTTCCAGAGACCATGACAGAAATTCTAGATGTATCAGATGAGGAAGGTGAGTTACATCAAAAGTTCATGTAACGATTGAAACCTAAAAATGAATTTAATTAACCAAGGCTACAGAGAAGATACAGTCTGTGTTAATTTTGGCAGACAGAGAAAAATTATGTATTTATCAAGACTTGCATTTAAAAATATATGTTCCATAGTTTTGAAGGTGGAAGATGAAGCATTTTCTGAGATGACAGTGGCACTGGAAGGTACTACATGCTCTGTCAGCATGGTGTGCAGTGTTACATCAATTTTTTGAAGTCTCCTCGGGCTGCCACCTTATCGTGGTGGAGGGGTTTGAGTGCCCCAATGATCCTAGGAGCTATGCTGCCTGGGGCTTCATTCCCCTGATAGGGTCACCCAAGGCAGACAGGTTCTAGGTGAGGGACCAGACAAAGCGCAGCCTGAAGACCCCTATGATGATTAAAAACATTGGATGCCATGTTCCCTCGCCCGGACGAGGGTCACCGGGGCCCCACCCTGGAGCCAGGCCTGGAGGTGGGGCACGTTGGCAAGCGCCTGGTGGCCGGGCTTTTACCCATGTAGCCCGGCCAGGCTCAGCCCGAAGAGGAGATATGAGTTCCCCCTCCCATGGGCCCACCACCCGTGAGAGGGGCCAAAGGGGTCGGGTGCATTGTGATATGGGTGGCAGCCGAGGGAGGGGGTCCTGGCGGTCCGATCCTCGGTTGTAGAAGCTGGCTCTTGGGACGTGGAATGTCACCTCTGGTGGGGAAGGAGCCGGAGTTAGTGCGTGAGGTTGAGAGGTTCTGGCTAGAAATAGTCGGTCTCACCTCCACGCATGGCTCTGGTTCTGGAACCAGTCTCCTTGAGAGGGGCTGGACATACTTCCACTCTGGAGTTGCCCATGGTGAGAGGCGCCGGGCAGGAGTGGGCATACTTGTTGCTCCCCATCTCGGCGCCTGTAAGTTCGGGTTTACCCCGGTGAACGAGAGGGTAGCCTCTCTCCGCCTACGGGTGGGGGGACGGGTTCTGACTGTTGTTTGTGCTTACGGGCGATTGACAGTTCAGATTACCCACCCTTCTTGGAGTCCTTAGAGGGGGTACTGGAGAGTGCCCCACCTGGGGACTCCCTCGTTCTGCTGGGGGACTTCAACACTCACGTGGGCAATGACAGTGAGACCTGCAGGGGCATGGTTGGGAGGAACGCTCCCCCCAATCTGAACTCGAGTGGTGTTCTGTTGTTGGACTTCTGTGCTTGTCACGGATTGTCCATAACGAACACCATGTTCAGGCATAAGGGTGTCCATATGTGCACTTGGCACCAGGACACCCTAGGCCGCAGTTCGATGATCGACTTTGTCATCGTTTCATCGGATCTGCGGCCGTATGTCTTGGACACTCGGGTGAAGAGAGGTGCGGAGTTATCCACTGACCACTACCTGGTGGTGAGTTGGCTCCGATGGTGGGGGAGGATGCCGGTCAGACCTGGCAGGCCCAAATGTGTTGTGAGGGTCTGCTGGGAACGTCTGGCGGAATCCCCTGTAAGACAGAGTTTTAACTCCCATCTCCGGCAGAACTTTGAACACGTTCCGGGGGACACTCAACGTGGGGGACGTTGAGTCTGAATGGACCATGTTCCGTGCCTCCATTGTTGAGGCGGCTTATCAGAGCTGTGGTCGCAAGGTTGTTGGTGCCTGTCGTGGCGGCAACCCTCGAACCCGTTGGTGGACACCTTCAGTGAGGGATGCTGTCAGGCTGAAGAAGGAGTCCTTTCGGACCTTTTTGGCCTGTGGGACTCCGGAAGCAGCTGATGGGTACCGGCAGGTGAAGCGGCATGCAGCTCGGGTGGTTGCTGAGGCAAAAACTCGGGCGTGGGAGGAGTTCGGAGAGGCCATGGAGAAAGACTTCCGTACCGCTTCGAGGCGATTCTGGTCCACCATCCGGCGTCACAGGAGGGGGAAGCAGTGCAGCACCAACACTGTATATAGTGGGAATGGTGTGCTGCTGACCTCGACTCGGGACGTTGTGGGTAGGTGGGCGGAGTACTTCGAAGACCTCCTCAATCCCACCGACATGCTTTCCATTGAGGAAGCTGAGCCTGGGGACTCTGGGTTGAACTCTCCAATCTCTGGGGACGAGGTCGCCGAGGTGGTTAAAAAGCTCCTCGGTGGCAGGGCCCCGGGGGTGGATGAGATTCGCCCGGAGTTTCTTAAGGCTCTGGATGTTGTAGGGTTGTGTTGGCTGACGCGACTCTGCAGTATCGCATGGACATCGGGGGCCGTTCCCCTGGGCAGACTGAGATGGTGGTTCTCCTGTTTAAAAAGGGGGACTGGAGGGTGTGCTCCAATTATAGAGGGATCACACTCTTAAGCCTCCCTGGCAAGGTCTATTCGGGGGTCCTGGAGATGAGGGTTCGTCGGATAGTTGAACCTCGGATTTTGGAAGAGCAGTGTGGTTTTCATCCTGGTCGTGGAACACTGGACCAGCTCTACACCCTCAGCAGGGTCCTGGAGGGTGCATGGGAGTTCGCCCAACCAGTCTACGTGTGTTTTGTGGACTTGGAGAAGGCGTTCGACCGTGTCCCTCGGGGTGCCCTGTGGGGGGTTCTCCGGGAGTATGGGGTACCGGGCCCTTTGATACGGGCTGTCAGGTCCCTGTATGACCGGTGTTGGAGTCTGGTCCGCATTGCTGGCAATAAGTCGGGCTCGTTCCCGGTGAGAGTTGGACTCCGCCAGGGCTGCCCTTTGTCACCAATTCTGTTCATTACTTTTATGGACAGAATTTCTAGGCGCAGCTAAGGTGTTGAGGGCATCCGTTTTGGTGGCCTTAGGATTGCATCTCTGCTTTTTGCGGATGATGTGGTCCTGTTGGCTTCATCGGGACGTGATCTGCAGCTCTCGCTGGAGCGTTCGCAGCTGAGTGTGAAGCGGCCGGGATGAGGATCAGTGCCTCCAAGTCCGAGGCCATGGTCCTGAGCTGGAAAAGGGTAGAGTGCCTTCTCCGGGTCGAGGAGGGTGTCCTGCCTCAAGTGGAGGAGTTCAAGTATCTCGGGATCTTGTTCACGAATGAGGGAAGAAGGGAGCGGGAGATCGACAGGCGGATTGGCGCAGCGTCTGCCGTGAAGTGGGCGCTGTACCGGTCCGTTGTGGTGAAGAGGGAGCTGAGCCAAGCAGCGAAGCTCTCGATTTACCGGTCAATCTATGTTCCTACCCTCATCTATGGTCATGAGCTTTGGGTCATGACCTAAAGAACGACGGTCTCGGATACAGGCGGCCGAAATGGGTTTCCTCCATAGGGTGGCTGGGCTCTCCCTTAGAGATAGGGTGAGAAGCTCGGTCATCTGGGAGGGACTCAGAGTAGAGCCGCTGCTCCTCCACATCGAGAGGAGCCAGTTGAGGTGGCTCGGGCATCTGGTCAGGATGCCTCCTGGATGCCTTCCTGGTGAGGTGTTTCGGGCACGTCCCACCGGGAGGAGGCCCCGGGAAAGACCCAGGAAACGCTGGAGGGACTATGTCTCTCGGCTGGCCTGGGAACGCCTTGGGATTCCCCAAGGCATTCCTTGGCTGGAAGAAGTGGCCAGGGAGAGGGAGGTCTGGGCCTCCCTTCTTAAGCTGCTACCCCCGCGACCCGACCCCGGATAAGCGGAAGAAGATGGATGGATGGATGGATGGATGGATGGATGGATGGATGGATGGATGGATGGATGGATGGATGGATGGATGGATGGATGGATGGACATACAAAATGGATTTTAGATTGCTAGGCCCAAACACCAACCAAACACACCCAGGTAATACCTGGGTGTGTTTGGTTTTCTAAGTTCTTTAAATATTCAGTTCTTTTCTGTTTATGACCATAATACCACAGTACTAGCTTTGTGTGAATTTACTATTCCATTTAACTATGAAGTTGATAACAACAGATTATGTATTGTTTTGTTGTAAATTGGAGCATGAACTAATTTATACCAATTATATCTTTCCGTGATGTTTGTGCAATTTGAAATCAAATTTGTGATGACCACTAAACTTTTTGGAATGCTCGTAACTTAGAAGAAATGTTTGGCATTTGAATAGTAAGGACTTAAAACTGTGGGGGCATGCTGATGAAACTGGTTTAGGCTGTGCAAGAAAAGCTTTATTTTAACAGCAAATAATTTACACGTTGTATCATCCACTAAGTCTTTTTGCACTACAGCAACATCAAATTTCTCATCATTACCAGTTTAAACATTCATTGAGTAAAATAAACAGTCAATAAAAACAACAGTGTTAAATATGGATAAAAGTAAATGCCAATCATATTTTTGTTGCTTTAGATCCTGAAAGATTGTGCATTAGAGTTCATAAATATTTCAGACAAGGGCTAGTAATGAGATAACTAGTAATTTACATGATAATTTTTTCTATTATATGCTTAACAATATGATTCTACCTCTGTCTCCAGGTGAGGACACAATGACAGGGGATGGTGGAGAGTACCTGAGAGCAGAGGACATATGGAAACTGCAGGACGACTCTCTGCCAGAACATTATCTGGACAGCTTCAGCTATATGAGCCACAACTTCGACAGGTGATAAAAACTGTACATGCAGAATGAGAACCAATGCATCCGCTGCCATGTCACCTACACTTTCCAACTATAGTCAAACGTTTTGGCTTTCCAACAGATCCCAGCACACTCCTATTCACCAAAGCTTTCATCAGAGGGACGACGTTCTTTTCGAAGACATTCTGACGAGCCACCAGGTGGGGGAACATCTTGCAAGCCTCTATTAGACTGTTTTTTTAAAAATCCAGTTAACCAGCTGATGTTTGTGTTTTAGGTATCAACCTTGTCTAGAGAGAACGACAAGGAAACCTTCCGTCTGAGCTGGGGAGCTGAACATCTCGATAATGTCATGCTGTCTTCCAGTCTGCTGCACTCAGGGTATAGAAACACACTACTTCACACCTAGAGATTCATATAACTAACTGAATTTATGAAACTTTATATTGTTTTGATGTAGTTTTACAAAACTATATCAAATAAATTCCTGTTCATTTTGTCAAAGTGATAACAGCATTTTCTCGGCCAGGCCATACACTAAAATTAATGTTTTAGCTTACTTTGCATCTTGCTAACATTGGATCAATACACTTAAATACACAAAGTTATTTGTTAACAAAGAACACACTTCAAATACCAGGACCATAAGAACATTTATAATGAAAAAAATGACCTAATGAAATGGTTCTAATTTTTAATTTAAATGCTCCAAAGTCAATACATGTCTCTACATATAACCCACTCAATACCTAACAAGATTACAACCTTCAAGTAATAGAGAGAACACTACTGTCTACTAAAACATTCATTTAGGAATTATACATCCAGAGAGGAAACATTTAGATATAATATAACATTTTGGTTCTGGTCTTGTATCCAGCTGCAAATGAGACCCACATGAGAGTGGGTCAAAGCGGTGTCTCAACCTGTGAACATTACACAGCTAAGTTCCTTACCAACTTGTCAGGTCACCAAGTGCTCTGATGTTACTCTAGGGAATCACAGCTTCACAATTAATGTGCATACAGTGTTAAAGCATTTCTGCTGTTGACCGATGAGTATCAAACTGGGTCTCAAGTTTTGACCCAATCTTTGGTGAAAACGCCTCAACTTCTGTCCTAACAGGTCCCCAGCATTTGGATTATGAAATAATCAAGCAGTTTAGATTTTTGGTGTGCTCTATTTTTTTCCTTCATGTACTAGTACATCTCAAAAAATTGAAATATTGCAATATTTCCTATCAGTCACCTCAGAAAGTGAAAGAATAATTTTACAAAGATTCACTACACAGAGTAAAATATTTCAAGCTTTTGTATTTTGCAATTGTACTAATTGCAAATTATGGCTTACATGTAAAGAAAACCAAAAATTCAGTGTCTTGCAAAATTAGAACATTACATTAGACCAATCAAAACAGATGTTTTAAGCACAAATGTTAGGCTTATGAAAAGTCTGCACATTTCAGGCAATACTTGGTTGGGTCTCCTCTTGCAATGTAGCACAGAGGCGATCGGATTTTGACACTGTAGTTGTGATGGAAGCCCAGATTGTTTTAATAACTTTCTGAAGATCATCTGCCTCGTTGGGTCTGATGTCTCATCTTCCTCTTAAAAATTCATATAGTTGAGGGGAGTTTGAAGGTCAATTAAGAACAGGAACACCATGGCTGTCTAGCATTTCCTGGTATACGACTGCATTGACTGTGGACTTCAGAAAACCACAGCAACACCAGCAGATGAAATGGCCCCTGAAACTATTACTTACTGTGGAAAATTCACACTGGACTTTAAACAGCATGGACTGTGCAGCTCCACTGTTTCTCCATACCCTACAACTTTGGTATTCAATTGAAATGCAGAATTTATTTAGAAACTAGGCTCTGTACCTTTCCGCTGACTGTCTTCTGGATATGTCACAATCGGTAGAGTATGTCAATAGTATTTGACATAGTCTAACAGAGTGAGAAACCGTTTAGAGGCTCAGGAAACCTTTGCAGGAGTATTGAGCTAATTTGCTGATTAGGGTGTGACTTAATGTGTTTCCATAATTTTTTGTCATGTTTTTCTAATTTTCTTAGACAGTAAATGTTGGGTTTTCATTTTCTGTAAGTCATAATCATCAAAATTACAAGAAACGAATGCTTGTACTATTTTATTCTACGTGTGATGATTTTATGTATGAGTTTCACTTTCTGAGATGACTGGCAAGAAATATTGCACTTTTTGATGTGTACTAGTATGCTTGTGTGTATTATTGTGTCTGGTTGGGTTTGTTTCCACTTTTACTCATTCTTTATTCTCTTTTTCTCTTGTTACTTCTTTCCATTGTCCTCTTGTGATTCTGTTTGGGTGTCTGTGTGTCACTGCTGTGTTCTGCTTCTAGCCGTTCCTCTCCATGCCTAGACCATGACAACAGCAGGTGATACTCTTGATTTTGTGCTTGTATCTGATTACTTGAGTCCAATTTTAATTACACTCTCAATCCCATCCTATTTTTGCATGGTTTATCAATGCATGGGTTTATATGACCTGGATTTAGGTTTAAAAAAAAACAAACTATAACTGTAGGGGTGGGTTTATTCTTTGAGTTTTTTAATCTATTATTCTGTGGATATATGGTTGGAAAATACTATTTATATTTGTAGTACCTATAAAAAATAATTACATACAGTGAAACAAGTCTTCTACCAACAGAGGCTGAAGAGCCACTTGAAGTAAAAGCTATTTCTCCAAAAGCGACATCAGACAGTTTTCACATACATTCCAGGGACAGATCTTAATTCTTGGAGACTTGCCCTGTGCTCTCATGAATCTAATATTAAAGCTTTTGGCCCTAATTACCATACATACATTTGGAAGACAAAGGACAAAAAATTGACAAAAACCTTAATCATACATAAATGTTTAGTTATGACTTGTTTCCTTTTAGCTGCATGGCATGGGTTGGTGTGGTCAGGTCCACTATTTTATGTTCAGGTGTATTCAGGAGAGCATTTCAACCACCAGTTGGACTCTCACTGGGCACGTAGGACCAAACTCAAACACAACGTTGTGACTTGGTGCAATGACAAACGTGACACACTAGCATGTCTCATGTTTGTCACAAGCAGGGATGCTTTTCTGTCCTCTAATCAATGGACTGCATTATCACCTATCCACTCTGTTCCATTCAGTGGAAATTGGATATAAATGACAATAAAACCAATGTTACAGAAGGGCCATTACAAAGACCGATTGAATCGGTAAATTCAGAGCTGAAAAGGTGTGAGTAAGGAAGGCAGCCAACAAACATGGCAGGGCATGTCGGCATAAAAAATTCACCCAAACTACTGAAAGAACCTTGTTTAAGGATTTCAAAAACATCTCACAAAGGCCATACAGTTTGAAAGAGAATTATGCCAAATACAAAAGAAAATATTTGTAACTTCTGATTTTTACCTAAAACAGAAAACATATAGTCTCATAAAATTTAAAATGGTGGTACAAATAAAGTCATGTGTCTTTTATTCAGTATATATGTGATTTTGAGCTGAAAATTGTTTTTCCATTTGCTGTAAATGTTTCTATTTCTCCTCCATTCAGTTTTTTTGCATGGAGACTTACCAACACACTAAACAACTGATGGGAATCTTATATATAAACTCAGTTTGCTCTTTCCTGGGCCCTCTATCTCTAGCTTCCTGGTTAGTTTCATGGTAGATGCCAGAGGCGGAGCTATGCGTGGTTGTCGTCATAATGGCCTTCGGATCATTGTGCCGCCAAGGAAGTGTTCGGCACCCACCCGTGTAACATGCAGACTGGTTAAGAGACATCGCTTGGCTTCCATGCCCCCCATGGTGGAGGGCGAGGGGCTCGCTGGTCGTATCATAGAGGTCGGACCGACTGGAGCTCAGTTCCTGGGGTAGGTGAATGTCGAAGCAGATTTGACCTTTCACAAAACTTTTGCTCCTTTTGCTTAAAACTTCCAAAGTATCGTTGACATACCTCTTAGATCAACAAGGTGGAGAGCAATGCTCCCTTTTTTTGCTTTATTTTTGCGAAGTAGGAGAAACTGCGTTGTTTTTCGTTCTTTTGTTGGTTGGAAGGATATAGCTAATATTTTACTAATTAACCTCGTGTTGTGACTTTAAATGTTAATTGTTGGGTTTTTTCAAAAAATGTTTTTGTGTTTGCTTTGTCACTTCTGTATGTTACTGCATAACATTTCTACAAAGGTTTATGTGTTTTCCTCTAAATCCATTAAATGCCATGGAGCAATCAGTGACTTTATTAAAGCACTTAAAATGATTCCAGATTCATAACAAGGAATGTACAGAGTCCATAGCCAGTAACAGCAGATTCAAATTATAACTCAAAATTATCCTGAGAAACCGCTTCTTTAACACTAGAGACCTAGTAAACCTTTGACAAAAGTGGAAGCTAAAATACACTGTTTGTGTATATGTTGTCAGCATTATATTGTGCTATTTTAAATGATTACTACTTCAATTTTTACTAGTTTTAAGATGTGCTGTTTAAAAGCCCATCTAGAGACAAATGCTGCTAATTAGCTCTTGCTATTGCGCTATGATGCAAACATGTTATGTTCAGTTTGTCTGTCATTATGTGAATGTCCCTATCAAATAAACGTAAAAATATAATATCTTGAATGCTTATTTCTTATTAATAAAAGTCATAATTTCTAATGTATTGCTGTGATGTTTAGAATTAGCGTTTCATTTTTTTTAAAAATATGTTTGTGGGATTTTTCATTCTGATTTATCACCAATCCTTGAGAACTATTGCTCTGCAATTTTTTGGTGAATTTCTGACGCAAATGGATGTTTCACTAAAAAACCTTTTCCAAACTTGGTGACTTGCTGAAGAGGTAATTCAGTCATTTGAGTCAGGTGTGTCGGAACAGGAATACACCTGAAAGTTATAGGACAGTAGCTCTTGAAGGCTGAAATTGGAGACCCCAGCTTTATTGCAATTGAGAGTAAAAGTATATACATTATCTATTATTAGTAGTATATAATGTTTCTTTTTTCAAGAAACCTTTCATTTATTTGATGAAATTTTTCCTTGGTTAGGTTCTTTAATTCATCCTTCAGAACTGATTTTTAAAGATCATGAGCCTGAATTAGACTCATAACTTATGCAGATCATTGCAAATTAATCCACTACATGTATATATGTGTGTGTTTGTTAGAATTTGTGTATATGGTTGCATTAGTAAGCTCAGTGGTGTGGTGTGTTCAAACTTTTCTTCTTCACTCCTTCCTCTGTGCTGCGTGTGGAATCAGTAAACTCCATCTTCCCACTGCTCCTCCCCCTCTGAATGAGGGCGAGAGCCTGGTCAGTCGCATCCTGCAGCTGGGTCCTCCAGGAACAAAGTTCCTCGGGTAGGATCATGGGACGAGGGGCATCCTGCCACCTTGGAATCCTAGTCACATAAGCACTCATTCTTTCCCGCTATGATTACTTTAAGACTATCCTTTTTTATTTACAAAGTGTTTAAGTTCTTACTGTTTCTTGAGTTCCTTTTTTTTTTTTACTCAAAATATTTCTTGTTTCGAGAGGATCCTGGGTTGTTCAGTTCTTTCCATGTCTTTCTTAGTTCCATTTGCTTATCTCATATGGAGTTGATGCTATCCGTAATCTTTCTTTTTAATTATTCCTTATTATTGTTTTAGCATGAAATCAAAATTCCTCAAACCTACATCATGAATTCCTTTTTATTTTACCTGATTGTTCATAAGATGGCTTATTTAACATTAATTGTTTCTACATCCAAAAAGCCCTGTCAGACCTCGATATGTTCTAATTAAATTTTTTCTCTGTTGTTTCACCTCTTGATTCCACACCAGGCCAGTGATTGTGGAGATTCCCCATTTTGCTGCTCTTCGGGGCACTGAGAGGGAACTTGTGATCTTGCGGAGTGAAACCGGAGACAACTGGAAAGAACACCACTGTGACTTCACTGAGGAAGAGCTGAACCAGATCCTTAATGGCATGGATGAAAGTAAGAAACAATGACAATAATCCTTATATCCTTTAATGAATGTGTAAAGAAAGTAAATACTAAGGAGCACCATTTGTCTCCACCTTTCATAGAGCTTGATTCCCCCGAAGAGCTTGAAAAGAAGAGAATTTGCCGAATCATCACCAGAGATTTCCCTCAGTATTTCGCGGTGGTATCAAGAATAAAGCAGGACAGTCATCTGATTGGTCCAGAGGGTGGCGTGCTCAGCAGTACCCTTGTGCCCCAGGTTCAGGCTGTCTTCCCTGAAGGTGCCCTCACTAAGAAGATCAGAGTCGGGCTACAGGTGCGTTTATTACCATCGATTTCTATAGTTTACACTGTGGAACAGTAGTAAACCATTTTATGTTTACAGAACACTATTAACACATTTTACATCTCTTTTTTTAGGCTCAGCCTATTGATGTGGAACTGGTGAAAAAGTGTCTTGGCAACAAAGCCACATTTAGCCCAATTGTTACATTAGAACCCAGACGGAGAAAATTTCACAAACCGATCACCATGACGATTCCAATCCCCGAGAGCTCCAACACCGATGGACCAAATGCCATGTTCAGTGGGGAGACCCCCACTTTACGTTTGCTCTGCAGTATAACAGGTAACATGGCAAATAATCTGAGCTATTATAGTAAAGTTCTTGAAATTATAACAACTTAATGCCTTTTAAAAAACATCTGTTTTATATATTGGGAACCACAATCTAAGCTATGATTTTAGGTATTTTAACCTAAAATCATAGCTTAGATTGTTTTTTATTGATGTATGAACTGTTGTCTTTGCTTTTATCCATGAAAGCAAATTATTTTTATATAACCATTCTGTTATTAATATTATCAAATATGATGTAACACCTCATGTAACTTGTTCTATGTTTTAGGTGGAACCACGCCTGCCCAGTGGGAAGACATCACTGGGTCCACACCACTCACTTTTGTTAACCAGTGTGTTTCCTTCACCACCAATGTTTCAGCAAGGTAAATTGGTGTCTCTTTTGAAGGTTGTTGGTGTGGACTGAAGTTGTTTTGTAAGCTCAGTATGCTTCCTTATTTAGTCTTCTGGTTACTAAATGCTGGTTACTGACTGAAATTTGCAGGTTCTGGCTTATAGACTGCAGACAGACCCAGGAGTCTGTTAATTTTGGGACACAGCTGTATAGAGAAATCATCTGTGTACCCTACATGGCTAAGTTTGTCATCTTTGCCAAAACGCTCGACCCCATTGAGGCACGGTTGCGGTGCTTCTGCATGACAGATGACAAGATGGACAAAACTTTGGAACAGCAAGAGAACTTCACCGAAGTAGCTCGCAGCCGAGATGTTGAGGTGCGGTTAATGAATACATAAAATGAGGAAAATGTTTGAGAAAAAAAATTATAGAAGCAAATTTTTATGGACAACTAAAAACAGCAAAGATTTTTTTCCTAATGTACTAAAAGGTGATCCTACAATTGAATATTATCATATTATCTACATCCAGGTTCTGGAGGGAAAACCCATATATGCAGACTGCTTTGGAAACCTTGTACCCCTTACCAAGAGTGGACAGCATCATGTATTCAGTTTCTTTGCTTTTAAAGAGAACAGACTGGCACTCTTTATTAAAGTATGATCATACAACAAGCAAATATTTCTGAAATGCCTATTTGGATCACTATGAATGAGCTCTAAATTCAATGATGTCTTCATTGATCAGATTCGTGATACTGCCCAGGAGCCTTGTGGACGTTTGTCCTTCACTAAAGAACCACGCACATACCGAAGTCTTCATCACAATGCCATCTGCAACCTTAACATCACTCTTCCAACATACTCAAAAGTGAGTGTAAATATCTAAAGTGAAGCCATTATTATTGGTTTATATTCTATGAATGCATACTATTCTATGAAGAATACTATTCTTCCTTGTAGTATAGAGACTTAAATGTTTTTTTTTATTCTCCTTAGGAGTCTGATTCAGATCAGGATGGGGAAGATGAGGTAAATTAAATGTTTTGTGTGCTGTTTTAAATGAAAAAATATTAAATCACAGAGCTATAACAATGACTGTTAAATCCTTTATTTTCAGAGTGAGAAGAGTGAGAAGAAATGTAAGTTTTTATTCAGTGATATATATTCCAAATTTGAAAAACGTTTACATTAAACTTTTAGACAAAAACAGAAAGATTAGTTACATGCCTTTAATTGAGACCTAAGTTTGTTCAGTTATTTGTTGTATAGAAATCAATTAACTACTTACTCTAAGATCAGTCCATTAATTTACATTTCATTAACTGTTGGTAGCTAAATGTGATAGAATAGTGCGAGAACTGTGCTTTTTGTTTGGCTCCACTAACACAATGTGTAGTAACGTTTTTTGATGGCAGCTATGCTATGGCTGTGTTCCCTCACTGCAGACTTTACTAACCCTCTCCATCTCTTAGCATTTTCATTTTTCACTGGTTAGATTTTTCTAACAGCGAATCATTGATTAAGGTCAAAACAATGCTTTTTTATTTTGGCTTAAAATGATTTTGATTCATTCAATTTCAGAGCTTAATCAATTTAAGAGCACACTTATTTGTGCTAACAAAATATAAAAAGTATTAATTTTGACCTTTTTTTGTTTGTTTGCATCCATTTATCTGTTTTATTAGGAGCATGTCAAAAATATGTATTTGCCCTACCCAGAAATACAACCCAAAAATTAAAAAAAGCTGCAAAATAAACTCATAAAATAAGATTAAACCAATAATATAAAAAAAATTTAAGTTACACTTATTTTAAATGATTTTACTGCACACGTAATTAACCTGTCACAAGGTCACAAGACATCCTGGAAGATACCTGAATGGCCTTTAGTAACTGAATTACATTGAAATTCTCAGGTTGGATTTGCAAAACGCAGTGGCAATACTCAAATCTAAGGATATTAGTAAAGTGGAGTTCTTTGTGAATAAGCAGTGGGCTAAGATTCCCACTTCCAGAAGCTAGTGTCTGACTACGCATCACGTTTGACCATGACGACCAAATGGTACTCTAGTAAATATGCTTTTTATAAAGTAATTGAATAATTTTGAAACCATGGCAGTCATTCAAAGTTGCTAATAATGAAACTTTCCTTATTAGCTATGCTGAGTTGTTTTTTATTGTAAACACCTGCTAGGTTGTATAGTTTGCCAAACAAAAAAAAATTTAACTGGCAAATAATTTTAATTTGTAGCCATGTTGGATTGATCTTGTGTCCAAAGACGTAAATGTAAATGAAGAAATTACCATTTAGTTGTTTAAAAAAACACTTATGTTTAAATTTTCTCTAATTTTGGGTTGCATTTAATAAACAATACCATCTTGTTTGTTCTCTAATTCTGACTATGTAGAAAAACTGTATTCTAGCTAACATCACACTTTTTATCTAATCTTTCTTGCACTAAATGCTAGCTGCAAGTGAACATTTCCCCACCTTCATTTGTTTTATTTTATATTGCAATGATTTCTTTGTATGGACCATAAAGTCACAAAACCATAACCTTTTTCAAATTAACTATTGTCTCATATAGAGCTGCAGTTCTCCTAAATAAAAATATAACTATGCTTTTCACAATAGGTGTTAATCTATAATACTACTTTTGCTTGAGCTGAGAGTGATACTTTAAAACAACAAATTACCAATCACTTAAGATTGCTTTGTTTATACAGCACCTCCGTTTTCAGTTGCACTGTAATTCTCTTCAATTCATACCTAATAATGTACTGTCATAGTCATACTTGACTATTTCAAAAGTAGGCTTGACGATGTTTGTTATTCTGTCGTGTCTGTTCATTTCACATGTAGGTTTCTTTGTTACATTTTGTGCTTTTTGTTTTGTTTATGTTCGATTCCAAAATGTGTAGAAAACACAACAGATTGCCATTGTTCTTGTCCACATTTTACCTGCCTTATTTTTTTCTCCTGTTGGCTTTTGCTTATGCTGTTGCTCCTCTTTTTTATTTCAAACCTTTCTGGACTACTACCCCGTTGGGCCTTGTTTCCAAGATTTTCTTATCTTCTGCCCTGTCAGACTTCTTCTTTCACTGTGAACTGAAGATGGATATTTAATGGCATTGTCTTGATGACGATTTTCTAATGTCTCTCTTTCCCACTTGATTTGTCCCATATGTTATCTTCCCTTTTTGGTTATGAAACTTTTTGTCTCTGAAGATGATGAATCTGAGTCTACTGAGACATTCTCACTGAGAACTAATCAACCACTTGATCCTGCAACTCTTGCAAGTCCAGACATTCTATCAGACATATCAGATGTCAGAATATCTGCAGTATTTCCAATAGATGTCTATGAGGAGAGAGCTAGAGCTGTAGTGTTGGTTGAAAAAGAGTCATTTGCTGCAATGGAACACTTTAAAGATAGCTCTGAAATGACTGGAGAGATTCAAAAAGATAACCTTAGTTATACCAGTATGTCAGTGAAAGAAAGGACAGCCATGGTCTCAAAAGTCAGCACATATATGGGAGAAAACTTTGAACCTGCTGTGAGACATAGTTCACAAGAAGACCTTGTCCAAAGCACATCTGGTCAAGGTACTATATTGCAAACAGCACTACATAGCAAACAACATCCCCCAAATATAAAAAAACCTATAAGGAAAAAGCTTAGAGAACGAGAGCTGTCCAGGTGTAGCAGCTCTGAGGGGGAGCTGGAAAGGGTGAGCTCTGAGGAATCTTTGGATGGTGAAGTTATTCTTGAGGAAAGCTTTTCAGCTAGCTCAGTTATTCAGCCCCCTGTTTCTCCTTTAATTATTGAGACACCTATAGGGTCCATAAAAGACAAGGTTAAAGCTTTACAAACCAAAGTTGAACAGGAGGACATGCAAAAAACTAGTCAAGGTGTAGCGTGTGCAGAAAAATCTTCCATCATGCCAATAAAACAAGACGATGTCATGCCAGAACTTCCACAAGTTCCCAAATCCCCTAAATCTCCTAGATCTCAGACAGAAAGATTAGAGGAGATTATGTCAGTGAGGGAGCTAATGAAAGCCTTTCAGACTGGACAGGACCCATCAAAATGCAAATTTGGGCTTTTTGAGCATAAGGCACCACTTTCTTCTCATAGTGAAACATTAAAATATAAGTTTACAGATACCGAAGAGACACTTGGAACAGAGCACAGTCCAACCTATGAGATTCCTGTCATTTTCAGTCATGAGGATGTGAATAAAATGGACAAGATGGACGCGAGAGATGAACAAGTTAGCTCAATCAGAAACACTACTGAGAAAACACTGTTGATATCAGAAAGACCTTCCAATGGTAAAACAGTAAAGTTTGCTGATACAGTTCAATATGACTTTGGAAATGATGGCCCACTGGCAGAATGCAAAAACAGAGAGCTGCAAGATAAAGAGACACTGTCTGTGAAGGATCGGATGAAAATATTCCAAACAGAACAGGATTTCCCACAAAATACTACAGGACTTTCACAACACAAAGCCATAGCTTCTTCTAGCACACATTTTGTATCTGAATCTGAATCCCAGGACCATGCTCAGAACCTCACAGTTCTTAGTCCACCAAGTGACAGAACAGAAGATCAAACACCAAAATTTGTGCATCGTAAATCTGAGGAAGCAGCAGTTTCAGACGCTTCTCTTTTTGGAAAAATAGTTCCATGTCCTGATCCTGTTAAAAGTGAGACAGTACATATCTGTTGCAAAGGTGAGGAGCAAGGTAAGCCCACTTTGTCTGTGAAAGAACTAATGAAAACATTCCAGGACCCTTCAGTTGAACTTGGACGCATTCCAAATATTAAAACCAATGACGTTGCAGCTTCTCAAACACAAAAGGATATTCCAACCGTTACTTCAGTTCACCAAACAGTAAACAAAGAGAATGATTCTAAAAATGAATCTCAACAAAGTTCTGATGTGACCTATTTTAGAAATACTGATGAAAAAATGGAAAGGATTGACTTCAATGATAAAAATATTAGCCTCAAGAAAGAAGCATCAGATTTGTCAGAGAAAAGCCCAGGGGAAATGCAGTTAGATGGATCCTTCTTAAGCACTTTTAGAAGTTTATCTGAGGAAACTCAAATCAGCCCAGATCGCAGAACCTCTGAGGACTTCAGTGCTGACATAAAGGCTGAACTGGAAGAAAATCCAGAATATCAGCTGTTTAGGCTGATTCAAACAGTTTCAGATGTCAATTATCAATCGTTGGTCCTTGAAGGAGACGAATCACCTGGTGACTTTGACAGTCCTTGCTATGTGGAAGACATCAGCTCCGACCTTCCTGGGACACCGAAGGGTGACAACTTGACAGAATCTTCAGAGAAGAGTGTTGATTCCCCTTGTTCTAGCTCAGGAGAAACACAAACTTCTGACACCCACCAAAGAACAAATGAAAAGACTTTTAGTCTTTCAATAAGTGAAACCAAAGAAGAAAAGAACATTTATGGGGCAGCTGAGGCAGATATATTGGCAGACTATGAAAGCAAAATACTTAATAGACAAATTGACATAGAAGACAAAGAAGCCATCATCAGGGAGCCAGGACTTCAAGATATCCAGACAGAGAAGAAAACATCTTACCAGGCATCTGCAGGAGAAAAGGACATGCAAGGGATGGTGTCAATGGGAAAGGATTTCGATCAGTCCCCACAGATTAAGTATTTTGAAAAACCTAAACTTGATCAGCAGTGTCAAGAAACAGATGTATGTGAAGAACTGGATGAAGACACTTTAGCATCAATAGCTAATGAAAAGAAAAAAACATTGATGGGTGAAAGAACACAGGTTTTGACAAATGAAAATATAATTATGGGGGCAGGTGACAAAAGAAAAAGTGAACTGGAAAAAGACAGAACGTCTGAAACATTAAAAGATTTCTCAACAAACCTTTCAGTCAGTGATAGTAAATTCTCCCCATACAAGGACAAGAAAACATGTCAAATAAAAGAAGATCAAGATAGTGAAAGTAGTGCAGCTGAAAACAAAACGGAGGAAATTGGCCATTCAATGTCGATACAAGAATACAAACGAGAAGGAGCAAGGTTACAGCAATCTGAAACCAAAAAGAATGTATCAGGTATGTTTTCACATCTCAGTTCTGATGCTCATGAATACATTAAAGAAGAGCCAGTGGGAAGAAAAAGCCATCTGGAAGATGTTCTCCATGGGAACTTCAAAGAAGTAAAACTGTCTGGAGATCATTCAGAAGAACAAATTGAGAAAAAGAAAAACTCCCAGACTGCTGTAATTTCACCCAAAGAAGAAAGAATGATTTCAGTTTTGGAGACTCCATCCCAACAAATTTATACTGAAAGAAAAATATATCCAGAACATTCTGTATCTGAGAAGGATATGACAGGCATGTCATCACATCTCAGCAGTGACTTAGAAGAATATCTCAAAGAGAAGCCAGTGATGAGACAAAGGCATTCTGAGGAAGATCTAATAGATGATCAATGCAAAGAAAAAAAGCTGGTAAGAGATTTTTCAAGCGACAAGCTCGGCAGAGAGGAAAACTTGGAGACTCATGTAGTTCAAGTCAAAGAACAAATAGTGTTTGAGACTCATTTTGAACAAGTTTGTGAAAAGAGAAAAGGAAGGCCAGAAAAACCAGCAATTGAGAAAGATATGTCAGGCATGTTGTCACATCTGAGTAGTGACCTGGATGAATATATCAAAGAAATACCAGTGACAAGACAAATACATCTTGTGGAAGATCTGGTAAGTGAGAGCTGCAAAGAAATAAAACTTGCAAGAGATGATTTAGAGGACAAGACTGAGAAAAACGTAAAAGTTCAGACAGACCGGGTTGTAGTCAAAGAAAGGACAAAAACATCTGACCCGGATGCCAAAATTGAGCAAGTTTATATGGAGAGAAGAGGAAGCCCAATAAAGCCAGCAGTACAGAAAGAAATGTCAGGCATGTTGTCACATCTCAGTAGTGACCTGGATGAATATGTCAAAGAAATACCAGTGACAAGACAAAGTCATCTTGAGGAAGATCTGATAAATGAGACATGCAAAGAAATAAAACTTGCAAGAGATGATTCAGAAGACAAGAATGAGAAAATAGAAAACCTTGAGACTGAACCAGTTGTAATCCAAGAACAAACAAAGACATCTGTATTTGAGAATGAATTTGAACAAGTTTATGTTAAAAGAAAAGGAAGTCCACAAAATCCGACAGTCATGAAAAATATGTCAGGCATGTTGTCACATCTCAGTAGTGACTTGAATGAATATGTCAAACTAATACCGGTGACTCAACAAAATCTACCTGAGGAAGAACTGGTCAGTGAGAGCTGCAAAGAAATAAAATTTTCAAGAGATGATTCAGAGGACAAGACTGAGAAAATGGAAAATGCTCAGATTAACCGACCTGAAGTCAAAAAACAAACAAAAACATCTGTTTCAGAGGCCCAAATTGAAAACATTTATGTGGAGAGAGAAGAAAGTCCACAAAAGCCAATAATCATAAGATAAGACATGTCAAGCATGTTGTCCCATCTTAGTAATGACATTGATGAATATGTCACACAAATACCAGTGACAAGACAAAGTCATCCAGAGGAAGATCTGGCAAATGAGAGCTGCAAAGAAACAAAACTGGCAAAAGATGATTCAGAAGACAGGTCTGGTGAAGAGGAAAATGTTAAGGTTGATCCAGCTGTAATCAAAAAACAAACAAAACCATCGGTTTCAGAGCCCCAATTTGAACAGGTTTATGTCAAGAAAAAAGAAAGTCCACAAAAGCCAATAATCATGAAAGACATGTCAAGCATGTTGTCCCATCTTAGTAGTGACATTGATGAATATGTCAAACAAATACCAGTGACAAGACAAAGTCTACCTGAGGAAGATCTGGTCAGTGAGAGTTGCAAAGAAATAAAACTTTCAAGAGATGATTCAGAGGACAAGACTGAGAAAATGGAAAATGCTCAGATTGACCTAGCCATTGTCAAAGAACAAACAAAAACATCTGTGTCAGAGCCCCAATTTGAACAAGTTTATATGGAGAGAAAAGGAAGATCACAAAAGCCAGTTATGGAGAAAGATATGTCAGGCATGTTGTCACATCTTAGTAGTGACCTGGATGAACATTTCAAACAAATACCAGTGACAAGACAAAGTCATCCAGAGGAAGATCTGATAAATGAGAGCTGCAAAGAAACAAAACTGGCAAAAGATGATTCAGAAGACAGGTCTGGTGAAGAGGAAAATGTTAAGGTTGATCCAGCTGTAATCAAAAAACAAACAAAACCATCGGTTTCAGAGCCCCAATTTGAACAGGTTTATGTCAAGAAAAAAGAAAGTCCACAAAAGCCAATAATCATGAAAGACATGTCAAGCATGTTGTCCCATCTTAGTAGTGACATTGATGAATATGTCAAACAAATACCAGTGTCTCAACAAAATCTGCCTGAAGAAGATCTGGTCAGTGAGAGTTGCACAGAAGTAAAACTTTCAAGAGATGATTCAGAGGACAAGACTGAGAAAATGGAAAATGCTCAGATTGACCTAGCCATTGTCAAAGAACAAACAAAAACATCTGTGTCAGAGCCCCAATTTGAACAACTTTATATGGAGAGAAAAGGAAGATCCACAAAAGCCAGTACGGAGCCCCAATTTGAACAAGTTTATATGGAGAGAAAAGGAAGATCACAAAAGCCAGTTATGGAGAAAGATATGTCAGGCATGTTGTCACATCTTAGTAGTGACCTGGATGAACATTTCAAACAAATACCAGTGACAAGACAAAGTCATCCAGAGGAAGATCTGATAAATGAGAGCTGCAAAAAAACAAAACTGGCAAAAGATGATTCAGAAGACAGGTCTGGGGAAGAGGAAAATGTTAAGGTTGATCCAACTGTAATCAAAAAACAAACAAAACCATCAGTTACAGAGCCCCAATTTGAACAACTTTATGTCAAGAAAAAAGAAAGTCCACAAAAGCCAATAATTGAGAAAGACATGTCAAGCATGTTGTCCCATCTTAGTAGTGACATTGATGAATATGTCAAACAAATACCAGTGACAAGACCAAGTCTACTTGAGGAAGATCTGGTCAGTGAGAGTTGCAAAGAAATAAAACTTTCAAGAGATGATTCAGAGGACAAGACTGAGAAAATGGAAAATGCTCAGATTGACCTAGCCATTGTCAAAGAGCAAACAAAAACATCTGTGTCGAAGCCCCAATTTGAACAACTTTATATGGAGAGAAAAGGAAGATCACAAAAGCCAGTTATGGAGAAAGATATGTCAGGCATGTTGTCACATCTTAGTAGTGACCTGGATGAACATTTCAAACAAATACCAGTGACAAGACAAAGTCATCCAGAGGAAGATCTGATAAATGAGAGCTGCAAAGAAACAAAACTGGCAAAAGATGATTCAGAAGACAGGTCTGGGGAAGAGGAAAATGTTAAGGTTGATCCAGTTGTAATCAAAGAACAAACAAAACCATCAGTTTCAGAGCCCCAATTTGAACAACTTTGTGTCAAGAAAAAAGAAAGTCCACAAAAGCCAGTAATTGAGAAAGACATGTCAAGCATGTTGTCCCATCTTAGTAGTGACATTGATGAATATGTCAAACAAATACCAGTGACAAGACCAAGTCTACCTGAGGAAGATCTGGTCAGTGAGAGTTGCAAAGAAATAAAACTTATAAGAGATGATTCAGAGGACAAGACTGAGAAAATGGAAAATGCTCAGACTGACCCAGCTGAACTCAATGAACAAAGAAAAACATCTCCTTTGGAGGTCCAATTTGAACAAGTATTCATGAAGAGAGAAGAAAGTCCTCAAAAACTAATAATCATGAAAGATATGTCAGGCATGTTGTCATATCTCACCAGTGATCTTAATGAATATATAAAACAAATACCAGTGTCTCAGCAAAATCTGCCTGAAGAAGATCTGGTCAGTGAGAGTTGCACAGAAGTAAAACTTTCAAGAGATGATTCAGAGGACAAGACTGAGAAAATGGAAAATGCTCAGATTGACCCAGCCATTGTCAAAGAACAAACACAAACATCTGTTTCGGAGTCCCAATTTGAACAAGTTTATGTGGAGAGAAAAGGAAGATCACAAAAGCTAGTAATGGAGAAAGATATGTCAGGCATGTTGTCACATCTCAGTTATGACCTGGATGAATATTTCAAACAAATACCAGTGACAAGACAAAGTCATCCAGAGGAAGATCTGGTAAATGAGAGCTGCAAAGAAACAAAACTGGCAAAAGATGATTCAGAAGACAAGCTTGGGGAAGAGGAAAATGTTCTGGCGGACCCAGCTGTAATCAAAGAACAAACAAAAACATCTGTTTCGGAGCCCCAATTTGAACAAGTTTATATGGAAAGAAAAGGAAGATCACAAAAGCCAGTAATTGAGAAAGATATGTCAGGCATGTTGTCACATCTCAGTTGTGACCTGGATGAATATTTCAAACATAAACAAGTGACAAGTCAAAGTTATCCAGAGGAAGATCTGGTAAGCGAAAGCTGTAAGGAAGTAAAAGTTGTAAGATATGATTCAGAAGACAAGGTTGCGGTTGACAAAAACTTGCAGACTCTTGTAGTTGGTGTCAAGGAACACACACAAGCCTCAGTTTTGGAAACTCACTTTGACCAGGTTGATGTTGTAAGAAAAGGAACCCCAAAAAAGCCAGTGACTGAAAAAGACATGTCAACAATGTTGTCACATTTGAGAACTGACATAGATGAATATGTCTCAAAAAGTCCAGCGATAACAAAAAGTATTTCTGATGAGGACCTGGTCAGCGAGAGCTGCAAAGAAGTTAAATTGGCAAGGAATAATTTAGAAGAACAAATCGGGGAAGGGGGAAACATTCAGCTGACTGCATTTGGAGTCAAACAAAAACAACAATCATCAGATTTAGAGAGTGAATTTGAACAGGTTTGCTTTGAGGGAAAAGGAAGTCCACAAAAGCAAGTGACTGTCAAAGATATGTCAAGCATTTTGTCCCTTCTCAGTAGTGACCTGGATGAAAATGACAAACAAATGCCATTGGCAAGACAAAGTTCTTCTGAGGAAGATCCAGTCAGTGAGAGCTTCAAAGAAATAAAACTGGCAAGGGATAATTTAGAAGATAATTTAAGTTTAGCTGCTTCATCACATCTCAATATACAGGGGTCTTTTCAGGTTTCAAGTACTCATAGCACACTAAAACGACCATCTGATTTAGACACCCTTCAGACTCAGGGGTTTGATGACTCAGATCAGGAATCATGCCATCAGGATTCATTAGAGGCCAGTCCTCTTATGGAAGACAGATCATCAAAGAAATCTCCTGATTCCATTGAGCCAAGCCCCACTAAAGAATCTCCATGTCAAGACTCTCTTGAAGGAAGTCCTACTCAACCAAAGGAACAACAATTTCAAATGCCAGTACAGACAGCTGTGTATGAAGATTATGCTTCCCAGCTCAAAGCATGTTTTGCTTCAGATAAAGCCATTCATACAGATGAATCTGGCAACACTACACACGAAAACATAACTGCAATCCCACAAGTGGATTGTAAAGTGATGGATGATCAGTCTCCTAAGTCTACATATGAAATAACTGGATTTAGTATGTGGTCAAATGAGGGTGTTCACACACTCATTAGGCAAGACTCTCTTGGTAGTAATGACAGTGACAATGATGCCACCCATAAAAAATACACTCCAGAAGAGGAGATGTTTAAAATAGCTGTAAAGATTAAAACATTTGATGAAATAGAACATGAATCCAAAATGAAGAAAGACACATTGGTAGATGCCCCTTCTCTCTCTGATGGAAGTGCAATGGATCTAAAATTTGATCCGGCTACAAAGGCTTCCTCAACAGATGTGCTACACCGAAGCTCTGAAGAGCAAGAAGCAGAAAGCTCTAATCAGCCAGTTGAAGATTCGCTGTGTGTAAGTCAGAAAGAGGAACTTGAGAGAAGTGTGTCTGTGCCCCAAGTAGCAGAAATACACAAAGACATGACGGAAGGTGTGAATTCTCAAGTAGCAAATGCACATTTTCCCTGCACTGTGAGAAATGAACATACCTTACCTAGTGGCAATGCAAATAAGTCAGTATTGACACATGATTCAGAGTTTAACAATAAACCACAGGACTATGGAACTATTGAAGTAGAAGATGTCACATTATGTTGCAGTTATGCTAATGTGACCTTACAGGAACATACTGAGGGTGAGCAACAAGTGCCTCTTGATTCTTTGGAGGACACAAAAAACCCTGAAAAAATAATTGTGCAGACACCAGGTGGGGAGAAAAACCCCAGTCCATTTCAGTTTCAGGAAGGAAAGCTATTTGAAATGACTCGGGGTGGAGCTATTGATATGACAAGAAGAACTTTTGATGAGGAAGAGGAATCATATTCATTCTTTCATATCGGGGAACATCCAGTTGAGGAGGCTGATTTAGAAACAACTGTTTCAGACACAACCCTTCAAGAGACCCCAAAATCACAAGATGTCTGTGATGTAAATTCCAGTCCTGAATCCAAAAGTACCACAAAACCCTCTCTTGAAAAGTCAAAGCTTGAGAAATCGCTTCAAAATGTTGATCTGTGCAGCCTTACGGACACCAATCTTGCGTCCTCAAATGTTTCTAAAACTTTTAAAGGTATTTCAACAGACGCTGAAAGTCTCAAAAACCTTGGGCTGGACTATCTGGACAGCACAATAGCTGACCTTCAGCTAGATACATCTGCTGAATCTGAAAAGAATTCTTTCGATTCTTCATCATCCGATGATGATGAGCTTGATGAAGACCAATGCTCAGTCATAGAAATGAGATATCATCAACGCTCACCTCCACCCCTTGATTTCAAAGAAACCCCCAAAGATAGAGAGGAAATATCAGTGAGAGGACCACAGCTTTCAGAGCTTGTTCCAGTTCAAGAAGCAGGAGAAATACTAACTTTTAGTCGTAGAACTAGATCTGAGGATAACACAACTAAGGCCTTTAGTAAAGAAGGTAGGAGTTATTCTGAGAGTAGTCAACCCTCTAATAGATTAAGTATTCATTCTTTAAAACCTACTACCATTATCCAGGAGAAAGCTTTGGGTGATTGGATTTCTTCAAGTTCTCCTCCAATAAATGAAACATCTGTCAGGTCTTCTTTAGAGACCGATGAAATGAGCAGCACTAGTCACATGAGTTCAGATTCTGTTATATTTACATATGACATCCCAGCCTCCCAAAGTTCAGATTCTGATGGCAGTCAGTTGCCAGTTGTACATCCATCCTGCGGAACAGAGGATGTGTTTGAGTCCAGGCCTGCCTGGGATGACACAGTGGAAACTCAGATGCAGAGAATCGGTGATGATCAGACTCCAGAATTTTCATCAGGTATGGCTTGAGACGAAATAGGCTTTTGGTCTAAATTCTCTCTTCAGCAACGAGATCCTTTTTTCTCTTTTAGAGAAGTTTCTCTTCATTACCCATTTACTGTTATTTTTTTAACATTGGGATTTGTTTCCTCCCATTTTATATTGTTGCCATATTTTGTTTGTGTCCATGTGCACATGGGTAATAGTGTATTACATTTGATAAGTTATTGCTGTGTCTGAGGACAAAGCAATTCTAAGATTGAAACTAGAACATTTTGATACAAGTCTATTGCAATGTTTGGATTATACTAACCCATTTTTACTAATGTTAATCAACTCAGTGAACCATTTGCATATATTGACTGACACATTAACCACACTGCTTACACTAATGGCCGAAAAGCATGTTTTGTTTATGTGATTATGTAGTAACTGCATAAGCAAACCAAGTTTTGTGTTATCATCCATATAGACATCACATGTCCTCATTGACTTTACAGCCTATAGCATAGATTCCTCAGGAAATTACATTTTGTATTTATCCAGGATGATATTTTTATGTTATGTGTTTATGCTGCATATACTGCTAAAAACAGTCTTCAATAGCTGGACATCCCCATTTATGTTTTGGCTATGATTGAATCTTTTAGCTGACTGGCAGGATGACACTGACCGGAAAGAAGAAACATTAGCAATCATTGCAGATCTTCTTGGCTTCAGCTGGACTGGTAAGCCATTCATTTTCTTCAACTTACTGCTACAAAGAATCGTTGTCAATGCATTGATAGCAAACATAATAGATTATTTTTTAAAAACATGCTTATAGATTCAGTAACATAAATGGAGGAGGGTACATTAACCCTCTGCTTCATTAACTAAACTTTAGAAACACCAAATTGAGGCCCGGTCCCGTTTGGCATCTGTACTGCTTTAATTCTTCATGGCATAGACATTCACAAAACACCAGAGTTTTTGGTTCATATTCCATCATAGCATCATGTTGTTATTGCATATTTATTAACTATACAATTACTGTGATATTCTTGTTCCACCACATCACAGATTACTCTATTGGATTGACAGCTAGTGATTGTGGATCTATTGGATAACTGTAAACTCACTGCCATGTCTAATAAACAGGCTTGAGAAGATTGTAACTTTGTTAAATTGTGTATTATTCTACTGGGAGTAGCTATGTTGTAGATGAATACATGATAGTTAGGAATGGAAAGGGTTTGCAACAACATACTGTTCATTTGCACCAAGGGACCCAAAGTTTGTCAAAAAATGTCTTTGCACCATTACATCACTAACAGCAATCTGAGCCTGTGTTTGTGTCCTTTTGTCCATGTTTTAGCTTTTCTTTCTGTTGTCTTGAACCAGTGTGACCTTTCTTCTTTAGTGTTTGACATCAATAAAGCAAAACCAGCTGCTTCTACAATGCACAGATCAACCATCTGGCAACAACAACCAACCATACCAGCTTTAAACCCCCTCAAATCCCCTTTCTTACCCATTCTGATGCTCAGTTTGAACTTTCCCAAACAGCCTTCAACCTGAGTAGAGACTTAAATCGATTAGTTTGTAATCTGTTGATTCCATGTAATCTGTTGATTCATTATTAGTGTCAAAATACAATTGAATATATGTACCTAATGAAGTGACCAGTGAGCCAAAAGTTGGAAAAAGATGTTTACGTACACTTCAGACGTTTGTTCACTAATATTAGGTCAAACTAAATGTTTCATGTTTTAAGTTAATTGGGTTTAGCTAAATTATTTCTATTCTCTAAATACTAGTCATGAAAGACCAAAATGATTTTGGAGAAGTTTACATACATTAAAATATTATGCCTTTAAAGAAATTGAAAAAGCCCAAATAAAAAATGGCTTCGTAAGCTTCTAATCCTTCTGCTATTTTACAGCATTTGAATTGATTGGAGGGATGTCTGAGGATGTATGTATAAGGCTACTTCTCAAACACACTGCTTCCTTCTAGGATATAAAGGAATATTAAAAGAAATCTTTCAGATTACCAGAGAAAGACCTGATTCATTTGCGCATATAATTTGTAAATTGCTGAAGGTGCCATTTCATCTATAGTATTCAAGTAAAAAGAATATTAGAACACAGAATCGTCATAATATAATTTTTTTCCAATTACTCTGACAATTAGTAACTACAAATAGAAAACATGAAATGTTTAATCTGATTTAATGGCAGTCAGTGAGTGAAAATGTTTGTTTTCATACAGTGTATTTCAATGTCTACTTTTAAAACAATGCCATGTCTATGTCCACATTACCAAACCAAAACTCATTGTATTTACTACAGGTATGTTTCTTCAACTTTTTTGTCTGTTCCTTTGTTTTAATAACATCAGAGCTGGCAAGGGAACTGGAATTCAATGAGGATGATGTTCAGCAAGTCAGAACAGAGAATCCTAATTCCCTGCAAGAGCAGAGCCATGCCTTGTTGCAACGATGGGTTGAACGGGAAGGCAAACATGCTACAGGTATTTGCCTTTAAAAATTGTATTATGTTTTAATTTGAACATTTGTAGGTGGGGGCGGGGGGTTGTACATTTATTTTTACAAACTTTAGGCACTGCACATTTAAGACACCAGAAGCCATATTTGTTAACTGGAAGGGTCTTGTTGCTTTACTGCTCAAAAAGTTATTTTTTCTTCAGTTATTTTTTAAGTAAATCTTGTCATCACATATGTGATGGCTTAGTTAACTATGTTCTTTCTAATATGAAAGAACATGTGATGTTTCTTTGTCAGTGAGAATACTGTAAATAAAATTGCTAAACATTGTTAATGTGCACCAAGCAACAAAAGCACTGCAAAGGCTTACTGGAGTTGGTCTATCATTATTATTTCCTGGCACCAATTGAATGCATACAGGAATGTTGTTTCTGTTGTATTCCTTCTAGGAGATTATCAAAAAGGATTTCTTAATTCATTATCTACAATTCTTAATATTTAAACAAAATTTCTGTTTTTCTGCAGAGGATAGCCTGATAAAAAGGCTAACGAAGATCAATCGCATGGACATAGTCCATCTTATTGAAACCCAGATGAACAAGTCAGTTCAAGAGCAAACATCAAGGACATATGCAGAGATAGAAAAGACTCTTGATCACAGTGAAGGTAACAGAACCTTTAAGTCATTTCATAGACCAAGCTCTACATGTGTGTTAACATGTACTCTTATCCAGGGTCTATTTTTTCCAGTCTCAGTAGCTCTATCTTCAGTGCAAGAGGATACAGACAGCCCAAGAATTGTGAGGAGAGTAGAGTCAGACCGCAGACCACCTCCAGCTGTGTCTGAAGAAGACCTCTCAGTTGCCTCCTTGTTGGATATTCCTTCATGGGCAGAACCTGCAGGACAAACTCACTCAGAAAGCATGCACGGAGACTTATTGGAGGAGCCCGAAATCCCACAGTAAATCAATAATTATAATTATTATTGACTCAGCAAAATTGGTTGGAAATTAAATGTGAGCTGTTTCTACAGACCTATAGTATATCATTTAAGAAATCCAGTCAGACTCAAATATACAATTATTCATAGAAATTCATTGGCGTGGCTACATTGATGGGAGTACTATAAAACACATTTTTGTTCAGGTACTGATTAAAGAAGTTATTTATTGAAAATCTGAACATAAACGGTGTCAATAGTTAAAGGTAATATTTACTACTAGTGAAAAATGCAGAATGATCTTATTGCTATGATCATATATATTAGTTCACTAAGCCTAGGTGGGTAACATTCTATAAATAAGTACCACTCACAAAATTAGAATATTTATTTTTTGTTGATGGTGTTGATGTCACAGTATTCTGGATAAATAAAATAAATCTGTAACTGAGTGACAGCCTAATAGTGACGATGGATGATTTCTAAGCTCTGTTAGAACACGCTCAACTAACTAGCTGTTAGCATATTAAAACTTAGAAAGCTTAAGTTTGCGAGACAAACTTAAGCATTGTCTTGCAAACAACGTAAGACAATGCTTTACATTTAATGAAACTTTAATTAAATCTTGTAATCAAAACCATGTTGTTTGGCCTATTCTTTTCTCCCAACAGTGAACTGAACCCTAATCTGTGGACCTCAGAAGATGTGATTACACAAGAATCCACTAGTCACTCAGATGAGCAAGTAAGTACACAAGTCAGTACAAAAGAAGCAACACTGAAGAGCCAAGCATCTCAGGTGAAACATCAACAAGTTTCAAGTTGTAATGAAGGTGATTGCCTCAGACCTGGCCAAACCGGCCTCTCATTCAAAGGTGACTTTTGTCAAACCTCACTGTTGATGCAGTGTGTTTGTAAGGATATGGAAAGCAAGTCACCAGACGTTACAAAGGTACCATTATCCATATCCATCAGAGACTTCAGTTTGAGCCTATCTGAGTCAGACAAAGCCGAAAGTGACTTTACTGAGCTTTCTGATGAGTTCTACTGCACTCCCCTACTTGGTAATACAGAAGTGACTAGAACTAGCCTAAGAAGACTCTATGAACCAGTGTCACAAACTAAGTTAACACAGTCAACTTTGGCTCAAGATGACACAAATGTAGCACAAAAAAGCAGGGCATCTCAGAAGGAACCTGATGATGTACTACTTAGTAATTACAAGATTCCACACGTTTCAAGTTTGGATTTGGAAGTTAAAGCTGTCAAGTCATGCAAGAACAAAAATCCAAACGACCAAGTACAAATGGATGATATACCCTTCATTGATGAAGATGACATTAAGTCAAGTGAATCTGTGTACAGTTCAGTGAAGTACAGCATGGTGAAATTTGATAAAGAACTGGAAATTCAAGCAATTATGCCACATAATCATCCAAAGAGTAATTGCACTCATTTGACATGTGACTCAACTGATAGATATACTAATGTATGTCCTTTTCCAGAATATGAAGATACTGACATTAAGTCTAAAACATCCCAGACTCCTGAGCTGAATAGTACTCCTTCAGGTTTTTTCTCACACATTGAACCTGAAAGTGATAGAATAACTGAGACTTCACAATCTGTTCTTTTAGATTTCTGCCATTTCACTCCTAATTATTTGGTGTCGGAGGAAGAGCATGACTCATTTTCACCAATTGATGAAGCAGACCCTTTCAAAGCTGATATGTGGATGACAAACACAAGTGTGTCCAGGCTGTCATCTCCTGAATCTGTCATGTCAGTTAGTGATTACAGAGCAATGTCCCCTGATTCTCCAATAGGTACCAAATGGTTTTTACCTGCAGACTTTTCCATCACATGGGAAGGTGGTCGAGAACTTTCTGCAACGTCTGACAGATGTAGCTCAACAGCTATTAATCAGATTTACAATGAGAACACATTGCACACAAAAACGTCTGAAGATAAACAAAGGATTTGTTCAGAAGAGTTCACAGTGCCTGTGATTTCAACTTCCTGTTTTTCAGAGTCTTTTGTTTCAGATGTTTCACATAGGCGGGTAGAAAGAAAAACTCTGCCACCTGTGTCTTTAGAAATTGAAAGTGATGATACTTTCATACAGTTTAGTTTACTTGATAGAAAAGTGTTTTCACCAGAATTATTGGCCTCTAATCAAGCACAGACAGATTGTAGACCATTTTCACCAGAATCTCAATCCTCTCAGTGCAGCTTCTCATTTCTTGATCTTGTGTTCTCAGAACCAACTCGCTCCCAACTGAGGAACCAATACTGTGATTACTTCTTAAATTATTCAGGAGAGAACCAAACATCCCCACCAACGATCAATGGTTTTCATGCTATTATGCCCTGTGAGGAGGTGTATCCAGATATATTCTTGACAAAACAATTAGAGAATTCAGATAATCAATCTTCAACAAACTGGACCATGTCAAATGACAATCTTCCATCATATTTTCCATGTCTACAATACAGTGTTCAGAGATGTGTAAATATAAAATCCTCTAAAAGTGATCCAATGCCTTACCTTAATGATTGGACTGGAGATCAGATGGAAGAAGAGAAAAAACAAAGAGCACCTGAACCTCATGACAACATAAGTCAAGAAGTGTTTTGTGAAAGTGAAAAGTTAAAAACCTCATATTTAAAAAGTGGAAAAATAAAACTCCAAACACCAAAGAATAGAAAAGAATCTAACCTGTGTTGCTGGAATTCTGTTCTTGAGCCACAGTCCTCTAAAACTGTATCACTACTAGGTCAACAAGAAAATTATGTGGCAAATATATGGCAAGCAGAAGGTAGGGATGCATATCTGGAGGGAGACTCTGCAGAAAAGAGAGCTAAAAAGAAAGACACAATAGCAGAAAAAACAATTAATTCTATTGAAGAATCAGCAGTTCAAAAACCAATAAAAGTCTTTGAGCTGGTAAAAAAACCAAAATATGTCTTATATTTTCAGAATACACCCGAAACAGTATCATCTAACAAAAGAATGTCATTACTTGAGGAAAAGGAGACTGAAGAAAGTGTTACCAATTTTAATCATACAAAGATGATTGAATACATTAAGAGTAAGCAAAATTCAACACTCTCTTGTTCTCCAGATTTAGATTCCATAAACTCGAGTAAATGGGGAACATTCCCTCAACAAAATACAAATGTCACACATTTGACATATGGACAGTCCAAAATTTCAGGTGAAACAGGAGTTTCTTCTCCACTGCTCTCGACAGTGAGACCTCTTACATATGCAGAGGTTGTTCAAGGTATTTCCTTTAAATCACAATCAGAATCTTTGTCAGAGTTGGATTCAGAAGATGTTTCATCTACTTTCCAATCAGACAAGCTATCCAGCCTGCTGATTGAGGACGATTTGACATCTGAGTTAAGCAGAGATTCTCCAGAATCAATGGGATCTTGCAGTGACTTTAGGTTTGTGTCTTCAGATTCGCCAATTCCTGATTTCAGATGTTCTTATGTAGAATGCAGTGGGACGTTAACAGGACACAGGTCATTGACGCCAGAATCTACATTGTCAGATTGGGAAGGCACTGATTTGTGTCTGGAAAGTCTTTTTGAGGACAACAGACGAGATTCCCCTCAGTCAGTGGTGTCAGACTTTGAATTGGATGAGTTATTCAGCAAATCTTTGTCCCCGGACTCTTTGACTTCTGATTTGGATTTTTCTCAGCTAAATGACTGGTTGGAAGATTTTAGGGGATCCTCACCCGAATCTCTAGCAGCTGGTGAAGTTGAGACTTTGTGTCATGTTTTTACATTATGTCACTCACATGATCAGCACTGTAACTATTACCTACAATACCCAGGAAATAGGCTGGGGTCATCTCTTTCTACATTGTCCGATGTGGAAGACTCTGAATTTTGTCTTTATGACATGTTTGTTGATAACCGAACAGATTCACCAGATTCACTTCCTACACAGTCGAAACACTCTGGTTTAGTTTCTTCTCCACTGCTCTCGACAGTGAGACCGCTTACATATGCAGAGGTTGTTCGAGGTATTTCCTTTAAATCACAATCAGAATCTTTGTCAGAATTGGATTCAGAAGATGTTTTATCTACTTTCCAAGCAGACGAGCTATCCAGCCCTCTAACTGAGGACGATTTGATATTTGATTTAAGCAGAGATTCTCCTGGATCAATGGGATCTTGCAGTGACTTTAGGTTTTTGTCTTCAGATTCGCCAATTCCTGATTTCAGATGTTCTTATGTTGAATGCAGTGGGAAGTTAACAGGACACAGGTCATTGACACCAGAATCTACATTGTCAGATTGGGAAGGCACTGATTTGTGTCTGGAAAGTCTTTTTGAGGACAACAGACGAGATTCCCCTCAGTCAGTTGTGTCAGACTTTGAATTGGATAAGTTATTCAGCAGATCTTTGTCCCCGGACTCTTTGACTTCTGATTTGGATTTTTCTCAGCTAAATGACTGGTTGGAAGATTTTAGGGGATCCTCACCCGAATCTCTAGCAGCTGGTGAAGTTGAGACTTTGTGTCATGTTTTTACATTATGTCACTCACATGATCAGCACTGTAACTATTACCTAAAATACCCAGGAAATAGGCTGGGGTCATCTCTTTCTACATTGTCTGATGTGGAAGACTCTGAATTTTGTCTTTATGACATGTTTGTTGATAACCGAACAGATTCACCAGATTCACGTCCTACACAGTCGAAACAATCTGGTTTAGTTTCTTCTCCACTGCTCTCGACAGTGAGACCGCTTACATATGCAGAGGTTGTTCGAGGTATTTCCTTTAAATCACAATCAGAATCTTTGTCAGAATTGGATTCAGAAGATGTTTTATCTACTTTCCAAGCAGACGAGCTATCCAGCCCTCTAACTGAGGACGATTTGATATTTGATTTAAGCAGAGATTCTCCTGGATCAATGGGATCTTGCAGTGACTTTAGGTTTTTGTCTTCAGATTCGCCAATTCCTGATTTCAGATGTTCTTATGTTGAATGCAGTGGGAAGTTAACAGGACACAGGTCATTGACACCAGAATCTACATTGTCAGATTGGGAAGGCACTGATTTGTGTCTGGAAAGTCTTTTTGAGGACAACAGACGAGATTCCCCTCAGTCAGTTGTGTCTGACTTTGAATTGGATAAGTTATTCAGCAAATCTTTGTCCCCGGACTCTTTGACTTCTGATTTGGATTTTTCTCAGCTAAATGACTGGTTGGAAGATTTTAGGGGATCCTCACCCGAATCTCTAGCAGCTGGTGAAGTTGAGACTTTGTGTCATGTTTTTACATTATGTCACTCACATGATCAGCACTGTAACTATTACCTACAATACCCAGGAAATAGGCTGGGGTCATCTCTTTCTACATTGTCTGATGTGGAAGACTCTGAATTTTGTCTTTATGACATGTTTGTTGATAACCGAACAGATTCACCAGATTCACGTCCTACACAGTCGAAACAATCTGGTTTAGTTTCTTCTCCACTGCTCTCTACAGTGAGACCGCTTACATATGCAGAGGTTGTTCGAGGTATTTCCTTTAAATCACAATCAGAATCTTTGTCAGAATTGGATTCAGAAGATGTTTTATCTACTTTCCAAGCAGACGAGCTATCCAGCCCTCTAATTGAGGACGATTTGATATTTGATTTAAGCAGAGATTCTCCTGGATCAATGGGATCTTGCAGTGACTTTAGGTTTTTGTCTTCAGATTCGCCAATTCCTGATTTCAGATGTTCTTATGTTGAATGCAGTGGGAAGTTAACAGGACACAGGTCATTGACACCAGAATCTACATTGTCAGATTGGGAAGACACTGATTTGTGTCTGGAAAGTCTTTTGAGGACAACAGACGAGATTCCCCTCAGTCAGTTGTGTCGACTTTGAATTGGATAAGTTATTCAGAAATCTTTGTCCCCGGACTTCTTTTTTTTTTTTTTTTTTTTTTTTTTTTTTTTTTTTTTTTTTTTTTTTTTTTTTTTTTTTTTTTTTTTTTTTTTTGTTCGAGGTATTTCCTTTAAATCACAATCAGAACTTTGTCAGAATTGGATTCAGAAGATGTTTATCTACTTTCCAACAGACAGCTATCCAGCCCTCTAATTGAGGACGATTTGAATTTGTTTAAGCAGAGATTCTCCGGATCAATGGGATCTTGCAGTGACTTTAGGTTTTTGTCTTCAGATTCGCCAATTCCTGATTTCAGATGTTCTTAGTTGAATGCAGTGGGAAGTTAACAGGACACAGGTCATTGACCCAGAATCTACATTGTCAGATTGGGAAGGCACTGATTTGTGTCTGGAAAGTCTTTTTGAGGACAACAGACGAGATTCCCCTCAGTCAGTTGTGTCGACTTTGAATTGGATAAGTTATTCAGCAAATCTTTGTCCCCGGACTCTTTGACTTCTGTTTGGATTTTTCTCAGCTAAATGACTGGTTGGAAGATTTTAGGGGATCCTCACCCAAATCTCTAGCAGTGGTGAAGTTGAGACTTTGTTCATGTTTTTACATTATGTCACTCACATGATCAGCACTGTAACTATTACCTACAATACCCAGGAAATAGGCTGGGGTCATCTCTTTCTACATTGTCCGAGTGGAAGACTCTAATTTTGTCTTTATGACATGTTTGTTGATAACCGAACAGATTCACCAATTCACTCCTACACAGTCAAACAATCGGTTTAGTTTCTTCTCCACTGCTCTCACAGGAGACCTTTACATATGCAGAGGTTGTTCGAGGTATTTCCTTTAAATCACAATCAGAATCTTTGTCAAATTGGATTCAGAAATGTTTTATCTACTTTCCAAGCAGACGAGCTATCCAGCCCTCTAATTGAGGACGATTTGATATTTGATTTAAGCAGAGATTCTCCTGGATCAAGGGATCTTGCAGTGACTTTAGGTTTTTGTCTTCAGATTCGCCAATTCCTGATTTCAGATGTTCTTATGTGAATGCAGTGGGAAGTTAACAGGACACAGGTCATTGACACCAGAATCTACATTGTCAGATTGGGAAGGCACTGATTTGTGTCTGGAAAGTCTTTTTGAGGACAACAGACAGATTCCCCTCAGTCAATTGTGTCGACTTTGAATTGGATAATTATTCAGCAAATCTTTGTCCCCGGACTCTTTGACTTCTGATTTGGATTTTTCTCAGCTAAATGACTGGTTGGAAGATTTTAGGGGATCCTCACCCGAATCTCTAGCAGCTGGTGAAGTTGAGACTTTGTGTCATGTTTTTACATTATGTCACTCACATGATCAGCACTGTAACTATTACCTAAAATACCCAGGAAATAGGCTGGGGTCATCTCTTTCTACATTGTCCGACGTGGAAGACTCTGAATTTTGTCTTTATGACATGTTTGTTGATAACCGAACAGATTCACCAGATTCACGTCCTACACAGTCGAAACAATCTGGTTTAGTTTCTTCTCCACTGCTCTCGACAGTGAGACCGCTTACATATGCAGAGGTTGTTCGAGGTATTTCCTTTAAATCACAATCAGAATCTTTGTCAGAATTGGATTCAGAAGATGTTTTATCTACTTTCCAAGCAGACGAGCTATCCAGCCCTCTAACTGAGGACGATTTGATATTTGATTTAAGCAGAGATTCTCCTGGATCAATGGGATCTTGCAGTGACTTTAGGTTTTTGTCTTCAGATTCGCCAATTCCTGATTTCAGATGTTCTTATGTTGAATGCAGTGGGAAGTTAACAGGACACAGGTCATTGACACCAGAATCTACATTGTCAGATTGGGAAGGCACTGATTTGTGTCTGGAAAGTCTTTTTGAGGACAACAGACGAGATTCCCCTCAGTCAGTGGTGTCAGACTTTGAATTGGATAAGTTATTCAGCAAATCTTTGTCCCCAGACTCTTTGACTTCTGATTTGGATTTTTCTCAGCTAAATGACTGGTTGGAAGATTTTAGGGGATCCTCACCCGAATCTCTAGCAGCTGGTGAAGTTGAGACTTTGTGTCATGTTTTTACATTATGTCACTCACATGATCAGCACTGTAACTATTACCTACAATACCCAGGAAATAGGCTGGGGTCATCTCTTTCTACATTGTCTGATGTGGAAGACTCTGAATTTTGTCTTTATGACATGTTTGTTGATAACCGAACAGATTCACCAGATTCACTTCCTACACAGTCGAAACAATCTGGTTTAGTTTCTTCTCCACTACTCTCGACAGTGAGACCGCTTACATATGCAGAGGTTGTTCGAGGTATTTCCTTTAAATCACAATCAGAATCTTTGTCAGAATTGGATTCAGAAGATGTTTTATCTACTTTCCAAGCAGACGAGCTATCCAGCCCTCTAATTGAGGACGATTTGATATTTGATTTAAGCAGAGATTCTCCTGGATCAATGGGATCTTGCAGTGACTTTAGGTTTTTGTCTTCAGATTCGCCAATTCCTGATTTCAGATGTTCTTATGTTGAATGCAGTGGGAAGTTAACAGGACACAGGTCATTGACACCAGAATCTACATTTTCAGATTGGGAGGGCACCAATTTGTGTCTGGAAAGTCTTTTTGAGGACAGCAGACGAGAGTCCCCTCAGTCAGTTGTGTCAGACTTTGAACTTGATAACCTTTGTAAAAGCAGGACTGATTCTTGTTCCCCATCATTGACATATTCAGGCGTTTCTTTGACTATTTCTTCACTGGTTAATTCTACCAAACCTCAGACATTTACTGTGGGTTTTCATGACAACCAAATTGAGAAGCCAGGATACTCCTTTCCCTATCAATATCCCTTCGTCAAACATGCCACATCCACCTCAACTTTTCGACCCTATGATAAGTATTATTCTTCTCAACAATCCCATTTAAAAAGCAACATTCTACTTATGTCAAAGGTACATGATCCTTTTTATAAGGGACCATGCTCTCACTGTCCCTTCATGCCTCCCAAGTCTCTGTAGTTTTTCATTGTTTAGCTAAATGAATATAGTCCTTTTCATCTTTTGAAAAGATACATTGTCCCCAATAAATTGGTGCATCTTTTTAAAATTTGTTTTTTATGCTGTTATGTTTGTGCCACCAACTTTAGTTTGTGCAGTTACCAATCTGTATGGAGAGGTATGCTGGTCTAATCACATGTATCAATATGAATACACAATCATTTGAGGAGTGTACAATAAGTCCCACACAAACCCACTCAATAGTATTTTATCATGCTCTCGACTCTGACCGCTTCTTTTTTACCTGTCCCGTCTCTGCTTTTTTGCACCACTTACTTTGCTCGCTTTTCAGAGTTTCTGTGAAAATACTGAAAATAGTTCGCTGGAATTAAGAGCAATCAATCACAACAAGCAAGTCGAAATACTGCAGCAATTTGAAGAACATAACATAAACACTTGAATTTTGTAATCTCGGAATATTTAGTTCTGTACTTCAAACACTTTTGTATATTAATGAACAGTTTTTAGATGTTACTTTAGATTTTTTGAGGAAGACCAATCTTTTTCTTCAGCTATTTTCATATTTTCAGACTTGATGAAAAACATCTACTTGTATTTCCAGATGTGTTTTCCTTTAAGAGTTGACAGTAAAAGAGCACACTGGTGGTGTGGTTTATATACTTACACTTGAAGTTGTGAATGCATTCTCTGGGTCGAGCGCGAGCAAAGGGCATGCAAACTAGAGTTGTCAGACGGTAGTGTGTGCCACAACACGTTTGAATGAGCTTGTGTGAAAGTTAAATAGAGATACCTCAAATTACTGTTCATTTACATAGATATATGCTTTCAGATCAGCCTCACTGTGTGCTTGAATTGGTCACTACATGCTCATGTTGGTGGCACAAAACTAACTCCATTTTGATATGTTTAATCTTTTATCCTGTAATTTTTTTAAGTCCCCAGATAAGATCACCAGAAGTTACTATGTCCATTTATGGAAATTAAGAAATAAATCCTTCCCCAAATTTGATTCTTACAGTCAGATATTTATTCAGAGCCAGTTGCTCCACCAGAGGGACTGGTGGAGCACCCAGAACTCTCACATCATTGCACAGTTCATAAAAAGTTATGTGTCATTTGAATGTGTTACCCAAAACACAGCCACTCCCAAGTATATGGGGCTCATCACTCCAACATCTGAATAAGATGCCAAAATGTCCTCTGATAGCCGATAGATGATGAGCACCATGGCTGAATTATCAATAGTTTGTTTGCCGCCATTGTTTTCAGTGATTTCTCGTGTGAACAAGCTTATTCAATTGCGAAATAGTGAGAAATAGCAATACAGTGAGACAAAAGTCCTTTAAGTTGGAAGTGAGACTAATATGAATACTTATGTGAAAATAAACATGTGAAACATTTACACATTTACTATTTTTTAATGTGTGTCAATTAATTATTCAACATTAACCTCTTATTAACATAAACCAGAAAAATTGTAGGAATCCTGTGATGGAGAGAGTCATGTGATCATTATCATTTCTTGTGAGTTATACTCATAGTTACTACTACTCATTGGTGACAGCGACCACCAAGCCATGTAGTGGCCATTAGTAGCAACATGCTGCAGGTGTGGGCTTTTGTAACAGTAATTATCAGTCAACTTTTCAATGTGCTGTCACAACTCTTATCTTGACACAAGTTATTTCACTGACATCACTTGTTAGTGGTTGCTTTAGTTTAAAGTTGAATCACATGCCATTTGTAAAAGCAAGAGAGTTTCCTCATGCTGGCTTTGATGTACATGGTCAAGCAAAAAAAGACTGAGTGAAAAACCATCCTTGTGTGGAGAGTGCATGAATCGAGAGTGCTTATTAGGACAACCTGTCCCTCAAGATTTCTCCTCAAAGGAAATCCATGTTCAAAGACAACAAAAAGATCCCTTGGTGTTGGTAAGAAAGCACAAGCACTTGTTTGTTCATGAGTGCAGTGTTGGTTTCACATTTTTTAAATTAATGGCACTATAAAAAGTCATATTGTTGATGCTTCTTGGGCATTTAACAACTAAAGGCTTTATTGTCTTAGTGTCGCATGTTTGCTTGTCAACCACCAAGATGATTCTTCAATGTGGCAAAACTAATCTAAATCCCTATGACCCCATAATAATTGAGAAGAGCTTCAGTTGTTTCATTCTATTCTTTAAATGCAATAAGAGTTTTAAGTGGCAACAGGTGGAAGCATGTGTTGAATGACATTAGCTCCTGACTGAAATGTGTATGTTTACATTATATTTAAACTATATATCCACACAGTATTATCTAGGCATGCCTCTCCACTGACACAAATGATAACTGCCTTACCTTTTCTACCTGATCTCACAAAGGATATTTAATCAAGACAGAAAAATACAAAAATTGTTTAATTATTCTGATTTCGCATAATGCAATTTGGGTAAAATATATGTGTGTGTTAGTGAAGGGGTATAAAGCTCTACTGAAAAGGCGCCGTTTTTCTGTCTTTCAGATAAGTATAAGAACCGCAACAGACAATCCTGATGCTATAAAAACTGTGTTTTATCATTGTACATGTTTTGCTTCTTGGAAACAACTTCATTTAAAAGTTATATAAACTCAACAACCACGTCACTGCTAGACATTCTAATTTTAATATAAATTTATTTGTGCCCTTCTGTAATGTGGAAAACCATGGTATTATGCAACCATTTATGGAGTCTGCTTAAACTACTGCGTGACCATCTATCACACTAGAACAGATCTCTCCAATCTGACAGAAAAATGCTGTAAGAAAAACTCTGCTGTTCAAAGGTAAAATCTTTATACTCAAGCATGTTGGGCTACAAATAATTTTTTTACATAGGCTTAACTCTTGCGCTTTCAACTACAAAAATCATTTTGGCTTGAGTGTTGATTCCCAAAGGCACTTCAAAATGTATTTATGCATTTTTTTTTCCCCATTCCATTGTATTATTTCTTTCAGGTATCATCTTCAACTTTCAAGACAAATATTTCTCAAGACCCAAAACATAACAATGTTGAAATGGGACAAATTCAGGGCATGCAAACAGAGACACTTTTGTTGTCACACGATTCAAACACAGCAATAATAACATCCCACAACGAACCTGTGTTGGACGTAGTGAACACTGAATATGACATTACATCGACGAGCCAAAGTAGCTTTCCACAGGGAAAATCCAATGAGTCAGACTCTGAGACTTTAGAATCACAAGAAAACTGTGATTCTGTACTTACCATCAAGTCCTCAAACTCTAGCCCAACATCACAGAAAAGTAGATCTCCTCAGCTTGATCAGATGTTTTCTGATTTGAAGGAAATGAAGCTCAAATTATTACCAGAAAAACTTGATTCGCATGCATCAGAGTCCTCTGATAGCAGTCCCGAGGAGAAAGAAGCATACATATATGCAGAACTTTCACCTGAAGAGGAATACCCTACTGAAAAAATAGATGAAGTCAGTGTGTTTCCTGTTCTACAGCTTACAGAAGATATTGCAAATGTTGGACAATGTCTTGATACAAAACCTGCGTCTGAGTCAGACTCGGACATTCATGAAGAATTGAATTCATCACCAACTGAAGCTCCTTCAATCCCTGAAGTTCATCAAAGATTTGGTGAGGACATTCAACAGCAAAACCTTGGACACTTTCAGTCCTGCCAAAGTATTCAGAGACTTACTGAAACATTTTCTTCATCGAGAGACACATTTGAGAAAAGTCTGAATGACTTCAACAGGAAAAACCTTATGACAAACATTTATTCAAATTCTGAAGGACAATGCCTACCTACACATTCTTTAGAGTCAAGGGGCACAACAGAAGAAATCTCTGCTGAGACTAACCAAGATCAATGTTTATGGGAGGGAGCCTCCGCTAAAACCATATCTACCCAGCCTGTGTCTGATTTTATTCCTGACATGGCTACATCTTCGAGACATTTCAGCTTTGATGAGCTGATACCTTACCCCTCTGCCAGGAGTGTAGAAAAACTTTCTGATGAGAATGGATATGAATGTTTTGACCCTGAATCTCCTATATTCAAACTCAAAACTGAAACCTCCTCATCAGGTTCTGATGAGAAGTACACCAACCCACTAGAAGCTGCAGAGATCTCCACTGCTTCAGGGACATATGTCAAGACCCCTCTCAGAATTGCTGATGGAGCACAGTGCAGAAAGGACAGTCCAAATCTGGAATACTCTGACACGGAGTCTTTTTTTGACTGCAAACAAGTAGTGTCAGATTTGTCAGAGAATGAACTTGATGCACCTGAGGCAACTGGTAGTGCAGGTTCAGCTCAGCATCAGCTCGACAAAGGAACACAGGAAAAGGCAAAGCAAAAAATGCTCCCGTCTTCTGGAAGTGAAGATTATGAAGATGCTCTTTTGGTTCATGAGTCATACAATCAGAAACTTGAAGAGAGCAGAGAATCACTACGTCACTCAGAGACATCAGATGAAGAATTCACTCTATGCAAAACTACTCTACCTTCTGGAACTTACTATACTGATAAGTCTCTGCAAAGGGTAAGACGAGCGTAAAAAAGATCATCCAAGTTTTTTTTTTTTTTTTTTGTTTTGTTTTGGTTTTTTTTTTTTACCAGAGCTGAGTAATGATGTTCATTAGATTTGCCTCATAAATAAATGACTGCTAACCCTCTGGATGGAAATTTTTAATCTACATTTCGCTATGAACCACATTTATTTTATTTCCAATTTAACAAACCCTAACTCAGCATGTGTCACTGCAGCTTTACTTAGCAATGTCACCTGGTGATGAGTTGTTCTTTCAAAATTTCAAGCATGATATTTTCCAAAAGTTTTTGTTTTCTTTTTTTTCCCCAAGTGCTATGTTATATCTTCCAGTGTAACATTCAACACACTGGAAAGTGCATTATTCCACTCCGCTCCCAGCTTGCTTTGCTACAAACAAAATCTTTATATAGGTGGACTAAATGAATTGATTCTGAACAGATTTGTATTACTTGGTCAGGAGGTCTCTGCAGAATTTGGATCAATATCAGAAAGTTCAGATGAGGAGTTTCTGACCACCAGAATAATACGGAGGAGAATTTTCATCAAGGTATCCGATTAAGCATGGCTGATGATGCGCTGATTTAGCATGGAAACTTTGACTTTACTGTTTTTCTCCACCAAATAAAATGAATGAACATGTGTGTTTCAGGACTTTAACTTCCACTTTGTTTGCACAGATGGCTGAAGGTCTTGGAGGTGTTTTATTCTGCTGTGAGCACGTCTTTGCCGATTTCTTTTGACAGAATAACCCTTAATGTTTTGTTGCTGTTTCCCTAATTTCCCAAACTTTTCTTATGAATCTGAAATGCAAGTACTATGTTTCTGCCCCATGTGTTGCCGAGTGCGGTGATAAACTTACAAACTCATTCTGAACCAATCTGTCCTTTCTGATTGACAATTGTTTTGTTTCTCAAACAGGTTGATGAAGTAGCTCACCTCCCTACTCAGTCCGTGACTGAAGAAAAGTACCGAGATGAAAATGGGCATTTAGTTGTCAAAAGGGTAAAGCTGTTTTTCATTTGCTCTAATTTCTTTTGCCTTCTTTTATTTAACCATTTAATCCACTACAGGCTTTTGTACAGCAGTTTCATCGTGTAGTGTTGATTAGATGTCATCCTGTTGCCTTTTTTGATATGCAAACAATTTTCTGACTCAGGTCACACGAAAAGTAATCCGTAAGTGTACTTCTGTGGATGGTGAAGAGATACCGTCAGAAGGAGCTTCTCAGGACTCTTTGACTGCAGCAGACAAAGATGGTTATTCCAGGATGGTAAAGCGAACCGCACTAAAAAGTGTTGGAGATCACACAGAGGTGCATGTACTCTCAATAACTATAATGTACCCTGAAAATTTTTTTTCCCCTTTTAGATTTCTTGTTTATTCGATTTGTTTTTACATTTAGATATTTCTGAACTAACTTTGCCCCATGAGAGAGGGTAGTTACTTGTTCAAATGAGGAACATTTTATTTTGGCTAGCTTTTTGTCTTTAATAAATTAAATTAGAATTTAAAATTTCTGATTGTGTTTACTAAGGTTATCTTTGTCTTATATGGAAATTTGATTGATCTGAAGCATTTAAGCGTGAGAAAAAACAATAGAATATGTATGTTTTTTTCTCAGCACTGTATGCAATATTTATATTAATATGACATTTACATTGATAGTATTTTGCAAAGGATTGTAAATATACTAATAATATTTTATGTTTACCTAGGTCACATTTTTAAAAAGTGAAGGCTTCCTGTCATCCAGGCAAGAAAAAGTCGATTCAGAAAAGAAAACTGTGGGAACTGAGGGGGAAAGGACAACAACTTCCCAGGGAGATCCGTCTTTGGCCTCAAAGCTCCCATCAGCCCAAAATTATTCCAAACAGGTTTGTAAAAAAAACTTCTTTATATTCCTGAAATTACCTGTACTGTGCATCTTGCTATGTGACCCATAAACAATCCTGAACAAATAGGTGGGTTTTAGCGATGAATGGTTAAAATAACAAACATGAAAAAAAAGACAAATTCTTAAGCTCAACTTGAAAACACAATCACAAAACATTGAGCTCCTGTAGTAGAGAGAGATTGCCCAATGTTCATTTTAAGTGATTTGGCATTTGCAGAACTTCGCTCTCAAGTTTTGGCCTGAACTATATCATAAAACATCATAACAAAAGCATGTAAAACTATTTTGAGCTAATCTACTCTCAGCAATTAATAATTATTGCTAGTAGGAGCAGATAGTCGCACTCATGGTGTCACTGATATATCTGATACTGATATATCAAGCAGTTGCAGATATGTCCAAATTCACATTGTTTTATTACAAATTGGAAACTGTTCAAACAGAAAAACATTTACATTTTTCTGGTTCGTTCAATTTTATCTTTAAACATCTCACTGATGCTGAAAATATCTAAATTTGAGTGTTCTTCCCATTGTTATAACTAAATGTAGCTGTTAGCATTTGTATTTAGTATCTTCTTATTTTGTCTTAAGGGCCCAAATGCGTAAAGGTTCAGCCCACAAACAATGGTGGAAGGATCCGGGCAGCATGAAGACGTCTTCATTTCGCAATTGGAGGACCCAGGAGAAGATCAGTTGCCTGTGATCAATAGTAGCAACTCCACCAGGTTTTTCACTGCTGCCACGAAAATGAGGACAACAATAAAGACAAAACAGAGATGGAAGAGCAACTGAATGACTAACTCTCTCCCCAGATCCCCAGCTCTGTCCACGCTAAAGTCCCTGCTAATCCTATGCATTAGCCACATGCAATCCCAGTGTGCACCTCAGAGACACCACTGTCTTCCCATTTCAGTCCTGGAAGATTAATTTCTGTTTCCCAAAATTTTGTTTTATTTTTTTTTTTTGACGTGATCAAACCATGATTTTTAAAATTATTTTCTGAAGTTGCTTTGCCTTTTTATGACCAAAGAAAGCCTTCTGTTGTTTCCTCATTGAATTATTCTTAATGTCCAGGTTGTTGTAGTTTTGCTTTGAATATGTGGAAGAACAACAAGAAAACAGATTCTAAAAACAGGGAAACACAGTCCAAGGTAAAGAACAACTTACCTTAAAATAAATTCAGCACTGATGTCTTCATAGGGGTTCGGAATTAAACAAAAAAATATATAATTTACATCACTCTGGCTGTAACATGCTTTTTTCACTAACAGTTTGAGTCCTTTTCATTTTTTTTTCCTTGACTCAGGTGGTCAGGATGTCACAAACAGAAAAACGGACTGTGCTGACACAAAATGTAATTGCTGCTGTCGTGTTTCGTGTAAACTATGTGTACTCTTGTCTTTAGTAGCCAGAAACATATATTATCTATTATCTGAAAATAGCTGACATCTGTAGCCTAGGAATTAATAATCACTCACGTGAAGTAAAACTGGCATGGCTAATCAACACGTGTCAGTGAGATCCCGGCTTTGACTGCTTTGCCGCTCTGTGGACTGTCTTTCAGACTTCTTTTTCTTTCCTCTGTGCGTCTTTTTATGTGTAATTACATTTGTTCCTTGGCTTTCTGATCTTGACTCATGAGCTATGGATGATGAATGTGTGCTGATCAAGCTGCAGCAGTGGTGGCTGGTTTCACTAGAGTTTTACGACTTCAAAAGCTATTTAAATTTCAGGTATCCATCAGGAAAAGAAAAACATTTACCCATGTCTGTGGAGCATAACCAGGTATTTGCTGAACCATTTAAATGTAAAAGCTTTATTAGCTCTTTTTTTTCCATTGAGAAAATATTTAGTTGAGTGGATGAGTGTATGTTTGTTTATTTTACATTAATCACTGTTGCACTCCTGAATGTCAGGTGGATACCCCTCCACGCTTTTTGTGCACAGGCCATAAGGGAACAGTAAATGAGCAGTTTCATTGCAGAGGGTTGTGGGGTTTGGAGGATGATGAAATGACACAAGATGGCTGAACGGTGTCACTGTGCTTACATGGGACATGTATATCACTCTCACTGTTTACGTTGTGATTTCAAGAAAACATGCAAAATAGTGGAAGTTCACTGTGACAGGTTTGCTTTTAGTTTACTGAAACAGCATTGTTTTTTGATGACAGTTATGTGCATATACAGCTCATAATTATATAATTATCTACAAGGGCATGAATTATTGTATTAAATTTCAAACAGACTAAAAGTAAATGGCTGCAGTGTATCTATGACTGGTAGAAAATAAAAACCTACAAAACATACGGTGTTGGAACTCGACCATACATCTTTGCACAATCTTTCTAATTTGCACAGAGTCCTGATACATTATTCTCTTCACTTCGCCTCGCAGCTTTTCTATAGGCTTGAGTAGGAGGTCGGCTCTCTGAAGAAAAGGTGTGACATGTTGCTGCACGGTTTGACGGGGAAAAGAATAGTGCTGTCTGCTGCGCCAACATAATAATTAAAAGCTTTACAGGAAATAACCCTGAAATAAATCTTAAATGAAAAAAAATCAATTATAGTACCTCCAGAAACTGAGACCAGTTTGCAAAATAAACATTATTTGGCAAATTCAAGCTATACATTTTACATAGTCAAAATGGGTTGAAAAATACATATTAAATAGCACAAATGAACCAAAGTTCTCTCAAGTTTTAACATGGTAAAGTATGAATTACAGATGTTTTAGTTATAGAAGGTCTGTGAGCCGCCCGTCCTCCCCCAAAGTACATGTGCTTAAAGTAGTTACCCTATCTGCAATAGAAATTAATTTATTTTTAAGTTTTTTGCATACATATTTGGGGATTGCCAACAAAGTTTTTTGCATCCTGTAGAAAGGTGCAGTGGAATCTGACATCTTTTTTAGTATCGATACATCATATTATATTATGGACATATTTTAAGACTTAATAATTACAAAGTGATTCTTCATTTGGAATAGGTTATGTGGCATGTTTACAGGACAAGTGTAGGATAAAAGTTATACTGCCCTCTGATGGCCATTAAGAGCGTTTCAGCATCAGGGTCATAAAGTCCAGATGTGGCTTTAAGGTTTGGCAATGGAATAAAGGTTGATTGGCGACCTGGTTGGGATGTACCACATCTTTGAATCCCTACAGATAGACCCCACTCCACAGACAGAAACTACTAAAATTCACCATGAATTTATGGCAGGTGTATTTTAAAAATAGAATTTGCAAAAACTGTAAAGGATTGCAAAACTAGAACACAAGAAAATATTGCCATGGAGCATAAGTTCAGTGCTCACAGCAAGTTGGAGTTCGAGCATTTGTAAACAATGTGAGACTTTTATTTCTGTTCTGAGAAAGTACTTGCATCAAAAGACCCCAAAAAAAGTGTGTTTTTTAATGAGTTGTCCTCTTGGAGCCCAATTTGTCAAGAAAAGGTCAGTGAACTTACTCCCATTTCTGGCTAACACAGCCATGAATAAGCAGTAGAATCAAAACACATTTCAAGAGCTACTTCTAGCAACAGACTAAGTTTGAAAATTACATTTTTGCAGGTGGTAATTTTCAAACTTCAAAATAACAAAGTGGATCAAGAATTTGGGGTCCATAGCACATCCTCAGATCTGAACCATGTTTAAAATCTGTGGTAAATTATAAAAAGGCAAATCAGGAGAAGCTAACAAACTTAACTAGAATTAGGAAAGAATGGGTTTCCATCAGTTAGGGTTTAGCCCAAAAGTTAGAATTTCAGAGAGAAATATAGGAGTTGATTTTAAAAATGTATAATCTAGTTTTATGTTTTATGGAAATGTGCCAAGAATAAGAACTAAAAATGTTATTCACAGAACAGATGTAAACACATTTGTGACTATGCAATAATGTTTTAATTTAATAACCATAATTTTTATAAAATATTACGCTGCAACTCAGAAATATTTGAAATTAATGAAATTAAAGACCAATCTTTTATTACAAAAGAGCCAACTGGCAGTTTGGGGAAAAAAAATTTATTATCATGACAATATTTCAAACTAAAGCCGGTTTTCTCATAATAATGGTTACATTACAGTACCAATCTGGAGTTTACAGACACTTATCTGAAAGCAAGCGCAACTATGTAAACATTCAGATCTCCCAAATCAAATAATTGTACCTGTTCTTTTTAAAGGGGGAATGATTACACAGAGTACACCTTTAATAGATTTTAAAAACAGTCAGGTGCACTAGTTCAAATTTGTTGACTTTCTCTGAATCACAAAGAGGCAAAAATTACAGATTCAGGCTCAAGTAAGTCATTATTTGGGTAAATGTTTGTACACAAGCAGCCCCGTGACCACATGTGTTTTGTAATTAGGCTTTAATAATTCTGACTTTGCAACTTTTTGTGGTACAACTGAGTTAGATGGCTTTTATAGGATGGGCCTGCATTCACAGCCTAAGCCACTAGAGTTTAATAGAGTTGAGGTCAGGGCTTTGGGAAAGATTCTCTGATTGGAGCACCCAGTTTTTGATTCAAAATGAATATGAATTTAATTCTGAAAACACCATGATGCTACCACCATGCATGACAGTAAAGCGTTATTCAGTTTTAAAACCCACAATCCTCTTGCAACCAAATAGCTGTTCTTGTCTTCTCTGACAAGAACAGCTGTCAATTTGTTGACAGCTGTTCTGCTGAAAATTTGCATGTGTTTATTTTGAAGAAAGGAATTCTTTCTTAGCTCTCACAAATCTATGGTGATATTAACATCACTTAATTATAAACACCAGCACTGGTAATCCTTGGTGATTCCTGGGTTATTGCTGAACATCCTAACCAACTTCCAGAAGCTTGTTGTCAACTACAAGAAACTCCTGGATAAGAGAAAGCTTATTAAATAACCACATATTAACAAAGGTTCATGTAAATATAATTGAGCCTGCATTTATAGATTTCACACTTTGTTAATTAGAGAAAAACCACAAATTAAATATTGTGAATAAAATTCTTCTTTAAAAAATTCCTTGTTTGAGACAATGGCACCTGGAAGAGCTTAAATAATTTAATTTGGAAGATCAGAATGGTTTAAATGCAACATTAAAAGCCCCAAATCAATGACATCTATGCCAATGAGGAGTGTAAATCAACCTTTGACTGGCAATGTTGCTTGATTACCATATCTTGAGATAAATAAAGAATATCAAGTTAAACTCAGTTTTAACAGATACACAGCTGTTCTCATTCTCAACACCTGTATATTTAAAATTCAAGGGAATACATAGAGTATATAGATCTAAATCAAAGAACACACGCATTTTCCACACTAAGGTCATACACAACAGTAGCTCTACAGCAGAAAAGCTAATCAACCAGCCACACAGACATGAGTTAAAACCCATTTTTCATCACACTTTTTAACTGATATATTTATTTCTTAAACATGTTAAGCCATCCATTGCCATGCTGGCAACAGGTACACACCATGTAAGGAGTAGTGCAATGCACTGACATCATACTTTTTGTCAAATGAAACACTCATCTTTTCCCTTTCGAAAAAGAAAAGAAACCAGTTGGAGATAGCAAACAATGTGGGCAACAAAGACACTGTCATTGTTCTGCCATGGTGACACAGACAGCCAGCAGGAGCACTGCTCAACATAGAATACATCCCAGCCGTCCAAGTATTCACCCTACATTTTCCTTCCAGTGTCATCCAATTGTCACTTGATGTGACTGAAGTTGGATGCCAGGGCCTTTTCTTCGTCTTTATATGAATCCTCTCTCTGCAGCTGGCAAAGCAACACGCAGGTATGACAGTAGAATGACAACAGAAAGCCGACACACAGGCACATGATACAAGTACAAACTGTGAAAAATTATCTTGTGGTCCTTTCTGTTAATTTTTTAATACAAAATGTAAGGGGTACTTCGGCAGCCAACATTTTATTTCCCTCCTGTTCAACATGAGGTTTAGATAAGATGTTTTTTTATTATTATTATTATTTTACAACACTTTTGTGACACGGGAGGACATTAGAAACAGTTTGGGACAGGACTGATGCACGACAATAACAAATGCAAACAAGTCAGTGACTGACAAATTAAACAGCAGATATTTTTAGTTTCATATGATCTTACTCATGGTAACACCCCCCTACCCCACCATGCACTACACAATAAATCTTGGATTTTCATATGTTACATATATGCTACATTCTCTTATTTCTTATTTCACTGATATAAAGGCAAACATATCTCAATGCAAAGTGTAAGCTACTCTGCTCTTCTTTACATTTAAATTAGTACTATAGATTGAAATCTGACAATTTAAACAGTATGACAGCTCATAGCAAACAGAAATGTAGCTCATAAACTTGATTTTACAGAAATTCTCAAGTCTTCTGATAGCAAGAATAGCAGATTCAATGTTTGTTTTTGTTTGTTTTCTTTTCATCAACAATCACGTAGTATATACATCACCAGAACTAAAGCAAGCTCAATTTTTGAACATTCTGATCTCCCAAATGGTTTTCGAGTTGCACACACAGAAATACACGTAAAAATACAGAACTAATTCTCAGGAGAGGTTACAGTAGAGGAATTTTTAAACATCTCGTTTTATATTTAAAATGCATACCAAAAACGTTTAAAAAACAAACCAAAAAGGAAAAACAAAATGTTCTCAATATGTTTGTTTCATAATGTCCAAATACAGTGTGCTGCCACCCAGTGGTGGGTTTGGATATTGTCTGTTCAGAAAATACCATAACAGTAAAATGTAATAATGCTTGTATCCTGTGCGACGTCACGTCCTTATGGAAGGGTCAAAGGTCTAAAGAGCTGTCAGGAAGGTTGGCTAGTTGACTGCTCCACTAGATTTTTTTTCACACACTGATATTCCATTAACTGTAAGAAAAGACAAAAAATATAGGACTTAAAGAGGATAAATTATTCACTGTTCCACAATAACTACCCTAAAAATATGATGTAGATTTATACATACTGCCATCGAGTGTAGATACATAAATAATATTGATCAGTTGATGGCTGCACAGCCATTTTAAGGGGAAAGTTTGGTAAAAAGGTTATTAATTTGCATGTTTTGAACCTCTTTTGACATCAGGCTAAGTGGGAAAATCATGTTTGTAATACACAGATTACAAAAAATGCCTATTTAAATAATCAAATAAAACTAATGTATTGTGGATTTTATTCAAATTCAACACAAAATCTAAATTTTACTGCCATCTTCAGTAGGCAGTTATTGAACCTAATAGATATCTGCACATATTGGTAAATAAGGTGTGAGCTCAGACTCACTCGATGCCACGAATCAAAAGGTTCATTAGTTTGCACTGTGATAACCTTTAGTAAAACCGATAGTTGCATGGTGTTGTTATATTATTAGAAATTTTGAAAAACAAAATACAATATCTTATTTCTTTTAAGTATAAACAGAATAGCAACAATTATTCTGACTGCTGATTAATATAACATCCATATTAATATTGTTACATTTATTCATTACATGTCTGATTACATCCAAACATCAATAAAACAACCCCTGGCTAAATTTATAATGCAACGAGAATTGCATTCGAATGTGTCTTTACAATTTGTGAGGAAAATGTGTTTAGCCTTCTTTTAGCCAGCAGAGTTCAGTGTACAGCAACACAAGGCAAAGAGGCGACTCTGCACCACTCTATGCTCCGTACAGGTTGGGGAAACTGGTTATTCTGACTTGAAGTCCTACGTACCCTAGGAATGTGACAGATAATTTCAGCTAAATCTTTATTCATTTTGATTTAAGTGCAAATATGTCAGTCAATGAAAAAAGTTTCCTATGGAACCTTAACACATTTCTAAAATGAAATATTTGCAAAAATATACACTGTTTATACATTCATCCTAATTTTAGGATGAATTAGGATTATCATTTATTCCACAAATTCTATTCTTTGAATTGGTATGAGTATCTTTAGCTAAAGTAAGCGTCTTTTTATCGATTTCTTATGGCTTCTTACTGAGAGGGGATGCTGGGTGAGCCTGAGCGATGGAAGTGAATGTTCTGCCACTTTCCATCACGACGCTGCCACACACGGGTCTCCTCGGACTGCATGGTACGCGGCATGCCACTCCCGTCCATGTACTGGGTCAGCCGGATATAAGCAATGCATGCAGCGTTTTCCCCAATGAGATGCACGTGTGGGTTCAGGAGGATAGTGTGCACCGGCTTATTTCCTTTAGACAGCGCTGTGAATGAGAGATTACAAAGAAAACACAGTGAGTAAGTAATCTAGAAATCCACTTTTTCTCCATCACTTACAGGTAATCCATTATAATGATCTGAAACCAATTTGAATTACACCAAAAGCAACGCACTGTTTCTTCCTTGTAGCACAAGCTAATAGTGTGTGAGGAACCCAAGTCTCCATATGTTGATGTTGGAGAGCGGACAAACAGGGGCTTGCCAAGTGATTGAGGTTTCTGGGACATATCTGGTTTATCTGAACTATTTTTACCCGGGCTGAGAACATTCTGCCATTTACGGCAGTCATTATTCATGAGTGAGTTTGTGCTCCAAGGTTAGTTCATGCCCTTGCAGAGTGGGAGCAAACACAAATAGCAAAATGATCAGACTAAATATTGATATTGAACACTCAACTGAAGCCATTCAAACGTCCTAAATTTATGCTTTGTAAGTTGAATCCTCTCCTACACATTTTGTAGTGGAACACCTAAACTATTAATTGAAAGTAAAATGGAAAGATGTATTGTAAGTGTTAGTTGCTTGGCTATTTTTAGGTAATTTGCTTGCTTTTGCAAAAAAAACTATCAGCAGCTCCTTCATGCTGCTCCAGTTTGAGCAGCAAAACTGGGCAATCGAGGAACCTATTTACAGCTAACCTGAATTACTTTCTTTAAAAGCGTGAAGCAGGACACTGGCAGTGAATTTTTAGCACAGTTTGCGCTTCAAATGAATTCTCCCTAAGCATTATACACTTATGTTTTTACGATATTAACTTCATCAAAATGCAGCAAAAATCTGAGTGTACGCATACAGAGGCTAAAGTTTTGGGAGCAAGATAAAAAAAAAAGTCAAACAAAACAACCTCGGTGTAAACATGTTTCAGTTTACACTGGCTTCCTTAAAAACATTATGAGTTCTAAGAACATTGGGATGTATTTACTGCATGATCCCATTACACAGTTTACATTAGATACACACTTAGGTTACCAGAAAAGAATAGTTAAAAAGGGAAAGCTGTTGTTTTTGGGTTGAGCATGTTCATAAGAGTGCAAAAGTAAAAAGAAAATCCAACTTTTCTTTAATTTTTGTTTGCAGGCTTCTTGTGATCTTTTGGTACTTCTTGTTTCTTTTATTTCTATTATGTTTACAAGTCTAATTCAAACAAGTGCTTTGAGTATGTAACTTATTTTCAGTTCCCTGGCTTTAGTTTCATCCCAATTACAAAGAAAGCTCTCCACACTCTGACTTGTTACGAGAACTTGTGCAATAGCTTACATCTCACTAATGTAAGCCAATAAAATAATTTTCTATTTGTTTGAAAACCTACGAACCATCGGCATAAGTCCAATAATTTGATGGAAACAAAACTGCCTTCTGATTTTTCTCCATTGTTCATGTTACATGCAGAAACTTGGTGTTCTGTACTGCAATGGATGTCACAAGTGACAAAGAAAAGCATTGCAACTTTTACACATTACCTTTAATTTGTAGTACAACACCAATTTGTGTTCTGTAGAAAAATGTTCATAATTACAGCTAATCTTTTTTTCTTTCCTAATTGCCTTGAACACACCATTCTCAAAGTAGAAGCGATGGAAGTCATGTCCTTCTACCAGATTACCCAGGGCCTCAGGCTCGAAGGACGTCAAACCAGGATCACAAATCTTCCTGTTGTGAATAAAAAGGGAGTCCGTCACCAGAAAATGGAGGAGGCAGCTGATTACGAAAGATCAAATATTACTGTCCATATGCAAAATGTGGACTTACGCATAGGCTTCAAAGTCTCCATTATTTATAGACTCAATCAGCTGTTCAGTAACTTTTATAATTTCCTGTTTGCGAGCTACAACAAGAAAAAAAGAGTAGAATGTTTAAAAAAAACGAACAAGTAATTTTTTAAGCAGTAATGTCTTAGTGCAGATAGAAAATTTGGCGTCAAATAGCATTAAATGAGTTCTAGTCTACACGTTTGCAAGATTTCAAAACAGGTATTAGAAATGGAAGGCGCTCCAAACAAACAAAAAAATGTTTCAGTATTTATCTTATTTATAATAATTTATGTTTTATATCTGAAGAGAGAAAAGAAGAAAGCCTCCCATGACTAATAGTGACATCAGGCAGGAAAAAAAATGCAGGATGACGGGATTTCTTTCACCCAACAAAGCTCAAAATAGACATACAAACCAATGCTCAGATGCAATGTAATTACTACAAAACTAGCTGTAACTAAGTAATATTAACAATTACCTTTATTGTTATTGGTGCAGGCTGGGGGATATTGAAAAAATTACTTAAATTATGCAACAAAAGAGACATGTTACAACAAAAAGTGCATGTAGGTTAGTCCTCAAGCTTCATTTCTGTCACACATGAACAACAACACTGAATGTATGAGTGCATAATTAAATGCTCAATGTAAACGGAACTAAAGTTAAATGAAGGCAAAACAAGAAGTACAAGGCACATATAATTCAGAGTTTTAAATTAAGAACAAAAGAATAGAAAAAATAATTTCATTAAACTGGATTCAAGGAGCAAATATTTAGGAGCAACAAGAGGATCTTATGTAAAGTGATGGGGTATGAGAAGTACTTATGTATTTATTTATGCAAAACTACAGACTATGAAACTTGAAATGATCTGGATGTCACGATCACAGGATCTGAGACACTTCAAACAGAGAGGTCATGATCCTACAAAGATAAATGAAACAGGGCATCTCCCCTTTTGCAGAGGGGACTTACTCTGAACTGAGGAGGTGGGAGTCTGTCCCGAGTCAGACATCTGTGAGGAGCGACTCTTTGAACTCAAGACCCCGCTCACTAAGCTGCCCAAACGGAGGGCTGACAAGATTGCATGAGTGATGAGGGTGCAATTTTGTGTCCAGTGTTTGTGTGTTTGAGGAGTGGGTGTGACAAAGACAAACATGTTTGATCAGGAAAGGAATTTACAGAGGAGATAAAATGATGAGAAAGAAGAAAAAAAGGTGGGGGGGAGGTGAAATAATACTAAAACATAAATGTTAAAAAGAAATGCATCCAATTTTAAAAGAACAACATTTCCTTTTTCCAAATACCCAATTGCATTTGTTATCTTTCCACTAACTGTGTGGCAACACAATCAGAAACCCCAACTTAGGATTGATCAGTCTGAAATGTTGAGCACAGGCTGTTATAACTGGTGTGTGGTGAGAGTCTTTCCTACCTTTTACATCTTCATCCTCAATGGTGGTGTTGGCACTTTCAATGGATTCCTGAGAAAGAAAAAAAAAGATATTTGTTCTAACTGAGTAGATCAGAGTGCCTTTGGTAAAGGAGAAAGCAGCTAATGCAGAGAAAACCAAAAGTGCTGGGTTGTTTATTTAACCCAAATGTTGGGTTCGTTCTATCTGGGACAGACGTTAGGTCAAAACATGGGTTTGTTGGATTAGAAAAAGAAATAAAAAAATCCTCATCAAGTTTCACAGATCACTAGTTTGAGCTATACAGGGACTCAATCTGACTGAACCTTTGTTATAACTTTCATTTGAGATGTTTTTATTTTGCTTAAATTGATTGTTACTTTTTCGTAAATAAAAAGGCCACATTACTGTGGAATATTCTTTGCTTTATTAAGTACATGTGGCTGATTTTTATTACATTTGAAATTTTTTATTATTTATCTAGTGTGAAATTATGATCATTAAAATTCACCGCTGTAGTAATTTGGAACCCAATGGAGATTAATGGAAAAAAAAATAAATGGCTGAAAGTTTTGTCTAATCCAGTTTTTGTTACAATCATTTTAGATATAAAATAGCAGATATAACTCACAAAAATCTTGCTATTTAATTCTTACTCTGTGATAAATCATTTATGTGTTACATCCCCCTACCATCTGTGTTGCCTCATAAAACATTTGTAGACTCGCCCATGCAAGTGGGCGGGGTCTAAAAAGTTGAATGAGGCTCCGGAGCTGCAGTTTACAGAAGCATGTGCTAAACATTCCTACGTCATCCAAATTTTAGGATTGAAACCCCAACCAGTAAACTGAGTCAAAGACCTGTCCCAGCTCTGGTGTATTAAATCAACTTAGGACAGGATAGGTCCTTATTTTTTGACCGTGAACTGGATTAGCCACAAAACAAATTGGTCAGCATTTTAAAAATTATGACAAAGGAGACATCTTCCAGTTTGTCTCCTTTGTCACACATCAGGTGGACTGAACAACTCTATCCACTGAAAGTCATTTCTTTCTAAGCCTTTTTAAAACTTAGCCTGTTTGTAAATTTAAAACTATAGCTTGTTTTTGAATATTGATTAACATTGAGATTTTGTTTTACCTTATTTCCATCTACAGGGTTGTGGATCACAGTTGTCTGTGGCTCCTAAAGAGAACAAGAAAATGAAGAGCATGAGCAAACAGGTAACAATAAATGGCACAGACATTGTCCATGAAAATGTTTTTGTGTGTATTTTTTGTGTATAATTTTGAAATTTAAAACTATAGCTTGTGTTAAACATCACTGTCTGTCTGCCTGCCTATGACATCAATGTCTCTTTTTGTGTCTGGCAGTGGGAGTAATCAGATGTCTGGGCTTCTGTAGAATAGATCCTATTGGCCCCTTCAGTCCCTCTAATCACTCACCCAGATACATCAGCAGCTTTTACTGTATTTGTGAGAGTGTGCTCTGTGTGTGCTTGATAATGAAGACAGACAGGAGGATAAAGAGAGAAAAAAAAAAGACCAATGTCATGTGCCTCATGTACATGCGTAATCAAACCGTCAATGAATGAGGGAAGAGAAAATCTTTCACATCATGCAAAGCGCTGGTCACATGGCCAGACACAGAAAGCTTGTAAGCAGACACTACGCAAAAGCCACTAAACAGACGGCCATGGAGCAAATATCATCATACTCCTCACAGCCATGCACAGGCAAACTATGTCAGGAACAAATCCTCAGTAATGCAGATGTGGATTCTAGTTTTATATGCACGACTGGTAGGAGTAAAGAGACATGGAAGTTAGCTGGAGAACAGTATGAGGGAATAATGCAGGGACAAGGAGAAGAGGGATAGGCTGGAGACTTGAGGTAAAGGTCGCCCTAATTAGAAATTTAGGACGGTATGTTTAAAGGATTATTGCTAAAATACGTCTCAGTTTTAGACCAACTAAGGTCTATACACAACATGCATGCTCTGCCAATCAACATAAGTGTAAAATACATCAATGTAGACAGTCTTCACCTTTCATGGCTTGTTGTGTCAGAGATTCTGGGCATGCTGTGCACTCAATTTATTTACCACACTTTATAATTCAGGAAAAACTGGCTACTTGGCATGACTGCTGTTTCGTCTCTTATTTACTACCCTTGAATTTGTCAATATTTTTGCACACCCCGTTAAGAATTTTAATCTAGTCAAGCTGTGTAGAGATCAAGTAACAGAGACTGTGAACCTGTACCTCCTCCAATTTGGAAGATGAGCTTTACACCTTTAAGTAAAAAATAAAATAAAATAAAAAAAAAGGGTGTGGATGTTGATGAGACTGATGAGTGTATATACCAGTGCAGAGGCAGGGCCAGTGTCTTTAGGACTGGTCACTGTGTTGGCTTTGTTGTTGACCTGCAGGGGGTAGTGTAGAGGGGACATGACACATGTACGCACTTTTTGAACTCGCACACCATATTCTCCAGCCATTTCGAAAAGATAAACCCAGCTCCTCTACCCCAAAACATGTCACACCTTACTATTACGTTAATCACACGGACTATACCTTAATTTCATGACTTCATCATGTTTTCATCATGTTAAGCAGTCAGATACACAGCTCAACAAAAACAACCTAGCAAGGTTGCATTCTCATGTTTTGAGATCGCTGACGACCACTGGCATGGATAAGGATTTGCTTTGACTAAACCTGCAGCCCTGCAAAACGACAACAACGAAGATTCCATGAGTTTAATGTGCTGCTCTCAGTGAACTTGTTGCCACGAGTGGATGTGTAAAATCTGGAAACATAACTTTCTATTTCTTTATAGTGATTAGAAATGATCATTAAGCACAGTAGTTAGTAAATCCCAAAGTTTTTTCTGCTTTAAAATGTACACTGTAATCTGGGTTGGACATGATTCTAAGATACAAGTTCTGATTTTCAAGGAAAATCAGAACAGTAAAAAAAAAAAAAAGTCAGCTAAACTGACTGGTATGAAAGTATTACTAAAACAAATTGTGTTGCAATCTAAGAACCTTCTTTATAAATCTGGGATAAAACAAGTTGATTTATTTTCACTTTATTGTATTTAGTATTTATTAATTTATTTCAAACAAAAAAAGCAACAAGTAAGACAAAACAGAAAACTTGCATATATAACTGAGAAAAAAATAATAAGCTTACCAAAACTTATCTCACCCATGCGTCATTAAAGAGAATTTTAAATTTCGCAATCACATTAACAATTAACTAAAATGTTTGATAAAAGTCACTGAAAAAGGTGTACTTCTTTTTTTTAGTTTTTTTTTCTAAGTAATGCACAAGTTTAAATTCCCAAAAAGTTTATTATTATTTTTCCTATTCAAGCTGCTCAGATAAACAAAAACATCAATACAATGTTATACACACGTTAAATGTGGATCTTTAGTCTACTCCAGATATTCCTATTAAGACTTAGAGGAAGATTTTAGATCGGAGTTAAAGATGTGTGAGGGAAAAGAAACACATCTTAAGTGGTAAACTTTAATGATTCTTCAGTGTCATCATTCCACAGACACAACTGCTTGATAACTAATAGTCAATGAAAAGGAAAAGGACAATGGATGACAACTACAGGGTGATAAAAATGACTCAATTCTCTTTAAGCCCTTAGCTCTTTCACGTAAACAGTAGAATTAAAAAAAAAAAAACATGAGTACATGCAGAATTTTCTCATAAACGTCTGGGTGTTGAGGAAATCTATTTTTGTATTTTCTTCAGAATACAGCATACTGGACTTGTGGTTTATTCAACTGGAGAAGCTTTTGACCAACACACAGTTAAAGTGAAACCTGAAGTATCCAATTTTATGTCTGAAGATTTATCTGTCAGGAAACATTTTGGAGGATATTCAGTATTGATATTTAATATTTCCTAAATTATGGAAACATCACATCAAAGGAATAAAAATGATATATACTAATATTTTATTTTATGAATAAAATCTGAATAAAATGCAAAAGAAATGTAGCAAAAAAAAAAAAAGCACATTTTGCTGTGGAAAATGAACTTGAGTAATATCCTAATTGATCTGAGAACTGTTGAACTGGTCAGTAAAAATCAGCGTTCATCACTAATGTTTTCCCAAAGAAGGATGGATTTCAGGATTTCCAATGTAGCACTTATTCCTGCAGATGTATTTGGAAATAAAAATAGTTCCATATAACCTCAAGTTGCCTTTCTGCAGTTTAAAGACAAATTATTTGCAAATTTCCTGGGGATGCCAGTTGATAATCTTCCAACAAAAATACATCCCACCACGTATAAACCTAAGGTTAAACAAATGTTTTTAGAAAGATACACAATGCAAGACATTTAGAGAAATCTGGATGGATTCCAATGAAAAAGAATATTTTCTATTAAAAAATTAAATGTCAGCCATTTGCCAAGTTGCATCATATCCCAGGATAATGACTACCAAACACAGAATCACATCTGTACAAATACAAAATGTCAAAATGGCCAAGTATAAACCTAATTTAAATTGTGTTAGAGACATTAATCGAAAAGTTTATTTTACAAACAGCTAAAATTCCCACATGTAAAAGATCAACCAGGTCATACACAAAATAAAACCTTACATTATTTAATCTAATGTTGTCTGCCCAAACAACTGTAATATAGATTGTATTTAGTATTTCCTCAAACATTACTTCTGCACTTTCTTGTTTTTGTTCATTTATGGTGGTGCATGAAGTGTTTTATGTTGTTCAGCTAAAGCTGTATGCACCAAGAATCACACAATGTAACCAGATTTTTTGTACTTTCCTTTTTGGATACATTATTATTGAAACGAGGTATTTTTATTCCTTTTTGCCAGCTTTAACAGCACACACCTCACAAGGGAATGTTAGTATGTATTCTGAACATTTTCAAAAAGAGGGGAGAATCAACTCTTCATCTGGGAAACAAAACTTTGCTGAAGATTTTTATATATATATATATATATATATTTGGCATGTTTTTAATATTTTCCTGTCTACAATACAGGTATAGTCATAATTTTCTCTTACAATTAGAATGAAGGTGGATTTTGCCCTTAAAGAGAAAAAAAACCTAAGATATCCTGGGGATAAATGTAATACCGTAATAACCTTTAGGTCTAGCTAATAATCCATCACACTACTGTGGTGTGTCTGTCCTGCAATTCTTTAACATATGAGTATGTTAAAGGTCTTTACTTTAAGCCCTTTTAAAGTAAAATGGTCATAGGCCTGACACAAAATACTGTAGCATTTGGAATTTGATCTCCACATCAAGGGCGCCATGATTTTTTAAGAACAAAGAAATCACTGGCGTAAGAGCCAACTTAGAGATTCAAAACATACAATATACAGTATTGTTTATATAGCTATAATGCAGATGTGGCAGCAATGAGCTGATAACAAAATCATTAGATCTCATGCTATGCTATGCACATGCTCTGTATGAAACCATAAAGATTTGGTCATCTCAGAATGCCAAACATTTGAAGTAGTTCCAGCAGCAAACCAGCCCAGCCTATGTCATTTTCAGATTAATTCAGCTCATACTGTAAATTGTTAAACACTTAAACTGTGCACAGACTTTTCAACTGCCAACTTTCACCCTCAGGTGCTCAATAACTAAATATGCAAGAACACAGTAACCAACTGTAAATTTTGCACCCTTTATCCAACTCCAAATTTATTTAAAAAGGACACCAGATGTGATATAGAATATTATATTTCCCAGAATGAGCTTCATTTAATAATGTTTAGACAAAAAAGTGTTTTTAGATTCGTCAGCACACACATTGAGAAGTAGCGTGATGACACTGAAGTGCCAAAACACAGGGACCCAGCTTCAAAGCATAAACAGAGAACTCCAATCTAAAATGAACACCTATTTGAATTTTTAAAAAAAAATACAGACAGAATTATTTGCTGGAGTCTCTTAAGAAACTAATAAAGCTTGCAATGATGTCAGCAAATGTATCACCATGTCTGGTGTGGAATTTCATATTGGGTCTTAAACATAAAAATAAACCGACAAACCACAATAGAAGTCCTATACTTCATGTTATAAGGACAAACACATGCAACATAATAAATTTAGGAGACATACATAGGAGAAAATAAATAGACATTAAAGTGGACTAAACTTAAATACTGTATGGGCTCTACAACCAGCCTTAAAAACAAGCATTTTTTATAGCTGATACTGACTGTCCCATAGTTTTGTAATCAAATGCATAATTAAAACCATAAGGCCCAGGCACAATTCAACATTCCATTCAAAACAATGCAAAGAAAAGGGAAAGAAAAAGGCCGCCGACTTCTTCAACTCACCTTAACGCCGTCTGTTTTTTTGTTGAGCAAACTTTTGGCTGCTGCAATGTGCCAAGAAAGAAAGAAAAGTTCAGAATAAGGATTCATAAACATAGTCCTATGCCTGAGGCCCCACTAACATGCAGCAGGCATATTTAACAATCAGTGCTTAGCTTTGATTTACATGTGCAAATACAAGTGCAAGAACTATAAGGTTATACTACAAATAGTTCTAATACCATTATCACTTATGCAAGGCAGTTATCCTACTAGATATTCATTCATAAGTAAGGGACTGAAGAGAAGGTTGTAGCTGAGTGAATATAGCTCAGGTGAAAAGATGATTTAACATCAGTAAAAGACTTACATTCTTAAAGTGACATAAACATGCACCAGAACCCCAAACGTTTAACACTATAAATGCACCAAGACATTGGCTGGAAATCTGAATTAGACAAATCAGCTTGAAAGGCCCTGGCTAGTGACTGGCTTACAGTAAAGCAAAAAAAAAAAAATCCTGTATTTTTACATTTAGCTACCACATAATATCAAAGGGTAATCAGGTTGCAGCAATACTGAGGAAGTAGAAATATTATAAAGAAAAACTATTGGAAGCAAAACAGTCTGCTCTGGAGAACGAAACTTTTGAGAGAACCAGTCATTTAACTGCTTTGCAATTTTGAGTGCATTCTTTTGTACTTAACTTTTGGGGAAATGTAAAGCAGCTGTTTACAACTGGAGTTCTATCAAATTAACATAGACCCAGACAGAGCTTTAGCAGTTAGCATACTTTAGCAACATTCAACAAAGTTCTGTTTTATTATTTTCAGCTCCTCAACTTCTCTCTGTTAAGGAACATGGAAATTTTAGTAATGCTGTTAGCTATTTGGGGATATCCGGGTTATGGTAAGGGTCCACTTTTTCAAGAGAAAGTAGGGACTTATGTTTTTGGCTAGTTATGCTAATGGTGCTAATTGTTCAAATAATGCTAGACGCTATCAGATAAAATTGTCAACTCCATAATCAAATTTTGTTTGTTGTAAACTATTACTAAAACATTATAAATCAGTACACACTCACTGCAGGAACACTAAAAAATAATTTATTGAAAAATATGAATTATGGCCATTTAAGAGGAATCAAACTAATCAGCAGGTCAGATATTTACAAAACTAAAGATCATAAACTGGCCACAAGTGTCTGACAGGTGGGCTTCTATTTAGTACCATCTCTCTGCTTTAAACATACTTTTGTTTATACTTTGTTTTTAACGATTAGTAACATTTTAAAATTTATGCCATATGCTGTTCTTTGTAAAGTACCTCTTTTTAATTTTTTATGGTGCAATACTGGTTTTGTTAAAAGAAGAAATGCAAAAAAAAAAAAAAGAAAGAAAGAAATTGTCTCCTTGCATGCTTCGCAGGCTGTTAGGACAGAAGGAGAGCCTTAAAATAAAAATAAAAATAAAAAAAATAAAAAATAAAAAAATTGGTTGGATCCAGCCCCACACATTTCCTCATCATCCCAAACATCTTACCTCAAATGGATACCACAATCCAAACACAGAAACGGAAATAAAAATTGAAAAAGGGAGGAAAATTGTGAATATAAAGAGAGACACAAATGTGTTGATGCAATTTACTGTAAAAAGTGGAAAGTGAAAGTGGGCCAACAAAACCCAGAATATTAGTGACAGGTCAAAAGAAATACATGCAAGAGAGAATATGAAAACACAGAAGAGTGACTGAGCAACAGCTGGAGAGATAAAGTGAGATGAATCTGTTTACCACTGGCCAAAAATCATCCCTGCTCCATACAAAAACATATTAAATTCCAACTCCAGCATGCATTGAAGTCAATTAGTCAAATGGAGTGTTTATAGAAACATTCCCATCACGAGTGTAAAAGACCAACTTTCTGTAACAACCAACCAATATGTTTAATGTCCAAGATACATTTCAGAAACCAGTCATAGGGCACCAGGCTGAGAAAAACATACCTGAGAAGTTTCTTGTGACCAGCAAAGTGGTCAATATTGCTCCCTGCAGTTACAGAAGAGGACAGAAGGAGGAAATGGTAATGGTCAAAAAAGAAGATCGGAAGGAAGATTGATTAGGAGGTTTCAGCAAGAAGAGAAATGCTTAGCAGCAGTGCAGCATTAGGGATTTGGACACATGTCATCATTTTGAGGTTACTATGAGATATCTTGGGAGAGACGGGGAGGGGAGTGGGCAGATGAATTACCCAGCATAAATAGAAACATCACCAATTATTTGACTGCAGTTTCACCTTGAGTTTCCTCCTTGCATTAAATTTCTTCAGGCACTCCACCGTCTCCTGCCTGTGCATCATGGAGGCTACAGTGGACCGTTGCTGCAAGGAGGAGGGAAAAAGCATAGAGTTAGAAAAGGCTGCAGACAATAACACAACTGACTCAAGAACTGTATAATTATTCATCTATGTTTTGTTGAAACATACGCAGATCCAGGGGTGTTTGAGGGCCTCTGCAGCGGTGATGCGCTTACTGGGGTTGATAGTTAGCATCTTGTTAATGAGATCTTTGGCCTCGGGAGTTACAGTGTCCCACTCTGGGGATGGAAACTGTTAATAAAAACACAGGAGCCTTCAAAGCTCTTGTATCCAACACAAAAAAAAAAAACTCATATTTTTGACACTTTTGAAACCATGGAAAGATCTAGATGAGATGGAGAACTTGTTTCTTTGACTAAGTCACTTTAAGTGAAGATCTGGTTGCATACGCAAAGTCTTTGCAATGATCTGTTTATATTCAAAAAACACAATGTATATTGTAGTTTTTGAAAAGCAAATTATCAACATTGCCTCAGCCAACTCTTAAGTCCTAATAAATTTTAAAGCTTTGATCTGAATAAGACATTTTGTCTTATTCAGATATTGAGACATTCAGGGATATCTGAATAAGATTCATCCATCTCAGTTCCTGAGTAAACCAAGGATCATTACTGGGCCATCGCACGTCTATTTCTTTAAAGCATCTGTTAGAAATGACAGTAAATTCCACCAACGATGTCATTCCTGTGAGTGGGAAAGATTTGTAATCACAGTTCACAAGAAGTACCACCCACTGTATGAACTACTAATCACAAGCTCAGAGGCAGTCATGGTAAACTAACCCAGTAAAAAAGAAAAACAGAACTTGGAGGAGATCATCAAAAGAAGAAATATGTTGCCAATGTTGCATTTGTCGATGAGTAGTGTTCCTTTGTCACTTTGATCTTATGTGAGTGTTTTTCTCTGAGGAACTTGAAGTGTGTATACATGGAGACAATGAACAATAATTATCTTTCTGTAAATACAACAGAATGAGTAAAAAGGCTATTTTTCATCTGTTAAAGCTGAAGGACCTGGAGAGAACCCTGTATGCGCAGCAAGAAAATTAAGAAAAGCCCTGGTTCTATTTGAACCCAGAACTTCCTTGGAACTGAATTAGCCTGCAGCCTAGCTCAAGATTTAGCAAGTAAAACTAAAAGCTTATGTGGAGTTGATTTGCAGGACATGATTAGTCCTGCAAATCAGTTCACTTGGATAATTGTACCTTTCGGAAAGCTTGGAAAGAAAGGCAAAGTGTGGGAGGGAGCTTGACGATAACCTCTAAGACACTATGATATTTTTAACCTCCCTCCTTGACTAAAGTAACAACAGAGTACATTTTATTTGGTGGATATTTTATCAGAAGACATTTTGAGCTTACAAAATTCTGGATTTTGCCACAGTAGAGCATCATTCTCAGAATACTTTTAGTAGGAACTGTAATGTAGTTTTAATGTGCTGCATTTCTGTAATATTTTCAGGTTTTACTTGCTAACAACAAAAACAGAAATAGGGGAATGGAAATTGTCTGATGGTGAATCTGGCAATGTGTGATATAGGACATGCGACTGCCAAGAACACAAATCTCGTAAACAATTAACAAATCAGACACAAATTGTTTTTGATTACATTATGCATGATACAAAGGCAATTTTTTAAAGACATTTTGTCAATGGAAAACATAGTGTTTATTTGCTTTGAAGTTCTGAATATTGCAGCAAAGTCATTTTAATTTTACCTGTCTGAAACTTTCAAATATTATTATGTTTTACCTTGAAAAAAATGTTTTTGAATCTCGGTTGTGTATATTGAGAGCATCAGTATGTCCAAAGAATGTCTACAAATAATTGGTGTTTATGTTGTATTTTCATGTAAGGCATATATATTTGTGGACACTCACATCATAGGCCCCTGCCTTGATTTGTTGGTAGAGGCGATGTTGATCTTCATCCCAAAAAGGAGGGTAGCCCACAAGCAGGATGTACAAAATCACACCTAAAAGGAGATCAGTTGTAAATACTACTATCTAACTAAATAACTAAATAAATAAATAACTATATAAATAAATAAAGGCAATAGGATGGCTACGGCCATAGGGACCAGTACTGATTCAAAAAATTATACAAATACAATTTACACTGCAACAAAATCTGGAAAAAATATAAAGTCACAACAGAAAGCCACTGGCAATGATTTAGCTAAATCAACTGTGTTCAACATTTAAAAGTGAAAACATCTGAAATTTGTTTACCACAGGCCCACATATCAACTGGTTTCCCATAAGGGTCTTTCCTCAGGACCTCTGGGGATAAGTACCCAGGGGTGCCGGCAAAACCTGCAGAGTTTAAAAGTAGAGAGGGGAAGATGTACAAGGAATGATATATTAAGTGTATTTCTTCTTTGCTTTGGAAAGCATCGTGAGAATGATATGTTTATTCACATTGCGTTGAAAGGGACTGTGATGAAACACATCTGCTGTGGAGAGCTTACTTTGGCTGCTGTGTTGTTTTAGTTGAATACTGAATTGAATATACAGGAGGGTTAGTTTGGTTTGCAAGTGGTCAACAAGTGGTCCACAAGTGGGTTCGGATTTCCCAGAAATCCGAACCCACTTGTGGATGTTTTCTTACACAAGGGACAACAGGCTCTGATTTTAGAATTTCCCAGAGCCCATTTTAAAAGATATGAGTGAATAAGAAATACATATTTCAGGAAATGCTTTTGTTTTGATTAACTTTTGCAAAGAGACTAATTTCACAGTAATTACATAAGATTGGAGGCAAGTTATTTTTTGTAATGGTATAGAATGACAGGAAGCATTAATCACTCAGCTTACTTTGGTTTGATAAAACTAATTTTAACAAAGCTACAGTTACCAACTATTAGCAATTATTAGCTCATGTTCTGCAAATGTCACTGGCTAATAAACCAAATGCCACCTTTCACAACAAAATATCCATATCTTTGTCAGAGTTGTGGTCTGTGGATATTATGCAGCATCACTTTTGCTCCTGATCACAGGAGATAAATAATGTTTGTGAAACCAGTCTCTGACTTTGAGTCTTTGGAGCACAAGTCTAGGATAAATCACAAGATTTGTTTTTGTGACTTATAAAATGAACTCGAGACCAAGTCTTTGTCTCATGTCCACACCTCTATTGTTATATGACACTGAGTTATGTTTCCTATGGACTTAAACCCTTTTCCTGTTTCAGAGTCTGGCTTGTTAGTAACTTGGGGAGTGATTGACAATATAGTTGAATCATTCGTCAACTAAAAGTGGAGAAAGTGATGAATGGATACTCACCAAACCATGCCTGTTGGTCCCCCTGTACCTCGATAGCCAGCCCAAAGTCAGCCAACTTGACCGCCGCCCCCTTCAGCTTACTGGCCAACAGAAGGTTCTCAGGCTGGGGGGGGCGGAGTCAAACAGGTTAGAGGTGAGAGGTCAGACGCTCAGGGATCATGCTGCCCACAGACACAGATCTAAAATCAGATTAGCCAAACCAACACCTAATCAAAGCTATTAGGTCTTAGTGACACTAAACTGCTCTTAAATCAGTGTCTGAGGCAACTCCCTTTCTGTCACACAGATGACAGAGACACAAAACGTGCACAGGACTGACTCTCAAGGTGACCATGGACATTTTGTGTGCTGGGACTATGGACTTGTCTCCTGAGCCTCATGGATTAAGAAAGAGAGGCTTGGTGAAAAACAAGTGTTCTTTCTATAATGCCATAAATATACTGATAAAATCCATGAGTGGGAGCAAAGCCCACAGCAAGGAAAGATAGATACAGGGCAAGGAGTGGGGTAACAAGAGGTGTAAAAACATGACTCAGCCACATATATATAACTACAAACACGTTGGAGACTGGCACAGTTTAGTAGAATCAAAGATTTTTATCAGCCCACAGCACACACACACACACGCACACACACCCACACACACACGCACGCACACAATTTCTCAAAAACACACCCTTGCACACATACAGTGGAGCAGAAAGGTCTTTGCTAACCTAAGGCCAGTGAGACAGTGTGCTCTAATGAATAATACATTTGTTAACATTTACAGGCTCCAAACACAGACAGCCTGCAAAGCTGACGGTTTATGGCAGACATACAGCTCACCGGGCACAGACACACATCAACACACAGATTTACATGACAGTGAAGGAAATCTTGATATTATGAGGCACATATAAGCTTCGCCATTTTAGCAAAGTACATCTTTCCCAAAAAATTCAGCAAATTTAAAATCTTACAAGAGTTAATAATTTTTGAGTTTTCTTTCTGATTGTCATCACTTCCTACTTCTAATTATGCTGATCCTTGATTTCTTCTGTTCCCATCAATACCGTGCAACACAACTGCAAATAATCATTTTAAAAAATCCAACGACAATGCTCAGTTTTCAGAGTATTAGTAAGAAGCTAATTCTTGACCTTGGCATTAGCAAACAAAAATATGACAATTTTTTTTCTTTAAGGAACAAGAGGAATAAATAGTAGCAAATGAAAATGCACAAACTTTCAAATGTAAGCTTGATTGACCCTGACTGGTGATTGGACCACCTGAAACTTAAAAATACAACCACTTTTCAATGAGTGAATCTGGCATGTCTAAGCACTACAGGGTCATTCTTACAACAACACATTTTTGGGAAGACAATGCTTACAAGTGAAGAAGACTCAAAGCTCTTCAGGATAACAGAAGTAAGAAGTAAATGTGTAATCAGATCCTGTGGCTTAGAGCACTTGTTTGAGACTCTTATTTCGAAGTGCAAAAGAATGTTGTGGAGTTGTTACCCTGTTGGATTGACAAGCCTGGCCACCAGGCTTAGCTGAATAACACTTGGTTATAAAATTTTGAGGCAGCCCTCAACATATGTGGAGGTATTTTAGGTACTCAGAACAAAAAAGAGAGGCTATGGCAAGGTATGAACCTTTACTAATTTTGTGCAAAATTCGCAACCTTATGGTTCGAATTTGCTGTCTCAGCTAGACAGATTTGCTTATTTAAAGTTTTTCAATTAGTCTGGATTGCCTTTTATCATCTGAAGTCAAAAGTATAACATAACTAGACTGATTAAAACTGAACCAGATAAATCAAATATCTATTTTACAGCCAGTGCTCTTTGATATTCCCAACATCTGTTATGATATGTTAATAATGATTTGCTTAAGGGATGAATGATATTAGGAAACCTTGCAATATGTGATTATAAAGGTGAATAGTGCTGTAACATGGCTTGCAATGAGTGAACAAAATATTAAAAAGTGTCATTGACTTTCTGCCTCGGATTTATAGCAAGTAGAGTACAAATGATTAGTAGTCCAGCATCCAGCTTCTAAAAAAGTCATTATTTCCACTTGGGCAACAAGGTTTTACTGGACAAGTGACTTCTGGCCAACATCTCCTGTTTTGGTACGGAAACAACCAGGTTGCAATTTCTCAATGACTTGGTCAACTCACCACCTCATTGCCATAAAAAAAAACCTTTAATTGTCAAATATATTACAAGCAACATATTGTGAAACCCCTAATCTACTCAGCTAGGAAGGCTAGGGAAAAAGTATTCTGAATGTTGTTTTTTAAAGTTTATGGCTTATGGTTCTTAAACAGAAACATTAATTGGCTAAAACAACAGCAGCGAGTTTAAAGTCTTAGAAAAACCAACAGATTGCAAATAGAGCCCAAAATGATACATGTCTAGCAAAAATACAGGAGTTTCTAAATCTTGTCCCCTGCTTCATATTGTCTGAGTTTGCAGCAATGCCTTTGGTCATACAAACCTTCAAATCCCTGTGAACAATCCCATTAACATGGCAGTGATGGACACTCTCCAGGATCTGCTGTATGCAGTGGCTGAGGAAAGAGAGATGAAAAGAATTGTGAATGGAAGGATAAACCACGGAGAAGGAAATAGGGAATTACAGGAGGAGGGAAAGTGATGAAAAGGGGAGAGTGAAAAGATAATTTCATAAAACTCCGTTTTTTTCTCATGCAGTTTACCTGACAGAAGACAGGACAACTGACAAGAAGACATTGCACATCACATTCAGTCTATGAAACCACATTATAAGGCCAAAGCCATATGGCCTGTACAGAAAGAAAGCTAAGACAAAACACATGCACACTCTTTCTGTGCATTTCTCTGGGGAGGCCATCTTCCAGCACAAAGCTGGCACTATATGCTAGGTTGGTCATGATTAATACTGCAGGCTTTGTGTCATTAATCATTTGTATAAATAACTCAAAGATACCTCAGAGAGAAGGCAGCTGTACCATACCTCTGAGACGGCCATATGTGAACACACAAATACGGCCTCATACACACACAATATTCCCTACTGTAGCAGGCAAAGATGCATTATGATTGCTATGCTCAGCAGAGTGTGTCTGTTGGAAAGCATGTGTAGGTGTGTGTGGGTGCGGGTGTGTGTGTGTGTGTGTGTGTGTGTGTGTGTGTGTGTGTGTTTGTGTGCGCGTTGGGGGGACGTGGGTGCTACCTGGCATCAGCTTCACTGTAGTACTCCCTGGCTACGATGTCCTCAAACAGCTCTCCGCCTGTCACCCTGCAGGGACACAATGACAACATGAGTTTGTCGTGATCTCGTCCTTCTCGTTACAAACCGACGGAGAGCGTTTACTTGTCCCTTATTTGTACTTATTTGGCACGCATAGTACTTGTAGCTAAAGTTAAACACGAGCAGGCAGCACAGTTTCTCAGAAGCAGTAAGAGGAGATTAAAAGTGTCCCAATTGATTAAAGTCTCATATGTATAAAGTAAATGTATTGGCTTTTTGCTAAAGTTACCAGCAGCAGTTCATTGTTGCTGTGAGACTGAAACAACCACCAAAGGAAGCCCAGATGCTGCAGCCTGATTTATCATGTTTCTTGTATTTATTTAAGCTAAAGTTTGCTGCTTAGATATTCAAGTCAGCTTCTTTTTTTTGTTTATTAATAACATGGTATTATAACGTGACAACTGGACATAAAATAGATAAGTGAAAACGAGAATCTCTCTGCAATTTCTCAACTTAGCATGGGCAAACCTTTGAGCTTTTATCCTCTGAATATCCTGCACTTTCAAATACCCATTAGGATGTTGGATACAAATACTTATGCAAGTCCACTCTAATACTTAGAGAAGTATTAGAAATATCGTGATATTTACACTTTACACTTTTAAAGTCCATATCACTCATCTCTACATGCACCTTGTAGCCCTATCCTCTGGTTTTTCTAAATTAAAAAAACAATACTGCAAATTAGTGAGAAAATTAGAGTTACAATAAAAACCAATCATAGCAAGTAATTTTCAAGTGGTATTATCAAACAAAATGGCCATACCTAATATTCAGTTTATTCTGCCTCTCACCAACCTATCATAAAAGCATCTGTGGAATCCAGTATTGCCCTCCAGTTAGACTCTTCTGGAATAAAATTACTGATAAACTCTCCTTTGTATCTAACTGCCAGATTCCACTCTTTCCATTGTGCTCTGTTAGATAATTCCCTCATTTTCCCCAGCAACAGCATCAAATGACCTCTAATGTTCTAACTCTCATCACAAGCAAAATTGTTCTTGACAAAAATTAAATAAATAAAAACGTCTTGTTGTGAAAAAAATGATCATAATCAGCATAAGCTTTCTTCAATAAACACTTAGACGGAATTAAGGTTGTTCTTTGCAACCTCTGTGTGTTTTGTGAAAGCTCCAAAAGGTGAGGTTTAAGTGAAAATAACACTGGACAACACAATAAAAACAAGTCTATTTGTTTCAGATGGAATTTGGTATTAGTTTAAATGTACATTTACTTCTAAAGCATGGCTTTTTCAAAACACTTTTCAAATGAACTCCCCTATTCAAGAATGTCTGATTTTTGGATAAAATATACAGAAAATATCCCAGGATGGAAAAAGTTTCCAAAACCTTAACGTGGTTATCAAAGAGCAAACCATATCAAACCATTATAGTAAAAAATAAAGTCTTAAAATATGCAATTACTGCAGAGCCAAGTTTGTCAAGTTTATTCTATGAAAATTTTTGTGTCATTTGGCAGAAACCGATTTGTTTAGTCTCATGATGTTTAGAAATAACGGAATCTCTAACATCATCTCTGATGTATTGTTTAATCTCATTCAAGCAACGAAAGGTGCAAAATGGGATTGCGCTGGAGAGTGGGTGAAAAGATAGGCAGGAGGAGTTCATTACTCACAGATCAAACACCAGATAGTGGAAACCCTCTTCTGATATGCTGTCATGGAGTCTTACTGTGGAGGAGATTTCACAAAAACATAGTCAGCTCACGAGGGAAATCAAACAGTGATAAAGGAAGAAAAGCACCAATTCCAGTGTCAAATATGGAGCTGTTTGGGAAAAGGACTTTTCTAAATTTAGGAAGAGTTTTCAGTTAAAGCTGCAGTAGGTAACCTTTTTGTAAATAAGGTTTTTTATACATTTGTTAAAATTGTCATCGTCCTGACCGTAAAATGATCCGAAAACAGGGTGTGAGACTATTTGGGAGGTGCTCTGTGCTTATGTTGGACAAGTTTAATGCCACACGGAGGGTGTCGCGTGAAGCAAGGAAGAAGGTGTAAGTAGTGCCTACATGAGCTTGATTGACAACTTTAGCCCCTTCTCCTGGCTGTGACTGGTTGTATTTTTGCAGTAAGCTATAGAGCCACTGTGAAGAGGCAGAGGAGTTCAGATTATCTGTCTCATATACCACGAGAACATATTTTTAACAAATACGTATTTATAAGCTAACTACTGCAGCTGTAAACTGTTTTAAACTATCTGCTAACCTATTTTAAATTCTCTGCTATGGTAAGTTGCACATGCCTCAATAAAATGATAATTTCTAAATTATCAGAAATATTGAGCTCAATGTGATAATAAAGAAACAAAGCATAAGAAGAGAGACACAGGTTCCATCATTGGTGTAGTAAGGACTGAAGAGTCCAAGTGGTTTTCAGTTGGAGGTTCCTTAAATCTCCAGCTTAAGGAGCTGTGCCTGTTTTGTCCTAAACAGGCACAATATCATTATGTACTCAAACACAGAGACCAATTCACCCACACAAATTCACTCTCCACTTTTATTTTAAACAAACTGTCTCATAGCTGTGCCTCGAAGATGAATAGCCATTGCAGATATCACAAGAGACCAGGGGACAAAACGGGTGTGTCCTGGTATATTTTAGCACTCACCGATATTCGGGTGCTTTAGTAAACGACAAATTCTTGCCTCTCTCTCCAGCTTTTGATGATCTAAAAGAAAAGTAGAGGAGACACAAACACACAGACATTAACAGTATTTATCATGCTTCATGATGATTGGCTGCAAAAATGATCCAACATGAAGCTGGCTCCAGCTCATGTTTGCCTCAGTGGAGGACACAGGACAGTGTTAATGTCACTGTCAGCGTGTTTATGTTGAGTCCGTCTGCGCGTGCTGGCTTTACATCAGCCTGCTCTTTTGCTTACCAGAACTGAGAGGCTTGACAGAAATAATGTGACCTGATATGTGCTTGGTTCCATGCCACACAGAGCAACATAACAGTGTGCTGTGCCAGGGGCACAGTAAGCTCGAAATGACTTCTGGTGTGTAAGTTGACAAATAGCTGAGAAAAAAACGAAATATAACCGAAATGACATGTAATGTAAGCAAGTCGAAGTTGTTTTTAAGCAAATGAAATGGAAAGACATTTCTGGACATTTTGATCAGTATTATGAAATCTTCAGATTCACTTTTTGTTCTTGTGATTTATATATATAGCTTTTTTTTAAAAATCTGTTTTATGAAAGTTAAAAGTGTACATTCAGAAATTGTACCCAGCATAATGGGTGGCTATTTGACTTATCATTACCTTTTTATAATTGAATACAATTCTGACCATTCTCTTTTGATCTCCCTTGTTAACAAGACATTTTTTCGACAATGAAAACATTTATTTAAGAAAGGGAAGTTATGCAGTAACATGCAATAACTTCCCTTTCTTCCCTCATACTCATGTGTAATTTGAACTTCAGCAAGTTATCAATAGTTTTAAAAATGTATTGAGTTCTCCCTATCTGCAAGACTTGACCAGATGTGCCTACTAAAGTGTTTAATGAATATATACTCTATATGTGCCAATACATCATCCAAAACTTTGCACTGGAGCTGTGGAGTAATTAAAGACTGGAGACAACAAGGGTGAAGATGAAGAGGGGAAAAAAAACAGGAATAGCACATATAAGTAGATAAAAATATAATTGAAGGTTTTTCAATTATTTATTTAAATATTAAAGATTAGAATAGGATAGAAATTCTGTGCAACCTAGTAAAATTACTACTACCCCAGTAATATGCATTTGGGTATCCATGCAACATTAAATCCATCCTATTCAGCCTTTATGCCAACCCACAAACCATTTTCACACAGCACCACTAGTTTTGTACACTGCACATTTCTCTTTAATTTCCTACAAGAGTAATTGGTGAAACCTATTTTCTAAAATAAGTTTCTAAAATAATTAGTCCTAAACAGTAAACATTACATGTTGTTCGTAGCACGTGTCAAAGAAAACTTTTGAAAGGTTAACACATTATGAAATGCCAAGAGGAAAACACTAAAAAGTACAGAGGTGACTGTGTGGCTGCCTGGATGCAGCACAGCCCCAAACAAGATATGGCAACCCAAGCAGGCTCGCACATCTCTCTGCAGGGTGATTACACTGATTTCATCTGACTTTATGAACATAGAGCGACACACAAATGTGTCTGTCAGAGAATACCCCAGTCTACTGACTGGACTGTGAGTCAGAACAGCAGTTGTCATAATGAGTAACATGCTGTGATTTTAGAAGTGACCCATTTCAACTTTCCCCCAGGAAACAAAAACCAAAGAAAGAAAAATATAGTAGCAGGTGAACACATCCATAATCCTAACATGTAAGACGAGTAGGAAGCTTTTTTTTCCTGTTCAACATATTCAAATCTGAAGCAGAAGAGGAGATAGTGGTTTGTTTTTGCATTCCTTACCAGGAGTGAACAATTGTGTTGACACACAGAGAAAGCACCAAAAGCACAAAAATATTATTTTAGAAATATTCTTTTCATCTCTATTTAAAAACATATAAACCACAAAAAATGTTAACCCAGTCCACCTAAAAACTGTTGTTTCAGACCACAGTGGTTACATGAAATAGGGGTTAAAATGGAAACATTACCAGTTTTGCTTTCTTGATGTTGGCTCTACAAGATTAGTGATCAGTATAACACTAAACACTGCAGTATAACACTGCAATAGACGTTCTGGTAGAACATTAAAGCCTGTTAATGTATTACCTGAAATGGAGGTCTCTCCTGACTTCTTAATTCGATACAAATCCAAATTAGTGGGTTTTGAAAACTGAGGCGAGCAACTGCTGACACCCAAGAGAGACCAAGGTCAAAGCAGACCTCTGCCATCATAAAACATCTAAAATCTTAAAGGCATTAGTCATTTATCCTATTTTATGATCCATTAAACCACCATCACATTGTAAATATTACTCTGACAAACAATTTCCATGTTTTGCTTTCCAATGCACATTTCAAACAGGGAGGTTGCTGGTGACGCACTGCCTCCTACCTCCATTTACTGGGTAACCAACCAATGGCTTCAGTCCTAATGTTGACCAAATGCAAACAAGATGAGGCTTAATAGGTTCATAAAATACAGTTTCCATAAACCACAAAGACATTCTAGAATATTGAGTTTTTTCATGAAGGTAAAAATTCACCATTTTCTAGTCTCCTTTTGGACTAGCAATTACCTTTATGTTCCAGGGAAACTAATTTGGATTTATACCTAAGTAAACAATTCTAACTGCTTTCACTGCTTTTAACACAACCTCACTCAACTATCCTAAACTACATAATGCCTTAGAAAAGTCATCTTGTGTAAGGAAGCATAATACATCTATTCTGTGAAGGCTTGCCCTCACTCCTGCACATAGAGCCTAATACAGCTACTTTGTGGTGCTGCAGATTTTCCATATTGCCTGTGAGGACATGTCCATTTAAATAATATTTCACTGTACTGCTAAATGTCGACAAAAACAGAAGAGCAAAGCGCCGCAGACAGAGCCTGAAACAAGGACAGCTCAGTTGACGGTGTTTTATTAACATGACCCTCAGAGCAAGGTCACTAATTGCTCTCGCAGTCTCACTATGTTACTGAAAAGTATTATTTAGCGTCTCTCCTATTCTATCCGTCTCCACCCTATTTTCGCCTGTAAATTTCTAAAGATCAGCTGGATTGACCCCAACTTCAGGTTTTCTTACATGAGTAACAGTTATTTTCTCTGTTACGTGAAGATTTGTGCCTTTGGTTATTTTTATGTGCTGTAATGATTTTAAGCTGTCTTTGGTTGCAAGAATATAAGACAAACGACAAACAATTTTGTATCAAAAGCTGGTATTGGTTATTTGGTATTTGTATTTGTTGGTCTGAGGCACTTTGTGGAAAACACATTTCACACATTGAGGATTTATCAGGCATTTCAGGGTTTTTTTTCTCTAACTTGCAGCATTAACACACATGGCATTTGCTGCTGTGCTCACCAACAAACTGCAAACTGCAAACGGCTGTCACATGAAAGCCACACTCCTCCTCAGCATTTTCCAACCTTTACTTTCACTCTGCTTTCCCTGCTCTCTCTCCCTCTCTCTCCTTTCTCCACAGGTAGTACACCTCCTAGCTGGCTGGACATCTGTTGTCTAGCAACTCCTGCACCAATCAGAGCGTCAGGCCTCTCGTTCTCCTCTGCAGTGGAACCAGCCTTGCATGCAAATGGCAGACATCCCGAGAGTTTTCGTGCAACTATAAAACTCTAAAGAACATCGGGCAGAAAAATAGTTCTATAGGTGTCATCATCATACAAGCTTTTAGTTTGAATTCATCTGTTTTTGAAATGAGATCAATTACTCAAACTGTCACAAATAATGCAAAAAAATGTTCAGCTCAATTCTGAAGGCTTAAGAAGTTGCTATGTGAGAAAGAAGTGCTAGTCTGTCCATCCGGTCTGTTGTTAAAGCTGTTTATCGATGCAACTTGCCTTTTCATTGAGAAGGTCCTTATTCAAAAAACAACAAAGCAGAATTGGGTAACTTGGATTAGAGTGTATGAATGCATGTGAAGATTTTTGGCTGACCCAACATTTTCTTTTATACTTTACTCTAGTAAATCCCCTTTAATATAAACATTGCTACTGTAAGCAAGTCTGAAATCTGCTTGACCCTGAAACCGCCTAAACTTGATAATGTGTTGTAAGTCAATGACAAAAAAGCTTTAAAATATTTAGGTGTCAGTGCAAATGTGTAAGCTTGATCCTCAATGCGGCAGAGGCTTTGAAAGGCACTTTGCTTACGTTTGTTAAAATTGACAGCTGGCTTTATAATTGCAGTGCCTTGCAAAAGTAGAAAACATTTGTTTTACTTTTAATATTTTTACGGGTTTTTTTTATGTTGTAACTGCAAACTTTAATGTACTTTACTGGGGCTTTTTTTAATGTTAAACCCAAGAAGCCCTTTGTGGAGTCAATAATTAAACAGTCATTGATGGAAAGTTACAATAAATCCTGTGTCAGTTTTCCATAAGACACGCGGGGAAACAGCAAGCATTTGGAAGAAAGTGCTCTGGCCAAATGAGACTAAAACTAAGCTGTTTGTCCTGCATGCAAAAGCTGTCAAAAGCTGACATCATAAAAAAACTGAACACAACATACCCACCGTGTTAGATGGTTGTGGCCATATCATGTAAGATTGATGAAGCTAAATGTATAGTAGTCCTATAAAACCCTTACTTGTGACTGAGCTTGATAGCTGGAAGAGATGAACCCTAAAAGACCTGCAGCTGTAAATGCACCAATCAGGGCTTCTAAATTGCTTTTTACAAAATACACACTCCTGCATCTGAATACAGATGCAGGTCAAACTTTTTTCAGATGTTTTATTTGTTAGATATTTTGGAAACCATGCACTGTCATGTGTTCTTCCATTACATAAAATCCCAGTGAAATGCACAGAAGTATGAGGCTGTAGTATGAAAAGATGTGAACGATTCAAGGGTCATGAATACTTTTCAAGGCACTACATAAGGCACAGATGTTGATCTAATCCACTCAGCTGCAATCACTTGGTAAGACTTTGAAACTTCAGTCTCATTAAGCCTGACTCAATTTCTGTGTATTTATATTTTTAGTTTGCAGTAGGAATGGCTACTTACTGCTTTTCACTTCAATATGAAATAATGTGATTTATAATACTCAAGTATTATAACAAAGAAAATATTTTTGGAGAGTTCTGTGTCATATTCACTGCAATCCTCTGAAAGAAAATTGTATCATCTTGTTCTCAGGAATACATTTTTGTGTTTTGTTTTTGAGAAATACATTTTCTTAAAGTCATCAAACTGTGGCACTCACAGTGAATTATTTACTAAGAGAATTGAAAAGGAGTCATTTGAGTCTTTGCAAACTTTGCATACTTCCTCCCTGACACAAAACAGATATTTGAGGACTCCAAAAGCAAAACTTTAAATACTTTTCAACATCATGAAGAAGGCTCATTTCTATCAACTCATTTAGTCAGTCATGATGATGTGGAGGCAAAGGCCATAATGCTTATGGCAAACAGAAAAAGAAAAGTAGTAACCAAATTTTAAAGAGGGAAGTAAAGTAAGTGAAAATGGAAAAAATATTTTAAAAAGGGAGTTTCCCCTCATGAACTGTCACTCTTAGTTCCCAAGCAGCGATCAATGATTTTCACTCAAACTGCACTTTACTAATTATTTGAAGAATGAGAACAGCAAGTCCATGTCATGACATGTGCAGTGCCCATTCAGTCTAATCTGTTCTGACTAGACAGAGTCATTACCTTCTATACCTGGGTTATCTAGGTTCTCACAGGTAGCCTGGGAACCAACACTTCTGACTCAGCATTAGGCCATTAATAAAGATCTTTAAAACCTTAAAAATGGAGGTGCTTTCCATTCTTATTTAAACCCTTAAAAATGGAGGAGCTTTCCATTCTTATTTAAACCCTTCCTAAGTTACAGGGTGGAAAGACACCAAGCCTCATGATTGTAATTGTTGCTGCAAAAGCAGGTTAATATTTTTCCCTAGATTATACAAAGTACAAAAAAAAAATCATTCTCTAAACTTTCACTAACATAAAGTAACATTTTTCTCTTTTTATAATGGACATAGTGAAAGTGTCCATAATAAATAATCTCCTCTGTATACACTGGGAACATTTCTTTGAACCTGCAACTTTTCCCTTTGTTTATTCTGAAAGAGCAGAGGCGTTTGGTCATGCCAGTGCCATGTTCCACATATCACAACTGATTTGTGAAATTCTTCTCCATCTTATTCAATGGAACAGCATTTAAAAAAGCATCTAAAATAAATGGACACTGCTGCACTGAGTTCTTTCCCTTTTATCCACATGATGGCACAGTTGTCGACATATTAACACTGTTATCTGACACAAGAAGGTCCTCGGCTTAAATTCTGCCTGGGATGGAGGGCTTCTGTGTTGAGGTGTTCCACTTCCTCCCACCATCCAAAAAATTAAAGTTAGGCTAGTTTGAGATTTTTAATTTTTCTGAAGTATTAGACCAAGCAAATGTGTTTATTATCTTACTTTCTTTGGATATATATAAAAAATATCCATACAAATCTCCAAATATAGTCTTTGGAGTTCACTAACTAACTCCAAAGTGTTGCAATGACAGTGTTTCAAAAATGACCCCCCCACCTCAAAACAATCATTGCACCATCATATGCATCATGAGACAATTTGAGAATTTCCCATGCAGACCCAAACAGTTGGCATCTTCCTCTTTTGGTTCCCTGAAGGCTCACATGTGCAACTGTTGTAGAGGAGTGTATTATACTGAAGAGTTCAATTTCACATCCTACATATCCAATAATGCCAAATTAGGGAACAGAAAGAGATGGCTTAAACATAAAAAGTGAATGGAAAAATAAAGAAATAAAAAAGCAGAGCAGATCAGTGACACATCATTTAGAATATGAGAAAATAGAGGTTTCATAACAGATAAGTGTAGCAGATACTGATATACCACTATGACAATGGACTCACTGATCAGCAATGATAGAAGGGGAAGACTAATAAAGTAACCACATGTTACGGCCATGTATGCTGGATCTCACACAGGAAAAATGTTAATGCGGGAGCAACCCAGGGCAGAGGGGTAAAATACGGTTGTTTCCCAGTCAAAACGGGAGACTTGACAGGTATGAAACATCTGTCCATAGGGTAATGAAACTAAACTATAGATCACAAAAACAGTCCCATTTTACTTTAGATACATGCAACTACTGAAGTCACAAGCTAATCTTCTGACATTTAGAGGCATAGCTGTAAACAGTGCAACAAACAATACGACTTTTTAAGTCACTTGACTGACTTTCTGCTATCATAATCAAAAAAACAGCCAGTTTTTATAGAAACACCTCCAGGACTACGATGGAAACCAAACAGTTCCGAGTTAAATTTCAAGATTTGACAGTTTTTGATACTTTGGATTGCTGATCTACATGAGTTTACTTTGGATGCTTTCTTGGTGTGACATTTCAAACAGGCTATAAACACTCTCTGGGTTGGCCTCAGTCAAAGTACACTTTTAAACAATAAACAATAAATCATATCCTTAGTCTTAACTGTTACACTAAGGCAAATCCCAGCCACGTGTAGCACAGCAGGTTAACAGAAATGCTGTCCTCTAAATTAATTAAGAGTTTTAATTAAAAAGATTAAGTAAGGCAAATGTAACATCCTTAGTGGGCAGCAGCGGAGCAATCTTCCTCCACACGATTATATTCTTCAGCTTACAGAACACAGGGGCCTAATAAAACCATTCAAAAAGCAGAGACACCGTCACCCTTGGCTGGTTACCAACAGAGGAAGAGTTATAAAACCAATAACTCCCAAGCTTCCCACCCCACCACCCGAAGGAGAAACAAAGGCAGCTGGTGTCAAAGATAAAACTGCTCCAAGTGTATGCCTGGGAATACATCATGGGAATGTTTTGTTATCGTGTTCAAGTTTAAAGCAGACACAGTCAAATATGTGAAATAATTTTAATCTGAAGTGGATAGTTTGAAGACATCCCGACAAAATGAAAAACAAGTAGGCACACAAACACTTCTGTAATTAAATATAGAGATTTGCATGCATAAATCAGGCTATCCTGTGCCTTGTTAATATTTATGAGCCCAACATTGAGCTAACTGCTGTATGCTGCAGGTGAGAAGCATCTGCAGCACAGAGGTAATAATACAATCATTAGAGTATTACAGGTTCACTTTGAGAATATTGTCTTTTAATGTTACAAAATTGACAAAAAAAAAAAATTAAACAAGGAAAAACTGAAAGGATAAATGCTGAAGCTCCTGCATACAGATTCCCTACCTTAGTCAAGGTTCAAGTCAGACCACAATGATAATTAAAATAAACCATTTATCTGAAGTGTAAGTTCAAAGAAAAAACATATAAACTTGTATTATAATTGTAATTTATATTATTTTGAAAATATTTTCAAAGTACTGGAGAGTTTTATATTATCTTAACAGAACTTTGCAGTTTAATACATGTAACACATGCATGTTGACATTTAAAATTTGTTGATAAGGTTAGTCAAGATGCACTTTATACATTTTTTTATGTTAGTTCATATTAGTTTCAATCTTATTTCTGGTCGGAGTGAAATTTCTATAAAAGTGCACGTGTCATTCTGACATTATTCCAGTTCTGGGGACTGATATTAAACATTAAACCCCATCTAAATAGCAAATTTTGTCAGCTTAAGGTCTTTTTTAGAGATGTTACAAGATGTGAAGTGTTCATATAGCAGTTTGCTTTTCCTAAAGTTAATAGATAATTTGTTTATATTTCCACTGTACCCAAGAAACTGCTTCAAATTTTACCTGCTACAGAAAAAGTTTGCATCATCTGCAAAAAAAATAAACAAAAATAAGTTTTAAATATTTTTACAGAATAGAAGCAATAATGGGCCAATCAGCAGACCCTGTGGCATAATCATTATTATTTACAGGCAGTTATCCATATCTACAATCCAACTGACAATGCAGAAATTCATGACAAAACATCTGGTTATAGATGTAATCATCTATGTCAAAAACGTTTTGAACATTTGTTTAAAAACATCCAGCTATATATAGGCTGTGCTCACGTAGGAGGCGATGCTGAAAATAATCTCCCATCTTCTGAATGTAAATGTAGTAGATCTGAGAGGTATAATATATCTAACTCCAACTTGTGGTTGTGTGTCATTAGAGAAAAATAATATTAAAAAAAAAAAATGCCTAATGACTTTTATGTAAAAATGTTTGTAACATTATGGCAGCAGGATTCCAAAATATTTTGAGTGCTTTAAGTTGCCATCCATTATGTGCTTTTATTGTGCTTCACCTTTTTGTCATATTAATTGCCATTACCACCTCCAAGATCAAGGAAACTTTTTGCCACTTGATATGCAACCTCCTTGTAACATTATCTCCTTGACTCTTTGGAAACATATACTATCCTGCATTCTGCATTGGAGGTTTGGTCAATAGAAGATCAGTGCAATGCTAAGCACAAAGCTGTAGAAGTCTATTTTAGTCAATATGTCTAAGGCTATGTTTTGTTGTAGCCTAATTCCAGAGAAAGTAAAAAAAAAAAAAAGAGACATTCATACAGGCAGAATGATCTCCACCGGCTACCTGAACAACTCACCCAACTGAAAGCTGTAACAAACATGACAGCAAAAAGATATAATATTCTCTTACCACTAAATTTTAGCAGTTGTTAATTCTGTATTATTATAATACAGAATTATTTTTTCTTTTGCTGGATTAAATAAAAAGCAGTTAACTCAGTTAATCCCTGTTTATTAAGGGGGGTCTACACGTGTGTCAAAACATGACAACATGGTATTTTTATCAGAGGTTATCATGCCTTAAGAATTTTATGCCAAGACGAAAATTATCTTTTAAATGAGCATCACATTAGAATAATTATTTTTATTAATGGCACTGTAAGAACATTACACAGTGGCAGAATAACAGAATAGTTTATTTTTTGTTGAGGTCTTTTATAAAATCCACATACAGCAGCATTTAAAGAACAGATTAATTGCCATGGGGCCAGACAAGGAGAAAAACTAGAGGGAGGACAAACAGCATACAAAGAGACATTGGGAGCACATGGTCTATAATTAAAAAAGCTGTTCTTGAAGTCTATTAGGCTTATTTGTCATGGTGTAGGTTCTTTCCTTACAAAGTGAGTTACTGAAAGGCAATTTTAAAAGCAACAGCTGCAATTTTCATTTCTAGCTTATAGTTACAGGACTTTATTTTACTAAAGATAAAATTATCCTTTGAAATCAGGCTTAATTCTCCGGCTGAGTCTGTCCCCTAAAATCTGGGCTCTCAATATTATTAAGACTTGAGATTTAGGTTTGTAATTTATGTTGGTTAACAACAATAGATTTGGTATACCTACCACTGAAGACACAAGATTATCTTCAGCCACAGCAACAAATAATGCAAAAATTAATTTGTAACCAAGACAATTCAATTGACTGACTTTTCGCTATCTAACTCAATATCACTAAGGTGGATACCAAAATTGCTTATGCATTAAATTTACAGGTGCACCAGAAACATGCAAATAGTTTCTGATTTGAGACAGTTGTATGTTAAAAAAAAAAAAAAAAAAGTGATTAATTGCATTAAAATTGTTACATTCTGTGTAATTACTAAATAAAAATTAACATGTTCAAATACAGCCCCTAAATGAAAGCAATTAGATGATATGCTATAAATTTTACATATTAATATAACGGTACAGTGAGACCATAATTTAAGCAAAAGTATACAGTGAGATCTCATTGCAGCCCACGCCTAGTGTTATTACTTTATCATTAGTATGTACCTCAACATCTCAAGCTGGCTACAGGAAATGTCTAAACATCAAATATCCATATCCAAATTTCAAACCTGAATTCTTCTGTCCAAAAAACTTCATCTAATCTAAATATTAAATATTTGGTATTTTGCACGACTATAAATGTTTACAGGTTAAGAAGCAATTGAAGTGATAAATTGTCAACAAATTGCACGCAATACACATTGGATACAATTTGCTGGTAACTGACATATTGTATATTTATACAGATTTAAAGATTGTGCAGAGGCACATTTCCCAATGAAAGGCTTTAACTGAAACCAAAAGCCGTGGCGTCGTTCAAAAGATGGAATACTTTCAAAGCCATGCGCACGCACATGTGTGTGTCAGATAGAGACAGACAGCATGAGAGCACGACCAGCATTTATTTTTAGCCTTCAAGTACCCAGTGAGTCATGTGATTCCCCTACCCTCCTGTTTCTCCAATCTCCATCTCGTTCCATCCCCAACGTTCATATCCTCATGTCTCTGCAATCTCTCATTTTACCTCTCAACAAAGCAAGGTGAATCAGACCAACAGTCACTTAATACAAATTTTAAAAATAAAAATGAGGAGAAAAAAAAATCTGTTGCTACCAAAAGTCTATTCTAACTGAGGGTAGGTTTGAAAAGAAAGATGAACATGAAAAGGAGGAACGTCTAAGACAAATTCAAAAATAATTTTGTTTTAATAAAATCCAGGGATTTTTCAAATGCTGTGTCCAAACAAACAAGGTTATGCCCCGTTTCTGTTATTGTGCAATGTAATAACTACAAAAATGAAATGAACAAGCTTTGTCTTTTATATATTCAAGACACTTAAAAACAGATGAGGGTTTACAGGCATGCACAAGCAACAGCACGGCAGCACACACCCACACATGCACAGCACACCACCAGCAAATATAAAGTGACAAGAGATGGCAAGCAGAGAAGCAGTGACAGGACACCGACACAAGCATGAAGGGAGAGTACAAATCAACTGCTGTGGGAGAGCGTCTCAATGCATGAACACAAAAACTCAAGTACTGACTTGCCATCTTTTCTCTTATTATCTCCCTTTTTCACTGCTTCCTATCATTTTCTTCCCCTCTTGCCATATCCTCTTGCCCCCTCTTGTTCTCTGACTCATCTACTGCTTCTAATGAAATGCTGCGCAATCAGGATCGTAGATTGCAAGAGAGTGTCCGGCCCCAGCAGGACCACCGCACATACGTGCCCACACGACAGGAAATGCACACAGAGCTTTGATCTGCCCACATTCCAGCCATCAGTCCTATCTTAAACCTCTGTCAATTCCAGATACTGACACACACGCCTGCAACTGCATATGGGTTGGTAATGGGGGGTTGGGGTATTGGCTTATGATCCTGCCAAAGAGACTGGAATCAGAGTTGCAATTCTGGAGCTTATCATGTAAAGCGGCTAAGACTGTATCTGACGCACCAGCATGTCCTGTATGTAAACCTTGAAATATATACACACAAGCAGACGGTGTGTGTTTTTAGAGGCAGACCCACATGCACAAGGAGTGAGATTATTCTTCACAGTATTTTTGGAAAATCTGTCTATGGAAGTGGTGAGACACCGATCCGTCTGCCGAGGTGTCCGTTACCAACTGAGCAAGCAAGGGTCAACACGGGTAGAACAGAGAAATAGCGAGAGGAGTCTTCACACAAAAAACAGGACAGCAGAGCAGTAAGAGAGAAGACATGATGGAAGAGAGGAAAAATGCTACACAACGAATACAAAAACGTACAATTATCATAAACTGCATCAAAGTAAAAAAAAAAAAGTATGGTCTTTAAGAGAACGTGTGTTTACTGGCATAGCAATAGTGCCCCATATACGGCGGCCTTAGGCCTCGACGCAGCCATCAAGGGTTCCAGTCCCGGCCTGTTGACCTTTGCCACATGTCTGCCCCCTCTCGCAAAAACAGCTTTCCTGTCTCACCACTAACAAATAAAGTCCACTAGAAAAGGAAACAACCTTAAAAATAAAAAAGAAGATAATGTGTTTATAGAATATTAACAGAGCACAACCAACACATAATGCAAAAAAGTTCAAAACTATTGGTTTCAATCTCTTCTCCAATTTGTAAAAATCTTGAAATAATGGTGGTCCCCACATACCACTTGTTAACCCACCGTCTGCACCGTCTGCCCTACCAAACAGACGGTGCTTTAAGAAGGTAGGCTTCTTAAAGCCTACCTTTATTGTTATTATTGATATTTTCTGGTTTTTGATAAGTAATTGAAGTTGTTTTATTACTCAGCAAGATACTGGATTTCATTTGTTAAATCAGCAAAAGGATACATGGTCTGTACCTTTTGGTATAAACAACATGGAAGCATAAATTCAGACTACTGCTGGTGGTCTAACATGATGAGGCCATCTCCATTCCTTTGGGATTACAGTGTACTCATCTTCAGATCCTTCCAGCAGGATAATGCACAATGCAACACAGCTCAAATCATGTTTAATGACAACTCTCTACCAACTATGTATAAAATTTTCATGAAGAATGTGCAGCTGCTATAATTTAAAATGAATTAAGGCACCTGAGAAGCGTTTCGGACACATCTGTGCAATGAAGAACTAAGGCAATACTGAAGGCAAAAAAAAAACAGGCCAACCCAGTATTAGCATGGTATGCCAATCAACGTGAGAATTCAGTTAACATAAATACTTGAATTATTCCAGTTATTTATTTTTGAAAATGATCTTTAGTGACCCTATGTTTTTGACTGAACAAGTATAAGGTCATTTCCATAGTTAGTAATAAAATGCAATGCAAGAGTTGTAAAAATTCACCTTACATATGGATTGCGTACAGCTATTTAAAAAGTTAACTTTAAAATCATGCTGCTGCATTGACAAAACCACAAGTCTAATATTCATCACAAAAAATAAAAAGAGAATAACGAACATACAAATCTTATAAAAAGAGTGAAAAAACGTAATACCCAAATAAGAGAATCAGCTAAATTTGACCACAAAACCAATATTTACCTTTCATAAATGTTTTCAGCAGAACTATACTTCTAAATGTACAGCAATGCTTTTGACACTTTTACGATGTAAGTCAACCAGGTTTACAATTAACCAAAATCCTGTTGAGGCCTCAAGTTGTTGCGGTTTACCTAAAGAGTGGGCTCCATATGCGAACATTAATGGCAAAGAGCATAAATGAAACAACTCCTTAGAGTTTTTGTATTTTCTTGCACTGTTTGTTTTTCCTTTTTTGATATCCCCTAGAGCAGGTTTTCTCAATTCCGGTCTTCAGAGACCACTTCCTTGTATGTTTTATGTGATTTTCTTCTGCCACACGCCTGACTTGAATAGATGAATGATTTACAAGCTTCTGCAGAACTTGATGGCATGCAGAGGAGGTCATGCAACCATTTGAATCAAGTGTTCTGAAACAGACACATCTAAAATATGCAGGGCCCTAGTCCCTGGGGATTGGAATTAAGGAACACTGCCCTGAAACTGTCCAGTGGAAATATTGCAAAAAGGTGTTAACAGTTCTACACGTAACCCCAACAGAATGCAGAAAAGATATAGGTTGTAAACAAAACTTCCAGAGCATTGCAGTGCCGCTGGCATGTCAAGGCAGCTTGGGGAATGCACGAATGAGATGCCAGTGAGCCAGCAAGAGACAAATTAGTCATTCATTAATCAGAATGACATTGTGTTTTACAGATGAAATGTTTAGTTATACAAGCTCCTCCTGCTAACAATAACAAAAATTTGAAAGACAGTCAAAGATCCTGGTCCAAATTTATCTGTAATGGCCTATCGTGCACCAGAACATTGCACTGTATTTTCCTAAGAAAATAAAATCTTTTTTCTGTGGATAGAACTGATGATAGCTTTATAGGGAGGAGTATTACGCAACATCGATTTTTTTTTTTTGCACTGTATGCCAAGTGATACTGTTATTTCCTTCTCAAACACATACCTGCAGAGCTGCTTTGACTCATTAATACATGTTTGAGAAAGCCTTGAATCTCCCATGGCAGCTATTCGATGCGTATTTACCCAAGCCTCCTCCTTGGAGCTTCAGTCTCTATCTGATCCTCCGCCTTCAGAGCATCCCTCCCCTTCTCCCCCCATACAGTTCCACCAGACTTGTGGCAGAAGCAATTAGCACACACCTGGAGGAACTGTGCATCTGTTAAGCTTATCATTCAAACTACAATGCTCTTAAGAACAGCTGTATAAAGTTGTAAAATGGTTGGAATGGAGAAGCATCGTTGGGATGATGTGCTTAAGTGGGACTGTCAGAAAAGGAGGTAATAATAGAAACATGGAGAACCAGCTGCTGGGGACTTTATATCAACCCCCACCTCTTCCATTACAATATGACTCTATTCTCTTTCCTATGAATATTTTGTTTTGTTTTGTTATTAAAAAGCACTGTGATCCATTGTCCATGTTAAGCTGAATATTCATACATATGTTGGTAACTATTCTGGCTGAGAGTGAAATGCGAAAGGGATCAGTTTTTACAGGCATTTAGGGCAGCTTTAGGTCCTAAGACTCTGTATTGAAGAGTGTAAACTCAGTAGAACAGAGCAGCCATAGTGTGACGCACATCAGATTTATGAAAGCTGTTTTGTATTTTCAGAAAAAGGAAAGTAAAGAAAATGTAAAACCACCGCATGTCTCGACATCACTATTGTTGCAGTGTGCAACAGAGACAGGACAATTTCAAGACATCAGAAAGAGATATGATGCAAAGTAAAATTTCTTTAAAATTGCTTTTGATATATGCAGCATTTTAATAACTGAAGATAACAGTTACTGTTCCTGTTACATACAACGAAGTTACCATTTGCTTGGAAAATACATTAAAACATCTTTAAAAGCAAGAATAATGACAAAGTAACTAGTATCTGGTATGAAATGTCAAAATTAACATGACCCCAGAAGTATGGTAAATATTGTTCTACGGCAATAAAAGGATTATGAGAAGTGGCAATAACAAAGAAGCAAAAATAGAACTTATTTAATTTCTGTCGACATGTCACTTGCAAGACAGTGGTACATAATGTAATGGGCTTTGATTTAGTGCTGAGCATTTGTACCTGGGTAAAAGGCAGTCTCGTCTTCTATAAGATGTCATGTGTTACAGTGTCTATCTCTGTTTTCATGAAATCCTGCAGTTTTCCAGACTCAACCTTTAAATTCTCAATTATTTTCAGATCTTTTCCAAATATGAAATACAACAATTTTAAATAAAGCTAAAACTGTCCACAAAATACATTTGACTACCTAAAACCACATATTATGAATATGAATCTCTATAATTATTTAATGATTCAAATTTGAAGTTTTTTGTACCATGATTTCAAGGTAACAGGATCTTGAGCTCATTTTGTTGCGATAATACTTTCATTTACAATCTGGAGATAACCTAAGCTTAAGTTTTTTGTTAAGAATAAAGTTTCAACACCTCATCTTAATGATAACTCCAGCATGAGTTTTAATAACAATTTAATATTTCCCATTATCTTGATATAAAATCTCAGGCTGACGGTCATAATCCTATGTAATATAATGATGAGGCACAATTGCCTTGAGCTTTGATGTTGAGATAAACCATTATCCCTAGGGAGTAATTTGTTTTGCAACAGAATTAATGCAAATTATCATTGAGGCTGACACTATCATGGACAAAAGAACATTTGTATATTTTGTTTTTATTACATTTTATTTCCACCTGTTCTTAGGATGTCATTGTCTCAATATTGAGAAAATTAAATCTTAAGCTTGTTTTTCTTGTGACACGTTTCATTACCTCATCAGGTCAATAAGATTCTCAATCATTGATTGTTCTAATTGAGACTTCAATCTCAAGCTTTGTTTATAATCTCATACATATCTCAGCACAAATTCATGAGCTAATGGGTGACATATTTGTATTCCTGCTTCAGATTACTCTGTTTTGTAATGAACAATGAAACTAGGTGTAACAGTCATCTTTGGACTGAAATTGCTCTCTAATCGAAAAGAACATTTGATTTTTCAAGACTGTGGGTGAAAATAGAACACAAACAAAGATATAAATCACAAATGAGTCAGCATCCTCAATTTTGTATTCTTCAAAAATCTGTAGAAATCCTGGGGTTAAGAGTAAAATAGAAATCTCTGGTTATTAACCCATTATTACCATCATCATTCCAAGTTGATGGCTTTCAGCTTCATCTTTCTTTTCTGGCCTCTCTGCTCTCTGTCACTCTCAATGACAACAGCTGGTAGTTCATGCAAAATTCTCATTTAAATGGGGGCATCTGCACCACTTTTGCATGTGCCATTTTTGTTGACTGTGTGCAACACACTCACATACTGAGCATGCAATTTGTTGTTTGCTCATGCAATTTAGTGTTCACACAGAATCATTCAAGATCAGGCCCAGAGTGTGGTCAAACATTTTGACCACACTTTGACTACAAAGTGGTCAGCTTCTTTCTCATTCAACCTGAGGAAACAGCTAGGACGAAAAGAGTCTTAGTTGTCTGAGCGCTCTGGTACCAGTCCCTGTTTTGCACAAAAAACCAAGTGTTGGCATAAGTGGACTCTGACAGAAGAAAAGAAACCTTAGAGGCAAAACACTCCACCGGTTAGTATTCACAAATAGGTTGGGTCATGGCTGTGCTTGTGCGTGCACATGTTTGAGAGTGTGGTTTTATGAGCTTGAGCATGAATATGGGTGCGTGTGTGTGTAGATGCGCGCGTGCGTGTGCGAGTGTGTGTCCCAAGCTTGAGGCAACCAGGCCAGAGGCTACAATTACAATGACGGATGTGAAAGAACTGGGTCGGCTTCGCAAGAGATCTGCCCCTGGGACGACAAGACCAGCTAGAGCCCTGAATCAATACAGAACACATACACACATCCAAGGTTGTGTGTGACTAAATTTTGCATAGAAACTAAACTAAAGGACAAATAAGAATAACACAAATAGGAAGGAAACCAATACACCAAAAGTGCAAATGAGCAAATAAAGGATGACATATTACTGTTCATTGCTGTTCATTGCTGTTCATTGTTTCCTTCTGCAAACCAGGAAAAAAAAACTACCAACATTCAAACTCAAGGTGATGTTTTCCTCACTGCCTACATGTCTGATTGTCTGTCCGTCTTTCAGTGACATTAACAATACCCGTGCACACACTCATGTGATGTGCACATCACACTCTAACCTCAAGCCCACTCTGAGAGGGAGTGCCATTCAGAGTCTATTTACACTTCACTGAGTGACAAGCAGAGAGTGTTTCTGGTATTCATGTAAAGTGTATCCTTATTTATTTTTCTTAGATAAACGTTTGTTTTTCTTACCTCTGGCAGAAAGCTTCTTGGTGTTGATGATTTTAGCAGCATACTCCTGTCCAGATGAGATCTTCACGCATCTCCTGACCACAGAGAATGCTCCCCTTTAATTAAACACAAACAAAACAAAATACGTCAGTGATGTGTCTTTGATTTAAAAAAAAAAAAAAAAAAGCAAAACTGCCCTCTTGAAAAGCGGTCATGCCTATCTGACTCTCTAAGCTGAATGAAGTTTGTGTTACTGATTTTTCCATAAGCGTTTGATGGCAGAATCAAACAGTTACAGGTCAAAAAGAATGTCAAAGGAGTTCAAAGAAGAATTTGTTGCAACCAACCCAAGCAGAGAGATAGTTGTGAGTTAGGCAACCAAACCTTTGAACCTTTGAACCTTTGAACAGAAGGAAAATGTTACAATTGGGGTCTAAAAGTCACATTTTGACCAGCAGAAACAATAAAAACTTGCACAAAAAACAAAACTTAAACAATATAAAAATATACAGCCATAGAAAACAGCTGGTGAATGAAACTGGTGTGGTATGGATGCATCTCAGCCTGAAAGGCCTTACAGGTCACCAGTAGTTCTCAAACTAAAAAGAATAGATTTTTTTCCAGTCAGTGAACACATCACACCCAAGCAAAAATACTGCACAAATAGCAACACCTTTCAGTGTGGAAGTTTTCACTGAGGTAGAAAAATTTTAAATCATATTTTTACAGCATAGCGAGGTGTTTCATGATTATATCAGAAAAAGGCCTAAAAAGCTACTGGTTTTCTGTGGAGACATGCCTGCCATGTCTGCTGTTCATTCATTTTTAACTATTTTGGAGTTAGACTTTCTAGATAATAGAAGAGCTAAATGCATTACAAAAAAAGTTGCTTTGTTTTATCCTCTTGAGCCTTCAAAGTTTGCCAACGTTTCCAAATCCAGAATGTTTTATGACAGAGTTAAGCTAAGGATCTATATTTACTTAGGGACATAAAGGGACTAATGCTAACAGCACTAATTACTCATTCAAAAGTGTACAAAATAAAGCTTATAATGACAGATCCTTTGTCATTTTCTCTTAGTTAAAAAAGTGAAAACCTTTTTTACACTACCTAAATAAATCATTTATGACTGCTTATGGCAGAAAAGCCGGTCAACAATATTTTGAAAGCAGTTATGTATAATAAAATTGGCTAAAAGTGTTATCAGCATGGGAAAGTCTTGCACAACTGGAGATTGGAAACGCTCATCAGTACGTTTTACTGACTTTAATATCGCACCAGACAAGAGAAACGACTATATGATGAAGCAGCTGGTCATCGATTTTCAAAGTTAGAAGGAAACAACCTTTAAAAAGTTAAGGGACAACAGATACAGACAGGCGGAGGTAATAAACCTCCGCCTGTCTGAGGTTTATTACCTGATATTTGTTTACTTCATTATTATTCCATCACACTGTTGAAATCAGTAAACAGAAGTGTTGTCATAGTGTTGCTTAACTTGTCTGCAATGATAATAAAGCAACTGCAATAATTACTAACAGATATTAATCTACATAAAGTTGGATCTTCAGCTGACAGTAGGCATTTTGGGGATTGCCTTTGACATTAGTCAGCACAATAACAGGTGAAAAGTGATATGTTTGTCTATCAAATGCAGAGGTGAGTGCTGCATTTCATCTCACAAATTTACTTACCTTACAAACCTTCTGTACACTTTAAAAAAAAATCTCTGTATTGTTTCAGTCCTTTTTTGTTTTGGTGTCAAGGTCATTAATGAAGATCAAAAAACTAGGTCAGCTATATTTGAGAAATAGAAGGAGCACAGAGCTGCATCTGATACAGCCTTGGAAAGGTTCACCCATCTTAAGACTGCTAGGCTCTGCAGTCACGGAGACACCTTTAGCATCCAATATTTCTCATGACCTGAAATCAATCCTGACCTATGATTTATTCATTTTCTGTGATCTGATAACTGAGTTTATTTCAGCAACTATTTTATTTGGTGAATGGTGTGTAACAAACTAAATTAATAATTGTCTGTGCAATGACTTGTTGGTAAATGGTAATTTTAACCACTGTTTTATCTAACATAAATGACAATTTTGCCACGTAATAACCTCTTTTTTAGTACTTACTAAAGAAAAAAATCGTAGCATAACCAGTTGTATGAGATTTCAAGTGAACAGATTGTCATGGGTGGATCGATAAGTGGTCTGTGCTTGTACAGCACTTCATTCACCCTTCATTCATTCACAGTCACAAGTCTGACGGCTCCTCTGATCAGCATCAGCAGGCAAGACAGATGATGAGTCTAAATCAAGAGGCAGACAGAGAGGGACTTAAACCAGCAACCCACTGATTGTGGAGCTGAACACCTACCACTGTCGCCACCATACGAAGCAGAAACTCTACAAATATATTGGCAACTGCTGCAACTTGTAAATCTACCAATGCACACCATGCAATAGTAATGAAATCTAACATTTTGTGGGATAAAAAGTATATAATTTATTTTATTGACTTTTATTGAATTGGACTCAGTGTTGGCAAATACCTAATATTAACTTACTAGAATTCTCAATCAACTCTGGATCTGGACATCCTGAGTGCATAACTATCGTATTATTATAAGACTTGAAATTATTAATTTCCTCTGAGGTTTTAGTATGTTTTCAATAGTAAATCAATTTTATTTAGACAACAATGGCTCTTTGGATTGTAAACGTTTCTGAACCTTTTTACAAGGGGAAAATTGGTGCATCACTGAAGAAATTAGGATGATGAGCTGCAGACAGTTTTGAGAGATCAGTTCCTCACACAGGGAAACAGAGACTGCATTATTTTGTGTCCCTCTATTTTGGCTGGGAGTCAACTAGCTGCAGACACATAGAACTCAAGGCTGCAGGTCAGGAAGCACATGACTGCACAGAGGCCCACACCTTTCAAGGAGTAAGCAAGACGTGTACAACACATACCTGCTGTGCACAAAAGAAGCAGGCTAAATTTTGTGACTACTAGCCTAATAATGTGCTGGGTCCCATTTTGCTCCTAAAAGAGCCTGATAGAATCCTGAAGTAGTGTGGTAAATAGTACCCAGATCTTCTTTAAGTCAGGGGAGATGTGAAGTGTAGCTTTCCAGAATCCAGACTTGTTTGTCCCACACGTCCCATAAATGCTATAGATTGGATTGAGAGCTGCAGAATTTGAAGACCACATGAAAACCTAAAAGTTGTTGCGCTCCTTAAACCAATCCTGAACCATTTTTGCTTCTTGGCTAGAGCATTATGCTGGTGATAAAGGTTATGCTCATGATGGTCCTGGTTCCCTGAAAGGATGACTTGCTTTTTCAATACTCCTCTGGTATTGGTCAAGTCAAAGTTGAATCCAAGGGCAGGACCCAAGAATTTCCAGCCAAACCATCGCCTTCCCCTCCACTGGCCTGTTCTCTTCTCCGTGCCCCCTGATAACATTTGATAGATACTGACCTCTGCAGTCCTAGAACACCTTACAAGAGATGATGTTTTGAAGACATCTGAACCAAGTCATCTAGCTTTCACAATCCGGTGCTTGCCAAACTCTTTCATATCCTCAAGTAGGTCTTTTTTCCTTCTTCTAACAACGTTGAGTACAAAGTGTTCGCTTGCTACTTAGTGTATTACGCTAACTATCTGGTGTAATTGGTGGGTAATCACTGCTATGCACCCCACCTTTTAAAAGTCATAATGTTTTGCCTGATCAGTGTATTCTGGTATGTGCGGATGGTGGCCTGCACCTCTGTCAGAGGAAAGGTGAGAGTTTCCCTGCCGGGCTCTGATAATTGACCACGGATCTATGCTTGGCTGGGGAGTGTGTCATCCTCAACTACATGAGAGCTGTCGCATTCAGTGTGTGTATTTCCGTCACGCAGGAGGGGTGATGGAGGTAGAGAAGGAGGAGTGGGTTACCATATCTCCTTGCACACACGCACACACGCACACGCACGCCGATGCACTTGTCATCCTGGTTAAGCTTTTTAGCAAAGGAGTCCCGCAAATATCCAAATGCAGCATCAGCGGCTGTCCAAGAGGGAGGAAAATGACGCCACCCTGCCGAACTACATGGGCACAGAGCGCAAGCAGGGCTTCGGATGCTGGGATTAAAGCAAATAGAAAGCAATTACACTGGCCTCACGCACGCGCGCACACACGAGAGCGCATTTAGCCTCTGCATCATAGGTTAGGCTATTAGATGAACTGTCAGCGGCGCGCACACGCACGCTCACGCTCAGCACACAGACTCTCCAGCATCGAAATCCGCGCGTCCCTAAAGCGGAGCGGCCTATTGCGTAACCAGCTGACATCTCGCCGAGGGAGAGAATGACAGATGATAAAAACAAAGGAACATGCGTGCTTACTTCCCCAGCTCCTCGAACAGCTGATATTCGTCGGTGAATCGCGTGCAGATCGTTAAGGCCATCCTGAAGCAGGTGCCACGGAGGAGTATAGAGGGGGGGCGTGGGTGTACAGAGAGGCGGAGAAGGTGCACTCACAGGCTCCACAGAGGCGTCAATGCCGCTCGGTTTTGTACTGAACGTGCAAACCAAACAGAGGGATTCATGCACGGCGAAAGCGCATCAGCAGGATCTATGTCTACTGGAATCTGCGGCAAGAACGCTGCCAACGCGCGCGCGCCTCAAAGGTTTTGTTCCCCCGGTGTTTGGTTATTTTCTTCACATCCAGCGGCTGGTCACAGCTCGTGGACGCAGCATTTTGTATGCATTTCGGTGTCTTCCGAGCGTGTTCGTCCTGCTGCTGAGTGTTGTCTTTATGCACGCATCAGACGCCGCACTACCGCACCTACCCCCAACTGTGCGTTCGGCCCCGCCCCTTTGCCTGCATCCTCTCTCAGGCCAATGGCAGCGAGCAGTCTGACAAAAATAAAACACGAGGAATATGGAGGGAGTCATTCTATTCACAGCTAAATAAAATGAGTCAAATCAGAAATAATCAAAGCTACAAATCAGAAATAATAAAAGGCATTTATTGCTGCTTTTAAAAATAAAAAAATTCAGAAAAGCTTTTGCCAGATTATTGCAACTAATGAGAGAAATTATGGAATATAAATGTGCAAAGGAATAGTCGGAATTCATTTCTGAGTCCGTAGTGTAAGCTTGTTAATTTTGGGTGATTGGCTAAGCAAATCACCATTACATCACAGTATAGCAATTGCTAACAGATAATATATTGAGGGCTTTTCTGAGAAATGTATAATTTCTGCACAGAACAATGAAAGGCTAGAGACTACAATTCATAGTGTCTAATTTCTAATGCTGTTTATTTGTATTTAAGAGGTCACTGTTAAACCAGATTACAAAATCGTTGCAAAAAAGATAACTCTCAGCTGGTTTTATAAACTGAATTTGTATTATCCCAAAATTGAACCTGTCCATATAACTTGAATTGAAATTAGTGTCAGTGCAATTAAACAGAACTGAGCCATTTCTGTTCACTCTAACTGAATGTAATTATATGCACAATGGATTTGGCGGTCTGCATTTTTGACCCAAGCCTGGCTGTATGTTTATTATAATCCTTTAGAGGACAGTGGACCTCTGCCACTCTCTGCTCTTTTGTAGTTTAAAACAGGTTTTTTCTTCCAGGATTGCTCTTTTTTTTTTTTTTTTAGCTCAATCCATCTCATCAACACTGATGCTTCCACACCCCTGCTGTAGAAAACCATTCTCACAGATTCTCTTCAAGATGGATTTCATCAGTTGAGTTCATCTTGTTTAATCTTATGCAATGAGGCAAAAAAAATTGTTTTTACAGTGTGTAACTATCCACCTTCAACTATGTGAGACTGATTGATTTAATAAACCAATCGATTATTCTACATAGCACTAAGTTCAGTACAGTGTTTTGCATAATGAATCCCTGCTTCACCACACCTAACTTAAATTGCTGATTTATATTTAATTGTTGCATGAGTCTGCCTATCATTTCATCATTTTAATCAGCTGTGTTCATTTTCTTTTCAGAAAATAACTTAGCAGCTCTGAAAAACCTCGGAAAAATCTATTTTGATTAATGGCACATTATTACTAATATTTATCATGTACTGGCAAAACCTGGTAAAATCTAAATGTTTAATTCAGTAGTTATATGATCTGTTCGTCCTTTTGGGTGGCCAACCTCACACAAAAAATTTGATATAGATGCCGTCTGACACTAGTTATATTTGTACAAGCAAGATATGCAACCCCTGTTGTGATCACAACTACTGGTCTGTTTGTGTTTGCATCTACAAGTTAATGTAGTAGAATAACTTTAAAAAGCAACCGAAATGCATAACTAAAATAGTGAACCTCTCAGTATGATTTTTGTGCCATTGAACCAAACAAAATAAGACACAAAGCTAAAATCTGAAACCTTGAAATAACAAAAAACCTTTAGGCAGCTGTGAGAGGTTTTGTACATTTCATAGTCCTGTTTTAAAGGACATCTCTCTGAAGGGAATCCATAAAAAATAAAAAACTGCCGAAAGGAGTAAAAAAAAAAAAGTGTAAATACATCAAATGCTTCTGTTATAAGCAGGTTGTTTTTAATCAGACAAAAATTAGCACAACACCATACAGATGTCACAGGTTAATTTGCCCAGCTTTGGAGAAATGCATCACATTACTACTTTATATCAGCTGATATAAAAACTTCACTATAAAAGAAAATTAATATTTCTCTGTCCACACAATTTTCCCTCAATTTCTGCAGGAGTTTGAAAATATCTTAAAAATTAGCAAAAGAACATAGATTTCATAAAATAAAATACAAAAACGATAATGTTTGAACAACTCCTATTGCTGGACCAGAAAACAAAACACAAATAAGCAATAATGTTATTTCATCTCCAACCATGGAAGTACGTTATTATCTGAGATATTTTGTGTCATAACTGGTGTAATGAACCCAGATGCAGAGGACTGGAGGCATAAAGGACAGAAAATATTTAATGAAAATGAAATACAAAAACTTACAAAACCACACGAGCCAGAAAAAATACAAAATAAATAAATCCATAGCTATCCAGAAACAGATGTAAGTAGCCACAAGGAGCGTACAGGGAAGGAGAGGGGCAACAAAAGGAACCAGCAAGGAGTGGCTGAAAAAGAGGAGCTTATGTACTGGGAGGTTAATTGCTGAAACAAAGTACCGGGCTGATTGGCAAACTAAACGCAGGTGTGAGGGGAAAGAGGAAAAAGGCAGACTGAGGAAAAAGAGAGAGACAGAAAGAAAAGCACAGGGGACTAGAAAATAAATCTAGCACTAAGTAGTAATAGACACAAGATATAATTAAACTAGAGCAACTAAGAACAACTAGAAGAAGTAAACATGACTAAAACCACCAAAGAAGAACTGATTTAAAGTGAAACTGAAACAAGACTAATTTAATAAAAATAAGACATAACACAGAATAATGATTAAACTAAAATAACTAGGAAAGGACTGAACTGAAGTAAAACAAAAACATAGTTGATTAAATAAAAGAGGAACTAAGAAACACAGAAACAAACAAAACACAACTAAACAGCCCAAGATCATGATATGTTGATTAGATTTGTTATTTATGGTGTTCTATGTATGCTTTATTCTTTTTTTTATATCCTTAGCATGATTAATACAGAGTATTTCCTGTATACCCATTCTAGCTATCTTCCCACAGTAGCTTTAGTTATAATATGTCGTCTTTCTGACCAGTATAACAGGTGCACACTCCCATGAAGGTTTCTGTTGTATTTATAACTGAACAAATGAACAATGTGCCTCACGTACCTGGGAGTTGAACCAAAGATTTGTGGAGGTCCACAGTTCTCTTCCTTATATCATGCCTGGTGGATTTCTCTTGAGTTTTCCTTGCTGTCAGACAAGGATGTGGTCTGTTTGATGTGCGCCCTTAACCCATTCACAGTTGGGCCTTCATTTAATTAAAATTAGTTATAGATGAACGTAGAAGAAAAGCCATGCGAATTTCTGAATTTCAGAAAAAATTATGTATTGTAAACCTAACTGTCCTAAAATAGGAAAGGTTCAGTCTAATTTCAAATATTGAGAATAAAGCAGTTATGCATCTTTTTGGATAGTGTTTGTAAATATCTGGTTTCAATTGTCCACCATGGATGAATATATGGGAGACCACATACTTACTGTGATGTACAGTTCATGAACTTTGATTTCGATCTATTTCTCCAAAAAGGGGAATCTCAGTGAAGTATGCAGTTGGAGATTTTAAATAAAAATCTGTTTGCTTGTTTTAGAAAACCAAAAAAAAGGATAACAATGGGTCATTTGACAGGATAATGACCCCAAAGTTATAGCCAACTCAAAAAAAAAAACAAATAGTTTGTCAGCCGCAACAGTTGAAAAGAATATGTTTATGCTCGTTTTTTGTGGTGAGTTGAAGTGAAAAGAGGATCAGGACCCTGGAAAATCGAGACTCCCAGTTCTCAGTTTCTGTACTCCAACTCTGAAACACAAAATGAGAAAACTAAGTGCTGGCAAAACGGGGTTGTACAATAAATATTGATAGTTGGCTCGCCATTATATAGTACACACAATTTTGCATAAAATAAATACATGTACTACTAGAAGCAGAATTTTTTTTTTTTTTTTTACTTTTCATAATTTACTTAAGATTATTTATTTATCCTCACTAGGGATAGTTATGAAATCTTGAATATTTTCAACATGTAGGAAAATACAAAGAGAAAAACTTCTATTCTTTCTAAAAGTTAGAATTTGTTTTGGATGCAAGATTGATAAGCCCACAATTGAGACAGAATGCAATAACTAATGCATGCTGCAGGTGGCACACTTGTTTGATATTTGCCACACAGTTTCACACTGAAGGATATACAAAAGAAAAACATGCAAAGTATTTTGATTTAAGATATTTATTTAAAATTCAAAATAACTTTTACATTTTATAAATACATAGATAAATAAATAGAAATATAAACAATAGTGCAATTTTCCAAACTGTTTCTATACACATATAGTATGAAGCATACAAAGAGGGGGTGGTAAGTTAATCAACAGTGCGTTTGATGCAAACAATTTGAGGAGAAAGACGCTGTAGTTTTCAGCATCAGGCGAATCAAAGCTTAGTGACCCATCGTCAGACCAAGCCAAGCCTTTTGATTCTTTGAAGTTGTTGCCTTTATTCGTTTCTCCTCATCGTTTCTTGCTGCAGAGAAGAAGAATCAGAAAAAAAAATTATAAATATTTTGTGGTTTGAACTTTTCAGCTTTAAGAATGTACATCTGTATATTATATTTCGGAAAGGTTCAAGTTAATTCTTACTTCGACATGATCCTCTGAATTACTTTCTTCACCCATGGAGCTTCAGGGTCCAGACAAATTTCTTGGCCATCCTTTTTTAGAGTGGCACTGCAACACAAAGTGAAAACAATGAGTTTTCATATACCAATGCAATTACAACGATAAATAAAAATCATCAACATCATCATCAGAATGAGGCAGGAAATTGGTTCTTACATGATCTCAGTCTCCTCGCAGTGAGAGTTGGCAGGAATCAGCTCCACTTTCTCTATGTGGCGCCCAATGGGTCTGCTCTCAGTCTGGATGCAGCGGCAGTGCAGCTCCACTCCTAGGCTTCTCAGGCTCATTCCTGTGTGGAGATTACAAATAAATATGGTCACAAAGTCCAGATAAATCCCAGTCCACAAACTGCCAAAGGAGATACAGTTTAATAAATTTTTAAAAATCTGAGGCTTACCTTCACTGATGGCAAGGAAGGTCAAGAAGATTAAGACAGAAAGGGAAATGATGCTGTTTTTCTTCATTTTGGCTTCAAAAAAGTCTAACTAATTCACTTATGAGAAGAGATAAGAACTTTCTAATAAATATTTTTTGACAACAAAAAGATTTCTTCTATTCTGCAACAGACTACTTTCTCCCGGTTCCTCTTTTCCTCTGCTCTTCCAGGTTTTGCTGCTTTCTCCAGCTGCTGTTTGAATCTGGCGGAGAGAAGAACGAGCTTTTATTCTCAACAGTGACTCACTTCCCCATGTCAGCGAGTTGTGCAAGACAGGAATCACAGAGTGGGAATTTACGCTGCTTCGCTCCACCGTCTCTCATTCAGACCTGTCATAAGGAAAAACACAGACTGTAATAACTGAGTAATGCATGACTGCTTTTTTTCATATGTTTATTATTTTAAACTTTCAGCATATTGTACCTGTGCACTGAAAAATTTAGTGTTTTAGAGTACAATTTATAATTGTTTGGCAGATGGTATACTTATAGCATGTGGATTAATGGGGGTGAATGATAACTATCTAAATATCTGCTGGCCTGCTGGCATGTCTATTACTCCCACTATCATATCGCATTAATCTTCAGACTGTATCAACATATGTCTCCTACTCAGCACCTGCAGCACCTGTATACCAAAGAGAATATGGAGAGGGAAATCATTTTGGTCGTTATAAACCGTTGACATATTTGTGTCCCTACAAGCATGATTTTGCAAGACGATTAACAGACTTATCATCAATGAATTCATCAAACTTTGAATTCCTTGTGCTTGACACTTCTAAAACAACACCAGGCTGTGAGCCAGAAATTTTTATGTGAATAAAGGCTGAGACTAATCCAACATGCTCCGACACGACTGTCCTGGCGTCACTGCATCGACTTACTAAACAGTCTTGGGTAACCTGGGGTCAATGGATCATGTCTTTTGATTTTGACACAATAATTTATCATTTATTACTGTACTCTGAGTTATTTCTAAGGTATAACATGCTTATGTTTGTGACTTCAATACCTTTCCACTATATTCCATCCAAAGCTTTTTCTTATTTTCTATTTTGCAACCACAATCCTGGGTCCACTTAACAGTGCCATAAACCTGCACAAACTAAGGAAAAACTGAGAAGTGTGCTTTTTAAGAATACATATTAAAATTGTTGCTGCATATCTGTTGAGCTGTCTTTACTATAATGTCCCTTAATAAAATCAATGTGACCATCTGCTTTGAAAAACAGCAAGTTGTGGAGAAGTTCAAAGTGTGGTTTATTCTGATAAATCAATATACAACACAGAGCCTTGTTTAATCAATCCAAAAATGAAAATGGCATGGTTCCTAACTAGTCTACACTTAAACCAAATTAAGAATCTGGTTGAAACTTGAACATTGCTTTTTAAAGACCTTCTCCAATCCTTCTGAACTTGAGCTATCATACAAAGAAAAACCTCAGTCTCAAAAAAGGGTTGTGTCCTGTATTGTACTGGAACTGCCACTCTTTTCAGATTTTATTAGTAAAAAATGAAAATCACAATTATATCCTACTTTGCATTGTATTGGTACGTTATATGAAATATAGGTAGACTAAAATGTATACTTGTAGTGTGATAAACTGTGAAAAAGGCACCTGAGTGTGAATATGCATTTGCATGTGTGTGCTGTTTACATTTCTTGTAAATAGGAATGAACAAAAAGGAAAATTGTTTTTCATCCCACATCTCCTTATTTGGTCAGCTTTGAATTATTACATGGAAATGAAAAATGGATATGGTTAAAAGTGAAACATGTGACGGACACTGGAAAGTTATTTGATTTTCAACATTTTGTCTGTTGCAGTTGACACTACATCATGTTCATCAGATGAGTTAAAAGCAGCATGTGACCAGCACGAGACAGAATGAAACACATCTACATTTTCACTACTTCCTTTAAAATCGGCTCCATTTTTGGTTATTATTAAAATGTATGTATAAAATTTTCCAGGTTGATAGCAAGTTTCTTTAGCACAAAACATTCTTGTTGTTGCATCTTCATTCAAGATTTACACACACGTACGAACATGCACGCACACACAAATACTAAATGGGGAAATAGATTTCACATCCACATGCAATCACACAGGAAGTAAGAAAAAATGTATGGTCAAGCACTGTTTGCAAAAATGGGATATTCCTAAATTACTCCTCAACAAAAGCCATTAATAGGTTAATGTCTGCTGCTTACAGAAGTGATAAAGATGTGTTGGAAGAAATACTTTTAGAAAAAATACACAAAAAGAACAAGTTTTTTTTTAAACTCTGTATCCAGTATCATAAAATTGACAAGTTTTTTGTATTTTCATAATTAGACCTTCTGGGAGATGACAATGATGCTTCATTCATCTTGAAATAAATATGTAAATACAGCTTTGCATTTGGATGACTTTATTGCAGAGTCTCTTTGAATCATGAACTTTGACCTTAACTGAGGAAAGTGAGGGCTTTTTGTGGATTTGTGAAGGAGTTGATGATGCATTTGTGGGGTAATTCTGGTGGACTTTCATCTCTGGGAAGAGGATATGGCTGAACCAATATTGTGGTTCATGGCAGTCACTATGCTTTAGAAATTTCATTGCGAGTCAGTGACTTTCTCTCATCTGTTCTTAATTTTTCTAGTACAACAGGAATCAAATGTGGATGTGGTAAGTGGGATTCAATGCAGCTTTCCAAAAACATGTTTGATCAAAGTTGTTTTAACAAGGGGTGAACAATTTAATTGAACAGATAAATCTGTTGGGTAGAAATGTGTGCAGGAAGTATTTATGTTAAATCAAACTTTGTAAAAAAAAAAAAATTAAAAAAAAAAATTAATTAATTAATTTTAAAAAGCCTAGAAACTTTTCATCATTAGAAAAGGGAGAACAAAAACAATTTGTGTCTTCCAAAATAATAGCTATTACAAACTAAGTTAAAACAAAACAGAGACATCTGTCACTATATTTTTGAAACTTGCCAATATTTCCATCCGTGCATTTAGTTTATTTAACTAAATCAAGATGGCCCTCTGTGAAAATCTTTCCCAGGCCTCTTCTAGATTTGTTCAGTTTCAACTTAGTCAAGGAGCTTCTTTGTGTAGCAAGATGTTTAGATAATCAGAAGATTTCATGTTGTATTCTTTATTCTTCTGCTGCTTTATATAGACTTGGCACACCCAATCTAAAATGTGCATTTATTCCAACTGTAGGTAAAGCCTTGAGATTTATTTATTAATTTACTATGTTGTAAAAATCTATACATGCAGAAGAAATCTGACTGGTGCCAGACATTTTTGTAATCAGACTCACATTTAGAAAGACAACAAATGGTGCAAAGTCTTCCTTGACATGGCAAAAAATAGTATTAGTAATATAGCAAAAATATCAATGCCCCTTGAATTTTTACACATTTTGACAATGATGTATCACAAATTCTAATTTATCTCATAAGGGCATAATTAGATAGGCCAACTCATTGTAATGCTAGATGGGTAAATAGGAAAAATATGCATAATTTTACACTTTCTATTAGAATATTGTGAAAAGTTCAGCATGTTTTGGTAAACTGAACTTCAACTCTTAATTAGATAAGGACAGCTGAGAAGCAGTAAGGAGAACAGGTCAGTTCTGTTCTGAAGGCTCACAGAGTCAAGCTTCAGACACATCTTCTTCCTCCCCCAACAGTAAAACATTTCTTTCTCTCACAGATGTGGATGTACCATCAGTTCCTCTAGTTTGCAGTGTGCTGATACAAGCTTTTCCAGAAAGGATTTCCTTACCCTCACATCGTCTACAAAACACAGGTCACTAAAGGAACAGATGCCCAAGATAGAGTGCACATAATCTCACATTCATCATCCTGTTTTCCTATTATTCTTCTCTTTATTGTCCGTTTCCTGGCCATACAGAGGACACATTGTCCTCTGTATGGCTGTGGACACTTTTCCATAGCCATGTAATCATAAAAATTAAAATCATAAAATTCCACTATCAATCAATCCATGAATCAAATTTGTTTGCATAGCACATTTCAGCAACAAGACAGTTCTAAGTACTTTACTTCATAAAAACACAAATAAAAAGTCTTAGAAACATCATACAGTCTCCAACTGAGAAACCAGTAACAATCAATATGTTGAACAATGTTCCAGTGATTATAGGTTGAAAGCAACTCCAAACAGGTGGGGGTTTAGTCTTGATTTAAAGGAACTTAATGCTTCAGCAGTTTTGCAGTTTTCTGGAAGTTTGTTACAAATTTGTGGTGCATAGAAGCTGAATGCTGCCTTTCTGTGTTTGGTTCTGGTTCTGGGGATGCAGAACAGGCCAGAACCAAAAGACCTGACAGGTCTGGAAGGTTGAAACAGCCACAGCAGATCAATGTTTTATAAACTAAAAACAGAATTTTACATTCATTCACCTGCATAAAATTTGGTGCAACCAGCTCAGCCAAGTCAAAAGTACACTACTTAATCACATTGAATCCCACTGTTCTGTCTTGGCCTTGGTGTTTTCTTAGAGACTATTTATTTAAAAACAAAATGCTACACGAAGACCTGGGCACAGCAGGCAAGTCATGGATGTGGATAAGTCAAAAGCAGTGTTTGGTCAAGAAAACAAGCTCTACACCTTTGAACATGTCACACAGAAATGCTCAATCCAACATCCCACTGGGGCAATATATTAATTTATGTCACTCTTTTCAGCTTTTTTGTGCAAAAAATATTACAAAAGTTACAAACCACTTATTATTGTTCTTCCACTCAACATTATTTCACTACTTTGTTTTGGTCTATCACTTAAACACAACACAAAGAAGTTTGTATTAATTTGATAAAATGTAAAAAGGTTTGCCAGGTAATGCCTGAATATAGAGGATATACCTCACACACTTATATGTCTCTTATCTTCTTAGGCAAACTGTTTTTTTACACCTGTTATCGTTGCATTGTCACATAAATCTGCAAAAGAATGCAAAGCCTAATATAAAATGTGCACAAACAAGAGCTGGGAAAATCAGGAATGAATCATCAGCTTATCGTCACGTCTTTTTTCTCTCTCTCTTTGTTTCTATGTGTGTGCAATGTTGTAAGTATGTTTTGTTCTTCACGTGTCGGTTTATTGCAGTATATTTACAATAGCTTAAATTCAGCTGGAGCACGGGAGTGACTGGGGTTAATATAAATCCTTTAAACACGAGGAAGTGATACTCAATTGAAAGCAGAAGACAAGAACGTGTGGGAATTCCTGGAAATCTGGGGGAGTTTATGAAATAACCCATTGCAGGCGAAGAGCACAAGATGAGATAAGACATGGAGTTGACTGACCCGTGTTCTGCAAATGGATAAATCTTGGATTCAGGTCAAATTTCTGTGGGTGGGAGAAAAAGCAGCATGCATATCATATGCTTGAATGTCAACTGTCATGTCCAGACATGCATGCTGTCTTAGTGTGACAAAGGACTGTTAAGATAAGAAGAAATAACATGTCCAGGAGCCAGAATATAGATATATGTCAGCACAACAATATCTTGGGTTCACATGTAGTTTAACCAAAACAACATTTACATGAACCTAAATATATCTGGAGTCTCCTGAATCCGAACAATGTAGGATGTTGCTATACGGCTGCAGGGGAACAGTTGTTTCAGAGTTGATCTGTTCTAGATAACCACTAAGTACTCAGACTTTCAACAGCAATGACTTGGTTTAAATTGGAAAACTGTTTATTTGTGAAATTAAATCATACATTCAAAAGTGTTCCTGCTGTGCTAAAATCTGTTGTCAAAATCTCAAAACCAAACATGGACTGATCACCACACAGCTTCAGCTCATTTCCAAGGAACCAAACAATGCTGAAAACTTAATCCAGACATAAACAGAAAGAAAGTTTTCTGTCTGAAGCGAGAAATATTCTGCAAGAACTGACAGGCAAGAGAATGGCTACCGGGAAAAGAAAATCTTCTCCAAGAAAGTATTACACGTTATTAGCAGTGTCTTGTATCTTTAGAAAGATATTTTTGTAAATAATTAAATTCATAATTCTAACGTGAGTCATGTACAGATGTTTCAAACTTGTTCATGTGTAAAGTTCTTTTCCTCTTCACATTTTTTTCTTCTGAACTTAGTTTCTATTTTTGATACGTTGTGTACATGTTGAATTTTCCCATCGCATGTATCGAAAGAATAATTGTGAATAAACAGATTTTTTTTTTACCCTAATATCAAGTTATATTTTCTTCTTGAAACATCTTGAAAATGTTTTTTGAAAAATATATGAAAACATGTACATTTTTAAAATCTCAGGTGTAAGTCCATAAATTCAGCAATGTCAAATGTAAAGATCTGCATTAAAGTGACAACTCCGCAGTCACAGTTTGGGCCAAAACTGCTTTAAATACAGTGGACAATTTTTCAAGTGTGGTTCTGCTAAGAGGTTAGAAGAATCAAATATTTTACTTGCAGAAGAAAATGGTCTTGGTGTCTTTATTTAGCATAAATCTGGATTAGTATGTCCTGAAACCTGACTGAACATAAGACTATTTCAAAAATAGTCTCAAAAATATGTTAAAAGTTAAACAGACTTTTAACATATTAACTTCAGGAGATCTGGAAACCAACCTTATAGTTGTTAGCCTTATTTAACATCTATAAGAAACTTAAGAGTTAATAAACTCTTTTGTATACAACAGCCTTCCATTGGATGGTAAACATAGAGGCATGCAGATGACTCTTGTTCGACCTGCAGAAAAAAAAGAAAAACTCCCCTCTTCTCTTGAAGGAGCAGAGGAGGTGCTTAGTTAGTGATCAAGTGTCTGCAGAGCAGTCTTGCAACACCGTCTACAGCTGGAAAGGGAACAGGCAAGCTTTTCATTCTACAGAATTTATGGGAGCCACATTAAGAATTAGATTTTAAACTTTTAAATTCACTCTCAAGGCAGATATGTCTCCGAGCACTATTGTTGTGGCCATCTTGTTTTTTCTGACCATATATGAAGGTGAGTCCATCTGTCAAATTCGTGTTTGTATCCATGTCAGTGTTTTTCTTGTGTAAAGATACTGACTTGCTGACTTTAACTTCTAAAATCTCAGGTCGCATTGTGGGAGATCAAGCGGTGAATCTGCGCTGTCGTTGCATTACCAAGGAAAGAAAGCCCATTGGCCGTCATATAGTGGCATTGGCGGTGCATCCTGTGAGCTCCCATTGTGCAGAAATTCAAATCATGTGAGTCATTCAGGAAAAGATGTTCTGCACACTTGCTGAAGCAATTGGCAGTATTTTCATAGGCCTTTTTGAAAGTAAAAGTCCTTTCAAGGTACTTTAGTTTTTGATGTCTTGGATCTGTCTTTGATCCCACAGAGCAACTCTTAAGATGGAAAAGCGAAAGGTTTGCCTGGATCCAAATGCTCCATGGGTCAGAAGGGTGCTGAAGAACAGGCGTGCAAGGTAAGTGAGCTCTCTCTGAACAGAAACAACAGTGTTTATATTACTGGCAAAAAGCCAGGTTTTTGATTTTAAAAAAGTAGACCATGACAAATCAATTCAAATAAATCTTCCATCTTAAATGTGACATTTATTGCATAGCTTAACTGGAAAACAATTTCAGTAACTTGATTCTTTAAGTTAAATACATCATACTTAATTAAATATATGCACGATAATTTTATACATATAGTAATTATGATGATTTTCCATTTACAGGCAATGAAAATATGACATTTAAGATTAGAAAAATATATAATATCCAATAAATGAAAACATTTTCAAAACAGAAATGTGGGATTGATAAAAAATATGTTTAATGCCTGATGAAATGTTGTTCTCATCAAAAGGTATTTTTAATCTGCCAGACAAGCCTAATCAAATCACAAATTGTAATTTATTGACTGTATGTTTAGGGAACCTTTACAGAGTCGGTTAACATCAGCAAGTTAACATGATTTCTGCCAAAGAAGACTGAGAAAATGTATTTATTTTAAACTGACTTAAAAGTATGTAATGATGTAGTTAAATTATGTAACTACATCATTACAGCTTTTATTTTTAGCGTTTTTTTCCTTGATAAAGATTTTCCAGTTTTCACTTGAACTATACAGGATGCATGTTATAAATATTTGAAATGATTTATCATGAGTCCATGAGTTTTCTTTTTTTTTACATCCCAGTAACATGGACTTAAACAGGAATGTGTAACGTTTTGAGATACACAGTTTGAGAACAAAGTTGTTGTTTTAAGGCAATTATTAAACGGGTCTGTGAGGAGAATACGAATTTGAACCTGCCGTATCAGAAACATGCTACAACAGAACAGTTGAATGACGCCTTAGTCTTAGCTGCATGGCAGCGCCAGTTTTTTATGACTTACTTATTTATGCTTAGTCACAGATTTGAGAAGCCTATGATCACAAAGAAAATGTAGTTTGTAATTTTAACACTTCCGGTGAGATGCAATCACTGCCAGATGAATAAAGCTTGAGCCACATTCCTACATATTTATCATTGCAAATTATTTGTAATAATATGTGTGTCACCTGGACAGTTTTTGAGGTAACAATACTCATAAAATATAATAATTTCTTTCCTTACAGGCAGAAAGTCCAAGAACAAACCTCCAAAGCATAGATTTTCAACATGGAAGCTTTGAATGTAAACAGAAAGAAAGTTTTCTGTCTGAAGGGAGAAACATTCTACAAGAACTGAGAGGCAAGAGAATTGATACTGGGAAAAGAAAATCTTCTCCAAGAAACTTTTACATGTTATTAACAGTGTCTTATAACTTTAGAAAGATATTTTTGTAAATAATTAAATTCATAATTCTAATGTGAGTCATGTACAGCCATTTCAAACTTGTTCATGTGCAAAGTTCTTTTCCTCTTCACATTTTTTTCTTCTGAACTTAGTTTCTATTTTTGATACGTTGTGTACATATTGAATTTTCCCATCGCATGTATCGAAAGAATAATTGTGAATAAACAGATTTTTTTTTTACCCTAATATCAAGTTATATTTTCTTCTTGAAACATCTTGAAAATGTTTTTTGAAAAATATATGAAAACATGTACATTTTTAAAATCTCAGGTGTAAGTCCATAAATTCAGCAATGTCAAATGTAAAGATCTGCATTAAAGTGACAACTCCGCAGTCACAGTTTGGGCCAAAACTGCTTTAAATACAGTGGACAATTTTTCAAGTGTGGTTCTGCTAAGAGGTTAGAAGAATCAAATATTTTACTTGCAGAAGAAAATGGTCTTGGTGTCTTTATTTAGCATAAATCTGGATTAGTATGTCCTGAAACCTGACTGAACATAAGACTATTTCAAAAATAGTCTCAAAAATATGTTAAAAGTTAAACAGACTTTATGTCTCCTTGAGAGTCAACAAACTCTTAAGTAGACATCAGCTTTGCATTGGAGGGTGAACATAGAGGTATGTCATAATTTGCACAGGAAATGGAGATTGCGCCACCAGGAATGGATCTGTGGGAAACTTAGTGAGAAAGAACACACAAAACATTTTCAGTGAGAGTGAATGTGTGATGCAAAAGTAAAGAAGTGTAAAACGTGAGAATATTGTAGAGGTTGACTGAACACATTTTTATAAATATATAAGATGCTGTGACTGGAGTGGTTTAAGATGGAAGCAGGTTGCTCTGGTCTGGTCCCAGAACTTCTGATCTGTAGATACCATGAATGGATATGCAGAGGGAGTTATCCACTGCAGGTGAGTAATATTCACTTCTTACACATTTTTCACCTTAACTTTCTCTTATTTTTAAAATGTTCAGAGCTTTCATTTATTACACATGGTCTCTGTGTCCCCATTAACTAGATGCAAGGCTGATAGTTTTTTATCTGTAAGCAGGTAACCACTCTCTCACAACTAAATATCTACTCATATTTTCTACAGCTGCTTTCAAAAAGATAAAATGACCCTTTTCTGTTGAGGTACACTGAAAAGGGCAATAAGATTTTTTAAATATATATGTACATAAATATAACTATAAACTAGAAAGGGCTGCACAGTGGTGCAGTTGGTAGCACTGTTGCCTTGCAGCAAGAAGGTCCACAACCAAACTTCCACTCCGGGCCTGGAGTTTGCATGTTCTCCCTGTGCATGCTGGGTTCTCTCTGGGTACTCCGTCTTCCTCCCACAGGCCAAAAACATGCCTGTCAGGTTAATTGGTCTCTCTAAATTCTCCCTATGTGTGAGTGTGTGTGTGCATGAATGTTTGTCCTGTCTGTCTCTGTGTTGCCTGGCAACAGACTGGTGACCTGTCCAGGATGACCCTGCCTCTTGCCAAAACGTTCGCAGGAGATAGGCACCAGCAGCCCTCCCGACCTCTCCATTGGCAATGGTGTACAGAAAACGGATGGATAGAAACAACTTTGTTTTTGGTCAAACAACGCCGTATGGTGGCAAAACGTGGGCACTACAAGGAATTTGGATTATTTTAAGCAAAACGCTCTCTGCTTCAATTCTTCAGTGAGCCTGAGGACAAAACCAGATGTAGCTGCTAATGCTAATATAAATTTCTCTGCTCTAGAGTGGAAAATATAAGCGAAGTGCATGTCTTCAGTCCAAAATGTAGTATGCTTCTACAAAACCTAGTGGTTTAGCTTTGAAATAGAAACTAATACATTTTATTAAAAAGGAAAGAATGTATACATTTCTTATTTCATTTACTTTCATAGGACTGGTTGGCCTTATAAAATCAATCCATCCATTGTCTTCCATGGATGGATTGGATTTATCCCCGACTGATACATTGGGTCACCTCTCCCCAGCTGTCTACTCCTGAGGTATCCCATGCATAAAGTTTCCAAGTCAAAGAAGACACCAAATATTACACTAAATCAAAAAAACAAAATCATGTTTTTATGTGAATTTTGATCAAAAACATTTATATTAAACTAACTTTCCATTGACCTAAATAGGTAATAAAATATGTGAAATGCAGCCAACATTTACAACATAATCAACTGCCGGTGTAACAGTAGAGAAAAAAAATTGTCTTCCATTCATTCAGAAAATCATTCTTACATATTCAGTAACATTCTAAATCTATCTGACCTACTGTTTAGTAAATATGGGTAATTTTAACAGTTTTTGTGACACTTCCAGTTAAATAGGAGAAAAAAGGAACATGCAGCTGTTCCTTTCAGTGGAGCTCAGCTCAGGGTTACTGCAGATATATGACTGCAGATTAAGAGTGAATAAATCTTTATTATTCCCATGTGCAGAAGAAGGGCGCTTGGAATGAGGAAGTCAAACAAGAGTTCATAAGTAGAAGAAACAAAGCGCCACACTGCCCCCTACTGATCACAAAAATATATAACCGAGTGCGTCATATTTTCTTTCTCCCCTCGCTCAGACTGGAATTTACCATTTCCATAAATATTCCCGCAATTCTTTCAAATAAATAATATTGTCAAAAAAGAAAACCATATACATAAAATGTGATTAAAGTTTTTGAGAGTCACATCTAATGAACCAAAAATACGTGTCTATTGTCTGTGTTCATGTTCATGTATGGTTTTTTATTTTATTTTTTATTTTTATTTTATTTTATTTTTTGCTGCCCCGGAAGATTATAGAATTTCTTAAATTTGCATCAACGAATCAAAGCAATTCAGGTATGTTTTTGATGAAGGGAAATCATTACAACATGATGTGAAGATCAGAAAGTCGATTTTACATAATACCCTTTAATTTCTCTGCTGCAGTGATTTTTTTTTTTTTTTGTCTTGCAATTATTCTTGACATAAAATTGAAATTAAATCAGTTTTAAATTGAAACTCATAAATTTTTAAGGCTTGTGTTTTGATATATTTTGTAGTTTCAAACAAAATAAAATAACTTTGATTGCTTTTTATTTTTTTTTTTTATGTGTTGATGAAAAAAAACAGTTTTTCTAAATCGACCTTATGTGGGTCGTGCATAGTTGTTTGTTTTTCTTGTGGCCATTTGGAGAGAGGAACCAGTTTCCCCTGCAAATTTGCAGTAATAAACAGACAACTGATGGCTCAAAATATCCTTACATGACAGACAGATGGACTGGCTAAGGCCAACATTCATAAATGTTGTCTCTGACTTCAGCTTTCTTGCCTTGAAATTGTGCGTGCGCTCGTGTGCGTGCGTGCGTGGAGTGGATGAGGGAGAAGGGAAGGAGAGGTCGTAAAGGTAAACGCCCACTTTATGGAAGCGGAAGCGGAAGATGGAGATCTGTGTTCTCCTGCTGCCGTAAACTGGAAGTCTATTTCGTCTGAGCTCCATGTTTCGGTGGCACATCTGCAGTCATGATAGGCTGCAGTGAACTGCAGACTCTCCCCCCCGGCATGCAGACTCGGAGAGCTCGGTAAACAGCTGTTGGAAACGTCGAGCCGACATGTGTTGATCCGTCGAACTATGACGAACTGTTGAAAGGTAAGGTTTTTAATGTTTCATTATTTGTAGCTGACTGTAGTTGCGCAATATCTAGTGGTATCTTTTCATGCTAGATGCACATCATTATTTTTATTTTATTGATAGAACTATCAAACTTTAAAGAAAACAGGATCTGGGTGTTTTTTTTCTCAAGCAAACATAAAGAATGCAGTGCTTGCACTGTTGTTTCCTCTCTAAAATAATACAGTGATGGTATGACCTTACTAATCAAGTTTAGGGTTTGTTATTATTGTTTGTCTAAGTGGTTTCCTGTTACTTTAATTGCGTGTGCCCCTGTCTCCAGGTGTCTCTGCTGCCATGGAGGTGGGTAGTCTCCCCGTGGAGCTGTGGAGGGTTATCTTGGCTTACCTCCCCCTCCCTGATTTGGGCCGCTGTTGCCAGGTGTGCCGTGCCTGGAGGGAGCTCATCTTCTCACTTGATAACACCCGCTGGAGGCAGCTCTGCCTGGGCTGTCCCGAGTGCCGGCATCCCAACTGGCCCAGTCAGCCCCACCTGGAGCCCCCGTCCTGGAGGGAGGCCCTGAAACAGCATGCTCTCGCCACCCGCACCTGGACCAGAAACGGACAGGAGCTCCAGTCTTCCGCCTGCCTGCTCTTTTTCCGCAGACGAAAGGATCGCAGGGTTTGGCATGTGGGCCCTGGGTGTGAGTTTGAGACCCTTCGAGGGGCTCTTGGTGTGGTGGGGCCATACGACCGTGTGGTCCTCCATCCAGGGGTGTATGAAGAGCAGGCGGAAGTGGCGCTGAAAGTGCCTGTGGAGCTGGTCGGTGTGGGGCGACTGGGTGAAGTGGCCCTCCTGGTTTGCATTGAGCAGCAGTGCCCAACTGCCAGGCTGTGTAACCTGGTGTTTATGCCACCCTGGTTCTCCACTGTTGTCTACAAGGTATTGTCACACAGCTTGTCACACAGCATCTTAAGAAACTATTCACACCACTTAAATTTTTTCACACTTTGTAACTTTGCAGCCGCAAAACTTTCTGTTTCTTTAATATTCCATCTGATAGAGTAACATAAAGTTGTGCACAATTGTGAAGTGAAAATTATACATGGCTTTACATTGTTTTCTCTACAAAAATTATTGTTAGATTCATAGATATTAACTCCTTTTATATGCGTACATATGCTATTAAATAAAATTTGGTTAAATCAGTTGCCTTCAGAAGTCAACAAATAGTAAATAATCCACCTGTGTATAGTTTAATCTCAGTGGAAATCCTGCTGTTCCATGATAGCCTGAGATTATTTGTTACATTGTGGAGGGGCTGTAGATGTGCACATCTTATGGAAAGCCATTGACAGGACAAGTGTGTTCTACTCTGCAGATCTTTGCCTTAATGGAAGTATGGGAAGAAGAGAACCACTAGAAATTCTGGCAAACATGGATAAAGATGGTTAAATGAGACCAAATTTGAACTTTTTGATGTATATGAAAAATGCTGTATGTCGTAGAAAATTAATGCTGTGCTTATGTTACCTCGGAGTCGAGTTTGACTTCAGATCAAGTTAAGAGTTGGGATTTCAATGCCAATAAACATTGTTTGCAGTACCTCTTACAAACAATGTTTTAAACTTTACTTTCCACTCATTTTCAATGTACAGGTAGCAATTATAGTAGATGGACTGTTACATGCATATCTTATAAATATATCTCCACAACATTTTCTATAATTCTATAATTGTCAAACATTGGCTTTGTCAAACATTTGTTTGACCCAATTTTGAATTGGGACAGAATTACCCAATTCCGACAACAACTGGAACACTGCACAAAACCTGAAAAAACAAGCTCAAAAGAGGACATGACATGGTGTGGTGGCACCATCAAGCTGTGCCAAAGCTATTTTTTAGCTGTGACATGATTGCATGAAAGAACTTGTGGGGAGATAAATGAAGGGCCATACAGGGCAGTTCTGAAGGGAAACCGGTGCAGGGGTGTCAAACTCCAGTCCTGGAGGGCCACTATCCTGCAGTTTTTAGATGTGCCACACACAGGTACAAAACACTGCAGTGAAATGGCTTAATTGCCTCCTTCTTGTGTAGAGGCCTGCTAATGACCTAATTATTCTGTTCAGGTGTGGCGCAGGAGAGGCACATCTAAGAGTTGCAGGGCAGTGGCCCTCCGTGACTGGAGTTTGACGCATGTGTGTTAGAGGCTGCAAAGTACTTGATGTGGACAGATGTTCATCTTCCAGCAGGACAGTGACCCTAAACATAGAGCCAGAACTGCAACGGTAAAGTTTATATAAATGTGTATTTATGTCCTAGAATGTCCAAGGTCAGAGCAATCCAATTGAGAATATGTAGCAAGACTTGAAAACTGGGAGTGAACACAATTGATTGCCACACTTTTTTTTTATTTTTTAGACTTTTATCAGTAAATAAAAATAGAAAATAATTTAACATTTTCCTTTCACTACACAATTGTAATGTGGATTATTTTTGCAAGTACCTGCAACACTATGAATCTTCACAATTATACTTTTATCTGTCTTGCTGAGTGTGTCTGACTCTAGCCAATTTGTGTCTTTGTCCTTCTCTAGACATCATGGGGTCATGTCCAACTCGATAATTGCAATTTTGAGGGAGCCCAGCTGCAAATCCGTGGTCCTGGGACGTGCCAGGCTCGATTTTGCTCCTTCTCCCAAGGCAGCTCTGCTCACTTACTGGGTGTTGTCCTCAGTTTGTTGGACAGCTGTGATTTTTCTGGAAGTGACACGGCTTCTGTGACTGTGGAGGGTCCTCCGGCATCAGAAAGGAACTGGGCTTGCAAGCACTTGGCTGCTCTGGCCAGGTCATTCTCGTCTCAGTCCAGCAGCACTCTCAGAGGTCATGAAGGCATATCCGATGATAAGCCTGACCCTCCTGGTGGTAATGTAAAAAAGGAGAACATAAGCATGGAGGACTGGAAGAGACGGACCGGTGGAGATGCAGTGTGTCGGGGCACAGTTATTGAAGATCCCTGGAGTGATGGTGAGCACAGCGATGGGGAGGAGGAGAAACAGGAAGGAACTAATAACACCAAGAAGCTCTTTACACTGGATTACAAAATCCTTTATGACCACCATGGGCTATCCCATTTACTGAAGCCTCGGTCTGATGGCTCTCTGCCTCTTGCCTCCTCACCCGACCCTCCATCTGTGACCCCTGAACCTCTCACTCTGCAGCAGGAGCTAGACCGGGACCCCGAGGCTCAAATGCTGGCATCATCGATCCTCGGCTGTATCCTGAGGCGCTGCCTGTTTAGGGACGGGAAGGGGGGGGTACATCTGTCAAACTATGGGCAAGCTCGGCTGGAGGAAAACGTATTCCGCAGCCTGAACTACGCCGTCCGGTGCATCCAGCATTCCACAGTAAATAAAACCTTGTTCTTTCCTCTAATATTTCTGTAAAATGCAGTGGCTCTCAAAAAAATCTACACATTCCTGTTACAATGCCAGGGTCTTTCTTATGTAAAGAAATTATAAAAATAACATCAAATGTTTATTCTGTGCAATCCAACTGAAAAATCTAAGTTGTTTTGGGTGGGGTTGTAGAAAACATGCAATAACCTTTAATAATTTTTGCACAATAAAGCTGCAAACTGATATTTGAGTGCCAGCCACCATTTGTAGGCACAGTAGTGTGGTTGCATAACTGTTCAAGCCCTTAATTTAATACTTTCTGATTCAATTTCTTCATTTAGTCATATGAAGCTCACATCATGTATATTGATTCTGTCTAATCTAAGTTAAAATTCAACGACCCTAACTTCCTCCTGACTTTACATTTACCTGCTTTAGCTAAAGTCATATTTTGCAGAGAAGTTACAAGGTAACAATGGGAATTTGTACAAAAATATCTGTCACAATAACCATATTCAACCTAAAAAAAATTGGAGCAACAGCAACATTAGAAACATGGATACTTCTCAAAAATCTTTATAAAGACGATAACCAGGGTTGAGGACTAGATCTGAGAGAAATCTGTGGGGTCACCAGAAGAGGGCAAGAAGAAGAGATTTTCTCACAAACTTCTAGATCTGGAGAACTTTTTCAGGTCAAAGTGAGCAAATGTTGCTAAATGAAGATGCAGAGTGCTGATGATGTGAAAATTAAATCACAAGTTGGTTCAGCAAGGTGTTGGGTAAAGGATGTCACACTTGTAAAACCGTGTTTTTGTTTTTTTTAAACAGCCTAATTGTACCATTGTTTTGAAATTAAAATGTTGACATCATGATCCAAGTTTTTTTAAATCGTAAAACCAAAGCATTTTACCAAAGGTGTGTACACTTTTGAGAGCCACTATATTTCTTTACACATTTAGATTTCACAAGTTACTTCCAGGAACATATCAAGTTAAGGCACTCCTATCATTAGTAATTTAGGTCAGTTTCCTTCTCAGGTTGTTACTTGAGCTGCCGCTTTTGCTCTCTCTTTCCTTAGATTGTGATGCTAAGAAACGAGGTGTGCGAGTGCCGTGCTTCAGGTGTGTTTCTGCGCCTATCTGCTCAGGGCCTCATCGCAGAAAACAACATCCACTCAAATGGGGAGGCTGGGCTAGATATCCGAAAGGGAGCTAACCCCATTATTCTGGTAAATCTGATACCACCTTCTATTAAAGTAAAATTTTTATTTGCAGAAGCACTTGCAAATTGAAAAAGAGTCTCCCTGGTGTCACCTCCTTTGTTTATATGTACTGAATCTTCACTAAATTGAGATTGATGGCAAAAACTGAGCTTCTGAATTTCAGACTGAAATTCCGTCTTTCCTTCCACAGTGCAATAAGATACACAGCGGTTTGCGTTCTGGTGTTGTTGTTCTTGGCAATGGGAAAGGTTCAGTTCGGAGCAACCTGATCTATAACAACAAAGAAGCCGGTGTGTACATTCTCTTTAGTGGGAATCCAGTGGTGAGGTATGTCGGACTCTATAAACATCCATATTACCCAGAATTGTTTGGATCTTATCCCCAATGTGTGGATATGACTGTGTAATTACTAGCCCTTTCTTGTATCATGATTTCTAAACTCTGGATCTTTTCCCAAGTGTTTTTATTCATCTTCAGCCATGAAAAAAGATTTAGACTTCCACTTTTTTAGGTATGTAATTTTCAAAGAGTTATTAACACTACTGGATTATTTGACTCTACACACATGGACTTGAAATTCCATTTTAATTCCGTTTTAACTTTAAGAAGATGGTTTGCAGCTATAACTGCTTCAACTCATCTTGGAAGTTTGTTTGCAATATCTAGGACTCTGTTTATGGAAATGTTTAACATTCTTTCAGGAGAGCATTTGTGAGGTCTGACACTGATGTTGGACAAGAAGGCCTGGCTCACAATCTCTGCTCATATTCTCTGTCAGATAAAGATCAGAGCTTTGTGCAGATCAGTCATGATTTGCACAAATCACTGATTTGTGTCCTTTTGGGCCTTGTTTTGAGCACTGCATAGCAGTCATGCCAGAGCAGCATGAAAGTTACGAACCTAAAATCAATATTGAACAAAATATTAACAAATTTGTGGCGGTGTTGTGGTATACGATGCGTTTCCACGGACTTAGAGCGCGTGCGCAAGCCCCGGGGTCATGTGATGACTGACAGTGCTGACAACATCAGACTAAGCAGCCTGTGGCACAGCCTGGATTTCACAAGTGCGCCTCTGTGAAAAACTGCCAGGCAAGCCTGGAAGGCTTTCAATCGTTCTGCTGAGAGGCGAGCTCTGAACTCGTCCGAATTCAGGGACATCCGATGAAGGTGATTGTTTGCACTGGGGTTAGGATACTCTTCTCCCAGTTTATTGTGAAACCCACACTTATTGTTGCTAAAGTTGCTGCAAGACATTAAATCATGGGCTGTACTTACTTTCTACCTTTACTGTACCTTGATAATCATGTCTACTTTAAAATTTGGAAAGCTGCAGCATAAGGGAATGTTTGTTCTGTCTGCTTGTAGTGGAAATTGCATCTTCCAAGGCCAGGCAGCAGGAATTGCTGTAAATGAGAATGGCAGAGGGCTGATAACAGGTTTGTGTGGGTGGCTTTTCACCATTTTTTTATTCACACCCAGAAAACTCGACTCTTTATGCAGATATTATGTCATTCCTTCCCAGAAAATGTGATAAGAGAGAACCAGTGGGGAGGAGTGGACATCCGCAGAGGAGGTGACCCAATACTGAAGAACAACTACATCTGTTATGGCTACTCCGATGGAGTGGTGGTGGGAGAGCGGGGGCGTGGACTTATTGAAGGAAATCATGTATACTGTATGTCCTTTCTGCCTGGAAATGGTTGCATTATACGGAGATCATATCATTTTAGACCAGTTTGCTTACAAACACTTTCCTCCCTTGGTTTGTTTAGGTAATAAAGGCTGCGGCGTGTGGGTTATGTCATCCAGCCTCCCCCAGCTTTTGGGGAACTACATCATTCATAACTGTATGTATGGACTGGCAGTGTTCTGCAGGAAGGATCCGGACAACATTGAAGCCAGGGAGGGGAACTGGCCTGGACAGGAAGGGATGGGTGGAGATGTCGGCAATGGGGAAAGGAGAGGAGTTGAAGGAGAGGCCAGGGAAGGACAGGAGAACTTCAATGAAGAGGGGGAACTGTTCGCTTGGGAGAGTGATCTGGACAGCGAGGATGAGCGGCACTCTGCTCGGCGCTCGATCAGCGTGGCGCTAATGGAGGGCAACTGTGTGAGCTACAATGGAGGTATACTAAGCTATGTCACATAAACATGTATACAGTGCATGGCTAAAGTAGAAATGACATCTAAACTTTTCTACGTTTTGGCAGGTTACAAACACAACCTTGAATATATTTTATTGGGATTTCATGTATCAGCCAACACAAGATAGAGCAGAACTATGAAGACATAGCTCAAGCTATTTTTCACAAAATAGTTCAAGCGCTGTCAAATTTGATTGAGGTTGTCTGTGAAGACAAATTTTAAAGTCTTGGCATAAACTCTCTATTTGATATATGACTGGACTTTGACAGGGTCAATCTAACACATCTGTGTTGATCTAAACTAGTCTGGCTGTATATGTGGAGTCTTGGTTCAGTTGGACTCCTGCAGTGTGAGGCAGGATTTTTTTTTACAAGTTTGGCCCCTATTTAGTTCCAGCCTACTAATAACTGACAACCTTCACTGTCTCTGTCACAGAAAAGCATCCACACAATATGAAGATGCCACCACTGTGTTTCAAAATAGGGATGGTGTGTTTAGGTTTATGCATAATGTAGTTTTCTGCCACATAGTATTTTGCATAAGATAAGATAAGGTTAATCTCCTGTGGGTTTAAGAGGATGGTTCAAAACCATGTATCATTTTGTTTTTTTTCTTCACAGTTATGCACAACTTTGCATTGGTCATTCACATAAAGGCTAATTAACTTTTTTGTAACGTGACAAAATGTTGAAAAAAACTTCAGGCTCTGAATGCTTTCTTACAGCAATGTAAAGTCAGCCTTCATAATTCTCCTGTTTCTGCCTTTCTGTAGCGGTTGGCCTATATGTGAAGAGCAGCGAGGCCCTGAATGTTTTTGCAAACCTTATGAACAGAAACTGCGGCCCGGGCGTTGCTGTGCTGCAGAGCACTCAGCTGACCCGGCTCGTTACTAACTGCATTGTCGAAAATGGCCGGGGTGGCGTTACAGTGGAGAAGGACTGCAGAGTGGAGCTCCGCGGTAACGGCATCTATGAAAACAGTGGCCACGGTGTCAGGTTTAGTGGCAGCGGGCAGATAGTGGAGAATGATGTGGTCAGTAACAGTGGATACGGCATCCAGGTTTCTGCCAGCACAGATATTAAGGTGAGTTCATCTGTTCGACTCATTTCAGAAACACTTTGTCTTTGTGCGTATAACATGAGTTTTATGACTCTCGTCTCCAGGTGGTTCGTAATCGTGTCCAACCAGCACAGGGTTGTGGTATTGCTCTGCTTGGCCCAGTAAAAGGTGTCATCCATGACAACATCCTGTTTCAAGGTCATCCAGAAAACAAGAAACCACTCCTACACACAGATGCTGGAAATGAAACCTGTGTGTTGCGTAACAACAGTATTCTAAGGTTTAATAACAGGTAACCAAGCAACTGAGTGAAAAGCAACCATCTTGTTTTTTTTTCTTTTCTTTTCTTTTCTTCCCATGTAAAAATAAGCAGCTCCTGCTGGTTTTTCAAAACAGTGATATTTCAGTTGTACGATTTCCTAGAAATTGGACACTATAGTATGAGTTTTCTTGTAATTTATACCCTCAGCTCTTCCTCTGCTCCTGAGAGATGGTATATGGTAGCTGGCTTAAAATGTTAGGATGTTACTGTAAAGCTAAAGAGACGATGGAAAAATGCAATTTTCAGTTGATATTTAGTGAGTGTAATAATGAATCACTTCAAACAAAAGACTCAAGTTTTTTTTAAATATAAGTAATTTCATAAAAAGCTGTTCATAGGATAACCTCTAAAAAACCTCCCCTCTTTATTAATTGTTGATGCATTAATAACTATGTTTTGGTTTGAACAGCAGAGTTTAAAAAGAAAAAGCTTGTAAAATGCTAAAATCTAAAGGCTTTGACCCAAACTATTTGGCAGCTTGAAGTGCCTTGCTAAAGTATTATATGTATATGTTATATATATAGAATTATATCTATAATATTTTTTTATTTTTTATTTTAATGGTCAATGTTTTGGGTTTAGATAATGAATTAAAAGCTGTAAACCAATATTCACATGTGAACTTTATTGAAAAGATAATCCCAAAGAAAAATCACACCAGACAAATACTATATACTTACTCATGTGGGAATGTTTTTATTGACCAGGAAAATCTAAGCTAGTCTGAGTTCTTCATTGAGCTAACTGCTGGGCAATCCTGAAGCAAAACTTTAATTTGAGGAAGTAAATATTCTGAGATTGGGGCAGATCTTTGCCATCCTGCAAGATGACATGCAACCAGTGATGCAATGGACTTGTTAGAGAACTTTAGCTCTCCATTCAGCCTGAGCTTGAGCTATTTTATAAAAAAGGTAAGGGCAAAAACATTAGTCTCTTGTAAATGCAGCCTTTCAAAGACTTCCAGCAGTATGGTAACTTCAACAAAGTATTGACTGATATTGACTGAAGGTGTCTGAATAAAAATGCATGCCACACTTTTGAATATTGAAACCCATGAATAATTTCCCTTCCAGTTCACAAGTATTTACTGCATTATGTTCTGTCACATAGCGCCAAATAAAATAATGTTTATGGTTGTACTTTAAAAAACAAAATGTGAACAAGGAGTGTGAATATTTAAATCATTCGCTCAATAACGACAGCTAAAATAAACAGAGATGTTTCCCAAATAGCAAAGATCTAAAATCATTTCTCTTTATACTTTTCAGTGGTGCATCTTCCCCACCATGGGTTCTAGAAAACCCGCCTCCTCGCCCTCTGGCCAGCTCCCCTACAGGGCTCTCATCCTCCCAGTATCCTTCGCGGCTTGGGATTTCCATGACAACCAGAGTTGGCGCTGCTGTAGAGAGCGGATGTCACAGCGGCAGCATGTTCTGCTCCATCCTGTGAATTAACGGCCAAGAATGCAAACACTCTCGGGTGTTGCTGTGGGGTCCCAAACTGGTCACTTTTTACCTACTGATAATCCAAAAGAAGTAGACTTTTTCTTCCAGGATTCATGAGATCACCTTTGGCTCTGTATGTAAATGTGATGGGTTTTTTTATTTTTTTTAATATAAATTAGAGAAGATTTTACAATAAAATGCCTGCACACAAGGTTTTGAACAAAAACTCAAACAAATAACTGCATGTTTCAGTGAAGCTTTATTTTAATGGTCTTTTACAACACAAACTTGTTTTTATCAATCTGCTTTTAATAGTTTCTGTTTAGGATGTGCGCTTTAATAAATCCCAGCAGCAGGGGAAGGCTTTAGAAACTATAACTCGTCTGGTACAAATCTGTGCCTTTTTTGATATTAAAAAAAAAAAAAAAATCTACAATTGTAGCAGGGGGGGTTGGAAAGATGATCGTATGAAGTGAATATGCAACAAGCCAAAATTAAGCTTCTGCCTCTTGCACAGTGTGTTTTAAGGTGAGTTTCTGGCTTCAATGCCAACACTCATTTTCTTGCAACGAAACAGAGAGTGTGCAATATGGCTACGTTCACACTGCAGCCTGAAGTGACCCAATTCCGATTTTTTTTTTTTTTGCCTTAAAGTGACCTATGTCTGATCTTTTTATGACAGTCTGAATTGAAATTTTTTGAAAGCGACCCAAAAAAAATCTGAGTCAGGTCACATCAAGCTGCAATGTGAATATAGCCTATGTGGAGTCTACAAATGTGCCTATAGAGTAAAGCTGGATGTTAGGTCATCTAGAGGTTGTTTACAGCTTGTTAGTTTTTACATCCTCAACAGTAATCATAAAAAATAAGATGTGCAACTCAAAGTTTTCTCTTTTGTCTACAAAACATAATAAATTGCTCTTCTTTGTGATGTTTCCATTTCCTCCAGTCCTTTCATCTTCTCTTATACTTTAATGCATCTTCCTCCGTTTCCGTTGCTCAACAAACTTATCGTACTTGACCAGTGGTAGGACAACAGTGGCCTGCCTGTGGTCGTCACTCAGTGCAGCTTCATCCCTTTTGGCTCTTGCTGGTTTGATCAAAGACAGTCCCATTGACTTTGCGATCTCGGTCATCCTGTACATAATATGTGGGACAGAGGTTTTGTTTAGGAAAAAGAAACTTCTTATGCTGTCATAGTTTAAATAACACTTTTGAAAATTTAATGATTGTGTTGACTCAGATAAACAGTGTTGTTAAATGTATTGCTCTCAATAATTTCTTCTATTCAAAAAAAAAAGATATTCTGGATCTTCTGTGATCTCCTCAATGAGCTGTCAATATGCTGTTGGAACAATCTTTGTTTATTCATGGCTTTCTAACCCTTTTCAATTACTTTAAATCCACATGGGATAGCTTCTTTTCCCTTAGTGAATGAAATCCTTTGAAAATGTCCTCTAGTAGTGCTGATAACAAAATCTGTTCGATCTGAAACATTTGTGTGTGACAAAAAAAAAAGCAAAATCTGGGTGGAAATACTTTTTTTTCCAGCACTGAAAATAAAATCAACTCACTTGGCTATGGTGATTCCCAGATCACGATGCAGTAATGAGAGGTCAGCAGTCATGTGTCCCATGTGCAGCAACAGAGCCAGGCTGTACGCTGCTAATTTGGCACGCATTGATGATGAAACTATGTTCTGCACCCTAAACACAGGAGGGGAAAAAAATAAAGATAAAAGATGTGATTGGGTTATTTATTTAAAACAACAAATTTTAAAGTCAATCTGAAGTTGTTTTTTTTTTTACAGGACAAAACTTTCTGGTCAAAGAATTGGTGCAAAACGACAAGTCAAGCCAACCGTCATGTCATCATCATACCTCCCATTGTTGAAACTCTTCGCAGTGAAAGTTGTGAACAGCTTGTTCTGAATGATGCGAGGGCAGCCTTCATCATGTCCAACTGTACACATAAAGAACAGAGAGCAGAACTTATGGCAAAGAAAGTTCTAATAACTTTCCCCTCTGCTGATTCAGCACACACAAGTAAAACTTTCTGGAGAGTTTTTGTGACTCAACTTCGGTCTGTACAATCTCTAATATATCTTTATAAATGCTTTTATACATGCCTGCTTCACGAAGAGCAGAAAAACTTTCCGGTGTGCATTGCATAAGAAGAGTAAAAGCCGAAAAAATACACTCACACTTCTGTGGGACGTTCTTCTGACTCGCCAGTTTGAGGAGCAGAGAGAGGTAAAAGGCGCAGCATGCTATTCTCTCTCTGGCTTCACCTCCAGATGGCAAGCTTTCTAAATGCTTCACAACACTCAGTGACCTTCAATCAAGGAGGTATGATGAAAAGTAAAATTCATCATACAGGAAAACACTCTGCTAAAGAAATTTCAGGCATTGTGAGCAACTTGTTGCCCTACCCTCCTTCATCTCTCATCTTCTGCAGCTCCTCCTTGGTGAGTGCTGCCATCTTAGATCCAGGCAGCTCCAAAGCAGCGAGCTCCACTGGACTCAGGACTGAGGAGATCGGTTAAGGGCGGAAAAAACCTCCACTGTAACTCCAGACATAAAACTATGATTACATTCCTAAGGATTTACACAAAATGACAGAAAGCAAATGAAAGATACGCTCATCAAATGGGTAGACGTCTTCTCGTTTGCCTGCGTTTGGATTGCAAGGAGGCAGGTGGGACATCAGGGTCTCTTGGGACTCTGTCTCAATCACTTCCTGTTGGAGGGCTGAGGAAAACAATAAAAAAATGGATCCGGTAACATAGCCACAATGAGAAATGAGGGTCGAAGCTCTTTTCTCTCTTTACTGATTTTTTTAAGACAGAGGAGCAGTTGGAACCTCACCTTCCAGACCTTTCTTTTCAATAACAGAGGTGGCAGCTTTAGCCACTGCGGTCTGCAGGGCATTGCTACCCACCTGGTTTAGCTTGCGGGAAGCCAGGGCTCGTTTCTGCTTGTTGGTCCCAAATGCCTCAATCAACAAGTCAACCTGAAGACAAAAAGAATCAGATTTAAACATGACTTTTGTCTGTTAAGTCATTATGGTTTAATTAGTGGGAGAAGAAAAAAAAAATCTGTGCACCTTGTCTCTGTAGGATTGAGAAGTATCCTGAGGTTTGGTAGTTGAGGTCTCCCCTGGTGTTGAAGGCACAATAATTAAGCTTTTTGCCTGTGGTGATGTTCTTTTTCTCAATGATTTTCAAAGGAAATGGGAGGCACTGATGTTACAATCAGTACCAATGTGTTGTTTTTATTACCTGGAATAACAGGTTGCATGTTGAACAGCACAGCGTTATGCACCTCCATTTGCATTGTCTGTTTGTTCAGCACCCCAACATAATATCTGGGAAAACACCAAACATTTTGCTTAAAGCTCCTAACTCAACTTTACTATAAAATTACTCAGAACTATGAATCATAGACATTTTTCTAACCACAAATGTAGTTGATGGAAAATGAATAAGGATTCAAAAATCCTTAAAATTAAAATTGGAATATGTCGATTGATTCTGTATTAAAACCTCCAAAGCAAATTTTTTGTAGCCCCATTTACTCTGATGTTTGCTCTTCCACCATATTAATGTCAGCTTACCATTTTGATTGGTCTGCCTCCTATGACGTCATCAACATAAATAGACCCAAAATTTGTTCCTAAGTGGAAATCTATTCTGTTTTACCCAGTTCATAATTATTCTGTGTACATTTGTTAGTGGAGAAAATATACCACAGGATACCATCTTTAAAAGCCACATCTGCAGTTGGAAAATCTCCAACACATTTCTTTTAGAACAAATATAATTGCACTTACTTGCAGAGGCTGTTGCATTTCAGAGATCCCACTCCAAAATTCTGACCAACATAGCTCAGTCTGTTTGATTCAGCGACCTCAGCAGAAGAAAAACATGATATGCATAAAAATCCAAACAGCACAACCTGGGTATACAGAAATAAGAAACCCATCATGCACTAACATCTTCCTCACCAGTATCCGCCTGCTCTTCTTCCTCGGGTTGCTCTCATCTCTGTTCTTGTATATGCTGAAATCGAGGCTCTCTGCATTGGTGACGCAGCCACTGGAAAAGCGGACTGTGTGAGAGAAACATTCAGAGACTAGTTGTCAACCTGTGATGCAACACATTTGAGGAGGTTTGAAGTCAAACTGCAGCGAGCGAGCTGCAATTTGCCCACGTGTGCGCGCACTATTCCCTAAACACGGTCCCCCAATCTCACACAACACGGAGCGACGATGTCGTAAATAAAATTCAGGTTCAACGACTTTATATGTAATAACTGAGATATATTCACCAATAGCTGCTTTGTCGGATTCAGTTTCTTCTCCACAGCACACGAAGGAGCAGGAGGCAGCCATGACACTTGTTGTGGGGTTTCTTATTTTGTTATTTATATAAGGCGGTGTTAAATGTGTTACTGCCATCTAGAGGCAAAAAAAGAAACTAAATCTGTTTGTTTTGTTTTTAAATCTCACCGCACCAGAGATTTTAGCATGTGTTTTTCTTTATAAACCGTTACTACACTGTCAAAAATGGGTAATGTTAGAGTCAGTAGAGCTGAAAACTGGCTGCTGAAGTTGTCTTGGAAAAAATAAGCATAAGCACCAATTTACTGCCTAAAAATAAAACTAAATGTAGATGATTTAAGAATAAGGTCATAATAGGCATACACTATTGTTGACTGAAATATAATATTACATTGCCTTCATCTAATTTTGACTACTGAACGAAGATTATACTGGTTTCCATTTTTCAGAGATTTCTCAAAAATAGAAATGAAAGGTCACTTGGTCAAATGAAGGCTCTGCATATCTAGCACAGATGGAAATTTACTGAGCAGAAACCACTGAGCAGCTTAGCTATTCTGTCCATAAAAAATTGCCCAGCTCCAATAAAAAAAGCAGAGTGGAAAACATCCTATCTGTACAGAGCCAGCCAAAGGCATAATTAAACAAAACAACTGCTTAGGGTCCTCAGACCTTCACGGGCACAGTGATTACTTTTAAGTTCAGCCAATTAAATTTGGCTGATTATAGCCAGCTGGCTAATTTCCAACTCTATTTACAGTCCTGATAGTGGTGGTGATGTTCTTAACAGAAAGAGGGTTTCCTAAATCACAACGTTGGGCCAGCCCTGTGGATGTAGGTTTAGTTCTCAGCTTACTGATATATTATGAATTCACAACAAAATCAGTTATGTGTTATTTGTAACAATTTGTAACAAACCCAAAGGTTTCCATCAAATCTTCACTTCCTCTATCCTGCGTCAGTGGCAAATAAACAACCATCTCCCTGAAGATCCTAATCCATTATGTAAAATTCATAAAGTTTTGAATCGCTCTTAGTATGACCCCTATCCTGACACCATGTTGCCATTGGAGTCCCAACTGGGAGTGGAACTCCATGGCAACTAAGCTGTCAGGATCATTGGGGTACTCAAACCCCTCTACCACGGTAAGGTGGCGATTCGTCAGAGGGGAGCAAGTCCCATCAAAAGTAATTTGATGAGACCCCCCATCCTGAGCAAGCACATGGCAAGAGTGGAGAGGAAATCTCCCTTTAAAAAGGAAGAAACCTCTAGCAGAACCAAACTCAGGATGAGCAGCCATCTGCCTTGGCTGGCCGAAGAACAAGAGGACAGGAAAGAGAAACAAACACACAGCTCTATCCAAATGGGCTGAGAAAACACAAACCACACAGTTATTTGCAATATTAATGCCTATGTACATCATTATAAGATGGAAAATCCACAAAACACAGAGAAAACATGCAAACTTTACACAAAAATGAAATTGAAGCTAAAATTACAATTTCATCCTAGAAACAATGAAAGTAGGATGAAATTTCTAGTTTCATCCTAGAAATTAGGATGAAACTATTATTACCTTATAAGGTAATAAACCTTATGAATTCAGTTTATTACATCAATAGGGAATATTGATGTAATATTAATATATTATGAATTCACAACAATATCAGTTATGTGTTAACTGATTTGGTGGTAAGTTAAACTACCATATTTTCCTAAATGTGAAGGTGAATCAGACTGAACATTTGTTTAAGCAATAATTATATTATAATTGTTAAAACAATTATATTGCAATTTTGTACAGCATATTAAGTTCTTCATCCATTATCTAAAACTATCTTCGTGGGGTTGCTGGTGACTATCTCTAGTAGTCAACAGGCAGGAGGGGTGTACTGTGATATTTAAATAGAATCAATGAGAATTTAGAGGTGTGTGGGAGGAAGCCAGAGTACCCAGAGAGAACCCACACAGAAACCCAGGACCGTATTGGTGCAAGGCGACCGTACCCTCAACTGCGGCACTGCATCAATACTCTGGGTTTCCCTTTTTATATATTGTTAATAGTTTTTTCTTTATCCGAACCTACAAAAACTGCATGCCTTAAAGTCCTGTTACTTTGATATTTTTACAGCTGCCAGTCTAATCTATTTATAAAATTGTATCTCATAATTATGAGTTATCTCATGGTAATGATGAGATTAGGCGCTTTATATCATCATTATTATGAGTTAATATGGATTTCCATACTAAACAAAGCTTTCCCACTGACATTAATTATTTTTTTTTGTTTTTATGAAAACCAGAGCACCTGGAGAAAAATGAAAATCTAAGACAACCCAATGACAGAAAGATTAAAATTCAATGACAGATATTCAATTTGATCACTGTTACAAGGCAATGCAGTTCAGAATTATAAAATCCACAAATAAAATATGTTTACCCCCTTACCAAATTAAACACCTATTTTATATCCAAATGTTAAAATTTCTCTTCTAAATGCTTCCAATTATTTACCTGTAAACATTTTCTTACACCCTTACCCCATTGGGGTCGGGAGGGGCGCTGGAGCCTTACTCCAGCGGTAAATGGGCGAGGTCTCCAGATATAACCTGGACAGGTCGCCAGTCCCTCACAGGGCAACACAAAGACATGCAGGACAGACAATCATACAGAAATCTAGGGAGAATTTAGAAAGACTAATCAACCTAACAGTCATGTTTTTGGACTGTGGGAGGAAGCCGGAGCACCCAGAGAGAACCCACATGTGCACAGGGAGAACACGCAAACTCCATGTAGAAAGACTCCGCGCCAGGAATCAAACTACAAGGCAATAGTTCTATCAACTGTGCCACTGTGCACCCCTATTCTTAATTTTCCATCCATCCATTTTCTAACACCCTTGTCCTTAGTTGGGTCGAGAGGGGTGCTAGTGCCTGTCTCCAGTGAACATTTCAGGCGAGAGGGGGGGTCACCCTGGACAGGTCGCCAGTCTGTCACAGGGCAACTTGGAGACAGACAGGACAAACAACCATGCACATACACACACACACACCTAGGGAGAATTTGGAAAGACTAATCAACCTGACGGTCATGTTTTTGGACTGTGGGAGGAAGCCGGAGCACCCGGAGAGAACCCACGCATGCACAGGGAGAACATGCAAACTCCATGTAGAAAGACCCCGCGCCAGGAATCAAACTACAAGGCAACAGTTCTATCAACTGTGCCACTGTACAGCCCCATTATTAATTTTCCTTTTAATATATTTTTAATACTTTTATCTTTGTCTGAAACTGCATGCCTTGATGCCCTGTCACATTGATGTTTTTTTCCCCTGCTAAAATAGTTTAAATATTGAATTCTATTGATTCAATTAATGTATATGCTGAGTAAATTGCATCAAATGTTTACTATATGAAATATATATAGTAAATATAGTTTAATCAAATTAATTTGAAATTTCATTCAGATGTTTCCAGTCTGATTCACCTGCACCTGTCTATACTTACTACCCTTTACTCTTGATCTTCTTGTGCAATCCTTCCGTGTACCCGGAAATCATAGAGGCAGGTATACCCCAGATGGCCCCAGTTGCTGCCGATGTGTAACTTTATGTAGCTAAAAGCCGCTCTTCTGTGGCTCTGTAATGACAAAATGATATGTTAGCTGATTATCAAATCGGTAAAGCTAAATAGGAAGTTTAATTACATTCATTCATTGTTTTGACATTGCAAAGCCCAGTAAGATTTCTGATATTGCTTGAATATTTTCCATTTTGTCATTTAACAACCACAAATTTCAATGTATTTGATATCTTATGTGACAGACCAACAGAACATAACACATAATTGTGAAGCGGATGGTGATGATGTGAGGGTGGTCTTCATTAGCAGATGGATTGAGCTTTAAATACAGACCAGTCCTTGAAGGAAACCTGCAGAAGACTTAAAAACTGGGTTGACTGTATGACAACAACCCTAAACAACCAGCAATACAATAGTAAGGTTTTGATTAAGCTCCTCATATGATAGGTACAGTCAAAGTCCAGACATAAATCCAAAACAGAATTGGACAAGACTGAAAAAAATGACATTTTTAGATGCTCTGCATCCAATTTGACTGAGCTTAGCCTATTTTGTTTTCATGTATAATTTTCTATCTGATTCACAAATATGAGATACTTTCTGTTAACATGTTCCTGTTATCAAGTCCCAATAGAATACGATGTTTGTATTTTTAACATTAAAACACTGAAAAGTTCAGTAGCTATAAATATGTTGCAAAGTGATTAAGCAAAGTAGCTAAAAACAACAACTGGGATAAACATACCGGTAGCTCAAATGTTTGGAGCGGATTTCTGTTCTTATCATACAGAAAGGTTCCCAGAGGACTCCACTCCTGTCCGGACTCCCTCATTCCCTGCAAAACAAAATTAGACAAATATCTTTATAAATATGTCTGAAAGGTAGACTGAGTGCTGCTGTTTAATATTCAGATACTTGTGGCTTACATAAACAGAAAACTCCTTGGGAGCACTCCAGTTGTTGCCAGTCAAGGACACCATTTTAGGCAGGTGTCCCAAAGTCACGTGACTGACAATGACTTTGTGGGACAGGGCGATGGCTAATTGACCCTGGGAACCTTCAAAGGCCCAGCACTCTCCTGGATTCAAGCGAGTCCTCCCCTGAAGAGAAAAAGAGTTCAAAGTTTCAGTGGGATGTTAAAATAATAAACAAAAAGCCTTCTAACTATTGTGTCACATACAAATACCATTCTGCTTTATATTCATGTTATATTATGATTGCAGTTCAATTCATACCTGAATCACAATGTCTGGGGTGAATGAGGGTCGTTGTATTAAAAACCCAAACCAATTCACCACTTGTCTTTGGCCAGGATGTATGGTTGATGGTAACCAGTTTAAAATCTTTGCTCCTTTTTTCAAACAAATACAGAAAAAGTTAATTAAAACCACTATGCTTAAAACATTCAGTCAGATCTATCATAGTAATGACTTACCTTGTGACTTCAGAGCAAAGTTCGGCAGCAGATCTGCCGGTGGAAGTAGGTAGTCCATCTTGTTCTTCAGGACTACCAGCTCCTCCTTTGTCTCCTGCAACTGTGTTCCCTCATCTTTACATCCTGGAACCAATAACTAAACACAATTGAAGTTAGATGTTTGGTCATATCACTAAAGAGGACATTCATATACGAGTTTTGATTAATAAAAAGCTTACTTCGTTTGTAGTGGCGGGTGTAGAAACTGACAGGTCCGTGGTCAGAGGAGTAAGAATGGTCGTAAATCCTAAAAGAGAAGGAGGAAGGTGACCGGGTCAGTAACACTGCTTCCAGACTAAAAACTCTCTACAAAACTTAGAAGTATTGGTGCTTGGCTGTTTGTTGAAGAAAATCATCTACCGTAAAACAAGGCCAGGAATATGACGCTGACATAAAAGTGCTTCAGCGTGTACGTAAATAGATCCCCATTCCTGCTGCTGTTCTTGCTGCAGCTGCAGCTGATCTTGTTGTCTGAAGATCTCTCTCTTGCTGTGTGGTCATAACGGCGGTATGTCCACTTCCTGTCAACCAAGGTAGAACAAATACACATAGAATAGAATGGAATGGAATAGAATAGAATAGAATTCAGCTTTATTGTCATTACACTGTCACAAGTACAAGCAACGAAATGTAGTAGCAATATGTAAACATATATAGATTAGAAGACTTTTGAGTTAAATATGCAAAGGTTTTTTTTGCAAAAGTATTCACTAGAAGAGTGGGGATACAATGTTTTGCATTGAAGGTATTTGTTGACTGATCTCACCTGACTCTGGTCTCTTTGTAACACACTGTTGGTGTTCCATCAGGATTGTAGTATCCAGATAATTGCAATCGAACACTTCGTCTTGACATCTTTAAACTAAAACAGAGACATGGGAAGTTGGTCAGTGACTCTAAAACAAAACATGTCAAATATGTAACATAACTGCATAGTTTTTGGTCAGTTTCAACACCTGCAAATCATTTGTGAAATATAAACTGAACTATTTAATATTTAAAGCCATCCCAGTCATAGTGTTATTTCTGACGATAATCACAGTCACCAATATTTACATTTTCATATGAACTAACTTTAAACATGAACTTTAAATCAACTGCTAGAGCCAATTTTTTTCAGATTTGCTCTTTCTCACCGTTGTCAAACATGCAACAAAACACAAAAAATAATTTTTAAAAATATTTTACATCTTTTCATAAAACAAGAAAAAACTATTTCATCTTAAACTGAAAAAAACCTTATATCTAACTGGCTATCTTTCTTAACATATCACTAGAAATTCTTCCAAATAACTGTTGTACATCTTTTAAAAAGTGTGGTTAGCTATTCCTACTTGATAAACATTAAAAGAAAAATACTTACACTGACTTATTAGATATAATCACTGAGTTTTTGCTGAAAATGAGTAAATCTCTCTCCAACGTTTTTTGCGTCCTTCTCTGAGATCCGTAACAACAAATGAGAGAATTCTGAGAGAGTTCCTCCTTTGTTGACAAAATTCTAGATTCTCATGATGTTATGTTACCATGGAGTCTAGCATCATCAAACGCACATCAAATAATGGAATTTATGGGTTAATTTAGCCCAGTTTTAAACACATAAATTGATTCAAAACTCTCTTAGTGCACATATATTTGAATTTATATGTGTAAAATAGACAAATAATGCATTTTTTTAATTTATTTTTTAAAATTAATTTATATTTACATTGAAATGTTTTTATGAGGTGTTTTAAGAGCTTATTCTAAGTACCTTATTTTAAATTTGAGCATCTGTCACTCCAAAGGCGTCAAGTGGTTCTGTCCAGAAGGCTGACATTTCTGTTTAAACTGTACTTTTTTATTCAAATTTTTATTAGTTTTTTTAATCTGTCAGCCATAATTATCAAAAGTGTATAATATAACAGCTTGACACTGTTAACTCTCTTTATAATAAATATATGTATTATATGTGAGTACTATATATAAAAGTCAATGTTTATTTTTTTTATGATGTTCAAACTAAAATAAATAAAAACCTTCTGATTCTATTGGGCAAATAGAAAACGCTAAATAAATTCAAACTTAACTCGCTATGGTTTGAATTTATTGTATTATTCCACCTTGGGAAAAGAGTGCATGACATCAGCGACACCTTGTGGTAAAACTGAGAAGATGCAGCACTACGCCTTGGCGAGGTCGCAGGTTCGGAAGTGAAGCACAGCGCCATCTTGTGAGTCTGGCTGGCAAAACCGTCTGAGTAACGAGGAAATTGTTGTTAGAAATCATTGTACAGGCCAACAGAGCGGATGGCTATTATAATGAAGACCGTGGCCTCCAGCGAGTGAAACAATATGTCTCCCTCGGTTTGAAACCAACGGTTAACGTGACACCGCACAGCCAAACCAGCCGGATGCAGAGTAAAAACCTGGTAGGAAGTGGACTACCGCAAGGGAAGCGTGTTGCACGCAGCAGTGAAAATGTTAGCTGGCGGTAGATATATTTGAGGGGACATTTTGTTGGGGAAAGGTCTCGGCACGGAGTAAACGGGTCTTGAACAGAATGCTTCTTTGGCTAGCAGCCACTTGACTGGTGTGCTGTTAGCTAAATTTAGCATCTCTAACTCCTGAACAGGACTATTTTCTTCCCATTGAAACCTCATTTTTAAAGACAAAAACCGGTAATGTACTTCTCAGAATCCCCTTTTTGTCTTTTAAAATCAAGAATATTCGTTTACATCGCTTTAATTAAGTTAATTAAGTGGTAATGCACGTGCTAACTGCTCTGTAGCTCATCTGTTATGAGTGTTATCAGTCGGCTAGCAAACTCCATCAGCTTTTGTCTAATTTTCTGATTATTGTATTTTACCCATTAAAACATACATGTATATTGTCGCTCGTTAAATGAAAGTCTTAAATGTTTAAGGTTGATACAGAAGAACATATCTATTAGTCATTAATGTCTGATTTTTCGACACCATGCTGGCTTTCATGTATGTAAACCCTTACTGAAATATGTATTTACATTTCTATCATTAAGTGTTAATGCACTTGCTAACTGTTCTGTCGCTGATTATTGTATTATTTTACACATTAACCCATACGTGTATATTGTTGCTCGTTAAATGAAAGTTTTAAATGTTTAAGGTTGATACAGAAGAACATTAGTCGTTCATGTCTCAAACTCCAGATTTGTAATGCTTAGGAAGGTATTTTAAGACAGACCCACTCAAAGCAGTGCAAAATTGTTAATTGAAAGTACAATAGCAGTATTTTTTTAACAAATAAAAATCTGTGAAATTTTTGTATTACTATTCAACCCTCCTGGGTCATGTTTTTGTACTTTTGTTACAATTAGGGCTGCTTGCAATATATATGGATTTTTGCATTCTACCAGCTCTGTACAATAAACTAAATGAAATTTTACAAATTCATGACAAGTGCATTTTCTTCCACATGTTTTGTGGTATTCCCCGTTTGACTCAATGTCAACTTCTGCTCATTTACCTTCATATCTGCAGGGCAATGGATTTTCCCGGCCACTTTGAGCAGATCTTCCAGCAGCTCAACTATCAGCGCATCCATGGCCAGCTGTGCGATTGTGTCATTGTGGTGGGCAGCCGACACTTTAAGGCTCACCGCTCGGTGCTGGCGGCCTGCAGCACTCACTTCAGAGCACTGTTCACGGTTGCGGAGGGAGACGCCAGCATGAACATGATCCAGCTGGACAGCGAGGTTTGAATTTAATAATCTGTGACTGCATCGCAGATTATTATTGCACCATAATCAAACCGCGTTTGATTGCAGGTGGTGACAGCAGAAGCTTTCGCTGCTCTGGTGGACATGATGTACACGTCGACACTGATGCTGGGGGAGAGCAATGTCATGGATATTCTTCTTGCTGCTTCACACTTGCACCTGAACAATGTGGTGAAGGCCTGCAAACACTACTTGACCACACGGACGTTGCCCTTGTCCCCCTCGTCAGACAGGCCCTCTCATCACCACCCTCAGCAGGAGCAGCAGAGACACAGGCAGCAGCAGCAGGTGGGGGATTTGGGGGCTAATGCTAACCTCACAGCTTCAGCTGCAAATTCCAAACTGCAGCGCTCCTTCTTGCTGCAGCAGCTTGGACTCAGCCTGGTGAGCTCGGCTCTGGGAGGCATGGAGGACGATGGCGTGGGCAGCAGAGTGGTTGATCAGAGAGCCTCCTTCCCTACGCGGCGATTCCACAAACGCAAACCTCCTCTAGGGATGGGGCTTTCAGAGGAACGACCCAGACAGAGGCAGCGGCCCTCAGCCCCCAACCGGGGGCTGTTGGTAGAGAGCGGGGTTAACGTGGAGAGAGAGGACGGAGTGCTTCTGTCACCTGACTCTCACAAGATGGGGGATGAATCCAAATTAGAAGGTGCGATCACAGGGATAGTGTCAACGCCTCAGGATGACCCCCAGATGCCGAGTCAGTCAGACAGCGGGCACTGTGAGGAAGAGAGGATGCAGGGAAGGGTGAGCAAGGAGGAGGACATCAGTGATCATGACCATCAGGATGATGAAAGAGTTGGGATGAAGATAAAATCAGGAACAGGAGATGAAGAGGCTGAAGAGGAGGAGCATAAGGTAAAGAGATGATATCAAACAAGAATAAGTCATGATGTGTTCTGTGTGACTATTCTTGTTTCATTTTGTTTAGATACACTAGTCATCAGCATGAATTCCATTTAATTTAGGCTATGGACATAACTTGGTGTTCTGACAAGACATTAATCTAAACACTTAAAAATAGCTCTTATTGGTTAAAACAGAGTCATGTTAACTTGCTCATATCTGCTTAAAATCTGCAAACTGCTTTTAAGCACAGTCTATCTGGAGATCCACCATTATATTTGGGCCACATCTTGAGGGGCAGTAGCCCAGGGGTCCACAAATTTTTCTTTCTTTTTTTCTGTTTTTTTAAACCCACGTTTTGGAAACATTGTAGTTCATGTAAAACTTATAGGCCAATATCCAATGAGTTGTATTAATATTTGGGGACTTTTATAAATGTAAACATTGAAATATTTGAATATTATAAAGTTATAGTAAATGTCATTGTGAACAATGTGAAGCTATTGGCGAGGGATCAGATCATACCCAGTGATTTATAGGTCAACATATTAATCTACTGTAATTACCATCTGTAGTGGATAAGGTATCACAACTGGCTCCATCCCAGGAGTCCACATCCTTGTAAATCCAGCCCTCCATGGAGGGATGTAAATAATTAAAGTTGTATGTATAATGTATATTTTTAAGTTGTAAGTCATACATATTTTTTTCAGGTGGTTGTCAAGCGTGAGCCGCTAAGTTCACCTGAGCCAGCGGATGAAAACAGCGACGTGACATCACAAGCAGAAGGCAGCGACCCAGCAGAGCCCGGATGCCGGGAGGAAGAGGAAAAGGTGGAGCTGAGCCCAGAGAGCAGCGACCGCAGCTTTACCTCTGAACCCCAGCCCAGCTCCGAGCCTCTCCTGCAGTCCAGCTCGCAGCTGCTGCTCAAGAGCAGCATGGCTGGAGGAGCCGGCGTCTCTGCAGGTTACGGCTGCAGCACCGCTCTGAAAAGCAAACCCGGTTTTAGCATCCCCAGCTTCCTTGGAACGAAGGATTTCAGGAGTGGCAGGTCGGGGTTGGTGGCTGGAGAAGATGGCCTTCCCAACACGACGACTGGAGGTGCACATCATTTTCTTCTGAGACAGGAAACGGCCACACCTTCGGGCTCTGCCTCGTCCTCTGCTCTGCAGTCTGGAACACTCGGCGCAGAGAGCAGAAACAGTTTCGGAGATAACCTGCAGCCGGACTCTCTGTTCCTCCGACCACTGCATGACAGTTTAGGAAACAGTAGAGCCAGTGGAGGGGGAGCCGGCGGGGGTCGGGGAGGTGTAGATCCTTTTGCCTTGGACTTCCAGCGGTCCAGTCTGGGCTTTCACTCACTGGGCCGCCCCTCAACCGGAGCAGGAGGAGCAACGGCAAACAGTCTGGGTTATCCAAGTTACAGGCGAATCGCTCCAAAAATGACTCCAGGAATGAGCGGAGAAGAAGCTGTAGCAGGGATTCTTCAAGATGCCTCTTCCTCCTCCTCCAGCCTGGCCGGTCCTCTGCTTCTTAATGAAAGCGGCGGGTATGAGATGAACAGTGGACGGCCCACCTCTCTCCCACCACAGCTCACACGGGCGTCGGCCGACGTCCTGTCGAAATGCAAGAAAGCGCTGTCAGAGCACAACGTCCTGGTGGTGGAGGGAGCTCGGAAATATGCTTGCAAGATCTGCTGCAAAACTTTTCTCACCCTGACTGACTGCAAGAAACACATCCGAGTCCACACAGGAGAGAAGCCCTACGCGTGTCTGAAGTGTGGGAAACGTTTCAGCCAATCTTCACACCTCTACAAGCATTCCAAGACCACATGTCTGCGCTGGCAGAACAGTAACATGTCCAGCGCGCTGCTGTAGAACTACTTCAGGGGGGAAAAAACAAGGTATTACAATGAGTGACAGCCTGAGTTTTAATTCTTATAGTCTCACTTATTTTTTTGTCAGAATTGTTGGCTCATATCATCTACTTTTTTCTAATAAATCAGTCCTGATCTCTGACCAAAGATAAGGATGATTTTATCATACATATTGTTTCTGCTCTTCTAGCTGTCAACTTGTTTTTAAGGCTTTATTCTTAAAAATATATATAAATAGGTTTGATCCATGGCACATTACTGTTCATACTCTCCTGTATAAATATCAGGAGAGTATGATAAAAATGTTTTTTTTCTTAGGTTTAGATATCAGAACTTAAAACGGCTTAAAACTATTTTTTAAAAATAAAAATGTTGATCCGCTTTGATGTTTCCAAGATTTTAAGGAGAACTTTGAATTATAGCCTTCACCTATACAGACTTCCCATACTCTAAGTCCAGACTTACTGAGTCTTGTCACACACACAGCAGTCTGTACCCTTCCATACAGACTTAATACCTCCTGAACTTTTTACATCTTGTAAATCTACAACCACTATCCTTATTTTATTGGGATTTTGTGTGGCAGAAACAAAGAAGTCATATTTGTGCAACAAAAGTTAAATAACATTTTAACACGTTATACTAATAAAAGTCTTTGTTGTGTGCATTAATAATATGTCAAGCATTGTTCAGGCTTTTGTTTTGTCACTTTTCCTCAATAGTGATATTTATGTAGTGCAGAAGTAATTGTTATACAGTCATAAGCTTGACCTGTCTGAACTGCTGAGTGCTCCAGCTCATGTACAGTCAGCATGGACCTCCAGTTCCCTTTGTTTCCATTTGCAGATGATGGATTCAACAGAAGATGTCCAGAGCTTCGGTTATTGTTTTATGATCTAACTGCTCTAAATTTCTCCCTGATTGGTCTTCTATATTTGGTCATGATTTTATTTCTTCACTAATGTTCTCTAACAAAACCTCTGACGCTTTCATAGAAGAGCTGCATTTATCTGGACATTAAATTACACCCAGATGAACTCTATTTAATAGTTGAGGTAAATTGGCTGCACTGCATTTATTTAGGAATATCAAAAGAAAGTGAACTGAATAAAAAATGCACCTAACACTTCAAAGTTTATCACCACTTAGTGTTAATTTGTCACTTAAATCCCAATAAATATGGTGAAGTTTGTGGCTCTAAGGTTTAAATATTGGAATCTTCAAGGGGTATGAATACTTTTTGAAGGTGCTGTACACTTTGGAGAAAGTACATGTGCTCTCTGCCAGGTATTTATGTGAACATAAAGGTGGAGACATATGAAACAGCTAAATTTACTTGTTGAAAGTTTCAACAACAGAAGAAAATTGTACAGTCAACAGTGAATATGAGTGGATTTTAGTGGTTCACTTACAAGAACAGTGGCTTTTATGCATTCCTACTTGATTATCTCTTGATAATTGCTAATAGATCATGTAGTCATATTCATTTCCAAAACTGAGTTAATATCTAACTTTGCTCTTATATTTTAATATTGTTTTGCTTTTACTAGGATTTGCAGTTCAGTACCAATCATTGATTGGTTTGAGAAATGAAAAACTTTACATTTCTCTGTCAAATCTCAGCAGTTTGTGTTGGACAGATTTACCTAAGAGTAAAGTTACTTTGTAAAACAAGTACTAACTTATATAAAGTATTAATGGTGCCATTTTTATGAGTTTCTCTAGAAACCCCACTGTAAATATATTCTTTTAGTGTAAAAATGTCCAGTTTATTTATATTGTTGTTTATGACTAATGTACAAAAGTTGAGCTGAGATCCAAAAGAAACAAAAAGACATCACTACATGATGCTGTGATGTAATTCTGTGTTAACTGATTTAAATGTGTTTTTTGTTGGACAGGAGTTTACTGCATCTTTTAATCGATACTTCGAAAAAGAAGTACATTTCTCACTCAGCTGATTATCAGTTTGTTTGCGTCCACCTCAGAGTTTGCGCAAATCATTTCCATAATATCTCTGTTACTGTACTACAAGTCATTTTTAAAAACACTCATCTCTTTTTTCAGTTCTTGAAATGTAATTGAAGCACTTAGACAAATCAATCAAATCTTTGTACAACAAGTATGTTTTCTGGAATGCTAAGATATGTATAATTTATTGATCTAACTTGTCCAAATCTATTGTGAGTCAGTTAGGGGTTGGTGTGAGGTTCTCATGGTATAAATATTTTCAGTAGAAAAACAGTTTCAGGGTTTCAACTCCACCCAGCTCATTTCTGTACAGCTGTAGCTGTAAAACATTATCTTAATCAGAGTAACGGAGATTTTATGCATTCTCTATTTTGTTTTTTTAGGTTTTTATGTAATAACTGGAGTTATTTAGATTATTTAATAACAGCTGACTATGTTTCCTGTGTAGGCCTGGACAAAGTGTTGCCATCTCCTTTCAGCCAGCTGATCAGCAGTTCCCAGAGAAAACTCTGCTCACTTCAACACTTTCTGTCTGAGTTTGCGTCATAGAAACTATACGCTAGAGAAAAAATATTTGTGGATACGTTGCCACTGTTTAAAAACTCAGTTTACCTCATTAACAGGAAACCGCTCTGTGGCTACGTTTATGCTAGGCGTCATAACCAAACGTTCAGCCTTACGTTGTTTTTTGGAGTTTGGGGATTTTCCAGCAGGCAGTGAACTCATCCATAAAAGTTAAATTAGTGAAGTACTATTTCACAGTCAATTTTTTGGAAACAAGTATATTTCTTCATTAGCTTTTTTTTTTTTTTTTTAATTTACATCCAACGTGCTCAGATCTAATACTTTATATTTACTGTTATTTACATTAACAATTTAAAAGAAACAAATTTACTGAAAAGAACTCTATCATAGATTGATTTATATGAGTTTAGCTTCTTCTGTTGGTTTTAAATAAGAGCAATGTCATTGGACTAGACTGTTTATTGTACAGTTCTGTTTTAGTGAATTAAAAAAACAAAAACAAACATGTCTGTCTGTCTATATTCTTAATCACTGGATGTATTGTGATATTGGTCATTGACTTTAAGCTGGTTGGCATCTTATAATAAAGTCATTACACTGTCAGCTTGTATAGTTAAACAATTTTATTTAATTTCATGAGACATATTGGCACCTTGTTACAGAAGAAAAACCTTGTTTTAAACAATGAAGTTAACACAAATTGTCAGATTAAATGTTCCTGAGATATAATCCAGTGATGACATTGCTGTTCGGTGTGTGAGTTTAAAGTGGCAAGTGATGGTTAAATGTATGATGTAACTCAGTTGCATTCTTAAGAAAAAAAAACTGTTTTTTGTCAGAAATAAAGAGGTGATGAAGTGAAGATCTCCCTCTAAACTACTTATTAGTCTTACTGGTGTTTTTTTTCTAGCTGTTGCCGTATTTCCTCTAGTTTTCATATTGCAAATTTAAATAGTAAATGCCTTACGCTCTCCAGCTTTAAAAGCTGAGTACCTGTAATTGTTTGTTTTCCTAAAAGTGAAAACAATTATTTTTTATTTATCTCACAAATGCTGTTTCCATAAAATGGTATAAAATAAAATAAAATAAAAATTGTTGTCTGCTGTGTGAGAAGGTTGTAAAACATGTTGTACAGACTGAATAAAACAATGGAGCTCTGTTGGGCATTTTTTGGTGAAATTCTTATTTAATATTCTATAGTTAAACTCAACAGATATGAACTAATTCCAGAAATTCTGAGCAAATCTGGAAAAGTCTCATTTGGATTCAGAAGAAAAACTTTTTACATTTATTTGTTTAAACATCCACTTCCTTAATCACATCACAACTTTAGTATTTGTCAAATTTTAGCAATTATTTGTATTTTGTAGATACTGAAAGATAAATCCACACTCATTTCGCAATTTGAAAAGGGACATTTCACTTCTTTTCTGGCATTTAGACCCTCTGATATCAAGGTTTTAAACCTGCATTTTTTTTTTTTGGCTTTGCACAAAACTGGGAATTTATGTTTACAATTCTTTGCAAGATGTTTTGTTACATGATTTCTTTGACTCCAAACTTATTGATTCATGACCCTAAATGGGGTCCCAATCACCACTTTGGGAGAGCTAAATGAGACCTAATCCAAGTTGGTGCACATAAACAAAGATGCAATGCATTTATCTGGACAATTGTGTAGTTGAATGGGAAGCCATACTCTGGCTTCCCAGTTTCATGATTTATGACATTTGAGTTAAATATTTCTTACACAAAAGAGAAGAATGCGATAAAACAAACTGAGTTTAAAACAGTGGAAATATTTCAATGGAAAGATTGGAATTCTCCAAAAATGAGACCCTCTGGAGCAAGCCTCCTCACAGCTTCAACTCTTTGATCATTGGCTGGCCCCGCAGGCCAAGCACGAGGTTGTTCGCTGCCATGGCAGACATGGCGTTACGGGTGCTGTAGGACGCACTTGCAATGTGTGGAAGAATCACTGCAGCAGAAAGTTAAGACATATGATTGACAGTAAGTAATAAGAGTAATCAAAGCTGACTGCTTTGACAAACTCACCGCAGTTTTTGAGAGTAAAGAGTGGGTGGGTGGTGGGTAGGGGCTCAGGGACGGTGACATCTAATCCAGCTCCAGCTATCTGCCCAGTGGACAGAGCTTCATACAAGTCTTCTTGATTTACAACCCCGCCTCTAATGTAGCAAAAATGCAGAATTTACTGACAGAAACCAACGTGGACAATTGATTATTAAAAGCTTTAGAACACCATTGTATACACTATAATTAAGGATTGTTGTGCACTGCCTGTTCTGAGGTCACTCAGTGTGTGTTGATGAATAACTATGGGGTACCTGCTGGTGTTGATGAAGATGGAGGTATTTTTCATTTTTGAGAAAAGGCTCTTGTTGCAGATCTCTTTGGTCTCCGGTGTTAGAGCACAGCATACCGACAGGAAATCTGACTGCTTTGCCAGCTCATCCAGTGAGACTTAAAGAGTAAACAGCTTGAAAGTCACAATACTGTATATCATTAAATTGACTGATGTAAATGAAAATTACAGTCCTATCTATGTATTTCTATTAGTATGTTTAGACAGAGAAAACTTACGGGAAAATACCTTAGCCTTAGACAAACTAAAACTCTACATTCACGTACAGTCTCCAATCCATCCCAAATAAAAGGACCGCATGCTTACCAATGGAATGTTTTCATCAGAGAGTTTCTTTTAATATAGGGCATATGGTGGGACTACAAAGGGTGTGCATACAACAACCAATTGAAAATGTGTTGCCTTGAACAAGTATTCTATTGCTTCTATACATCTGTACTCAATGAAGAGTTGGCGTCTGAGCTTGCTACTGAGCATGGGGAGAAAATTCTACATGTTTTGTGTTGTACTGCACACTGAATTTCTGCATTTTGATTTCCTTGAACATAATTATCTGGGACTGGATCTCTCCTGGTCTGTTTGTTGTTTGCATGTGGACTGCAAGTTCTGTTTGTGCAATTTACACGAAGGTCACATAGTTTTACCTCCACTTAGGGAATTGCTTGTTGAGCGATGTTGGAGAATAAAAAAAGGCAAAACAAATGTTTCTAATGAAACTGAAAAGCTGCAACGTTTGCATTTAAACAGTAGTTAAACAAAAGTTCTTCTTTTACACAGGCATTATTCATTAGCTAATGTGGCAACACTCCAGGTACAGCTCCAAATGAATTCAATTTGAAATGCATTGCACAGAACCAGACCTTGACCTTCACAGCACTCTTTCTCCATAAGAAGGAGAAAGCAAATTAAATTCAATCATATTCAAAGTACAGGGAAAATATGAACTGCAAACTTAATTTACTATTCTTCGTAATATTTAGACTCCTCTTTTTTTTTCCTTTTTTTTTTGCAAAACTCCACTCAAAAGGCTTCAAGTATTATCAAGAAAAATACTTTGAAAAAGTCCCTAAAGTGAAAACAGGCCATAAGTGCCAATGATCCACATATTACCATATTCAGCATTGATGGCCTTTGCCAACTCAGGTCTCGGAGCTACATCTGTGTAGATGAACTTTTTCACTTTGAAAGGTGCCAGCCGCTCTGCAATAGCTACACCTGGACAGCAAACAGAAGAAAACATCAACATGATGAGTAATGTGATCGTGAGATGATCTTATGTAAATTCATTGTGTTACCTATTCTTCCAAGACCAAGAATTCCCACAGTGCTGTTGGCCAGCTCGTATCCACACAGCCACAGAGTTCTCCATGTGCCCCACCCACCACTGACAAAGTTGAAGATGGTTGTTTAAATTTGACTTAAATGAACTTGGGAATATTTTCTAAAAAGATGCGTCTATGTGCATGAGCTTACATCTTAGCTTCATGAGTTGCCTCTATGAGTCTCCTGGATGTTGCAAGCAGCAGAGCTACCGTTAACTCTGCAACTGCATCTGTCAGGACCTCAGGGGTGTAACCTACACGGATTCCTCTGTCGAAAGACACAAATGTACACAACTACATGAGCGTTTCAGTAAAATAAATCCCACGAAATGTATACATATAAGGACCTATTCATTAAATGTATTACTTAAGGAAAAAACCAGATCACCTTTTCTTCAGCTCCTCCAAAGATAGATGATCAAACCCCACTGACATAGTACTAACGACCTTCAGGTTTGAACCTATAGGACACATAAACACCATTGACACATAAACACCATGCTTTTGTTTATGGATTCTGTAGTGCCTTGCAAACTGATCCATAGCCATTGAATCAGCCTTTGATCAGAGATAAAGATGTAGGGAACTTTAAAGCAATGCTGCTATAAAACAATATCTAACAATTTGAGCAACTTATGTATCACTGTTAAATTTTTCAACACAAAATAGAAGGAGGAGTACACAACTCCAAACCAACCAAAATATGGTTCTCAATCTCTAATGACAGGCCAATCAAGTTTGTGACATGGAAATGTGGGAAAAAGTTTGATGGATTTGAAAGCTTTTGCATACCTGCAGCATCCAACAATTCTGCATCAATCTTTTCAGTCAGCACGCAGAGGAGGCCATCCACTCCTTTCACTTTCTGAAGCAGCTCTTTCCTCGGCACAGGGACGTCATCCGAGTCCCACAGCTCAAACTGCACCCTGTGTGAAGAGAACGCAAAGCAGAGCAGTTTTTTGACAGGTGGTTCTGAGAGTGGTGCATCAAATGCCACTCTGAGATTTTACAGATAATCTCCTATTTTGATGTAAATAAGATGCAACTAAGGCATATTAGTTATGAAATACATTGAAACACATTTATTCAGCAATGCTGTGTGGAAATATTATTTTAGGTACCATATCTTTATCTTATTAATCTGAAGGTAACCAATAGAAGTCCTCCAGTCTGTTACAGGTCTCCTTCCTGACTTACTGTCCAGAATCCTGGAGGATCTTCAGGCCTTCAGGTGGGATCTGCCTAGTAACATAAACCCGTGGAAGGGTTGACATGTCCCTCAGTACTTTAGTTGTTGCACCACTGGTGAAACTCAAAGGAGCAACGGCAATCCTCTGTAGCCGACGTAGTGCCATGCGGCTGCTCAACATTGCCAGTAACTTGCAGATCTCTGTAAGGCGAAGTGTTTCTTTTGGAGTTTAGAGTCTTATTGCAGGGAGGCGTTCATTTCTGGCTGCTGTTTAGGGGGAGGTTCCCATATGTGTTTGACCAATGTAATCAAAGGGAGGATGCCTCAGAGGTTTTAAGGTGAAGGGTAATTTTTTTTTTCCAGACCAAAAGAACACAATATTTGTAAAGATTTTAGTGAAAATGAAATCTATTTGCATTGCAATGGAAATGGAAATCGAAACGGACACAAAAAGATCCAACAATTACACACGTTCAAACAGTTATTTGGGTTTGTTATTTTATTTTATTATTATTTTTTTTTTTTCAAAAAACAGTCCACCAAATTGAAGTCAGTCAGATGTAAATGTTTCACTTGGTTGTTGACCTTTGTTTCTTTACACAGAAGAGTACCCAAACACATTCTGTTTTTCTGTCCTGTTCACACTGGATATGGCCTGGATAACAAGTGGGTCAGTGGTGTCACCCTAATCTCCCAACAGCAATCTGTAAGACTTACAGTTTGTTTAGAAAATAGAAACAAACCTATTAAAAAGAAGTAAATAAAAATAAAAAGAAGACATTTTATTATAGTGCATTAAGAAAAATAGAAACAGTCAAGATGAGGGAACGAAAACCACATAAAAAAGTTATATCAATAAAACTTGCTACAAATATGTATCATTATTAAAAAAATATCAGCCTGTTCATTTTTATTTGAGTTCAGATAGTTCATGCTATGTAAGTAGTATAAACATAAATGGGATACATCGGAAAAGCCTTCATATCAGGAGTAATATTTTGCTATTAAGCCATTGTATTTTATAGGGATTTTATGAGAAAGACCAAGACACAATTTTGCATATTTGTGAAGTAAATTAAAAATGTTTTAAATGCATTTTTATTGAAATAATTTCATTTTTTGTGGTTAAATACTTTATTAAGGACATAGTTAATTTAAATGTTATGGTAAATATAGTTTGGTAAATATATTTTGGTATTAATATAATCATTTCACTTTGCTGTGATACAAGCTGCACACCATGAATTTGTTTGATATGTCAGCCACTATCAGGTGTATGTCATTACACAGACGAGATTATTGCCTGTTAATGTGCAGTTTAGCCAACCCAGATGGTTGGTTTAAAGTTTAAAGTTTAAAGTTGGTTGGTTGGTTGGTTTAAAGTTCACTTGCACTGCTGCAAACAGGAAATGATTTCAGTAATATTTTAGTAATTCTATTTCAGCATACAATGTATCTTTGCGTTATTTATAACAATTCTATTTAAACCATGAATTATGAACATGTTTATAAAAAAAAACAATAATGTTTTATTAAATTTGTGTGTTAATCATTTTGAGAAACATCAAAACAATCTAAACTTTCTCCCCCTCCAAAAACAGTCAGAAATAATCTACTAGGAAATCATTGGACATTTTGAGTCACGTGAGGAGAGTAACCCGGAAGCACTTCTCGTTTTTAACCAGTCACAGCAATTCATTCGAGGCTACCCATCGCGCATACTGTCAGGTACAAGCTTATGCTTTTAAATCCTTATTATCAGAACAATTTTAGCAACATATTTGACACACTATATGACGGAGGTTTTGTTTTCTTAAACAGTCGAATAATTTGGACAGTTTTGTGTTGCCTGGTATTTCTGTTCCCACTTTTAACGAGTTTATGATAAGTCCTGTTCACCGGTACCTCACCGGGAGTGACACTCAGTGCTAATGTAGGAGCTAACGTTGAGTTTCAAGCATCAGTTATCTGTGTATTTAAAAAAAAAAGAAAAAGTACCGGTTTACTTTGTTTTAATGCTTCACGGTTAAAGGGCCCTGGAGCCGAACACGTTGTTCTGACTCGAGGCTCGGAGCCGCCGCTACTGATAACCAGCTAGCCACGTAGCTAACCTGCAGTTGGGCGTTGGTTTAAAAACAGAATCGCAAAATGCCACAAATGTCACGTTGTGTCTTCCCGTCTAGGAAGAATCGAGATTGTTGAAACGACCGATTCGCCACCCCCTTCCCCTCTGAGCATGGCTGCAGATCTGATGGAAATTGACGACTCACTGTACAGGCAAGTGCAGTGTGGTGATTGTCTCATTAATTAACCCGAAAGCACAGATAACATGGCGTGGCAGTCGGGTCAGGATATGACAGCGCGCTTCACCGCACAGCAGTCCGTGATCCTCGCCGTTTCTCACACTTTCTCCTTCTTCACGATCTCCTGTTCAGCCGGCAGCGGTATGTGCTTGGAGACAGTGCTATGCACCAGATGGCCCAGTCCTCAGTCTTTCTCAGTGGAATGGGAGCGCTGGGAGTAGAAATAGGTAGGCAGGAAAACATTTTATTTTTTGGTTAATCCTTTGTGATACTTTTTAAATATGAACATAACCATCATTAACTGCTTTTGATTTTACTTTTGTTTCCTCAGCAAAGAACATAGTCCTGGCTGGTGTGAAGGTAGGTAGTATCTTGAAATTGTACTGTCTAGTGCTCAACAAAATTGTACTATTATTGAGCACCAGAGTCAGATTTGAACCTTCCTGAGTCTAAGATTTTTGTTCACGTGTGTTTTGTTCAGTCTGTTACTCTTCACGACACCAAGAATTGTGAAACATGGGATCTGGGATGCAACTTCTTTATCCACAATGAGGATGTTCAGAGCCATAGAAACAGGTAATGTGGACAGCAGTGATACGCAATTCCAGTCACAAGTGTATATCCACTCATCATTACCTTGAATTTAATATTATATTTTGTCTTTTTAAATATACATTAAAGCTGTTTATTTTTGGATTTAAGATTATACATCAACAACATTAATTAAATTTGAAGAGAACACTGATATTTGACCACTAATCATATTAGAAATGGTAGTGATTCATGAGTCTTCAGAAGGTTTCAGTGCAGGGATACTCCAGATGCCTAATGTTAGCATTGAGTGTTTTGTATCAGTCTCCTATTGTGAAACCCAGTTATGACCATTTTTTCAATTATTCAATCAATAGTAACTGGAACATCATAAGTTATAATATTTTTTCATCCTGTCATAATTTTTCCATTTCAATGTATTGTTTTGTTCTTTAGTTGTTTTATCTTCTTTGTATCATTTAAAACACTTTGAATTGCCCTGTTGCTGAAATGTGCTATCCAAACAAAATTGGCCTGCCTTGGCTTTGATTCAAAAAGTTTAATTTGGACTAGAAAGCGTTGGCATTAAAAATATCTTCTTAGTTAATGTTTTGACTTGGTGCAGCATTTCAAGAGAATTGTTTGACATATTTCAAGTAAATATTTAAAATACCACATTATAGATGTGGTATTTTGTCATAATACTGACTCAGAAGTCAGTATTATGAGCCTTTTAAATATGTAAATAAGATTTTGTTGTTGTTGTTGATTGGAACTTAGTAGTAAGACTTTGACTACCCACAGGAGGTCATAACATAAAGAAAAGCAAACCAAAATAATTTTTTAGTAGTTACCATGATTTTTTTTATTCAGAAGCATGGCTGATTGGACAAGTAACTTGAAACAAGATGTACTCAATCATAATATGAGGCAAGAGTCTAATATTAAATGTGTTAACTAAAATTAATGCTTCTGTTTCAGGGTGGAGGCAGTGTGTCCTCGGGTTGCTGACTTAAACCCATATGTCCAAGTTGACATGTCCTCATTGCCCGTGGATGACAACACTGATCTAAGTTTTCTCAGAAAGTATCAAGTAAGTTAATATTTAAAAATCTTGTCTCAAAAAAAACAAAAAACATTTTAATGTTTCAGAAATCTAGTCTCAGAAAATAGCTGTTAAACACTCCTGCTTGTGATGAAGGAGCTGATTTGTAAATGCATGTGTGGGAACACTCGACCCACCTCCAGAAGTTGATATTTTTCCTTACTTTTTATGGGAAACGCTATATGTTTTCTAGTTAAATTCACAGTTTCTTATGGAAGAAAGAAAAAAAAAAAATTGCTTTTGTATTTGTAAGGTAACAAAATGTTTGTTTCAATAGTTTTGAAAGAAACTGTCAAATTTGACAGTGCAAGATATTACCATAAAGGTTTAGTCAAAGTGTGTGAGAATTATCCATTTCGACTCATTAGTTAGTACTGTCAGTTTCCTTGTCTTTCAGTTTAAAAACTCCAAGTCTTGACTTATTTAAATTAAATCAATTGTCCTCTGTCTGCTGCAGACAGTTTCTTATGTTCAATTCCTTACTGTTCTGTCTCCTCCAGTGTGTGATTTTGACAGAGGCCAGTTTGAACCTACAGAAGAGAATAAATACATTCTGCCACTCACAGCAACCCCCTATCAGAGTAAGTTTTAACCCCATCAATATAACTTTGTTTGCTTTATATTTATTCTGCTGCATTTTAACTAAACCCTGTTGCCTTCTGTTTTCACCAGTTCATCGGCTGTGATGCTTACGGCATCTGTGCACGCATTTTTTGTGACTTTGGGGAAACGTTTGAGGTGTCTGATCCCACTGGAGAAGAGCCCAAAGAAATTTTCATCCAAAGTATCACTCAGGTAGCGTTCTTGCTGTTACATTGTGTTCACACAAGAGGAAATCTGGCTGATTCTGAACTTTATCCACTTAAAAAAAAATCTCATTGTAACTCAGAACAATCCTGGGATTGTAACCTGCATGGACAACCGCCCCCATGGCTTACAGACAGGCCACAGTGTTATCTTCAGAGAGGTCCATGGTATGGTAGCGCTCAACGGGACTGTACGGCAGGTCACAGGTATTGTCATTCCTGAGTGGAACAGTTTTGGTGTTAAAATATTTAAAATGGGCAAAAAAAAAAAAACTGAACACACTTGTAGTTTGAGTGCTGGCATTGCTGCAGCTATGCCTACTGGATGATATATAACAGTAAACTAATCAAAACATTGTGTTTTTTGTTTGTTTGTTTGTTTTTATGTTTTTGTGGCTGTGTGTGGTATCAGTACTTTCCCCTCACAGCTTTGAAATAGGAGATACATCACAACTTCAGCCCTATGCACACGGAGGTTTCTTTGTAATGGTGAAAACCCCCAAGATATACTCTTTTGTGAGTAAATGTTTTACTCTCTAAATATTAACTTTGGACAAAAAAGGCAAACGGTAATTAAAAGCAACCTGTTTACTCTATGCCTTTTGTGTATTACAGGAAACATTAGAGCGACAGCTTTGTGATCCTCAGGTTCTGATTCCAGACTTCAGTAAACCAGAGGTACGAATGAAAAGGAAGCTGGGAAGCATATATCTTATTGGCAAATTTAAGTGCAACTCTGAATTTAATGCCATTTAAAGATAGCGTGCACTTCTGTGTTAAAGTAAATTAAATCATGTTAAGTTAGACAGTAACTAAGGTGACGCAGCCCTGGATGAGCTGAAAATTAATATGACTGTCATTCATATGCTGATGAGTCAGTCTCTACACAGTTGGTTTACAAAAATGTTGGAAAGGATGGACTTGGATTTATCTGGATAAGTATGGCAGAAGAGATCAGTATATAAAAAATATAAAATTTGTTGCTAAAATGTAGGTAAACCAGAAGAGAATCGCTTCATGCTTCAGTAATGGTGAAAGAAAAGTGTTGCATATATGAACACTATATGCTTCTCTGATCTTTAGCCAATGTGCCAAATTGTCTAATGCATTTTAGATTAGATGGAAAAAGATATGCCATACATCCTCATCCATCTTGATGCACTGATTAAACAGGTCTTGTCCAATAATCTTGGTTCACATTTTTAAAAACCTCACTGACAATCGACGGAAACAATGTCCACCCGTCCATCGAACAACCTTTCCTCAACCTGCAAAACAAACAGGAAATTTAGCCTAACTAATATGAGCCTGGTGTTTGTGTATTAATTCACATTCTTGTTTTCTACCCATCAGGCTCCTCTACAAATCCATGCTGCCATGCTGGCTCTGGATAACTTCCAGGTCAAGCACTGTAGACTTCCTAACATTGGGTAAACAAACTCTCTCTGATATTTTTCTACCTTCACTGTGATTTCCTGCTATACATTCTGTAATTAAGGTTTATGATTAAAAATGAATGTAAAAAATGCACAAAGAGCGATAATAAATTGTTATGCTTTCATCATCATCAGGTGCTTACAGGATGCTGAGGTTTTACTAAACCTGACTGAGGAAGTGAATACAACACTTTTGAACAAAGTGAGCTTTTAGTTCTCTTTTTAGATTCTCAATAATACATTCTGATTCATTATCAGCTACCTTTCTTCTTGTTTTGACCTACTTCGTCGTAGGTTCCTGTAAATGCTGAGGTGGTGCGCTGTCTATCTCGAACGGCCAGGGGAACCCTTCCTCCGTTAGCTGCAGCTGTGGGAGGAATAGCAAGTCAGGAAGTTCTCAAGGCCATTACAGGGAAATTTGCTCCACTGCAGCAATGGGTAGGAGATGATTTCAGAGGCCGAAAGGATCTTACTGACAACTCGGCCTGATGGTATACTCAAATTCTGTTCATTTGACCTGTTCCTATCCAATTGTTCAGTTTTACCTCGACACCATCGAGCTGGTCAGGCCTCTTCAGTCTCTTGCTGTTGAGGAGTTTTTCCCTCGAGGTGACCGCTATGATGGATTACGAGCCTGCATTGGTGAATCATTGTGTCTTGAACTACACAAGCTCAGGGTCTTTATGGTAGGCACTGGAGTTTATCAGTATTATTGCATTAATGTTTGTGCCAAATAAACCTTAATTGTTTCTCTTTCTAAGGTTGGCTGTGGTGCCATCGGCTGTGAAATGCTGAAAAACTTTGCCCTCCTTGGCGTCGGATTGGCAAAAAGCTCTGGAGAGGTGGGCGTCTTTACATCACCCCTCTTCTTTCTGAATTCATTGCCTTCATCTGCTTATATAATACAGCTTTGCTGAATATATATATTTTTTTATGTCACATCCAAGGTTTGCGTCACAGACCCAGACCTCATAGAAAAGTCTAACCTGAACAGGCAGTTCCTCTTCAGACCCCATCACATACAGGTTAACAGATTATTGTTTTTGCATGAACTAATATCAGAAGCTAAATTAATTTAACTCCTTGCCCCGCCTTTGCTTTCTCAGAAGCCAAAAAGTACCACAGCAGCAGGTGCCACTCTTGACATCAACCCAGAGCTGCAGGTGGACGCTCACCTAAACAAGGTGTGTCCAGCTTCTGAAAACATCTACAGCGACTCCTTCTACTCCTCCATGAACGTAGTGGTTACTGCGCTGGACAACGTGGAGGCGAGGAGATACGTGGACAGGTTGGTGTGAGCTATAATTCATTTTAAAGGCTTGTCATCCAAATGGTTTATATATAGCAACTAATATCCACCATACTTTTGTCCACTTATTTCTTGCGTATTACTAGACACACACCGCTAAATCAAATCAAATTTGATTTGTATAGCACATTTCAGCAGCCAGGCATTTCAAAGTGCTTTACATCATAACAAACACAAAGTCATGCAACACAGAATAAACAATCAAAACATTACATTAAGTCATTTAAATTTTTAATTCATTACGTTTCAAATCCAACTCTAAACAGGTGGGTTTTTAGTCGAGATTTAAAGGAACTCAGTGTTTCAGCTGTTTTACAGTTTTCTAGAAGTTTGTTCCAAATTTGTGGTGCATAGATGCTGAATGCTGCTTCTCCTTGTTTGGTTCTGGTTCTGGGGATGCAGAGCAGACCAGAACCAGAAGACCTGAGAGGTCTGGCAGATTGATACAACTCTACCCTACCCCCTTACCCTAACTCTAACCCTAACCCTACCTGCTAAGACATTTTGAAGACAGTTTCAAGGTTTCAGCTAATTTTAATGTATATTTAGGAGCTATAGATAAAAGGCATGTGACTTTTCCTTTCTGCTGCCTTAAAAGGATCCATGATTAGCTGTAACTATAGACTTTATTTGAGAAATATTTAATTTAGATGTAGTAATCTAAAATAACCGTTTAGTTTTTATACATTTTAATAAAATATTGTCACGTGAATGTCGCCATGTTGTTCACGCGGCAATGCATTCTGGGTAAATTATGTCTAATGGTCCAACTGTGCTAACTCAATCCAGTCAAAACAGCAGTGAGTAATGTTATTAAGCCTTTTCAAATTGAACTGGAATAGTTTTCCAATGAAATCGATTGTAATGTAGAAATCGCAAGAGGTGATGAAGATGAGGAGAGAAACCGAGGAAGAGGACAGAGTTGGTCGTAAGAGCTGGTGTCTACTGCTGCTGCCTCCAGCTTGGTAAATGAAACAATGAATGACGCATATCTCTGGTTGGACAGCGTAATCCGGTAACTACTTCTTACAGCTCTATGTCCAGTCTAGTCTTCGTCAGCAGTAGTGCTGCCAGTACAACTGCTGCAGATGTCCGTTAGCATTTAAAATGGCTTCCTGCCCTGTCTGTGTGATGTTTCTCCCAGGGTTTAGGCACTTTGTGGATAAAATTTGTCAGCACGGCATTTAGTTTTAGCTGCTTAAGGTAACGACCACCTGTTAGAGTTTTGCTCGTATCATTGGCAGTCTTCTGTAGAGAAATGTTGATGGCACAAATGTAGGTCCTTCAGAAGTTGTGTTCAGCTCCGGCTCACTTCCACTGCACTCTTCTGTTTTTCTCATGTGGGAAGAGATCCATATTCAAATAATTTTTTTTTTCTTTTAAATTACAGCAACACAGCGTGTCATTATCTAAAATTACGCCAATAATAAACAACAACTCAGGAAAAGATAGCCTGCCTGTGTTTACTCTGTAGATTCCAGTACAGAATGGCCCAAAATGTGTCATCAACCCAGGAGGTGAAAAAATGGCGACCTTCATGGGCGGAAAATATAACGAATGTGTGTTTTTGAAACCTTTGGCATATCACAAACAGCAATTTTTTAGTTAGTAGGGAAATTACAACATATTTAGGCAAACATGTTCAACTAATCTTGGATCCCTTTAAGAAGGGGTTGGGGAATATTATGTAATGACTTTTAAGTGACATTTGATATATACAGGATGTTTATATGTCAAATCTAAAACAGGCTGCTTCCTTTCACCAGCCAGTGTCTCTCTGTATGTTTACTGATGAGTGAATGAAGCCTCTGTCTTTGAACTTGGTCGTATTCATCCGAGTTGGATTTATTTTCATCTGAGCTTTAACACCTCGTTGATGTTGGCCCTTGAAAAACTGTTTAAATCAAAGCTTTAAAGTTGAAATTATTAAATTTTAAATTAATAAAAATTTTTTATGTTGCATTTCCAGCCGCTGTGTGTCCAATCAGAGACCTCTCTTGGACTCAGGCACCATGGGAACTAAAGGACACACTGAGATCATTGTTCCAAGCTTAACAGAGTCATACAATAGCCATGTGAGTATTATTTCCTGGTCATGTTTGTTTTGTATTTTTGTGCTTTATGTTCTGAACCATCTGTTTTTCCTTTCAGAGGGACCCTCCTGAAGAGGAGATCCCGTTCTGCACCCTCAAGTCTTTCCCTTCGGTTATAGAGCACACCATCCAGTGGGCCAGAGACAAGGTCTCACATCAATGAATCTGATCATTATTTTGCTTCTGAGATTATTGTCTAATGCTTTTTGTTGTGATTTTTCTGGTTAGTTTGAGAGCTCCTTCTTCCATAAACCCTCCATTTACAACTCATTCTGGCAGACACACCCTTCAGCTGATGTTGTGCTGGAGGTGAGATTTAATGCTTCACCTGTTGTTTTCATGCTTCTTTAGCATCATTGTAAATCTCTGTGCTGTGTGTGTTGTGTGTGTGTGTAGAGGATGCAGGCAGGGGAAAGTCTGGAGGGATCCTTCCAGGTCATTAAGCTGCTGAGCAGACGTCCTGGTCAGTGGAAGCAGTGTATCCACATTGCCCGTCTGAAGTTTGAAAAGTATTTCAAAAGAAAGGTATCTGGTCTCGACCTATAGATGAATATGAATAAAGAGATTTAAATGGAGAGACATTCCAACCCTAATTCTGTTTCTGTGCTGCTTACCATCCAGGCCCTGCAACTCTTGCACTCATTTCCTCTGGAAACAAGATTAAAAGATGGAAGTGAGTTTATGTGGCTTTTTTCTCATTAAAATAAATTATTAAATGCATCTACAGAATAACACATCTCACACTTTGTGCTTTAACAGGTTTGTTTTGGCAGTCCCCAAAAAGACCCCCCACACCTATTGATTTTGACTTGAAAGACCCGTTGTGAGTACTTTTGTGTGTTTTCTTGATATTTTTCATTCCTGTCATCAAAGCCTCAACCTCTTATTTTCTCCTTCAGGCACTTTACCTTCATCGTCAGTACTGCCCGTCTCTATGCTGAGGTTTATAATATCGCCTACTCAGAAAATGTAGGTCGCATACATTTGTGCTTGTATTGTCAAACAAATTTAATTTAAATTTAATCGCTGACTGGTTGGATGTTTTTGGTCATCAGGATCTTTCTGAGGACACCGTGACCAGGATTCTTTCTGATGTCAAAATTCCTGAGTACAGACCCTCAGAGAAAGTAGGTCATGCTTCTCAGTTAGCTTCTCCATTTCTGTCTGTTAAAGAAATGATGATTTATCTTTGCTCTGTTGTTGCTAGTGTATAGAGACGGATGAGACTGCTAGGAAGCCAGACGCGGCAAAGATGCCTCTAAGCAGCGAAGAGGAGAGGGAAGCCATCACACAGCTTGAGCAGGCCATCGTCACAAACAAGGTCACACCAGGTGTGCAGGCAAACTTATTTGACTGATGTACACAAAGAAAGATGCTTCCTCGGATGTTGTTTTGATCACATCCGTTTTAATCATCAGATATTCTTTATAAGGCATGCTGGGTTTTTTTTTGTTTTTTTTGCAGAAGGGTTACAGATGAGGCCCCTTCAGTTTGAAAAAGACGACGACAACAACGGTCACATAGACTTTGTCACGTCGGCCTCCTCCATCCGAGCCCGGATGTACTCCATCGAGCCGGCAGACAGACTGAAGACAAAACGCATCGCCGGGAAGATCATCCCCGCCATCGCTACGGCAACCGCTGCTGTGGCGGGACTGGTGAGAACCGACCATCGAACATTTATAAGAGCAAACTTGATTGTAAATTATTTGAGTTCCATGTGACAAACAGAAAGTTGTGCAGAACTGTGAAGTAAACTGAAATGTATTCAAAATAAGCCTGAAAAGAATGTGTTTAAAGCTGTTGATGCAATTTAATTATTTGAGCAAACTTGAACTTAAGTTCTTGTTTGCTCTAATAAACAGTTAACCTTCATGCCTTCAGCTGAATCGAGTACTTTTCAACAATAAAAATTTGGCTGAATGCTAACATTATAGTTATTTTTATTGATGTAGGTGGCACTGGAGTTGATCAAGGTGGTCGGTGGATATGGATTTGAATCTTTCAAGAACTGCTTCTTTAACTTGGCCATTCCAGTGGTGGTACTCACGGAGCCCGCCCCAGTTAAACGGACGCCCATCAGGTAGAAGGATCAGTAGATTTTCTCCATCATCACACATTCCCACCATGGTGATAAACTTACAAATCACAACATAAGCATTTTTGCTAATACAGGATGTTACCCTTTAATGAATCTCACTTCTTCATTCGAACCAGTTTTTGCTAAGAAGGTACTGAATGTGACATCTTTTCCAGGAACAACATCTGCTTTTCTATTTGGGACTGTTGGACTATCTTTGGCCATGAGGATTTCACTCTCTCTGACTTCATGAATGCAGTGAGGGTGAGACATTCTTTTGCATAATTTCTTTTGCAAACTCAACATGCAGCCATCGTCCTTCTCCTGGCTGATGCAAGGTTTAAGATTTTGACCCATTCTCATTTTATTTTCCTATTCAGAAAAGAAACCTCAGATAATTTTCAGTTGCACAGAAAATATATGTTAAGTGATGCGTTTATAAACTATATCTGGAGGCATTTCTTAGTTTTCATGCATTATTAAATAGGGGAGATGGAAAATCAAAATAGGAAAAAATTGTCTGAGTGACATCTCTGGCTGATTTATTGTTTCCATACTTTGCAATTACTCATTTTCAAACATACTAAATTTGACGATTTCATGTTTTTGTAGGAAAAGTACGGGATTGAACCGAGCATGGTTGTCCACGGTGTAAAGATGCTCTACGTTCCTGTGATGCCAGGACATTCAAAGAGGCTCAAGCTGACGTAAAGACTTCACTCCTAAACTGTTTGTATTTTAAAATATTCTTTCTTTAAAGCTTTTATCCTCCGTCTCCTGCAGGATGCAGAAGCTTATCAAGCCATCGGCGGCCCGTCGCTATGTCGACCTCACTGTATCATTCGCTCCAGAGTCAGACGGAGATGAGGACCTCCCTGGTCCTCCTGTCAGGTATCACTTCAGCCCGGAGAGCAAGGCACCCTGACAGCTCCGGAGAAGTCGCCCTCAAAAACCTATGGTGTCCTTATTTCTCTTACGTCAAGCACTCTGTTATATTCCACCTTTCTTCCCCGTTCCATCAAGAACATAAGCCTGGTGGGGACAAGTTTTCCCTTCAGGTTTTGATTTGACTACAGCAAAACTCCCGGTCCCAGCACAACCCCACTGCCATCTCACCTCCCATCTCCAGAGCTTCATGCAGCAAGAAAGATAGGCGTTCCTGCTGCACAAATAGCCAGGAAGTTAAGTAGCACTTATTATTGTACCTCTCTGTACATATATTCTGGTTTTTACTCTGAAATGCACAGCTCTGCCTGTGTTGATGCCTTAAATGATTTTTTTTTTCTTCTGATAGCCAATTTCTTCATCTGCCTGGCTCAGTTAATCCTTCCCTTTGGCACTCATCACTTCACTCTTTAGAAATCAACTGTCGGCCACTCTTGTGTTCATAGAAACAGATCAAGCTGTTGTATAGTTAAAGGGGTCCAATAGGCCAGTGACAAAATGACCAAAGATGCTGACTATAAATGTGTCTCCAGATGATTGTTGTTTTCAGGTCAGAAAAAACAATGGTCATATCACAACAGTGTTTAAGGAAAAAAAAAAACATCATTTACACCCTCATGTGCTTTGTCACTGGAGGAGAATAATTTTACCACACTGCACTTCAATCAAACGATGCAACTGATGTGAGGAGCCAGTAACACTCAAATGTAGCTGCTGGTCTTGCCCTTCTCATTATTTTCTTTTCTAATGACTGCACTGACAGTGTCCTCCATGTTGGAAAGTAAAGTCCTTTGGGTAAAGAAGATGAGCAGATGTTTTCATACTTTGTATTAAAAAACACATTTTTCTTTATCGTTGTTCATAGAAGTTTTCATGAGACATGTATTTATTTACTTGTTACTAATTTTTTGTGTCGAACTGAGCCTCGTGTTGATGAGCTCAGTTGAGTCATGGTGCACTGGTTAATTGTTGGCGATGAGCTGAACCATTAGTGTAGTTACTCCTGTTTTGTTCCAGTTGGAGGCTGCATCAAAGGACTTTGAAATTATCTATATTGGCTTATAATTGAAGGCATATGTTGGTGGTTCTGAATGGAGTTCCAACTTGATGAAAACTTGGGAGGATGAAGTCAAAGGTTATCTGCTTTTTGATGAAAATACTGACCTGAAAACAGTTTGGAGATTGGATGCGTTCTCATTCATCCATTTAACGTTTTTTGTTTTAAACAAGAAATGTCTTTATAAGTATAAGACAAATCTGTTTTGTTGAGAAATAAATGATGTATGTTCTTGTGAAAGCCGGCTCAACTTATGGTCCAATAAAATGTGACTTCAGGATAAAATCAAGAATAAACCTGGTGAGTCTTTATGATCATCCAACTCAAAAAGCAAACATTTCCAATTCATTACATCAGACATCCTTCATATTAGTGTCAAAGATGTACCAATCAAGCTTTTTCCTGGTCAAATGCCAGATTTAGTGAGTCTTAGAGCTTTTGACTTTTAAATCCAATTTAGTGTAAATAATTATAGACTGAAAATGATAAATTGTTTTGGAGTATGTATAGCTAAATGATTGGTGCATCTCTGTTGTCTGCCTATAAAACATGTACAAAATTAATGTAGATTTTATGTACAAAATCAGATTGGTTAATGTCACATCTCTTCGTCAATATGATTAAAAATTCCTTTGTGCAGATGAAAGTATATACAAAAGCTACAACGCAGCATTACAGTTCATTCCATCACTTAGGATTCAGTTTATATATCGAAGTCCTGCAGGTTTCCCCAACTGGGTCCAACTTTGACTTTGGCTTTGAGCTTCACATACAGCTTCACTGCTGACTCCATCTCCCTTTTGACTATCTGTGCAACCTGGTGAGAAAATGTCAGAAAATAAAGCATCATTCTGCTCTCAATGCCATAACCCAAACAGTGCTAATACCTGAATGAGATCCTGTTCTGTGGTTTCGTAGATGAGCTCATCATGCAGCTGGAGGACAAAATAGGCTCCCCGGAGCCGAGACGTCCCAATTCTGCGGTGACTGTGAGCTGGAGGGAGAATTACAAATCGAGATTGATGGCGTTAAAGGTCACAATCTGAAAGTGTAAATATGAAAAGAGAAACGAGGAATTGTGTGAAGTTTACCAGTGTGTGTGTGCTGGTGAGACAATGGGGCTGCTGGATATGTTTTTCGTAACCGTTTCTGGATGTTGATGGTAGCCAGTTTGACGATGTCGGCTGCTGAACCCTGCACCGTCGTGTTCACCGCCTGCCGCTCTGCCTGAATGAGTGGCGGAGGCAAAGAGGCAAGAAACAGAAGTAAGCTTTTTGTCTGATTTTACCACTAGACCTTAATTGCCAGGTTTGCTCACATGAGCTTTGACGTGTGGATTTGTGCTGGAGATCCCAGCTAAATATCTCCGGCGGCCCATCAGTGTCTGAACATAGCCATCCTTTAAGCACTTCTTCACAGTCTGTTTAAGAAAGGTGTTAATCCCTGAAAGACGAGAGAATGCTGGTATGAGGGATTTGAAGATATTTGAATTTATTTTCATTCAACCAAGAAGTCTTCTGTAATGAAAAGAGGCAGGCATTTCTCAAAAGAAACAAATTATAAGCAGAGTCAGTGTTTGATGTTTTACATCTAAAAGTCAAACTCTTATAATCGGTGACCAACAGGTTTCCACTGTCATTTTGATTATTTATCTTTGTTGGTGAGATCTTCACCCTAATTTTTAGCTCCCTCCACAGATTATCTCCTCTCAGATTCAAGTGACTAAGTTGCTTCAAAGATGTTATTGTTCCATCCAGACTGAAGAGGACTGTTGGTCAAATTGGCTGAGGTCAGTCACTGGAATGTACCAATACATCAGCCATTCATCAAGTCAACTTCAGGTATTTTTAAAACCAGAAGGTTTTTTAAGGTCAAACAAAAAAAAAAAAATACAAATAAACCTCAATATGTCTGAGTTGAGGTGAAGCTTTAAGGTAAAAACACAGCAAACTCATCATGCTGTGAGGCTGTTTCACCACTGAAGGTACTGGTGGATTTTACATGTATGGAATAATGACTAAGACCAATCTTATTGAACTTCTGCTCAATACAAAACCTATGTGGGGCATAGTTGAATCCTGCAACAGCACAATATCAAACTCTTCAACATACAGAAAAACGTATCCTGTTTATTTCTGCTGTGCAGCTCAGTAGTATTGCAGATGTCTGCATACCTTTGTATCTTGCTTTGAAACTCTCGATGTAGCAGGCTGCGTCGTTCTCCTCTACTCCCATTTGCTCCCCAAGGGACTTTGCTCCCATTCCATAGATGATGCCGTAGCAAATCTTTTAGCAAAGAAGAACATACGATCATCAGAGGTCATAAAATAAATCATCACATCCCCAAATCTGCTGTTCTCTGTATCCCAACCTGTTTTGCCTGTTGTCTGAGGCTGTCCTGCACAGACTCTGGGTCAACACTTTTCCACTCAGCAGCAATGCAACGAAACACGTCAGCTCCTCCATTCAGCACCTTGTGAGCACACAGTGTATCAGGTTTCTGTTAACAATTTTATCTATTATATTGTTTTGCTACACCGCTGACCTGCAGGAGGCGCTGATCCTTGGAGAGGTGAGCCAGCACTCTCAGTTCCAGTTGAGAGTAATCAGCTGCCAGTATCATTCCTCCTTCAGTTTTACACAGGAAAACATGGACAATGAGGTTTGAAACAAAGCCACTGGGAAAATCTCTACATATGTGATAAGAATATAGCATGCTGATTTAAACCTGAGAAGGGAATAAATGCATGTCTCATGCTGACAGAGAAGGCCGGGCCTTGTTCTGCAGCTGCAGGAAAAGGAGCAGCAGAGTTTCTCCTCTTTCTGTAAAAACAGAAACAGATCAGACATCTTCATTCCTTCCTGTCAATGTCAAATAAAACCAATGAAATCTGGTTTAATCCGTTTTTTTTAGGCAGCAGTTGGAACTACGAGGAAGTTCTTGTTCGTAATTATGAACATAAAAAATGTGAATGTTGTTTTAATTAATGGAGACAGACGCTTATCTAAAGAGAGAAATTTTTATATTATTTAAAATTATGTGAAAGGTTAAAATAACAAAAACACAGGAAGAGAATTAAGGGGTAAAACAGCCACATTGTGACTTTCCCCCTAGATTACTATCTACAAAACAGAAAAAATCCTGGATGTAAACTTTTAAGGCTTTCACCTTTAGCTCGGTGCTAACTAGCCGCCATAGAGACAGTTTCGTGTAAACCTCATTTATAAAAACACTGTATATTTGCAAGAAAGAATAAAAAACTTTCACTTTTTATTTCCTATTTTTCTATATTTTAAATATCTTCACTGAGAGCAAAGTGAAGCTGAAGTCAATTTTCTTGCTTCATAAATAAGGCCGATTCTGATTCTTAATTATTTTCGTGAGCAACTGAGGCACTTGGCTCAAAAGTGGGTGTCTCAAACTTATATAGGTCTGGGCTTTGACTAGGCCATTATGCATTGATCTAAATCAGTCTTTTGTAGCTCTGACTATGCTGCATTTTAACTGATTCTTTCCCCAGATTTTCACTACAGTGCAGAGCACTTTGTTCCACACAACCCCCACATAACTTGTGGCAAAATGAAAATCAGATGTCGTGACTTTTCTTCAACAAGAGACCGTTTCATAAGAGCTGTATACATATACACAAGTAGGCAAAATGTGAAAAAGGATGAAAACTACTGCAAATCACTGGGAATGAAAAGCCAGGAAATTCGACCAAGAGTGCACCTACCCCAGCTTGTTGGGCAACTGGAAGCCACCCTGAGAAGGAGGGCTTTCTCCGACCACAGTAGGCATGCAAATCTCAAAATCTTTGGGGACGTTCTGGATGTTTGGCTCAGTGAAGCTCACTCTGCCTGAACATAGGAATCTGGTTAAATCCATTGGTTAGATTTGCCTTGAATAAAAATGATCCATAATAACCAGGTTAAACAGCCTGATTTCAGTGAAGCCTTGTAAACACAGACGCTCTGTGTTGCACCTGTTGCCGTGTGTGTTTGTGCGATGGGGTATATTCTGTCCATATCCAGTGTAGGATAATACTGCTTCTCCCTCTGCAGGGGAAACACCACTTTTGTCAAGGCGTTGGTGATTCTCCGCCACTCCATGACTACAGCTGGCAAAGGGTGCAGGGGACGAAGTTTTTCTAAAACATCCTGAAAAAGGAAGTCTATATTTTAGATATAAGACTTCTTTGCTTCAAGTAAAATCCAGTGAATTTGATTTAATGAGGTTGCCTAACACGATTCAGAGAGTCAAACAACATATTTTATACATCTTAAGAGAAACAAAATACGCAGGTTTCTCATCTATAGCCTACATACAGCTGAAACCAGATGCTTGCATGCACTGAATAAAAATATAATTCTTTTTTTCTCACTGTCTGAAGTTGAATCAGGCCAAACTTCTCTTATTTTAGATCAGTTACATTCACAAAACGAATGGACTTGAATTCCAGTAAACTATTCTGAGAAGTTTGTGTGAACAAACCCAAAACATTTAACCCAATTCACAGTTCAAAAGCTACCAGCTACCAAATACTTCAGAAATTTAAGCAAACTTCTGATTTTAATAAATAGTAATAATAAATCATATTGAGTCTGATTCAACATTTTTACAATTTGTCTCTTTAGATTAACATTTCTACATAAGACAGTTAAAACAGTAAAACCCTAATTTCATTTTCAGTTTAATTTAAAAAAACAAAAAGGATAACTAAATAGTTTCGTAGCTAATTAGTTGCACCTTGGTGGTGCTGAACTGCTTCCCAAGTCGCACTTTGCCGCCGCCTCTCCTGGTGTAACCCAGAGTCTTCTTATTTCTTGGTCCGCTAACGTCTCCATTTGGAGGCAGATGCAGCTCCAAAAACAACACCTATTGTGGCAAGGTAAGAAAATACGTAATTAAATCATCTGGGTCTTTTTTTTTCTTTGTTGATCTATTTGCTTTTTACTAAGTCAGCTGGGGAAGATAAGAAGAGTTGGACCTGTGCTATGTCGTCAACACTTGTGAGGGAGAAGGTGTGTCCAGCCAGGCGGTAAGCCTCAGCTTCCAGCGCCGACAGTTTGGCCTGCATCACATGTTTTTGTCTCTCACACTCCTCCACGCTGAAGCCAACTCCATTCAGTTCTAACAGAGCCAGACACACCTGGGAAGGCATCTCTATCCTCCTAAACACATCTGACAGTCATACTGGATTACTAAAAACCATCACTGAACACCTCATTTTCCACCACTGGCTTTATAGACGCAGCATTTCTACCCAGTGTGCCGTCTTGCTCTAGCAGACCGGAGAGATGGTTCATCACAGCATGTATGAGGACGCTCTTGGTTGCGGCCCTGACTCGAGGACAGTGGGAAAGTGCGTTCCTGAGACCATCCAGCAGGGGTAATTCTTCGGGACAATAGACAGTCACCATGTTGGCAAGAGTTCTTTCCTCACTGCCAGGATCCAGCAGCCAGCAGGCAACCTGGGGTGGACAGATGCATGATTATTTACATTCCTTACAATTTCCCTCTGAGTTTGATCCCAATTTTTAGATACTAATAATCATTTCAAAGGTTTCCCGTAAGAGTTGGACTCTGCCAAGGTTGCCCTTTGTTACCGATTCTGTTCATTGCTTCTATGGACTGAATTTATAGACAAGGTGTTAAGGAAATCTGTTTTGGTGGCCTTAGGACGGCATCTCTGCTTTTTGTAGATAATGTCGTCCTGTTAGCTTCATCAGGTCGCGATCTACAACTTTCGCTGGAGTGGTTAACAGCTGAGTGTGAAGCGACTGGGATGAGGATGAGTTTAGTTTGGTTTCTATTTGTCAAACAGTATCTCCATATTTCAAGAATCTAATGTTCCACTAATGTCAAATATATACAGACAGATTGTCAAAATTAGTTTCTGATCCTCATTTCAGTTTTCAGACACTTGCTAAAAAATAAAAGATACTCTTAAAAGTTTGCAGTAGTTGTCCACTCAGAAAACCAACCCAAATCATAAAGACACTTCCATCATGAAGCCCAAAGGCAAGGTTGGTGTTTGGGTTTAACCAAGTATTGACATAGGCAGGCTGAACACAAATGCATGACACACTTCTGAGAGTCTCATTTGTATAAAAATGTGACATTTTCCTTTCACTTTATAATTGCTGCCTGCACAGTGCATCACAAACAATCCTAATAAAAACAGTTGATTCTAACTTTTTACTTCTCCCACCTTTGGATCCTCACAATTTCCCTCCAGGCTGATGCCACAGCTCTGTACCAGCCTCTTGTACGCCTTGATGATGTTATACACGACAGTCACACGGCCCTTGAGACGGGTCAACTGTCCGCTCAGACAGACCTTCACCTGCTCCAGCCTTTCCCTTACCGGCAGAGCATCATCGAGTGGAGGAGGAGCCAGACTGGAGCTCAGACCTGATGGGGATCAGACAGCTCCAGCTATGGACTTATTAATAAATGGAGAACTTTGCATCAGTGTGCCTGTTTTTATCAATACCTTTTCTCTGCTCTTGCTGTAGAGAAATATAGTATGCATCTCTGGCTCCCCAGCAGACAGAAAGTCCAATCAAGGTCACGCCTTCATTGTCTCTTATTGGAAAACCATCAAGCTTTATATGAGCTTCTGATGCTGCATAGACACAAAACATTCTTAAACAAAGACTATGAGAGAAGATTAAAAATTTTCTTGAACTTTTTTCTCACCTCTTTTATGTTTCCCTCCTATTTCATCCTCAGGGTGCTGCCCGCATTCTCTCTTCTCGCAAGCCAAAGCAATAGAAAACCGCTCTTTTGTTTTCCACTCTTTAATGAAAGTATCAAAAAGGATCCTGTCGCTCGCCACGTCTATGATGGAGAAGCTCCCAGAGTTGCTGCAACAGATAGAGGCCTCCTGGGACAGCTGGAGAGAGAAACCCTGAGGGCTCACCGAGGACTCGGTGTCAGATGGAGGTTTGGGTTGGGGGGACGGTGGAGAGGCGACACTCTCTGGGGGAAGGCAGAGTCTTTTCTCCGCTCTGCTATCAAAAAACGAAACAGCTGCCTTCAAGTGATTGTTCGCAGTGTGGGATGTGGCGGGTTTCTCTTGAAGACGGTTTGAGGGGGTCGACTGTTTGAGAGGCTGAGCAACGACAGGTGTGTGGACAGAGGAGGTGGTTAGTTTAACTCTTGGTGTGACAGGCGGCGTGGCCTGCGTTGGGGGAATAAGGTCCCCGGCAGAGCCTGGTCTCTCTGTGATCAGTACCGTTTGAGCAGCATCAGGATGTTGGGATATTTTCCTCTTTCTGTCCAGATGTGTTGCTGGACGGGGTAACTCAGAAGCATCTGCTGTGGTTGAAGCAGCGGCACCTGGCTGGTCAGACATACTAGGCCAGCGGTCAAAGATTTCCTGTAACTCAGGGCTGCAATAAAAAGCACTTTCAAGTGAATTGTGGACAAGCAGGTGTTTGGCAACTAAATTTTTCCCATTATTTTCTTTTTCTTCATTGGTTTTCTTTTTAGCCTGCTGTGCAGTTTTGCCTTCATCTAAACCTTTATCAGTAAATTGTTGATCATTTTGATTGCAAGGCTGATCATTGCCTTGTTTCTCCTCGTCAGACTCATTTTCGGATTTTAAAAACAGATCATCTTCATCATCGTTTGGTCGCTGCAGCTCTTGGTCAGTTCTCTCTGCGTGTCTCAGTAAACTCTGCCTCTCCAGAAAGTGTTCACCTACTAACAGCGAGTCCCCCCACTCAGACAGATTGAAGAAGGACTCGCCCCACTGGACCGCCTCCTGCTCCTCCGCCTCCTGATTGGCGAGAAACTCACTGCGTCGCCTCTGCTGGGCTGACGGAGCAGGACGTGGGCTAGGAGATTCTTCTTCACCTGCTGGTTCAAGTAACTGGTTTGGTTGCAGAGCATCCAGGAGAACACTGTCATACATGCTGTCGAACAGGAAGCTGCTGCTTCTGTTTGGACTCGCTGCTGCAGCCTCGTTATTGTTAGTGAGCCGATTGTTGCGTGTGTTTTCGTCTTTATCATGGTCGTTTCTGCTTCCAGGTGTTCTGGGAGATATCTGGAAGACACCAATTTCATATATTTAATGATGCTCAAAATGCTTCCAGGCATTTATATCACACAGAGCTTTGCAAAAGTATTCACACCGCTTCATATTTTCCACACTGTTTCCTTATTGTCCACAAGCTTTAATGTATTTCTTGGGATTAAATTAGATTTTAATTGTTTTTGTAAAAACATATATTTGTAAATAATTGTATTAGATGGGGGTATCACATTGCATCATATTGATCATTGACTTGTGATTTGAATCAAAATCATATAATGACAGACTTTGTGATTTCGAAAAACATTGCATTGTCATCCAAACAAACCAAAATGATATTGTATCGTAACAAAGCTGCTGATTTAGACTTCTAGTACATAATAAAACCTAAAAATAAAAGTTTAAGTGGTGTGAATACTTCTGGAGGTCACTGGAAATGATATCATTACTTACTTTGTGGTTTGTGTTAAGGATGAGCTCCAGTTGGCTCTCTGTCACAGAAATATTAAATCTGGGAGACACTGTCTGAAGGCCTTCAGCTTCATTTCTTCTGTCATGTTCAGCTCTCTCTAATGAATCCTCCTGTTGTACCCTCAGTGGTTCTACTCCCTCCTCCCTTTCTGCAGCTATGCCACTGAACTCATGTTGAACTATAATTCTTTCTGTCTGAGTGTCCAAGTCAAAGCTTTTGCTGAAACTTTCTTCTTCCACACCATCCTGCCCCACTTCATCAGTCCTGCCTGCGTACAGCTCAGGCGATGAAAATGTATCCACCCCTCCGGCTTCTGTTCTTCTTCGTTTGGCCAAGGGAGTGAACAGGGGAGCAGAGGCAGGAGAAGATGTTGACAAGTCTGCAGGCGTAGGTGTAGAAATATTATCTGACTTTTCTTGAGAGGTTACAGGCGTGTTTTGGGCTTTTGAGTGTAACCTGTCAGCAGGCTGCAACTGATCCTGCAGAGTCCGATCAGTTTGTATTGACTGGAGGATTTTGCTTAATGCGATCGAGTGTTTTAGTCTCCCTGGCTGCAGAGGGGATGAAGAAAAGTCTGCTTTTGCTGTGCTTTGTTGTGGCTCTAAGCGAGAAATCGGGGGTCTGAACCAAGGGGCCGGGGTTGGAGAGAATGGGGGCTGAGCCTGAGGGGGCAGCTGAGGGAGAGGGCTGGGAATAATGTCAGCCAGCTCTTGTGTTAGGCTCCTTTCAGGAGCAGGGGAATTTAAATGGGGAAGATTTGCTTCTCCAATTTGTATGTTTCCTTTATTCATCTCTTCTTCCTGTATTTTGTTTTTTTCCAATATTTCCCCTTTGTTTTCCTGTTTTTTCTCTGCATGTTCAGCATCATTTTGGCCTGATGTCTTTGGTTTTGCTTTCATTCTTTCGTCAGATCTTTCTACTAGAACTTCACAGAATTCAGATTTCTTCACATCTTGCTTCATTGATTTTCCTTCTAACACATCTTTCCCGTCAGTAATCCCTCTGTCGATTTCTGCATCTCTCCTAACCTCCTCTCCATGATCCCCACTGTCTTTCCTCTTGTCCCTGCGCTTTCTCGCTTGATGCTCTTTAGTCCTGTCTGTTGGTGATTGGTGCGGGCTGGCGTAAGAGGCAGAAGAATCATCTGAATCCCCACTGGTGTAATCATCAGAGCTACTTTCAGAGGAGGACTGTGGAGGAAGTATTGATGGATCCCAGTGAACTCCAAGCTGAGCCAGATCCTCTTGAAGGAGGAGCCTCGCTTCAGAGACGATCTCAGCAGCTGCTTCCTGTTCTGTCAGAGCCCGTCCGCCGGTGACCCACACACAGCGCAGGTTCCGCCTCTCCGCCGCCTCCATCTCGCTCTCATCCACCGCTCGCTTAGAACTGATAAATTAAAGCTTACTATTAATGAATGTTTGATTAAACATACATTTGTTTATTTTTTCATTATGTGCTTAGATTTACTCAGAAAAGAAATTCTAATTCACAGCAACGTGAACCAATTAAATCTCAACATTTTGTGTTGAGATTTAATTGGTTTCTTAACAGAATTACATTTGTTCTTCTTGGAAAAATACCAGCATTCTAAAACTTTATAGAAAATACATAATCCAGTTCACGTCTACCTCTTGAATGGGACGGCGTTCCTTAATGCTTTCTCCACGTCAGGAACTGTGGCCCGGGCTACTTCAGCTACAGTGCAGAGCCCCTGGGCGTAGAGTGCTCTGGCTCGCGTTGCGTTCAGAAGGGAAATCCGAACCAGATCGACAAGCTCTCTCTGGACTCCAAAGCTCAGTCTGGTCTGGTACTGAGACAGCAGCAGCTCCATGTTATGCCAGCCCAGACGCTTGCAGAACACGGTCACCATTCCTGAAAGTCGACAGCCGGTCTGAGAGTTTCACACTGAGATAAATGTCAAGAATCCTGACAGCGAAATTGTTCAGTTTTTCAGTGTTCAGGGCAGTTTTAACAAAGCAAGAAACCACAAATAGTGTACAGTCATAGCCAATACATTAAAGTCCAGTCAGATTATGAAATACCTTTTGAAAATAGTCTTTATTATGAAACAAAGTGTTGTTTTACTGTTCTGATTATTCTAATCTTCAGTATCATAGTTTTCATTAACTGTAAGTAGAAAATCATCATAACTACCATGAATTCACACAATGAACTGGTGGTTCATTGTGAACTACAGTGAACAACAAATCACTCTACAGTGATAATCTATACTTTTTATGTTTTCATTATGTAAAGGGCTCTGAATTGTCTTGTTGCTGAAATGTGCTGAAATGTTGCCTTGGTTTATTAAGCATTGCAAATATTCCATCTTTATATTGTTGGACCTATAAGTAGGGATCTCCTCAGCCCATTAGGAAACTCCGGGCACTTCTTATAAGTCAGAAGTAAACACAGAGCCAACCACCTTTGAGCAACTTAAAGCAGAAATTCAACAAGATTGATGCTGCAGTCAAAAAACTGTGTCAAAGTAAACGCCTCTATAAGAACTCTGAACATTTAGATATACTGTTTCACGTGCACCTCGTGTTCAAATGAAAGTCATTAAAATATCACAAAACAACATTTAAGTCACTTCCCAAAACATTTGGCTGTAGCTGCAGGTAGTACATGTGGAAAAGTGTTTTGGATCCATGTTACTGCTCTCTAAACTCGTGTAGAGTTTAAAGTGATATATTTACATAGTGATCACGAGGTTTACAAAAGGCACATGACCACACTCGAGTATGTACCTGCATATGTGGAAGCAGATTGCTGGAGAGACTGCAGCTGTCCTCGATTGCAGTTGTACTTAGAAGCAACAGTTCCCAGAGGCACTTCGCTGACCAGATCCTGGAGAACAAGAGTTGTGAAAAACCTGAGAAAAGAGCAGAAAGTCAATAGAATGTTTTACAAGTTATCGCCCATTAACCTTGCTGCAGTTGATTTTATCATAAATATTCTTACATTTACTTTTATTCTCTACAAAAACAGCTCTTAAATAGGTGCTTTACCGTTTATGAATGGCCATCTGTCTGAGCTGCTTTTCAGTCTTGGCAACAAGTTTGCCGCTGACAGATCGTGCAAGAAAACCTTCCTGGACACCAACCAGCTCCGCCACTCTCTTCATTGAGGAAGGCATCTGCTCCCACAGGCAGAAAAACTGATACCAATCTATTGTAGTCCACTCTGCATACAGTGGAGTAATCTGAAAATTTAGAAACAGGACTTTTATGATTTTACAAATAAATGCTTTTTGTTGCCTTACGAGGAATATAAATCTAAAATTTTAGCACAATTAGCAGAATTTGATTTATTCACTGCTAGATTATTTCATGCATACCAGATACAGAATGTGCAAATCATTTTCGAGTACAAATCCCTTCATTGCCCGTTGGAGATCTGCAAATATTCCCAAAGCCTCTGGAGGAGAGAGGGATGAAGAAAGAGTGGCAGCTCCGAGTTGGGTTGGACAATATTGCTCATCTGGAGGTGAAGAAGAAAAACCATGAAAATAATTAGAAAACATAAGAAAACCCAAAACAATAAGGCTCAACCTGTGATGATAAAATATGTGAATATATTTTATACTTTCAACTCAAATTTGAGTTTTTAGAGTAAATTAAAGGTTACTGGAAATTTTCTAAACATTTTGTGAAGCAAAGGATAAATCTAAATTTAATAAGAATAGTAAACCTTGGCATTACCTTGCCCATCCTTTTGAATACTAATAAATTCATTTCCCATCAGCCATTCAACACAAGCCTCAATAGCTCCTTTGCTGGTCTGCTTATTAGACTCGGTCTTGTCACTTTTCATGCTGGCAGCTAACAGGGAGCATGAGGCGTACAACCTCACATCCTGTGGAGAGCTGGCCACACCTCCAACAATAATCTGAAAGAAGGTGGTTTCATAAAATTAAGCAAAGAAATTTAAATGTGTGTTTTTTGGGGTTTTTTTACACATTACAAGCATAAGTTTTAGTGTATTTTTAAATTATGTAATAGACGAATACAAAGAAGAGTGTTATTGTGAAGTGTAAAGTTAAAGTGTGTAGAAATGCTTGAAATTGAGGTGGAGGTTCAACAACACTAAACATACAGCTAGAACTATAATTTTAGATCAAAGAATATTCATTTGGTCTAGTCAAAGTCCAGACCTAAATCTAACTGAACATACAACAAGAGTCAAAAATGGATGTAGTGTAGCCAATTTGGCTCAGCTTAAGCAATTTTGTTAAAATAATGGGACAAAATTTCCCAAAGGGCAGAGCTGGTAGAGACATATCTTTCTCACTGCTTCCCTTTCCTTTCACTTTACAATATCCATAACTTTGTATTGATATGTTAGATCAAAATTCAAATTAAATGCACTGAAGGTTGTGGTTATAGCATAACAAAAATAAGAGAAATGCAATGTAAGATAAATAAATTTCACAAGTTTGTTGTGTTATTACACAAAAGGGAGAAAATGCTTGGCTCATCCATTGTTTTCTTTATTAATATTAATTTTACCTCCAGGATTGCTCTCAGCATACTGGTGGTTACACCCTCGCCTTCCCGTCTCACCAGGCAGCTACTGATTGGCTGAAGAACTCCCTTAAGGAGACTAATACCCTTCTGACGCTCATTCTGCTTACACACAAGCACACTTTCACCTACAGGAAAGGAATAGAAACATTACTATAAAAGAGACTTCAAAATCTCCACAGTATCAAATTACTAGGCACAGTTAACTTCTCCCTGTTGCCATACCTGTGGTGTCCACTCCTTTCCTCCCTGCTCGTCCAGCCATTTGTTTGTATGTGAGCGGGTCCAGCAAGCGTCCGTTAAAAGTTGGAGTTCGAATGATGACCCTGCGAGCCGGAAGATTGACTCCTGATGAAAGGGTGGAGGTGGCAGCCAGAACTCTGATCAATCCCTGACGAAAAGCTCCCTCCAGCACATCCCGCTCATCAAACGTCAACCCTGCAGAGAGAAACTTTCTTAATCACAAACTAGACAGGTTGAATTTCAGCATTGATGAAGGACTGAGTGTTCACCGGCGTGGTGAAAGCCCACCCCACAGGGGACAGTGCACTGTAGGATGGGATCAAGACCAGCTGGAGTTCGCCTCAGCTGAGCTGTAACGTCATCTAAGCCCTCTGTATCTAGACACACAGGCTGAGGCACAGCTTCTCTCTGAAGATCTGGAAGAAATAAAACGCCACCCAGAAATATTGATACTTATCCTTTAAATAGAATACCAAACTCAAATTATATATAAAAAAAAAAAAACGGGTTAAACATCCAGACTACAACTTAAACACTCCTTCGTCGTCTAAGCTTGTTTTATCTAAAAACAATAATAATAAAAACCACACTAACTGGTAATATAGAGTGATAGTTATTGTATTTTTAAATACCTGCATGTCTGAGGTTAAAGAATGCTCTGGCAATGGTATCAGCCAGCTTTTCACACCAGTTCTTCGAGGGACAGAACAGCAGCACCGAGTGGCCTTCTTTCACAGTTTCATAACACAAGCTCACAATATGATCGTCGTCACCCTTTAACAGAGTCATACGTGCACAGGCATGTCATGGCTAGTCAAAAACAACCAAATAAACAATTGGGATGTATTATGACATAAAGATCATTCAAATTTTGATTTGACTGGAAACTGTAAATAAAGCCTTACTCTTAGTTGTGCTCTAGCATATCATCAGTTAATTTGAAATTCAGTCGTAAAATTCAAGGTGAATAAAACTGTTTTTTAACTATTTTTGATGGTTACAAAGATGTAATGTGACTAGGTGGAAAAGTTCTTAACGTCATTCAGTAGAGACTCAGAACATCCTATTGTGTCGTCCATTCCACCCAGGTTACCTTAATATTAAGAGCAGGGGCAAACTGTCGAACCACGGAAAGGCCCTTGTCGTACATGTTGCATCCCACTTTGAGATGTTCCTGCAGGGGTACGGGCCTGTAATCTGTTTGGTATAAATCTGCACTCAACCAGCCAGCCAGCAGAGAGAGATTTGGTAAAGTGGCACTCATACCGATGATCTGCACACCCTCTGAAAGAGACCTGTAGGACTGGTTAGCATTAAAGTTATATAAAGAAATGCTAAAAAGATGAAGTGGGAGACACACACCCTGATGTGTTTTGCTTCTGTGCGATGTAGCGGATTTTGGTTAAGAGCAGTTCCAGTAGGTATCCCCTGCCAGAATCTCCAACCATATGTAACTCATCAACCACCACCATGCCTTGCAAAATAAAAATCATTCAACATGTCATTTTGATGATGCAGTGATGAGGAATACATACAATAAAACCTGCAAAAAGAAAGCTATGTACTTTATTTCAGCATCTAACTGTTTTTATTAAATATATGAGTTCTTATGTCTTTATACAATGTAAAGCTGAAAAATATGCTTAATTCAGCATGTGAAAGTAATCTAAGTAAGAAAGGTCAAACGCTTTCTTGACTTTTAACCAATTCAAATGATCTCTGACAGGTATATTACCTAGCAGACCCATGCTATTTTCCTCAATCAGTTTGTTAATTAAAGAATTGGCTTTTTCTATGGTGCAAACAGCCACATCCAACGTGGTGAACCCTCCTGCAGCCGAAGTACTCCCCATGTAGCCCTCCACACGAATCCCAGCCTCTTCAAACACGCTCTGCAGAGTAACAGAAACAAAAAAAGAGTTAGATCTGAAAACATACTGAATATAAAAATAATAGGCACAAATTTTCCCCTTTCCATCACCTGAAGGTAATGCATCTTTTCTTTGGCCACAGACACAAATGGCAAAATGAAAAGCGCTTTTCTTTTGGTCTCCAGCACGCGCTTCAGGATCAGCAGCTCCGAAACCAGAGTTTTGCCAGCACTAGTGGGGGCTTAAATTAAAAACACATTGTGAGATAAAATGAGAAAAGTGCCCTGTTCTGGAAGCTATACCGCAGATAAATACTGTTGCCCTCACCAGAGTACACAAGGTTCCCTCCATGCAAAACCTGTCCAACAGTGAGGCACTGAGCCTGCCATTCAAACATCTGAGTGACTCCGTGTTTCTGGTAGCGCTCGAGAACAGGTTTTGGTAAGCCCCAGCTGGATAACAGCAGCTTTTCAGCCTGCTGCTCAGGAGCACACAAGGCCACGCCTGTGTGGAGTTCAAAACTGTCACGGCATGATAGAAATGTATACTTTTCAAAGAGGTTTTAAAGATTTTATCTGTAAAGTAGTCCTCTTCTCTAAAAGCTCCTGATTTACAGAGTTCTCCAGTTTTTTAGTTCATTTACATAAAGTTCCAGAGGTAATTTGGTCTGTCAACAAAATCTGCTTTAAGACTGTCTTAATTTGTCTTTCTGGTCAACATGGGGCAACATAAAGTGCCTTGAGTTCATATACTTTAAACTTTTTCACATATTGTCATGTTACAACTACAGTAAATTTAAAGTATTTATTGTGAAACCAAAATAAGTGATAAAAAAAAAGTATTTAAGAATTGACATTTGATCATTTTTGTCAATAGACTGGCTGCGATACAACATCACTGTCATCAAAGTTTTAAAAAAAAATCACAAATATCCCTCTAAAAAAAAAAGAAAACCCAATAAACATCTGACAAAAGAAACTTTGCAGTTGTTTTCTAGGCTATATACATAGTTCAATTTTATTACTACGCAGCACACATTAACTGCAATTATTAATATTTTTAAAGATATTCATAATTACTACTGCTGTCATAGAAACAGTGGGGAGAAATTAAAATAAACTGAAGAATACTTTCAGTCTTGGGCTCAACTGGAATTAAGACTGGACTTTGACTGGGCCATTCTTACACACATATATGCTTTAACCGAGTATCTCAGGCTTATGCTTATGGTTGTTATTCTAACAGAAAGTGAATCCAATCCATTTTCATGCAGCCTCTAACAAGTTTTCTTATACTAATCTCCTGTATTTTTGCACCAACTGTCTTCACGTCTGATCTGGTCAGTTTCTTATTCTTTGTCTGACAAAAATATATGTATATGAAGATGTAATGTGACATAATGAGGAAAAATTTAAGTGAATACTTTTTCAAGGCACTATGTTATAGCACAGTGTCTCTCATTCATTTTCTGCATCTCAATGATTAATATAACCTTATTCAATGTAAATACAAAAAGATCAAAACAAATGAATGAGCACAAGAATTAAGTAAAACATAGAATTCAACACTGCACCTGGCGGAGGAAGTGTGTCGCTGAGCATGCTGAGCTCCAGGCCACTGGGCACTGTGAGTACAGATGCAGACTGATTCTGTGACGACTGCTGAAGTTTGGCCCTTCGCCTGGCTGCTGCGAGGCGGGTAGGACTGAATAAAATATATTTTGTAGATACATCCAGAGGTGGATTGATGTTCTCACTCGAGTTAACTTCCTTATCACTGGGAGGAGAGTTTCTTCTTCTGAGTTTCTGCCTATATTTAAACAAGGAGAGCAGGAAATGTCAGTGAGACGTCTAAAATAAACAGAATGGTACACCTCAGCTAAGACTTACTTGTCAGAGTCGTCTGCTTTTCTACTGTTATTTGTTTCTATACAAGGCAGAGTGCATACAGAGGCAGAGAGATTATCTGAATGGTTATTCTGCTGGTCTCTCTGAGGAAGGTCCACTTCACCAGAGTCCTCACTGAAAAGAAGCTTCTGAGCCAGGTCTTTGCAGTCAGCGCTCCATCCTGGCCTGTTAGAATCCCCTCTAGATCTACAGCCTCTTTGCTGAGGATCACTCCCTCCACTTGTGTAAGGAATGGATTCCCGCTCCTTCATCATTCCAGAGTTTCTTTCCATTTTGCTGAGTGCGTTCGGTGTGGTGGGTCGTGGAGGAGGAAATGGATCTGAAAGTTGTTTTTCCTTAACATCCCTTTTAACTTCACCCTTAGAAAGATCAACAGCATCCATAACCTGTAGCATCTCTTCATCAAGAGCTAAAGTGGAATCGCCCAATGGAAGAGGAGCTGCTCCAGCCTGATAAAAAGAAATATGTCTTCCTCGACTGGTTTACCATAAACACATAAAGGGATGGGAGAGAAAATAAGGCCATGTCACTTACCATGAGGCTGTATTTATTCATGCTTATATGTCTATTTGTTTTTCCTGATGTTGTCTGTAACAGAATTTCTCCTTTCGGTGGCTCATTGTTGCCTAGGATGCTGTGTTCACAATAAGTTTATCTTAACAACATAATCAGATATCAAACTACTGGCTGTTTTCAAGCATCAATAACGAACAGGACTCCAGATTTCAGCGATCTGCACGTACCTCGTCTTCTTCTTGACCTGGTGCTGTCCCAGATAACTTTTCTGTTTCAGAGCACCCGAGGTCATTCTGGAGTTTATCTAACTTCAGAACAACTGAACTGACAAGAAGCTCTGCAGCTCTTTACATTGAATTAGAAACTGTAACTCATGTCGTTGAAAGAGACAACAACAAGTCTCGTTTGTTTTGGTTGTTAAGTATAAACGCTCCGCAAGGCAGAGCTAAACAAACGTTGAATCAAAAATACCGCCGGAGTCCCACCCCTGTGCTCTTCTAAAACTGTCCGACTGAATCTTGGCTGCTCATTGTAAAGGTTCCGTTTACAGTCCTGCTTTTTCTGGATATTAAAAATAACGCATATGTGTTAATGCAATAAATACGAATAACATAGGTACGAAGTGTTACAAACCCAACCGCAGTATTAAAAGAAATTAATACTTTACAATTGATATATCATATCATATCATATCATATCATATCATATCATATCATATCATATCATATCATATCATATCATATCATATCATATCATATCATATCATGCTAATCCAGGGCAGGACCAAAGAGCAGAGAGAGAAGGGGGAAGTTTTAATCATCCACCATCTCTAAGCCTGGCTTTCTAAACTTAAGGCCAGTCAGAGCAGCAAAAGCAAATGAGGTGGATTAGCAGTTCTTGCTAATAACTGACAGTGTTATCTATGACATGTTACTGTGGAATACCATCTCTGCTGACAGAATATTGAGCTGTTAGTGATGATCATGAGACTGTAATACACCAACAGTCTTCTGTCATATCTTCTGATTTGTTGCTAGACTGATAGGAGATCCCTCCCTCCCACAGTCATGACTACTATGGACGAATCATTGAATGCACTACAACATTTAATTTCAATTTGTAAGAAATGTGTAGAATGTTTTCGATTTAAAAAATATCATTTTTTCGCAATGACATATAAGAGGGCATGTTCTGACATTCTGATTCTGGGAACTATTTCAACTACTTACACAGTGTTACTTCTGTGAAGCAACACTGTCGAATTGCTTCATAGAAGTCAAATCAAGATATTATTTGTATCTCGCTGTTTTTCATAACTTCTAATCGACTCAATGCTCTGTTGGAAAATGGGCAGACTGGAGCGGTCCATTAAACAGGCTGCCAGTAATCCACACAATCCAGGCGGAGCCTCGTTCGTCTGATTCTGGGCGTGAACGAGCGGCCAGTGGGCGCGCCCGCTGCGACGTTGCGGAGGCTTCAAGATGGCGGAAGCCTTGACAACTCAGGAGCAGCTGGTAAGGGTTTCTTCGCGATTTTTTCCCTTCACTCCCTTCTAATTTTGGTTGTGTATACATGTCATCGCCCGTTTCATCTATGGCTGACCTCATTTAAGAATATATCTTGTGAAATAATTGGTTCAAGGAATAACAGCGAGGTAAACAGCCGTGGGCCGTTCGTTCGCTCGCTCTTCTAGACTACTGACTCCCGTGTGACTGACAGGAGTTAGCATGTGTGTTAGCCCGATGGCGTTTTGTAGTAAAGGGGAGAAATTAGCCGGCACTGTGTCAGTATGCTTAATAAACCTAAATTAGCGTGGCCCAAATACACGTGTTCGAGATCCGTACACTAACATAATAGTTAGGCTCGTACCATTATCTCTGAACTTGTGAATGGGTGTTTTTGTTGGTTAACGTTAGAGATCCAACTACCACATGTAACCTAGCCTTTAGCTAATGCTAACAGCTATTGTTGACTTGCCTGGAATCACCTCAAAGCTGCTGATGGAGTTTAAACATTTACATGGGCTAAATTCTACAATTGGGAATTATACATTTGTGTTGGCTTTACTTTAATTCTACACAGAGTCAGGCTAGAAATAGACCCAAATCCACCTTAACAAGCGGCGGTCTGTGTGTCGGATGTATCATCATGAATTCGCCGAAATGATACTCTGGTTCCTAGAGTTGTTGTTGTTGCTGTCGCTTTCTATTAAAGTTCTTGGTTTTGACATTGACGCCACATATCAGAAGTCTCGTTGCGTTTGAGACAACAGTGTTGTGTTGATGATTGCTTGCTTTGCTCGTCATCTATATGATTTGACGCTCACTCTCCCGAAGCTTCCCAGATTTGCAGATAACGTTTTTATGAGTAGCATCATCTCTCATTACCTGTGGCATGAATTCGCTTAATGACAGCTGAGCTATTGCTGGAGTGCATATGACATGTTGGCCTCTTTGATCGTCGTGTGAGTGCTGGAGAGCATTCTAATACCGATGTTCATAGCAGGAAGTTAAATAGCTTAGCTCTTTTACAACTCTGATGATGGCTATTCTTTAAGAAAGCTGAAAAATATCGCAGCTTGTGCTAGTGGGCACAAGCAGCGAGGCCCCTAAGCTGGCTTTATGTGTGGCTCACAGTCCTTTCTGTATTCAAACAGCATTTTAAACTGGCAACTAGAATAGACCCTCAAAATGCTTTACATACGAAAATCAATATGGCACAGGGAGATCTTCTTACTAAACAACATTTAGAGCTCACTTACTCTAAAGACATGGTTTAGTAAATGCATCAGTCTATTTTCAGGGAATATTCACCTTTTTGTTCAACTAATGAAATAATAAATACATTATTTAGCTTTAAATAATTTGCTCTTGAATGGCCTTAACTTTACAGAAAGTTGAGCATAAATATATTTATAGTGGGTTTTTTTTTTCATTGACAGCCGATGGGCAATGTAGGGGTTTAAGTGACTTCAATAATTTCCATTTGCATGCTTGCTGGTTTTTGTTGTCTGGTTTTTGTTAGCTTCACTCCACAATTAATTTTGCACCATTAATCCTGCACATCATTTTTTAAAATGTGTTTTTAGGTAAAGCATTGTGGTTTTGTCAAATTAAATGTTGCCTTGAATTCACTTGAATTAAATAAGAAAGTCAGCAAAAACAAATGTTTTTAAAGTGCTGCATAGTTCTCTATATTGTATTCTATTTTATTTTGTTGTATTACTGCAGAGATGAAAATTGTATATTTTGACCATCTGCTACTTGCTGTCAGGGCTAAATCTGAGCCATTTGGTGGTTTGCCGACACTGTTTTCTTTTGTTGTTTTTGTTTGTTTGTTTTTTTGCTTGTTGGATTATTTTTTTGAGTAATCCAACAAGTTTACCGAGTGTCTGTTACTGACACCCAAAACTGTGTCAGTTTTGGGTTTTTTAATATAATCTTCTAGCGTAACTATTCTTCTGACCTGAATTTAGAATCAAACTTGATAAGACAAGAAGATCTGGAATGTGCGATGATTTTGCCATTTGAGCCAGAATGTACCATCAATATGCAAAGGGTTTAAGAAGGCATTCTTTATTTGTTTTGCATGTGGAAAAAAATGTGTTCAGTGAAACTCTCTGCCTTCACATCTGAAGGATCAATATATCCTACTCTATAGATGGCAAATGGAGTGTTTTCATTCATGCAAGCTGCTATCTGTATCATACACGTTACTCTGGCTCAAGATGTAGAAAGCTGATCCGTTTGCCACCCATTAGATTTCATCCTTTATTTTTCTCTGTTTGCTTCCTCCAGCTTTGCTTCAATTGATATCTTTAATTTATTCCCAAACCTAATGGATAATGTTACCTCTGCTGAGGATGTCTTCCATCAGATAGTTGATCTCTTTTTGTTTGACAGGCTGTGGAGGAGTTCCTGAGAGAAGTGAGGAGCAGGGAGCTCCCCCACAGTGCTGGGCTTGTCTCCCAGCCTACAGCTGTTAAGTTTCTTATGGCCCGCAAGTTTGACGTCTCCAGGGCCATCGATCTATTCCAAGCATATAAGGTATGCTTTGTTTCATTCCCTGTTTTTTACTTAATTGTACTTTCTTATAAAGTCCTACAGTACGCTATGTTTTAAAAATATCTCCCTTCAGAGGGTGCCATTTTCTCAACAACAACAAATCCTAGTCTTTCTAAGTGCAATAAGTGTTAAAATCAATTCAGCAAAATATTTGTCAGTGGAACAGATCACATGTTATGGTGAAATACTGATGTTAGATCAGAACTTTTTTGTCATTAAAGATTGTAGGAAGTTTGTTTTTGATTACATACTGAGAAACTGTTGCTCTATTTCAGTTCTAGTTCATTTCAGCCACAACTAGCATTGTATAGTGAGACAATAGTCCATTATGGAAGGAATGGCCTGTGCTCCAACAAACTATAGTTTGTCATTTTAGACACTGATTGGCCTTGCACTCATGAACTGCACTAAACAATCTAGTTTTAATCAGGTCAAACTACATAGAAGTGAGGCTCTCTGCAGATGAATATAAATATTTATTTTCCTCCTATGCACCAATAGTTGGCCCCTTTTTCTAAATCTGTGGTTCTGTCCCAAATCGGTCTATGAATCATTTGGTGACTGTAGTTAGTCCTTTTTTCCTCCTACTTCCAATAGTTTCTGCACACTTTCTTAAACCTCCATTGTGGGAAGTTAGTTAATCTTTTCTGTGTAACCCTAACTACATCCAGATGCTGTCTTTTAAATATCAAAGTGCTCTGTCATTCAGTCCATAAATGTCCGGTCTCAGAGCTGATATAAATCCCTCTGATGCGTAGAGTGCCATTTGCACAGCAATCTATTTTTTCTACATCTGTGTTCCTTTTTTTTCTTTTACAGAAAGCAATCAAAATGTTTGCAACCACAGAAAAATCCATACCTATGGAAAAGAAAACGTGCGCCCACTGCCCTGTTAGTTTGAGTCTATGTGGTAGCAGACCTATTAATAGCATTGTCGTGTTTGTGCTGTGAATAGCGTTTGCTCGCCTTTAAATATTTACTATCTCCCTTTGGAATCCCTCATTTCTTCCTCTATTATTTTCAGGAGTATGTCTTTTTTCATGTTTTAATCTTCTGTCATTCAACACATCTTTACCTGCTTTTCTAGAGCTTTTAAGGATGGTAATGATTCTCCTCTGTCTATCCTTTGTTTTGATTAGAATACCCGGATCAAAGAGGGTATCATCAATATAAACCCAGACGAGGAGCCCCTCCGCTCTGAGCTGCTGAGTGGCAAATTTACAGTCCTGGTTAGTATTAATGCAGTTGTTGGAGCATAATACAAAGGAACAACATGTGTTTTTCAGTTACACACCAGTCTAAAGGAGAAGAACAAGCTTTTAGTGGACTTTTATTATGATGTTCTCTGCAGACCTGACTGATTAACATGTGTAAAGCAATAGCATCATTTTATTTAATGTGCATTGTTTTTGTTTGGATTTTTCTGTATTTTTTTAAATAACCTGTTGTTGGATCACACCAGCCTGGCCGAGATGCTAATGGTGCTGCCCTAGCACTCTTCACTGCTCGCCTCCATCGGCCAGACATCACCACCCACAAAGCCGTTCTGCAGGCCATCATCTATCAGCTGGATAAAGCCATAGAGAGGTGAGGCATCAATATTCAGTTCTGTGATCAAACTTGGTTTTTGTTGAGCTGCTCTTTCATTTTTTTTGTCATATACTTAATTTATAAGGTATTAAAATTTTCTGCTTATGATGCTGTTAAATATTTTCAACATACTAAAAGTATCTAATAATGCATAAGAAAAACTAAATGCAGACATTTTCTGACGTTTTTGCAAATTTGTCTTAGTAAAATAGCTCAACTTCAGTCAGACTGGAGGCTGAGTGTGTGTGAATATCAATTTTCTAAGTCATGCCTCAGATTCTGAATTGGTTTTATGGGTTTCTGTTGTATATTTAACACGTGGATATGCTTTGATGTAAACCTATGCAGCTCTGGCTGTATGTTGAGGGTCATTGTCCTGCTGGAAGATGAACCTCTACCGTCAAGCCTTTTATGGCCTCTAACAGGCTTTTTGCTGCCGTCTCTTTGTGAACAGATTATTTCACTGCTAACTCATAACATTGCAGTTTTGCTAAATTGTGCTGTTGACTATAGGATACTTTTTACCGACCAGGAGTTAGTTCATAAATGCCAGTAAGAAGCTGTTTCCAATCTTCTGCCATCTTTCACTTTTCCAAACATGATCTCATGAAGCATGTTGATACAGTGGTAAAGCAGGTAGAAGCAACAAACGGTCATTAAGTATTATAAAATAAAAGTGCAGATGTGAATCAGAATATGCTAAAACAATGGTTTAAAGAATTTTTTTTTTTTTAATTTTCTTGCTGTTTTAGAGATTATTCTGTTTTTATGATTGCTTGGAACCAAAATTTAAAATTAAACTACTTCAGTCCTATGCTCTTCTTAGTTGATCTTTGCATATGCCAAGATTAAATAACACACATCTGTGTTTGACTGATCAAGTGACTTCCAAATGCAGTTTGTTGCAGGTACATCTAAAAGTTATTCCCTTGATATATTGACCGCCTGCTCCACTGCTACACTATATCCTGCCAAATAGTTTTATATAAGAGCATCAGGCTAACGAGAGCTGGATATAAATGTATACCATATCTTTTTGCTTCTCCTGGAGTTATGTGATACTTTGTGTTGGTCCATTTCACAAAATACAAATATAAATAGAAGTTTGTGTACAGTGAGGAAAGATGTAAAGAAAAAAGAAAATCATGGGGCATGAATACTTTTGCAAGGTGCTGTGAACACATGTACTTCATTTGAATCTGAACAGCAAAAGCTTAACAGAATTAAGCTTTTGCCACCCATTAGATTTCATCCTTTATTTTTCTCTGTTTGCTTCCTCCAGCTTTACTTCAATTGATATAATTCAAATGACAAATTTTTTTCAGTCATGTCTAGATGATCTTTTCGATCTAGCTCTTTTTGTATGTGACCATCTTGTTCATTTTTTTTGCAGTTTGGAAACTCAAAGAGACGGACTCATATTTATTTATGACATGACAAACTCAAGTTATGGAAATTTTGACTACGAACTCTGTGTCAAGATTCTGAATTTACTCAAGGTAAATATACATATTTATTTATACATTTGTGTGTTTTCTGTAATGAAGAGCCGGTTTTATTTTGTGCATCTCCTTCCATTCCTCAGGGAGCATTTCCTGCCCGATTAAAATGCGTCTTCATTGTGTCCTCCCCACTTTGGTTCAGAGCGCCGTTCGCAGTTCTTCGACTTTTTGTCAGAGAAAAGCTGAGGGAAAGGGTGTGTGCATACAATTTCCTGGGTGCACATTTATTAAGTCAGGTCTTTTTATAAAGTATTTTCCTTCCTCCCAGGTATCTACAGTGAGAGCTCACGAGTTGGTCAGTCATATTCCAGTCTCCTCCCTCCCTGAGCACCTTGGTGGAACATCCCAGTACAGCCACGTGGCCTGGATCCAGTCCTGTGTTAACATGCAGTCCAACACCGCCACGGGTGACACACAAGAACATGACACACATGACTGCGTGGGAAGCCTGTTGCGCTCCTACAGCTTGGACAATAGCAACGCAAGCATTGGTACAGTGCCTTCCCACACCCTCCAGGGTACTGAGCGAGCCGTGGCTAACGCCAACTGCTACGATGACAACAATGCTAACCCTCAGAACCACATTGTCGGTGTGGAGGGCAGGACTCAAGGCCCAGGCCAGTACCAACAGGACTCCAACTCCAGTGCAGACAAGTCGCAGGGGAACCACCAGCACTGGAACGGTACGCCCTTGAGTGGAACCAACACAGGCGTTGGTACCAACTCAAACGTGAATGGCCGTGGCTGCCGAGCCCCTACCCAATCAGACACTCCCCCCAACACACCGCTATCACAGAAAGCCGATGACGACCCAGCAGCTGGCATCACAACAAACCCCACCAGCCGGTTTCAGAACGAAGCTGTGAAGGAGGAGGATGAGGACGAAGAACGGGAAGGGGTTCCTCCGCTGCCTCAAAAAGCTCTCCCCCGCCCACCCAACCAGCCTGCATCGCAGTCCCCACCCCTGTCTTCGTCATGGGGTCCAGATAACGATGAGAATCGTTACACAGAGGTATCGGTTCATATGCCGGACCACGGAGGAATGACGGTCCATCAGCTGGTGGAGTACGTCAAGAGGAAGAAGAAGAAAGGGATTTACCAGGAGTACGAGGACATTCGCAAGGAGCCTCCAGCCGGTACCTTCGACTATTCCAAGTAAGTCTCAGTCTGTTTCACTGTGTCTCTATCTCTGCTGGTTTATGAAAACTATGCAGACAGGAAGATTCACACCAGTCCATGTAACCAGACTGAACTCCTAACTGTCATTACAGGAAAATGTCAAATCAGACTAAAAACCGGTACAGTGATGTTCTGTGCCTGGACCAATCACGGGTCAGACTCTGTCAACTCTGTGATGATAAAGATGAGGTAATAATCTTATTCCTTTTTGTTGTAATAATATGATACTCTGAAAAGCACATATTGCCTGGAATTATATCTGTTCTGTTTTTGGGTATCTCTTCCAGTTTTGCTCTTTTATAGACTGACATTCTTGCCCATTTACCATTGCAAAATATGTCAAGTTTAGTCAAAATGGATGGAACTTTTGTAGGGATCAGTTTTTGCCATAGATTTTTGCTTTGCTTTTGCCTTGACATTGATCAGATAAGTCTGATGCATAGACATGCTTTTATCCAAACAATGTTTTTGAAGCTTCTGTTTTAGATTCTCCTGCAGAAATCACTTTTGGCAAAAAATTAAAATAAAAAATTAGGCCATTATTTTAGGAAGGTGGTGATAATTTTCTTAGATAATTTCTAGAGTTACTTTTGTCCTCTTGTCTGATTAATTCTCTCTTTTCTTGTCATATTATGTTGGCTTGTAGTCATTAAATTTTTAAAAATAGTTCTCTGTTCAAAGCTTGTTCAAAGAATTAGGCTGCATACAAATATGCATCTCTTCTTCAAGTTCTTTATATTTGACAACCATAAGTAATTTTTCTTCTGCTTCACAAGTACAATCTACTTTGTGGTGTCTGGTCACATAAAATCTCAATGAAATGCATTGAAGCCTGATTTTGTAACTTGACAAAATATGTGAAAAGTAGAAGGGGTATTTATAGTTTTGTACTACAACTGTTTTAATCTTTTCATCAGAATCCGCTTTAGCTGTTCGTCACATCATCTATGAAACCATTTTTTTACTTTGTATAATATATTTATAAATGTTCATAAATAATAATATTAAACATAAATAATATTTTGCTGTTCTCCTGCCAGAGGATGTTGGGTTGTTACCTGAACCTGCCTTTTGTTTTGTTTTCTTCCAGACATCAGATTACATAAATGCCAGTTTCATGGATGGGTACAAGAGAAGCAATGCCTACATCGCTACTCAAGGTTCAAAACTCTTTTTGATTTTCTTTATGCACGTTTGGTCAAACTGTAGACCAATAAGTCGATCCTGACATCTATGTGATACAAGCTTGTTTAGTTGACTACTGTTTTAATACTTACCACTGTTGGAAACCAAGACTTAGTGTTTTCAGTATCAAATGAACCGTAGAGATAAAAAGTGCAGAAGAACAATTTCCCTCATTATCTCTTGCTTCTGAATTTACTTGGTTCATGTTTTGCTCAAGTAAACAAACAGTGATTAGTTTTTTACTGCAGTTGATATTACTCACTCAAATAAATGTGAAATAAATTGTTGGTTAAAGTGGTGAGGAGAGGGAACTTTAAACGTGGCTCTACTAGTTTTAATGTATTTTGTAACCTGCCACAGAATAGGCTAGGGTTAGGACGGTGTGTGGTGAACGCACACGCTACCTGTCTTTTGTGTGATGCTTGTGAGCTGCAATTAGAGTTGCACATCTTGTCGTTTACGTCTCATGTATCTGAATACAAGCTGCTCTGTTGTTTTCCTCTTGCTAGTTTAGGGTTAACAAATCTTTCCAGAAATGTGAGCAGTTCCTGTTTGTAGTGAAGTGAGATAAGAAATGGTGTTGGCCTTATAAATATTGGTCACAAACATTGTTTCAAATGGTATTTATTAATTCAGAGAAATTTAGACATCTGTTTGTCAGAGAAAGACACATTCAGTGATTTATGCGTAGACATGCTTTTATCCAAATGATGTTTTTGAAGCTCTGTTTTAGATTCTCCTGCAGCAATTACTTTTGGCGAAAAAATAAAAAATTAGGCCATTATTTTTAGAAGGTGGTGATAATTTCTTTATTATTGCCATTGGGATTAGTGGCAATACTGTCAACAGTTTCACCCATCTCTCCTGTGGATTTCTGCAGCTCCTCCAGAGTTACTTTGGTCCTCTTGTCTGATTAATTCTCTCCTTTCTTCTCATATTATGTTTGGCGATATCCTTCAAAAACTAAGCACAACAGAGGATAAAACGTTTACTTGTATTTTTTGTGATAATGTGCTTATGCACATTTTAAGATAAACTTCTAAAATTACAGTTTTTTCTGTTTCATATATAAAAAATAATTTCTTTTTTTGTATGTTTTTTTTAGTCCATCTTCAGAGCCACTGTGTAAAGATTAAAGAACAACTTAAAGCTTTGGAGCTGTAGGTTTCAGGGCTCATTCCTCATCAAGTCTTTTTATTACTATGACTTTCTGTCCTTCAGGTCCGCTGCCAAAAACATTTGTTGACTTTTGGCGAATGGTATGGGAGCAGATGGTACTTATCATTGTCATGACCACCAGGTGAGATTTTATAATATCGACTGATGTCTTGATTGTCATTAAAACATTTTTGCAACATGCATTGAAACTCAGAATTGATGGCTAAATATTAAGTAACATGGTTTTCTTAGGGTTGTAGAGCGTGGACGGGTCAAATGTGGTCAGTACTGGCCGCTGGAGGAGGGGAGAACTGAACAGCATGGATACTTTATGGTTAAAAACACACACATCCAGGTGTTTCAGGACTTCAAGCTCTCCTATCTTGAACTATACAACACACAGGTAGGCTCATACAAAGGCTTGCATGAATCTAAAGCTGTTTAAGATTCATAAGGGATAAAAATATTTTTTAACATCAATTCCAGTTATTTTTTCCATGCACAGCCAGTTTACAAGATTTCAATTTTTTATTTTTTTTCGTGTTTGTAGTCTGGAGAGAAACGGGAAGTTTGTCACTACCTCTATGTCAGCTGGCCAGACTTTGGGGTGCCTAAAAGTGCTTCAGCTATGTTGGACTTTCGTGAGCATGTACTTGAAAGAAGGAAGGCAGCAGCGCAAAGCTTGGGGTCCAGCTGGAGGGGCTCTCCAGGGGGCCCTCCGGTGGTTGTGCATTGCAGTGCTGGCATCGGTCGGACAGGTAAACACAATTGTCAAATGTTAATAACACCTGCAGTTACAGTAAGCTTTGTAACAGAAAATTGAGTTTCCTGTTACAAAGCTGTAACACCACTTGACATGTGGTGTTTGTCATGTCATGATGAATTTTACATGACTGGCTTAGTTGATGCTTTATATGATACAGCTAAATTTTAGCACTGCCTGATTTTCATTCAAGTCTGTATACTTTATGTTTTTAAAATGTTGGACGTAAGTTCAGCTTAAGTAAAAAATACATTTACCCCGTATATGATTTTATTTGTTTATATACAAATAAAATCACTGAAAATGCATGCATTTGCCTCTATATTTTATTGAATGTTGCTCAGTTATCTTTCTGTTCTTCCTTCCTTCCTTCCTTCCTTCCTCTTAAGGCACATTCTGCACACTCGACATCTGCCTGTCACAGTTGGAGGACGTAGGCACGGTAAACGTTCATCAGACGGTGCGAAGGATGCGCACACAGAGGGCTTTCAGCATCCAGACCTGGGACCAGTACTATTTTTGCTACACTGCCGTCATAGAGTACGCCCAGCGACATGGGAGACTGAGCCCAGTGCAGTGGTCCGACTCAGAATTAGAAACAGACAGCGAGTGAGACACACTTGCACGGATGGTTAGTTGAACATAAACAGAAGTTATAGGAATAAATATAAGAGGAGCAGCATTTCTTAGTAAAGGATAGAGGAGATCCTTTGACCATAAAAGAGAGAGACGATGGTGGACTCCAACCGTTGCTCTTCCCTCACACAAGATGCAGCTGAAGAGCCGGAGCAGAAAATGCAGTGCATTAGAGACTATGCACTGCAGCAGTGATAAGCAAGCTGGCCTGCCAATATCCAAGCCCCCTTTTTTTTTTATTAAGCAAACTACATAGGGGAGGGGGCTTGGCCTGCTCTTACACACGCCACGTTGACAAAAGCGTTGTACGACTTGTAGCATTTTTTATATTGACTTGCACATGAGGAATGATAAACTTGAACTTTTACCCTTTCAAGCCCTCCGAATCCAAGTATCAGTTCCTTTTTATTGTTCTTGTTCCTTTTCAAACAAGTCTGGTTACAGATGAAATGCGACATGTGTGAAAAGGTGAAACTTGAAAACATTTCTTGTTGTTTTTTTTTTTGTTTGTTTTGGTTTTTGCTCATTTAAGAAGAAATGGTTCTTGGTGAGACATTTTGTGACTATTTGCGAGCCATTTTGTTCATTTCCATTTTATTCAGCTATTTCATATCCATTTTTATTTGAAGACATAAGATTTATATGCGCTTCATATTTGTGCATATTTAGACTAACTTTTTAAAGCCAAAGTCTTCACCCTGAATGCTTGGATGTACTCCTTCCTGAGATCTTATAGACTGAAACCCACATATATTCCTCTAACATACATGTATATTTTATTGTGCATAATAACATCCTCTGAAATACAAGCTTACAATGCCTAGTGGAGTATAATTGACTTAACCTTGAAAGAGAAGGTTTATGTAGCAAACCAGACTGAGAATAACTAGAGTTCTGGTTTTTAAACGTATCTTTTCTGGCAATTCTCTGAGTCAGGTTCTAACATCATATTGCTGATATATGCTGTACATGCATTAAGACTGGACGTTCTTGAGTAATTTGGCCTTAATCCGATTCACTGCCTCAAACAGAGCCTTGGAGAGGTATTTATACCCCTTGAACTGTTTAACATTTTTCTCGCATCACAACTGCAGACAGCCTTGTATTTTAGTGGGATTTTTGTGTCATAGACCAAGACAAAGTATTTTATAATGTGACATTAGGACATGGTTTATAAAAGTTTGTGTAAATGAAAATCTGTGGTGTGAATTTTTATTTAATTTCAAAAATATTTTTCTTCTTGCTACTTGTCCACACAGGACAGAGTTGTGAATTGCTAATGGTCGTGTCTGTCAGCAGATTTTCTCACCTTAAGTGAGAACCTGCGGTTCTAAGGGCGTTTAAAACGGTGTATCATTGTTCTTCTATCTCACAATTATAAACTACCGTGTTGATCAATCACATAAAATTGTATTAAATGCAATGTGGGTTGCTGTTGTGGTACAAGATGTGATATAGTTCAGTGAGCAAAGCACTGTACTTGTAAAAACAAAATCACCTTTTGAACTTTTAATTCTCCTTTTCTTAATCTTCCTCCCTTGACACAATAGTTGTTTGATTCTTGAGGTGTTTTGTGCCTCAGATAACGGTGCCTTCATGTTCTCCTTAGTGTCATATCTTGCTAGTGTGTTGTAACGCCCAAACTAGTGCACTTGCTTACTGCACATTGTGTGTCACAAAGGACGTCCAGTTTAGAGCACACTACTTCAACATAAAAATAAAGTAGTGAAGTATTTAGTGGTAAACTCTGATTTGAGACATGGCTATAGTTTCATCTTTTGACCTCAGGGGGTAACTCTAGTTTCCTTTTCTTTTTTTTTAAATGTTAAGGATCAGTTTCTGGGTTTGTATCTGATAAATTATCATTTAAGAAAAACATCCTTTTGTATTTTTAACTGTATTTTATCCTACTGTATTTGTCTTTATACTTCTTCAATATCAAAGTCCGTGAATGTTGGTACGATGCTACAAAGAAAACAGACCAGTTATTACATATAATAAGCTGAACAAATCTCAAGGGGAGTGAAATGTATATTTTTTGTTGTAGACAGATGCATTTTGTTAAAAATTGTAACTTGTCATATTTTCAGAACTAACATGTAAAAGTGGTGTTTGTCCAATTTTGGGCAGCTTTTCTTTGGGGGGGTGGACTGTAACTCTTCTTTTTTCTTTTTTTCTTGAGGTTTTATTACAGAACCCTTTAGTAAGGATGGTGTTACCATCCAGTTATCTCATACCCTAAGCCAAGGACAAAGCAAAAAAAAAAAACAAACAAACAAAAAGCTAACGTGAGGAGTAATTAGCAAAAAAAAAGAAAATATCCTAAAAATAAGCACCTGTCATTTCTGTTGTATGTATAAAAGGAGTTAATCAGCATGGAAAGAGCCTTGAATGTTTTTGGGGTAATGGTGTCAGAAGATAGTCAAACGTACACAGATATTTTCTTGTGAATGTGGACCCTGCAACCCTTAATGCCAAAGGCCCAGGCTCACCTTATTTTTATTTCATTATTTTTATTTTTAACATTCTCAATAGCCTTCTTGCATGGACACTACCAGTACAGCCTTTCATTCACAGAGCAATTCCCCAAGTGTTCCCCAGAGCACATGGAGAACATTGCTAACATTTATGTAAAGCCATGTTAATATGAGAACGTGTATGGGAGAGTGCTGGTCCCTGTGCTTTTACATTTAATTTTATATGAAAAAAATTGAGAGAAATTTGGACTGGTCTTTGTTTTTCACATTTCAGTGCTTTAAGTTAATGTGATTGAATTATGGCCTTTTACATGCTGTCAACCCATTAAAGCAATGATCTTACTATCTTGAATGAATGCAGACCTGGTATTATGTCCACTTGACCAAATAGATGTGAACATTTAAAGTATATTTTCACTTCACTGTTGACTTTTAACTTGTTTACAGGTAATTGTGGCAGTAGCTTACATTTTTGAGCCTTCAGTTCGGGCAAATATTTGTTTTACAACTAACATTAAACTTGTACTTAATGAAACAGAATATCATTGATATAGTTCAGTAAAATAAAGGCAGTTCACAAAGTGAAACGGTCATATATTTCAAGTGTTTATTTCAGTTAATTTTCATGGAAACCCAACATTTGTTACATTCTTGGAAAATTACTGTACATGTATTAAGATTAATGAGCATAACTTTGAAAGCAGAAATGTTATGGCCTACACACAATCATTGGGAAAATGGATGACTGTTGGGCAGCATAGACAATGAATTCCTTAACAATGATGATCAGCCACAAAAGATTATTGCTCAAGATGTTGGCTGTTCAGTGTGCAGTATGCAAACTGTATGCAAAGCTGCTTGAAGTTCAGTTTCTACAGCCAGTGATAATTTGCAGACTATGATTATCTCCTTGTGTTGATCTGCTGTATTTTATTAAATCTAAAGTCAGAGCAGCCATCTAACAGGATGTTTCATTGCACTTCACTGTTGACCAGCTTTATAGATATGGTAATTTAAATATCCAATTGGACAGGATGTCTTCCCACATTGCCAAAACTAGTTAAGCAATAATAACCATGGTATCGCTGTGCTTGATTTGTAAGCAAACCGGCCGTACCAAACCAAAACTCCACAGAGAATCCATGGAGCAATGTCCCGACAGAGGATGAGAGACACCAGAACCCACAGTGCAGATGAGATGAAGGTTGAGGTTTCTCAACTCCTCAAAACATTGATGCAGTAGTTAATTCAAAAGTAATCCCATCTAACAATGGAGTTCAAATAATACATATTACACAGACATGCTTTTCAGAAGTCTGTCTGCACATTGAAGTTCTTTTTTTTTCTTTTGACCTAATTATATATTTATATTTTCAAAGAACTGAAATTTGGGTTTTCATTAGCTGTAAGCCGCAATCATCACAATGAAAAAAAAATTAAAGTATAAAAATTATTCTGCAATGTATTTTTAATATAAACTTTACTTTTTGAAGGAAATTATTAAAATAGATGTTTTTGGTGATATTCTTCTCCCGTTATTGTTCAATGTACTGTACCACCAACTTGAATTTATGTACACTATCCCTGATCTGTTTTGCACTATGGTGTAGAAACTGTACATTAAAGCAGGCACAGATTTGATAACAAATCTATTCTGTTGGTAGTTACTTTATAATATGCAAGTTTTATATAAAATCAAATCAAATTTGTATACATTTGCTATAATAGGAAGTAAAACATTTTAGATCCCTCTTAGTTTTCTTCAACCTGTAGAGAAAACCTAAAAAGCATGTCTCCGTGTATCAGTGCCTTTTAAAACCTTTTTCTATTTGTAAACCTAAAGCACTACAAAGTTCGAAGGCAAAACATTTCTAAAAAAAATTTATAAGGGGTTTTGGTGGAATTGGTGGATAGTTGAATGCTTTTTGTGGGTCGTTTTCTGTTGTAGTGCCACATTTTACCACAAGGGGGCGAACAAACCGGAAGCAGGAAATGTCGTCAATTGACGGGCGAAATTCAAACTCCTGTAACCAAACATACTTGAGGTAAGTGTTTATTCATTCAACTTTTATGCTTTACGTCGGTTTCCAACAAGATAAGGTAATTTTAAAGCGTGGAGAGGATTTAATCGTCGGAACCGAATGACATTGTTGCACTGTAACTTTACTTCAATAATTTTCTGGTGGCGCAAACGCAAGTTAGCAGCCAGAAAACGTTAGCTGCATGGCACCGAAAAGAAGGTTAAAACCTAAATAAAAGTGTTTTGAAGGTTTGTGTTGTATGTTGATGTCGGTGGTGAGGTGATGAGTGAATCTGTTTCCGCAGTGAGGGCTATCTTTAGGTCGCTGGAACAAAGAGGATGCCTGTGGAGAGGACGGAACACCGCGGAGCCGCAGAGCTCCACAAACATTATGAGATCTACGAGACTATCGGCTCAGGTGCTGCGTTCAAATGTTTTATGTTTGCGTCGACTCGTCCAGAATATGGAGGTTCTGAACTGTGTTTATTTTGCAGGCGGCTTTGCTAAAGTTAAACTGGGCCGACACCTGCTGACAGGAGAAAAGGTTGCCATCAAGATCATGAATAAAAAAGATCTCGGGGTGAGACATAAAAAGACCTTTTTTATTAAAACTGTCCAGACATGAATTTGGATTTGGTACGAAAATGATCGCTTAAAAAAAAGCAGCATAATTATTTTTACAACACACTAGTGAGGCTACATAATGCTGCTCTCCCTCCTGAATGATGAGATACAATGAGAGCCAAAGAGCTTTAAATGTGACAAACACGAAGCACAGTTTGGCTCCGTGTTGTTCCTCCTTTGTTTGAAGGACACACACAACTTTAATTTGACATGCATGTGTTAAATTAGGTTACGTGACGCACAATAAACCAATAGGAAAACAAAAATAAACAAATGAGAGCATTACAAAAATTCACAATGTCAACAGTGATGAATACAAACAATAAGAAAATGCAGAATTGGGGTCCAGATGAATAAATGATGCATGAAAAAGGGGAAGAATGTTTTTTGGTGTCAAGCTCTGTTTAACTGTTAATCAGACCAGTCTCACTTCCAGTCAAAAAAAAAAAAAAACTAGGCTATGGTAACCATACTGCATACTTTTGATGATTCATGGTAAGTTTATTCTTAAGAAATGTATTTTAATGGGCTTTCCCAGTCATTTGTTTGAAGTGGAGAAATCCTCCACATAAGTCTTTCTTCAAGTTCTATAGTTTGATCTTCCATGCAATTAATTATTGTGTTAATATTAAGGGTTTAAGTTACTAAGACAGGAAACGGTAATATGAAAAAGAGTTGCTGCTAGAGACAAAGAAAATGAGAGCCAACAGTAATAACGCTCTGCTGCTCTTTCAAGTTTGTTGTACAAATGTCAGCATGGCTTTTACACAAGATTTTAACTTTTTGAAAAAAACAGTCAAAACTAAATTAAATATTATTGGTTGTTCTGTAAAGAAATACCAATTCATACATCCAAAAAGCTAAATGATCATCATTCCGCTCAGGATGACTTGCCGCGTGTAAAGGTGGAGATAGAAGCCATGAAGAACCTCAGTCATCAACATGTCTGCAGACTCTACCATGTCATAGAAACTTCAACACAGATCTTCATGGTGCTTGAGGTAACTCCCCTCAAACTTTGCACTCACTGTAAATGGTAGAGATTATGACCTGAGTTTTTTATGTAATTATTTCTTTTGTTGGGTCTTGGGTCAGTACTGCCCTGGTGGGGAGCTGTTTGATTACATCATAGCCAAGGACCGACTGTCAGAGCAAGAGACCAGGGTGTTTTTCAGACAGATTGTCTCAGCAATGGCCTACGTCCACAGCCAAGGATACGCTCACAGGGACCTTAAACCGGTACTAATTGCAGTTACATACCTGAATGTGAAGTAAGGCAACTCCAGCTAAAGTTGTTTCTTTTCCCTGTAGGAAAATTTGCTGATTGATGAGGACCGTAACTTGAAGCTCATAGACTTTGGCCTATGTGCCAAACCAAAGGTACATATGCTGCTGCATCCTCTGAATCATTCTTTGTGATGAAGGCAATCAGAAATTAATTTGAATGATTATTAATATTTCTATGGAATCTTGTTTTTCATAGTTTGCAACAATAGCCACTGTTGTTTTTTTTTTTCTTCTTCTTCTTTCTTTCAGGGGGGTTTAAGTTATGAGCTAATGACATGTTGTGGGAGCCCTGCATATGCTGCTCCTGAGCTCATTCAGGGAAAAGCATATATTGGTTCAGAGGTAAGACATTTCCAAAGCTCTAACTTTAAAGTGTTGGACTTTGGTTTTTGTAGGATCCATTTAACCTAGCTTGACTTGCTCTCAGTAAGACTGATTTCACAGTTCTGCTCTTTGATGTTTGTCCTGATCATATTTTCTGGTGCATAACTCATAGCAGCTGAGCTGTGAAATCCTGTCTGTTACACTTGGTGCTGACATGCTGCTAATGTCTAATGTCCAGGCAGATGTATGGAGTATGGGAGTGCTGCTGTTTGCTCTACTCTGTGGATATCTTCCCTTTGATGATGACAACTGCATGATCCTTTACAGAAAGATTATGGTATGTGACGTACAATTTCTGTTGAATATAAAGCAGTTCCACTCTAATTTACTACAAGATTAGCATTTCAGTTGAGACCACCAGACCCAAACCAGACCAGACCAAGTCCATAAACAGTTTAAAGCGAGACCGAGATAAACAAACTATTAGATCATTGCTGCAGTCTTAACAGGATAGGGAAGTACAGTTGTTGCACTATTGTTCTTTCTTTCTGTGTTGTTGAAAGAACAGAGAAAGATACACATCTTTGCATTGGAATTTGTTTTTCCCATTTGTTTTTTATCCTCATTTTCACACCATCTGTACATAGATGCATCAAGGAACACCTTTTAAATTTTCAAAGTAAAGCACTTGGTTGCATTTGAATAGATTGTGGTTATTTATTTGCTATTTAACCTTATTATTCTCAGCATTTTAATTATAACCATTAGGTTAATTTTAATTATAACTTTTAACCCTGAGCTTTTTATTCTTCTTTTTCCAGAGGGGTAAATATGAAAACCCACAGTGGCTCTCACCAGGCAGTGTCATCCTTCTCAACCAAATGATGCAGGTGTGTGTTTACTATGGCTACTTCATACTTGTTTTTATTTTTAATTTTCTGTTTTCTCTTAGCTACGGTTTTCTAGTGTTTAAATTATTTGTAGAAGAAATCAAAGAACACACATTTATTTAGTTGTTTTGCTGTAGTGAAGTTCTTCAGAGTTGCCAATGACCTAATTATGAAACCAAGAAACATCTAAAAGCTGAAGGACACTAGGCCTCGAGGATTGGAGTTGGTTACATGTGCACATAACATGTATTGTAATGGCTCAGTCAATCCAATTACTTGTATAAACTGATGTTAACAGACTCTTCTCATCAAATTTGAACTGAACCTAAGCTGTTTTGAACAGAGTAATGAGGAAATGATAGTGTCAAGACAGTGTCTTACTGCAGTAAAATGTGGTTCAGCAAAGGCTTTGCTCACTGGGGCTGAATACAAATGCAAGCTACACTTTTCAGATTTTTATTGAAGAAAAAAAAAATCATGTATAATTTTTCTTTCACTTCAGTTATTTTCTGCATAAATTCTTCCTGTCACATAAAATACCAATAAAAGAACATTAACCCTCTCCAGGCAGATGTTGCAGAAAATCAGATTTTTCCTGCAACTACAACTTAATTTGAGCCTGAGAGGGTTAAGGTGTATGGTTCATTAAGGTGTATGGTTATAATGTGATAAGACGTGAATAAAATGAAAGATTTGACAACTTTTGAAAGGCACTGTGAAATTACTAAATGATTTTAAAATAGCATTAGACATAAACATCATGCAGCCCTTAGACCAAGGGTTTGTTTTTGCCTACTGAGGTGTTGTTTCTGTGCATGCCCTCTAGGTGGACCCCAAGCGTCGCCTGACAGTCAGACAGCTTCTGGATCACCCCTGGGTGATGAAGGACTTCAACAGCCCTGTAGAGTGGCTCAGCAGACAGCCGGTACAGGCAGCCAGAGAGCAGCGAATCTCTGTTACAAACTCGTCACTTGGATTTTCATGAAGCTGACTTTAAATAAGGACACTTAATTTGGTTCAGAACGAGCAGTCTCTCACCCAACCACTGACCCACTCAGATTTTAATTTTCTTTTTTTGTAGGTTGCCTACATAGATGAGGACTGTATCACTGAGATGGCAGTAAACATGAAGCGATCACGAGAGAGCACCACAGCGCTGGTGAAGGAGGTGTGTGTGTGTACTAATACTTGTGCCTCCCAGCTTGTTTGTTTGCTTTATGATTGCATTGGGAGCTCATATAGTTTGTGAAAGCAGACTCTCACAGCTTCCTTTAGATGTGTAACTTAATAGATTTGACCTCCCACAGTGGAAGTATGATCAGGTCACAGCCACCTACCTGCTGCTGCTGTCCAAGAAGCAGAAGGGGAAGCCTGTTCGCCTTCGCCCTGAGGCGCTCCTCTGTGAGGACTCTCCTCTGCACCAAGGACTGCAGGTAACATGCAGGACCCGACCAGCTATGCTATTTTTAGAACATCACAAAGTTGTATATTTATTTTAAAAAAAACAAAAACTTATTCTACTTACTTAATTATTCAAAATAAAAATTCATAAAAATAACCTAAGGATTTTTTCCCTACTTTCAGAAAAGAGAAGCTCTTCACTTCAGTGAAGACAAAGACGCTGTTATTAGGTCTTTGGACTTTTACTCCGACTATATTGATGATTCTCCCTGGATATCAGTTCGACAGCACAAAACGCAAGCAGCCAGACGTCGGCAAGACGAAAACAAAGATATGGTATGAGATATCTTTAGTTTTCTTTACATGTGTAGTGGAGTAGATGCACAATAAAAAAACCTGATGAGTAAAAGGTGGCAGGAGAGCCTTTACAATTACCCTTTTGCAATGAACATGCAACCACAAACCCCATTCCATTGATGAATTTGTCATTCATATTTTCCAAGGTCTGTGAAATCACAGGTCTTGTGTGATTTACAATCCTGCAGCTAGGGTCAGATCCTAAAACTCACAGTCTTTACCTGAGCAAAATGAGTAGGACGTATTTCCATTGCATTTGGCTCTTGAAGTGTGCCCAAATGCATTCAGTCCTTTAAGAAAATATATATTTTATGTATAATTAGGACAATGACACACCTGGCAGTTACTTCAGTAACCATTTTTGATATTGCTACTATAAATGTTTATTAAGTAGTTTAAAAGGTGCAAAAAATGTCAACATTTCAGAAAGCATGGCATCAGCACACAGACAGTAAAGATGTTAGCCCATAAAATACAGCAGTAAAACAGCCAATGGCTCGCTGGCTAATCCATGCACCGTTATTGGCCAATGCTGCTACTTCTATTGCATAAAGGTGATTGGACAATGTACACAAAGACTATATGTCAGCACAGGAGCCTTTTTCAAACATTATAATCACCTTTTTAAAGTGTGTGTGTTTTTATTTATTTATTTTTTCAAAGCAAAAACAGAAAAAGTCTCCAGTGGAAAGAATTTTTCTTGGTACTAAAACCATGAAAAAGTGGTGAAAAAAATGTGAAAAAGGCACATTTCTGCCACCATGAGACAACAGCACAGTTCAAATATTGACTCCATAAAATGAACTTGGTATCATAAAAAAATTCTGTTTGTGATTCTGAAGAAACTCACATCACCATTAGCGGAAAGGAGAGATGTGTTCATCCCGACCCCAGGAAGCACGGTGACGCCACAACACCGTGAGAGGAAGGAGAGGGACCAGGAGAACAAGGAGAACATTGCTGAAGAGAAAGGAGTCAATGTATTTGCTCTGCCTCACCCTCGAACCCCTGTGTCCAGTAAGAAGAATCGACCCAACAAGAACGTGCTGAACACACCCAATCAGAACACAAACTGCAATGGCACCAAAGCCAGTGTGGCCACACCTAAAGGCAAGTGGAGTTTTATTGTTGGTAAACCAGCGAAAGTAATTGAGTACAGGCAATACAGAACCTAAGAAAATGTATTTGTACAGTAATTGTTTGTTCCTCCTAACAAGGGGTTGAAGTAAACTCCACATTAGATTAAATTTACATTAATGAACTGCCCTCTCCACATCCCCCTCTTTCATTTATCCTATTCCCTCGGCCTCTCGCTCTCTCATAATCGGAAGTGCCACAACCACATGCTACACATTTGCAAGTAAATTGTCTTCTGGTAATAAAATCATTTACTGGCCCTATTTTTTATTCAAAAGCCACTCATATTTCAATAATTTAGCTGTCATTACGGCCACTGAAAAACGGACCCACACATCCACTTATCACTGTCAACTCAAAGGTGAGGTTATTATCAAGAAGCTAATTATTTGTCACTTATCTGTAAATGAAGGGCACTAATATGAATGGAGGATCCTAATTATTTGTCACAGTGTCTTCTCTGCTCAGACGTCCAGCCTCATTAGTTCTTCAGAAATTCAGCCAATAGCCGGTTAACTTGCTGCGTCTTGACCCAGCTGATGTTAAATCCTCTGTGCTCAGCTCGCCGTGACTCTGCGCTGCCTCTTGTTTTGTTGGCATAGTATGGACATGCCGCTGGTGACATTCTTGTCCACACACACACACACACACACACACACTCGGTGGTCTGTGTATGTCTGTCCCCAGGCGTGTGCTGTGACAGGTGTAGCTGTCTCCTCCCTTTGCTTACTGTCCCACATGGGCTGTAGTGACATGTGTTCTCTTGCCACTAAAGCCCAGTGCTCCATGTTGCTCATTTTTGAGCTTTATTACCAAATTCAAAGTCAGAGACACTTTGGTTTTTACCACAAGCGTAAAAATTTTTCACCTGAACATTTTCACATGTAATCCGATACTTAAGTGTTATTATTTCATGTTTGATCATTTTATCTACAGTGTTATTAAAGTGTGCACTGGGCGAAAGTGTAAAAAATCTTAACAACTTCATTTTATTATTTGGCATTCATTTGGAATTGAGCAAAGAAGAAAATTAGGTGTTTGGTCAATTATTTTTAAAATCCTCTTTATTTCCTCTTAAATGGTGCCATAGTGGTAAGAAAAATGCAACTGCCTTCAGTTACATCCTTAAAAAACTGACTTTTGTAGTATTTTTTGCTGTTTTAACTAGAATATTTCTTTTTATTTTGTTTAGTCATTTTTCTTGACTATTACATATGGTCAATCATCAACATGAAAAAAAAAAGCGTAGCACTTAGTTTACTCTTTCAAGAACAGCTGAGAATGCTTTTCTAAGACCATGCTTTATTGTTCTGAGAAGATTGCTTCGTCTTTTGGAAAATTCACATTACATTACAAAAATTGGTAAACAATTCCCCAAAGCAACAAAGAAGGACGAATCCCTTAGTGGCTAATGCACTCTGCAGGAGGTCCTGTAATTTACTGAACTGGTACAATTGTTCCTATTAGCCAAACTCCCTGATTATTATCTAAATTTTAAATATTGGAGAACTTTTTAAATAGTTAAAGAAAAATGTTTTTGTTCCAAAATGAAACAATTTCCTTTTCAGTAAGGGTATGTCACTGTTTTCCCAATCATTGTTCATTCATCTTTAAGATTTTTTTTTTCCCTGGGTTTATTACAGACAAGTTTTGCTTCTGGTTTATTGCATAGGCAATAGTCCAAAATTTGTTGGGTTTTTTCCCCACACATGTAAATTACTTCAGTTTATAAAATAACTGACCATGCTAGTGGATAGCTTGCCTTTGAAATTTATGTACAAGCTAACTTCATTTACCTGTCTTACCACATTTTCTTTGGCTGTCAATAGGGTGTGAGATTGAATCCAAGGAGCAGAACAAGAATAGGGCCACTGAGAATGATTCTGCAAACCTGGAAGTATTGGCCTTCAGTCCAGAGCGAAGGTGAGTTCATCACACAGTAACTGTAGCTTAAAAAAAGACTCACAGGTGGAGAGGCGGTGTCAAGTGATCCCATGGTTGCTGCCCAGGTCCAGGTCTTTGGACATGGCTGCTTCAGGAGACAGTGGGAAGAAAAAGCGAGGAGGGAAGATGTTTGGCTCCTTGGAAAGAGGCCTAGACAAGGTTATCACAATGCTCACCCCAAGCAAAAGACGAGCTCTGCAAGACACGCCAAGGAAGATTAAGGTATGCAAAACAATAACAGTACAGAAGTAGCAGAGCTCTGTAGAAATTTGCATCAATATTATAATATTCTGAAGGGAAATTTACATTTTCATAACTTCTATTTTCTTCAAGGCTCAATATAACGTCACCCTAACTAGTCAGACCAATCCCGATCAGGTGTTAAACCAGATCCTCTCCGTCCTGCCAGAGAAAAATGTCGACTTCAAACAGAAGGGGTAAGAAGATGCATTTTCGGTCTTTCTTTTTTTGCTGCTCGTCTTTAAACTGATTCTTCTGTTTCTACACTCATGTTTTCTCTGCTTGTTCTTCAGATATACCCTGAAGTGTCAGACCTGGAATGATTCTGGAAAGGTAGCAATGGCGTTTGAGCTGGAAGTGTGCCTACTGCAGAGGCCGGAGGTCGTTGGTGTGCGGCGGCAGAGGCTGAAGGGAGACGCGTGGGTTTACAAGCATCTGGTGGAGGAGATCCTGTCTACATCCAGGATCTAAGCAGCGTTTTAGCTGTATTGCTGTCTGTTAGTGACACAAAAGACCCTTTTTTTGTCTGTTGAAAAAAATTTGAAATAATTGGATCAGTGTTGGATATCTGAATTCAAAGACGTGCACATTAATATATGTAGGTCAGCCATGTAAGGATTGTGTAATATATTAGTTTATGTAGAACATCTTCATCCACGCTTTTTCTAATAATTAAGATTAAAGTTATTTCTTTTAATTATCCTAATATATGAAATACAGTAGAACTTTTGTTTCCATACCTCTAAGCTGTTTTTAAACATATTTGATTTGTTTTTCCACCGTTGATGGAGCAACATTTCAGTAAACGAGCATTATTAATTTAGCATCATTAATTTACATGTGTTTACAGTTGTCTGTTTCGCAGTGTTATAAATGTCTTGTTTTATTTCTGTTTGTCTTTCATTTTCACTGTCATTTTTATTGTTAAAGAAGCTAAATAAACACACTTCCTTTACTGAGATAAATGACTGAGATCATTAGTCTATCTTCTTGGGTTTTTCTATTTGTTGTTTAGAAGTCAGGGGAGCAGTGGTTTCTGTACGGTGGTATTCTGCTCATTCATTTTTTATGTAACAAGTAATTTCTCTGAAGACCTCCATTTTTGTTCAAGTCCCCCAAAATTAGCTTCTCAACCCTTTGTTTTTGTGCTTTAAGTTGTTCAAATTAATATTTTTAACACTTTGCTGTGCTACATCAGTAAATCATTGGTGCGTCATTACTGGAGTACATTAATTGGGTCAGATATTTGGGGGTCAAACAGAAGGAGCTATGAATGTATTTTCTGCTGGATCATCCCTTTTTAATCACAAACATCTTATGTATTCATGATAAAGAAAATAAGGTGTTCAAAAAATATTTGGTGTTGTTAAAAGCATGAGTTTTATTTTTCAAAATAAGAATTTCATGACTATTTTTATGTATTAGACTTTAAAAAGATTAATGGACTCCAAAGAAACTGATTCTGGTTCAATACTAGAGTCAGTGGAAATGTATACCTCCCTCGCTGGTTTTTGAAGGGAAAGTGCCTGACAGTGAAGCAGGTGATCAGCATTCATTTGTGGCAGGTTCTCCTTGAAGTATCAGCAGGGGGCAGAAGGGTAATTGTGGGTTCAGTTGCTAATAAGGACAGAAAAATTAAACTTAATGAGAGACTGACAAGTGTGAGGTGAAGGTTTTCTACAATTCTGGGCTGAACTTGAGTTTTAGTTTATGCAGTGCTATGCTTTCTTGGAAATCTTGTAAGAGGGTGGAATGAAATGAGTCCTGTTCAAGTACCTCCCCTTAAACAGGTGGTGCTCACAATCCCAAACTTTGAGTGCAGAACAAAAGAACCTGTGTCCCTCAGAAAGAGGATTAGTTGAATAAATCTGCAGACTATAGAGCAGAGTCTACATTGACTCGTGGGAGTCAATGTAGAAGTATCCACATTTTTGCAGAGTGTTGGGTGAATAGTTTATATAAATTTCATCTCATTTTAAACTGAAGTCCATGAAACTGTCACATGTGTTAAAGCTGGGGCAGATTAATTCCCCAGCTTTAAGTCAAACAGCTTTTTGTTTGCTTTTTTACAGGTGTGCACCTCTGCGGACTTGTGCGCAAAATGAGGCTTTTTCTGGGAGTTTCTCTCATTATTCTCTTCCTGTGTAAGTTTATGAATATTTCCGTTCAAAGGCAAGGCAATTTGTGAGCTATTTCTACTTCCTGACGGTGGTTCTTCACATTGCTGATTTTTGCAGGGCTGCAGTCCGCTCAGAAGTCCAGCAACAGCAGAAATGTTTGTGAGGTAGGTTAAAGTTTCTCTTTAAAGACTTGAGATAAACGAAGCATGAGATGGAAAATCAAAAGACTTTATCTCACAAAATTAAGTTTTTATTTTAATCTCCCTGTAATCTTCTGGTGGTGTTTCACATTTAAATGCAGGGTAGTTGCATATTTATGTAAAGTTTGATGTTGAATGAATTAAATGTTATATTATGGTTTTCATATTAGTCCGCAGAGGTGTCTTGTGCTTATCAGGACACACCCTGGAAAATGGGGTTACTGGGAAAATTAAACTTTTTCTTTTCGTGAAACAAGTTGCACAAAAACAGTTTTTAAATCATCAAAACTAGTATTGGTAGGATTTTATTCTACGCACTAAATTCAAATTTCAGTGACTACTACAGTCTAAAAATTGGTTATTTTAGGGCACAGGTTTCAAAAATTAGGTGTGGTCTCAGTCAATCAAGCGCTTCATCACTTGCGTTTGTTCTTGTAATTGAACGTCCTCAGAGACTCGACTGTAGATGGTGATGTTTCATTGCATGTTTGAAATGTAGCTCAATAATTTCCAAAACAGCTCAGAAGAGATCATTGCCTTGAGCATACATGGAAAAAGGTGGCAAAGGCCTTGAACGTTACTTGGGATCCAATCTCAATATACTTGTGATACATAGGTCACAAGTATGGGAGGAGAAAGAGACAGTAGCTACACCAATTGGTGGCAGAATAAGGTAGTTATGAACCACAGATGTTGGTCATTTGCTGCTCTAATCTCACCCCTCTAGCTTTTTCCTCCCCTTTCTTTTTGCTTAATGAACTCTCACGCCACACATCTTGCATTCACATTCAGGTATATCCTATATGGAATTGAAAACGGATATCTGAAGAGAAAATAAATATTTTGGAATATTCCTGTACAGATACTTCAAAAAAAGTATCTGTACAGGAATCAGACTAAAACTTTCAGGCTGTACTCTCAAATAATTGCAGACACAATCCTACTTTTCCTCTATACATGAATATTCATTTCTGATCAATTCCCTTTATCACATCTGCTTGTTGCAGGCAACATCCATGAGTGAGGCGGTGGTATCTTTCCTGTTATCACCTCTGTCTCTGTATTCCTGGATGACCTCTACGCTGCTCAGGTTCATCGTCTCCCTACCGGCTCTAGTGTTCAGGGCTCTTCATCACTCCCTGCTGCTGCTCCTGGCTGGACCTTGGTGTGTTGCCACAATCTTCACCTCCTTTCTGCTTACATGCCTTTATGTTGGCCTGTATCTACTTCACATGGCACTGGTTGTAGGTGCAATGGCCTTTTTGACTCTAAATTGGCACAACAAGCCTGACAGAGGCGATATTGATGAGTCAAAGGAAAATGACATGAAGGCATGGATCCAACAGAAGAGACTTGAAGGTCATCTGAGAAGAAGTGGCTGCAGAATTGCTCAGCAGGGCTGATTTCTGAGGAAAATCATGCTGTAGTGGATTTATTTGAGAGAAAAAACACTTCAGTTGCTTTGAACCTCGCTTCACCTTCATTTACTTAACGAATGGGAGGCCGGTACATTTTTAACATGTTTTCTGTGGTTAAATTGGCTTTGAGACATTTCATAAAGGGGGGAAAAAAAATAAAGGAAACTAGAATGAGTCCTTGTGATCTAAATGAGGGTGAAAATATATATACACCAGTTGTTACTGTAACAAACCCTTACCCCTTGTCCACTCATCTATCCCTCTCATTTTCTTTCTCGTCATCCTTAAATGTGGCCTCCCAATTATCTGTGGATTGTTGTGCAGTTTGCCTACTGCCTCTCTCCCCCCTGAGATGTTATCATTAGCCATGTCTGTCAAATGGAGATGAGAGGCTAAAGGAAGAAGAGGGAGGAAAACGACTACATCTTGAGCATTCACTGTGTCAGTGCTTTTTAATGTTTGCGTGTTTACATGGTGGAGTCCAGCAATCCAGGACGTGCGAACCAGAGTCCTGAAAAACACTAATAAAGGGAGTTAACAGGGAGGGAAACTACATGTGCTGGAGGCCCTGAGCTGAGGCACTGGGTGCTTGCCCAACCACTAAACAGCAGACCAACTGGGGCTCTCAGGACAGCGATGAAGGGAAGTTCAAATATTTAATGCAAGCTGTCGGCATTACTGGAAAACATGTAGGCACCGAAAGTAAAAGGAAGTTTGTGTGTTGAGGTATGAGCGCATCTGAGTGAGACAGAAAGACAGGGGCGAAATGAGGCTGGATCATAGAGATTTATTACATGGCCGTGGCGTCCTAATTAGCATAAAGACTGGCCTGGCCTACTCAAGCAGAGAATTAAAAACCCTAATTGTGCTGTCAGCCTCCCTCTGTCTTTGCCACTGTTGGCTCTACTTCATTCCACTCAGATTTGTCTCCTCTTCTGCCTCTCTGTGCATCCATGCCGTTTAATTGTTGGTGATAAACGGGGAGCAGGGCATTTGTAATTGTCTCACAGATGAGAAATTGAGAACGCGGATTGTCTGGAGGAACTAGAGAACGAGTGGTCTTTTCTTCTGGAAGAGGATGTAGGGGAGAGTTTTCATCAAATGTTTGAGTGAGATGGAAGGGGGTGTTCTGTTTTGATCCCGGCTGTGCATGAGTTGGACTGTTTTCCAAAACCTCATGACATGCAGATTAAAAAGTTGATTAAAAATTCTAAGTTCACTTATTGCATACACCTAAAACCAGATATTTTTGTACACCCTGCAGTTTGGCAAACACAAGCTTTGGCATATTTACTGAAACAATCACTTATTTAAATGTGATTTAAGTGGAGACCCATAGCTTTAATTTGAAAGGTATAAATATGTTTGTTGTACAGTCTACTTTTTAATGGATCAGAAGTTATTTGACAGTTGATCCAAAAGCTATTTTATGAAAAGGTGTGGCCAGTTCCTTTATTTCAAATTCAGTCTGGACTTGATTCAAAATGTAATGTTAAAACAAATTTGGTCAAAGGTGCTCAACATGAAAAACATATGTGGGTTTAGGCTGTGAAAACAGAATAAATAATGGGAGAAAATGTAAGAATCCTGGTGGTGCAATCTGTTTGAAATGTTCTGAGAAAAAAAATGCACTTGTGAACTCAGGAGTGCAAAACAAAAATGCCTGGTTGTTGAGTTATGTATAACCACAGGTCCATGAAAGACAAACCATGTTCCAACATCCAGTCAAGAGAACAAAACTCAAGAGACCGGGGCATAAATGAAGTATCTTGAAGAGGAAATTAAAACATCACATTTGTTTTCTGTGATGAAAACAAATGCACTGGCTTCACTGCAAGAAGCCAGTGCAGCCTCAGGTCTCAAGAACAGAAAGTCTAGATGGGACTTTGCCAAATGGATAAAAAAGGAGGTGCAGTTCTGAAGGTTTTAAGGTTAGGATTTCTGTGTGGAATTGAGATAATCAGGTCAAACAGGTCAACTTTTAAAGCAGATAATCTGTAAATCATGGCAGGGACAGTGTGGTGGTTTGGAGGTGTGGCTACCAGTGGAACAGGGTTACTGGTGTTTAATCATTCCACTAAAACATTGGGTCTGATATATAGAGGCTAGCTATAATCTCCAATGGACTATATGCCACAGACTTCTGTTTTAGCACTTCCACATTTTTTTGCCACATAGACCACTTCCGGGACGCCGGCAACAGTATGTTAACAATGTCTCCTCGGTCATTGCAGGATTGTTGATGATGTTTATAGAATTATTCAGACTTCCTGAAACACTCCAACAACGACAAATGATTTAAGCTGCATGTGCCAAACTTCACAATAACTCCAAAGTTAGTAAGTTAATAAATCGCTTGTATTCACTATAACGTCTCATGTGACTTTGTAGCTAACGGAGACAATGCGATATAAACGTTAAGTGTTTTGATTACCTGTGCAATTGAAGTTGAAGTTATGTATGTAGCTTCTAATTTGGAAAACGATTGCACTTAATTTTTTACTATCATGAGCATTTTTAATGTGTTGTAATTTAAAACCTACAACATCCAGATATTTCAAACCTAACTAATTATTCTGGACTAATAGCAAAATAAATACAGCATTTGTGAAACCTAATAGATTTGTAAAATATCAATGAAATTTCAGAACATTTTTTGTAACTGGAACGCATTAGATCTGAATTATCAAATTGGCATTCTTTATTTTAGCTTTATGTTTCATCTTTATTATAGCTGGAGTTAGACAAGAGTTCATTTTGGTGGCTTCCTGGAGGGAGGGATCGGCTGAGCTGATGCTGCCAACAACTCCATCTCCTGTCATTAACTTTTTTGCTTTTTTTTAATATATATATATATATAAGTATTCCAATTCATAGCGCTGTTTCTATTTTTGCTCTATTTTTATTTTTACCTTAATGCTTACCTGGTCAATTGAAGTGGAAATGTAGATATTCTTGATTACTGACATATGTGTCAGAACCACATGGAATGAGCTGGTTACGTCGGATCTATCTGAATCTTTATTTCTCATTAAAACAACTTCTTGTAATTTTAAGACCTTGTTATAAAATTGCATCTTTATTCTGCTGTTACAATGTCTGCATTCTCATGATTAAAAGTTCTTGTAGCCTGGCCATAATGCTCCCTTATACAACTCACAGAGGAGATAATTGAAATAAGGCACTTGTGAAAGTATTTTCTGTAATATCTTTTTTACATAGAAATTGGGGACGAGAGAAATCGATCAAAATAAAATCTGGTATAAAAAAATATCTTAAGTCACATCATCCAGGCTTATTCAGCATATTGAATTATATTACTAACTGCATATTACTTAATATTCACATTTCTTTGCTGGTATTACTTAAAAGTGTTGCATTTTAATATCCAACTTGAATCTACATGCAAATACTTGATATAATGTAAACACTGAGGAAAGGGGAAAAAAGGTTTGTGAAATGCAGAGTATTACTGTTGATGCTGATATCTTTAAAGGGCTGGAAATGCCGGTTAGTGACGAAGGAAAAAACAATACAGCCTTCAGTTTCGTTTGGCCTGAGTGCAGTTCTCACCAGAGCAACCTGTGGCCTTTTATTAGCAGATTGCACCCACCTGTGTAAATCTCCACCCACAACAGGAAGTCAACAACAATGAGATTCAACAATTACAAAAGAGATTCAATTTTATTGTAAGTACAAAATAACAAAATGAACAGCAGTTACTGAGACATCAGACTTGTTTGTCTCTACTGGTGATAAAAACACTTCACTCTGGAGGAGAGGAAGACTGGCTCAGCTCAGTCCAGAATGACTGCAGTGTCAGGGTAGCCAATGAAGTCTGCACATCTGGTCCTCTGGTTTCCAGATCCTAATTTAACCGAGTACTGTAAATAAAAAAGTTGGTCCGTGCAGTGATGATCCGGTAGACTGTGGACTGATGGACACCGTCCCAGTCAGCAGGTACAGCGGTTCAATCAAGGCTCAGAAACACATCACGAGGCGTTGCGATGCAAACCAGAAAAATTTTTAATAATTTTTTTTAAAGTGTTTTTTATTTAGGCCACACAAAGTAATTAAAAGCTAATAAACCCTAAGGTCTTTTCAACAGTTTTTCTTGAAAATAAACTGACAATATCTCAGGAAATTAAATGCTTAAAGTGAAACAGTTATATCACAAAGAAACTGTAAAATATATTTCAGAGGTGTAACAAAGTAACTGAATAAGAGTAAACTGAAATATTCTATACTTAGAAAATGAATGTTAAAATCTGAATGTTTTTAAAAGTATGTTGCTGAAATTAATTTAAACTACTAGCAGACGCAGCCCAGGGTTAGCCTTTTATCTGTGCCAACAGTAATACAAAACAAATTATGCTTAGAAGAGGCATTAGTTTATAAAAGTCCAGGCAAACAAGCTTACCATTCTAATAATAAAAAGCAGCAGGGTGATATAATAGCCTCATTTTCTAAACAGAATCTCAGAGAGAAAAAAAAGAGGAAATATGTCGGTAACGCAAGAACAGATTACAGCAGCCAAGTGAAAAAAGTCACAGTAGTGTAGATTATAATTATGAAACAAACAGCACTGTTCGTAGGCTGACTTGTTCTGTGGGGTTTTTATATGGAGCGGTGACACTTTTACGGCTGGAAAGGGAAGGTTTTGGACTTTAATTTGACCGGCTACCTGTGTGGGTTGGATTGTGTTGCTCGAAGTTGGTAGAACAGAAAGAGTGGAACATTTTCAGGTTGAAGAGTTGCTGCCCTCTGCCATTCTTAAATTACCTGCTCGGTATCGGAGGGGCGCTCCGACTGCATGTTATGTGTATTATATATAATTGTAATATTTAAAAAAAACAAAACTAAAAGAGTTACTTAAAAATTCTCCTGACTACCAGTTCAAATTTGAAAATCTCCCACCCACTATACTACGGAATGAATTCCTTTTGCTGTCTACAGAGGATATTTAGGGCTTTTCAATGATACCAAATGTGAAGGGGTGGGGCTTTTGAATCTTCCTTTTCCTCATTCAGAAAAATGGTGTCCATCAGTACAAGCACATTTAATGGGAAAAGAAAAAGTAAATGCATAATACTTTTTATTGTGCAAATATTGGTTTAAAATTTTGTTGGCATATTCTAAATTCTCTAAAAATATTCTAAAAAGTATCTTAGGAGCATATTAAAACATTCTATGAAGTATTTCGACAGTATTTGAAAGTTGAAAAATTTACCTCTATAGTGGACATTTGTAGGTATTTTCTCTGTTTTGTTCTGGTTTTTGTTTTTTTTCGGTTGATTGTTTTAAATAAAAAGAAAGGGAGTCATTCTCAGATGCAGAGAATTGGACTGCTGATTTTTGATGGAGGGCTGCACAGTGGTGTAGTTGGTAGCACTGTTCCCTTGCAGCAAGAAGGTCCTGGGTTAGATTCCCGGCCCGGGGTCTTTCTGCACAGAGTTTGCATGTTCTCCCTGTGCAATGCGTGGGTACTCCGGCTTTCTCCCACAGTCCAAAAACATGACTGTCAGGTTAATTGGTCTTTTTAAATTATCCCTAGGTGTGAGTGTTTGTCTCTGTGTTGCCCTGCGACAGACTGGCGACCTGTCCAGGATGTACCCTGCCTCTCGCCCGGAATGTTAACTGGAGATAAGAAAATGGATGGATGGATTATTGATGGAGACTCAGATATTGAGTTGTCTGATGAAGAAGGTGAAGATGCAATGTTTCAGGCAGAAGTAGAGGAAGTTGATTCAGAGAGCTCTGAGGATGAAATTCAGGAAGGGCAAGCAGATGCAGAGTCGGATGAAGCAAGACAGTCCACATTTCAGTCCAGTAGCACAGGAATTGCTATGATACTCACACTAATATTTATGTTAGTGATGGACAGTTTTGTCAATGTGAAATTCATTCATGTGGATATTTTGTTTGGGACAAACTGGTTGCCATCAAGGTTCAATTTCAAATGTATTGTGTTCCGATGTCCACTGTAGTGGACACATGATATTTCAAAAATAAAAACCTTTTTTCCAAAAAAAATGTTTTCAGTATTCTAATTACCTTACAAAGATTGTGGAATTAAAAAAAATGGTGATTGGACAATATTTTTTTTCCTGGTAGTCAGGAGGTTAATACCCTCCAAACAATACAAACGCATACATCTTACCTTGTGCCGAATCGCTGCTTCTGTTCTCAGCCTGTTCCCGAAGCAGTGGATTTCCGCCGCATTATTTTCCTGCAACAAATTATTCCACTGAACGAAGCACATATTGCTCTCTTTTAGCCTCTGTCTTCCCATTTCTGATGCTGGACCTTCAATATCCTCAAGTTTGAAATACCAGACAGCTACAAACCGTGTGTTAGCTTTAGTGGCTAAGTTTGGGCTACGGTCCGTTGTCGTCTTGATATCAGCAGAAAAATTATAAAACTAAGCATTGAATTGTACTGGCTAATTAGCAGTTAAACGAAGTATTTATTGCCATCCATCCATCCATCTTCCGCTTATCTGGGTTCAGGTCGGGTCACATCCATTGCCATGAGGACACAAAGCACTGTGCACTGTTAAAAAAAAAAACCAAAACAGGTAAATGTACCGTAGTATGGAGCCCTGCAGGGGGAACGCAAAAGAAAAAAAAATTCCCATGTCCCTGGAGGGCTCTGTACAGAAGAAATTTTCCGTTATTTTTAACAGATATTTGTATTGTATTTTCAATTTTACGCATTGCATCATGGGAACAAGAATCTTTGCGAAGCGGGAAAATTGGTCAGAGGACATTTCAAGCACTCAGCCTGATCCTGGAACATCTATCTTTTGGACTTCGGTTGGATTAAGAGTTGGAATAACCTTTCTGGTACCTTCGTGGTAATGTAAAATAAATCAGAACACATTTTCTGTGTACAGTATTTTTAAATATTTGTAGTTAGTTTACGTTTGACTTTGTGAGACACACAGCACAGTATATAATGGCAAACTATTTTGTTGTATTATTTTGACAAAAAGTTATATATTATTTGAAAATGATGTGTTTGCTTGTGGATTATAAAAGTAGAACGCGGTGACCGCTGCATTATTAATTTATTTTATAAACTTAAAGTTCTGTCCATTTATGACATTATCTCATGATGAGTTCCACTTGCTACCGAGATTTCATTTGTCCTTCTTTCAAAAATATTTGCCACATAGCTCCCTCAAATAAAGGTATGTATGACCGTTAACTTTTGCTGTGCGAGTTTTTCTTGACGTAGCTTCCCGCTCTGTAAGGGTTGTGTGAACAAGTTTTTTTGTTTGTTTTTTGTTCAAATCAAGTTCACAATATAAATTCCAGAGCCGTTATCCAGTTTCCAATTTTGGTTTGGTAAACAAAAAATTTGTCTATTTTCGTTTTTTTCAATACAAACAAAAGAACGAACTGCCTCAAAATACACGGACCCGCTCGTTATCCGTGCTTTACATTTCCGTTTTTTGCACTAAATGGGAAATTGGACGAGCCGAGCGGATACACGATTTAATGAACAAAAAAACCATGGTTGAAAACGGCTCTACAGCACCCCCTGGTGGGTATTTTGTTATGTTGTTTGGTGGCGCTAAACAAAAAGTAGATAGATCCAAGATGGTGGAACCGAGCGGTTCATGGTTTAAGCTGTTTATTATTCTTATATGTTGTGTTTCGGACAAAATTTGTTCGTAAGTATTGGTTAGTTGTGAATTATAATTGTTTCTTTGTTTTATGTAACTGTCATCTAAACAATTGTACGCTAAAGTCATTTAGGAAAACGTTTTATTTTAACTCGCAGCAAGAATGGCTAATTTGCAGTGTTCGTTAGCTAATGTACAGTTTTGTATGTTACAGTTTACATGGCTAAAGTGATGGCAGTAGTCAGAGGCCACTCTTCAATAAAAAAGTTAAAAATTAAAGAAGTTTGGTTATTGGAGCGTCGTTGTCTGGCTGTCTAGCTGCTGAAGAAATCGAAAACTCAGGGCAAGGACAGCATAATCGTATTGATGTGAAACTCATACCAGTAGCTAAGAGGATAAGTGTAATTATTTAGAAAAGGTTATTTCACTTGTCACTGTTTGTTTCTTCAACAAACTGACAGACAGGCAAACAAAACTGACAACATAAATTACTGACATTTAATGTAATCACTACAACATTAACGAAGCGCTATTAAAAATTACAAAAATGCTACAATATTAACAAACCACTATTACAAAAATACATTAACATTAACAAAGTACTATTACATATTTCAAAAACAACATTTTTACTACAACTACTCAAGTATTTTGAGTCAGGACATACATATGAGGCGATATTGACATGCTCCAGACCAACCACAAAGTGTCGGTTAGTATGCATTCACTAAAGACTCATTTGAAAGAAGCAGGGCTGCTTAGGAGAGGCAACTACTCTCCACTTCCTGAAGCAAGGTGTGCCATTATGACCCAGCTGAGAGGACCACAGCAATTATTTGGCTATAGGACCATGTGGCAAGTTCTCAAACAAAAACAATCCTTGGGAGCACTCCAGTTGTTACCAGTCGGGGACACCATTTTAGGCAGGTGACATGACTGATAACTACTCTGTGGGACAGGGCGATGGTTAAATGTCCCTGGGAACCTTCAAAGGCCCAGCACTGTCCTGGATTTAGGTGAGTACTCCCCTGAAGAGAAAAAGAGTTCAAAGTTTCAGTGGGATGTTAAAATAATAAACAAAACGCCTTCTAACTATTGCATCATATAGAAATACTATTCTGCTTTGTATTCATGTTACATTATGATCATAGTTAGTTCATACCTGAATAATAATGTCTGGGTGGACAGATGGCCGTTCCAGTGCAAACCCAAATTTATTGCATCTCTGCATTTGGCCAGGATGTACAGCTGATGGCAACCAGTCTAAAACCTTTGCTCCTGTTTTCAAACACACACATAAAGGGAATTAAAACCATCTAAGCTTAAAACACTCAGTCAGATCTATCGTAGTAATGACTTACCTTGTGACTTCAAAGCAAAGTTGGGCAGCAGATCTGCCAATGGAAGTAGGTAGTCCATCTTGTTCTTCAGGACTACCAGCTCCTTCTTCGCTTCCTGTATTTGTCTTTCCTCTTTACATCCTGGGACCAATAACTAAACACAATTGAGGTTAGATGTTTGGTCATATCACGAAAGAGGACATTCATATATGGGTTTTGATTTAACACAAAGCTTACTGCATGTATGGTGGAGGATGAAGAAACCAAAGGTTCCATGGTCAGAGGGGACATAATGCTGACACATCCTGACAAATGAGGAGAAATGAGAAGAAGGTGGCAGGATTAGTGACACTGCTTTCAGACTAAAACTCTCTACAAACCTTAGAAATATTGGTGCTGCTTGTAGAAGAAAATAATTTACCATAACACAAGGCGAGGAATACGACGCTGACAAAACAATGTTTCAGCGTGTACATCAGTAGGTCCCTCTTCCTGCTGCTGCAGCCGCAGCTGATGTCGTCTGCTGAAGAGGCCTCTTTTTTTTCCTGTGTGGTAAAACCGACAGCATGTCCACTTCCTGTTAAGCCAAAGTAGAACAAATACACATATGTAAACAGATACATAGATCCTGAGATTATTGAGTTAAATATGCAAAGGTTTTTTGGTTTTTTTTGCAAAAGTATTCACTTCCCTTGAACTTTTTCACAAGAGAGACCTGGGTTATTATTCAACTTTATTACATTACAAATGGCAGTGCCACCTGGTGGCGAAGCTAGGAATTACAGCACTGCCTTCAGAACGTCCATCTGCCCCAGACCTGGTTGTGGCGCGCCAGAGTCGGTGAGGCACCTGCTGTGGGAGTGCAGCGTTGCTGTGGACCTGTGGGCGAAGGCCGGCTCCTTACAATTCCCACACTTGCCGGCAGGGGAAGTCCTCGATACACAGCTCGTGCTGTATGGGATGAGCCACTGGGCAATACCGAAAAAGGACTTTGCAGAGATGTGGCTCACCCTAGCCACCATCAAAGACGCCATATGGACCTCCAGAAACCTGCTGGTGAGCAGGCGCAGGCAGATGCCCCCCATGGCTGTGATCTGGATGGCGGCGGCGAGAAGGGAAACATCGAGAACTGCTGGTGGCGCGCCGAGGACACAGCTACCAAGAAGAATTGCCTGCGCCTCCGTGGACGAAGGAGCTGGAGCTCCACGGACAGAGGTCCCGGCAGCAGTGGCCTGGCTCTCCGGGTGAGGCAGGAGGGAAGGAGCATCACAGCGGGGATCCCCTCTGAGCACCAGCTCTTCTCGGAGGGATGGGACGGCTCCGAACTTGGTAGGGAGTCACCCCGGTCCTGCCCAACTTTTAACATACAGAGACTTTGTTTGTACTATCCTTGTTCTTATCTGCTTTTAGCTTAATTTAAACTGATGAATTGTATTTTTTTTTTTAAATCGAAAAGTGGAAATGTCTGTATAACTGTATAAATGCCATGGTTTTAAAATGTCCCAAGTGTCAAACTTTTTCGAAAGAAAAAAAAAAAAAATGCCTTCAGAACAACCCCAAACTCGCAACCGCAAGTTTGCTGTATTGCAGCTCACTGTCCATCTGATTCTGGTAATGCAGGTAGTCGGATAAGGCGGCTCACTTGTCATATGTACATGCAGTCTTTCACCTTGACCTCTGCAGACCGGATCAGAGATATACTTCGATTTTGGGTTTGTGTGGTCTTTATGTCTGGATGTGTTCTTGACATACAAAGGTAAGAGGAAAACCTTCTTCCACATCTTTTATGGCCACATGAGAAAAATACATTCTTGACATGTCTGTGACATCTGCAGTGGTTAACATTTTTAGACGATGAGATGCATGTAAATTTGCAAATATGACACACATACATAATGACAACTTGGCTTCGTTCAGGTAAAAGCTGACTATAGGTAAAAAAAAAAAAAAACATGAGGATGCAAAAGTCATATCAGTAAAGACTTAAAATTAAATGCCACACAAAATGTTTTATGCATGTCAGTTTTTGGGTCTCAGTAATGTTTATTTGCTTGTTTTATTTCAGAAAAATTTAACTTAATTGTCCCTATATCAGTTTGTCAGCAGTTTATAAATGATGGAAGAAGCTTCTTACCTTCTGTAACAGTATATAAACCACCATATTTCTGTGCATAAATCTGTCTGACCTCACCACATATTTACCACTGGCTGAAAAGGATGCTGCCTGGTTAAGAAAAACATGAACCGAACAAGAAGAGCAGAGCTGAAGTCTGGACATGAAAACTAACCTGTCGAAGTTATGAAAAAAATAAAACACCTGCATCTAACATCCGGGACATCAAACCGTGTTGAACAATTAAAAAAACTTCATCCTGACGTTCACGAATAACCACAATTGAAAGTAGCAGCATGACGTCATGAACTGCAAGGTTTCACGCGCCCTTCATCAGCAGTTTGATTTATTTAAAAAAGAAAAAGACGCATCACATATGTTACTGCCGAAAGCCAGATCGAGTAAACTCACAGCAGCTGATAAATTTTATACATATAAATAAAATTGGGAGCCCGGTGAGATATTTTCCTTAAGATTGTGGAATAAATCTAGCTAGCAGGGAGATAAATGCATAAATGGGCGCCGAACTCGGAGTGCGAAAAAAAGAGAAAAGCGGTCACCGTTATCTAGCAAATAACGTGGTCTTACTTTTAAAGTTCACAAGCAAGCACAGCACTTACAAACCATAAGTAAAAATATTTTTGAGTAAAACGAATGCTGCATCAAAAATAATACCGTAGTTTACAAAAATATACTAGCTCGGCGCCAGTCTTCAAAAAGTCATGAACTAACTACTAATATTGCTATAAACCATATTTATTTATTTTTAATGGTTTATTGATTCTTTTACGTTACCCCAGAGGTGCCAAAAATGATTATTCCAACTTCTAAATCCAAGCCAAGTCCGCGATATACATACCAGAGAGGGAGCAGATAGAGCGTTAAATGTCGGAACAGCTACATTTCGCGCTTCGTAAAGGTTCTTGTTCCCAGGATGCAATGCGCGAAATTGAAAATGCAGTAAAAATGCCTGTTAAAATTTTTAAAATTTCTACTGTTCATTTACCCGTTTTTTTTTACGACAGACAGACAGGTAGACAGACAAACAGACAGACTTTGTATCAGTCACACTATAGTCACCAATTTTCAATTTGGGTATTAATGAAGTAACATTCGAATATCTCAAAGTGTTTTGGATATCATTTTCCAAAAAATGCAAAACATGTTTATGAAAATTACACAGTGAAATAGGAATCTTGGTTAATTCAAATTCACATTTAAGCAAGAAATCCAAGCCACCAAGCTTTTTAAATATAGATTTAGGGATATGAAGCCACATTGAGTTGGAATGAGACAAATAGGTCTTCAGCCAATTTATTCTAGATGAACTAATCAGAGCCTCAAAATTTAACACTCTCATACCCTCCTTATCATAATCTTTAATAAGATGAGATAATAATAAATAGTGAGTTTTGTTTCTCCAGATAATGTGAAAGATTATTGAATTGGATTTCCTAATATTTTTGTCAGAGATAAAAGCAGAATGGCATGGATAAATTAATTTGGACACTCCTTCACCTTTGGATAGAAGAGTTATGGTTCAAGGATCTCTTCATGCCATCCAAGCATCTTCCAATGTTATCCTCCTTTCTTCTAATAGTATTTTTAGAAATCAATATTCCCAGGTATTTAACTTCAGACTTAACTGTAATGGAGGCAACAGGCGCCTCAGAGCTGGAATGGATCGGTAGAAGTTCACATTTATCAATATTGAGAGACAAACCAGATGCTCCGGAAAACATTAAAATAGATTTTAGTGCAATGCCTACCATAGTTTTATCTCTTAGAAAATTGTTGTGTCATTATCTTGAATTCCTTTTCAAAAATTTTAACACCATGCAAATTAGAATTTTTCATAATTAGTAAGGTAAGCATTTGAGTTTTTAATATAAATAATTTAGGTGAAATGGGGCAGCCCTGCCTGATTCCTCTTGACATAGAGACACTAGGGGTCATACTCGTTCCCAGAGAAACTGAGCTACTTATATCAGTATAAAATAACCTGATTATATTACAAGATTTCTCACCAAAGCCAAAATATTTTAAGGTTTTTATAATAAAGCATTAGCATGATAATGCATGATATTTCTTCCCTTTAAAAACGCTGATTGGCATTCATTAATAATCGGACCTATTCCACTGTGTAAGAGAGGTCAGGAATGAAGTCTTTAAGGTAGAGAATGAACCAGAAAGAGGTGGCATCTTTTTATTTTTATTTTATTTTCTTTAGTCGGAACACGAAGAGGTCAACAGTTTATTTACTCTTGAAATCTTGAATCCTTTTCTTTTTAGGAAACATTTTTTATATTGTGGCCCAAGATCTGCAGTGTGAGATATGGATAAACTATGTAAAACCTAAAAATCCTGATTTCATTTTTAAAGACGAAACCTGTTAAACATCCTTGACATTCCAGTCTCCTACGATAGCCACACTTCATAGTTAATTTAAACTATTTTTTTTGTTAGTGTATATATAAGTGCAGTTACATTTTTTATTTGACTGTTGTAAGGCAATGGTCTACTTGTGCATCTTATTTCAAATGTTGAAGTTAGTTTGGTTATGTAAATGCCTACTATCATTTACTATCATGTAAATGATACTTTCTTGAGAATCAATACAGATATAACCCTAAGTCAAAATTGGAAATCAAAGAAGAGGACACTAATTTTCATCTCGAACAAGCACGTGCTAGCAGCAGATACGACAGAGAAATTTCTTCAAACTCATATGATGCAGCTTTTAAATTGAGGGCTATCGACCTGGCATTACTTAGAGCCGTAAACTCGGTGTGAACGAATCCATGGTTCGGCTTTGGAGTCGCGGGGCTGCGTCCTTAGTAGCAGATTTATTACGGTGCCCTCCGGTGTGTTCTTGAGAGCGGCGGAGATATCAGTGGATTATAGTCAGTGCTTACATATATACATTTACAGTTTTTCTTCTTCTTTTTTTAATAGTAGGTGCGGCTTATAGTACGGTGGGCTTTATAGTCTGGAAAATACGGTAGCTCCTACTAGCTTAAGTCAATAGATAGAAATGAACCTGATTGGTTGGTGTTTGATGACATCATTTAATTTGGCAACTGTTGCAGCACCTGTTTGCTGCAACAGTTTTCTGGAGCTTATGCAGTATGTTTGTTCACTTTGTGGTACATTTTAATAACAGGTCTTTATTGTGTTAGACTTGTCGAGTTCAGTAGTTTTTATTTAGAGGCCCATTGTTGAAGTACAAATTAACTGCGACTGTAACTTTGAACTTAAGTTTCAATAATTAGAAGTTCAGGATTCTGCTTGAACTGCACTAAATATAAAGTACTGCTGTAATTTAAATATTTACTAGATGTCACATATGTTTGCAAATTAATCCACTAAGCAGGATTTTAGTCATTTTATGTATTTAAAGCTGCATGATGTTAAATCAACACAGAAATTCCATTGTATTTGCTGAAGCTGACATCACACCTATGGACCTGGTGATGTGTGCATGACACATACATCACAAGAGTCTTGGAATTTTGTCATTAAAGGAAAAAGTTTTAACAGAATTTTCTCATTTGTGCTTGCGGATTTCGGAGAAGAGACACGTCCAAGAGTTCAAGAGTTTTCGGAGAAGAGACACGTTCAAGAGTTTTCAGAAAAAAGACACGTCCAAGAGTTCAAGAGTTTTCGGAGAAGAGACACGTCCAAGAGTTTTACTACATTTCAAGTGAAATACAGTAAAAATAGAAGAATGAAACGTAAGTATTTTCTTTGAATATTTATCCAGGATAACTCAGTCACAATTTTGGAAAGATATTTTTGAAGATGGTTTGACAGAATTATTAGTGATTTGTTAATGAAGATTGTCAGTTAGAAAAAAGTTTTTTCAGTTTAAGATGGAATAGTTTTGCTTCTTGTTTTATGTAAAGATTCAAGATATCAGGACTGTTTAAATTATTTTGCATGTTTGATAATGGTGAGAAGGAAGAAATCTGAAAAAATTGGCCCCAACAGTTGACTTACAGCTTTTTTGGTTCAAAGTGATTTCATGTGGAAATGTGAAGCCCTCTGACTGATAATTGTCAGAAATAACACTGTGGCTGGTTTGGCTGTAAACAATAAATAAATGAGAAAAAAGTTTTTACAATTTAAAAAATTTAATAGTTTTCTATTTTATGCAAAAAGATTGTTTTTAGTATTGTATGTTTGACAATTTCTTTGAAACAACCAAAACATTTAGAAGGTCCAAATCGTGAAAAATGTTCTCCAACTTTCCATGCCTCTGTTTTGGTTTAGAAATTTTGAGAAGAAGTGTTCGGCTGGCGATAAATGGATACTATGGAGCTGATGGAAAACCAACGGTCACTTATCACGAGACCAGGATCAGGTAAGCCGAATCAACAGAAGTATTAAATTCAAGACATGGCAACCTTTGAACTCTTTACTTCTTGTCATGTAAAAACCACAAACTTATGTGTACTATTTAGCAAATTAGCAAAAAAGAAAGAAATATTTATTTTTTTGATAAATTTCTGTAGCAATTATATTTTTCAGCCTTTGAACTTTGATGCCTCTAAATTATGATTGTGATGTAAGTTCCATATATGCATCACAACTGCCTTCTGATGTCACTTAAGTAGGAAGCAGTTCGGAACAGAAACAGTAGAGAAATTCAAGTGAAATTAAAAGGAATGAATATTTATGCTTCCACTTATTTTAGGTCAAATATTTTTTGTTTGTTGTCATTGTTTTTAAATAGGTTAGTTTTCACTTTGACATTATCAGGTCTTTACTACATTTTTATGTCAATAATGCCCAATTTTGACAAAAAAGCTGTAAAATGATAAAACATAGAGGGGTAGGGAGTATTTTTATATGCACTTTAAAGCAGTAAATTACAGGTAAAAGGACCTCAAGAACCTTAGTTTGAATGCAAATTCAAACTAACTTAAACTATATGATGGGAAAAATAAAAATAAGAGGCTGTGGAGGAAGGGTTAATTTACAGCATAGGAAAGTACATCAAATAAAATCACAAACTCAGATCAAAAAAGATGTAGAACTAAGTATGGCTCTTCAAAATCTTTACAAAGTTTGTGTTTGTAATGTGATAACGTTGAATAATAACCCAAGTCTCCCTTGAATAATAAATTTTTATTCTCAATGGTGACTTCCTGGGTAAGAAAGGGTAATTTAAAAACAAGATGTGAAGAAGTTCAAGGGAAGTGAATACTTTTGCAAAAAAAAAAAAAAAACCTTTGCATATTTAACTCAATAATCTCAGGATCTATGTATCTGTTTACATATTTGTATTTGTTCTACGTTGGCTTAACAGGAAGTGGACATGCCGTCGGTTTTACCACCCAACAAAAAAAGAGGCCTCTTCAGCAGACGACATTAGCTGCAGCTGCAGCTGCAGCAGCAGGAAGAGGGACCTACTGATGTACACGCTGAAACATTGTTTTGTCAGCGTCGTATTCCTCGCCTTGTGTTTTGGTAAATGATTTTCTTCTACAAACAGCACCAATATTTCTAAGTTTTGTAGAGCGTTTTAGTCTGAAAGCAGTGTCACTAATCCTGCCACCTTCTTCTCATTTCTCCTCATTTGTCAGGATGTGTCAGCATTATGTCCCCTCTGACCATGGAATCTCTGGTTTCTCCATCCTCCACCATACATGCAGTAAGCTTTGTGTTAAATCAAAACCCATATATGAATGTCCTCTTTCGTGATATGACCAAACATCTAACCTCAATTGTGTTTAGTTATTGGTCCCAGGATGTAAAGAGGAAAGACAAATACAGGAAGCGAAGAAGGAGCTGGTAGTCCTGAAGAACAAGATGGACTACCTACTTCCATTGGCAGATCTGCTGCCCAACTTTGCTTTGAAGTCACAAGGTAAGTCATTACTATGATAGATCTGACTGAGTGTTTTAAGCTTAGATGGTTTTAATTCCCTTTATGTGTGTGTTTGAAAACAGGAGCAAAGGTTTTAGACTGGTTGCCATCAGCTGTACATCCTGGCCAAATGCAGAGATGCAATAAATTTGGGTTTGCACTGGAACGGCCATCTGTCCACCCAGACATTGTTATTCAGGTATGAACTAACTATGATCATAATGTAACATGAATACAAAGCAGAATAATATTTCTATATGATGCAATAGTTAGAAGGCTTTTTGTTTATTATTTCAACATCCCACTGAAACTTTGAACTCTTTTTCTCTTCAGGGGAGTACTCACCTAAATCCAGGACAGTGCTGGGCCTTTGAAGGTTCCCAGGGACATTTAACCATCGCCCTGTCCCACAGAGTTGTTATCAGTCATGTCACCTTGGGTCACCTGCCTAAAATGGTGTCCCCGACTGGTAACAACTGGAGTGCTCCCAAGGAGTTTTCTGTTTACGTAAGCCACAAGTATCTGAATATTAAACAGCAGCACTCAGTCTAACTTTAAGACATATTTATAAGGATATTTGTCTAATTTTGTTTTGCAGGGAATGAGGGAGCCGGAACAGGAGTGGACTCACCTGGGAACCTTTCTGTATGAGGAGGATGGAGGTTCTCTTCAGACCTTTGAGCTACCGGTATGTTTATCCCAGTTGTTGTTTTTAGCTACTTTGCTTAATTGCTTTGCAACATATTTATAGCCATTGAACTTTTCAGTGTTTTCATGTTAAAAATATAAACATCGTATTGTATTGGGACTTGATTAGAAAAATATGCCAACATAAAGTTGCTCATATTTGTGAACAAGAAATAAAATTATACATTAAAAAAATAGTTCATGCTCTGCCAGTTTGAATATGGAGCATGTAAAAATGTAAATTTTAAAATCTTGTCATATTCCGTTATGGATTTAGGTCTGGACTTTGAGTATGAGGTGCTTGATCTAAATCTTCCCATTATATTGCTGGCTCTGTGTTTAGGGTGGAAGGTAAACCTCTAACCCAGTTTTTAAAGTGTAACTTACACCTTCACCCCTGGCAAATTTTGGCAAATAGCATCAAAGTGGGCGGGGCCAAGAGAAACTGTCTAGTGTGAGGATGAGTGCTGAGCAGAGGGAGTGAGTGGGGCTGCAATCTAACGAAAGAAGTGCTGTGGTAAACATATCCACTTTGTCGCTATATTTATAGATTTTTCAGGCTGGTATCGGGATGTTTTTTCAAAACAATTAGTTGTAAATCTAGAGAGTCTTTTTCTGTGTTGTTGGAGACTTTAATGACAATAACTCTGCTGCTCAATAGAGGAGACCCATCCCACTCTGTCTGCACATTTCAAACAAATCACAAATTTGTACAACTGAATAATGCTATCGATCAATGCCTACCAATCGCCATGGCAATGCTCACAACAACTCCTGAGTGCCCCGGTTTTAGGGGACGCTGTGCTTTGGTTACCTTGATGACAAAATTGTACCAAAGCCTATTGCTGCAACCAACAGAAAAATTAAATTCCCTCAGAACTGATTGACCGATGACGATGGGACCAGTAGTAGATGATTTTAGGTAAAATAATACTAGCTGAAAGATTTGCACCACAAATGTCCTGTTGCACAAACATTCCATCTATATAGATAGAATGCCAAATAACATATTTAGACAGTTTGTCAGCAAAAAAAGTTGATTTAGCGGTGAGTTTCACTATAAATCTTCTGTAGGTTTTCTTCCAGGACTGATCTATATTTACAGCTATTTCCACCTACGAATGAAGACCACCCTTATCACCTCCCACTTAACAATTATGTGCTTCTTTGTGTTGGTCTATTACATAAAATACCAATTAAATACATGAACATTTGTGGTTGTATGACAAAATGGGAAAACATTTAAGCAAAGATGGTGGTGCTCTTGCAAGGCTTTGTAATCTCAAAATATTTTGCCTCTAATAAACTTCCTCTTAGCTCCACTGTATTATATAAAACTAATACATAATTTTTTCATTACAGAGCCACGAAAAAGTGGCTTTTAGCTCAATAAAGCTACAGATAAAGAGCAACTGGGGCCATGCAGACTACACCTGCCTCTACAACGTCAGAGTCCATGGAGAGATGGCATAATGGAGAGGTGGAGCAGAAAGAGGATGGATGAAAGGTAAGTATGGACAGAGGTAAGTTTTCAGACTTAAATATTTCAAAGATGTAAACATCCATTTCATTCATTCATATTTTGCATATCTGGACTACATGTGCCTGCATTTTATTATAACTACAAGTAAATTGTAGTTATGTAAACATGCAGCTCATGTGGTCGCCGGGGCAGAAACTCGGGCATGGAGGAGTTTGAAGATTTCATGGAGAACAAGGGTCCTTTGGATAGTTGAACTTCGGATTCCGATCTTCATCCTGGTTGTGGAATACTGGACTAGCACTACACCCACAGCAGATTCTTGGAGGGTGCATGGAAGCTCGCCCAACCAGTCTACATCTGCTTTGTGGACTTGGAAAAGGCGGTCGACTGTGTCCCTCTGGGAACCCTGTGGGAGGTACACAAGGCCCTGCCAGTGGGTGTTTGTGCTTGGTCTTCATTGCTGGCAGTTAGTCGGGCTTTTCTCTGGTGAGAGTTGGCCTCCACAAAGGTTGCCCAGATTCCGTTTATTACTTCTATGGACAGAGTCCCTGGGTCCTTCTGTGGAGTTTAAGGTATCCGTTTTGGTGGCCGTAGGATCGTGTCTCTGCTGTTTGCAGACGATGCGGTCCTATTTTCTTCATCAGGGCGTGACCTACAGCCCTCACTGGAGCAGTTCGCAGCCGAGTGTGAAGCAGCTATGATGAGGATCAGTGACCTGTTAGGTCGCTGTGTGACCGGTGTCTGAGCTTGGTCTTCATTGCCGGCAGTAAGTCGGGCTTGTGTCTGGTGAGAGTTGGCCTCCACAAAGGTTGCCCAGATTCTGTTTATTACTTCTATGGACAGAGTCCCTGGGTCCTTCTGTGGAGTTTAAGGTATCCGTTTTGGTGGCCGTAGGATCGTGTCTCTGCTTTTTGCAGACGATGCGGTCCTATTTTCTTCATCAGGGCGTGACCTACAGCCCTCACTGGAGCAGTTCGCAGCCGAGTGTGAAGCAGCTATGATGAGGATCAGTGACCTGTTAGGTCGCTGTGTGACCGGTGTCTGAGCTTGGTCTTCATTGCCGGCAGTAAGTCGGGCTTGTCTCTGGTGAGAGTTGGCCTCCACAAAGGTTGCCCAGATTCCGTTTATTACTTCTATGGACAGAGTCCCTGGGTCCTTCTGTGGAGTTTAAGGTATCCGTTTTGGTGGCCTTAGGATCGTGTCTCTGCTTTTTGCAGACGATGCGGTCCTATTTTCTTCATCAGGGCGTGACCTACAGCCTTCACTGGAGCAGTTCGCAGCCGAGTGTGAAGCAGCTATGATGAAGATCAGTGACCTGTTAGGTCGCTGTGTGACCGGTGTCTGAGCTTGTCTTCATTGCCGGCAGTAAGTCGGGCTTGTGTCTGGTGAGAGTTGGCCTCCACAAAGGTTGCCCAGATTCTGTTTATTACTTCTATGGACAGAGTCCCTGGGTCCTTCTGTGGAGTTTAAGGTATCCGTTTTGGTGGCCGTAGGATCGTGTCTCTGCTTTTTGCAGACGATGCGGTCCTATTTTCTTCATCAGGGCGTGACCTACAGCCCTCACTGGAGCAGTTCGCAGCCGAGTGTGAAGCAGCTATGATGAGGATCAGTGACCTGTTAGGTCGCTGTGTGACCGGTGTCTGAGCTTGGTCTTCATTGCCGGCAGTAAGTCGGGCTTGTGTCTGGTGAGAGTTGGCCTCCACAAAGGTTGCCCAGATTCTGTTTATTACTTCTATGGACAGAGTCCCTGGGTCCTTCTGTGGAGTTTAAGGTATCCGTTTTGGTGGCCTTAGGATCGCGTCTCTGCTTTTTGCAGACGATGCGGTCCTATTTTCTTCATCAGGGCGTGACCTACAGCCTTCACTGGAGCAGTTCGCAGCCGAGTGTGAAGCAGCTATGATGAGGATCAGTGACCTGTTTGGTCGCTGTGTGACCTGTGTCAGAGAAGTTTAACTATTGTGGGATTTTGTTCATATCTGAGAGAAAAGTGGAGTAGTTGATCAACAGGCAGATTGGTGCAGTGTCTGCAGTAAAGCAGGCGCTGTAGTGCTCTATTTTTACCAGTTGATCTGTGTTCCTTCTCTCAGCAATATTTGTGAGGTTTGGGTCAAGCAGCCGAAATGAGTCTTTCCGCTGGTTGTCTGGTCTGTCCCTTATACATAGGGCAAGAAAGTTAGTCATCTGGGAGGGACTTGGAATACAGCTGTTACTTCTCCATGTCTTGAGTAGCCAGTAGAAGTGTCGGGCATTTGGTCAGGCTTCCTACAAGCCTCCCCAGTGAACTGTTTTGGAGGAGTCCCGGAGAAAAGACTCAGGACATGTTGGCGAGACCAGATTGCTTGGCTGGCCTGGGAATGCTTTGGGGTTCCCTGGATGAGCTCGCCCAAGGGGCTGGGGAGTGGGAAGTCTGCACCTCCCTACTTTGGCTGCTACCCCTGCGAGCAAACACGGATAAGCAAAACAAATGGATTGATGGATGGATGGATACAACTAAATTGAACATTCATAACAGAATGTTAAAATTTTTATATAATTGGATTGTTTTGGATTCAATATTTTCTCCAGGTGATCTGGTTTTCCACAAAACAAGATCAAAACTCCATCCATTAGAGAACAATGGATGGAGGTACATGTTTAGGGAATAGTTTGTTTGCCTGTGATTTTCAGTGGTGCCCTTTGTCTTGTGTCTGTATCTTTTTCTTCATTGGTGTGATAGGTGTGGTGGTGAGTCACTGGGCTTTTTTTTTTTGTTGGGGATGATTATGCTTTTTGCTTCCATTGAGCATTGTCTATGGTTTTGTGGATTCTCATGGCTGGTTGTCTTAGTTGGGGTATTTGGCCTGGTTTTGGCATGGTTGTCTACTCTTGTTGTTAATAGCTCTGGGTCATGGTGGGTGTCGCCTGGGTTATGTTTGTTGTCCTGTGTTTGTGTTTTTTGCATTTTCTATGTACGGATTATGGTGCTGTTGATCTGGAGCTGGCTGTTTCTTCCTTGCCGTCCCTTTCTCCATGCCTCCTGGCCTTCACGGTGTGCTGCTCTGCTGCACACCGTGGGATGGGATTTCTTCCCATCCTTGTCATGCACAGTTGAGTTTCTCTTTAATTTTGAATCTTGTCACTTACACACACATCATGTATCAATATTGTTGCTAACTTTGTGTTTTGTGTTTCCGCAGGTCACAGGCATTGTGATTGTGTCTCTTTTCTATCATCTTTTTCTTCGGCCAGTCGAGGCAGACGGCTGCCTGTCCTGAGTCTGGTTCTGCTGGAGGTTTCTCTCAGCTCCAACTGAGATTTCCTCTCCACTGTCGCATTGTGCTTGCTCAGGATGGGGGATGTCATCAAATTGATTTCATGATCAATTTGATGGGGTTCGCCGAGGACCCCTCCGGGGAATCGTCACCTTAACGTGGTGGAGGGGTTTGAGTACTCCAGTAATCCTGATGGCTGTCTATTATTATTTTATTTTATTTAAATTTTTGCCATTAGAGACTTCATGGTGTCTAATGGCAAAAATTAGAGACCGACTGGTCTCTAATGTCAAAGATGGCTTCAGGGCTGGGGTCAACCAAGAACGATTCAAACTCTGTCCTCCCAAATAAATAAGGAGTTTTCAAGAGAAAATTATGCAAGCTTGAATTTATTTCTTTAACCTAAAAGAAATCAAAGAAGCAGTTGGTGGTATGAAACAAAATAAATCTCTTTGGAATTATGGTTTATGAAGCGAATTCAATAAGTATTTTACTGATTCATTTGCCCCATCTATGAAAGTAATGTTTGAGGAAGCAATAATAAAGGAAGAGCTTCTCCTCACTATTCGCCAAAGCTTGATTAAATTAATTCCAAAACCAAAAAAAAAAAGAAATACTTAATATAGAAAACTGGAGACCTGTTAGTCTATCATACAATAATGTTAAGATTTTCATACTCATCTTTGAGTATAAAAGATTGAAAGCAGAGCTAAATAATATTATTGATGAGGAACAATCTGGTATCATGGCAGTTGGAATATTTGGTTTATTTTAGATATGATCGACAACAATGATTATGTTCCAACAATAGTTTTATACTTTTTGTTGATTTCTATAAAGTTGTTGACACTATTAATCATAAATTTATATTTAAAACCTTAAAACGTTTTGGATTTGGAATGTTTTTTTTACAAGAGCGATTGTAAGAAATCGCTCTTGTAACTGTTGATGCCACTCTTTTTTTTTTTTTTACTTTATTTAAACAAAGTAAGCACAAACAAGAAAGGCAATTGCAGTAGTGCAATTCTGTAGAAGGCATAGTAGAGGCATATTTAAAATGGAAATAAAAGCTATTTATAAGAATATTTTTGACAAGTTCATCACCCTTCTACTCTGTAACCTCTATGTATGTTTGAAGTCACCCCTGGTGCTTCATTTGTCTGCAGATCTGCTGTTTGTTCGTTAACAACCAGTGTTTTCATATGTCCTACAATTTTCAATAAAAAAATAAATAATTTAAAAATATGCGATCCAGCGCAGGAATAATGTTGTTTTTAAAATGAAACATTATTGAGAGAGATTATTCTTTATTTTGTTTTTATTTCCAGCTTTAATAAATTTACATTTAAATAAAAATAAAAAGAACATACGTCTGACGTCACATGAGGAAGGTGGGACTTCTGGTGACAGACACTATTCCGTTAGCATTCGTGTGACGTCACATCCGGTACATGAGACTCAGGTAACGGCATGCGTATTTTTTTTACCTGTGACGTCACATCCGGTGGATCGTGTGGACAGCAGCCGGTACGCTATGGCAAGCTGTTTTAACATAAATTCGGTCATTTCATTGTTTTATTAAACTTCCATCTTGCCAAGTAAGACAGGGACGTTTTGGCTATACAGAATACACATTCAAGATATCAGTAATGTCATTCTGACTAGTCAGAATGTAAATTTAAGATATTTTAAATAGAAAAGCTGTGTAATTCTAGGTATTTCTAAATCATTTAAAGATATCTCGAATTCATTTCGATCAAACTGCTGCCAAGCAGCAGATCATGTTAGGGCATATCAAAAAAGGTAAATTCATTAAGTGCTGGAAGACCAGCTGGACTTCCGGAAAGTGCTGGAAAATATTCCAGCAAAAATATTCACCAAGATCCTACGTTTGTAGCAATTCAGTGCGTTTCGGTTCCATTAACGAAAAAAAACAAAAAGGCGACTCAAAGACCGACTGACAAGCAGAGCAGGTGCTTAAATTAGCTCATCAACCACCGCTGTGTTCATGAGAGGTTTATTAATAATCGAGAAATAAATATCAAGCCTGGAAACCTGATACTGGACTTTAACGGACAGAATGTTTTAATGTAATCTCTGCTCGGCTTGGGGGGCGGTGTGCTTTACGACAGAGACAGAGAGTTAACGGTCCTATTATGTTTCGTTTCGGTGGTACAGCAATAATGTTCGTGGGTCAATTTGACCCGGGGAGTTTTTAATCATGCAATAGTGTCAGAAATCAAAAAATTCCTCCAAAACATCTTTGTATCTGATTATTAATTCCAATACCAACCATTTCAATCAATATTTGTGCAATGTTTTTTTGATTTCTCAGAAATTAAGGAAAAATGATGACAACCTACTTAAATTTTCAATTTTTTATGTCCACTGGAAAAAACCTACACAAAAAAACCAAAACAAATGACATTCTTGAAATTGATATGTGGTAATTTTTTTTATACATTTAATATTTTTTTTCAATGGGTGATCTTTATAAATTGAACTTGAGACACATATAGAGGGTCAAATTGACCCTAACAGTATCTATGCAAAAAGTAGACGCAGAGGGTGGGGCAAATGTGTAAAATGAATACATTTTCAGTTTCTATGTAGAGTGCACCGATTAAGACAAATAGAAAAAGTTTCATGCAAAAAAAAAAATACTGCCAACTATTTAAAAAAAAAAAAAAAAAGTTAAACTTTAAAACGGGTCAATTTGACCCGGAACATAACAGGAGGATTAAAAGGTGCGAGTGGTTTTGAGTTTATCACCTGTTTGTGTTGTTTCACCTTTGTTTCTTTAGGAACCGAAGGTTTTCCAGACAGTATGTGATGAAAATGTTCTCCACAGCTGGTTTGAAATTCCCTGATTTTTCTTTTATCACCATAATAGCATTAAGCATTACAAAACAGAGGCCATTATGTAGAACATTTTATATCATCCTTAACCGTCTAGTCTATTAATGTAGGGGGCATGCAGTTTAATTTCTGAGCCTGCCAATATTTGCATCCCCTGTCTATTGTCCTGTTGATATGTTACTTGATAGCGGTAGCTCAGAGAACAAGTGTCATTACGTAGAAAAGGTGAAATCCCTCTTAACTCTTCATTTCTTCAAGGTAACAGGGGGATGCATTTTTTGGCATAGCAAATTATTGCCGATATCTGAATGCCCTCTCTATATTCCTCAAATATTATCGTATTGATGTGAAACTCATACCAGTAGCTAAGAGGATAGGTGTAATAATGCAGAAAAGGTCATTTCACTCGTAACTGTTTGTTTCTTCAACAAACTGACAGACTGGCAAAAATAACTGACAAACATAACTGGCAACATAAATTACTGACATTTAATGTAAGCACTACAACATTAACGAAGCGCTATTACAAAAACACGAAAACATTAACAAAGTACTATTACAAATTACAAAAATAACATATTTACTACAACTATTCGAGTATTTTGAGTCAGGACATACATATGAGGTGATATTGACATGCTCCAGACCAACCACAAAGTGTCGGTTAGTATGCATTCACTAAAGACTCATTTGAAAGAAGCAGGGCTGCTTAGGAGAGGCAACTACTCTCCACTTCCTGAAGTGAGGTGTGCCATTATGACCCAGCTGAGAGGACCAGGGCAACTATTTGGCTATCGGTTCATGTGGCAAGTTCTCAAACAAAAACACTACATGCGTGCCAAACGTGCTGAGGCAGCTAAATCCTCAAGGCATTGCTCTGAGGACTCGCAGGAGGTTTACAAGATGCACATGTTACACTATGGGGCCCAAGTACACGTGGCCTGCAGATGGCTACGACAAACTGAAGCTTGGCCATCTCAGGATGCATTGATGGTTTTTCAAGAATGATGTGGCTTGTTTGTGGGCAACAAATGACTATCCTTCTGTCATTTGTAACAGCCGTAATTGGGTAGTGTCTCTTTAAAATACTGTAGTATTACACATTGTCCAGCATTATATAAACTGTGTCAAGAGTCTTGGCGTGATACCAATGAGACTACGAACAGACCTCGGCACAGAGAACGGGACTGTGGCAGCAATACAGTATACCCTCCGCCATATGCATACAGATTATTATGCTGGATCATCAAGCCACAGTTACGGATCTTCCACAGGGAATCAACGCATCGAGTCATGTTGGTATTTTTTCAGAAGAGGAAGGTGGGTACATCTGTGTTTTTCAGATGTGAAGTCCAGAGAAAGCTGATCAATCTAAAATCCCTGGAGGCATTCAATCCGAGTTTAAACGGATTTGTAAAGTATGTCCAAACTCTTTGTGTAAAAAACAAGATTCTGGTGACTTTAGTAACATATACATAAGCTATATGTTAGTTAAGCAAATTTTGCTAGTTAGGCAGTAAGTACTACAATATGTATCTGCAATGTTAATCTTAGTAGTATACATAGGTGGGTAGAGTAATCAAAAATCTAAAGGAGTAATAGATTTAATGTACTTTTACTGTTTATAAATTAGGGACGAGGTGAAAGCTAGTTCTAAGCTTGTAGTTTGTTTACTGTTGTCATGACAACTCCATGGGAAGTGCTTATGGAGTTAGCAGTCAGATGGCTCACTTTGCCAGTTAACATGCCATATTGAATTGGCTGCAAACTTTTCTTATCATAAGGCTTTAGCAAATATTTTGTTTACAAATTAGAATTTTTTATTGTTTGGTCACATACAAAAGTTTTCACAAAACAAAGTTTCAGTTTGTAAGTGGAAAATTAGGACGTAATATTCAGTTTGACATACATGCATAGCATGCTTTCAATGTTATGGACATGGAGAAGGACAGACAACCTTATAAACATTTTTAAATGAAAAAGAACAGAACCATTTATAATTCAGTGTGTCTTCAGGTCTCAGTTTTGGATGGACTTGTTTGTAGATTTAAGAGTCTCCAGAAACTTCAATGGAAGCCATGAGCACCAGTGCTTGCTCATATTCTGCTTCAGCAGATTTATACAGAAAGACCTGGATGAATGCAAATATCTCTGGAAAAACCACAGCACCCACCCAAGCAGACTTGCATCATGTCCTGGGGATTTCAAACAAACTTTCTCTTGCCTCACAGGTAATTGACATTTTCACAAATAGAAATATTGCTTGACATTACATAATAATGGAGAAGTGCTGTTAGCACAAGTTACGACATATATTATCTTTGTACAAGTAACCTATAGCTGTTAATGTACAGGGTCTGATGAGACCAAAACTAATTTGTTTCAGATAATATGTGTGGCAGCTGTTGGGTGAGAAGTACAAACATAAGTGTGTGATGCCTACAGTCAAGCATGGTGGTGAGAATGACATGGTCTGGAGCTTCATGAGTGTAGCAGGTGTTGGGGAGTTACATTTCAAGAACTCCAATCTGAAAGCAAACTCCAAACTGAAGCAGAGCATGATCCTTCCCTCTGGAAACTGGGTCCCAGGGCAGCGTTCCAGCATATTAATTACCCCAAAAACACCTCTAAGACGAACACTGCTTTATTGAAGAGACTGAAGGTGCTGGACTGACCAAGCATGTGTCCAGACCTAAACCCAATAGAACACCTTTGGGACGTCCTCCAAGCCCAGGAGAGTTAAGGTAGTTTTAGTAAATAATAGTCGCCATACAAAATATTGACACTTCAGTGTCAATATGGGCCATCAATCTGGGTGGAAAGATTGCCGTTCTAGTGCATACCCAAATCCATTGCATCTTTGTATTTGGCCAGGATGTACGGCTAATGGCATCCAGTGTAAAACCTGTGCTCCTGTTTTCCAACACAAACAGAAAGTGAATTAAAACTATCTATGCTTAAAACATTCAGTCAAGATTTATGATAGCAATGACCTACCCAGTGATTTCAGAGCAAAGTTAGGCAACAAATCTGCCAATAGAAGTAAGTAGTCCATTTTATTCGGCAGGACGACCAGCTCCTCCTTCAGTTCCTCTATGTATGCTCTATTGTCTTCACATCCTGGGACTTAAACCTAAAAACAATTGAAGTTAGATGAGTCGCGTCAGAGCCTTCCTCCTACCTCAATATTAAAAAATCTCATTCAAAACTCGTTAATCTCACTGTTTTGACAGAATAATTTATGAACGGGAAGAGAAACATGTCGAGCCATAAACAAATTGAGAAAGATTCCCAAAGCTCAGGACAAAAGTGCCTGATCACTGAAGCTAAGTCTGAATCAAGCTAGCGACGACGTGGCGAGTTTGGGAGCTGAGAGCACTAGAACGAACATGGACTCAGAAGGAATACTTAAGGCTATTGATGATTTGAAAATTGTCTTGAAGGGGTATAATGCAAAGCTACAACAAAATAGTTCCAAAATGATAAATTGGGCCCAAAACTGACGTCAACATAACAAACTACAACTCAGATAGTAACAAACCAACAAGACATGAGGGGAACTTAAATAGTGGCTGATCAGACCACTACTAACACACAAGGGGGTAATTAAGCACACAAGAACTTAAACAAATACTAGTCAACACATTACTAAATCTTTAAATTAAATAAATATTAGAACTGAACTAACTTCCAAAAAATGAGACATTAAAGAAATGGTAAAATTAAACTAAAGACCAACATTTTCCTTCCCCTGGCAAACAAATGGAATGACCCACTGAAGAGGTTTGCCAGCATTATAAGGACAGCAATTAGCTGGAGCTCTTCTGGGTGATTCCAGCTGTAGCTCCAAAGGAAACTGATAACTCAAAAGAAGAAATTAATTTGTTGCATTTAACAAACAATATAAAGAAATGACAAAGTTAACTAAATGTGTGCACTGCAAATAGTTAACGAAAGAGTCAGGCTAATAAAAATAATTTTAAAGATAAAAATCTAAACTATTCACTAATCAATATGTAAACTAATGTTAAGGATGAACAGAAAACAATCACCATTCAGGTCTCTGTGTGACAGTAGAGCTAAGGGGAAGTTTATTAGAGGCAAAATATTTTAAGATTACAAAGCCTTGCAAGAGCACCACGATCATTGCTTCAATGTTTTCCCATTTTGTCATACAACCACAAATGTTTATGTAATTAAGTGGCATTATTTTTCCTAAAATCATCTCACTACTGGTCCCATCGTCATCTGTCAATCAGTTCTTAGGGAATTAAATTTTTCTGTTGGTTGCAGCAGTAGGGCTTGATACAATTTTGTCATTAAGGTAACCAAAGCGCAGTGCCCCCGAAAACCGGTGACACTCAGGAGTTGTTGCGAGCGTTGCCATGACGATTGATAAACATTGATCGATAGCTTATCAAACTATGTACAACTAAAAAGTTTTACAGTTTTACAAATGTGTGATTTGTTTGCAATGTGGATACAGAGTGGGATGGGTCTCCTTTGCTCTGAGTGTTGGTGAGGGTATGGTGTTGAAGATGACTGTGTGACACAGCTAATGGCCGCTCTCGTTGCTCGCTCAAGGCAGACAAGTTGTATACAGCAGAGCAGCACAGATTTATCGCCTTTAAAAGTCTCCAACAACACAGAAAAAGACTCTCTAGATTTACAACTAATTGTTTTGAAAAAACATTCCAAGACCAGCCTGAAAAATCTATAAATATAGCAACAAAGTGGATATGTTTACCACAGCACTTCTTTTGTCAAATTACAGCCCCACTCACTCCCTCTGCTCAGCACTCATCCTCACTCAAGTTTCTCTTGGCGCCGCCCACTTTGATGCTATTTGTCAAAATTTGCCAGGAGTAAAAGGGTAAGTTACACTTTAAAAACTGGGTTAGAGGTTTACCTTCCACCCTAAACACAGAGCCAGCAATATAATGGGAAGGTTTAGATCAAGCACCTTATACTCAAAGTCCAGACCTAAATCCATAACAGAATCTGACAAGATTTTAAAAATTACATTTTTAAAATTAGTTAAAATGTCTGAAGCGGATCTCCATCCTCCTCATCGGGAAAGGTTCCCAAGTGAGTCCACCCCTGTTCTGGCTCCCTCATTCCCTGCAAAACAAAATTAGACAAATATCCTTATACAGTTAGGACCAGAAATATTTGGACAGTGACACAATTTTCGCGAGTTGGGCTCTGCATGCCACAGCATTGGATTTGAAATGAAACCTCTACAACAGAATTTAAGTGCAGATTGTAACGTTTAATTGAAAGGGTTGAACAAAAATATCTGATAGAAAATGTAGGAATTGTACACATTTTTTCACAAACACTCCACATTTTAGGAGCTCAAAATAATTGGACAAATAAACATAACCCAAACAAAAAAGTTTTTTTCAATATTTTGTTGCGAATACTTTGGAGGCAATCACTGCCTTAAGTCTGGAACCCATGGACATCACCAAACGCTGGGTTTCCTCCTTCTTAATGCTTTGCCAGGCCTTTACAGCCGCAGCCTTCAGGTCTTGCTTGTTTGTGGGTCTTTCCGTCTGAAGTCTGGATTTGAGCAAGTGAAATGCATGCTCAATTGGGTTAAGATCTGGTGATTGACTTGGCCACTGCAGAATATTCCACTTTTTTGCACTCATGAACTCCTGGGTAGCTTTGGCTGTATGCTTGGGGTCATTGTCAATCTGTACTGTAAAGCGACGTCCGATCAACTTTGCAGCATTTGGCTGAATCTGGGCTGAAAGTATATCCCAGTACACTTCAGAATTCATCCGGCTACTCGTGTCTTCTGTTATGTCATCAATAAACACAAGTGGCCCATTGAAAGCCATGCATGCCCATGCCATCACGTTGCCTCCACCATGTTTTACAGAGGATGTGGTGTGCCTTGGATCATGTGCCGTTCCCTTTCTTCTCCAAACCTTTTTCTTCCTCATCATTCTGGTACAGGTTGATCTTTGTCTCATCTGTCCATAGAATACTTTTCCAGAACTGGGCTGGCTTCTTGAGGTGTTTTCGGGCAAATTTAACTCTGGCCTGTCTATTTTTGGAATTGATGAATGGTTTGCATCTACATGTGAACCCTTTGTATTTACTTTCATGGAGTCTTCTCTTTACTGTTGACTTAGAGACAGATACACCTACTTCCGAGAGTGTTCTGGACCTCAATTGATGTTGTGAACGGGTTCTTCTTCACCAAAGAAAGTATGTGGCGATCATCCACCACCGTTGTCTTCCGTGGACGCCCAGGCCTTTTTGAGTTCCCAAGCTCACCAGTGAATTCCTTTTTTCTCAGAATGTACCCGACTGTTGATTTTGCTACTCCAAGCATGTCTGCTATCTCTCTGATGGATTTTTTCTTTTTTTTCAGCCTCAGGATGTTCTGCTTCATCTCAATTGAGAGCTCCTTTGACCGCATGTTGTCTGGTCACAGCAACAGTTTCCAAATGCAAAACCACACACCTGGAATCAACCCCAGACCTTTTAACTACTTAATTGATTACAGGTTAACAAGGGAGATGCCTTCTGAGTTAATTGCAGCCCTTAAGAGTCCATTGTCCAATTACTTTTGGTCCCTTGAAAAAGAGGAGGCTATGCATTACAGAGCTATGATTCTTGAACCCTTTCTCCGATTTGGATGTGGAAACTCTCATATTGCAGCTGGGAGTGTGCACTTTCAGCCCATATTATATATATATAATTGTATTTCTGAACATGTTTTTGTAAACAGCTAAAATAACAAAACTTGTGTCACTGTCCAAATATTTCTGGCCCTAACTGTAAATATGTCTTAAAGTTAGACTGAGTGCTGCTGTTTAATATTCAGATACTTGTGGCTTACATAGACAGAAAGCTCCTTGGGAGCACTCCAGTTGTTACCAGTCGGGGACACCATTTTAGGCAGGTGACCCAAGGTGACATGACTGATAACAACTCTGTGGGACAGGGCGATGGTTAAATGTCCCTGGGAACCTTCAAAGGCCCAGCACTGTCCTGGATTTAGGTGAGTACTCCCCTGAAGAGAAAAAGAGTTCAAAGTTTCAGTGGGATGTTAAAATAATAAACAAAAAGCCTTCAAACTATTGCATCACATAGAAATACTATTCTGATTTGATTTCATGTCACATTATGATTGCAGTTCAGTTCATACCTGAATGTCAATGTCTGGGGTGAATGAGGGTCGTTATATTAAAAACCCAAACCAATTCACCACTTGTCTTTGGCCAGGATGTACGGTTGATGGTAACCAGTTTAAAACCTTTGCTCCTGTTTTCAAACACACACAGAAAAAGTTAATTAAAACCACCTATGCTTAAAACATTCAGTCAGATCTATCATAGTAATGACTTACCTTGTGACTTCAGAGCAAAGTTCGGCAGCAGATCTGCCGGTGGAAGTAGGTAGTCCATCTTGTTCTTCAGGACTACCAGCTCCTCCTTTGTTTCCTGTAACTGTGTTCCCTCATCTTTACATCCTGGAACCGATAACTAAACACAATTGAAGTTAGATGTTTGGTCATATCACTAAAGAGGACATTCATATACGAGTTTTGATTAATAGAAAGCTTACTTCGTTGTAGTGGCGGGTGAAGAAACTGGCAGGTCTGTGGTCAGAGGAGTAATAATGGTCATAAATCCTAAAAGAGAAGGGGGAAGGTGACAGGGTCAGTAACACTGCTTCCAGACTAAAAACTCTCTACAAAACTTAGAAATATTGGTGCTTGGTTGTTTGTTGAAGAAAATCATTTACCGTAAAACAAGGCCAGGAATATGACGCTGACAAAACAATGCAATGCAATAAAACCGACAGCATGTCCACTTCCTGTTAGGCCAAGGTAGAACAAATACAAATATGTAAACATAGATACATAAATCCTGAGATTATTGAGTTAAATATGCAAAGTTTTTTTGTTTTTTTTTGCAAAAGTATTCACTTCCCTTCACATCTTGTTTTTAATTACTCTTTCTTACCCAGGAAGTCACCATTGAGAATAAAAATCCTGTAAAAGGATTATTCACGGGAGACCTGGGTTTTTATTCAACGTTATCACATGACAAATGCCCTCGCCACCTGCAAGGAATTACAACACTGCCTTCAGAACAGCCGCCCTCAAACTCGCAACCGCAAGTTTGCAGTATTGCAGCTCACTGTCCATCTGATTGTGGTAATGCAGGTAGTTGTATAAGGCGGCTCACTTGTCATATGTACATGCAGTCTTTCACCTTGACCTCTGCAGACTGGATCAGAGATATACTATTATACTAATATTTATTTCAGAAAAATGTAACTTAATTGTCCCTATATCAGTTTGTCAGCAGTTTATAAATGATGGAAGAAGCTTCTTACCTTCTGTAACAGTATATAAACCACCATATTTCTGTGCATAAAGCTGTCTGACCTCACCACATATTTACCACTGGCTGAAAAGGATGCCGCCTGGTTAAGCAAAAAATGAACCGAACAAGAAGAGCAGAGCTGGAGTCTGGACATGAAAACTAACCTGTCGAAGTTATAAAAAAAAAAAAACAACACCTGCATCTAACATCCGGGACATCAAACCGTGTTGAACAATTAAAAAAACTTCATCCTGACGTTCACGAATAACCACAATTGAAAGTAGCAGCATGACGTCATGAACTGCAAGGTTTCACGCGCCCTTCATCAGCAGTTTGATTTATTTAAAAAAGAAAAAGACGCATCACATATGTTACTGCCGAAAGCCAGATCGAGTAAACTCACAGCAGCTGATGAATTTTATACATATAAATAAAATTGGGAGCCCGGTGAGATATTTTCCTTAAGATTGTGGAATAAATCTAGCTAGCAGGGAGATAAATGCATAAATGGGCGCCGAACTCGGAGTGCGAAAAAAAGAGAAAAGCGGTCACCGTTATCTAGCAAATAACGTGGTCTTACTTTTAAAGTTCACAAGCAAGCACAGCACTTACAAACCATAAGTAAAAATATTTTTGAGTAAAACGAATGCTGCATCAAAAATAATACCGTAGTTAACAAAAATAAACTAGCTCGGCGCCAGTCTTCAAAAAGTCATGAACTAACTACTAATATTGCTATAAACCATATTTATTTATTTTTAATGGTTTATTGATTCTTTTACGTTACCCCAGAGGTTCCAAAAATGATTATTCCAACTTCTAAATCCAAGCCAAGTCCGCGATATACATACCAGAGAGGGAGCAGATAGAGCGTTAAATGTCGGAACAACTGGATTTCGCGCTTCGTAAAGGTTCTTGTTCCCAGGATGCAATGCGCGAAATTGAAAATGCAGTAAAAATGCCTGTTAAAAATTCTTAAAATTTCTACTGTTCATTTACCCGTTTTTTTTACGACAGACAGGTAGACAGACAAATAGACAGACTTTGTATCAGTCACACTATAGTCACCAAATAACTCAAGCCACATTGAGTTGGAATGAGACAAATAGGTCTTCAGCCAATTTATTCTAGATGAACTAATCAGAGCCTCAAAATTTAACACTCTCATACCCCCCTTATCATAATCTTTAATAAGATGAGATAATAATAAATAGTGAGTTTTGTTCCTCCAGATAATGTGAAAGATTATTGAATTGGATTTCCTAATATTTTTGTCAGAGATAAAAGCAGAATGGCATGGATAAATTAATTTGGACACTCCTTCACCTTTGGATAGAAGAGTTAGTGAGATTGCTTGTTAACCAATGGTTCAAGGATCTCTTCATGCCATCCAAGCATCTTCCAATGTTATCCTCCTTTCTTCTAATAGTATTTTTAGAAATCAATATTCCCAGGTATTTAACTTCAGACTTAACTGTAATGGAGGCAACAGGCGCCTCAGAGCTGGAATGGATCGGTAGAAGTTCACATTTATCAATATTGAGAGACAAACCAGATGCTCCGGAAAACATTAAAATAGATTTTAGTGCAATGCCTACCATAGTTTTATCTCTTAGAAAATTGTTGTGTCATTATCTTGAATTCCTTTTCAAAAATTTTAACACCATGCAAATTAGAATTTTTCATAATTAGTAAGGTAAGCATTTGAGTTTTTAATATAAATAATTTAGGTGAAATGGGGCAGCCCTGCCTGATTCCTCTTGACATAGAGACACTAGGGGTCATACTCGTTCCCAGAGAAACTGAGCTACTTATATCAGTATAAAATAACCTGATTATATTACAAGATTTCTCACCAAAGCCAAAATATTTTAAGGTTTTTATAATAAAGCAGTGTTCCAGTGAGTCAAAAGGCTTAAAGAAACCCATGAATAAAATAAAACTGTCACTGTCAATAAAACTATCATAATCAATCAAATACAAAATCAGTTTAGCATGATAATGCATGATATTTCTTCCCTTTAAAAACGCTGATTGGCATTCATTAATAATCGGACCTATTCCACTGTGTAAGAGAGGTCAGGAATGAAGTCTTTAAGGTAGAGAATGAACCAGAAAGAGGTGGCATCTTTTTATTTTTATTTTATTTTCTTTAGTCGGAACACGAAGAGGTCAACAGTTTATTTACTCTTGAAATCTTGAATCCTTTTTTTTTAGGAAACATTTTTTATATTGTGGCCCAAGATCTGCAGTGTGAGATATGGATAAACTATGTAAAACCTAAAAATCCTGATTTCATTTTTAAAGACGAAACCTGTTAAACATCCTTGACATTCCAGTCTCCTACGATAGCCACACTTCATAGTTAATTTAAACTATTTTTTTGTTAGTGTATATATAAGTGCAGTTACATTTTTTATTTGACTGTTGTAAGGCAATGGTCTACTTGTGCATCTTATTTCAAATGTTGAAGTTAGTTTGGTTATGTAAATGCCTACTATCATTTACTATCATGTAAATGATACTTTCTTGAGAATCAATACAGATATAACCCTAAGTCAAAATTGGAAATCAAAGAAGAGGACACTAATTTTCATCTCGAACAAGCACGTGCTAGCAGCAGATACGACAGAGAAATTTCTTCAAACTCATATGATGCAGCTTTTAAATTGAGGGCTATCGACCTGGCATTACTTAGAGCCGTAAACTCGGTGTGAACGAATCCATGGTTCGGCTTTGGAGTCGCGGGGCTGCGTCCTTAGTAGCAGATTTATTACGGTGCCCTCCGGTGTGTTCTTGAGAGCGGCGGAGATATCAGTGGATTATAGTCAGTGCTTACATATATACATTTACAGTTTTTCTTCTTCTTTTTTTAATAGTAGGTGCGGCTTATAGTACGGTGGGCTTTATAGTCTGGAAAATACGGTAGCTCCTACTAGCTTAAGTCAATAGATAGAAATGAACCTGATTGGTTGGTGTTTGATGACATCATTTAATTTGGCAACTGTTGCAGCACCTGTTTGCTGCAACAGTTTTCTGGAGCTTATGCAGTATGTTTGTTCACTTTGTGGTACATTTTAATAACAGGTCTTTATTGTGTTAGACTTGTCGCGTTCAGTAGTTTTTATTTAGAGGCCCATTGTTGAAGTACAAATTAACTGCGACTGTAACTTTGAACTTAAGTTTCAATAATTAGAAGTTCAGGATTCTGCTTGAACTGCACTAAATATAAAGTACTGCTGTAATTTAAATATTTACTAGATGTCACATATGTTTGCAAATACAAATTAATCCACTTATTAACTAAGCAGGATTTTAGTCATTTTATGTATTTAAAGCTGCATGATGTTAAATCAACACAGAAATTCCATTGTATTTGCTGATGCTGACATCACACCTATGGACCTGGTGATGTGTGCATGACACATACATCACAAGAGTCTTGGAATTTTGTCATTAAAGGAGAAAGTTTTAACAGAATTTTCTCATTTGTGCTTGCGGATTTCGGAGAAGAGACACGTCCAAGAGTTCAAGAGTTTTCGGAGAAGAGACACGTTCAAGAGTTTTCGGAAAAGAGACACGTCCAAGAGTTCAAGAGTTTTCGGAGAAGAGACACGTCCAAGAGTTCAAGAGTTTTCGGAGAAGAGACACGTTCAAGAGTTTTACTACATTTCAAGTGAAATACAGTAAAAATAGAAGAATGAAACGTAAGTATTTTCTTTGAATATTTATCCAGGATAACTCAGTCACAATTTTGGAAAGATATTTTTGAAGATGGTTTGACAGAATTATTAGTGATTTGTTAATAAAGATTGTCAGTTAGAAAAAAAAAATTTCAGTTTAAGATGGAATAGTTTTGCTTCTTGTTTTATGTAAAGATTCAAGATATCAGGACTGTTTAAATTATTTTGCATGTTTGATAATGGTGAGATGGAAGAAATCTGAAAAAATTGGCCCCAACAGTTGACTTACAGCTTTTTTGGTTCAAAGTGATTTCATGTGGAAATGTGAAGCCCTCTGACTGATAATTGTCAGAAATAACACTGTGACTGGTTTGGCTGTAAACAATAAATACATGAGAAAAAAGTTTTTACAATTTAAAAAATTTAATAGTTTTCTATTTTATGCAAAAAGATTGTTTTTAGTATTGTATGTTTGACAATTTCTTTGAAACAACCAAAACATTTAGAAGGTCCAAATCGTGAAAAATGTTCTCCAACTTTCCATGCCTCTGTTTTGGTTTAGAAATTTTGAGAAGAAGTGTTCGGCTGGCGATAAATGGATACTATGGAGCTGATGGAAAACCAACGGTCACTTATCACGAGACCAGGATCAGGTAAGCCGAATCAACAGAAGTATTAAATTCAAGACATGGCAACCTTTGAACTCTTTACTTCTTGTCATGTAAAAACCACAAACTTATGTGTACTATTTAGCAAATTAGCAAAAAAGAAAGAATATTTATTTTTTTGATAAATTTCTGTAGCAATTATATTTTTCAGCCTTTGAACTTTGATGCCTCTAAATTATGATTGTGATGTAAGTTCCATATATGCATCACAACTGCCTTCTGATGTCACTTAAGTAGGAAGCAGTTCGGAACAGAAACAGTAGAGAAATTCAAGTGAAATTAAAAGGAATGAATATTTATGCTTCCACTTATTTTAGGTCAAATATTTTTTGTTTGTTGTCATTGTTTTTAAATAGGTTAGTTTTCACTTTGACATTATCAGGTCTTTACTACATTTTTATGTCAATAATGCCCAATTTTGACAAAAAAGCTGTAAAATGATAAAACATAGAGGGGTAGGGAGTATTTTTATATGCACTTTAAAGCAGTAAATTACAGGTAAAAGGACCTCAAGAACCTTAGTTTGAATGCAAATTCAAACTAACTTAAACTATATGATGGGAAAAATAAAAATAAGAGGCTGTGGAGGAAGGGTTAATTTACAGCATAGGAAAGTACATCAAATAAAATCACAAACTCAGATCAAAAAAGATGTAGAACTAAGTATGGCTCTTCAAAATCTTTACAAAGTTTGTGTTTGTAATGTGATAATGTTGAATAATAACCCAAGTCTCCCTTGAATAATAGATTTTTATTCTCAATGGTGACTTCCTGGGTAAGAAAGGGTAATTTAAAAACAAGATGTGAAGAAGTTCAAGGGAAGTGAATACTTTTGCAAAAAAAAACAAAAAACCTTTGCATATTTAACTAAATAATCTCAGGATCTATGTATCTGTTTACATATTTGTATTTGTTCTACGTTGGCTTAACAGGAAGTGGACATGCCGTCGGTTTTACCACCCAACAAAAAAAGAGGCCTCTTCAGCAGACGACATTAGCTGCAGCTGCAGCAGCAGGAAGAGGGACCTACTGATGTACACGCTGAAACATTGTTTTGTCAGCGTCGTATTCCTCGCCTTGTGTTTTGGTAAATGATTTTCTTCTACAAACAGCACCAATATTTCTAAGTTTTGTAGAGCGTTTTAGTCTGAAAGCAGTGTCACTAATCCTGCCACCTTCTTCTCATTTCTCCTCATTTGTCAGGATGTGTCAGCATTATGTCCCCTCTGACCATGGAATCTCTGGTTTCTCCATCCTCCACCATACATGCAGTAAGCTTTGTGTTAAATCAAAACCCATATATGAATGTCCTCTTTCGTGATATGACCAAACATCTAACCTCAATTGTGTTTAGTTATTGGTCCCAGGATGTAAAGAGGAAAGACAAATACAGGAAGCGAAGAAGGAGCTGGTAGTCCTGAAGAACAAGATGGACTACCTACTTCCATTGGCAGATCTGCTGCCCAACTTTGCTTTGAAGTCACAAGGTAAGTCATTACTACGATAGATCTGACTGAGTGTTTTAAGCTTAGATGGTTTTAATTCCCTTTATGCGTGTGTTTGAAAACAGGAGCAAAGGTTTTAGACTGGTTGCCGTCAGCTGTACATCCTGGCCAAATGCAGAGATGCAATAAATTTGGGTTTGCACTGGAACGGCCATCTGTCCACCCAGACATTGTTATTCAGGTATGAACTAACTATGATCATAATGTAACATGAATACAAAGCAGAATAATATTCTATATGATGCAATAGTTAGAAGGCTTTTTGTTTATTATTTCAACATCCCACTGAAACTTTGAACTCTTTTTCTCTTCAGGGGAGTACTCACCTAAATCCAGGAGAGTGCTGGGCCTTTGAAGGTTCCCAGGGACATTTAACCATCGCCCTGTCCCACAGAGTTGTTATCAGTCATGTCACCTTGGGTCACCTGCCTAAAATGGTGTCCCCGACTGGTAACAACTGGAGTGCTCCCAAGGAGTTTTCTGTTTACGTAAGCCACAAGTATCTGAATATTAAACAGCAGCACTCAGTCTACCTTTCAGACATATTTATAAGGATATTTGTCTAATTTTGTTTTGCAGGGAATGAGGGAGCCGGAACAGGAGTGGACTCACCTGGGAACCTTTCTGTATGAGGAGGATGGAGGTTCTCTTCAGACCTTTGAGCTACCGGTATGTTTATCCCAGTTGTTGTTTTTAGCTACTTTGCTTAATTGCTTTGCAACATATTTATAGCCATTGAACTTTTCAGTGTTTTCATGTTAAAAATATAAACATCGTATTGTATTGGGACTTGATTAGAAAAATATGCCAACATAAAGTTGCTCATATTTGTGAACAAGAAATAAAATTATACATTAAAAAATAGTTCATGCTCTGCCAGTTTGAATATGGAGCATGTAAAAATGTAAATTTTAAAATCTTGTCATATTCCGTTATGGATTTAGGTCTGGACTTTGAGTATGAGGTGCTTGATCTAAATCTTCCCATTATATTGCTGGCTCTGTGTTTAGGGTGGAAGGTAAACCTCTAACCCAGTTTTTAAAGTGTAACTTACACCTTCACCCCTGGCAAATTTTGGCAAATAGCATCAAAGTGGGCGGGGCCAAGAGAAACTGTCTAGTGTGAGGATGAGTGCTGAGCAGAGGGAGTGAGTGGGGCTGCAATCTGACGAAAGAAGTGCTGTGGTAAACATATCCACTTTGTCGCTATATTTATAGATTTTTCAGGCTGGTCTCGGGATGTTTTTTCAAAACAATTAGTTGTAAATCTAGAGAGTCTTTTTCTGTGTTGTTGGAGACTTTAATGACAATAACTCTGCTGCTCAATAGAGGAGACCCATCCCACTCTGTCTGCACATTTCAAACAAATCACAAATTTGTAAAACTGAATAATGCTATCGATCAATGCCTACCAATCGCCATGGCAATGCTCACAACAACTCCTGAGTGCCCCGGTTTTAGGGGACGCTGTGCTTTGGTTACCTTGATGACAAAATTGTACCAAAGCCTATTGCTGCAACCAACAGAAAAATTAAATTCCCTCAGAACTGATTGACCGATGACGATGGGACCAGTAGTAGATGATTTTAGGTAAAATAATACTAGCTGAAAGATTTGCACCACCAATGTCCTGTTGCACAAACATTCCATCTATATAGATAGAATGCCAAATAACATATTTAGACAGTTTGTCAGCAAAAAAAGTTGATTTAGCGGTGAGTTTCACTATAAATCTTCTGTAGGTTTTCTTCCAGGACTGATCTATATTTACAGCTATTCCACCTACGAATGAAGACCACCCTTATCACCTCCCACTTAACAATTATGTGCTTCTTTGTGTTGGTCTATTACATAAAATACCAATTAAATACATGAACATTTGTGGTTGTATGACAAAATGGGAAAACATTTAAGCAAAGATGGTGGTGCTCTTGCAAGGCTTTGTAATCTCAAAATATTTTGCCTCTAATAAACTTCCTCTTAGCTCCACTGTATTATATAAAACTAATACATAATTTTTTCATTACAGAGCCAGAAAAAGTGGCTTTTAGCTCAATAAAGCTACAGATAAAGAGCAACTGGGGCCATGCAGACTACACCTGCCTCTACAACGTCAGAGTCCATGGAGAGATGGCATAATGGAGAGGTGGAGCAGAAAGAGGATGGATGAAAGGTAAGTATGGACAGAGGTAAGTTTTCAGACTTAAATATTTCAAAGATGTAAACATCCATTTCATTCATTCATATTTTGCATATCTGGACTACATGTGCCTGCATTTTATTATAACTACAAGTAAATTGTAGTTATGTAAACATGCAGCTCATGTGGTCGCCGGGGCAGAAACTCGGGCATGGAGGAGTTTGAAGATTTCATGGAGAACAAGGGTCCTTTGGATAGTTGAACTTCGGATTCCGATCTTCATCCTGGTTGTGGAATACTGGACTAGCACTACACCCACAGCAGATTCTTGGAGGGTGCATGGAAGCTCGCCCAACCAGTCTACATCTGCTTTGTGGACTTGGAAAAGGCGGTCGACTGTGTCCCTCTGGGAACCCTGTGGGAGGTACACAAGGCCCTGCCAGTGGGTGTTTGTGCTTGGTCTTCATTGCTGGCAGTTAGTCGGGCTTTTCTCTGGTGAGAGTTGGCCTCCACAAAGGTTGCCCAGATTCCGTTTATTACTTCTATGGACAGAGTCCCTGGGTCCTTCTGTGGAGTTTAAGGTATCCGTTTTGGTGGCCGTAGGATCGTGTCTCTGCTGTTTGCAGACGATGCGGTCCTATTTTCTTCATCAGGGCGTGACCTACAGCCCTCACTGGAGCAGTTCGCAGCCGAGTGTGAAGCAGCTATGATGAGGATCAGTGACCTGTTAGGTCGCTGTGTGACCGGTGTCTGAGCTTGGTCTTCATTGCCGGCAGTAAGTCGGGCTTGTGTCTGGTGAGAGTTGGCCTCCACAAAGGTTGCCCAGATTCTGTTTATTACTTCTATGGACAGAGTCCCTGGGTCCTTCTGTGGAGTTTAAGGTATCCGTTTTGGTGGCCGTAGGATCGTGTCTCTGCTTTTTGCAGACGATGCGGTCCTATTTTCTTCATCAGGGCGTGACCTACAGCCCTCACTGGAGCAGTTCGCAGCCGAGTGTGAAGCAGCTATGATGAGGATCAGTGACCTGTTAGGTCGCTGTGTGACCGGTGTCTGAGCTTGGTCTTCATTGCCGGCAGTAAGTCGGGCTTGTCTCTGGTGAGAGTTGGCCTCCACAAAGGTTGCCCAGATTCCGTTTATTACTTCTATGGACAGAGTCCCTGGGTCCTTCTGTGGAGTTTAAGGTATCCGTTTTGGTGGCCTTAGGATCGTGTCTCTGCTTTTTGCAGACGATGCGGTCCTATTTTCTTCATCAGGGCGTGACCTACAGCCTTCACTGGAGCAGTTCGCAGCCGAGTGTGAAGCAGCTATGATGAAGATCAGTGACCTGTTAGGTCGCTGTGTGACCGGTGTCTGAGCTTGGTCTTCATTGCCGGCAGTAAGTCGGGCTTGTGTCTGGTGAGAGTTGGCCTCCACAAAGGTTGCCCAGATTCTGTTTATTACTTCTATGGACAGAGTCCCTGGGTCCTTCTGTGGAGTTTAAGGTATCCGTTTTGGTGGCCGTAGGATCGTGTCTCTGCTTTTTGCAGACGATGCGGTCCTATTTCTTCATCAGGGCGTGACCTACAGCCCTCACTGGAGCAGTTCGCAGCCGAGTGTGAAGCAGCTATGATGAGGATCAGTGACCTGTTAGGTCGCTGTGTGACCGTGTCTGAGCTTGGTCTTACATTGCGGCAGTAATCGGGCTTGTGTCTGGTGAGAGTTGGCCTCCACAAAGGTTGCCCAGATTCTGTTTATTACTTCTATGGACAGAGTCCCTGGTCCTTCGTGAGTTTAAGGATCCGTTTTGGTGGCCGTAGGATCGTGTCTCTGCTTTTTGCAGACGATGCGGTTCCATTTTCTTCATCAGGGCGTGACCTACAGCCTTCACTGGAGCAGTTCGCAGCCGAGTGTGAAGCAGCTTGATAGGATCAGTGACCTGTTAGGTCGCTGTGTGACCGTGTCTGAGCTTGGTCCCTTTCATTGCGGCAAGTAAGTCGCTGTGTCTGGTGAGGAGTTGGCCTCCCAAAGGTTGCCCAGATTCTGTTATTCTTCTATGGACAGAGTCCCTGGGTCCTCTGGGATTTAGGTATCCGTTTTGTGCCGTATCAGCTCCTCTGACTTTTGGCAGACCCGGAATGCGGTCCTATTTTCTTCAAAAGGGCCCTGGACCTACAGCCTTCACTGGAGCACGTTCGCAGCCGAGTGTGAAGCAGCTTGATGAGGATCAGTGACCTGTAGGATCGCTGTGTGACCGGTGTCCTGAGCTTGGTCTTCATTGCCGGCAGTAAATCGGGCTTGTGTCTGGTGAGAGTGGCCTCCACAAAGGTTGCCCAGATTCTGTTTTTACTCTTGGACAGAGTCCCTGGGTCAACTTCTGTGGAGTTTAAGGTATCAACGTTTGGTGGCCGTAGGATCGTGTCTCGCTAATTGCAGACATGCGGTCCTACTTTCTTCATCAGGGATGACCTAACAGCTTCACTGGAGCATTCGCAGCCGAGTGTGAAGAGCTATGATGAGATTCATGACCTGTTTGGTCGCTGTGTGACCTGGTTGTCAGAGAAGTTTAACTATTGTTGATTTGTTCATATCTGAGAGAAAAGGTGGAGGTAGTTGATCAACAGGCAGATTGGTGCAGTGTCTGCCAGTATTGCAGGCGCTGTAGTGCTCTATTTTTACCAGTTGATCTGTGTTCCTTTCTCTCAGCATTGTCGTGAGGTTTGGGTCAAGCAGCCGAAATGAGTCTTTCCGCTGGTTGTCTGGTCTGTCCCTTATACATAGGGCAAGAAAGTTAGTCATCTGGGAGGGACTTGGAATACAGCTGTTACTTCTCCATGTCTTGAGTAGCCAGTAGAGGTGTCGGGCATTTGGTCAGGCTTCCTACAAGCCTCCCCAGTGAACTTTTGGAAGAGCCCCGGAGAAAGGGGCTCCTCCAAAGAGGAGCCCTGGAGAAAGACTCAGGACACGTTGGCGAGACCAGATTGCTTGGTTGGCCTGGTGATGTCTTTGGGGTTCCCTGGATGAGCTCGCCCATAGGGCTGGGGAGTGGGAAGTCTGGCACCTCCCTACTTTGGCTGCTACCCCTGCGAGCAAACACTGATAAGCAAAACAAATGGATTGATGGATGGATGGATACAACTAAATTGAACATTCATAACAGAATGTTAAAATTTTTATATAATTGGATTATTTTGGATTCAATATTTTCTCCAGGTGATCTGGTTTTCCACAAAACAAGGGTTAGCTTTAGAGAACAATGGATGGAGGTACATGTTTAGGGAATGGTTTGTTTGCCTGTGATTTTCAGTGGTGCCCTTTGTCTTGTGTCTGTATCTTTTTCTTCATTGGTGTGATAGGTGTGGTGGTGAGTCATTGGGCTTTTTTTTGTTGGGGGTGATTATGCTCTTTGCTTCCATTGAGCATTGTCTATGGTTGTGTGGGCTCTCACACAACTCTCTCTTAGTTTGGGTATTTGGCCTGGTTTTGGCATGGGTGTCTACTCTTGTTGTTAATAGCTCTGGGTCATGGTGGGTGTCGCCTGGGTTACCCTCGTTTGGATTGTCCTGTAGTTTGTGTTTTTGCAGTTTTCTATGTACCAGATTATGGTGCTGTTGATCTGGAGCTGGCTGTTTCTTCCTTGCCGTCCCTTTCTCCATGCCTCCTGGCCTTCACGGTGTGCTGCTCTGCTGGCACACCGTGTGGGATTTCTTCCCATCCTGTGTCATGCACAGTTGAGTTTCTCTTTAATTTTGAATCTTATCACTTACCACACATCATGTATCAATATTGTTGCTAACTTTGTGTTTTGTTGTTTCCGCAGGTCACAGGCATTGTGATTGTGTCTCTTTTCTATCATCTTTCTCTTCGGCCAGTCAAGGCAGACGGCTGCCCGTCCTGAGTCTGGTTCTGCTGGAGGTTTCTCTCAGCTCCAACTGAGATTTCCTCTCCACTGTCGCCTTGTGCTTGCTCAGGATGGGGGATGTCATCAAATTGATTTCATGATCAATTTGATGGGGTTCGCCGAGGACCCCTCCGGGGAATCGTCACCTTAACGTGGTGGAGGGGTTTAAGTACTCCAGTAATCCTGATTTCTATTTTATTTGAAATTTTGCCATTAGAGACCTACTTGTCTCTAATGGCAAAGTTGGCTTCAGGGCTGGGGTCAACCAAGAACGATTCAAACACTCCTGCCAAACAAATAAGGAGTTTTCAGCAAGTATTTTGTCTGATATTTCAGAAGGTTTCTTACCATTTCTTCTTTTCCTCTTCACAATGAAAGTAAGAAAACAGTTATTTGTTGAGCTAGGAGTCTGTTAATTGTGAGATAGAGAACAACTTCTTAAGTGTTTAAGTAAAAGGTAGAATGAACGAGGGAGGGAGACGACACTCAGAACATCGGTGAACGGTCATTCTTGTGCATCTGTGTTGTCAGAGACTCTTGCAGAGACAAAGAAGGTTAAGACTTAGGAGACCAGACTCTCTCACCCCTCTACTCCCTCAGCTCTGACAGCTCTCCCACTGAGGCCCATGGACACATGGACAGCAATTTTCCCAGCATACAGTATGTTAAGCTCTCCTAAATCCTATCTCTTCCATGTGTCTGCTCCTGTTCTCCACTTCCTCTTTTTTCCTGTTCAGTATCCTAGCCTTGCTTCAGTTTCTCTCCTTGTTTTTTTATTCTTCCTCTTTTTCTTCTTCCTTTCTCTAATTGGTCTCCTCTGTGTTAGCCTAGACAGGCCTATTCATCATAGCACTATCCTTAGAGACAAACCCTTTGGGAGCAAAGGGGAGATAGACAGAGTCAGACCAGAGGGCGATGGGGTCTGCCGCTTGTCAAGCCACTTCCATCCTCTTTTTTTCTCCTGTTTCATCCTCTCCTCCCTCCCTCGTCTTTCAGTGTACAGCAAAGATGTCAGTTTTTTGTTGAGGGTGGAGAAGGAGGGGGAATGTCGACACATTAGTTAGGCTATTAGTTCAACAAGCTGCTTCCTTGCCTGTCAATGGTCCGACATCCATTCACACACGTACATACACACAAACCAAGATCTGACATTTGTAACATGCAATATCTGTGAGAGGGCAAGGCTTTGAGTGATGGGCCGAGCAGCAAAAACATGGAGACCCGTGTTGTCACTTCAGACTGCTCAGAGAACCTGAACACAAGCACTTTGATCATGTCCTGCTCATTAGTGCAACTGCTTTGCATCTCTGTGAATCGTGTAAGACAGAGTGATCATGAACACGGATTGTGATGGAAAGGACAATGAGAAGCATGTAGAGGTTCATTGTGGGAGGTTCAAAGGCCTTCTGTGAAAAGGTCAAACGAAATTTATTTTTGCTTTATGTGTGTCAGAGATTTTCACTTTATTAGATCTGCTGGCAACTGGACTGTATGTGTGCTTGCCATGTGTATGGATTTTCAAAATACCCGTGTCACTTGTAGAGTCATAAAACCCACTATTGGAAGATAAAATAGGCGCTAAATTTTTATGGCCTTATTAACTGTCAACGATAAAGCAGGTTACATTTATCAAGGGAGATTAGATTGTGCCACATCATGTCAAGTTGACAGGTCAGGGTAGAGGGAAGGAAGCTATCAGTTAAATAAAATGTCAAATGTTCGGATACATCTTACGTTTGTCAGATTTTGATACATTTTACAAACACAAATTTGTATATATTTTTGATTTCTGCAAGTTGCAGATAATGAAGGTCTATTGATGACTATATAGTTTTACCTAACACTTCTTAAAATTTCAAGAGTTTCAAGGTGTGTGAATACTTTTGAAAGCAACTGTATGTAACATTTGAAACGGATATATCTGATTTAAATTTTTTTTGTTCATCAATTTTACATGCAATTCATTGCAGGTATGACTGCGATAGTCATAAATGCAGTCTATATTACCCATCATGCATATTTATGTGCAGTAATTATTTTAAAGACCAACTTATTTACATTAGAGTTCAATTTGCTGTGTACATTGTCTGCTCAGGATGTAGGTTTTCCTGTGTATTTCAACACAGTTTCTACAAGTTTCTGTTGTATTCACAGATCTGCAAATAAATAAATAAAAAAAAACATCATGAGCACCATGATTATAGAATGAAGAAAGCACATAAAAATCATACCCATCATTAAACTGATTACCAAAATCCTTTAATTTATTTAGTTTTGGTGAGCATCCAAAGTGTTAAGAAGAAAAAGAAAGCAAAGATTTTGCAGAGCTGCAAATGCAAAGAAAGTCATGAATATGTCATCTTATTTCACTCTTTCTTCCGTTTCCTCTCAGTTATTTGTCGGATTCTCTCTGCTTTGCCTCCTGCTTAATTTATATCTCTCTTTCTCTTGCTCCTAATACATCTTCAGCATCTCTTCCCATTTTCTCTCCTGCATGAAGTCCTCTTTGCTAATCATCTCAAGCCCAATTATACCAAGTTGGACCCGCACCTCCTCCCTACAGGGGCTCAGGAGGGCCAAAATATACAGACGCTGACTGACGTTAATTTGCATGACTTCTTGGCCTCCATAAGTACCGCTGTTGTCTGTCTTTGGCTGTTTCATAGGAAGCCATATGAGGGGGGAGACGAAAGGAGTAGAAGAGGTAAAAGGTGTTAGAGGTTACGTAATCTGAACCTATGGCAGGAACGCACAGAGAGCAGAGGGTGTCCTACTGCTTTAAACAAGTTCCAAATTAGTGAGACGATTTATATGACAAATGATACACCAGTTCACACTGACATTGCGAATATTTGGACAAACCATTGAGGACAATCCTCTCTCTAAAAAAACATGGGCACATCTGCAACAGAAAGGTTGAAAAAGAAAATAATATCATGCCTCAGATTGCAGTTTGACTGTAATGATTCTGTGGAAAATAAAGAGAGCTGTACATAAACAAATGTTGGAAACCTTCGTGAACTGAAACAATGGAATCAATAAGAATAGTATTACATTCTTCCACTATAATATAAGTGATCAAGTCCTCCAGACAATGACAACTTTAGATTGTTGCTGCTAAACAAGCAACTGACAAAGAGAAAGCATCCCTTTTTTATAATTATTCTTTTGAATTTGAGTTTTACATTTCTAATCTTTGTTCTACTCAAAGCATATTCATAAAAAAAAAGTTATGTTCCAGATAGAGTAAAATTACAAAACCTTGTCCACTGGTAGTTAGAATGAAATAATTTCACTGAGAATCTTCTTGTAGCTATCTACCTGTCTCTGAAGTCTCTGTCTTTCTTTTGTCAGGAATCTGCATTGTTGAGGTGTGGTCATTCTTCTCTCTTTTTAGGAGCTGCTGGTCTCCACTAGAGGGCAAGCCGACGATCTGGAGCTGCAACTGATGCTTCAGAGTGCAGAGCTTGAAGTTGTACCTGTTCTGGTCGTCAGCAGGAGGTTAAGAGGAGCTGACACTCTTCACCGCTTCACTGAACTAAATGTGTGAAGTTTAAACAGACTAAACTTTCTTTGAAATGAAGATGTTAGAATCCTGTGCTGCTGATCTGACAGGCATGTGTGTAAGATTAGCTAGTTTAACTAACAACAACTTGAAGGTTATAATTATTTTAATCTTCAGCATGAATTGGATTTTTTTATGTAGTTTTATGTAAAAGTCAAGAAGATAGTTTCTCAGTTTGTATTGTTCAATTGCAATAGTTGAATTCTGTAATATCAATGTTGCTATAACATTTCTGCCTATCAAAATATGGTTAATAAAACAAAACAAACAACCTCGCACGTTGTTCCTTTTTTTTCTTGTAATGAAAATAAAACAAAAACAAATTCAAAATGAAATCATGACTTAACAACTTTAGATGAGCTTAAGAACATTTTATTTGTTTGGAGCTTCACAAGTCCTGATTGCTGTTGTCAAGGATGACGAAAACGGACCACAGATATGCCAGAGACAACAACGAGTCCTAAGCTTCTTTTTTTTTCTTCTCCTGGTTGGTGTAACCTTGAAGGTTGGAATATGGATAAAGTTAAAAGGTCGTGTTCAGTGTTAATCCCCCATCCTCTGATGCATTCTTCCACACTCTTACAGGGCATTCGTTTGTTGGCAAAGAACCAAAATAAAGTCACATACACACACAGGAGTTGTTTCTGTTTCAGTGATCTGGGCAGACACCCAATCTGCGGACAGCAGAGCCTATGTCTCAAGCTGGGGATGTGCTGTTTTCTGTGTGTGCGGCGTGTTGTTGCCATGTCGTGGCTTGTGTCCTATTATCACCCCTCTCCCACTTCCTTCTCTCCTAAGCACAGGCACACACAAAAACACACACACCGCCTCTCAAAGACTCGGCCAAGAGCCAAGACTGCAGCACCGGGAGGCTAAACTCACTCTGATTTGTGAGGTGACAAAAAGCAGGGAAAGAGATCAACTGTTCACTGTTGTGTGTTGCAAAGAAAAGAACCAACATTTAAGTAAATGCTTAAATGTTGATCAAAGAACTCTCTCAGAGCATTTAACTTCCAAAAAATTATTTTTATTCTGAAGGACCAATAAAATTATGGCAAATATTTACAAATAGTTACTTCTCAGTTTCACATTACTGATACATAAATGGAATAATTCACCAACAAACAGTCACTCTGGTGGACAGATGGACAGGTACACAGACTGAGTATGAAGAGATGCATCAAGCAAACTGTAATTCAAGATTTCACAGTAAAAATCAAAGCCAGAAAATTAAATATCCATAATATAACCATAAAAATAGAAAACATAAGCCTTATAACAAATTCACCATTTATTTCCGGCTTTCGGGATAGAACCAATTACCAGTCAGGAGCAAAAAATAAAACGAGGGTTGTTGAAGAGAAATCAAGTGACATGATATCTTTGGCAAAGTCGCACTGCAGTAAAATACATTCAAATATTAAGACAACACACGACACACAGAGAGAAAAAACACCAAGATTTGTTTGCAACTACTAGAAAATTGAATAAAAAACATACACATTTTCATAAAGAAGCATTTAACTTTTTTTTCAAACCATCCCCTCCAGAATATTCAAAGGCAATACTTCATTTTCTGTATCTGTAAGTCTTTTCTGCCCTTTTATATGTTTTTGTACAAGAATCGAATATTTAAAACAGGCATCACAGGCTTTGGTGAATGTTAACGGATATGTTTTCTTTTAGTTGTGTTTGTATTTTGAAGAAATGAAAATATTGAAACCAAATTTATTCCTTGTATGTCTTTGCATCACAATGTATTTCTGTATTCCTGTGTTTTTTGTTCATATTTTTTATTATTATTTTTAGCCAAAACACAGATAGAAATATCTCCTCAACAGCCTAAATAAGAAGCCATGGACACACACACACACACACGCACACACACACTCACCTACGCACGCAAGCATACACACAAATCAACATAATATTAAAACAACTCCAGATTGTTACACAAAAGGCCACAGTAAGGTGAGAACTCATGTATCTATTTCTTTTTTTGATTGAAACAGCTGCTTAAGTCAGGTTTTTGTAGGCTGATTCGTGCACATTAGTTCTCTTCCACAGTTGAATAATATAAAGATGTAGGGAACACTGTAACGCTTCAGTGTGAGATCTGTCTGAAGCCTAGTTATATCGGCAAGCATGGAACAGATTGTGCCACTAATTGCTGTCAAGATGTGATGCTGAATTCCCCTCTGGTTTGGGATTCATATTGAGATACAGTCTAGCAGTGCACACTTGGTGGAAAATCATAAATAAAAAAAACCAACCTGATTTGCATTTATTTCTGCCTCTGATTTGACTTGGAGCTGGATTCAAAATAATGGATGTTATCTATTTTAGAGAAGATTGAATTCAGGGATTGAGAAGTACTTTTGTTTGATGTGAAGCAGGTTTTGAATGTTTTTTTGGGTTTTTTACCCTCATACAGAGATGTAAAAAGTATTAGACCCCCTTCAGATTTAGACCGTTTTTGCTTTTTCGGCGCACTTAAATACTTCACTAAAATTTTTCATGTCATTCAAACATAACTTGAATAAAACAAGAAGTTCTTGTTCAATCACAAGTTAGTTGGTTTAGCCACATTTTTTGTCCTTTCACTAGGCCAAGCTCAGATGCTTAAACAGAACCTGAAAGCCAACAGGAAGTAGGCTAAAAGAATCGCAAAAGCAAATTTGCATCCAAACAAATTTTACTTGTCAAAGTGTCTAGTTACTATCCAGTTAGTATGAAGTGGTGCATACTTTAACAATGTGTTTATGTTGTAAAACCCACCAATGGGGCTGAATTAGAACAAGAGATGTAAAAAAAAACTCTGGCAGATATCCCAAACGCTTGAATGTATGGCGAGACCAGTTCTGAGGTTTTGGCATTTTGGATTGCTTTTTTCCATTAATAATTAAAATCAGAATTTGAGAATACGTCTTTTTCTTAACTAATGTCATCTTTTTTTGATCTGAAACATATGTACGTCAAAAAAAAAAAAAAAGCAGAAACAGGAAATCTGTAAAAGGGGAAATAATTTTTTATAGCACTGCAAGGGGGAAGATCTGATCTAAAAGACTGGTCCGACTTTTAACAGAGCTGTCTGATGAAACAAGGAGAACTTTTTAAGAAAGGTCACATGCTTGAAATCAACACACAGTTCTGCTGTACCTTATCCTGGTGGTGTGGCAGTCCTACAGGAGGACAATAGAGAAGTGAAGTGAGGAAGATGAGTGCATGAGATATGATGAGATTAGGGCGAGGAATTGGGGGGGAGAGGAGAAACGGGACGAGCTTGTGATGGCACAGCAGGTTTGGGCTCCCCTGGGGAACACAGGGGAACAAGAGGAGGGGCGATCACCACTTTGCAGAGGACAAAGGGAGGGAGGGAGTGTGGCTATACCAATATTTCTATAAGAATGCATGTGTGTGTGTGTGTGTGTGTGTGTGTGTGGCCTCTGCCCGGCACGGTTTCTACAGTCACTACCACCCGCAATGACAAGTCTCCCAGTCAATGTCACAGCTGCAAATCGAAATCGCTGTTGGTCAGAGACAATCCTTTCTCTCCCCATGTGAACCTGTTGGGTCAAAGCAGTGACAGGAGAGGCTGTTTCTCTATGAGACGCAGAGTTAACAAATAATCCTGTTAATGAATCGCCGGCTGATTCTGAGCTGCAAAAGGTAGCAGGCGCTAAGTTTAGCCTGTTTGAGGCTGTCACCTCATAAACGTGTGAATGTAAATATTTGTTGCTGGGTTGTGTCTTTTGTGTTGGTTAGATTTGTATCTGAAAAGAAGCAGGTGTTTTTGTCTGAGTGGCATCCCTTTTTACTGTTTTATTCAGCATTTCTTGAATGTGAGCATTTCAATCACAGATCCACGTCTATAAGGAAATATTCATAGAAATATTATAACTCTTGATAAGTTTACATTATGTTGCTACACCAATGTACAAATCTGCACAATATTAGTATTTGTTTTCCTCTTGTAAAACAGCATTCTACAGTATTTGGGGTGACCTGCCCTCAATTTACATGCAATACATAAATATGTCATTTGAAACATTCTGAGTTGAATATTAAAGGCTTGTTCATAGTTTCTGATTATTTGTTTTCATTAGGATCATTAAGATGACAGGCTTTTTGTAAAGTGATTTGACACTGACTTGCTGCACTCCAACATTTTAACTATGTAGCATACTACAGTACTTTGAAGTTAAACCTTAGTTAATCGTCTTCGCTTGGCTTTTGTGTGGTTTCTGTTGGGATTCCAACAAAAGGCATTGACATTCCAATAAAATTAATTAGAGATGCACCAAGTAGAGTTTTGCTATTACTGATTTTGGCTGACTTAAATATCTCTTTAAGCTATTAAGATATAAAAAAGGCATTTAATATGAGATAAATTTATGTTTATGGGCTACATTGACAGATTCTGAATGTTCTAGCATAAAAGTAAGTGGAGTGCAGCGGATACAGCTATTGATTCACTGATTAATCTGCTCTCAGGTCTACATCAAGAGAGCTGCCTGATGTTTACAAAAGTGCACATCTTGGCAACTTTATCATAACAGAGAAAGGAACATTAACTAAGCGTTAAGTCAGAAGCGGTTAAAATACTGACTTTTAAATATCAATGAAATTTGTCGTCTAATTATTCTGAGCAATACGCTGCCATGTATAGAGCTGATAAGAGAATGAAATTTATCGGGTCTGTGATTGAAAACACACATTCATTTCCCTCATCTAGGACTCAGACTGTGGTAGATCAGTTGTAGATGTGGAAGGTGAAGCTTTATGTTAAGAGGTTGTTTAAATTTACAAATGCAGATATCCAGAGTATTTTAATAGATGTAAGAGACAGTGAGGCCAATTTTAGTTTTAGCGTCTCACATTCAGTAAGGGGGATGTCGACATATATAAAACCAAAGGCACTGTCCTTGTTTTCAGCTGGTGTGGTTCAGGTTCAATAATGCCTCAGAAGAACTGAGAGAAAAAAGACAGAAGAAAGGAAAGTCTATAGCTGAGATGAGGACCAGCAGGTCAGCAGGTCAGCTGTCACAGAAGTCTTCTTCAGCGATGTAGATGCAGAACTTTTACAAATGTAAAATGATCAAATCGATTACTATTTAAAATAAAAAGATCAAAGAAAGAGTAAAGTTTTAAAATGATCTTACTCAGCAGAGATTTGTAAACCTCTGATTTGTTCCCCACTGTAGATTTGGTGTTTACTAAAACTGCACAGCAGCAATGATGAACTATAGCGAGCTAACCATGATAAAGAAAGAAAACCAAACATTTTGTAAACACTTGCAGATAACTGCTAAAACCACAGCAAGTGGCTTTAAACTGTTTGCTGTTTTCATGAATAAAACTTGCACTCTGAAATTTGAACGGGAACAGATAAAATTGTTTTCTGTTTCACTGACTTCTTTAAATCTTGCGAACTAGGAAGACGTTGCCCTCACACTCTGATGTGTGTGAAGAACAACACACTGATTTCAGATCAACGCCAGAAGGCAAGTCTATCTTTTTCTAAATATGATGGGTAAGGCCTCAACCCTGGTGTCAAGCAATTGTCGCAGCGCAGAAGTGATGTAGGGAATAAAGCAAAGTCAACTTGGAAGAAAAAGAGAAACCTTTCACAAATTTTCATAAAAACAAAGCTTTATAGGAATTCTTTCAGTATCTCACACAACACAAGCAGTCAGAAAGGGGGGGGAGAAAAACTCGATAAAAACAGTGATTTGAGTCTCTTTGTGCTTTTATCAGCCAATCCACTAGGGGGAGCCATCTTTGGGGAGCTTTAAAAAAGTAATCAAAAGCACAGGAGAACCAGAGAACGAGAAAACAAGGGTTGATTCCTGGTTCTTGATCTGAACACTTGCAGGAGACGCCTCTGTCGATTGGTACCAGGCAACAAACTATAATCAGGAAAATCTCAATTTGATCACTTTTATAAACAAAGATTTCTTATTGTACTGAAGGTTTTTCAGATTTCATTATTAACTGCATCGTCATCTGCATCATATTATCACTATTCTAGCACATGACACTATCATAAATCACAACAAGCGTTTACTCTCACCCAGGAGTGCAGCGCAGAAAAACCTCTGAATATATTACTCTGTGTCTCCTCCATGATAAATAGCTCTTGAACAGGACTACAAAATCTTTGCTGGGGAGGTAGGATAGCACCTTAATGTACAGTGACAACAATAGGTGGAAAAGATTTTGGTTTATTTGAACCGTTCATATAGTGGAGAGCTCAGATTTTAGGTTGTGCTTTACCGAAAGGCATGTATAGTGCTATGAGAAAGTATTTGTCTCTTTGCAGATGTCTTGTGCTTCTGCTATGGTGTCACACTTTAATGTTTCATATCATCAAACACAGTTTCCACTTTTCTTCAAACAGGTCCGGAAAACGTTTCCTAAATTCCCAAGAAAAATCAAGATGCCTTGCAGGCCTTTGGGTTCTTTTTGATTACAGTGTCACCACTGACTCTAACTGAGGCAGGCCAGGCCTGCAGAGATTGTTCTGTTTTTTGGGGAGACCTTATGGCTATGAATGAATTTGTGAGTAATTTTAGAAGTCTGTCCAGTCCTGCAAAAATTAATAAGTGTTGGATGTTTTCTGAATTTGTCATCTATCCCAAAGACTTTTAAAATTATTTTGACACTGGTCAGACTGAGAGTTGTCAAAAACTTTGTCTCTCATTTGTTACTTTTGCTTTACGTTGAGGTATGATTGGAGAATGTCTGATTTCCTGATTTTACAGGTCCAGAGATCTGGCTGATGAAACTGAACCAAAAACAATTAGTTAAATCACAGTAAATGTAAAATTAAACAGGAGAACAATTCAATTGGGAAGCTGGTTTTGATGGCTTTCTTGTCCTCAATAAATAAATTTGTCATTCATAAAGAAAGAAGAGGAAGACATCTGTAAAGGATAAATACTCTAGTTGTCTGATGTCATTTGCGCCACTTAAATGCAAGCATGGATCTGAAGGCATGGATAAATTGAGACAACCTGAAACTTAGAAATCAGATTCTTTTTTCACCTGGTTATCTGAAATATTGCAACTAAAAAATCTCAGCATTCTCCTTTAGGTCAGATCAAAACTGGTTAAAACATTGACATTTATGTAAGAAAAACAAAGAAGTCAGATGTTATTAAAACTTTAGGTTTTAAATCTATTAAGATTTCTGCAGTGCCTTCACAAGCAAGTTTGATTCTAACCTGTCTGCACGTACAGTGTATGAAAATGCTATTTTGCACATGATGTGGGAAAGCTAAGAAATGCTTCTGGTTTAGCAGTCAAACAATTTCCAAGCAAGTGAGTGGTTGCCATCTTTGGCATCAGTCAGCCAGTTCTCTAAATATAACCATGTTGTGAGAATGCAGGTTTTATTACGTAATAGTGCTGATGTTTGCCAAACCCCACCATTAAACAGTGATTATAAGCAATGATGAGCTAATCAGGCTGCACATTTGATACGTTTTGACTGAATCTTACAACCAGAAAGCTAAAAAAATGTCACTTTGGGACACTAACTCCGGCCTCCTCAATACTTTACAGGGCACAGTATTCATGCCCCTTAAACTTTTCAGTTTTTTTCTTTACATTATAACCACAAATTTCAATGTAATTTATGTTTTTTTATTTGATATACCAACACAAAGTAGTATACAGCTGAAATGAGAAACACTGCAAATCATCCTGAAAACTAGTGGCAGCATCATGAGGCTTCTCAGTTAAAAGAACGTGCCATTTTCTTTTCCTTCACGGTTTGTGGTTGTAACGTAACAGAAAAGGGTATAAGTACCATTCCTACACACTTACTTCCTTGTGCTCAGCTGGTATAAAAGGCTCAATCAAAGTAACAAAAAGCAAAGATAGAGGGATGGTAAACTTCTGCCATAAAAAGATGTTACTCATTCAACATTGTGTTTCTAGATTAGTTATGTTGAAGCCACAGAAAACAAAGTAGAATAAATTCATGGAGGATTTTGGTCTTTCAGATTCATGAGGATTGGATTGTCTTCACTCCACTGCAGCATGGCATAGAAAATTGATTGATGTCAAGTCATAAAAAGTACTGTCTAAGAAGGGATTTGCTCTGATTTGTTCAAATATATAGCAGTCTCTAAGCAAAAGAACTAGCTTGACTTCTTGGGTTTCATGAATGAAAAAAAAAAGTCTAAACATAATGTAGGAGGGTCCAAATTTGTAATGGTACTTTTAATAAAATGTTTTCTGTATTTGTACAGTATTGTACAACCAGGCAGTATTGTTTTGAAGCCAAGGTGTGTGTTTGTTGGTTTGGAATCAAATGAAAAGCAAACATCACTGATGTCAAAAGATCTGAAAAACTCCTTCTTGCCTCAGTCCTTGCTCATACAGGCAGGTTTTTACTGAACGGTGCTGGTGCTATCCATTTATTCCTCCCTGGTCTTCCTGCTCTCCATCCTTCTCTTCTTTCTGGAGGGGTCAGTGGCGATCGTAGGCAGAGGCTGTTGCTGTGGCAGCAGGGCCTGCTCCCCGTGACGTTGCACTGTAATAATACGGCGATCCTGCACAGAAACACGGGCAGTTACGTTTCTATCAACTGTCTGAAACATGAATAACTCAAAATTCAAGAAGAAACATTCCATTCAAAGTTTGATGTAATATACAAATATGTTTGTAATTTCCTAACATCAAATGGTTCATCAGGATACAGTGTGTTGTTTTGCAATGCAGATGAACCAATTTTCTCTTTTTAAATTTGTATATTTTCGCAACAAGTGCTGCTCAATTTGCTTCTTAGTTTTCATTTTTGTGCAAATTTTATCATTTTTCATGCACTTTACACAAGATTTGTCTTGCATAAAAAGGAATGAGAACCACAATACTTTTTCAGAAACTAACATATAAGATGTATACAATAAAATAAGAATAAGTGTGAAATGTAAGAATTTTTACCATTATGTATCTCCGCAAGACATCAGAACTTTTGACTAACCAATAGAAATGAACTGGTACCAAATGGTTGTTTCTGGATACAAAAGGAATGGAGGCTGTGACGAAGCGGCAAAGTGTGGGTTCAAAATAAAGCACAGATTTCCTTTTTGACTCAGCAGCAATTCACAAATACCAATAAAGAGGAAAACAAGCTCGTACTTTGGCAGTGTAAGAAGTTAATCGTAGTAAAAAGAAGAAACAGCCTCAATTATATGTCAAATCTAAGGTTTTTCTTGAATAATTGATCTGGTATTCACAACAGATTCTACAAAGACATTATTTATCAAATAAAATAATGTAATTTAAATGGGGTGTAGTCACTTTTTTACTATGAATTTATACTGATCTAAAAAGAAAAGGATTAATTTATTTTCATTATTGATGTCTTTTTCTCGTCTTTTGGTAATTGGTTTGTGTGATATAGAGACATCTACTGACAAAATCTTCAAACTGCATGCAACTTAAAATGTAAAACTAAAACTAAAAATGTGAAAAAATAATCATTTTAAATTTGCCTTGGTGTTTTAAATAACTTGTCTTGCTGAAAGATCTCTTGTTCAGTCCAAAGGTATAGTGTATTATTATTAACAGATTCTTATTATTAATAGATTCTTGTATTTCAAAGAATTCACAATGCTGTACACTTAGCCAAGCTTTCCAGGGCCTTTGGAAGAGATGTTGTCCTATTTCTTGTCATTTTTAAAAATAATTTCTCTTCAAGTGGGGATTTCTCCTCCAACTGAATGATTGTATTTAGAATATAGGCATAATTCTTCTAATTCTTCACAAAGATTGATTTACTTTTAGTTGTTGTACTCATCTTCATTTTAATTGTGGCCAATGCTGAACCATTACCTCCTTTTACCATAAATGACAGTGACTGCAGAAAAACAAAGGAGCTTTATTAACATCCACTGTTAATAAAGCTTCTTTATTAACAGGCGTGCTACATGTCTCCAAACTAAGTGCAGATAATGGGATTGTTTTATAGTTTTATGATGTTTGTTACAATAATTCTGATTTAAAGTGGTAATTATGGTTATAAATCAAGAATTTTACAAGAAAACATAAATATTATAATACCTTAAACCTTTTTTCACAGTCTCCAGCTCACCCCCCCTTCTGCCCCCCCCCGGACTTCGGTCACAATGTCATCATGCTCATGAATCTCAGTAATTACATTGGACAGAGTCATTTCTATTACAGATAGGAATGATGGTTAAAATGACAAAAATATGACTCGGTCTGTAATAAATCTGAATTCTCTTTTTAAATGCAGTGTAAATGTGAAATGAGCGGCTTCAATTTTCTGCTAAGATTATATTTCAGCGCGGAGCGGAGCAGTGAAAGGCAGGCATGAGATGACATGAGCTGATGAGGCTAATGGCAGAAAAAATAGTCTCTCTTTCATGTACAACCAATAGATTGGGCTTGACTTTCTTTGTCTCTGAGCGGCTCGCCCCCCCCTTACGGAGATACTCCTCGCACCACCCAAGTGACAGTCCAAGTTGACACGCCAAGTACAGCTCTACCACCACTGATCCCTTGAGTCTATTCTCTCTCCAGGGAGGAGGTCAATTCAATACCATAACCCCAAGTGCACACACAGAAACCCTCTCCCTCTCACCTTAATACACACACCTGTCCCTGTCCCTTCCATCAATCAGAGCAGCTGAACGCCGACAGGTTGTGTCTGTCCGCAGTCCAGGTAATCTCGGGAGCCTCTTTGGGGAAGTGAGGCATTAAGTCGAACTGACAAACTCTTTAGTCCCACTCTAGATTTTAGAAACTCTCTCCCCTGATTTTAAAACAGGAGGTTTACTCATTTGGCATTTTATTCTTTTCTCCAGCTTTGGTGTCTCCAAATCTGAATCTCATCCTCACATTCTTCCGTTGGTTTACTCCGCTGAATTTGCTTCTTATCACGCGTTTCCTTGTGACAACAACTTGTGAAAAGGTAACTTTTCTGTTTTGCTCCCTCTCTTTCTCCCTCTCTTTCCACCTACCTTGCATTTGTCCTGCCTGACTGGTGAAGAGACTGGACGAGCAGCCGATCTCCGTGCCCAGGAGAGACCCATAATCCTGCTGAAACACTGCAGACAGAGGGATGGAGGGAAGCAGGAAAATCGAGAGTTGATGAGAGGAAAGGAGAAGGTGGGAAGGACTCTGCATGTCATCATGGTCGTAACCATGTGGAAGCTTTGCTCAGCCTGATGTGTATTTTAAGTTTTCTAAAACACATTGCTCTAGTTGGGTCTCATCCAAGCAGATCAACTTCTTCCACATGTTTGCTGTGTCACATACAAGACTTGTTGCAAACTGCAAAGGGGACTTCTTCTGGATTTCTTTTGACAATTGTTTTTTTAATTGATTTTTACAATCCACTTTATGTAAGAGGCACTAAGGGAAGATATATAGCCATCAGAACAAGGGTTTTGGCAAAATTAAATGACATACAGTAAGACATTTATTCATATTTGCAATAAATATTTGGTATGTACCAACCTAATAGACTAGGGTTTGGAAATCTCCATGATTCATTGTACGTGGAATACTGTGGGTGGGAATATGGACTTCCAGAAAAATCTCCCCCTGAAAGAAAGCACAAAACAAAAAACGTAGTATGTTGAGAAACAATAAGGAAGTGAACACAATAACTATGGCATTCCACATCTTTAACTTGGTTTAATAATTTTATCTTATATTATATTGGTTTGGTACTGGTTTCAGTCTGTTTTAGTTTAGTTTAACACAGAATGTAGTTTAAGGTATTTAGCTTAGTTTTATTAGTTTAACCAATTTAGTTCAAACTATTTTAGCTAAGCTTAGATTATTTCATTTCACATTTATGTTAAGATCATTTTTATCTTACGTTTAACATGATTTATTATGGTTTATAGCTCATCCTGACTTTTTTTTTTTTTTATAACTTTTTGTTTAGTTTAGTTATTTCCATACACTCTGAACATTAACCTGTACCCCGTGTTTCTAACACACTCAGACTAGTTGAATGTGTCTGAGTTGGAGAGCTCAGTCAGACTATAGCCGTCCTTCCACCCAGTGGATGATAGGTTAGCTTTTCTCCCTCATTTACTACTCACTGTCTGGGGTCTACTCTTCCTCATGTCTTCTACTCCCTCACCTCCCTCCAATCTTTTATCTTTATTTTTCTCCTTTCTCCTCTGGTCCGCCTGAGTACAGACTACCCGTCACCCTTCACATCAAAACAACATTCTCCTCTACTTCTTCCCCCCATTTCTCTGCTGACTTACTCTCCTTTTCTCAGTCTTTTGCTCTTTCTTTCATTTTTTTTCTCCTGAACCATCCCTCCTCCCAGGGGATCCCTCTCCCATAGCTGACAGTCACAGACCCTGATGCCCCCTCCCTCCGTTCTGCCTCCCTCTCACCCCCACCAACCCATTCCTCTTCCCTGCCTCTCGTTCTGTCGGTTCTGCCTCAGTGCTTTCCTACACCCCCTCCGAGTGTCAGCACCCCTGCTGCAGAGAGAAGGAGACAGAGAGACGGAGTGGGAAGGGGAACAGCAGAAGAGAGTTGCTTGCTTAATGAAGGTATGATATTAGACAGAGTGAACAAAAAGGAGGATAATTTGGCAGAGGAGTGCTGAGATAAAGCAAAGCTGGCAAGTCAAAGTTTCTAGATTATCTCTTTCAGTACTTCTAGCACGCTCATGGAGTCGGCTTTGAAAATTCACTGAAGAAAACTTTAACGGCAACGTTAGCTGTGTGTTTTCATGCGCGCAAGTTTTCCTTTTTGCGAGGGTACATTTAGTTGCGTCTGTCAGGTGGGGGTCTCAGGATGTGGTCTCCATGGCACCCCCGGGCGCGAACATCCTCTCCCTTGTCATCACCGCGGTGACGGCAATGTGTCAGGTTGTTTAGCAGACGCGAGACGGAGGCTAGAGAGGAGTAGGGAAGAAAGCTCAGGGGTCTCCCTGGTGTAGCTCGGTGTCAAGGTCGCACACACAGACACTGTCAAAAACAAACACACAAACAACGGCACGCACCAGCCCAAACACACACTCAAATATCCTGTCAAAGCCGAGGACAGCACAGTGGGACAGGGCGACAGGGTTACCCATCTTTAGACGTGCTGTTCCTACATGTCCACTGAGACTCAGTGTGTACATCAATTCATGATGCTTGTGTGAATGTGTGTGTGAATGACTGGGACTACACAGAGACACCCGCGCTCAAACAACATCGTTTTGGACCTTGTGTTTCTATTTTTCCACAGCAGTATCTTTAACACAACCACCTCTGCTGGTGTGTCAAGAAAACAGAGAAGAAGAACGGCGTTTCTGGATTGAAACACAAAAGTGCAGTGGAAGGCGGAGTGGGAGGGAATGAATGAATTAGTCGTGGGTCACTGGTGATTCTCATTAAAAACAAATTACTAATGTTGAGGAGGGACAGCTGTGCTACTGTGGCTGCTTTCTAATGATACACGGAAAAAAACACACACATATAGAGCCTCCAACACACAGCTTACACAGGTATACGAACACAAATGCCACCCTCCGGGACCACTGTCAGCCACGGTTGACAGAAAAGAGGAATGGCACTGCCATGTATGCTCTTCCAACACACATGCACAGACACACACAACCTACACAATGCATATATAGAGTATGCATTGTGTACTCTATATATGGAAACTCAACTCATGTTTATGGATCTGCTACAACATTAAATAACCACTTTAAAAGGAAGTCAGATTCAATATTTGAGTCTATTTTTGTTGGGAACTTAAAACGTATAACATGCCTTTAATACAACCAGGTGAAGCATCACATAGCAGCTTGTTATAGCATCAAGCGTTTGGACTAATCGCAGCCCCAAAATGACACCAGAACTTCATGTACAGTAGAAACTCATTCTGCAAAAGGAGAACCGCAAACCCTGCAAAAACCAAATGTTTTCACACCGGCATAATGCAACAAACTCGGTTAAACTCGGCAGGGAATGTCAAAAAATATTGCACATTTGTTTAGTTTTTTTCACTTTTTAAAGCATCATATGATTACAACAACTGCAAAATATCAGAAGAAACTTCCCCGAATGAGCAGCATGAAAGGCAGCAAACTATCCTGCATGGTACTCTATATATACTGCACAGAAAAACACTGCTGGGAAAGAGAGAGGATGACATCTTGATGTTGCCACATGGATGAAAAGAGAAGTATTCAGATCACACTCTTGCTGGATTAGCTGTTTGCTTAATAACAAGAAGCAAACGGCAGCAAGATTCAAGAAAACTGATTATTTCTCAGAGTCCAGAGCGCATTTGTTTGGTCTGCACCAGCTATCCCTTCTCCTTAAATGTTCTGGACCATCCAAAGAAATAAAATCAGGTCCATTTCAAGACGACTGTGCAGCTGTGGTGTGAAAGCGTGCTATGGCTCAAAAGCAATGTCTGAACAATTCACCCAGCCTCCAGACTGAACAACCGTCACATTTGACAACTCTTGGTTGTGAGGTCCCCCCTCAAAATCCACCATACCAAATGTTAGTACTTGATTAGTAGATGGAGCTCTTCTTAAAAGGGACTTCAGAATAAGTCCATCACTAATCTGGGTATGTTTTATTAGTATTTGAGATAATTAGTTTTTTTCCCATAACAGTATTTGTGCCTTGAGTTAACTTACACGGAAGCTTTCTCTGCAAACGATCCTGCAGATTTAAATCCTGGTCAGAGCCTCCTCTGTCCTATGGATTAGGTTGACTCGTCACTCTAAATTGTCCTTGTTGTCAGTGTGTGCACTCATGGTTGGACAGGTGACCCATTCAGGGTGCAAAGTGCCTCTTGGTAGCTTCATCAACTGCAACAGGATATGTACCTGATCCCATGTAAGTGGATATTGTGACCTTGTTTGGCCATGTGGTAACTTTTGGGGTGAATTTGTGGACTCTAGGTAAAATAAATTATATTTTTTGCATGTTTGTGTGCATACCCACCCGGTACCATGCCAGTGAGAGAGGGAGTGGAGTAGCTGCCCTGTCCAGTAGGGGGCACATGAGGAGGGTAGCCTGGCAGAGTTGTGCTGGCCAGGTCTCGACCTGTTAAGACACAGAAAAATGTCCTCTTATCAGTATCCTACTCCTCTCTGGTGTCATTACAGTCACCAATATACCATCGTCAACATTCTTATCTCTCTAGCAGTTAATTGTGTGCAGAGATTTACAAATTTCTATTAATTTAAAACTCACAGGACCCAAAAATGTCCTGTGACATCGGGATGTTGTGCTTTCAGTGGCTCATTCTAGATGTGTCTCTCCCGTTTGCTTCTTTCTTCCTTGTTTCCCATCCTCTATTAATTTAGAGACTCTCTATTCTATTGTTCCCTCCATCGCCTCCTCCTTCTGTCAGTAGGTGGATGGGATATATAACTGCATTAGACTACATGACAGTGTGTCGCCCCAAATCATTTCTCTGTGTTTGCGTGCCGCAGACATTGGGAGTGTGAGGAGAGGGCGCCCTCCATTCATCATCATCACACACACACACCAGCACCCTCCTCCTGCTGTCTGCACACACACATTTATCATCATCACAAGCAGCTCAGATACTAACACCATCAATCCCATTCACTTTCCCTCCACTTAACCAGCACTAACTGAGAGGAAGCAGGAGGAGGGAAGAGAGAAATAAGCAAAAATGGCTGTAAAATCGTTTATAAAGACAGAATGGTATAAAAAAAAATATTACAATTAAGGGTCTAAAGGAAACATTATCTACACTATTCACAACCTCAATCTTTAGTGTGTTTTTTGGGAGATTTTGTGTGAAAGGCAAAGAAGATGATGACTTGAGACAATAAGCTTTGAATGTCCCATCAAATAACATGAATCATCAAAGTTGCCAAGAATCTCATTTTAACTCTGAAAGAGCTGCAGAGAACACAGCTCAGATGGTAAAATTTAGCTGTAGCACTTGTCGAAAGCACTTGGGTGGCAAGAAAAAAGACACTGCTGAACCCTACAAACCAGAACACCCATTTTTAGTTTGTTACAAGCCATGGAGGGGACACAGTGGACAAGATATGTCTCAGCAGAGACCAAGACATATCGCTTTGATCTATGTTCAAAGTGCTACTTATTGTAGGAAACAAATATGGGACATCACCCTCAAGATAAAACATGGCGGTGGCTGCATCATGCTGAGCAGATGATTTTTCTCAGCAGCCACAGGTCAGAGCTGATGGGAGGATGGACACAGAGCAACCAGAAGAAACATGTTAGACTGGGTCACAGTGTTCATGTGTCCATGTGTTAGAATGGCTCAGTCAAATCGAGGCCTACATTTGTAGCAATCCTTAGAAAGTGATGTTCACAGACACGTCTGCATTTAACCTTCAAACCCTGTACACACAAAATTCAAAAGACCTGCTGCCAAATTGCAGCAAAAGGTGATTCTTACTCTCCTCCTGAGTATTGACTCAGGGTGGCTGCACATAAATTCACACCACACTTGGGTTCTTATTAGCAAAAAAAAAAAGGAATATCATGGATGTTTTTTCTTTCTCCTAATAGCCAAGCAACACTAACCAATACCTGTTGGACACGCAAAACAAGAGACACTCACCTAATCTTGCCTCTGGTCCTCAGTGATGGTTTATTATGCATAATCATTTTCTCACAATGAAAACAACTATCATGAGATATAAATAATCCAATTTTCTTTCTTCAAAATTTCTGTCCACTTACATTAGCCTCCTCAGCTCCTTCTCTGAATGCAATTTTCCCTCCTTCTTTGATTTTCTCCCTTTTTCAGCATCCTTCTGTCCCTTTAAGCCTCCTCTTTTCTGTCTCGTGTAGTAAAGTTTTTCTTGGTGTTTGACGCGACAGCGAGGCATTAGCGCAGACGGGCTGCTCATCCGCTCAGGGTCAGTGCACAGGGCATGGAGGAGAGGGAGAAGAGGGTGGAAGCGGGGAGAGATGGACTCTCTACAGCCAAGTTAGAGGGGGCAGACAGGGCCAGATCCTCAGAGATGTGTGTGTGCGTGTGTGTGTGTGTGTGTGTTCTCATGCACTGTATTTGTGCATATGTATGGCAGTTATATTGATGTATCTGTTCTCCACAGCTTTTCTTTAGAGGTCAACAAACAAGTACAAGTCTCCTCCGCGCTCACTTGCATCTACAGATGAGCACGCGTTTTCTGTCCTACTGGTCTGCCTGTCTCATTCACCACATCAAAGAGCCATCAGAACAACCCTGTCAAGCCCAGGGGGATCAACGACATGCACAATGTCCCCCTTTGCATCTTCGCACCCCGGTGTACTGGCGGACGTTTGGAGTAAAGGAAAGTGCGTGCGAGGTTGCGAAGGAGGGTCGAGCATGTAGATGCTGCTCTCCAGCATGTGTCCAGAGTATCAACACTTCAAGGATGCAAAAAACACTGCGTCAAACACACGGACGTCTGATCCCCTAGAGGGAGCTCTGTTCTGAGGGAAAAGACAGCTGAGGAAATGCATGCATAATATTCAGAAGGTGTGTGCGCATGTGAATATGAATGTGTGTGTTTGCATGCATAAGCAGAAATGGAAATTTTTCATCTCTCTCTCTTTTTCTCACACTCTGTCTTTTTCCCCCCTGCTCTGGTGTGCAGGTAATATCCCTCTGTGGTTTGAGAGAGAGAGAGAGAGAGTAAAAGAAAGAACCTATTCCCAGATATCCCAAATTCCCAGATCAATGATTCCCTTCATTACAGATGGGAGTGTTAAAGGCTTGTCCAAGTGCTCCCTGGTCTGCTCTTAATTAATGGCGTATCTCCCTGTGCCCCTAAATGGAGAAAGAGCAGGGAGCGAGGTGTTCACTTTTCCTCCACCTTTCCTTAAATCCCTTTCCTCCACTTAATTGACATTCAAAGCACTGAGCTCTTTAAGCAGTGCTTTGAGCACTTAGATTATGCAGTTTAAACTACTGCTAAGAAGAAAGGCATTAGCTCCTGTGTGCTTTTGTTTATAATTATGCCTTTACCCAATTTAAAAGTTTTAAGGTAGGTTTTTGGTTTATCCTGTGAACTGGATGAATGTGCAGCCAGAGGTTGGTTACGCACTACTTTCTTTAGAAGAAATAATTTATTCAGTGTTTCACATGCAGTAGGAAAGGGTCAGGAAAGTTTGGAGAATGAGAAGAACATTCTTGTGAAAGTCAAGAATAAAAGCTGCTGTCAAAAACAGTTATTAATAAGCAAATAAAAATAAAAGGATTTATATTTAAAATATTCTCAGTAGATTAAGAAAATATTTTTTCTTTACAAATTAGTTTTTAGCTTCTTAAGTTTAAACTAAGTGCTCATAGCACTGCTTAAAGCAGCATGTTGCTGTGCTTGCTCATTACACTAAAGTATCCCTACACAGTCAATTTTATGCAAGGTTTCTGCAAAGAGTGGATGACACAGGATCTGAATTCACCGTGAGGAGCTTCTGGATATCCTAACAAGCCGTGACCAGGAGAGGCTATTTTAGTGACAAACCCTTCAGCTTATAGAGGAACAAAATCACAGAGCAGGTTGATAGACGAAAATGAGCAGGCTTATCCAACACACGACACCATCATTATTTACCGCTTTCATCCTTCAAGTTCTGGCCCAATTCGTTGGATGTCCATTGGCTTCTGAAACTCTGAATTTCTTCAAAGCCTCAACTTTAAACAGTTTTCCGTTTTGATGTATGTTAATTAAGTAGAAACTTGATAACGTCTAGCTTTATTTAGTAAAAATAAAAAAGCTCTTGTTACAGACTAACTCTGTCAGTAAGCCTCATGTAGTTTATAAGGAGAACTGTTTGTCTTGTAAATGAGTTGATGGGATTTTCCCTCTGCGCTCTGTAATAAACTTCAGAGTTGGACTTACTTTACCTTCTTCTTTACGTGTGCAGTTGTTAAACCTATGGAAATGTTTAGTTTCTGTTCCAGATAAAAATAAATCAGTAACGACACTAATTTGATTATTGATATTCAGAGTAATAAACACTGAAGGAATTTAAAATGTTCTTTTTTTTTTACCTGGAACTAGCGGGTAGGATTGTGGGCCGGACACGTTGGATCCTAACTCTGTCCCTGTGCCCGGATTGGCCAAACTGTTCTTCATCTCGTCCAGTCCGCCTGCTAGAGAGGCCATGGCCGAGTAGTCCGATGTCTGGAAGGAAGCAGAAAGGAAAAGGAAAAATAGATTTATTAGACAGCCAATCCAAATCATGATATTCTGTGTTGAAAATAATATCAAGGCACGATTGTGCCCCGTGCGGAGTACAGCCGTGAGCAATCTGTTTATTATGTCCACAGTATATCCTGCATGTTACACCTTCCTCACAGCGATGAGCAAAGCAGCTTTTCCTATGAGCACACACACCCACACACACTGATGTACAGAAACACACCTACAGCTGAGAGTTTATTGATCTGTTTACAAAGGCAGGGATTTACTGTACAACCAAGTCCAACAGTCTGTAACCACAGGATCAGCTCGCACTTTCTCTTCATCCCTCTCATCCCAGCGCTCACACGGTACATACACAACAAACATATATTTACACACACACAGGCTGTGGCTATAAGACAAAGCCTCTTGTCTCCCCAGATACCAACCTAAGAATGGCGATCTTCTCAATACACACACACACACACACACACCCACCACACCCACACACTCTCCCAATGCTCTGAACATTACAGGAAGATACAAAACCTAAAACCACACACAGAGGAAAAGATTTAAGTGACAAAAAAATTAGCTTTTTGTAGCAGTGGAAATATTTCCAGCACAAAATTCTCAGTTGTTTTCAGAAATAGGTGAAAAACATCTAAAGCCTTTAATTCTAAATGCCAATTACAACATTGCTTAATTAATAAATCTGTGTTTATGCTTCTTGAGCTTTTTTCATGTTTTGTCACATTCTATGTGAAATTACCAACTTCAGTGTATTTTATTATTATTTATGTAATAGTTCACAAAAAAGTGGTGAAGGTTTGTAATGTTAAAGTAAGAAGAAGAGCAGTTTTTAAAATTTATTTTACCAATAAATCTGTCTGAATTCAAGTTTTAACTCTTATTACAGGTTCTCAGTTGGTTTGAAGTTTGACTTTGACTAGGCCATTCTAATATTCTTTGATTTAAACCATTCCCTTCTAATTCTAGCTGTGTGTTTGGGGTCAATTTTCTGGAACAAATAAAAACTTAGTGTAAAATTTTATGTCAAATTTTTGATGATGGATCATTATAGCCACATAGTTATGATGATGACTAATTGTATTTTTCCAGAGAAACCAGCATAGCAGCTCTTCTCAAAGGCCAGACTGCAGCCTGACCACTCACCTGTGTTTGACCCAGGCTTTTAGCCATGACCATCCATCCTCGTCTCTCTGAGAGGTCTCTCATTGTGTGTGAGTATATGTGGGTGGTTCTGGTAATTTAGAGAGATGATAGCGACACCGATGGCCGAGAATATATAGATTGAACACCAGAGACTGTCTGGACAGGAACATTCCTGGCGGGCCGATGACCTGTCTCCTATGGGTTTAGGTGTGAGTGTATTAACATTTGACTCTAGAGTATATTTTGTTATAGAACCATCCATCTTCACATAATATGGAGAAGACAGTGGTCCTCAGATATCAATAGTACAAACTGTGAAAAATTGGGTTTATGGTCATTTTCCCATCTTTTCTCATTTTGGAATCCATCACTGTGGATCTGAATGTGAGATATGCTGTGAAGTCTGAGGCAGTATGAAAAGCTTTATGTTGCTGCGATATCGCAAAGAGATTCAAGCTGCGTCACAGAATTGAATCAGGGAGTGAAACAGGAGCCCAAATCCATGGAACCTTATTTAGGCTTAGATTTGTATTACTTTCCACAAGATATTTGAATGGTTTCAGAGTTACACCTTAGATACTTGGAAACGTTTAGAGGCTCTAAATCACAAAATGTGGTGGAGAATATCTTCAGTTTCATGTATGTGAATAATTAATGACATAGCAGTGGGCTATTATTTAACTAAAACTTCCTATAAGAGGACAAAACATGTTTTTATTCAGAAACCTTTTTATTTCAAAATCTAACACAGAAAAACAAAATAGATGCAGATGCTCAAATTTGCATCTGCATACTTGCTGAGATTCCACATCTCATCACTGGTTTCTATTTTCTTTGGAGAACAAAACTTAACTTAACATATATGCATATATTTGGGCGCTGCCATCTTGAATCATCAGATACATTAGAATAAAAGGCAAGCATGCATTGGTGTTGGGACCTTCCCTGAAACAATGCAATGCATTTTCAACTTTAGATCTTAAAATCTGTCAAACTTCAATTTTTTTTGAAAAATTGATAAATTGGGCTTTTTTGAATTCACTGACTGATGTGTTGCAGCTCCAGATTTAAGGTGAAATATTAACTTTGTTCAAGGAATGATTTATCTTCCACTGATACAACAAGAGAGGATGAAAATTGTAAAGTTTTGTCACCTACATTTTAAAAGACTTTAGGTGAAAAAATTAAATTATGAGCAAACCTACTAACATGTCAGAAAATAGAATAAAGGGAAGGTAATTTTTAGACTGCGGTGATTAATTTCAACATTTTTGGGACAGTAGATGGTGTTGTTTTTTTATGCAGTGGCTATTATATAAATTTAGTCTTCCAAGCGAGGTCATCATGTAGTCTAAAACTACATGTTGAATAATGAGCTCTTTCAGTGGGGAAACAATGGAAACATTTGGTTACAGGCCACTGTGTAATCCTACTTTTCAAGTGCACTGAAGGAGAGATGACTGCTGTATATGACAAAGTCGAAGGCAGTCTCAACATTTATGCAAAATATTATGTTTGATTCTTGCTTTTATTTGATGCTCTGCAGTGTAATGAAATGATATGGACGGATCTATAGAGAGAGACCGGATCTAATTCAGAACTGCAAAAAATATAATGTGAAATGAAGTTATTATTGAAAGGTATACTTTTTAGCAATGTTTGGTTCGCAAATTCCATCCATGAGCCCACAAAACTATAAATAAATATCGATGTTGGTAATACAGCTGTATCATCATTTGACTAATTGTTGGAATTGGCTAGAAAACACAAAGTTTCAGAAATCATACATCAAAATTGTCCTTGGATCATTCCTGCACCCAAATCTAGTCTAGGTTTGAGAAATAACACTGAATAACTCTTAAGTTAATGCACATTTTGTCCAAAATGATTGACTAACTAGATTTCCTCTTATGTCAACATCAGAATGGAGAAAAGTTAACACTACTTGTGCTGTTCCCTGAGTTAAGCTCGGAGCAAAACTCGCCGTACTAAACAATTATTTATCAAATATTTTACTTTGACTCCTCAAATGTTTTCCATTCCTCTTTTCCGTGTGTGTGTGCGTGTGTGGGGGTGTGTGTGTGTGTGTGTGAGGGGTAGTGGGAAGGAGGGTGAGGGGGGTGATAAGGTGAGAGTGTCGCACTGACCCTTTTAATACGTCTGCATCTGTGTGTAAGTGTAGGCACTTGTTTGTGCTCACTGACCTCTTAAACACCCCTGTGCTCGTCAACACACAACACAACCACTGGACTGTGACCTGTCAAATAAGAGCTTACCCTGACACACACACCTCTCTCTTTCTGGTCCTTTTTACACTTCCGGCACATTTTAAGCCCCCCTTTTCTTTCCCTTTCAGAAGGAGGTCCTGCAGTTTTATTTCTAAACCAATCAAAGATGCTATCCCTGCGTACCCCCCACGCATCAACACAACCAAATCTTGGCTGCTAGGTCTCATTATAATAGCATCTAATGTGCCCATGTAGCCATGTGTAGAGCCAGCCAGCAGCACCAGCCGAGAAGAAAGGGTCTGCTGTGGTAATTGGTCATGATGAAGTTTGGCCAGTGGGGTGACAGGCCCGCTAAGCAAGATGGATCATTCTCATTCGCACCCGTAAATGTTGTCAATTCCACCGCTCATACAGCGCCATCAGCTCTCATCAAAGAAAAGGGACACAGCTGCGGGGGCCGAGGAGGGGGCTGAACTTTGGGGTGTGTGTGTGTGTGTGTGTGGGGGGGGGGGTTGGTAATGCTGATGGGGAGGAATTGGACAACTAGGCAGGATGAAGGGGAGGATGGCAGGAAAATTTGGACCTGGTTCAACAATTATAGGTGATTACATATAAAGTCTTATAGGGAAATCTGCACTTAAGAATCTCCCTTTATTCTTGTTTGTTGTTTATTGTCAAAATTGCAGAGTTTGGAAATGGATGTCGAACAGAATGGTACCACGACGTGAAAAAGTGAAACGCACTAAAAATAGTGATTTAAGAAAGAGTTTTACATTGCTTTAAACATGAAAAAATAAAGTGCATTTTGTGGAACATCTGATCCAATTGATCAGTTATTATTGGCTATATTAATATTAGACCATGTCTGATCAGCTGCTGTCGGTGCTGCTTCAGCTGTTCTGCATGCCTAGATAAGTTAGTTTTCATCAGTCCAATCCAAATTGGATTGGACTGATGCAAAGGCAGACAGAGCCTTTGCATAGTTTAGAATGAGATGAAACTCTGTTGTTATCAGCTAATTTCTGCTACATTTAAGTACCACTTTGGTACATTTTGTAGCAGTACCAGATTTTTTGACATGACCAAAAAATTTGCTGTTGCTCAGAAGGCAATCAGTTTGTTCATGCCAAATGTAGTAACTATGAGGGGCCTCAGAAATCAGACATTAGGAGTCATCATGACTTGAAATGAGTTATCTTTTATTATCCACATAAGTTTCCTATAACTGTAAAAACTATAAGACTGAAGCTGTCTAAAGGTTTGCGAACATGTGTCAAGCATTTGTTTAAATTTAAATGAGGTTATGCAATTAGTTTAAAACTTTGTGCTCTTTTGAAATTATTTGTGGTTAAATAATTAATTTATTCATTTTTAATAGAGAGCATTCTCTGAATAAATACTTTAGTTTGAGTTTTAAAATGCTATGCAGTATGCATACAGACCTTGAATTAGACTGATGCTTCTTTTATTTTCTAGAGATTTGGAAATGTTTCTCCATGGAAACATGGGGAAACATGTTTCCATGTTTATTCAGAAATATAGTGAATAAGTAATATTTTACATGAGACATCTGGTAATATCTGTAGTACCTGAATGTAAGCTAAGTACACCTATAAACTAATATAAAAATATCAAATGAAAGGGAAGGTGATGCAGAAGCATTTGTTAATGAACGCATCATGTCCTCCTATGACATTCAAGCGCAAAGTAGACAAAATGGTGTGATGGGCTTTGAAATAAAATTGGATATATTTAGAAATAAAACAATGCATATATTTGTTACCTCTTGAAATAACAATATATAAGGTTTAAATCTAAATATAATATATATATATATATATATATATATATATAGGTTTAAAATATTCTATTAGGTATATATCTACAAGTCTTGGTTTGTAAGTTTAGTTCTGTAAGATGACAGCTTAATTGATATACACTGTATGTAGAGGTATTATTTGTCTGACTGACGAATTACAGGATAGAAAATAAAGCTGAATTTAATTGAATTATTTTCTAATAATAATATTTCTAATATAAAAAGCAAGCGACAAGTTAGATTTTCTTTCAAAGTTTCCCTGATCTTGCTTCTACAGTAGAAACTAAGATTACATAAAATAAACCGTGTATGTATTAAAAACAGATCTGTGTTTTAAAATGTGGGTGACTTTTACACTCTGTTAGCAAATCAGCTGAATTCTCAGTGAGTTTCTCGCCATCTTCCTTTTTATACACCAGATTGCCTCAGATGTGGTAAGGTGGAGTTTCAGAGTCCAAATCCACATCAGTGACAGATGAGCCCTAATCGTCCCTCTGAAACACACACACACACACACCCACACACACACCCCACACACCCCCTCCCACCCCCCCCACACACACAGTCTTATACAACACACACAGACACCAGCCGTACTGGCCTGAACCATTTGCATAATAGTATTTCTCTTTTTCTCCATTCTCCAAATAGATCCTGATTTCTCTCCCCCCGTGCCCCTCTCCCTCCTGACTCCCTTTTCCCTCGCCACATTGTCTTGTGCACCCTGATGGAAAAGGCTTGGCTATAAACAAACACAATTCCCTGAGTGGCCCACAAACAGAGACAGGGATTGTCGGGGAAAGAATTTATCTGAACTCAAACTGAGCGTGGCAGCAGTGGGGAGGATATTCATTTTCAGACAGATAACCCACACAGACCTTAACTCCAGGGGGAGGCGGTCTAGATATAATGCTTCAGATACAACATCTGGCTTACTTTTCTTACCTATCAATATGATATGCTATGTATGACCTCTTTAGTCAAAAATTAGTGTCAATTTTGTGTTGTGAGAACAACAATGATCCACTTTCCTGTTAAAATAGTTTTAACTTCTATGAAAATGTTTTCTTGATCCTCTGGCTTTAACAATTTTGAGGAGGAAACAATTACAGAAGAACAAAGTTAGCATTGCAAACATAGTTTGAAGAGAGAGCGTAGCATATTTGAAAGCAAGTAGAAGTTTCTGAGCGTGAACGGTGCAACTTTTAACATTTCAAACAGGGAATCCTATTTTCAAGTGGATGTACATTTTTAAAGATGCTTCAAAAACATAAAAAAAACCTCACATTCTCAACATTTAGTTAACTCCACCAGAATCAAACAATATACTTCATAAACTAGATGCATACCAAAAGATGATCACGTTATGCGACACTCCTCCTTGCTATCTTGTTTATTCTTTCACATTGCAGCAGGTTTTGGTTTACTTCCAAACGTAGGCTAGAGGTGTAAACCTTTTCTATCTTTCATTGATTTTCAGGCTGGAAAATGATCAAACTGTGCTGGTGAGTGCAGAGGAGGGCATTTGGACCTGGGGTTTCCAAAACGGGTGAGGGCGCAGTCAGCCCCCCTGATTTATCAGCTGAGTAATAAGAAGTGATTGAAGGGAAATTCAAATGAACTCTCCCTGACAGGCGCACTTGCAGACAGACACGCACACATAAATTATCAGCGCAGCTTAATAGACTACAGGCAGCGGGGAACAAGAGCAGCACAAGGAGATGAGATAAAACAATGGAGTAAAAGTAAAAAATAAATAAACAAGTTGGAAGAGTAGCTGAGGCTGATGGTTCAAATTATATTTGACATTCTTTTTGGCTCTTCAGCTGTGGACAAATCACTTCTTATGAGCCAGAAATATTGGGAAAAATTAACTAGAATCAAAATATCCATGTTGTAAAAGTGGTTCCTTTTTCTATTTCTCCAATTGGTTCTCTGTCTCCTTTCCTCCTTACATGCACATCCACTGACTCCCCTGCACACGTCATCACAGTTAGGGGAAAGTGCATTTATAGCTGTCAGTCTCAACGCAGTCTGACCCTACTTGACCGAAACCCCACCGCCACTGGTTCACACACACATATATATTAATACACACACCTTAGCTCACATACCAGAGAGGCTAAGCTGTAGCCGTCAGTGTGTCAGTGGGTGTGACTGTCAATCACCCTCTCCAGGAAAAACGGGGGATGGGCACGAGTAGATGCCTGGATTTCTTTGTGATGTGCAACCTAAAGCCAGTTTGACCCCAGTGTGACAGATTTTAAAGGGACTCATTCCAAACCCTGACCTCAGTGGGTCTGCTGGGCTCAGAGAGGACACTGACCTGGGAATCATGGGTATTTATGATGTCAGATCTCAGTCTATAGAGCTACTCCAACCAATACCTGTCGACCTCTTGCCCCGACCCGCCACCCTCCTCATGGAAGTGAATGGGTTAAAAAGTCCAACTCTGCCCTGTAGGTCTAAGGCTATAACCTGTTTTACTAAAACTTCTCTGGGGTCTGTCTGGGTTCATGTACTTGACACTGGCTGTACAAATAAACTTGAAAAGTGTTTTCCTGAATAAAAAAAAGAAGAAAAAAAAACTGTAGAGGAAAAGTGTCATTTTGAGACAAGGTCCAAAACATTTCGCTAATGCTGAGAGCAGGGCTGCACATTAGAAGACATCTGAAAAAGGCAGATGGAATACAAATGCTAGTGTGCTCACATTTTGTTATGCAAAGTACTACTTACACCTGTCTATTCCGCTCAGATTTACATTAATTCACTGCCCGAAAAGGGCGGGAGGTCAATTTAGATGCAGCATTAAGAGACACAGACACACCCTTTCTCGTCTCTTGTCTCTCCCACGCACGGGGATATGCAGTTCATCCCCCGTGTGCATCAGCATGCCGGATGCCCCATTTCCATCACCGTCCTGGAAGCAGCAGGAAGTGAGGTCATAATGAAAGCTGGGTCGATATGCTCATTAACCCCTGCAGTGTGTCTAGATTAACTGAATGTCAATAAACTACTCTCACTGCGTCTCAGCAGTGTCTATCAGCCCACAGGAATCCACACAGAGACAGAAAACAAAAGTTCATTTGCACATTCTCCAAACACCCAGTGATTGAGCTGTGAGAAATTAAAAGCATATGCAGAGATTGAGCAATTTTGCTGAGCAACAATTTGGTCAACATTGGCATGGCATGGCAAGGCAGAGCAGGCAGGCTGTAAGCAGAGATCCCTCTGTTAGCTTGCAAGGATTGAATCAGCAGCTTCAAATGTTAGTCAGCTTGTTTTAGTGTGACAGCATCAGAAAAGCAAGATGGACATCTCTAATATCAACAACTCCTTGCAAGACGATTCATATCCTTGTTACATTTTGTCATGTTTTTACCATAAACATCAATATATATTTTAGGCTATAAAAATTGACACAAAATAGGGCACAATTGTGAAGTAGAAAGAACATTATGCACATTTCATTTTTTATAATAAAGTTCTAAAAGGTGTGATGTGTAAAATGGTAAATGGATTGTAATTGTCTTGTGCCTTCTCAAGTCCAGAGGACTGCGATCATTCACCCTTTTAACTCTGCTGCTCAATTCACAGATGTTTTTTTCCTTACAGTTGTGGCACCTTCTAAGGAGAAATAAACATCCTTTTCCACTGTATAAGATTTGTAACCATGGTGCATTGTTATAACAAAGAAATAATTAACCAAACATAAAAGTTTCAAACTTTCTGTATTATAAGTGATGACTGTTAATGTATGACATATAACCCCTGCACCTTTTGGCCTTAGCCAGAGCCTGCACAATGCCTTGCCCTTACCTTGCCAGAGTCAGGGCTCACATAGAGCTCAGTGGTGGTTTGGATTGGACAAGATGGCTGTCTGTCAAAGAGGCGGTCCAATACCTCAATCTGCTGCGGCGAGAACAGCTCCCCTCTCATCTGCTTCCTGAGGAAGTCCCGCCCACTGTGGCCATGCCCGTTAGCCAGCGGTGACTCCTGTAAAACTGCACAGAGGGGACACCAGGTAGGAGTGACATTAGAAAGATTGCAGCAGGAAAATGTTAGGAGGATGCAGAATATAAGTGTGATAAAGAAAGTGGTAAATGAAAAAGGTGACTAGAAGCAATGGCTTACTGGACATATTTCTAAGATGGATAGGGGGGGAAAAGTTAGCTGTCCAGTGAAAGAAAGTCCAGTGAACTGATTCAGGATTGAAAGACTTCATAGATTGTGGAGACTCGGAGAAAATCGCATACAAATGCAATCCATTACCTGGCATACACTGTCTCTCCTTCTTGATCTCTCAGAAGTACACCCTCTCCTCTCTTATAAACACAATCCTCCCTCCCGCTCATCGTATCGCCCATACACACACGTACACACAAATATATATGGCTTTGGTATCAGTATTAGACTGTGAGCTCTTGTATCCTGCAGTTATTGCTCGGCTGAGGGACTGAACGAGACAATTATAAGAACTCTGAGGAGTCGCAGCCCACAAATGATTAGAAAAGAGAGAACGAGAGAAAAAGATAAAGAGAAAAAGGGGATGAGGGTGAAAATCCCCTGCTATAGAGCCAATTCATTGCTCCAAACTGCTCCTGAGAGCCTATTTTAGTCCTGGGGGTCACAGTGTGTTTGATGTGTGTCAGAGAGTGTGTATGTGCGTCCTGGGTAGTGATATGACAGACAGGTTGAAAAGAGGTACGGTACTTCAAATTTCTATTTTTTTTTCATTTGGACAGAAAATACAGATTCATTTGGGGAAAGGCTTTGGTTTTAAAGAAGAAGAGAGATATAGAGATAAAAGAAACAAAGAAAGAAAAATGGACAAATACAGTAGAAAGAAAGCTAAAGAGCTCGTGCTGAAATGCTGTTTGCTAAATAGGCTCATAATCAAAAGTAAATATATTTTTCTAATAAACTGAATATAATCTCTTCAGTTTTTGTTTTAAAAAAATTCAAATCCAGATGATTTCTGATTGTTTGATTTTCACAAGATGATATTTTTATATCATAAAGGCATGCTCTATTGTCCATAGAGCAAAATTACTGAGCCAGAAAAGTAGGAGCAAAAAAATGCTTTATTTTTGTCACCATCACTGCTTTTAATGTGAAACGCAGCCATGCCAAGTTTTGAAAAGTACAACTTTCACCTCAGATCTACCACTTGATTGAAGTTACTCAGGTGAATATTATTTATTGAAATAACAAGCCCACATTTCCTGATGATAAACTATGAGTAAATTATGAATGTGTTAAAATCATCATTTGTCAGACTGTGTATAATTCATGACATATTATTTCGGTACAAACAAACCTTAAAAAATATGAAACAGGAAAGGGCTGTACAACCCATGAGGATTACATCAAGAACTTTTCTCTCCATACTAACATTGGGTGGTAAAGCTGTCATTAGCCATTAAGCCTGTAGCAATTTTTATTTTTATTTTTACCTTGCTAACGTTCATACTCACAATTTAGTTTAGTTTACGATCAAATTGATAGAAAATGTAATTTTTCTACAGGTGTAACTTGGAGAACTTTACACACTGGAGTTCTGACTTGTTGTATTGCTAACTCAGAACATGGAAAGTGCAGCTTTGAAAAAACAGACAGAATACAGCATGAGGCCAACAGTGATCTTAATAAATGCTCAATTTGCCTTTGTTAAAATTGTGAAGCAGCCCTGACACTATTTTAAAGACTCCGTCTACACCTCATATCTTCAGACAGCATCTATATGTCACATTCGCAGAGTTGACAAACACTTTTTTCAGCACACAAACCCCCTTTCAACAGTTCTCTCACCAACAAACACCTCGATCCTAATCTCTCTTTTACTCTTGTAGTCTTGTCACACTCGCTCTCATACACAGGTGCTGGGAGCACAGCGAGTGCATGGTCCAGGTCTCCGATGGCAGACCAATCAGGAGACAGATAAAGGCGGTATGATGCTTTAGCCTGGTAACCCACAGCAACCCATTTAATCCCACTGGCCACTCGCTGTGATGGAATTCAATTGATCAATCATGTAGCTCTGATGGCACCATTTCAGCCAGCTTATTGCTTTCTGCTTTTTCTCTAACACACACATACACACACAAGTACACGCCGACTGAGCGGACCTAAGCTCGCCACTGTAGCATACCCTCAAACGACTGCAGAACGACAGAATGAAGAGGAGTTACTGTAGTTGAGCAGAAAGAACAAAGCTTTCACTTGTCATAATCAATATTGTCCATTCATGTGTGTGAATGTGTATGGATGCTTCTTGGCGTTGATGTAGGTGTTTGTGGGTGGGTAGCTTGATATCCGGCTCTCATTGTATCCATGGATGGGTAAAGAAACTCATTGCCGTGACGGGTTAAATCCTATTCACTGTCAGATACACACACACATGTGCACGCACGCAAGCACGCACGCACACGCACACACGCACACACACACCCACAGCTGCTTCTATCTCTGTGATTCGGTCTCAGAAGGGAAGCGTTTCTCTTCCCTCTTTTTCAGAGCAGAACAAAACAAACAATGAACCTTCATTGTTCCCTTCTTTCTGCCTTTTCCCTCTCCCCTCCGCCTCTTCTGTCTTGCTCTCCAACGACGGCTGAGCCTGCCTTTGACTTTTTTTTTTTAAAGCAACCCCACAAGCAGTTTGGATGATTAAATCCTAAAACATGGAAGAATTAAAGTTGTCAGCTATTCAGTGTGCCAGTGTGTGCCTACTGAGGGTGGGATATTACCTGTGTGAGTCTTATTAAAGTTGACATACTGTAGATTATCTCAGCAGGAGAAGTGTCTGACCTCACAACTGAAGCTTGTAGCTAAATTTGTGTGTGGTTGTGTATGTATGTGTGTGTGTGTGTGTGTGTCAAAAGATCAAAGTTTTGGGAGGTGCTGAGCGGAGCCATGGTCGAAGGCTACGGATCTCCCCCCTCCCTGCTTTCCGCCATCCTCCATATCTTTTTCTCACTCCAAGTTTCTTTTATTCGGTAAGCTGCTGCATGTCACAGTGGATGCACAAGGGGGTAAGAGGTCAATGTGGCATTCTGGGTAAGTGCCAATGAATCAAGTTCTGCTTCACAAAAATAAAAAAGACAGCATTTGGAGCTACTGCTGTACATTGTATGACTTTCCTTCAAATAGGACAAAAATAGGTTGAAATAAAAATAAAATATCCACCCTGCAGTAATCGATCCACCTGTTCATGTCCATGTTGAATCCACAAAGACACACTCACACACATTCACACGCGTGCGCGCAGGCAAGCAGCTTTAACGTGCAACAAGAATAGGTTAAGGTACAATGGTCCCCTTTTGGCCCCACAAGTCAAGTTCCTCCATTCACTCCCATTCAGATCCATTCTGCTCTCAGTCACCCTCTACTTCCCCTCGCTTTGGCAAGAGGGCACAGGTCACCACAGGGTTTTACCCCCACACACTCCTCCCACCAAAACACAAACACACACAAATACATGCTGCTGATTCTGCCTTCATGTGTTCCCACCACTTCCACAGCTGCTGTTTGAATGCTAATGTTACTGTTCTGGATATAAAAACAGTCCTTATGCTGCGGTGTGATGTCAGTTCCTCCCATTAGTGTCATAGTAATGAATGCAGGCTTATATCACTCTTCACCTCTAAACTGGTTTCTTTATTTGTTATTCTTTAATGAAAATATGTCATCTGAACTGAAGGGTGAAACCAAATCACACAATATGTATCCGATCCTGTGGTGGTTGGGATGTTTGTCAGTACCTTTAGCAGTATTTTATTTTGAGTTGTCAAAGTGACATTATTGGCCAAAAAACTATTGAAATAAATGAGACATCAAGGAAACTGTTTGCACATTTGAAGTCTAACTGGATTGTCAATCTTTTGGATATTGGACCAAAGCATTTTGTTAATGAATGCTATTTAATATTTATTTTATCAGTTTTCCCAAACCTATTGTTTTAGTAAGACACGGTTTTGAGAAAACTTTCCCTCTTAAAGTTTAAAATGCTCTTTCTCTGTACATAATAGATGAAAATCATTATGGCAACAAAAGGTTTAGACTTTGAGGTAAAGCTCCTGTACAAAAAGCAGAGACTGTGTATTTTATGCAAATATGAATTTTCAAGAAAGACATCAATACCAATACACAAATGGAGCAAAACAATTTAAATAAAATGAATAATATTATTCTTGGGAAAGAAATTAGACATATTTGTATTGTATACATTTAGCCAAGCAAAACCATAGAAACCAATGTCTAAAAATATGTGTAAACAGTTATAAATTAGTTGCAGATAAATGTGTAATCCTATGTTTAAATGTATTTTCATAACCTTAACAGCTCCACACATCCACATCCAAAAATTATATTTCCTCAAAAATTGTGCCATTCATCTTCATATATTTCTGTCATCCTTTCTCTCTGATTTCAACAAACTGTTCTCCAAATTAACTCCTACTGCACTGTGTAAAATATTCACTTTTTTTTAATTAAACAGTCATTTTAACAAAGTCGACAAAGGAACAATGAGATTGTTGGCTTCATGTCTACATGACCTGTAGTATATGTGCGTGAATGTCAACTCTGACAAACATATGGGCGTGCGTGTATGTGAGAAGCGTGCTGTATTGTTTGTCAGTGTGTACGTGTTTGTCTGTCCATGTCAGCGCATGCTGTTCCTGCTGTCGCCCCTTGCTGTGTGTGTGTGTCATTATCCGGCGGGGGCTGCTCTAATGGAAGCTGTGATTAGCAATGCTGTTAATTAGACCACAGAGCCAACCCTGCAGACCTCTGCCATACAAACGCTGCAGATAAAACGCACTCACAAAACGTGACAGTAGGCAAAATCCAGCCTACATGAGGCTTTCTGACCACCTCAGTGAAATATGAAATAATACAATGTTTTGATTTAATTTATTAAATATGGTGACATTGAAAAAAAATTGGGCTCAGTGCAAGTTGTTTGAAAGTTAATTAGTTATTTAGTCAAAAGTAGCCAAAAATTATTATATCAAAGTTTTTCATTCACACAGAAAAGTTTTTGTTAAAAAAAATGTGTGTTCCTAAACGGCCTTCTTTTCTGTCAAACATTTCATTTGTTACTGCAAGTTTTTATCAACCTAAAGCAGCAAAGACGTCCCAGATCATCACAGTACCAACATCATGTTTGATTGTTTTTCATCTAAAATGCTGTTAATTTTACGCCAAATGTAACAGGATGAATATATGTGTCAAATTTCTCACTTTTGTCTCCTCAGCCATTTTTATCTCTGTGTCGCTTTTATTCCTGGATCATGAATATTGACCTTAAGGCAATAATGCTTCAGATGTCCTGTTTGGGTTTTTACTGGGAGAACTGACAATGTGTCTTGGAGTAATTTCAGTAATTTCAGTAGCTAGTTTCTCCCACTACGTTTCTTGTGAGACCAAACAGTTTTGTAGCCCTTTCCAGTCTGACAGATGCCCATTACTTAGGCTCTATTCCATTCTTGAGTTTAGATTTGTTGCTTGCTATGCGATTTAGAAAATATTTGGATAAAAAAAAAAAAAAAAATCAAATTGATGTTGGTTCAATAAAATGATGTCAGAGCAGCTGCAAATTTTTGTTTTTTTCTGGTACATCCAAATTGTTTAATGAAATCTGAGAAAAGACATCCATAAATTTGGACAATAATTTGAGTATCGTAGTGACAAAATTAGAATTTTTTGTTGTTTTATCTTTTTCAAAAATGTATCAGAAAATTTTGAGCTAACCAGTATTTAGAACCGTGAGTCCTCTCATGACTCATCTGTTTCAGTTTGTGCAGTTTGTGAGAAGCTGTGGTGTTTGCATGTATATGTTAACTTGGTAGAAAGTGGATAAAACTGATAACAAGAATGTAGCTGAATTCTCATCCTGATTTGTGTTTGGATTAAAAGCTCAGATTTGGGGGAAATATTCCCACACACACAGTGAGTCTGTGTGTGTTGGAGTTTAGGACTTTGTAATCCACTGATGGGTAAGCAAGCAATGTCGAGCACATCATGGTTCATCTGGGATTCACGTGGATCCGGCTGAAATGATTTCAAAATTCATCAGAGGTGGGAAAATGCACCCATATGATGTGTGTGTGTGTTTGCGTGTGTGTGTGTTTGTGCTTGTAAGGAGAAAGAGACACCAAATGAGTAAGAGAGAGAGAGAAATAGCCCCTGGTGGCATTCTGTCACCCTACTTCACTCCAACATCTGGTGCTGTCTCATTTACCGCAGGAGACTGCCTGTGTGATGGCTTTTTAATGCCACTGATTCTACCACATACACACTCATAATCACGCACACATCCGCCACACACAGACACACAGGTTCACACTCACATTAGCATGCAACATTGATCCAGTATGACAGCACATATGATCAATAGAGCATGCATTAATATTACTTCTCAGGTGGGCCTCCAGTGGAGCGCAGTTGGTAAACAAACACGGGATTCTCATTCAAGATGTTTGGTTTACAGCTCCCAGGCTTCACATATGCACACACTCGCATACACATTTGTCATTGATATTTATGGTTTTCAGTGGAGGAGCTCTTCCAGGTTCCACCATCACCTTATCTGTTATTTCTGATGTGCACAGTTGAAATGTCAACTGGTTGGAAAAATGCAAAGATTTAGAAACATGCAGGATAACTACATACCTTCATCCCTCTTCCTCTTGCCTACATCAGCAGCAGAGCTGATTCCCAGGATGCCACTGATTGAGTACGACGAGCCAGCAGAGTCGCTGGTGACCGCTGAAACCTGCGTGGCAGCTACAGACGTTGCTGCAGACAGATGGCATGGCGGGTCAAAGGATGCAACATAAATCATAAAAATTGTCCTCTTTTGGACATTTTTCCCCACAGAAGAAAAGTTCTCAAACTAAAGTTGGACTGAATTTCTTGCACTGATTTAAATTTTATTCAACAGTCTCAATATTAACACTGCATGTTACACTGAGATTTGTTCTCTTTGGAGAGTCAAATGCACCTCGATTCTCCTGGAGTTAAACGCAAACAAATTAACTAAACTTCACTAGGAAGAAAAATGTGCAACAAAATGTCTGCACACAATGTCTTGCTCCTCGTGAGCTTCCCCCTGGAGGAGACAAGGTTCTTGATGGCAACACAGTTGTCTGCGTTTGGTGACACACACGCTCTGTAACCTCCTGACACACATCCACAAACTGCAACATGCAGTCAGTCACTCTCGGGTCCCTTATCTGTAGGCGGATGTCGGGCTGAGTGACAGTATGGCATCCCAGGAGGGACAGAAAGGTGTGGCAACAGACATCCTAATCCTCTCTCCCAATAGACTCCTTCACCCCCCAAATCACAGACAGACGAGGCCAAAAAGAGAGTAAGGGGAAAAAAAAACAAGACGAACCACAAGATCAGAGTCCTCTCAAGCCGTTACTCTTTTAACGACAAGGAGAGTATAATGAATGCATATCCCCTCTTTTCCCATCACTTGATTTAGCACTTCAATTATCTGATTTTCCTTTCTCTTTCTTTTCACTCTTCTTTTTTTTTTATCAGAACGTAACGCTCCTATTCTGCAAATCCAAATGTTCAATTTTCCGCCTGGGAGTGGGAGCCATTTATCTGTGTAATCTGTAAGCGTGCGCGTGGAAAAGAGCACGCGCACTGCGTTATATCCAGGTGTGTATGTGTGTGTATGAGGGCGGATCTGATAAATGCCAGTATAAGGCGGGAGTCAGGGAGCAGTGTGCGAAAATTAATTTAGATTACTAGACAATGTGTGATCATGAAGATACAAAAAGACAGCGAGGCGCAATCCACTGCAGGGAAAAGTGAGGGACAGTATTTGTCCTCTGAGATATTCATGGAGTAAAAGGGAGTTATAGTATATTTCCTGTGTGGGAGTAAAATGCTTTGGTTCACAGATAAAAGATTATTCAAATATAAGAAGTAATGTGGATCCTCCAATAAGAAACTTACTGAATACGTTTTTGTTTTTTCATGACATTTTTTCCTCCATGGTGGGAGACAGAAAGACTCTAGTTAAAATAGCATCACTGATGGACAACATCTCCCATCCCATGCATGAAGCTGCTGCTGAATGGAGAACTGCTGCATCCTTGGTGCACAAAGGAGTGCTATTGTAGATCCTTCCTCCCAGCAGCTGTTAGACTCTATAACCATCACTGCTCAAAACAAACTCATTAATGTTCCTATAAATGCTGCTACCTGCACTGTCTTAAATCACTTTCAACAACATTTAAAGAAAAGGTCTTTTAATGTTCAAATACACCTGCACATGTTTTACATTTTTTTAAATTAACCTACCTGTTTCTTAATTTCTTTGGACCAGAGTAGCTTTTTTTTAATTAACTGCACATTATTTATGTTGAAAATTTTATTCCTTATTTTGTTGTTATGTATTTAATTTTTGTGTGAATCTACATGCTTTGATTGTAGTTGCACATACATTTTCCCATTGTGGCACAATAAAGTCAATTCTGTTTTAGTCTATTTTATTCTAATGTAGACGCTAAGTGACAGACTCCGGGTAGAAGCAGTGAACTTCATCATCTTGTTTATGTAAGTTATTCTAATTGTTTGGCTACCTGTTACATGTATGCTATTGTGACACACTCAAACATGCAGAACCTTGCACAAGTAAGTGCCCCTTGAGTTTTTTTCACATTTTCTTACATAATAACCAAACACTTTCATGTTAGTTTTAAAACTTCCGACACCTTGGACATCAGATCTGTTCGATTCATCCTCCAGAAATACACAAGCATAAAGCTACCAAGATATATTCATCCACTATGCAAACATGTATAAGAAGGTGTTATAGTTAAATCCACTGGCCGACATGCAAAATGCTCTGGGGGATAATATCCACAGTAATAATTACACCATCCCCAATGTGAGACATGGTGGTTGTGCTTGATGCTGTGAGGACATTTTTCTTCAGAAAAAGGCTGCAGAAGACTTGAGCCTGAGATGGGCAACAACTTCATACTTGCAGCCAGAGCAAATAAATCCAATTGAGAATCTACTCCAGCACTTCTTCCAAATTGATATTCAAGGATGGCATCCATCCAATCTGAGTGAGTCTGAGCTTTCTGTCAAAGAATAAGTCCACAGGGTATTAACTTTGGGGAGCTGAATACAAAGGTGTGCAATATTTTCAGGTTTGTGTTCCTTAATTATCATGCTTTGTGTTTATCAGAAAATATCTCAATAAAATAGGCAAGTTTGAAGCAAATCCAAGAATTAGGAAATTTCACTGCAGTTCATGAAAAGGTGTCTGACGTTTCATTTGTTTCTTATAAATAACACTACAACAAACTGTTTTTACAGATATTTTCCCTTACAATAAAGGATATTTCTGTTCTATTTCATGTTGAGAGTGTGACATACTAGCACTGTAAACAAGGATGACTAACTTTTATCTTTACTCCTCCAGTAAGACTCAGTTGACGTTGTTGCTGAGGAAAATATCTTGACTTGCTCAGATGTCTCTTAACAACACCAAAATAATTTAAACCTATTCCTACTGTCATAAAAAAAGTATTTTTTTACGTCCCTAATAATAGTGACATTTGGTTAAACTGATATATTTAGAGTGTCTACAGCAGCCTTCTACCATCTCAGCTGACATCTCACTGCTAAAGGAACCAGAATCTGCTTGAGGAACGTACCTAAGCTGTGAGCCGACACCGAGCCCGCTTGGCCCGGCTGCTGCTGAACCTTAGTCCGTATGATCCTGCAGAAGAAGAGAGGAGATATTAGTGTGTATGAAGTGGCTTGTTTGAGAGATCCTGAGTGACAGAGAGAACATGACCATCGTGGGAGCAAGGCTGTGTGTGTGTGTTGGGGTGTGTGTGTGTGTGTGTGTGTGTGTGTGAAGTGGCTTAGGCAGGCTGACATGGCAGAGGGGCCTCACACTTCCTGCTTGGTTGATCATGCAAGCCTTTTCTTCCTCTTTTCTTTTTCATCCTTTCCTCCCCTTTTCCTCTCCTCTCATTTCCTTTCCTCCATTTTACTTTTTCTTTCCTTTTGTATCTGTTTCACCTTCCTTTTCTCTTTGTCTGCCTTTTTGGCTCACTCGTTCTTTCTCTTATTTCCCCATCCCTCCCTCTGTCGCTCCCTCTGTGCACTCAGGGGAAAGGGGTTGTCATTGTAGCATCGTGTAGAACCACTGAGCTGCGGCCACTTCATACATATGGAAGCTGGGGGCCTCTTTGCAATTCCCCTCTTCTACTCCCACACCAAAAAGGAAATACAGATAAAACACACACATTTATGTTGTTCCGTGCTTCGTCTACAATCTGCTGTTACAGTTTGATACCCAAACCCACACATCGTACAGACTGAGGCACCTGTTGATGGAGCTGACACTGGGAACGCTGTCGTTGTCACAAACTCTCTCGGCCAGGAGCCTGTCCCGGATCTCCCAGGCAAACATGGTGGGATTTTGGCGTTTGTAATCGGCGATCTTGTCGACCACTTTGGGTGTAGCAACCTTTGGTTTGGATCCCCCGATTACCCCAGGGCGGATGCTGCCCGTTTCATAGTACCTGTAAGGAAAAGCACAGGTTTTCCTGAAGCACAGACAGGAACATGAAGCATGTTAGCAGAATTTATGTGAAGAGCTCCACTGCTTTGCAAAACCCCTTAGTTAATTTTATATGACAGATTAACAGAAAGCACTGCATGATTGTGAAGTAGAAGAAGATGTTACACATAAATTATAATTCAGCCCCTCGAGTCATTACTTTGTTGAACCGCCTTTTGTTGTACAACTAAAAGTCTTTGCAGCCTCTAATAGGTTTTCTTCAAGGTTTTCCCTTCATTTAACTCTATTCATCTTCTCTTTAGTGCTGATCAGCTTTCCTATCCCCAACCAGCAGGCATGGCTCCACCACCATGTTTTAGGATGTGGACTATGTTGTGGATGATGCACACTGAACTTTGTGCTTCTAAATGTGGAAAAGTTTAAGAGGTAAATGTACTTTTACAAGGCACTGCACATGACAGATTTTAAGAAATATTTTTTTGAAAATCACTGATTTTAAAGACTGTTTTCTGTCTTAAGCGTTTTCACTCTGTGTAGCGGCTGGTTGGTAGACAAACTTACCAAACAACCAGCTGATGATGGATCATGATGGAATTAAGGGAGGATACAACATTCAGGTTGCCAAACAATAAAAAAAATATATCATTTTGTCTTATGTTTTTAGACTTGCTCTGAATCAGCACCCTTTATAGCAAAGATAGAGTTCATAGTGGTGTTACATAGTCATTAGTCATATTTAATTTAACCCTGTTTCAGTGTCAAGGCTAATTGTATCATCATCAACATTATTTAGGACAGTGGTTCCCAAAGATTTTCTGCCCCCCCCCCTGCATTACAATAAAATCCACCCCCAAAAAGAAAAAGGAATGAACTGGTCACACACATTGTTCAACCAGACATAAACCTATACACACATTTTGTTTTCAAACTCCACTGAAGTTTATTTCACACTTGAAAAGTGTGGAATGTATTTGTATTCAACTCCTTTATGCACCACAAGCATCCAGGAGTCAGCCAGTTCGTAAAAAGGGAAAATTGAAATTAGTAGATGAAAAGTGAGAAAGTTGAAGAAGCATGATTATTTTTGTGAGGCTCTGCAGCACTATCATGATCAAATCATCATGTTTATTGTTTTTAAATTAATTTGACACAGTGAGTAAAGTTTTAACTAATATTTATCAACCCTATAGCCTCTCTCCTGTTGTACTCTGCGAATAACCTCAAACACTTTTTAGCTTGTTACATAATGCTGCACCAGTCTGATTTACATTGAGATATCTGTGTCAGCTAAATTGTTTAATGCGACTGTATTCCTCTCAAACAGCCGTGACACAATGCCTCTGATGCCTGACTCGATGTGCTGAACGGCTGCTGTTTACCCGCATAGAAAAAAATTGAAGTGTTTAGTGTCCACCATGGCTATTTCATGAATGTATTTGCATGCAGAAAGGGCAGGAGGGCAGGAGATGGAAGCACAGCTAGTGTGCCGCTCAGCTTGCAGAAAGAAAAATGCTTGTGTGTGTTTGCGTGTGTGTGGAGAGGGTGAGGGGTGCTTTGCGTGGCTGCAAGCTGTCAGTCAGTCTTAAACCTGCTGCTCTCTCTCCACTGTACGGTGGAGTAATCCTTTCCGTGAAGATGCGAGTTGCTGTAAATGTGTGCCTCCTTGTCTTTCTCCCCCTGTGTGTGTTGCATTTTTTGACTCCTCACAGCTGGAGCATAAACACAGCTAAAGGAGAAAAACACAATCTATTTTCAAATGGAAAACAATTTAAATTATTCACAGCTGAATCATCGGTGAATAAACGAGCTCGGTTATTGATATCCTGCTCAACGATGAGCCGACGCACTCACTCACTTGCTCACACACACAGACTCAGAGACACGCACAGGGTGGTAGAGTTGGTGTTTTTGTTCTGCTGGCACCAGAGACAGAGAGGAGAGGATAAAACAGCCCTCCCTCCTTCCATCCATCCCTCGGTCCCTTCTCCTCCCCCTCACAGTAACGCTTCAGTGAGTTGAATGGCCAGGAGAGGGGAAGAAAGAAAGAGATAGAGAGGGAAAGACAGAAAAAGGGAAAGAGAGGCATGAGAGAACAATGAGCAACACATTTTTTGATATAGCTGAGGGTCGCTGTTGCTAATCCTTCCTCTCTGTCCCCACAAATGGTCTCTATGTCTCTCATTCATTTTTCTTCTTGCAGCACTTCACTCTCTTAACACGCCTTTTTCCTTTCTGATTGTTCTTCCATTTATTCCATTCTTCACCTTACTCACTTTTTTGGTTCGTGGCGGTTCAGAAATATCGTACCACTTTCATTTTGATGCTAATTTTTAAAAAATTTTTAAAAGTGATGAATCTTTTTCCCATTGTCTGCCTTCTTTTTCTCTTCTGGGGGGCGGAACGAGCAGGGATTTGCTCTTGAATTTAGCTTTGAAAAGCCAGACAGACACACAGAAGAAGGAGAGAAAAGGGAGGTGAGAAGATTCACAAAACTGAGAGGCGTCAGGGAAGACTTATGGGACACAGAGGCGAGAGGGGGAGGTGAAAAGGCAACGGAAAGTGAAACCGAAGGCCAACATGGCTGAAAATACAGCTTATGTGTGCTGAAGAAGTAAGAAGTTTTAGAAAATTGACCACCAACAAGCTCACATCAACCCAAATGTAAAGCAGTAGTTACAAACTACAATTGTGCAAGATCTAACAGTTTCACCCAAGATGATCCTTTAAGATGTTGGAGGGTTTGTACACGAAGGATTTCTGGTCCCTTTTGCAAAAATTATGGTGTGGCATAAGTCTTTAAATGCCCTGGACCTGCAGAATTTTTTTTTAGAGTCGGTCGTCATTTATTGGTAGCTTAATAACACTGCCAACTACTTACAAGAGTAAACTGTAATGTAGAAATGCTTCATTTTAGTTTATTTAAAACTGTTTAGAGCACTAACAAGTTTTAGATTTTGTTAAACTTTTGCAGTAGTGGAATAAAAAATGAATTCAATTTAAAGTTTTTTTGATCAAAAGCTAAAAAGTGTGATTGTGTCTGTAAGTTGATTTCTCAAACTATAAAATGCCAACAAAAGATATGACTACAGCATAAATAATAACCAGCCATGTTCATGTTCACTTCGGACTGTAAAGGGACAATACTTAAATGCAGACACTTTTTGTTTCTCTTCCATAACAGCACACGTTTTCTCCCAGTTTCTAGTCACAAAAAGGGCAGCAGTGAATGTCATCAGTGTTGTGCTGGCATGTTTGTCTTTTACCTGCCCAGTATCTTGCTGACGCATCCATGGCTGACCCGTAGCTGCCTCGAGATGTCGCAGGGTCGAACCCCTTGATGGGCGAGCTCCACTATTCGCTGTCGGACCACGTCTGGAAGGGGTCTGCCGTTTACAAACACGCCTCCGAGCTGGTTCACGCCGCCATGTCCTGGAAAAGAAACCGCAAGAGTCTGAGAGGGTTAACAGGAAGGATGCAGACAAGTGACAGAGGTAGAAGAAAGTCAGAGTTTTGGTTCAAACCACTGGGGTCTTTAAGTGCTGATTGTTAAAGATATGACTTTTACAAAAGAGAAATGTTTTCAAACGTGAATGACAACATGTGGATTGAAGACGGAGTGGGGACTTTTTTTTTTTTTTTTTTTTAAAGATTTCCAGTAGAATGCATTTAATAACCTGACAAAACAACCCTTTTTAAATAAAATCCTTGAAACAGTTTGTATAATTGGTTAGATTTGAAACAAGTATATCTGAGGTGAAATTGATTACATTTAAGAGCTAAACATTAAGCCAATGTTTAAAATGCTCTTACTGAACTAAATTATATAAATTTGAACTATTTTATGATAATTTAGTTGAACTAATTTGTTCTCTCGTGTAACAGACATGACAGACAGATTTTAAACACATAACCCCAGCAGGGGTAGCTCCTGAAACAGCAGGCCATCCCGTGAAATGATGGTAAACTTTTAGATTTTTCCTGACATCCACAGCTTACATGACAACAACTGTATCAAGACTAAGTTCATATTGCTAGCAAATCCTACTTTGCTTACATAGCTAAAATGGAAAAAAACTTTAATTCTTGAAACTTTCTCAACAACACAATACAGTCCATGTAAACAGCTTTACTGTTCACCCAACTTCACACAAAGTAAACAAGATCAACACTTGACTGAATCAGAAGCTTCATTTCAATTCTAGTCAAAATGTTTAGGTGGTTACCAAAATAAAGTGGTTTATGTCCAAACTTAGCCACTGGATTACAAAAGCCCCTTGCTGGAACAGATTTGAAAAACGTATTGCTGTTTTGAGAACATTTTATACTTTATCTAGTTCAGTGACAGTGTTGAAGTCAAACTTGCTACAATACTGAGCATCATAAACTTTGGAAATAAACGACACGCCATAGTTCTGGTTGTTGAATAAAAGATTAGGACAGCTTTGAAAGGTTTAGTACTGTTTCAGTAATGTTTCATGTGTTAATTAGCGACCAATTATTTTGATTTTTGTTCATTTAATGCGGAGGACAATTCAACTGTAAGGAAGATTTGATAACAGGAAAAATTCTCTTAATTGAGAAAATCTAAATGTTTTGTTGTTTATAAAACGTATGAACTACAAAAAGTTCAGCATTAGATGGGCAAGTGATTAAATAAACTATTTAAATATGATATGTAAACTAATTAGAATTAAAGTACAAAATGTAAAGCATTGACTGAAGTTTTGTTAATTTAATTAAATATCTGATCCTAAGCGCCTGTTAAACGTACCAGACTTACAACAAGTAATTTCGATTACATGCCAAAACATTTATGTAATTTGTTGAAAGGAATTTTATTTGTTTACCTCTTAAAGTAATTCTTTGGTTTGGCTTGGTTTGAATTTATTAAAAGTAGTGTTATAGAAGCATAAACGAAGTTATACACAAATAAATAAATTTTAAACAAAAGTACACAAAACAAAAAAAGAACAGTAATAAAGTATATTTATACATTCAAAAATTAGTGGGTAGAGGTATGAACTTGTTTTTACACCCACCCCTCTAACACCTGTAGCATCATCAGATAAATTATTTGAATTATTGTTCCTGTTAACATGTTTACAAAAAAAAAAAAAAAAGCAGTTACTGTGATACTGAGATTATTGGTCATAAATGATCCTGTAGCAACCTACACCTGCCTGGTCCCTTTGGGTTTGTCTTTTTTGTTTTCTTAACTTTTTATTGCAAGTCATCCTGTAATATTTTTTGTAACCTTCACTTTATTAGCATGTGTTTATTAAAACCCAAAGCAATAGTCCAAATTTGATCCAAGAAGAAAACCTTAATCAATTCTGGATGGCAACAGCCTCCAAACTGGAGTCATTTTTTAATGCATCTGATCTGCACTATGTCTCTCATTTATCCTGTGAAGCAAAAGAGTATCAGTGGCACTGCGCTACAAAAGCAACTTTTTCCAATTTCACCAAGGGGCAAGCTAAGCAAAGATGGCAATTAGGTGAAGGGATTTCAATTAATTATTGACCAAGGCCTCGGCTCGGCCCCACAGTAAAAGATGCTGGTAATATTCCCCTCTAGGGAGGCAGGGATGAAAGTAAAGCAGGAAATAGATAAAAACAAAAAGCAAGACTGAAATACACTAGAGTGGACGAAAAGACAATCTGCAGTTTAAGGTAATCGAAAAACCTCCTGGAAGCAGGATTTATTTTATGTACTATAGCTATTAGCTAAAAAAAATAAATAAATAAAACAAAAACAATCACATGTGCGTATTAGACACATTTCTATCATACTTATACATTTTTTTCCTATTAAGTTTAAAAAATAATTAAAAAAACAACTTTCTAAGCAGTTCAGCAATAAATCAGAGTGAACTGTAAAGCACATGTTGCCCATGAATACATTTCCAAACTTCACAGCAAACAAATAAAAGCTCTTTACTCTGGACTAGATTTAAAAATAATGATCTGAGATGTTAACTTTGTTCTGCCAATCCCGGAGGAAAATAATATCCCCTCTTTCCGCAACCACTGAGTTTGTGTTTGTACTGTATGTATACATGAATCCCACCAAAGGCAAAGTGAAAATCAACTTTCCCCACCGTTTAATCCACTAGCTTTTGTATTACCATAGTGATTACGTCTTTAGGGGAAACACACACGCACTCTCTTCTTTACATACAGACACTAATCCTAGCTGTGGGGGTAATAGATTTTAAATACATAACCCCAGCAGGGGTAGCGCCTGAAACAGCAAGCCGTTCCGTGAACCAGCCGCCTTCTCATCATCAGTACGAGGAAAAATAAAAGCAGAGATACATCGTTTCTCTCCAGCTCTAACATAAATAAGTCAACATATGAAACGGAACCCTATAAACACCTCTAATAAGGACGGTCTGGCGCTAACCTCACCGCTTCGTCTTTTTAGATGCAACAGGGCTCATTAAACAGACAGCAGCACAATTTGAAAAGCAATCACTCTCGACAAAAGGCAGTGATGTATCTGGAGGAAGTGAGAGGGATCTGTTTATGCCATTATGCTATTCTCAACCAAGGCTCAGTGATGAAATATTATCATCTACAACAAATGTTATCTTTCAAAAAAAATATGAGACCATGTCGCAAAAGAAAGCCATTTTTCTCATTAAAAGTAACTAGTTTGCTAAATATAATAATTAAATACAATGAGCAGGAGATAGTTAATTAAGATGCATCACAGTTTTACCTAGTTCTTGTTGCAAAACTGCTGAAATTTCCATCCCTACTTCCTCTATAGTTAAACTCCTTCTTTAAGATTTCAGAGAAAGTGCTTTGGGGAACCGAGTTTTCTCACTTTGTACTTAGCATGGAGTAATGCATCGCTGCTCTTCCTGCACCCACTGCTATGCACTGCCAGTAAGATTGCTGAAATAAGGCCCTAATATTTTCCCTTACAAACTGTATTATGTGGAAATGTTTTCTAATCATGAGAAACAAGAACAGTCATGGACTCTCCAACCACTCTTATTCTTATTATTATGGTCTGACTGTTTACTGCTTAGCTGTGTTTACTTTGTAGTGGTTATTTCTTTTATTTGTTTCACGTGTTGCCTTTGTGGCAATGTCTCTGTTGGAAAACAGATTTTAACCCAATGAGACATCAGTTACCTTGATAATAAGGACTTATGAATAACTCTGTTTCAGCACTACAGGGTGGGGGAGAAGCCTGTAAAGCAGCTGCCTACAGCAGACAGCCTGACTATTTAATCAGCTGATATTGACTCGTTATGCCTGCTTTAATCTATGTAGAGCAGAGCTATAAAATGTGAATCAAAATTAAACTAGCAATAAAAAAATTTGCAACAGTCTACATGTTATGTTAGCAGCAGTATAAATAATTGTTGCTTTTCTGTTTTAAATAAATGTAACTGCATCCTTTGAGACAATTTTACAGTCTTGCCTTTAAACCATGATAAGACATGTAGTGAAAATCTTTCAGAAACTCACACTTAAAATCACAGGTGCAAAATAGGGGAACTAGACTCAGAACTTGACCTTTTTTCAGCTGGAGAAAATAATCGTGAGCAAGTTTGCTTTGACTGTTAAGATATTCTCAGACAGACATATATAGGACGGACAGAAACTGCTCAAGATTATAAGGCAAAGTGAATAAAAGCATTTCTGAGCATCAAAAGCAACAGGATGTATCTTAATCCTCACATCCTTGATTAGAATATTCTTGCAAACTATTCATTGCAATTGGTAATAATGCCTGAACACATATTAGTTAAATATCCTTGTTGTCATATAGACTGAGCAGACTACAATGTTTAACCATCAGATGTTTAATTTTAATTATGGATGCAGGCATTGTCACCATCATACATAAATAGCAGGTTCAGTAAGCATCCAATAATGCTCTGTCTTTTGTCTCCTACATTGAAAATTTCTCCAAAGCCTTTTGGGGTTTTATTAGTATCAATTTTAATATGAAAACTTACAAATAATGTTCAAAGATATGAGTCTGTTCTATGATTAAAAATGGACATTTACTTCTTCCAAGATAGGTGTGTTTTGTTCAGTGGCAGTGATATGGACAACAGGGCTCACCTCACTGAGTTGTTTGTGGACACACATAGTTTGAATCTTTTTCACAAAACATTATCATTTTTATAAAGCATAAGACCTAGTTTAGGGAACATTCATGCAAAAACCACAACTGATGTTATGCCTTTAATAGGTAATAATTAGGAGGGAGTAAAAACATTGTGCAACAAAGCTCCCCAGCCAATGCTCTGACCCTTGAGCCAATAGGGCTCCTCTGGACCAACTATTTCATTATTAAGGAGAAATCCACTTATTTACTGTGACTGATTTCTGGGAGTTTAAAGGAAATGATCACAAAATCTCTGCCAGTCCCATTCAGCATAAAGAGTGTGCTGTAAAGAGTCTGCTGACCTACATGGACAAATCTTTTTACACTCTCAAACACTCTGTGTGAATCCTTTATGGCTGTATAAGGACATTATTCCTTTTCCCTCCTGCCCTCATTATTATTTCCCGAAACTCTCAGCGAATAAAAGCAGATTTTCTGCAGGTCGTTTATAGAAGCCTGCTGTGCTAAGTCCTCCTCACCACAGGTATCTGCACTGAAGTACCCTCCGCCCCCCTTACCCAACCATTCTCCTTCTTTCTCAGATAAGAGTAAATGAAATGGTTCCTTTCACCCCTTCTATCTGGGCCAGGGCATGAAAAATATGCCTTGCTTTGTGAGGAGATGGAGAGGAATGACTTGTGACCCACAAAAACCTCCAGATACCTATTTATTCACTTATCTGTGTATTGACTGTTGGTATTAGGTGTTCAGACTCTCACATTTTTTAGAGGGTTAAGGTATTGGGGATTATATGTTTGAAATTTATTTTCCAAACCTATAAATGCTGATAGGGGCCAACACAGAGGCATTCGCATCCTATAAAGGCATTTGTTTATCTGGAGCCAGCCGGCCTAAGGAATAAGCAAACTAATAAGCTGCTGACAGCTCTCAGGCCAACAGGGGGAGCCAAAGAACACATGACTTTTCATATAAAATACAAACCTTAAAGGAAGGGAGATATTATGCAAAATAAGCTTTTGTATTTTTTTTTATTCATATCATATTAGAATGTTATTCCCTCATCAAAAACATAATTGTATTGTTGCTTTCATTCTTTCATGCATGTTTGAGAAATCATTGAATCTCCCATGGCAACCATTGGGAATGCCTAAATGTTTGTTTCCCTGCCTATTTGCTCAAAGGAGAGCTACAATCTCAAATCGAGCTTCTGCCTCACAGAAAAACCTCCCTCTCAGCTCCTCCAGATTAGCAGCAGCAGCAGTTAGCAAATACTTAATGGAACTGTGTGTCTACTAAGATTATCAGACAAACTACTTCTTCCATATAAGAAAGTTTAGAAACGGCATAATGAGAAGGACGGGTTGAGAGGCACGGCATCAGAAAGACCCTCTATCGCTCTTCTTGCAGAGACAGAGGCCCAATTTCGAGGCATCAAATTGCAAAGTCAAATTAATTCTGTTAAGTTATGCTTGACATATTCAGCATTTTTATAGCAACTGATAGTAACATAGTTACATAATACAAATAATATCCCCCGCCTCCAAAACATCAAATTTGTTTGAAAACTTGTTTTAAGCACATTTCAAATGCTCATAAATAGTATTTTTAATGGAAAACTCTAACATTTAAATTTATTTGTGATTTAAACAAACTGTTAGCTGTATGTCTAGTAAGACCTTATTTATCAGCGTAAAGGGAGTTAAATACTACCTTTACAAGGCCAAATAGTATTTTATATTTCTAAAAAAATCAAATCATAAGTTTCCTTTCACTTTGTAATTATGGATTTCTTTGAGTTGGTCTATCACTAAAAAGCTCCCACAAAACCTTTGAAGTTTGTGACTGCAACTTGATTGAAAGTAGAAATAAAAATATAGATGAATACTCCTGAAAGATGCTGTATTTACCGCTACTTATGTTGTCAACAGTGCGCAATATATACTGTGACATCAAACCAAAAACATTCTGTAACATCCTCTGTTTAGTTATTGGCTTTCTGAAAATAAAGGTGCTAAACGCTCTACACATAAACCATCACCTAAGACAACTTTATACATTTTTATAGTATTTCTCTTCTACTCTGTGTCCTGTTATACTTTTTTCTATATTTGAGTGAGTTTATGTCCAAGCCCAACAAATACATTACTTTATTGGAGGAATTCAATCAACAGTGTCCAGCTCAGTGGGTATTGTTGCAAATTAGACATCAAAATCTTGCCAAATTAGGGGTTTGGGTTTTCAGGAGTCTTTCTCCCAAAGCTCTCTCTGGAGAGAGGAAGGTGTTGGCAGAGGAAGCAGCTTCATTTTCATCCGTCTGAATCAGAGAGAGGCAGAGCCAGCCAGGAGAGACCCAGGGGGTCATTATGCATCCCTGTTGTATTTTATTTATTTACCCTTTATGGGAGCTGACTTATATGAGCCCACCACCTCCTTAAATGTTTGATTGATTCACTGTTTCTGAAAAAGGAGAAGAAAAAAAATTACTAAGATAAAGCAGAATATATTGGAACTCCCCCATCCAGAAAATAAGCTCCATTAGGGTTCTCTGTCTCTTTCTTCCTGCTACATTCCTCAGTGTCCTTCTCTCATCTCTCATCTGCCTCGTCACGGCCTGACGACTTAAAAATACAGCCACAGAGAAATGGCAAACAAAACACCACAGATTCTCGCCTTTTCTCAATATTTTCTATCGTGAAAGAGAAAAAAAAAAGCCAGAAAGAAAATAAAAAGGGTGGATCTGTAAATTACTTTTGACTGAAAGCTGCTTGGTATAGTTGCCTCCAAGAATACTGATGAAGCAAATTTACTTGAACAAACAGTGGCTAGATAGATGTGACTGGTGTGTCAAAGGTGGCCTGTGATGTTATTCTGCATTTCCTTTTTTTCTTTTTTCTTCCCAACCTGATTTTGGAAAATAATTATGTCTGGGACCAAAACAGGATAATAAACTGCTACAGAAATGGTGTAGAAGCATAGAGTATCTCCAGAAAGATCAACAAGAAAAGTACTGTTTATAATCTTAGAGTGGGGCTCCAAAAGCCACTTAAGACTATTTTGTGATACTGTGGAAAACCTTAACAGGCATAAATAAATAAATAAATAAATAAATAAATAAATAAATAAATAAATAAATAAATGTGACAATGGGGCAAAGGGAAAAAAGTCAGCAGCAATGACCAGTTTGAAATGTCAAGTGTTTGCCTGATCTCGATTATTTTCATCAGGTTGTAAAGTTTGACTCAGCCTGATTAAAATCTATCCTTTTTTGCGAGTTTGTGCAAAGTAGATGTCTACATCTGCTCACCAACGTATAGGCCACAGCCTTGCGCGTTTAATATTCACCATACCTTCATTACCATTACAATACATGATTATGAAATTCAGCTCATTATCATCACAATTACCTGGAATGGATTTTTTCTTTACATATATGTTGCTCGCTGCAGACAATTCCCCCCGCCCCTAAATCTATAATCGGGAGCTCATTCACCTGAATTACGCAAAACAAAAAACACACATAAAACCTCATAATATTTTTTTAAAACTCCAAAACATTAAGAGCAACCTTTTAGTAAAAAAAATAAATAAATAAAAAAAGTCTGAACATGGCTGAATGTTTAAGGGAAACTTTTATTTGGCGCACAGACACAAACAAGGTGCAGCATAATATTCCCTGCTGAGCTGAACTTTGGGCCTTTTTACGCACAAGCAGCAGCAGCAGCAGCACACAGAGGGGAGAGAGGCGCACACCCGGAGTCGCGCAACAACATTTCCACGCGTCACACTCGATTCCCCACGACCTCTTTCTCTCCCTACCTTTGACATTTTTTAAGGTGTAATCGTTTTAAACCGTCTCCGCGCTCTGACATATATAACTTTAGCTCCGCTGGTTCACCGTCAGCCCCGCGGATCATTGGCTTCTGGTGAAATGGCGCGGAAGAGGAAACATGATTCGTTCTAGCTCTGAGGTGCGCGTGTGTATTAGGGTTTTTTTCTCTTCTTCTTCTTTTTAATCCGGCGGGATAACACACCGTGGGAAGTCCTCTATATCAATCACACATTCTATACGAAAATAACCTGCAGCAGCAGAGAACAGAGCAACAACCAAACATAAGATGCGAAAGGTGTGGAGGATGCGCTCATGCAGTTTTGAGAGTACTAACAAAAGACAAGAAAGAAAAATTCAATTATAAAATAAAATAAACATTTGAAATTTACAAAATAAAAATTAACACAAAAATGTGCATTTATTCGTATTGGTGTGAAAAGAATAAAAATGATTAATTTCTGTTCACTGATTATGAGTGAAGATATATAAAATATTACAATTGGTTTTTTTTTTATTCTGTTATCCGATAAAACAATATAATAAAAATGCCCACTATTTTTAGTATAAACACAGACAAAAAGTATGAAATAAAACCCTACTCCTCTGCGCAACACTGATAAAACAGCGTTAAAACTGAACCAATGAACTGTCCCAACAATACGCAAATATTGTATTTTGGCAAGTTTACATCCACATTTATCAGTAGAAATTATTTTACAGGTAAAAGTATAAAACTGTTTAACTCAGACAAATTACAAAGACTTTCATTTGATTTGTCATCCATGTTAAAGAAAAAAAACACAACTGGTTTGTCACTGAGGCATAAAGTATTCATAATTATTTTAAAATCTGCTCTACGTTGTATGTAAATCTTTCCCTAAAGCCAACATTCATTGACTGCTTGTCATTTTATACCTGAGCCAATCATCTCAGGTATAAGATGCTAGCAAGTCTGACTTTAGCGTTAGCACTGTTGCTAAGCAATTTAGTGGCAGAAACAATTTTAAACTTTGAAACTTTCTTAGCAATAAGTGTAATGGTAGTACTTTTTTTTTTTACTTTATTAGTTAATAATGTGGATATTAGCCATATTGCTCTCTGCTGGCCACATAGCCAATGAGTTCAGACTGACTGAACTAACATATTCTGCTTCTTTCCAATCAAATGTGTTTGTACAATTTTTGTACTAACACATTTGATATAAATATATCCAATATATTTATAAATATATTCAACACATTATATTTAGAAATCATATGCTTAACTAGAAATTTAACAACTTCTAAGGCTATTAATAAACAACCACCAAAATTCGTTTTTATAGTGCAGCCCGCATAGGAAATTGCATCTTGAGTCTGGAACAAAAAGGGAAGAAAAGAAAAAAATGCATTTAGTGATCTCTGATATTTTTTTAAATAATAGCTTTGTTTGCCTTTAAAAATAAAAGTTCTGCAAATAAAAATGAATGTTGTGCTATCGCTAAGGCTAACTGATTGAAAGACTTTTGTGGGGGTGAAAACAGTGAGCCTAACACACAAAGCAGTGTCCGCCGTGTCATCACTGAATGCCTAAGTTGCCCTCCACTACATGAGGTTGGTTCCCCCTGCGTGCAGCAGCTGTTTCTGTCAAGTCTTGTGGAGCCAGACTGTGACCTGTGAGCAGAAGCTGCACGTACCTTAACCTGTGGCTCTGACTGCACTATAAAAAGGACTTTTGGAAAGAATTAAATGGTAGCCATTAAGAATATATACATTTGAATCAAGCACATTAGTTTGTGAATGTAATGTAAATAGATTCTTTATCGATAAATAATTTAATTTCATTCTGGGTTAAAGATGTTGGTATTCAAAGTCCAGCATAAAAAGTAGGGTTAAGACTTTTTATGGTACGAATATGGAATGAATGCATTCACTCAGTAAAAGTTAATGCATTCGGGTTGGAATTGAAAAAGCCTATGAAATTTAAGCAAAGTTAACTTTGGCAACGTGAAAATTGCTGTAACAAGAGGAGCTTCTTATTAACCCCAAGGGAGTCATCACCACAAAACGGCACGTCTAAACTAAGGTTGCCAAGTTAAAATGTTCGCATTCCAACTTTTTAAGAACAGATCTACAAAGGTTCTCACTATTTCTGTAATTTAATATGTCATAATTATGAGACTTTTTTCTTTTGCTTGTAGATCTTTCTCAGATAGAAATGAACACATTAAGTTGGAGTAGTAGATTTAAAGAAAGGCTGAGAGTTTCACAAATTTCTTTAAACAGATTTTAACTGTTAAACTTGTGTAGTTTTTACTCAGAAATACTGGTTATAGTAAATTAAACAAATGCAAATTGTTACACCGCTTCCCTTGGTGAAATCGAAACAGAGCGTTTCATCAGAACCTAACCAGAGCTCTACTCTTCTGGTTCTGTTTGTGGATCAAGTTCAGCTTTGTCATGCTTTGATACTCTCTCTCCCTGCCTCTCTCTTTCTGTCTCTCTTGTCCTCTCTTTCTCTTTCTCTCTTTCTCTCTCTCTCATTCTTGCACTTTTCCTCCATCACCCCTCTCTCACTCCCTCCCCTTTTGACCTCTGCACCTCCTCTTCTCTTCAAACCATAGAAACACAACAAACCGTCTCCTATAAAGCAGAAACGGTGGCGAAAACAACACAAAGCGGGCCTGCAGAGACCGCACTTCATCTCTCTACTCACAGCATCCCCAAACTCTAATTATTCTCATGCATCGTACTCGCAGAGCACAGGACAGAGAACACATCATGCTTTAAACAATGCAACACAGGCGAGTGTGACTGATCATTAAAACACCAAGAGCAGGACTGGAAAGAGTATTCAGTAAACTGTTATTTATTATTATTATTATTATTATTATTATTATTATTATTATTATTATTATTATTATTTAAAGGATTTTGAGTTACCCGTATGCAAAACATTGGATACCTTCCAAAATAAAAGAGGTCAGTTGTGAAGATGTTCTACGAAATTTGGACATTTGGACTTGAGCGGAAAATTGTCTGATTTGAGACGGTCCATCTACATCTTCAGTGTGCAATAAATCATGAAGCAATTACATGTCAGTCATGTTTGTAACTTCAGTCAAAACGAAACAAATAAAGCAGTGCAGTTTTTCTGTGGACGCATGCAGGACCGGTGGTGTGAGTGGCTTTTGAGGGCCAGTTGGGATCATGCAGATGAAGGGAAATATAACCAGAAGAACTTACTGTGCATCGCCGCGAACGGGTCGTGCTTACAATGAATCTCCATCGGTGCACAGAGGGGGCTCCGGGGCCCTTCAAGCAACGGGAGGATCTTAAAAACAACACCCGCTTCCGTCTTCCACTTTGCGGGCTGTGGTGACAAATGGGACCTCCAATGACTAAAAAGGCTTTCCTTCAAAAAGACTGTTTTTTTTTTCTTGTTAAAAAAAATACTGTGTTTAAAGGTGAAAGCAACACATTTGATCGAAAAGTCAAAATGAGGTATTCAAACGTCAAAAAAATAAAAAAATGAGAAGGAAGGAATAATTGGAATCACAGCAGCGGATTAGTTGTAGCTCCTGAACCAGAGGAGCTTCTGTCTTCCTTTCTTCTGCTGTGGGTCAAGCAGCGCCAGTCCCAGGTCGGCAAAAATGTGTCTAAGTTTTCAATGATTATTAATCCAAAACAGGAAAAATAAACAAAATACGTAAAGCAAGGAAAGTGTGACTATTTTGCTCTTTTTTCTTGTCGGTCTGCTGACCGTCAACACCCCCCACCCCCGATGGAGGCACAACTCTCCCGTCAGTCTTTTAGAAAATAATCAATAAATACATAAAATTTAAAAATTAGGCGCGAAAGGTAGAACAATTCTTTACAGATCCAATGTTTCCAGGTTGCACATTTCTTCTTCGTTTTTTTTATAAATCGTCCTCGGCGGCCGTTATCACGTGAAGATCCCCCGGCAGTTCAGCGTCTGAGTGCGGACAAGCGGTCACATCATGCGGTGTCATATCCAACAAAAAATGTCACGTGCCAAAAAAAAAAAGAAAAGAATAAAATGTAAAAAAATAAATAAATATGCAAATTCGGTCAAAACAAAAAGAAAGGGAAAAAAAGCACTTTGTGGTTCAAGTAAAAAGCCTTGGACTTCAGATGTATCTTCTTTCTGTCACCTCCTGAGTGGACCGGGACGCGCTGCACAAACCCGGTGACTGAGAGAGTTTTAGAGGCGAGCCTCTTCAAGTCAAATCGGAATTCAAAAGATGTTTTACTCCGCGCTCCTGTTTAGGAGACAAAAAAGACACCGCACTGCACATAAGCGAGCTTTGTTGTTGATCTCAGAGTGACCAGCCTGCCTGCGCGCAGCATCCGGCGGCGGCGCACGGCGCGTTTCAGGACCTGCTCTCTCGCGGACAGCGCCCGCGCTCCCAGCCCCCTGGAACCCTAACCTGCGCGCTGCCCGTCACTCACCGCGAAACTAGCCAATGACGGTTCGAGCGCTGTCCTGACGTCAACGCCAACCCGGGTTCAGCTCGCTGTGGGCAGCCAGGGGGAGGGGCTCGGTGATTGGCTAAAGCGAATTCCGTGCGCCAATGGCACCCCGAAAGCTTTCTCCTTTGACCAATCGTCGAGACGCCCGGTGAGGTAACACAGTAAGTGATATTTTTAATTTCAATTAACGAATTATATAAAAACGCATTGCCTTTATAGCTGTTTGCTCCTCAGTTTATTGGCTGTATTGTGTAACTGCTGATTAAGTGGGCATTAAAACTGAGGCGTTTTAATGAAGGCACGACGTGTTGGATGAAGGAATAAAAACAAAGTGGATCGAATGAGAGACTTGTATTTTAAAAATGTTATATGTATATTTAACAAAATGCAGTATGCAAAAATCTTTTTTTTTTTTTTTTGCAACATTTAGGCCTGCAGGGCTGAGAACGACCAAGAGCAAACAATTACTCCTGAATAATCCCTCTTGCTTATTTTCTTTCGTCATCCTCCTCCATCTCAAGGGGTGGGATCTAAAGAAAAAAAACATGAAACATACATCCCGTCTCATTACCTAATTGATCCAGACGTATGTATGCTTTTAATGAAGAGCAAGCACACACTCCAAACTGTCAGGTTCGACGTTCGTCCCAGAAGATCCGCAGCGGCCTACACAAAGCATCTGTAATGTGAAAAATACACAAATAGCCTAAAGCAGGAGAGTTTACTCCTTTCCTCTTTAATCATTTCGGCTGCATTTTGGAGCAGGTGGGGTGTATTTCAGAGGAGCACATGACATATAATTTCCCACCCTGTTCATAAAGGTGTCAATAAACGAATCTTACTGATTATATCATAATAATATATGTGGCATTTTAAGAAATCCAAATAAGAGAATGCAGCTTATTTAAATTATTTTTTGGAGTTTATTCTCCCACTGATCTGATGTCCACATGGGTAATTTATGACAGCACTGGATTTCTTAGTATCTAATATTTATACATTGTTGCACATAATTAAAATGTTTCTTTGAATTCCCAGGCTTCTATGAAAGAACCGATCTGAGACAACTAATTCATTCACAACAACGAGCAAATCACCACGTACCACATGTGTTTATCATGGAAAATGCAGAAGAAATAATAATAATAATAAAAAACTCCTCTCTATTCTGTTTCCAACCTCACCGCTAAGCTGGAAGCTTTGCGGGGTTTTTTGTGAGTTTAAAAATATTTCTTGAAGAAGAATGTAAATGTCAGCCACGAGGGGGCGTTCAGCCTTGGACGCGCCTTGTGTGCGCACACAGGCGCGCACACACAGTCATTTATTCACAAATAATTAAAATGAAAAGATTTACACTCAATATTGCTCTAAAGTCCTTCAGTGTGCCCAGTTTGGAGGCCAGACTAAGACAGAGGAGTGAAAACATAATTAGCAGTCACAATAAACTTAATCATGCATCGCCGCTACTTTTTTTTATTCGGATCTTGATGTGGAAATATGAATTTCGAATCGTCATCGATTTTTACGTCTTCGCTGAGTAAATATGTCCAACATGTTTAACGGACCCTCCTTCACATTTTGCATAGTTTACATCATTTCTCTGAGGATCAATCAGTGGACTGGGTTCCCTGCAAACCTGACAGACATCAAACCAGCTTCTATATTTTGGTTAACATATACAAGACAAAATCAATCGAGATGCCGAAGCCTTACTATTTAGATGGAGTGCCTTCTCACAGGCCTCCGGTGTACCAAAGCAGGAAGAAAAATGGCAAATGTACAAAATCTCTATTATTCACAATAGACAAGAGTTTTTATTATTTTTTATTTTATTTTATTTTATTTTATTTTATTTTGCACTGATTCCCTTTTTATTCTCTCATAAGTGATCAAAAGCTGAGGCAACTGCACTGCTGGAGCAGAAAATTCTAAAAGCACAACGTATCGTTTCCATCTTTCTTTTCAGCCTCTGTTTATTTTATTTGCAAAAATGTATGCACCCGTTCCCCCACAGGTGTATAAACGGCAGCAATCGCTGCTGTCTCTCCGAATTGCAAATTAAATATACAAGCAATTAAAAAAAAGAAGAAAAAAAAACATCCAAACACAATCAATCATGTATACAAATTGTTGTTGCTTTAGGGTTGTAAATTTGGAGAAAAACTTCCATCAGGGTAGGACGGTTTTAATCCAAAGCCATTACCATATTTCATTACCTCCGCAGAGCTACAGACGGGAGTTCGGATGGATAGAGGGGGGTTGCAGCTGTTTTGGATACTTTCTTTAGACATTAGTAAGAATGTTGACTTGTGATAATCAGGTGGATGCAAATTGAAGGCAATTGTTGTTGTTGCTAAAATGCCCCCCTCCCAGATCCCCTCCTTCTTCTTCTTCCATCCACCATGAAAGCATTTTGCTTTTTACTTCCATCGCAGCCACGAAAGGGGAAAAAAAAGCAATGAAAAATTAATAGCGCATGTTAACTCCGCCAGCTCGTTTATTACACGCCTGCTGACTGTAAACATAATGAGAAAAGCTTCCGTATCTCTCCTTAGGTTTTCACTAGCTTATGAAATATATAAAAGTCCTCACTAAAAAATTTATATATATATATATATATATATATATATATATATATATATATATATATATATATATAACACTGTATATGGACTGGAGAGTGAGGCACCATACAGGTAAAACACCCACTGCTCCAGCAGTGTGCCCCATCATGCACACATGTTTGCAAATATTAATAACAGTCTTGGCATTCCATCTGCCAGGCAACGTGTCTACGAAACGTGCTGTGATGCGCATAAAGTAAAAAAACTGAAGCCAGAAATCCAACATGAGATCATCCTCGCAGCGCATTTACGCGCAATCAGAGCCGACTCAAGGAAGTGGCAAACCTTGCAAAGGCCTATGGGTTCAAACTTTCCCAAGAGCGATTAAACGCACACAGGCCACGTTTACACCAGTTGTACATAATTATGAGCCACACTACCACACCTCAAGGGACTTTGCAAGACAAACAGCTCCAATTCCTACCTATTAAAATTCAAATATGCCAATACCAATATAATATACCTCCCTCTCTCGTTCTCGCCCTAAAATAATTTCAGGACTAAAAAATTGGATCACAATTTGGGAGAGTTGCTGTATTTTGAAATGGCGGTCACTAACTTTTTCAGGATCTTGAAAAGTTTCATTTCTGACATAACAATTTGTACAAAACACTGACTTATTTTAAAGTCTGAAGAGAAACATGACAAAACATGAAAATCTGTCGTTGCTTTTATTTTAGCTTCCTCTCAAAGATCGTTTTTGGTGCCCATCTGGCCGCCCCTTACTAAACCGGAAACGCTCCTGTGATCAAGCATTTTTACCAAAACAGAGACGCGAATGAACTCTCGTTTCTGTCAGGAATGTAACTAAAGTATAACGGATCCCACAGTGACTGAATCAGCATCCGTACAGTGTTGAAAATGTAACCTATCTGAGCGTTTTTACGCGCGGCCCCACCCTTCTGGACGGTGGGATGGGGTCCGACAGGCCATACGCTCAGTCTTATTGATCCTCCTTTGTAATCCAAGCACGTATCAAAGTGAGAGGTGAATCGAGAGGCTTTAGGTAGAGGCCCTGGGCCCTCAATACTCTACACATCAACAGAGGAGGGCCTCTATTAAAGTCTGATTTCCTCAGTGGTTAAAAAGGTTATTAACCAATTTCCACAAATCCCTCCGCTTTCTGCGTTTATCAGCGGCTGGTGCCCGGTTAGGGCACATTTTGGGGCATTTTTCTATTTAAAGGCCGAAAATTATTTATTTCAAGAAGACTAGGGATCTTACTCTCACGTCAGAGATGTACGTAACATAATAAACTGCATCTTTCTTAAACGTGTATAGTGCGTGGCTCACTATTACGCAAACGTGAACGCATCATTAAGTCAGATTTCATTGCTTTGCAGGAGGAGGGAAAAAAAGCTGCATGACGCTCAGCTCGCGTTTAAAGTGGCCAATCACCTGCCCGCGGTTTCTTAATGACAAACGACGTTTTATCAATGTGGACGCAGCGGGCAGCAATATGAAATGATGTGAGATCCATTGGGTGCCATAACGAGGTCGATGGCTTCATCCATCGCTGTTTCAGACCCCGCTGTTTTATGGAGCATTAACCTGTTGAATAAAAGAGCTGCAGCCCACATTCAGAAACATGCGGTCCGCGAATTAAACCGTCATTTAAAAGCTAGAATAAAAGCTCACTTTCTCAGGAGTGCACAGAAATAGCCGATATATTCGTGGCATGAAATGAGAGTTGTTATCCAACTTTAGTTTCTGTGAGATGATTAACACGTGGAGCTGAAACACAAACCTCTCAACATCTGCACTCATTCAAAACAAATAAAAAAGTTGTGATCATCATCACAAAGTATTTTAAAGTAGGACCTCTAAACCGAAAATGTAGAAAATATTTGCAGTTTTTAGCTTTTCCTAAAACAAAAAAGGTGATAACATTGAAAATTAGTTCCCTGGATGATCATTTTAGTTCTAAACAAACGTGACGACAATCCAAACAAAACTATACAAAACTTGCAAACTAAAGACAGAACTTGCAATGGCGTTTAAAGGTTTTTGTAACAAATGCAGTTTTTCATATTGATGAAATGCAGGAAAAAGTTCTGCAAACTTTGTGAGCGCCAACTCACAAAGTTGAACAAACTTAAACTAAAGCTAAACATTTGTCACAAAAAAATACAGCAACTCAATGCTCTGTGTGAGGTTGACAAAATCGAGCAATTAATAATCGTATCAGCAATAATAAAACTTGTTTCAGAATATGAGACGGTAATAGATTGAGTCGGTGTGACCCTACCTGCTCTCCCGAGCCGTAGCGCAGGACTCTTGGGCCCCTGTTCCATGTTACCCAGTTAGAAAAGGGGCAAGGGGATGGAGGAAGAAAAAAAAAAGAAAAAGAACAAAAACTTTTTTTTCCAGTGTTTCCCTTTCTTCCTCTCCCTCTCCCGTCCTCCCTCCCTCTCTCTCGTCCTCTCTCTCTCTCTCTTTCTCTCTGATACTCCTTTCTCCCGTTCTTTCCTTTTTTTTCTTTTTTCGTCCTACAGTACTTTTTTTGGGGGGCGACTTGTAGGCTGAAATAATTCGACCCTTCCGCTCCCTATTGCACTCCCAGCAAGTGCTCAGTCAGCTGCAACTAAACGCTTTAGGTGGAAAAAAGGCTTCGGGGGGAAGCGTGAAATGATCACGCCGAGTAAAAAAAAAAAAAAAAAAAAGCCACTCTCAATGTGCGCTCATGTCCTTTCCCCATTTTTGTTTCCGAGCACGCACACACGAATGAAATTGCGCTTGCATGTGTTAACCAGCGCGCGCGCCCGGACCACGCACACTTGCTCAGTATCGCGCAGCCCGCACCCTTCCCAGCAGGGCCGCGCCCCCCTCTTTTGCATCTGTTACCAAGTTCCACTTTACTAAACTTTCCCGCCCCCGACCTGCTCTCCTTCTCTCTCTGCCATTCCCTCTTTTTTTATGTTAGATTCATTTCCTCTGGTGCACATCCCGTTTGCAGCAAGGGAGGCATAGAGGGGAACATGCGTAAAACCAGCACTCGGTCTTTTTCCATCACATATAATTTAAAGAAAGTTAGTCCTGGAGTGAAATTTTGCTTTGTGCGCACTCAACCTCCTCTGACGGAGCACTCACACAAATTTCTCCCGCCGCCCCACGTGACTGCGCACACCTGTTACGCACCGCGCGCTTTACGCATTACGTTGGAGTGGAAACGCACGGAGAGGTGTACCATGTTGAGCTACACCGACCTCTCTGCAGAGACAGAAATGCATGGAGCCTTCTCTCGGTGCATGTGTGAAGAATTAGTTACCAAAGGGATAGTGCCGATCCTCAGCTCTGATTGTTTGCCGACACGCACCTGTGAGCGCACAACAACATTTCATTTAAAAATTCATTTGCCTACTGAAAATTTCCGCAACTGCTCGTAGGCGGAATTTTGTTTTCCGTCTCAATCGGAGGAAGAAAATTTCTAGAACGTTTGTAACTTTTTTTAAAGGTTATTCTTTCATGACAGTCAAGTTTTGTTTGGACCAAGAGACAAAATTGCAACATGATGCTTAGTCCTCAGCTCACGAGTCTTTTTGTGTGAGCACCAAAAGAAATGAAAGCAAAAAAAGAAAAAAGAAGAGGCAAAACATAACAAAAGCCCTCCATATTTTCAATTTAAGTCCAGTCATTAATTTACACATATCAAAATAATTAAAACTCACCCCATGTTGGTTTTTGCGTATGCTTCGAAGACCAAAGCTGAAGATTAGTTTATCTTTAGGGGAAAACATATTAATTGTTTGCAATGAATGTGTAAAAGTCAGATATCAAACAAATGGCCTGAAGCCTGAGCCGGAAGTGTGGAGTGTATTTGCCAGATAACCAAATACCTCTTGTTTTTCTGTTGTGGAGAATGTAATTCATAAAAAATAAAGGCAAAGGAAATAAAAAAACAGAATATGAACATGTGAAAGGTGAAAGTTCATAGGTTAAGCCTAACAGGAGCTTATGCCTTTAATGTGTTTGAAAGGGGAAAGAAGAAGAAAAAGAGTAAATAAACATAATTTAAATCATTAAGTGTAAAAGTGGTTCTAAATGTAGAACCAGAAATTATTATGTGGAAAAAACTATTTTAAATTGACACAACAGTTTCCTTCTGAGTGACTTCTCGGTCCCTGTCCACCAGACAGCTGTGGGTCTCAGGGTTCACGCTCAGCCGCGAGACAATTGAGTGCGGAACAAAGCGCGAGACAGCGACCCATTTTGCTCTGCTTGTCGCCTCGCGCTGCTACACTCCGACCCTGACCTTCGGCTCGCGCCAACAACATCCAAACATAAACACGCGAGGTTTCCGAAAGAAGACGCGACGTAAAGATAGAAAGGAAGGAACAGAGCAGACTGTCTGCTTTAGCATGAGGCAAGCAGGTGAAATATTTGTTCGCATTTCCAGCCTGACATCGCAGTTTAGCTGGTTGGTTAGAATTAGGCCCAGATGCAGGATCCAGCCTGTGGTCTGCAGGTAAAAAGATTTCACATTCTCTAGAAATTTGCAGCCTCCTTCACCTTTTGGAGCCCAAAACGGCATTTGCATCTTAAGGATCCGGATTATTTCAGTTCATGAAGGTGTTGTGAAATGCTGGGAAGAGGTTCTGATAAAATCGTTTTTTTTTTGTTTTTTGTTTTGTTTTTATTATTTTTTTTTTATGTTGTTCTGTTTTTATTTGTTTTTTATTTTGCGTGTTTTTATTTTTGTGAGTGGGGTAGGAGTTAGGCATTCAATAAAATAAAAAGAATTTTTTTTGTGTAATTTTTTTTATTTTTCTTGTTGTCACACTGAAATGTTTAGTTTGACATATTTCCCATTGTAAAGAGACTAAGGCCTATTCAGTGAGAAATCAATAATCACATTATTAACTTGTAGTTAAGAAACATTAATGTAATTTATTTGTTAAATCATTATTATTATATTTGTTCAAATTAAAAAAATATTATTATTATTATTATTATTATTATTATTATTATTATTATTATTATTATTGCTAAAAGCACGGTTTTTTGAGAAACCGAACAGGCTTTACTGAAGTGTCCTTCATTTTTACCTGACCTGTTTTTCTTTTTTTCTTTCTTTCTTTGCTGAACACTTTCTTCTCTCCTTTCTCCTCTCATGCTCCTCTCCACATTTCGGCCTGCCCGCAGAACCCCTCGAAACGACTCACCATAGTTTAGATATTAATCACCACTTGTTTGTTTCCCACCTCCCCGTGCTAATTAAGCTAATTAATATGAGAAGGGAGCGGTTGGATCGGTGACCCGAGCTCTGACCGAGCGGAACCGGAAAGAATCGCATTAACTCGCGAGACACAAGAAGTGAAGGGGACGATTAGAACAATAAGTAAACACGTAAACACAGGAGGAAAGGTTGCCTGGCTCTCTGGGACTTCTGGCTTTCAGTGGACCGTTACTGTTCACTGTAAACCACAAAGAAAATACAGCCTGCAGGGGTTTTAATGATACTGGGCTTTTAGTTTATCTGTGAAGAATTACATTTTATACTTTTGAAGGTTAAAGAACGACACATAGTTAAACTGCTTTAACTCAGGGCTGAGGAGCTGAATTTGCCTAATCAGTTTGCAGAATAATATTTTTTTTTATTGTGTATTTCGAATTATTTTGTTGGCTTCTAATATTCAGTGCTATGACTCAAATTAAATCAAGGCACTGAGTTTGATCTGTAACAGTACAACTTATTCTGAAAACATTCACAGTAAAGAACGGATCTGCAAAGCCCTGTAACCCTGCAGAGAGTGTCAGAAAAGAGGAAGAAGGCGTTAAAAATCATTTTTAAAAAAGCTTTAAGTAAAGTTAGATTACAGTTTCTTCTGCTGAGAATTTTACTAAAATTATAAAAATGTTCATATGTTTATTTTGTAGTCATCTTAATAGTAAATTATTACCCTGTGTCTCTGTTCTGCACAATTTCTACAAATATTCTGGGCGATATACTTTGTCAGTAAAGTGATTCTCCAATGCTTGACTTTTTTTTGTCTTGAATTCAGTTCAGATCTCAAAGTTGATCTATTTATCAAATTACAAAAATATTATCTGAAGACACACTACAGACACACCCTCTTCCTTTGCAATTATATAAAAGCCAAATTCAGCTAAAATCAGTCTACTTCTTTCCAACACAGTCTTCTGGTCAGATTAAAATTTAATCCTAAATTAATGTCACCTAATCATATCATTTCAGATGGGTTTATGTGATTAGCTTTACAGCAATTCTGTCTTCAAAGAAAACCTGTGTCAGAAACTATTTTGGAAATAGTTTATATAAAATGTGGCATTTTGCATATTCTCTAAATAAATATTTTGGATCCACCTCATCACATGCTTGTTCTTACAAATATTTAATGACTACTCAATAAATAATAATATTAATCCACAGTTTATTAAATTACACTACTAACAAATAACACCAGGCAAAAGTACATTCATTACAGTTTAAAATAAGTAGTTTCTGTTTGAATAATGATTCTACATCATTGTATGAAAAGTTCCCTGAAACTGCTAAGTGATTATTTATAAAGGATTTACCGTTTGATTACTGCATGATTGGAAACTTTTAAAATCCTTTTCGTCCCATTCTCAGTGCTATAGAGCATTCAAAATAAGCAATCCTTCAATCTTAAAAAGTGATAAACAATAAAAAACTAAATTTCTGACCTATTCCCCCTGAGATTTAGCTCAAGGTTTTAATATATGTAACATGAAGCATGTCATTGTTCAACAATACTCCACTGGCTTTAGTACACCTCTCATCCTATTCCACATCAGATTTCTTCATGCTTAGAGAAACTTCAACAACCTCTTAGATAAAAACTTGTCTCCGCTTGTGCTTTTGCTTTCCTGCAAACACTCAGAGCTAGTTGGGCTTAACTTCTATATCCGCAGGATTTGATTCAGAGTGGCACTTCACAGTGGCGACACAAGGTTGTCCATTTTTTCCCTTTCTGCTGCTGCCTTGCTGCCTGGGTGCTGTTGCCCCCATGGAGGCTGCAGGGTGGCTTGAGGAATAGGACACATTATTTGCCCATGAAACATTATGTGACACAACATGACCCTGGGCTATTTGTATGTTAAGGTAAACATTTCACCGTGACGACTGGACAAGAGCGAACAAGGCTGCTGTCAATGTGGTTTTCTACTCACAGCTGAAAAAAGAGGGTGCTGTAACATCGTCTGGAGACAAAGTGTGTATGTGGACGTTTTGTGCTTCTGTGTGTAAAGAGCTTCTTGTTCACAGATGTAATCCGCATAGACACAAGTCGCTTGGTCTACAAAAACGTTCCCAGGCTTGTTCTCTTGTTTTTATCCTGCTGAAACCTTAGAAAAACACAGATCTGAACTACTTTTACAGTTGGGCATAATGGTGGTTTGTAGACAACTTGTTTTCAGCAGCATAAGGTGGTCACAAAGGTACCATGTTTTAAAAACTTATGCCACAGGCTACATTTTTACATCAAACCATTTCTCTTGTGTTTAAAGTACTATCTTCTAGTTAGCAAAGGACGTAGATTGATTAATAAAATGGCAACATCAGCTTATTGCACACCCTTTGCAAAAAGCACAATCAGCAAAACGGTGTAACATCCAACACAAGAAACACTGGAAGCACTACTAGTTAACTAATGGATATTTATTATATGTCTTTTAACTGTAATATGGTTACAACATTTAAAAAAAAGTTTGATAGCAGCTGGTATAATTGTTCCTGTTGGATTTAAATTTTTTTAAATCTCATTGTGTTGTTTTATTTTTAAATATCGGTGTTAATGCCATTAGATGTATAACTAAAGTATCATGCAGTGAGAATTTTATACAAGTTTTGGTTTTGTCCATCTCAATTAAGATTTGTGGCCTCTTATGCTCAGTGAATGATCGCTTCAAAGCCCAAAGACATGATGTAAATGGAAGCCGACAGCAAAAACAATCATTCTTACAAATTGCCTGTGAGGCATGTTTTGGTAATATTATGACAATTTTCTTTGGTTTTCCTGACATGTAGACCTTGGATCTTTTCACACCCAGCTGGTGTGCTATGTAGGTGTATCAAGCCACTGAGAGTCATGTTACACACCAACAAGCAGAACTCATGCAGCAGAAAAACGATTCATACTACTGATTTTGTATAGTTTGAGGCACTGTACGTTAATTAACAGTTAAATCTGATGATTATAGTTATGTCAATATGCCTGAGTATGATGTATAATGTTGCCACTAGTTCTAATTAATATTTTATTCTCAGTTGGTAATCAGATGATGTATGCAGTACATGTCTAGAATAAAATCTGGGGAGAAAAAAATACATAAAAATTGAGAAACAAAAAAAAGTGTTAAAAAGGCATAAAAGTACAAGCAATTCAGTTTCTTGATAAATTCTCATTCCTGATTGCACTTCGTTGTTTGTCTCCTCCTGCGCCTGATTAATACATGCTCTACATGCTACATTAACTCCAGAATCTACTGAAATTCTTAATTCACCTCCAGTTTATTATCCTGTAAAGCAATTTGATGCTTTGATTTTCATTAGAATTAATGAAAATGCAACTACAGTCTATATATTAATGGGATTGAAAAGATTTAAACTTTAATTGAGGACAATTTGACAAAGTGTGTGTGCTACAGTTAAATAAAACAGGAGTTTAAACAAAAATGCAGTCCAGCTCCATAGGGGGTGATGCCCGGCAGCCATTTTTGTTTAGGAGCACTGATCCAGGGCAAGTTTTTTTTTAGAAGCATTAGCTTCTGCCTCTGTGATTTGGATGTTTATAGTTTATGTAACTCTCTTTGTGTTAAAGAACATAATTTTTATGAGCATACTACATTAAAGTGCACATCAGAGTGGAAAAAGGTTTCTAGTGACAGAAAACAAATGAGCAAAACATAGTTGAAGTAAGCTGTGGATGTTGGCCAATCTTTCAAACTATTTGCTTTTATTTCCTGTACTCAAACAAACCTTCATCTGTGAAATTACATTTACTGATACAATGAAATTTATAAGATCAATGCAAAGAAAAGATATTGACAAAACTTTTATAGATAATATGCATGTTCCACATCATATAACAACCACAAACTTCAGTGGTTCTTTTGAGAAACAATTTGACAGAAGAATACAAAATAATGTGTCTTAGTAGGAGTGGAAGATAAAAATCTAAAAAGTGCAGTAGGGATATGTGATTACCCATCTAAGTGAGTTCTTGCAATCTTTGCAGCTATAAGTTCATTTGTTTCTCCCAAGTTGGGAGAAAAAGTTTTATCTTGAGCTATAAACAATTTTATAGCTCAAGCTCAGTCAAATTAAAAGGAGAATGTATCTGAAGGTCAATTTTCAGGTCTTGCAAAAGATTCTCTATTGGTTTTATGTTTGGACTTTGACTAGACTGTTGAACTTGCTTTGATCCAGACCATTCTGAAAACCTAAATCATGTATCATCTTCTTTGCACTTCACAGAGGTGGGAAAGTTCAAGAACACATATATTTTGTAAGGTGCTACATGTCGTTACAGTTTACTATCCTACAGCAGAAAACCATCTTAAACTTTCTTAGAATATGGAACAAAAGCTAGTCTAATTATCAGTTTACCGGCTGACTGCAGTTTGTGATAATTGTTGTAGCTTTTTTAATCTGTAAAAGATACTGTGTCATCATTATGCAATGTAAAAGAGAGCAATTTAAATTTTAAAACCAACTACAAAGTCGCACCGAATTGCAAGTATTTTTTGTAACATCTCAGGTGTTTCATTAGAATGACTAAATTCACAAGAAATAGAAGAGAATTGTGCTATTTATTCTCAGTCTGCACACAAATGATCTTCAGCTGCATGATATTACCAATGCATAATAGTGGCAGACAGAAAAGTCCTGTTTTGATCAAATGTATCCAGGAGTGTTGTGGTAGCGTCAGGCGCCAGATGGAAGATGGAGCCACAATAGCACATACAAACAACGTCAAATGAGAGCAATGACATGCTTCTTTTAACTCCCTCCTCTCAATAAGAATTGTTCATCAGGGAGAACCATCCCCTCTGGAATGTGTGATTGGAAATAGGGGGACTTTAAATCCCCGTCCCGGACACTCCACTGATCGTCAACACACCACTGGTCTGGGGCACCACTGGTGTGGAGCTGAACCGCTGAACCAGACGCCTCCATCTAGCCAGACTTCCCCACTTTCCTGTTGTTTAATAATAATAGTAAATACCAACAAATGCATGGGACCCCAAATCAGGCAGGCACATCACAATTTCAGTGAGGCAGTGAGGCATCCCGAACCTGCATCAATTTGGAGATATAGCATGAAGAGCCCCAAGATCAAACAGATGCAGGGCAACTAGTTTATGTGTGTGTGTCAGATGTATACATAATCTAAAATAGGTGATAGTGTTGTCTCACAAGGTGCAAGCTAACCTTTGCAAGGCAACAATCCAACTTTGTGATGGCCTTTCCTGTGAAGACACGCATGGAAAAACCACAAGATTCAGATGGCATTCAGCTTCTGGCTCCTTATCTTAACGCCATTTCCTCCCTGTTATTACGACGGCAGCAGACGGAGGAGGAAACACAGCGTTCACCTTTGTTCTCATGATGCAGAAGGGAGCAAAAAGATGGATGTAAGTGTTACACAGTCTGCATGAGAACCTGGGTTGCATAATTTTGCTGTAGTGTGGGTGTCATAAATATGACTGATCGCGGTAGGCACACTGTTGAATTACATTTACATATAGATTTACAATCCCATCAACACATAATGAGCCTGGAGGTTCATGTGAGTACTAATGCATGCACAGTTTCTGGGCTAATGTTTGGGCATTAAAGAGGGAGAATTACTGGTAAAAGGATGAGAAACAGCATGAAAGTTTCTGTCTGAAGAAAAATGTGACACAAAGTGAAACCTGTCCTTTTTGGCAGTTTTATCTGTCTAATAATGTAATTTATTGTAATTCTATGACCATCATCACCATCAAGGGGTGTTGAATTAGCAGTGGAAACGTGCAAAAAGCCAATAAACTGCATGTTTTAGATTACTAATGTCTACAGTACATTATCCCTACACATTTTATAAACCTTTCTCTTACCACTGAGTTTCAATAATCATTTATGTTCCATTCTGACTGCAACCTCTGTGTGATTTCACCTTAATCATGTCATGTGATTTTCCTCAACTTAATTCCCCTTACATAATTGTGGTGTTCTGAAAAACAAGAGCACCACAATTCTTTAAAAAAAATCATATGTTGATGTGTCATTTAAAAAAAAATCTCTTGATAATAATCACTGCAGTTAAATAACTAAATAATTTTCTTTCACCCTTTAAGATAAATATTTAACACAAAAGGTTTTCATGGAGTTAGTTGTAGCCAGCAGTCTCTTGCATCAGCCTGTGGAAATTGAAAAAGACAAAAAAAAACTTTTTAAAATGCAATAAACATTATAATTTTTGACATTTAGCTGATTTTCTTAGCACAATTAACTACTGTTTTTCTGAAAGTTTAGGCTGAGAGTTGATTTCTATTTTAAGTTGTATCCCAGAGTGCTTCAGAAGCTAAATTGTAACCATTTCCGTGCTGTCCAACCCTGCTAGGAACTTGTGTGTAGTTTCTTCATCGGACGGTTTTTCAGGCGACTTATTTTCAGTCCGGAAAGCCGGAAGTTGTGTGTTTGGCTCCTTCTGGCTGTAATGAGTTGCTGTAAAGACTCCAGTCTGTCTGTAAAGGTGAGCTGCTGATTCAGAACTATGGTTATCAAACATACTGTATGATTGATGTGAGTTGTGAAGCTGTAGCTTTTTCTTTTATCTTGCTTTTATTGAGTGTTTGAGTTGAGGTGCTCCTTTGTTTACATCCGACCGGCGACATGAGTACACGTGCACAGAGCGCAATGGCTCGTGCTAACAGCTAACAGCGGTCAGAAATAAGCACAAAACTGAAAATACTCAGATATACATGGCATGGTTTATGTGTGTATTTATTAGAACAGTCGTTCTTTTCATACTTTAGTAAGAATAACTATGACAGTGCTTTAGCCTGCTAGCATGTTGTTAACCACTCGAAGTGGAAGCCACATTCAAGCTAGCTCCATTCATAGCTACTAAAATAGTCATAGTTCATCTCAATAGCTGTAAGATGTCCTTTTTACTCATTGTGTCTCTCTTTGTTGATTAGGTTTTAATGAAAAGTTATAACTTAGTTAGCCCTCACATTCTAGAAAGCTGGTTACCTAAAAGCAATGCCATTTTTGAAGTTTATTCTCGTGGTTTATTTGGCTTGTAAACCAATTACTTAGTTAAAAGCATTAGTGGACCTTTAAAATGATACCAATGTATGGAGTTGAAAAATAAGAAGGTTAAATTATTCTAAAATGTGACGTTTTGTTTTATAATACTTGAAAGCAATTTGAAATCATCAGCGGTAAATCTCAAAAAGTGGTGTAATTTCTTCATAATGTATACCTGCTGTAACGGTATTTTTACATTTAATGCTCCATTGAGTTGTACATTCCAAGTTTTACACCACCCACTCATTAATTATAGAAGCTAAGTTTGTTTCATTTTGGTAGTTAGAAGATACATTTGTTCATAAATGTTCATTTGTTCATATTTAAGTTCCATAGGCGATGTAAGAGCCATATCTGTGGGACACAACTGATGATTAACTACACAGAGGAAAGAAATGTAAAAACTTTTTACATAAAATTGAAAGTAAATGGAAGAAACATATACAAGAGAAATGATAATGGAGAAAATAATAAGATAAGGATTATTTAGCCCTTTCTGGATGTCCACGCAGAAGCTCTATTTAGTTTATGCTTATTTTCTGTGATTAATTGTTAATGCTTAGATACAAAGTCTAAGCATCAGTTGTGATGACCTGAGTGAAGTTGCCCTCCCCCTTCTTCAAATCAGACAAATGTAGTGTCCATCAACTCAACTACATTTGTGCTGGTTTGTGCAGCAAAAATGTTTATTTGGCTTTGACTTTGAAGATAGTCATGAAAGTTTAAAGGTCAACCAGCCCCCCCACTTTTACTAAATCAAAATTACTTTGTTGGGATAACTTTTAATGACCTAAGGAAACATTTATTAATCTCTTAATATTTACCTAGCTGATGTGTGTAGATTAGGAACAATGACAGCCACTGTTTTTTTTTTTTTCTGGGCTAATTTCTGGCCATCACTTTACAGTGGAGCTTGTGAAAAATGTGAATCATTAATTGGATTTAAATTGCCTTGCTTTAAAATCAAATTCTAAATAGGGCTGGGTGATGTATCAAGTATACTCAATGTATATACATGCACAGAGCGCAATGGAAGATTTCAAGTATACTCAATGTATACTTGATACACCAAGTATCATATACTTGATACTTGAAATATTGCGATGTATCGCAATATTTTCAATTCACGATACGATAGTTAAAATGGCTATATCGCAACCGTCGAGTATAAATTGTCGTTCAAATAATAAACTTTCGCCGTTAAATTTACTGCGGCTATTGTTTATCCGACACCCTGTGAATGCATCACTAGTCATGAACTAGGCATGGACATTGATTGTTACATTAAAAGTAAACTGTTTAAAATAAAAAAGGGTACAACTCAGATCTCTCATGAGTTCACAGTTTGAGTGAACTTTAATACCTGTGTTGTGAACATGGAGTTAGTGAGGCTATCTGCTCAAGTTGCCAACGCTTGACCTGTTTAGATATTCTGCTTGTATTTTGCGAACTAGTTTTAAAACCACGCTGCTTAGCAAACCCTCATCGCCTCTTTATTTTTTTGGCAACTGGATCAGATTTCTTCCTCACCACCCAAAATATTTATAAAGGGAAGAACTTACCTGCTTCGTAAGGAAGGGAAAAGTTTAGTTGCGCGATAGTTTTGAGTTAACCAGGGAAGGGACGGGCAGACCAAATTTATTTTGCGCTCTACACCCGGAGAAAACTTTGGTTACTCTGGAACTTTCTCTAGTATCTCAATAAAGTGAGTTCAAGTCGACAAAAATTTGAGCAATTTTGATTCTGTATCTTTATTTTTAGTATAACTTGATATTGTTAATGGGCCCATGCCTAATGTCGATTATGCACAGTCTTAATTAGGCAGATTGAGTAAAATCGCTGCTTTTGATTCACACTTATTGCTGTAGAGCTTTTGAGTACACTACATTTGTCTGAAAAACATCATTGATAGTTTGTAACTTTCCAGTCCCTGTGCGCTTATGAACTTTGAACACAGAACTGTCGCCCCTTACCAGGCGGTAAGTCTCTTCTTTCTGACCCTCTAATCCCTGGTGGCCGGCTTGTGACCATGTACCGTGGCGTTTATGCAGTGTGCGCGGCCTGGGGGCCAATCATCTCCAGCCATCATGGCACAGACACGCAGGACTGGAGAAAGCAATGGGCCGGTGCTCTTTCCTTGTCCACTCTGTGTATGTGTGACGGTGTTGTAGCGTGTGTGTGTGTGTGAGAGAGAGAGCTACAGAGATTTTAAAAAATTAACAGCACAGTGTTTTACAGAGTGTACTGTGAAGAAGTTTCTGACACAGTCATTCAGAACCAGGTGAAGATTTTGTCTTAGTTGTGTCTGAAATCAGCGACAGCCTGACGATGGATTTAGATCCATTACTGCTTTCTATCAGAACAGATCTGATGAGGAAGACTACAAGTTAAAAAGTCTTAGTGCAGCTAATCCACCCTGTCTCTGCCTTACTAACAAGGTCTTCTAGTTTCAGAACCAGAAGTTAGTGCCCTCTAAATTCTCCTTAGGAGTGTGTGCATGGTTGTATCACAACTTTTGCTGGACAATAAATTGTCCTGGAAGTTATTGCGATAAATAATAATGTTGTATTTGAGACCATTTTTAAGTTATATCCTGCTAATGGAACAATAATGCATTATCAAAAATTAATCAAATTAAATTTCTGACAAACATTAACACTGGAATTGAAAGACATTTTAAATATCTGAATTAAGAAAAGAACAACAAATAAAATGGATTCTGTAAACAAAATTGCCTTTCAAAAAAGGAGGTAGTTGAGACCAAAGAACTAGATTGAAGTCTTTTGTCTCGCAGGAAGAGAAAAATAATCATGCAAATGGAAATTATTGAGCTGGTTTTAATTCATCCATCAAGCCATCCATTATCTAACACGCTTATCCTTGTGGGGTCAATGAGAGAAAGGTGAGGGACATTCTGGATAGGTTGCCAGCCCATTGCAAGTCAACACACACACACGCACCCCCTCCCACCACACACACGCACACTTAGGGATAATTTAGAGAGACCAATTAACCTAACAGTGATGTTTTTGGACTGTGGGAGGGAGAACATGCAAACTCCATGCAGAAAGACCCTAGGCTACCAACTGTGCCATTGTGAAACCTCGGTTTTAATTTATTGGCTTTGCAGCTAATATGCTATGTAACCAATATAACACTATTAACTATATTTTTTGTAACCTTGCAGCTCTTGTAATGTCATCTGTATTTATGATTATGATCTTGGCCAGAGCACAGTTGGTGGGAGCTCTTCTTCATGGGTTTATGACAGAAATGTTTTTGAAAGAGGTTTGAGTTGGTGGGAAGATGGATGCTGATGGCTAAACCTGGAAAGAAGCAGGCAGACTTGAGATTGGAGCAGAGATTCACATTCCAACAACTGTAAACGTTTGAACAACAGAAATCTGAAGACATTTTAATTATAATAATTTTCTCTGACTCATTTGAAGCAATAGGAATGTTGTCATTGTCATGCCTTTACTAATATCTACATTTTCTTCATTTTTTCTTTTCACAGCAGCTTCTGCCTCTGACTCCCCAGGTGTGCTTGTTTTCCTTGGGCTGTGCTGCGTTCATGTGCGTGTCTGTTTTGATTGACCTTTGGGGTAATGTACAGTGCCTATCAGGACCGTGAGGAGTTGGAGGACAACCTCTATCAAGAGGATGGCGACTCGGACGTGTCAGAGGCCAAAAGTGAGCTGGAGTTCCACCTCTACAGCCAGCTCCACTATTCCTCAAATGCTGGAGAGCTGGAGGAGCCGGAGCCTGAAGCAGAGGAAGAGAACAACAGGCAGGAAAGCCAGGAAGGTGGTGTGCTTGAAAAAACTACAGACGAAGACACAAAACTGAGATGCACAAAACAGAGTAACCCCACATCCTCTGCTGATGGCCATTTAAAGACAAAGAAGAACGCAAAACATAAAAAATGCAAACTTGAGCCAAAAATTCCAAAGTTGTTGTCGTCACAATTTGAGGAGGTTATTGTGATTGACTCCAGCCCGGGCGTCATCTCTATCTCTGACAATGACAGTGATGATGAGGATGAAGCAAGTGTTTGTGCTCTAAAGGTTAAAGGTTCACGGACCCTGCAGACCTCCACTCCTGCACCACAGGTAGAGGAAATACAGTGCAAGATACAGTGCAACATGCATCCATACATTACATTTAAGACTAAAAGGGCATATTTAATAATTTTTTGAGGTTTTCCTTTTCAATTGTGTTCAGGTTAGTAGATCAAGTGAAATGTGTTTTAAAAAAAGGGAATGCAGCAAAACGACAACTAACATTTTGTTCATGTTAGGCATTAGACTTTTTAAAGCAGTTTTAGAATAAAATTATGCTACTGCAATAAAAAAAAATATTTTAAGGCTTTTTTTTTACACATCCAGGGGCAACAATAAATGTGTTGGAGGCTGTAGAAAGGAACGTGCAACTTTAATAAAATAAAATTAAAAAAAACATTAAGGAATTTTCCCAGGAGTTAAAGTTGATTTTTTATTTTTATTTTTATGTAATCCATTTCCACTAACATTGTGTTTCTCTATTTGAACATTACTGTGGTGAATTGACATTTTCTATTTAATGTCTGATTGCAGAATGATGTCTAATGCCCCGATTCCATTTATTTGTCATTTTTCTGGTTATTTAGAAATCCCAGAGAAGAAAACAGAGTCTCTTTGTTCCAGTGGCTGTTCTATCCAGCAGCTCCGAATCCTCTGAATCCGAGTCTGAATCAGAAACGTTGGATTCGTCTGATGTGGACGATCTGGAGAACTGGATGATCCTGGGTCAGGGGAGGCAGGACGGAGACCAGTCCATCTCACTCAATGTGGAAGGAGGATTTTACAGCAGCAGCACAGGTGGGCCTTTTTTTTTTATCATCTACTGTCTAAAGTGGGTTTCTTGATCAAAGTTTGGCCATTTTGATCCGTTTCTGTGCACCTGAATATGTTTGACCAGGGAAATGAAACCACTGAGTAATTTTGTATGGCTCAAATAATCCAGAATTACCTCGTCTACCTGCTGCACGTTGATAAGGAGCGGGCACAGCAGAAACCCTGTCTGCGAACAATCTGTGTGAATGCATGTTTGTATGTGCACCATCTGTGTCGGCATGTTTACAAACTTGTAAGCTCTTAGCATTCCTGGCACCGACTGCGCCGTCGCTCGCCTCTCCGATGCATCTTTAAGTATGCCTGTGCGCGTCTGGGGTTAATATGTGTCTGCGTGTGTGTGTGAAAATATTTGTGTTTATAAGATATTCCTGCTTTAATCAGCATGCATGTGTACATCCACGTGGATACCAACAGTCATAACGCTAATGCCAAAAACAAACAAACGGAAAAACACAACGCAGGAACGGGAGCGGAGGGAGGAGAGGTGGGAGTAATCAGAAACTGAATAAAAATGTTCCTCTGCAAATCTCCTCAGATCTACACACATTATCTTAACCTGCAGCCTCAGCAGCCTCTCCAGCTCTTCCTCTGCACCCTCCTCTTCCTCCCCCCTCCTCCACCTACCTAACGCTCTCCCATCTCATTCTTTTATCCTATTTTCTCACTATTGTGCTCCTGCTCTCCCTTTTCTCTGTGTCTCCCTCACCATTTCGTCCTCATTTGAATTTCCCTGGGCTGATGTTTCTGCAAGAGTGCTCACTGCCTCCTCGACACACAACTGGGTTGAAGGAGGGGGTCTGGAGCTGGTGGGAAGGCTGCAGGTTTTGGCCTGGATTTTGGAAGGAAAGGAGGATTTTAGGTCTCTGTCTTTCTGCCTCTCGTCTGGCTTCTCTCTGTGATCTTTGGAGCTTGACCTCATGTCTGCACATTGGGGGTCATGGGTGTGGTGTGGAAGGAGACTTAAAGTGAGTGGATGGGGGAGGGCTTTGTCAAAAAAAAAAAAACGAAATAAAGGGAAGGAAATTAAGGGACGAGCCTCAGTAGTCCTGAACTGTGCCCCCAATTCTTCACTGCTGACTAATTCAAAGTCGGTCTGGGGTATATTGTATCTTCGGCCTTAAAAAATGTGTGTTTTCTTATTGTTAACAATGATTTTACTTCGGCAAAGATTTTGATGATATTTGTGTTCTAGGAAGCTGCAGTCTTTCATAACCATAATCACACTCACTCTTGTTTACTTCCAGCCAGTCGTGCTGTAATAAATCCTCTCTGATGTCCAAAGTGTGCAGTGATCCTTTAAAAGAAGATTATTAAGGATGTTTATGAAACGATATAGCAATATTTGCTAAAAACTGCTTGTCATGTTTTCACTGTCAACATTAGAAATTATTTTCCAACAATGAATTTCACAGTTTTTCACCTGGTGGTGCCCATAATTTTTTTCTTCTGATGGTTAAATATCTGTGGGACTTACTTGGATTGATTTAGTTATATATTCACTGATGATGGTCTTGTAAAAGGCCTTGAAATTACATGTATGAAATGGTACTACATGAACAAATTGAAAAAAAAAATGAAATCATTAGGCTAGGTCAAAAATATTATGGCGATAATTAAATTGGCATAAAAACATAATAGTTCTCTCACAGGACCAAAAGGGCTAGGCTAGGGTTAGGGTAGGGTTCATCGAATGACCTTATTTTTGTGCCTGCATTATATTTGCCTTAGTTTTTATGACCAGAAATATTTACAAACAAACACATTTTGTTTATTGGAAGCAGGATAAAAGTGTAGAATCCATCTTTCAGTCAGCTGACCGGCAGTGGAAGGGGCACAACAGAACCACCTGTTTTTGTTGTTGTTGTTGTTGTTTTTTAATTGCTATTTGAGTTAAAAATGTCATTTTTGATGACAGCTTTTTTCTATTTTTCTTTTTCTTTTTTACATTTTCCATGATTATAGTGTTAATTAAAAAACTGCTCGGTCATTTGGTGCTAATAAACCACTGGGGAAGAAACACTTCCAATCAATTCAGCTGTAATTTATAATGCATGAATTAAAAAAAAGTGTCTTCTCAGAGTCTTGACTGGAGAAACTGGTCCAATTCATATCCAGATATATTATAGAATCAAATTAGGTTCACATTCACTTCAAAACAATCATTTCATTCCAATACAATCCAGTCAACTAATCAGTTTCTGATCCATTTACATACAGCCCCATTTACTCCAGTACAGTGAAGATCATGACTGGGAAAAATGGAAATATTTCTGCTAATCTCATTTCACGAGATCTTAAACAGATTTTAGACAGATTATTGTGTGGATTCAATAAGGGTTTTAAATTTATCTTAAACCAGATGTGTAGGTCTTGAATAAGACCAAACCAAGAGCTAAAACTGCTATACTTTTGTAGTTCTTGCAAATGAAATAAATGCACCAAAGTTAACTATTTTCTAAAGAATCTGCATTTGGCTGAGGATAATCCCGTCCTGATATGTTAAACCCAAGAATAATAGATTTTCAAGTAGAACAGATTAAATTTATTATCCCTGCAATGAGGGACAGTGGCTACGTTTTCAAGGAGGTCCAATGTTAATTTTAAATGACCTGAATGTATGAATGTAAAAGCCAATAAAAATAGACATTTGAGTTTAGCAAAATATTAGGAATTTATGACTGGATTTTCTGGATTATCTGAAATATTTTACAACAAAACATTTTACATGTTAAAAAATGTCTTTAATTTAGTGAAAGACCAATTAATGAGAATTATCGGCAAAACCTTTAACGTACAGCAGCAGGCATGGACATGTGTTGCATTGTTTCTTCCACACTGGTGATTCAAACAAACTGGGGGAAAATAATAGTGAATAATGAGATTACATCTAAACTCTAAATAATGAACTCCAAACATGATTGATTATTGTTTTTTCTACAGTTGATTCTAAACTGTCCAGTTTTGCAGCTACTTATATGAAATATGTAATTTTAATAATTCGTATTGCCGCAATTGTTGCTATTATAATAAATAACACTACATTTTGTGACTGAAACTATTGGAGTTTGTCCTGTTTCAGAACAGGATTTTGAGGTTACTAGATTCTTCTTTTGAAGATTTCTTTGTCCAAAAATAAATCATTTTAGAGAAGAGACAGTTTTCCTTCTCTGATATGGCTTGTTTGATTTACAGTGTGACTATATGACTTTGCACCCATGATTATTTTTTATTCCATGCTGAGAGTTGACTTTTGCTTACATGTATTGGTGACAAGTTTGCACAACAGTGACTAATGTTGTTTGTACGCCTAAAGCCCATCTCAGCGCTACCATCAAATTGCATTCACTACACTTAGTCTCCCGCTCTCGCCTGCGGAGATTGAATCCGTTCATCCTCTTCCTTGTTCTCTCTCTCTCCGTCTCCTACATGGTGACACTTAAGATACTTTTACAGTCAAAGCCTTTATTCCTTCAAGTCAGTTCTGTTTGTGTCAAAAGTTTGTGTCTGTTTGACATACATGCACTCATGACTCGTGTGATTATCTGTCAGCGGGGCAGCTGTTGGTAGGTGGTTCTGTGAAAACATGGTTGATTAAAAATGAAAAAAATCCAGTGAAAGGGGCCGAGTTAGGGCCGTCTCACTGTCCAGCAGCAACCGGACAGAACAAAAAAATGGGAAACAGGGTTTCCCAAAATCCAGTTCAGTGCGTCTCCCGCCCAGAAAAGGTGTGCGCTTATGTCCCCGTGAAAGAATCCGGGGTGTAGGCGGGCTGTGCAGCAGCTCAACTTGAATCATAAGTGGTTAAACTTCACTCAGTGGTCACACTTTTTTTTTCCTCCCTCAGTTTTCTTTGCTTTTTTTTGTCCCCCCTGTCTTGGTCATTGCACACCAAACTTTGTTTGAGGCTTAGAGAATCAGCTATGGCTCACTATCAGGGTGGCCGATCTCATCAGACTGCTCCTGAACGGGTGTGTGTGTGTATGTGTGTAAGTGCTGTGAAGAAAGTCTAGCTGAACTTGGAGAGGAGTGTTTGTAACAGAATGAAGAAGGTAGGTTCTCTCTGCTCTCCTCTTTCGTTCTTTCTTCTTTTTCTACTTCCTTTGCCTTTTTCTCTTATTTCCTTTCTTCTTGCATTCTCTTCTTTCTTCTTCTTTCCTTTTCTCTTCTCTTCTTCTTCTCTTTTCCTTCCCATGTCATATGTATACGTGATTGCACTGTTTGCTGCAGCAGTGGGCCTGTGTCAGAGCTATGCTGGATGTGTCCATGTTGAGGTCACATGCCAGTATACAGAATGTGAATATGTATTTAGCTGGCTTCTCTCTGTGTTTATGGCTCTGATTGTGCATATACATGTGTGTGAGAGAGAGACCGTGTCTATGCACAGGGCACTGGGATTGTAAAATGCGATTACAGTGGCATGCTGGGTACTGTGCTAGGTGTCAGTGTGCCTACGTGTGCGTTTGTGTTGTGCGGGTGCGTGGGTGGGCGGGCAGAGGTTGCAGAAGGGAGACATGGATAGGATCAGCTCTTATCTAGGCTGCCCAGTGCCACACGAGGTGTAACGCCACACCCACAGCACCACACAGTGTGTTTGAACAGGCACACACACACACACACACACACTGTTGAAATCGCTGTGCCATAGTTTGACTTGTGTTATCCAGTTTTTACAGAAGAAATGCAAATCCAACGAGATTACTGTGAACATCTAATTTTAGAGCTGAAATAAATTGTAAAGATTTAATTGAAAATGTGATGCTTTCAGATTTTAATTTAAACAATCATGACGTGTAATGGCAACAGGAATTTAGTGATTTTCAATGAATTTCTATAGAAATGTTGACAAAGCTGCTCTACTTGCTGTATTTTTCTTCCAATGTAACTCGAAATCTGACATTAATTTATTTAAAAGAAATTAGTGATGTTTCAGTGGATCAATTTAGATTTTATTTGTGGTCAAATGTATTGTCAATTTGATTTTGCATGTTATGTTAAGTTCAGTTCAGTTCTGGTCATTTCTTGATTATTCAGATTTTATCTAAAAAGAAATGGACAAGGAAAACTGTAGAAATCCCTTACTGATAGAAGGGAAAATATGTTCCATACAAACATAAGTAATTGATGCAGAAATAAACAGAAAGTACACTATCACTTGTTCTTATCATGTGGCTTAGTTTTAGTTGTAATTTATTTGAAGGTGATTTGAGAACAGAAAAGCTAAAGTAAAGCGATAGATTTGTCCTGTGAGACAGTTTGGCTCCAGGCGCTCAAGTGTCTCCAACAGGCCTGTACTTCTGGATGTGCAAACCGACGTGCAGTTTTGTTTGTTGTTCCTCTTTGTTTGTGGTTCTGTTTGTATCTACTGACCTTATTTGGCTCCTTACAAAGCCACAGATCTGGATTCGGAGCTGTGTTTTCTGATGCAGTGAAACGACACTTTGTTGTGTTTTTCTGTTTCAGATTTGTAATGCGCCGGTAACATTTCAAGTGGTTTGTGTGAAGCTGTAAGCCACAGCAGTTGAAACTTGACTGATTTTCAATTTGACTGGATTTGATAACATTTATTTTGAGGATTTGAATAATTAGAAATATTTATTATGGACTAAGAATTGTTTATTAAAAGTGCAGGGGGTAAAATTGTTATTTTTCTAATTCCTATTTTTCAAAGCAGAGTTATCCTTAAATTATTGCCGCTTTAAACTCTTGCGTATGTTTTGGCTGCAGCTGCGTGTGACCCGCTGCAGAACGTCTCTGGTGTCTTATGCTGATAGACGAATAGTTTATTTATACCACATTTATCTACATCTGGATGGGACAAGTCATCCTGTCTGAAAGTAATTTCTGTTAAAATAATCTATGAAAATTTCTCAATTTATTTTTTTCTTGGAAACTTTGACTACAAAACACCCACAGACATCTGCGGTTGTGGCTGCAGGTGCTCATTTGTTTTAACTCGGCTGTTTGTTCTTCAGTGTGAGCAATAGCTCGCATTTAAATATAAACTAGCAGAAAATACTTACCGCACACACACATGCATGCCCTCAATATCAGTTTTTAAAGCATTAATGCTCAATGCATTAATGTCATATTGATTTTTAATTTAAGTCAGATGCAGGTTAGTTTTTTATGTTTGCTTTATTTTTTAAATATAAAATGTTAAATATATCAATTTTTTCCCCCTCTGTGTTTTTAGGTTTAATGTTTTGTGTTTCTGAGATAAGAGGATATTTTTCTAGCGAAACTAAAGGTTGGATGTGTTGTGTGTGTTGGAGTGTGAAGGTGTGTGCATCTTAAGACAACACTGTGGATACGTGTGTGAGCCAGTGTGAGCCTCACCACGCCTGAGGTGAGCCCAATAACCGTGGCCTGGCCCAGAGGAACGCCGTTTCACTGTCTTTAGCTCTGAACAGAGCGGGAACACCGTTTCAAATGAAATATGGGCTGAGGTTTGTTTTTTTTTTCCCTCTGTAATATTTTGCTGTTGTATTTTTTGTTTTAAATGTCAAATTCAAAGTCAAAAGTGTCAGAACCCGTAACAGGCCCTTTCACATCTACAGCAGATGACGGTGTGTTTCTTAGTTGCTGTAGCCTGGAGGTAGGTGTAATAAATGGAGGTCCACTGGGCCTCTACTGTAGTTAAACGTGTCTGTGTGCGATGAGGTGGCTGGTGGGGAAAAAAAGGAAATCCCTGTCTTTTTCTTGAACCTTTATTTAAGCAGAATATCCCACGAGGATAACATTTCTAGAGTTTATTTTTACTCCTCTGAACGAAAACCTGCACTAGACATCGTGCCCTCGAGCTACAGGATAAAAGAGCCTAAAACACACATAAAAGCACCACATGATTAAATCTAACTTCTCAACCTCAACACCTTAACCCCTCATTGATATGAAGGCATCTTATATTTATGTGCTTGTCTTTGACCTGAAGTTGTCCCTGCATCTTTTCGCTCCCTGGTGGATTTTCTTAACCAGTCATTTCCTTTGGAAGGAATCTAAGAGAGGGAAGGGAGAGCAGGAAGAGGAGAAGCGAGGAAGAGAGGGTGGGGGACAAAATGTCAATTACAATTACCAATAATAATCATTATAATTAAGCAGTCACTTAATAGGAAATCAAATTATAGTGGGGGTAACAGTAGGACAGAGGATGGTCCCTTGGGACTGTATTAATTTCTGTTCTTTTCTTTGACTGCAAAACTTTGCCTTTATTGTCTTTCTTTGATTTTTTTTTCTTTTCTTTTTTGGGCTGGGAGGGGTTGTCGAGAGGGCTTTATTAACTGGTAGCCTAGGGTGGTGGTATTTTGGGGGGTTGGGGAGAGGGGTTGTGTATTAATATTAATAAGTTTTTGGGATGAGAAGCAGGAGGAAGAGGTGTGAGCGGAGGAGGGGTGACGGGGGGGCCAAGGCAGTAATAGATCCACAAAATCTCCCCTGCTCTCTGCCCGTCCTCCCACTCCTCCTCCAGTCTCTCACTTTTCTGCTCTCGTCTTCCTCTGGCGGTGCCGTCGCAGGCGTAAAAGGGACCAGTTTAACAGTCAACAGGATAAGAGGGAGAACGTCTAGCTCACAAACATGCTAGGGTTCGTCTTTGCCTCGGTATGCAAAGGGTGGCCTAATAATAGCTGGCCAGTGTTTTTCACAAAGTCCCAGCGGATGGCTGTTCGTGCGTGTATGTGTGTGTATGTGAGAGAGATTCTTGGCACACATTTACACAAGTGTAGCAGTTGTTTCTCTCCAGAGACTCTTGCTGGTGTGTATGTGGCCATTCCAAGGCTTCTCCCTGTGTCTCTTAATTAAGGCACTCCTCAGACAGAGACCAGCTGGGCCAGGTCTGGCCTCACTGGCACTTACTATAATTTTAGGCAGTCTTGTTCTTGCCTCATCTTCTTTTTCTGCTTACTTTCTATTCACCTGTTCTTTTCTGTTGGGGATTTGTTTGGCCTTTGTTTGTCTTATTGATTGAATTTGGGGTTTTTTAGCCTGTTTCATGGCTTCTTGTAGACGTCTTTTGGCGCTGTGTCTATAGTGAGAGGTTTGCTGTTTTCAACTCATGTATTTTCAATTAGAAGATTTTCTATTAGGATCTGGTAGATTATTAGGTAACATTTCTAATTAACTGCATGCAACCTCTTAAATCATAAAATGGTTATTTTAAGATATTTCTATATTTTATTCAGTTACGTTTTGCCTTATTAATAGGTTTTAAGTCAAGGTTTAAAGTATTGGACGACCAACTCAATCTGAATGTTAGATTCTTCTTTGATTCATTCATCCATCTCATCTCTTACTTCCATCGTTGAACATAATCAATTGACCAGAACTTGGCTCTGGTTTTATTGCTGCTGCTGTGCTAGGCTGGGAGTGTCAGGATCTGTTCTATTACCATTTTGTGGCCTTTAAAGTATTTTCGTCCAAAAACATCTGTTCCATTTTTGTCTGTATTTTTTGTCTTTTGACAGAGGCTCAATGTCTCTAATACTGAATACCATTCTCTAGGGTAATAAAAATGGTTTTATTTAGTTTTTTTACAGAATGATGCAAAATGTCTGCAGCTCATTCATGCTGCTAAGGAGTGAGAATGAGACTTTGAGCTGATAACAGGAAGGCAGGGCATATATGAGTAAACTTGCTGTCTTATATTCTTTTGAGCTTTCGATCAGAGTGTGTGGTGGATTTGGAAATCTGTGTTAAGAAAAAGACCTACATTCTCCTATCCCGATGTTTCAGGAGCACCTGTTGTGTCTGACATTATAAGGTGCTGAAAAACAGTTTAAAATGCAAATCCTGTAATTACTTTGTCTTTGTTTTAAAATGTTAAAATCCAGTTTTACATTGACTTCTCCCTCTTTCTCTGTCACACAAATGTTGGGATGATTCCTCTGTTTCCCATGTAAATATGTGATGCATGCTCATGTCTCAAATGGAAGGAAAAACAGTTTAGTTTGCTGGTTTTTTTCTCTTCCGATATTTTCTAAGAGAAATCTGGATTGTCCAAAATATGTATTAGTACATCAAAGTGCTAAAAAGCTGGATATCAGCCCTTAAAATGCACTACTTGTACTTACATGTTGAGGAACAACAATAGTATCATAATCATTGTATTCTTGCAAAAACTACATATAGTTTATTTTATTTGATATTTTATTCTATATTCGTAATCATTTATACACAGTACACTAGCAATAAATCTACCATCTGGGATAAAGATGTAACAAAAAACCTTTAGATGTACACAATGCTGAGATATCGATTAAGTAGGCCTGACTAACCATGACAAAGTTTAATTGGCTATACTTTAAACCAATGTTATTAATTATGCTAAAAGCATCAAAATATGTCAAGCTAGACATTTTTGTGTTTTTGCTAATTTTAGTCTTCTGACAATTGGTCATAAATAGAAGAAAGATATCAACAAATTCTAATTATATGCACCAAACCACGTTATTCATTGTTGGAATAACATATTTCAACTTTAGATTGCTTTTGTATACTTTGTGCTGATTAACCGTGACATCAAATGTAATTTATTAGAGCACTTAATGAGAAAATATCAACTGGTAAATTCCCACCTCTGGATTGGGTTTCACTGTCTTTTAGAAACATGGAGTTTGGAGTCGAGAAGAGACGAGGGATGAAAGGGGTTCAGCCGAATTCCTTTGTCTGTATCAGAAAGACGAATTCTCCTTGCAGATCTGTTTAACTGGTTTAACTCATAAATTCAGCCGAAGTCTTCGCTCATGCTTGCGATCCTGTGTGCGCGCACGCCTGTGCATTAGCACACCCTGGCCGCCCCTTTATCCGGGGGATTATGGTTAAATGAAATGCTGAGATTCTGGCGGCAGGTGCCCTGATAAAGCCAAAGTCAGCGTTGGGAGAGAAATTTAATTATTGGGGGATAAAATCAGAACGAATGAGATAGTTACTGAGTCGTTGGGGAGTTTAGTCATTGATATTTCTGCACAGCCTTCCAGACAACACGCGGAGTTCATCACACACTTAATGTGAGGCGGATTTTGTGTGTCTGCATTGGAGCGTGTGCATGCACCGTGAGCCTTTCGAACTTTAAAAGATTTTAGGGAAAGCTCAAACTTCATTTGGCTTATGCATAGTCTTAACGTACTGCTTTTTAAAATAAGCTACAAAAATAAAAAGCTGGATTGATGTAATCACCTCTAAGATAATGATGCTAGAATGTATGTATTTACTGCTGTTTTAATAATCAGTTTACATGCTTCCAGGTTTAAATTTATCATAAGACTCATCTAGTTTTTCATCTAGCGATATTGATATCGATATTTTTGTGTACATATACTTATATTTGATCTTTTGTGATTTTTCTTGATTTAAAGCAGGTGAAGCAGTTTAGCCACCTGCTTAAAATTAGTAAAATTAAAGTTTCTGACAATATAAAACCTATATTACCAGCTCCATCTGGACCTGAAGTGGCCTGAAAAAGAGTCTAAAATCAAATAAATATAAAGTAATAATTCTCCATTTGAATCTGAATACGCCGCTCTTATTTTTGAAAAAACGCTTTTATTTTGAAGGCCTCACCTTTTGTTTCCTATGTAAGCACCCTCATATATTTCCCCAGCAATATGTAATTGTAAAGCAGCCATGCAGCACAGACCGGAGAGATGCAACTTACCCTAAAAACATCAACTTGTGCTAATAAAAAGACCTTTAGAGTTCTGAGAAAGCCGTTGAATTACTTAGAAATGTAAAAGTGGTTTGCTAAGTCTGTTTAAAAAAATACAGGGTTGTTAATGATTGGACTAATTATGCAGGAAAATAAGAGGCCATGCTTGTTTGGGAATTGTTTCAGTAAAAACGGGTTGTCAGTGCTGCACATTTTATTTCTTAGATGCAATCCTTCTGTTGCTAGAAGAAGTAAAAAAAAAATTTAGTTTAATGTATGCAGCTCTGGAAAAAAAGAAGATGATTGTAAAACTATCAAGTTTTCATATTTTACTATTTATAGTTTGAATAAAGTAAGTGATTTTAATTCATAAACAACATTTCTTTCAAATTCCAAATGAGCCTTTTTTGTCCCCTTTTTTTTTGCCATAAAGATAAATGCTTTTTATTTTTTAAACAAAAAAAAAAAGAAAAGAAAATGCTCTTTGAAATCCTCAAATAACACAAAGAAAACACATTTGTATTCATCGTTTTAACAAAATGCAAAATCTGAGATGAGTTCAGAAATCACTTTTTGGTGGAATAGCTCTAATTTTTCGATCTCATCAATGATGTGTCTGCACATTGTTGTTGAGTTCAGGTGATTGCTTCATCAAAGCCCTGGTGAGCAGAGCGGTGTTTGATTTGAACTCAGAGACTGGGACTGAGTCGCGCTCATAGATATATTTGTAAAAACGCTGAATTTGGAGCAAAATTTGCAGCAACCTTTTTCTTGTTCTGAGCTGCGTATTTGGAATAATTTTGTTCATCCTCAACAACAGTCACAGTGGCTTATGTGACCCTGATCTTGTGAAAATTGCATTTTAAATCTTTTGGTTTTTTTATAATTCCACAGATTGTATTCATTGGAAAGCCACAATTTTTAAATATTTTTTCCCCCCAAGAAGTTAGTTAAAAAAAAAAAATTATAAACATTGGATGTAAAAATCCAAACTATGAAAACAAATCCTAGAGAAAATGGCAAGCTAGTAAACTGAAACTAAATTAGAACATAATTATTTAAATTTATATATCTAAATTGCTGTGCGAAAGTCTCACTTTTGACTGAAATTACACTTTTTAGAGTTTTGTGAGATTTTAGGAGAGGGTATTTTTATGGTTTAGTATCACAAAATCAACCATTTTTTAAATACTTTGCATTTTGCAGCACAGTCTATAACAGAATTATAAAAAATAAATTTGTGCGACCTGGTTGTACAACCTAAAACAGCACTGAAAACAGTTTTGTAGGAATCTGTTAAAATCGCCCGAGAACAAACAGCCGTCCGTAATCTTACAGGACTAATTCTGTGTAAACAGATTAGCGTTTGCGTCGTGTGCGGGCGTGCAGGTGAGTGCGTTTCTGTCCTCTTTGAGTGCAGACTGATCAATAGTAATTGGGTTGAGTGTCTCAGACCTGCTTCTTGCCTTTGAACCGCGGGCCTTTTGTAGGCTGATGCAGGGCCAGAAGAGAAAAGGGGAGAAGGGGGAAAAGAAAAGGGGGAGGAGGGGAGAAAATGGAGAATGTTTGCAAGTCGACGAGCATGACTGACTCCCTCAGCCAAAACTCTGGATATTTATTCAGCATTACTCACTAATCTAAAAAAAAGAAAATCCTTCTGCCTTTTTGTGTCCCCTCTTTCTATTTCAGTCATATTGGAGGGAAGAGGAGAGTCTCTGTGTGAGAGTGTGTGTGTGTGAGTTTCTAAAAGAAGGAATGCCGTTAGTTGATCTTTTAAATTGGCTGTGATAGTACCCTTATAAGTCTTTATGATGCATTAACAGGCTTGTCTCCTCGCTCCCTCTTGTTACAAACACAAACACTCCCAGAGTATCTCTCCAGCACCATCCTTCTTTATTCCGTCTCTTTTATGACTTCCACAAAAGCAGCTTGTATTGAGCGAGGTTTGAAGCTCCTCTGGTATTAGCGGGAAGGCATTAGGCATAAACTCAAAGGTATATTAAAGCAACGGCCCTGTTGTTCATATAAACACACCAATTCAATTTGGCATGCCCCACGGGGAATGGGATTTCAGCAGCTTCCGAGAGCAGCAGCAGAAACAGGGGGAGGAGGGGCAGAGAGGCAGCGGTGAGGTAAGACAAGTCGATGTGGTATGAAGGGATCTCAGAGAAGTGCAGAAGCAGGAAAGGGGAGAAAGGGAAACGAGGAGGAGGGAGAAAAGGGAGAGAGGCTACGGCTGCAATGCAGAGATTAGCATACTCAAGGAGCATTGTGGTTTATAATTTTTGTTGCATTGAATGTCATAATGTAAGCAACTGTGGACGGTTGTGTTCATATAGCGCCGTGAAAAAGAATCAACATCCCTGGAACCTTTTTAACTTTTCATAATAGAAGAATGTTATTTGGACTTAATGTTAGACCAACATAATTATTACGTGGATGGAAAAGTGATATGCATGTTATAAAATAATTGTATATATATAAAAAATTATATATAAAAAACAAACAACAAATAATTTTAGCTGGAAGGCGATCCTCTCTCCAGGATGCAGCCTATTAAAAGATTTTCCCCCAGAATGTTTTTGAGTCATTCCCACAGCATGATGCTGCTACCAACCATTTTTCACTATGGGGATTGTGCTTTTAGTGGGTTGTGCAGTCTTAAGTTTTCTGCTACTGCTTTGCATTTTGGACAAAAATTTGTTCTTGGTCTAATCTAACCAAAGCCTCTTCTACATTTGCCAGTGATTGTCCAGGGCTCTTCACAAACCATTGATTAGTGAATTTGTTTGAATTTCTCTTAATTCATAAATGCTGCCACTCTTTCATGAATACCAGAGTTGTAAATTGTAGTAGTAGACTTGTCACCATTGTATTCAGTTGTTCAGTTGTGCTTTGAATCTCTGCATTTATTTCAGAGTTACTTGGAGAACTTTGTTGTTTCTTCTTATTTGGCCTTACTTTAGTATAGGAGGGCAGGAATGTCTTGGTCATTTGTGTTGTGACAAATTTGTAAAAAAAAAAGAACACTTTGCAAGATATACAAAATAGTTTCTGCCTCTCTCCACCTGTTTAAATCAACAATAGAATGCATATAATGGTTGAATGTTTTCAGTAAATTTGCAAAAAAATATTTGTGATAGGTTTTAAAATAAAGTGAGATTGAAACTGATTTAATTTCTTTCAAATTATATTAACCGGTTTTACTCTACCTAATCAAAATCTATTCAAATATAAAACACAGTCCATTAGTATTTGAAAGAAAATGCAAGATTCACCACAAACTAATTTTCATCCATTGATTGCACAAAGTACATGTGATTATTTTCAATTATTTGCTCTTTTAATGCACAAATGTGCATTAATATGTTCTTAAATTACATCCAGGTGGACTCTATTAACTTTTCGTGGTTGTTGGCTGACCTGAATTTTATTTGGGGGGGAATCAAGACTTTTCAGAATTTTATTTGTAAAATAAAGCGGATGTATCACTTTTTTCACTTAACATTTATGCACCGCTCTTAGTTCTACTTAAACACTTTCTGTCATTAAAAAGGCGGCTTTAAAGTGTGGGAGGTTTGAAACTACAGTGTACAACTTTTTAACACCGTGGTCTTGATGCCTAAGCCTACAGCACACACTCACAAACACACAGTCCCAAATCTTCATTCATGATGGGACTGCCAGCGTCTGCAGTGTGGTTCTCTTCTGCACGCTTGGACAGAGCGCACTGTGGGAAAACCCTGCATTTATATTATGCAGTCCAAGTTCAGATGGGCTTGTCAGGAAAGCTGCTGTTTTTATTACCTGTCAGAGGGGGGAAAAAAAACAGTGGATGGATGCAAAAGAGGGGAGCAAATTAAACGACACTAAATGAGACCCCCTATCTCTCTGCTCTCATGCCATTCCTCCCAGCGCCGCTGACACACGCAGACTCTGACAGCACGCTGTTGTTCAGCTCTATCTGTGGGCTACCTTCAACTGGGGTTTATCTGTCAGTCAGATGCGGCAATTATTTTGTTCGTCACCAAGTTACATCTTTAGCCGGTATGGAGTCAGCTGAGCCAGGCGCTGGCTCTTGGGTGGAAAAAGAGGTCTCAGGTTTTTATTGAATGAATTTGATGCTGATTTGACATCTATAAATGAATCAAAGCATGGAAATGTGCATTAATATGTTCTTAAAGATGATTTATGCATCATTTGAGGAGGTGAGGGAAGACCTTGGTGTTTTCTCCCATTACTTCCCCACCCATAAAGGCTCTCCCCCTTCCTACCCCTTTCAGCCAGGCATAACCTCTGCCATCTGCCCACTCCCCTCCTCTTACCATCTTCCTCCTGTTTTCCATCTCCCCTTCTTTTCCTCCTCCTCCCCTTGGACATCTCAACACCTCCCTCCTCCCTCTGTTCATTTAGGACCTTTTATGAAGGCCTTTTTGCTTGCATTCAGTGGAATATTAACTCTTGTTATTAGAGATTTGTGTTGCTGTGACACAAAATGGAAGGATGAAGGATGCTGGCATAATTTCTAGGTGTTACAAAATGGATTACCACTTTCTTTCTCATATAATTTTTATACAATTAGAGGATGAATAATAATGAAGGACTGTCGTTCACATCTAATACGGAGGTGGAAAATGTAGCAAAAATATAGTGTTTAATCACGATTCTTCATATAAAAGCATAATTCCTAACCATAAGAACGTATAGAGAAAAGATCATATCTGAAATGATTAGTTTGTGCAAGTTTGCAAACTTTTGATAAGCAAGATATGAAAATGATTAGTGTGTGCAAATTTATCATTGCTGTCATCTCAGTACTTTATCGTCATCGTTTCATCACTCATAATCATCCTAACACATGGATAATAATTATAGTATTCAGCTCAAACAAACAGTGGACTCAGCATTTACACTCTTATGCTTCATAAGGTGACAAGAAGCTGTTAGCAATTTATTTTATTTGCAAACACACACACACACACACACACTCAAAGCTCTTTATTGTAAATGTCTGAAAGGAAGTTGCCTGAGATCTTTTAACTTTATCCTATAAAGTTAACAACCTGGTAAAAATGTTTTTTCTGTCCTGTGAATGTAAGCAGATCTTTGATTATATTACCAAAGCTAATAACAATCTAAGCAAACAAACTGGAACATCCTTATGAGTGCAAACAGAAGCTGAAAGTTAACTTACTTAGCATCAGATGCCAGTGGCTGCTGAAGGCTAATGGGTCAGACTTCTAGAAAAGGTTTCCAGGGATTATTTTTTTGTTTGATGATTTTGTGTTTTGAAGACATTGTACTTTTATATAAAACTCAAAGGCTTGGTTTAGGTTAGTTGTATTAATATTCAAGAATTTTATAAATCTTAACAATATTTAAGGACCAGTATTTTAAATTCTTTGGGAACACCATGGGACATATTAAACCTATCAGGCATCAAGTTACACCTGCTGATGTATTAGACTACCTGTTAATGTACTGTAATTTACATGAGTAAAACTGCACCAAAACTGACTACAGCCCAGGGCCCACATCTTTGTAATCCTGAGTATAAAAAGGATTACAAAAACTGCAGCTAAATAATAGTTGGTTCTATTTGCTAATTAAAATATTCAGTCTGGATATATTGAATTTTTTTTCATTCTTTACTAAAAATGTAAGACTGATTTCAGTGTAATTTTCCTGACTGTCCATAGATATTTTTATTACTAGTGGTTTTAGAAGAGTTAAGGTATGAATTAGCACTCCCTAAAATATGATCACTGAGACTGCTTGTTATCAATGTTAACTGTGTCAATATAAGATTAAGCTTAACATGTCAACTTCAAATCATTTTGTTTAGCAGTGGAAAAATCATGTTTTACAGTGACTGACTTCTCACACATGTGGAGTGACACCTCCTACATAAGATATATTTTTTGCTGGTCTTATTTGTTTTAGTTTTAATTAAGGGCACTTAAAATGAATATCAACAGTTTAAAGCTTTAAAGCCTCAGATGAACAGTAATCAGTGACAAAACTCTGTTTCTTTAAAGTTTAGAGGTGTATTTTAAAAAAAAAAAAGCAAAGTGGAGTAGTGGCAAGATTTACATTAACGTATGATTTAAAATGTTTGCCCCCTGGTTATTTTCTTACGTTTGCACAAAGTTCAAACTGGTACCTGCAAAGTCCGAAGGACAGCTGAATGATTCATAAACTGTATTTGAACGAAGCGATAAACGAGCCATATTGGGTGCCCCTCTTCTAATCCTCTATTGTTCGTTGTCTGTCCCCTGTCCCACAGAGGGGCTGCTCTAATTAAAGACTAATAATTGTATTGTTTTTTCAAACCTATTGAGACAGAGATTCTGCTCTTCAATCATTCTCTCCCTCCCATGTACCCTGGCCATGGAGGGCTATCTCTCTGGATGAAGTCTTAAAAACATGCTGTGAATAACTCTTTGGGTGTGTGTTTTTGCAGTTGTGTATGTGTCTGTGGGGGGAGGAGGGAAAGGAGGAATGAAATGGGTAAATCTAAATTAAAACTTTAAAGCATCATTATTTAATTACCCCAAAGGCTGTGGATTTGAAGGATTGAAGGGTGGCTTTGTGTGTGTGTGTGTATTTGCTCACGCAAACATGTGCTGCTATCCAGGATTATTTCACTTTTTCAATTTGCCTTTTCTGCTCAAAGTGTGTGTGTGTGAACCTGTGTTATTGGTTATTGGTTGCCCAATCCCATTGCCCCCTCCTTCACCTCCATCCTGCACACACGTACATGCAGACACACATGCTGAAGCGCCGCCAGATAAAAAGGCATTATGGTAAATTCCACTTAATGACAAATTTTTAATTTGGGGAACAGGGCCTGGTGAATGGAGCTTAATTACCGGGGCCAAAGATCCCTTGGAAAAATAACCCTCTCGACGTGCCCAACCTGCCCGATAATGGAGCGCTCTGCAAAATGGTTTAGATTAACCAGCTCCATTTATCTTGCCTCCTGCAATCGCCCCCCCCCTACCACCTCCTCTGTATAATAACAAAAATAACAATCATGAAAATTCTATCTGCCTCCCAGCCCCCATCAACCCGCTCCCCTCTCTCGCCTCTCTGCCCTCCCGCCCTCTGCCTGGCTCACTCCCGCAGGAGGAAATTCATCAAAATGAAATTGAGGTTGCAACTCAGTGGTTTTATTAAAATATATTTCCCCCTCACAGATGACAACAGACTGCATATTTGTGTTTTGGTGCCTAAGACAAAAGGGACAGCAAGAAAAATGTGGTCATTGTTTTTATTGGAGGTATTTTGTCAACAAAAAGAATTGAATAATAAAATGTACGCACTTGTTGATTATTAGCTGTTTGGCCAGCTCACCAAATGATATGAAGCTCCACTCTGACCTTCTTTTACAAATTGGAGCTTGGTGTGAAACCCTGTGCTATATTGTTTTATCATTTGGAAAAGTGAAAATAATTTTCACTATAAAATAACTTTTTTTTTTGTAATGAAAAAATTAAGTTCAAACTAGTGCTCCAATACCACACTTTTTCTGACCCTTAGATTCAGAAAATCATTAATTCTGCTACAGGCCACTCTTTACCAATGCTGTTTTCTTCTTTCATCCAGAAGAAAGTATCAAAACTAATTGCTGTATTTTGATACTATTTAACATCATGTGTAAAGTTTTCTGGGTTTTATTACAAGGTGTAAAACATATAGTCTTCCATGAAGGTTTGTAAAGAGCAAGTATAAAATTTCTCTGGAAATTTTACTGGAATTTCTCTGTGATTCTAAGAGTGAGATGTCTTGAGAGAGCAAATGTTTTTGCAGATAACGGGAAGGCTCAGTGGTGAACAGAAAAGTTTCTCTTTTTTTGAGATTTTGGTGGATTTTTGAAAGTTTTAATAAGGATCTACAATTCACTATGAAATACACAGGCATCTGTTTTAGAAACATTAGCCTTGCTAAATGTGATAAATATGTCATATCTCATCTGAAGCAGTGGGTACATCATGTTCAGACTAAAAAAGAGCTCTTCAACAACCTGCTTCCTGTTGTATTAGATCAGTGTGATCAAATTTTTTTCAACTACGTACTGTTTCATGCATTTTTTACTGTCACATAATATTTCAGGGAACATCTGAGCATCTTTAAGGTATGTAAATGAGTTAGATGGTCAGTCAGATCAGCTGTGAACTACTTGTTCTAAGCCTGTCTTAATTAACGTCAGACCTGGGAGTATGCCATTAAGAACGTCTTGAAAATGATGACGTGTTTTACATGTTTCAGAGAACACATTGTTGAATCTGGCCTGAATGGGTTAATAGAAACTGATTATCAACAGACTGATGATCATTTTTGTGTTTCAGATTAATAATCATTGCTAAACACACAGTAAGCGGATATTAAAAAACACAGCGACTTCCTGTCTTCCTTCAGACCTGCAGACATGTGCTGGCCTGGCTCTGGGTAACATTGAATCTGGTGCATGTCGCGCACACACAAGTGCACACATGACACCACTTTTACTTTTCTTGGCATTCTTTGGTCCCTGTTGTTGTGTACCCTGATTGGACCGTGTGGTTGCCATGCGGTTGCCAGGCCGCGCCCCTGCTGTGTGGTAATTGGTGTCTGTGGTGTTGCCGCGTGGCGGCGGAGGTTTGACTGACAGCTTTGGCCACCTGCCCTGCCCTGGCTGCCAACATGGTGCGGAAGGGGGTGAAGAGGAAAAGGAGGAGGTGGCATGGGTGAGCAGAGGGAGAGCGCTTGACATGTCACAGGGGGAAGCATGGTGGAGGAGAGGGGGTGCTTACATATCACATCATTAAAGATGAGGTGCACTGAAGTATGTTGTTTGATGTACACAAGGTGGAAATTAGATTGGAAAGCCATACACAAAAAAACCCATCTGACCTGGGTAAAGGCATTGATTTTCACATTAGTCGTCCAAAAAACAAAAAGTGACTGAAATTCTTGAAATATTTAAACTTATCAACAAAAAAAATTGCATCTGTTTCAACATTATATTTAATATGAACATGACTAGATTATGTCAAATTAAGCATGTTTTTGGTAGCTGAAAGAAATGCAGGGCAGCTACCTTAACTTTATATGTTACCATAACATATAAAGAAATGTAACAACTTGGTTTGAAAATGTCCACTTTGCTTTATTTAAATTACTATGGAATAATTATAATTATTATTGTACATGTTTATGGCCAGAAAAAGAAAAAAAAAGAAACAACTTGAGAATGTGGTGTGACCCTTAAAGCACTACATGTCAATTTGCAAGTTTAATCTGATTTGTTGTGTGTTTTAAACTTAGAGTTCTATGTTTTTGAACTATAGCTAAAAGCTGAAGCTTGTACATTAATAGAGATATTCTTTTGTTTGGTTTCTTCAGACCACCTACTGGTATTACAGTTAACTGAGGTTTTGAAAAGTTACTTTAAAAACTGCTAAAGTTATTTAAACTGTTCTTACGGTGCCATATTGACAAGTTTTTCTTCATCCACCCCACCCAGTGTTGTGCACTGCTGGTCAGTTTGTTGAATGTAGGCTACTAAACTTTTCAGTATTTTACCTCTGCTTTGGCAATGTTTCTGATTATGAGTATAGTTGGACTGGTATATTGTGGAAACTAGTGTTAGTACAACAAGCTACATGCAAGAATGGCCTTAAATCACACTGCAGGATTCCTACCTGCCCTCACTGCCTAGCTAATTAATCAGCTAATATCAGCTTGCTAAATCTATGTGTTAATCCTTACAGAGCCTGAATGTAAAATGTTAATATATGTCATGCAGTAGGTACTTAGAAACTACTAAATTTAGCTGCTGTTTGTTCATTTTTAAATAAATTGTAAATCATGCATCAAGATCAAAATGGCAAAACTAAAGTGTCATACAATTTAAGTGAAACAATCTATTTCAGGAACTTTAGGGATAAGTACACCACATTTGTTTTTAATGCAATTGCTTTGATCATTTGACGCTTTAAGATTTTTTTTAAAATATTGAGATACATTGAAGGTGTTGGTGTATTTACTCCAGTTATCATACAGTGACAATCTCATGCATAAGCTTTACAATTTTAAATCTGCTTGAAAGAGATGTTAGACATGTGAAACAACATCAGTGCTTCTGTGTTTATGTGCCACACCAAACTCCAGACACAACATTACAACACTACTGTAAAATATATTTTTTTGAGCTTTTTTATTTTTTATTTTTTATTATTATTACCAAATTGTCTTGGATATAAATATTTGAGCCTTGCAGCAAGAAAGTCCTGGTTCGATTCCTGGCCCGGGGTCTTTCTGCACAGAGTTTGCATGTTCTCCCTGTGCATGCGTGGGTTCTCTCCAGGTACTCCGGCTTTCTCCCACAGTCCAAAAATATGACTGTCAAGTTAATTGGACTCTCCAAATTCTCCCTAGGTATGAGTTTGTGTGTATGGTTGTTTGTTCTGTCGGTTTCTGTGTTGCCCTGCGACAGACTGGTCCAGGGCTAACGTTCCCGCCTCTCGTCTGGAACGTTAGCTGAGATAGGCACCGGCACGCCTCCTGACCCCACTAGAGACAGGGGTGTACAGAAAATGGATGGCTGGATGGATAAAAATTTGATTCACTGATGCAACCTTTCCTTTACCAGGTTCATTCCAGACTGGGTGTCAATATTTGATAATATTATTTAACTTTATTTCAAAGGGCCATGCATTCATTTTCTGCATCGTAAAAATATATTTGTCTAGCTACATGCTCTCCTCCTGCCCTTGATGTCTGCAAGATATCTGCGATGTGAAATCTCACAGAGATATTGACACGATATGATAAAGAGAGAAATGTTGCAGAATTGGAATTGATGTGTAAATAAAATGTTTAGCAATATCATGAGTCCATGCTTACCTGATATTGTGTGGCTCTGCTATGTTCTCGAACAAAAGTATGAATGAAAAAACATTATTATACAGACACTGTAATTATGTGTCAAACATGCAGATAAGTTGATAGTCAGAAGGACAAATGTCCAAATAAAAGGACTTCATTCTATACCAGAACTACTACATAACAGAACATTGACACTTTACAAATTTTTGTTGTTCTTACATTGTTTTCTTTCTTTGTTTTGCATAGTTAAACTAATCTTAATATTAAACAATGACCTCTGTGAGCATACAAATAATGATTTCACTCACTAAACCCAAAATATTTATATATAAATTCATATTGTATTATGAATAATATTAATAAATACCTCTCAAACTTTGCTACCCTTAGCAGCACCAATTTTCCTCTACCACTGTTTCTTGTTTTCTCCATCTGAGCCTTAGGACAGCTTTGAAATCATATCTATATCATAGTAGGTGTCACAAACTTCGACTCTTATGTGTTTAATTTCTTTTTATCTGTGTTTAGGTTTCTGGCATCCTTTAGCCTACTATGTGTGGTCAGACAGTTTCTATTTTAAAGCTTTCTTGATTGTACTTGTCTTGCAGTAATCAGGCCTGGCTGTGATAAATGATTAACCAAACAATGTGGTTCATCACAGTTAGAAGATGATTTTACTCTTTCACACACGACCAGTTGATTTCAGATGGTGTTTTCCCTAATGAACAAGATTTAGAAGTTTTATTTTGTATTTTCTCGTTATTTTTTTTATCTAGTATTTAAATTAGTTTGATCTTAAACATTTCAGTGACAATAAATCAAAGTCAAAAGAAATCTGAAAGGATTCACATACTTTTTTTTTTACTGCACTGTAGCTGCTTTCATAATCTCCTGTATGTTTTCAGATGCTTCTGCCCCCTTTTCTCTGTTACTCAGCTTTCATGTTCTTCATCTCCTCCTGACCCCTCCTCATCTTCTCATTGTTCGTTTTCATTTCACTTGCTCAGTTTCTTCCTTCTGTTTTAAACTCTTTTGCTCTGTTTCAATCTCACTGAGGGGAAGCCCGTATGGCAAGAGGTGATGTCCCAGAAGAGATGCTTTTTTTGTGCTCACACACAGACACACACTCCCACACACCCTCACCATTGTCATGTATGCCGTTGCTAATCCTGCCCTGTCGCTTCAGTATCAAACATAACCTATGTTTGGGGTGAAAGGCCGCTGTTTTACTTCTCGTGTGTGTGTGTGTGTGTGTGTGTGTGTGTGTGTGTGTGGTGTGTGTGTGTGTGTGTGTGTGTGTGTGAACGCAAACTGACTGGTGGATTAATGAGCCTGGGCGGATTGGCTGGCTGTGGCTGGTTAAGTGCTGGGAAAAGAGAGTGGGAATCCAACCCAGGCCTCGGGTTTGGTTTAAATGAAGGCCGATTTTAGGAAACAACAAACTGAACATAGACAAGCCTGAGCGTGCGGTCGGTCTCTGCCTCGTCCTTGGTTTATCAGACTTAAACCATCCTGTCTGAACCTTATCCCATTTGTGTGTGCGCATCACCCCAGGAGACCCGGGTGTTCATGGTTCATTAGCCACACGTACACTTCCGTTCTGCTCTTGCTGGTAAAAGGGACAGATTCACACCCACACATACGCGCGCACACACTCAATTCCTCTGTTTTGTTTTGTTCTGCCAGCTCTGATGAACAGGCACGCAGCTTCCTCCCCTCTCCTCCTCGTCTTCTAGTAATCAGGGTACCTCTGAGACAGACAGGTAGCATCTGTCGCCTTCTCTCCCCTGATCCAGCCCTCCCTCCGTTTCTCAGTCTCCCTCTCTTCCATGCCATTGTGCTGCATTACCCTTGACGATGGAGTGATGAGATAATGAACGAGTTATCCTCCAGAAATAGTCAGCCGAAGTCCCAGAAAGTGGAGTGAATTGGACTTTTTCTCAAATTTCAACCAGGTGACTCTGTTGACGCTGTTTGGCACACTGATATCAGAAGGAGATGGCAGCCACCTTAACATCAAAGATCGTTGGACGTAAATCTCTTAGTTGGGTGCTCGGAGTGCGTCCCCATTAGATCTGTTGAAATTGAGCAGTTGCGGTCGACACGGCGGAGGCCTCTCGTGAGTCTGTTCAGCTGCTCGAAGAAGCTGCTGCCATCTGCTTTTTCAGCTCCAGACTCCTTCATATCCGCCGGGCCACGATGGAACGAGGCTGTGGTGGTTGGGTTTTGAACAGGGCCTCTGGGGTGATTAGCATATTTTCACCCTGTGTACAGACAACAGACCAACCCACCCACCCTCTCCTTTCCTTTCCTCTCCTTCACCCCTCCACCCATGTGTTTGATTCCTCGGCCGTGACAAAGAGCTTCACCCTTTATCTACGTGTGTGTGTGTTGGCTCGGTGAGATGGGGGTGGCCTTTAGATTAAGGGAAAGCTTCCTGGTCTTTATTTGGGGAGTCCCCCTGGGAGACGCCTTGGGAACAACTTTCGTTGAGTCACTAACGCCTACTTACATTCACACATACACGCATGCACTTCAGCACACACACACCTTTCACCCCTCTTTTTTTTCAGCTGCCCATTGACTGGGTACTGGTTGTTGTGTAACACCAGTTAAGCGTGCAAAGAGACATACACATGTCCCACAGAGGCCCCCTAGTCTGTTCACAGTAGCCCAACATTGGGAGACCTTTTTGCTCTCTCCTCAATGTAAACTCACAATCACGAACAGGAAGAAAATATCTTACTTTGCTTTGACAATAAAAGTAAAAACAGATGCACCTTTGCAGATATTTAAAAAACTAACGTGAACTTCTACTGAAATTACACATAAGCATCTTTATTGAGCGGGCAAATGCTGGGAGGTACACTTTGCTTCAAGCCCACTTGGTTGAAAATTTATGGTTTTCATTGGGGAACTATAAAGATGTAAAACAGTCAAGTCAGTTTTTGAAAATGAAATAGTTAAACAGTAGAGTTCTGAACATTTCTATATTAAATAGTTTAAAACACAAAAGCCACAGCAGCATCTCAATAAATTGGAACATCACCCAGAACTTTATTTGTAATTAATGAAATTGAAAAAGTGAAACTCCTATATCATAAAGCTTTATTATAAAGTAATGTGTTTTAAACCTTTATGTCTGTTCAGTTTGAAGATGTTGGCCTACAGCTAATACAGAGTTGAAATTCAGTTTCACTGAAAATTAGAATACAAGTGGAGAAAGGCTTTTTCTTAGAGTTAGGTTGTGAAGTTAAAACAGACCAAATTTCTTTTGTTTTAGGTCAGTTACTAAAACTATTTACTAAATGCCACAATAGCAAGAGAAAGAATGTGCCAGAGGTTTATATAATGTCTTCAGAATCAGAGGTTTACATACTTTCACTCAGTATTTGGTAAACTGCAGGACTTAGCTTTTGAGTTTTCTTACTCAAGCTAATCACAATAGTTTACTTGAGGTCTGCCTCATTCCTCAGGACATCAGGACTCTGTGATGGTCAGACCAGAACATTGAAACATTGACTGTCGTCATGAAGCCACTTTGTAACCTCTTTGGCTGTATGCTTAGGATTATTGTCCATATGTAAGTTCCATTTGTGCCCAACCTTCAACTTCCTATGTGCTGTTTTATTTGTTCCTTCAATGTTTCTACATGATGTTCTTTCCTTTTGACGCCATCTATTGAATTAATGACCAGGTTCTTCTACAACAAAGCACCCCTATAGCATAATGCTTCCACCACCATACTTTACAGTTAGGATGGTACAAGCATAACTGTTTTTCCTCTATATATAACAATGGTCGGTATAGTCAAAGAATTTAAGTTTATTTTCATCAGACTGCAGAAAAGTCTCCAAAAATCAAGGTTTTGTTGGATTGGCAAACTGCAATCTGGCTTATTGAATATTGTTGGATCATAAATCTTGGTTTGATTTATGATATGTATCTTTTGCAGCTTGCTTATTTTTAAAGAATAAGAATAGGTCTACATAAGAGCATGTAAGAGATAGTATATCATTCACAGCCCTTCGGAAAGGTAAGGCACTTTTATTGGCATTGCATATTTTCAGAAACCAGGCAAAGTTCTTCACATCATTAAAAGCAAAATAAAACAACAACCAAAACACAACTAAAGCAAAGCAATAACATGATAAAAAACAAACTGCAGTTGATAATCTAGTTATACTTAATCAAAAATAACTCTTAGAAATTTAATTTCAGCCTAGATTTAAAGGAAATTGGTGTTTTGGCAGTTTTCTGGAAGTCTGTTTCAAATTAGTGGAGCATGAAAACTGAAAGATGCTTCTCCAAGTTTGGTCCTGGGGATGCAGTGTAGAATTCATCCAGGAGGCCTGAGTGGTCTGAAAGATTGATACAACAACAACAACAACAACAGGTCTTTATTGAATTTTGGTTCAAAGTGATTCAGTAATTTATCAACTGTTTTTAGTGAGAACATGAGCAGCAACGTTCTGGATCACCTGCAGCTGATTGTTTTTTTTTTTAGGCAGATTTGTGAAGACACTCTTGCAGTAATCAATGCGATTAAAGCCAAACACATGCATGACTTTCTCTAGATGAAATTGGGGACATTATTCCTTTAATTCTAGAAATGTTCTTCAGGTGATAAAAGGCTGACTTTTTAATTGTCTTAATGTGACTGAAGGTTCATCACCCCTCCACAGATTTACACTCAAAGTGTAAATCTAAAGAAGCTCTTCGTTATTTCAAATTCATCAGTCAAAATTATACTCCAGTATTTAAAGCACACACTGAGTGTTGGTGACAGCATGGGGTTGCTGGTTTTTGTGATGGTGTCTGTGTGTGTATTTAGAGGTGAAGGTCGAGGCAGAAAGAAACCCCATCCAAACAGCAGCCATTTTAATTTGTTTGACAGGGAAGAGAGGTGATAACCTCCCTCTGCAGCCGCTCACCCGGGAAAGGGGTGGAGGGGTTAGAAAACAAGGAGAGGAAGCAAAAGCAAAAGGAAGGAGGGTTGAGCTGCATAGCGATAAGAGGGCTGGTAAGAGAGAATCTGAAAGAGGACTAGAGGAGAGAAGGGTGGAAAGGAGAGTGTAATATTTGATTATGGCTCAAGGCTGTGTGTTTATCCAAAGGCTAAAGACTGCCAACCAGCTAATCGCGAGAGGTCGATGTGTGTGGGTGTGTCTGTGTTCCTGAAAGCATGTGTGGGTCATCGCTATCGGCACATAATTTTATGCCGGCTACATGCGTCTGTGTGTTTGTGCTTGTGTGAACGTTAGGATTTCTGGATGTCGGTTACAGTTCTGTGGGCCTGAGGAGAATACGGCGCTCTCCCTCAGGGTGCTGTTAGTGCTACTCTCATACAGATGTGCCGGGCTGCCATTGTGTCAGTTTCACTGTGGGTTTATATGTGTGTGTTGTGTGCATGCGTGTGTGTGTCCCCTCTGTCACAGGAAGCAAAAGTCATCCCACAGGATGCAGGAGTTTTTTGGTTTTGTGGAGTTTATAAGTTGTGGCTTGTTTTGAATCCTGATTCAAATGTGCAATAACATATTTTTTAAAGATTTATTTACTGGCACCAAGAAAAAATGGACAAAAATAAAGCACAACTGAAAAGGACATACATTCAGATACACCAGTCTAAAACCTGAAAAGTTTATGGTTCTTTTGTGCGTCTTCCCTTTACTTTAATGCCTCTCAATAAAATCCTGCATAACCCAGTGCCACCTAATTACTTAAGAGTATAAATAGTCTAAAATCACTTTACAGATCTTCTGCAAAGCCGTCAGAGGACTGTTGGAGAATGAATATTAAAAGGTTTGTGACATAACTCTCCAAACCGGCTATCAGAGCATTAGACAATAGTGTGCTAACTCTGGAGGAGCTGCAGAGCTCCACAGTTCAGCCTGAAGAGTCTTAGTCCTACACTGCACAGATAAGGTCTTTATGGAGCAGTAGAAAAAGGAAGGAAACTTGTTTATGGAGGTAGAGCTAGGCTGATTAAGACTGAGAAAGAGATTCACCCTCTTGCAGACCAGTGACCCTAAAAATATACAAAGAGCTACAATGGAACGATTTAGGTCACAACATATTCATATGTAAGAAAGATCTGGTGGAAAAATAGCTCAACTTTCTCTTGCAGTGAAAGGTTCTTCTTCAAAGTACAGACTCATGTGAACCAAGTATTTAAAAACATATTTGCAAACCATATATTCTTTTCTTTCCGCTTCACAGTCAGGTATTACTTTGTGTTGGTCTGTTCATTAAAACTGGTCTGTTTTTGACATTCAGTGTGACACTCCTCACTACTCATCTGGAGTCCACACAAACAAACAGTGGTATATATCAAAATAATTAAATGCAGTCCAAATTTGTTGAAAAAGCATCCAACCCTTTGTCACTTTAAAATGTTTAGGATTTTTTTGCATAAATGTTTGTGCTGCAATTAATTTAACATTTTTTCTTTTATCAGAGGCTGACGAAGAAGAACAAAAAGAAGAAGGAAGTTGGATTGTTTCAGAGAAAGATAAGGAGGTTGGTGCTGATTACCAAATTAAATTAATTAGCTCGCTTTCATAGTTTACTGTCACATTAATCCTCTTTTTTTTTCTGAGATAATTTAAAAATTTCCTTTGATAAATAAAAATAGTTTGCCGTGAGAAGATTCGTATTTGGATTTTTTCGATGGTTACGTTTTCCCTTTCCTTGCGTAAATTAAACATTTAGGTCTTAATGTAAAAAATGAGATGTCCAACTCATAATCAGTCTTTTCCTGTCATTTCAGGCTCAGATCGTTAACAAAGGCCAGGGTCCCAGGATCGCAGTGCAGCGTATGTCTAACCGATACTACACTGGGAAGAACGTCCACTGCAGAAACTGCAACAAAACAGGACATCTGTCAAAGAACTGTCCTCAACCCAAAGTAAGTTTGTGCTAATGTGCTGCAGCATGGCCATCTTGTAAATAATGAACGTAAAAATGCAAGCAAACTCGCTAACTGTATTATGCTAATTGTGTTTCTGCAGAAGGTGACGCCTTGCTTTCTTTGCGGCGCAATGGGTCACCTGGCCATTAACTGTCCCAATAAGCACTGCAACAACTGTGGGCAGCCTGGACACATCAGCAGGTTCTGCAACGAGAAATCTTATTGGAACAAACAGTGCCATCGCTGCAGCATGAGGGGACACTTCTTCGATGTGAGTAGAGGGCCATGATTATTGTCTTTTCACTTTTCTCTCAAGATGTAACACTTATTTTCAAAATGTTATGCAAACCAACATATCTTTATTTAAAGACCCTGAGTGGGCCAGAATATCAGAACCAGTGGAAAGTGTCTGTTCTTGCTGGTATTGCTATGCTTTTGACTGAGCTGCCTTGATATGTTGAATTTATCTGTCATACGAAGTATCATATAGTGGTCCCTAAGCATGTTTCAAGGTGTTGTCAACTAGATGAGCTCATTACCAATCACATTTACCTCCTCAGTCTCTCTAATCATCCCACTTCTCAGTGATCACAGGTCAGCTGACATTGCTGTCCACATTAATAGATACTTAAATAATTACAACGTAGGTACTCCAGCTGTTTGTGTCTGAAAGATGCATTTAAAGACCATTAATGACAATTGTCACAGTGCTCTGTCACTAGCTGAATCATTTTTACTCAAATACTACAGGAGGAGTAACTGAATGGAAGAAACAGTCTGCCACTACCCTCTTTTTCTTTTTTCTGTCTTGCTCTCTCTCCCTCTTCGTCAGTCAGTCATGTACTGTGCTCTGTGTGATGGATGAGTAACCAGGTGAACACCAGAGGGAGAGGGTACACCAGGACACACACAAGCCAATTTCTCTTTCTTTTTTCCTCTCTTTCTGTCTCTCAAACTCTTCTCCGATTTCTTTCATCTTCTGAATCAGGTCCTTCTGTGTATCTCCCTCTTTTCACCTCTTCTACACATCACACCACAAACGGCACAAGTCCAAAGATGTGCTCTGATATAATTACCTCTCACTTGCAATGCACAACTTTTCTTTTTTTTTTCTTTATCTCCCCTTACACTCACAAATTACGCTGAACATATTAGTGTGTGTCTGTTTGTGAGAGAAAAAGAGTCAAGTCTCAGTCCCCTGGGCCTTTCTGTGTCTCTCATTAAAGACAGACGGTTGATGGAGCGCGAGTGTGTCGCTCGCCTCGCCTGTCGCCCTCGACAACAGCACACTACCCCGGCGGTTTGGAGGGATGGAACAAATAGGAGGGGGGATACAAGCGGTGGGGACAAGAGGGGTTTGTTGAAGGAAAAAGCTAGATTAAAGGTGGAGAAAGATGCAGCTGTAGAAACTCATCGAAGTTCTCCTCTGTGTTTGAGTCCAAACAGATCCAATTCCCCAACAAAAGCAGCTTCAGGATAAATTTTAAATCCTTATTAATGGCATTTTATTTTATATAAAATCATTGGAGGACCTCTAGTGTGCAAAGACCAAATTAAGATTGGGCTGTTTCACATTCAGTCTAAATTATGTCCTCACTCAGTAGGTATGCAAGTAGATAAATCCCACTGCCTGCGGCGACTGCGGCATTTTCAATTTCCCCGCGGGAAGTGGCAGTGGCGGGTACAGGATGTCGGAGTGCTTGGGGAACAGCGTGGAGAAGCCCCAGAGATAATGCTTTATCCACACCAGCAGCAAAACAACCAACTGACTCACTGACTGTCTGTTTCTGAGTGACTGACGGCACACCAACACCAATACAGAGAGAACTTTTGAGTAGGTTTAGGGAAAGATGTGGGAAGAGACTGAGAGATTCAGAGTGGAAACTGAAAAACAAACCCTGGTACAGACAGATCCTGTCTGTTAGTCAGGATCTTTCAGTTCTCGCTCACACCTTTAACACGTTAAATCAACAGATTCTTGTTTTCTCTTTCTGTATGCCTTCTGTTTTTACATGAAAGTGTAAAAACAGGATTGTCTTCAACAAACAGTTTTTGTGTAGAAAGTCTTTAAAACGTTTCTTTATGTCCTTCCAGGATTGTCCAGAGATCTGGAGGCAGTACCACATCACAGTGAGTCACTTTCTTAAATAATTCAACTCTGCCTACGCAAACATTGAACAGTACACTGAAGTCAAACATTTATCCACTTTTGCTTGTTTTATTTTGAGTCCAGAATACCTGCCAGGTTTTGCACATAAGCTGCAGAGCACAGTTTTTCTGCTGCCAACAACTTCTGCACTTTCTAGCACTGGAATATATAGCAAATTGAAAAGGGGCCTTCTTTGCAGCAAATGTTTATTATTTAGAATTAGAAACAAGGCATAAAACAGCACTGCATGTATTTTAAAAAAGCAACTGTTGTTCTGTCCATAAGTCCAATAATTACTGGCTAATTTGTAGGAATACTTTCCTACAAACAAGGTCTCCAAAGGTCTCCAAATATAAGGTCTCCAAAAAGAGAACAAAACAAAAAAAACTTAATTAGGTTAGATTAAATGTGATTGTGCATCAGTGCTGGTGTGGTTCACTGTGGCCAAACATCCTTTCTCAGAAACCACTGAACCCAGTAACAAAATGAACAAAATGTGGGACTGAATTATTCAGGGAAATAAAAATGGTGCAATGTTTAAAGGTTTTACTAAGAAAATGTAACAGGTCTGAATTTATCCTCCTTCATTCTGATGTCAAATTGCCTTTAGAAATCACCTGACAATGCAGCTGTTTTCTGAAGACCCATCAGAGGTTTTTTAGAAAATGTTAGAGAACAAGCATAATCATAAAGACCAAGGAACACAGCAGAGAAAAAAGTTTTGTAAAAGCTTAATGCATGGCTTGGTTAAAAACAATAATCCAAACTTCCTCATAGAACTATGTTTGATACAACATTTGTAAGTAAAGTTAAAAATAAAAAGCCATTTTCTATTTTCCAGTTTGCTTTAAGCCACTTTGACACAGCAAATGTGTGTGAATAAAACTTAAAATTTTAAAATATAAAAATTTTGCATGTCTGCAACATGATACACTTGGCAGAAAACTCACTTTGGATCACCCTCAATATTCAATCCCCGTAGAGAAATGTGGTGGTTGTAAGATCATAAGGTAGCATGGTTATCTGGTCAGAGTTGAAGTGAGAATGGACAAGCTAAACGCTAATGAAGCAATGTTCACCCCCCAGGAGGACACAAACCTAAACATACACCCAGATCTGTAATGGAAATGTTAAATCTTTATTAGCATGGCTTAGTCAAAGTCAGGCCCAAAGCCTGTAGGGATTCTATAATCTTGAAAATTACTGTACATCGATTATTTCTATTTCATCTCTCTGAGCTTGAGCCATTTTGCCATGAAGAATGCAAATAGAAATCAGTGATATGAAAATCTGGTGAACACACAACCTCAAAAAACTTGGTTCTTGAGATAGCTCAACACAAATACACACCATGTTTGTTAGACATTTTGGTCAGAAATTTAGAAACAATGATCCATTTTCCTTCTATTTGTCAATTAGTTATTGCTTTGGGTTTGGCCTGTCACATAAAATCCCAATAAAGTACAATGAGACTTGTGGCTGTAAGGTGACGAGATGTACTAGGTTTAGGTGTATGAACGCTTTTGAGAGGCCCGGTAGTTGTTACTGCAGCAGTTCCAATTAAAGCAGAGAACAGGGTGGTGATGGTGAATGGGCAGACTAAGCCAGCAGCTTTCTGAACCCAGAGCTTTATAGAGCCAGCGACGCCGGGTCTAATCAGACCAGAAACATGTCGCATCTAAACACCTCAACCTGCTGGAAACAACAAAGGCTTCACCTCTAGTGATGTTCGAACCAGTTCTTTTAAATATTTTTGCTTTTCCTCAATATAGTGCTTGACGGGTCTTGTATTTAATCCTTTATATTCTATGTAATTTATTTTTCTCCCAGGACTTTTCTGTCAAGCAAAAGTTTGAGTCGCATGCAGACATTAACTACCTGCTAATAAACCCTTGCTAGGAAGCTAGCTTTTTTGTGTCTATCATTGGTAAATGTAAATTATCCAATGATAGAGTCGACGTTCATCTTTGCCACTGGCTCATTTCTGTTGCTGACCCATACAATTCTATGTGCATTTGGTACGATAAAGCTTCAGAGCTACTATTTGAAACATCCGCTTTTCTTTTGTACATTTCTGTGGTGATGCAGGTCTTAAATCTCATTCATAATGGTCTTAAAAAGGTCTTAAAAACTTACGTTTGAGTTGGTGGAACCTGGAAAAAACTTGATTATAGAGATTGACCCGGATGGCAACAGTATTGAGAAAAAAGGCAAAGATCAAAGTAGCACTAACATGTGACGTTAGTTGCACCATGTGTGTGTTTGTTGTGAAGCAGTGTATGAAAGAGTTGAAAACTCTGCGACAAACACACGGGCCATAAGTCAGCAGAAAGTTATTAGCCCTTTTCTGTG